>JADMNL010000024.1:433624166-434883333 GCA_016271365.2 Neoceratodus forsteri | reverse complement strand
TTTGTACTCTTTACTGCTTTACCTGCTTCCCTCTGTTTACCCTGATACACCTCCCTGTCTTCCTCCTTATGCCTTCTGAATGTTACCCTTTTAGGCTTTACCTTTTCCGCTACCTCTTTCAGTAACCATAGTGGTCTCTCTTTCCTCTTGCTTTTGATGACTTGCTTGATGTAGCAGTTTGTTGCCTTCCCTATGGCCCATTTTAGCTTCCCCCACTGTTCGTCCACTCACTTAAGTTATCCCCCCCGCCTGGTTATTTCCTGAGGCATTCACCCTTCTTTTTAAAATCTGTCCTCCTGAAGTTCAGGACCCTCATCCTTGTGTGGTTCAGTTCTGCAGCTGTCCTTATATTGAACCAAACTGTACAGTGAAGACTGTTCCCCAGGTGGCCTCCTATTGTGATGTCGGCAGCATTGTCCCTGTTAGTGAGTACCAGGTCCAATACTGCCCCATCATAAGTGGAGTCACTGACTGATTGCCTGAGGAATGCCACCTGCAGGGCATCCAGGATGTCCCTACTTCTAGGTGATGCAGCAGCTGGGAGGTTCCAGACTACATCCGACAGATTGATGTCCCCCATCAGGAGAACCTACCCCTTTTCTGCCATGGGAAAGATAGTGCAGAGAGTTTGGAAGCTAATAATAAGGGGAGGGCACTGAAACTACCTTAACCAGAAGGGACAAATGGGCAACACTCAACATAGGCTTATCAAAGGGAGACCGTGGTTGAAAATGTACTGAGCTTTTTGTGACCCGATATGCCATAATCTGGATATGTGTAATTCTGTGGACATCACGTATTTAGATTTTTACAAAACCTATAATTATTTGGTGCACATTAAATCTGTAGGCAGACTGGACCCGGTAGGAATATAGGGCAACATTTTGAACTGGATTGTAAACTGGATACCAGCCAGAAGAGACAAGCATTTGTCAATGCCGAATGTTTGCTTGCTGGCATTGGCATTGGTAGTGTAGGAGTTACAGAGCTGCATAATAGGAATGGCAGTGAAGTATTGAACTGAAGCCAACCCCACCACCACCCTGCAGATAGTGACAGGCATTGGGGTGTGCCTTTGGGTCGTCAGGCATAAATGGCCGCGTTATTTCCCTACACCCTACTGTGCAGACACCAAGTGTCACGGTGTACCTAAGAGTCTTTGGCCCTTATACAAACCCCATTCCATCAGGAAATACGGTGAGATGGGTGTGGTATAGGACAATGGGGTGAACTTTGGGACCGAAGAGTCCAAAGCACACCTCGATGCCTCTCAGTGGCTGCAGGGTGTGGGTGGGGGTGGAATGGTATGAGCATTGCAGGCGACAATCCCAAGTCACAGCCCTGATACCTGTCATTCTCTACAGGGTGGGGCGTTATGGTCAGAAACCCTAACGCCTCAGGCATTCGTTGGTATTTTCACTCCAAATTTTCAACATTTTTTTTTTTTTTGTGACCCCCACCTCATGAACAGTGGCAATGTCAGTTTGTTAGCCGAAAGCTGCTTTTGCACAATGACTGCGGCATTTTTCACCACATGTGCAAAAACGCATTCCGAACAGGATGTGAAAAATGACAGCAGTACTGTTCATGGGGAGGTGTAAAAAATGGCAATGTTGAAAATCTGCAGTGAAAATATTAGAAAAACTGGTGAAGTCACGAGCGTGCGTAGAAACTGTGCAACGCGCACCCGTAATGTAATTAGTTTGGGGATTTTTTTACAGCAGATTGTCAACACAGGCATTTTGGGACCTCTGGTCATGAACAGTGTCACTGTGATTTTCTTTATCTGTCTCGAACAATGATTTCCCACAGCGACCACGTATTTCTGTGCTGAAAGTGTGAAAACACATTTCGGCCATGTTGTGAAAAATGACAGCTGTACTGTTCATAAGGAAGAGTGGAAAAATGCCACTGGTGAGAATCTGGACTGAAAATATTACAAATTCATGAACTTACGAGGGTGCGTGGAAACTGCGCAGTGCTCACTCGTAACACAGTCATTTTATGGACTTTTGTCACCAAATTTTCAACATAGCCATTTTAAGACCTCTGCTCATGACCAGTGTCACTGTGATTTTCTTAATCAGTCCCAACCATTGCTTGCGCACACCTATTGCACCGTTGTGCGCTACATGTGCGGAAACGCATTTTGGGCAAGATGTGAAAAATGGCAGCTGTACTGCTCATAAGGAAGTGTGGTAAAATGGCAATGTTGAAAATCCGGCGTGCAAATATTAAAAATTTGCAAACTTGCGAGCGTGTGTAGGAACTGCACAACGCACCCTCGTAAAACAGTCATTTTTAGGAATTTTTTCACAAAATTTGCAACATAGACTTTTTGAGAGCCCACCTTATGAACACTGGCACTGTCGTTTCCTTAATCAGTCCCAAAAGGTGATTTTGTGCAGTGACCGTGAAATCACCCTTCGGGCCCGATTAACGCCATGACAGTTCAAGAATTCATGAGGAGAGGTCCCAAAAAACACGTGTTGAAAATTTGGTGCCAAAATTCAAAAAAATGCCTGAAATATGCATCAAAGTTGAAAAAAACGTATTTATTAGCTTATACAGCTTACTGGCATTTCCTCAGTTTGCGGTCAGCTTTGAAGAGTGCAGACGTGTTCCCGGTCAACCGAAGATCGTCGCGCCGGACTCTGGAGATAAGTATGGGGTGAGGGTGTGGGGAGGCAGGGTGCATTGGATGGGTGCGGTGGGGCAGAGAGAGGCTCGAGGGACCGTTTTTTTGTTTAGGTTTGTTTTTGGAAGACTACGCGGTACGTTTGCCACGCTGGGTGGGCTTCCAGCGTGGCAGCTGGAAGGCTGTTTTTGGGGTGGCTGAGCCGACAGAGGATTGGGCACCCCGTCAGCAGTAATAGTTTTGCCACACTGAAGCGCTGTTTTAGCGGGGAGGGGGCTGGAGCCGACAGGGGATTGGGCACCCTGTCGATAGTAATCAATTTTGCCACGCTGGGTGGGCTCCCAGTGTGGCAGCTGAAGCTTGTTTGGGGGCGTAGAAGCCGGCGGGATTGGGCACCCGTCAGCCATACAGTGTTGTGCGTGGGGAGGTAGAGATGCCATTAGGCATGCGGCGTGTAGCGTGGTGGGGAGTACTGCTCACTCAAGCGGTGCTCTCCCTTTCAACTGTACAGCACTGCATTTTGGATCGTTGCACTATGTTTCTTGCACATGCGTGCAAGCAAACATAAAAAAGTAAATCCTAGGCTGTTTAACTAGGATCTGCAGCTTATCCAATAGGTAGGGAATTGGGCAGACTAGGTGGGTCAAGCGATCCTTATCTGCCGTCATAGTCTATGTTTCTATGTTTAGGCTTCCTCTAAAGTATGGAAATAATATTGGGCCTCCCCATAGAAAAAATGCCAAACAATATTTTACACATTGCACCATGAATCAAGTGAAAAGTCTTCAAATAAATGGCAGTTTGTTACCTGACATGAGTGACTGTAATTTTGCCAAATATCTTCATCAGAAGCTCAAAACTGAAGATCTTACTTTGAGGGGGCTCTGGCAGCAGGCAGTGATCGTAAGGACTGAGCCGCCAGGTGCTAGGACCATACAAAAAACTTCTATGTAGCAGTATTCAGTGGTGGGCCTCCCCCAACGTTGGCACACCGACATCCGACCTATGACATAAAAGGGGGCAGTCCCCCAGCCCATCCCCAGTTCTTTTCCCGCTGTCGACCCACACAGTTTGGACCTCCTCGGACTCCTGCTTCTAGCTGACCACCATTTTCATTGCATTTTTACTGCAATTTGTTATTTTCATAATTTACAGTTTGTCTTTTAGTTTTTACATTCCTATATGTCTTCTTCTCCAGTAACATCATCTGACCGGCGAACACAGGATGGCCACTCCTTGTGCCTGCCCTGCCTAGACCCTAATCACGACACTGAGGCCTGCCAGCACTGCCAGTTTAACCAGGCCACATGGAGACACGGCTCAAAGACCCTTCAGACTTTCTTTCTGCAGGAGAAGTTAGCGATGATGGAGGAGGCGCTCCAGAGCACAAGCTCTTCTTTCGCCCCAGACTCTGGGGCTTCTGCTTCTTCCCATAAAGAAAAGAAGTAGAGCGGGAAGCACAAACACTGGGACAAGGATAGGGATCAGCCCTGGTCAGCTTCCCACTCCAGGTCACCGTGCAATTTGGCATCCACTTCTGGGTCTTCTCCCACAGGAGGTCGGTTCTTCTTTCACTGGCAGCCCTTACTCCCTCCGGCACTACCCATGTCTTTGCCTCCCACCCTCATCACTATCTCTGACGAAAGCTCCTTTAGGCTTTGGACATCGTCCCCAGCCTCTGAAGCTCAGGCCCATTTTCCCTGCGGGTTCTCAGCCAGGTGGTTCGACCGGCTCTTCCGACGGTTGGTCTCAGCCCCCCATTTAGGCATTGCCTTTGGCGGTCTCTCGTTCAGGGACCAACCTCTCCAAGCAACGCCTGGAGCATGTGCTCACCTCTCCCTCAAGGGTGATGCCACTGTCTCATGACAGTGTTGGTCGCCTTACGTTGGTGCAGCTGGCCCCTTCTCAGCTGACACTGGCTACACCGGCATGGCCTTCACCACTGTCAGTTAAACCTCAGCCAGTACTAGTCACTCTTCTGGGGCAACCATAACCGACGCCTGCTACACCAATGCCAGGTTCTAAGAGGCCGGTGCCTACAAGCCCTTCGCCACAGAAACTATCATCTGGTCATTCAGTTCTTGAGGGACTGACGCCCGATCCTGCAAAGCATCAGGGACCTACGCCGGGGGACCCTACACCTTCCCACCCTGCGCTGCCACCTTTCCCACCACCCTTGGACTACACCTCCTTGTTCACAGCTTGGTGGGAGTTCATGCAGAGCAAGGAACCCCGGAAAAGGCCTCTTACCCTGCCTCTGAGGGAACATTTACCGGACCGCATTCTTCCTTCAACTCCCCAGTCTTCCAGTGATAAGGAGGACCGACGTAAGAAGGATCGCCGTCCACCAATGCCAGTCCCAGAATCTGATCCATCTGAGAGGGATTCCTCCTCTGAGGATTCCCTGTTACCCTCTGAACCTGAAGAACCCAAGGAATACTCCCAGACCCCTTCTTGACGATCCAGCTTTCTTGGATGTCATGAGGCACATTCAGTCCCTCTAGGACTAGGAATAATTAGACACAGAACGACGACGCCCGGCAACTTTCCTCCGTAAGGACGACACACTGCCCATGGTCATACCTCCCCTTATTGATTCCCTTGAGGGTGTCAACATGGCCACCTGGAATCACCCATCTTCCACACCGGCCCTGCCTAAGAAGGCAGACAGGCTCTACCATGCCCCCAGGGACAAGCTCTTTAATGGGGAGCATCTGTCACTGACTTAGTGGTCATGAACGCTGCTCATGACCATACTAAGAAATCCGGACACCTTAGCATGCACCCTCCAGACAAGGAGTCTAGTCAGGTGGATTTCTTGGGTGAGAAAGTCTATGCCTCAGCTACTTTGGCTGTTCGGGCTTTAATCTTTCTAACTCACATGGTCCAATACCAAAATGCCCTGTGTGACCTGGCTCTGGAATTGATGCAAACCCTGCCAGGTGATTCCACCAAGTTTCAGTTGACCCAACTTCTGAAGTCCGGGTCAGACATTGGAAATCATGTCCAATGAGCATGCTTCGATACTGCTGACATGGCTGGATGGATGGCAGCCACGGGCATTTGTATTCGCCACCATTCCTGGTTTTGGGTTGCCGGCTTTGGCCTTGGATGTGCAGGCCAAAATCCTTGATGCTCCTTTTAGGGGGTTAGTATGTTTTGGCGAGGATGTCCAGAGCATTATCTCCTGCCTGCAGGAGTCTGGCCAAGCCCTGAAGATGATACATTCTTTATACCGGTCTCAGCCAAAACCCCAACAGCATCAGCCCTTTCAGAGAAACCAGTGTCAGCAGCCCTGTGGACAGCAGCCCAGAGGAGCCCTCAAACATAAGGCCTCCTCCCAGGAGACAGGAGCCTCAGCCCCTAGGGCCTCCCCTGCCACCCTGCCCATCCCAGGTTCTTCACTATGACTCTTGACCTGACACCCCCCCCCAGCAGAAGCTTTTGGGGGAGGCGGTGGGGGGTGTCTCTTCTCTTCTCCCTTCACCTGGATGGATGGCGCAGAATCACCTCGGATTAGTGGGTGCTTCAGCTGGTAGAAAGGGGACACACCCTTGAATTTCAAGAGATACCCCCAGGTAGTCCTCTCTTGCACTCCCACTATCCTCCAGATCACATTGCCCTTAACCAGGAGGAGATCCAAGCACTACTGAGCCAAAAGGCCATAGAACCTGTTCCTGCCAAACAAAAGGAAAAGGGTTTCTATTCACATTTCTTTCTGGTCCCAAAGAAGACCAGCGATCTGAGACCAATTCTGGATCTCAGCCACCTGAATCAATTCATAGAATACAAACACTTCAGGATGGTTACCCTTCAGGGTCTTTTGCACCTCCTTCATCAGTGGCTCTGATCCATGGATATGCAGGATGCCTACTTCAACATCCAGGTGTTTCAGCCTCACAGGAAGCTCCTGCGCGCTTTTGCTTTCGGGGAACCATTACCAGTCCAGGGCCCTTCCCTTTGGCCTTTCCTCGGGACTTCACCAAGTGCTTAGCGGTGGTGGCTGCGGCCCTCAGGAGACAGGGTCTTTTCGTCTTTCCCTACTATGATGATTGGCTTCTCACAACCCCCCTCCAGAGGTCAGCTTCTCCGGACAATAGAGATCACTTCTGATTTGTTTCGGGACACTCTGCATCACCCTGAATCCTCCCAAGTCCTCCCTCTGGCCAAGTGAAAGACTGCAGTTCATCAGAGCAATCTTAGATTCTGCTCAGGGCAAGGCCTTCCTGTCTCCAGACAGAGCAGACCACCTGAGAGCACAGGCCCAGTTGGTGTCCTCGTTTTGGCATGTCACAGTCAGGTTGTTCCTCAGGCTCTTGGGACACATGGCAGTGGCCATTGTCACTTTTCCACTTGCCTGCCTGTATAGAAGGGTGCCTCAATGGACTGTGCTGGTTCAAGGGGACAAGTGCACAGACGATTTGAACAAGAGGTCCTGGTTTCTAACCCTGTGTGGCAAACACTGTGTTGGTGGATGAACCCCTCTAATCTCCTCAGAGGGGTCCCCTTCCGGACGGAATCTCCCACTCAGATTCTCATAAGATGCGTCATGCCTGGGCTGGGGTGCTCACTTGGCAGACAGTCAGACCCAGGGGACCTGATCTCAGCAGGAGCAGCATCTCCACATCAATGTGCTCGAGATGCACGCAGTCCTCCTTGCCTTTCAGGCCTTGCAGACTCATCTCCTCCTGGGCCCTCTCTTGGATCAGACGGACTACATATCGGTAGTCTACTATATCAACAAGCAAAGGAGGATTCATTTGTATCCCCTGTGCTTGCTGGCCATGACAGTTTGGCACTGGGCCATAGAACACAACCTAGTTTTAACAGCAGTTCATGTTCCAGGCATCCAAAATGTACTGGCCGACAGCCTAAGCTGGACCAGGTCGAAAACGCATGAGTAGGAGCCCCTGTCCTCTGTGGTTGGGGATTTCTTCGACAAATCGGGTTGTCCCGATCTAGACCTCTTTGCATCCCTACTCAACACAGAACTGCCCAGATTCCACTAGTTAGATCCAGGGCCTGGTGTTTTTTGTGATACGTGTTGTCCCTGTCTTGGACAGGGAGGTTTCTGTATGTCTTTTCTCCCTTCCTGCTTCTTCAGAGAGTTCTTATCAAGCTGCAATTAGAGGGTGGACATGTTTCTGATAGCTACTTACTGGCCCGTGACAGATATGGCTTCCATTGTTGCAACAGCTGGCAGTGGAACCTCCTCTTCCTCTGCCCCTGTGCTCCGACCTGCTCTTTCAGAATCAGGGCGGTCTGATTCACCCAGACATCAAGTCTCTTCATCTACATGTGTGGCTCGTTGACCATCGCATGGTTTGGTGTTTCCTATAGGGTGGTGGATGTTCTGGTGGCCACAGGGGAGCCCTCCACCAAAGCTACTTACGCCATGAAGTGGTAGTGGTTTTTCATCTGGGCTACTGCCTGGCATGTGCATCCTTTCACCTGCCCAGAAAATCTTATCCTGGAGTAGCTCCTTTCCCTTTCAGACTCCGGTCTGAGCTGCTCCTCTGTCAAGGTGCACCTTTCTGCCAACTCTGCGTACCATACACCCGTTGATGGCAAAACTGTTGCTAAACTGGATCTGTCGTGCACCTTCTTGTAGGGCATCCTTCATTTGAAACCTCCCATTAGGGACCCAGTCCTGCCATGGAATTTATTTATTTTGGAGAAGCTTACTTTTCCTCCCTTTGAACCTGCTGCATGCTACGAGTTGCACTTTTTGTCATGGATACTTCAGATCGGAGGGTTTCTGAGCTTCAGGCTCTGGTTTGTAAAGAGCCTTATTTGGTGTTCCACAAAGACAAATTATGTTTGCAGACTAGTCCTAAGTTTTTGCCTAAGATGGTGTCTGAGTTTACTTTGAATCAATCCATCCACCTGCCTGTTTATTTTCCTGAGTATTCGAATCAGTGTGAGGTTTACTTCATACTCTAGATGTTCATTGGGTGCTTTGTTTTTATCTGGACTACACCCACCCTTTCAGAAAGTCTGACCAGTTTGTTTTGTTTGCCCCAGGAAAGAAAGGGCTCCTGTTTCCAAGCAATGTTTATCTGAATGGTTGGATTGTTTATTGCTACCTCAAGTATGACCAGCCTTTGCCAGGCCGGGTCAAAGGTCATTGTACCAGGAGCATGACTGCCTCCATTGCCTTCTTCAGAAATGTCAGCTGCAGACCTTTGTGTAGCTGCCACTTGGAGTTCTGTCCACTCTTTTGTTAAGCATTACAGTTTGGACATTGTCTGTAGGCGTAGAGCCGGTTTCAGCCTAACAGTCCTCCAGGGCCTCCTGTAGTAATGTTCCTATGACTGCTACTGTCATCCTCCCAACTGACTGTTACACTACTGCCTGGGATTCAGTCCTTATGGTTATTGCCTGCTGCAGGAACCCCCTCAAAGTAAAACAGTACAGCTACGCAAGAACTCACCGTAACAGTATATCTTCTGGAGGAGCTCTTGCACTAGGCACTGCATTCTCTCCCTTCATCCCCCTGTATTCTGCTTCTCCAGTGCAGCTTTTCTGTTTGTCTTGTGTATGAGGAACCTCTTCAGTTCTCCTATTTCTACACATCGTGTGGTCTCCCGCGGGAGAACTGGGGATGGGCTTGGGAACTGCCCCTTTTATACCATAGGTTGGACATTGGCGTGCCGATGTTGTCGGCGGTCCCCCGCTGAATACTGCTAGCTAGAAGTTTTCTGTGTGGCCTAGCACCTGGCGGCTCAGTCTTTGTGGTTACTGCCTGCTGCAAGAGCTCCTCTCGAAGATCTACTGTTACGGTAATTCTTATGAAACTGTACTTTGCTGGTACAGTAGACTGTCAGGCTTGGTTGTTTGCCTGCTATGCAATACACTGTGGTGGGGGCACCCCTTTGAAGCAGGCTTCACTGTTTAACTAACCTACTACAGGCCTGACTACCTCTCATTTCTGTACAACCTGACTGGTGTTCACAAACTAAGCAGTGTTCATATTTTCCCCCTTTCAGGTACAGAAAGGGCTTTCCGAGTTTCTCTTTAAACTGCTTATCCTGCAGTACCTCATGGATTCCAGTGGAATGATGTGGAAGTGCAGACCTTGCCATTTATACATAGTTGAGATCCTGGAGGTGGCTGTTGGGGTACCAAGAAAGCACCGTCGGGCGGTAAGTGTATTGACTCATACCATATTGTGTGTTCTCTGGTAGGATCTTCGTGTTATTAATTAGCAAACAGCTGACATTCAGTTACGTAATCAGTTTCCTTGTGCTGACTTTGCAAACCACAAACTACACTTCCATGCCAGTGATGGAAGCATCATCCAAAGAACCAGCTGAAAGACAAACATTTGTAATTGAGCAAGATTATAAGCGTACGGAACCTACAAAAGAACTGCAGCTGACATTAAATTTTTTTTTGTATATACAGTATGTTTTATTGAAACAAACGGTCTCCATCAGTGAACAATGTAACAATCCCATAACTAATACACAGTACAATTATATGGCAATGCAACAATCTCTAAACTGATACACAATATAATTATATGGCAATATAATAAAATGTGTAAAGACAAAGAAACATGTTAAATGTGCAGAAAAGCACATACACACCAATAACCAACAAGAGCATTTGAAGAGACAGAACACTGGCACCAACCCCCTCATCCTCCCCACCACCAACCGCGATAACATACCTGGGAAAATTATCATTCAGAAGGAATCCCAACTAAGTCCCCATTCACAGGTCCCAAGTAAGTCACCCAGTTACCCCAAGCACTAAAGCATTTAGACAAAGCTTTACGTCTGCGAAACATAATCTGATATAAGGCAGCTGCTTTAGCTAAAGCTGACTTCCACCTCTGAATCAGTGGGAGAAGTAGAGATCTCCAGTACAAAAGTAAGAGATGCTTGGTCTGTAAGGCAGCAGCAAACAAAAATGCTTTATACTTCTGGGTAGATGCATCTAATAAACCCAGATCCCCCAAAATCCAAAAAATAGACTTTAAAATAGGGACTTCTAGGACAGCTTGAGGCAGTATAGCGCAGTGGTTTACGGCTCTGTGATGCAAATCTGGTAACATCCAGCAGACCAGACCTGGGTTTGAATCCCACAGCTTCCACTTGCATGCTGTGTGACCCTGAGCAAGTCACTTAACTTCCCTGTGCTCCCAGGTTGCTCCTGTAAAAAAAGCTTTCAGCTTAGTGTGCTACTCCTGGTTAAACAACTAAATAAAAAAATAAATAAAGCTTCCAGACAGTCAAAAATAGCAGCCCACCATGATTGAAGCGGGTCACACTCCCACAATATATGAAAAATGGAACCAGATGGAGAGTGACACTGCCAACACAGATGCAAGCCCATTAATCCCAATCTAAGCAGCTGAACTGGGGTGCGATGCCACCTTCTCAAGATCTTCTTTTGAATCAGTTGGAGCTTGGGATCCGGGGATGCAGAGTATGCAGCTACGCAGCATCTGTTCCACCCCTCATCATCCAAATCCCTGTTCATATTCTGTGCCCATTTCAGTCTATGAAGGTCCCAGTTAGGACGAAAACATTTCAGCAGCCCTCTATAAAGCAACTGATATGGCCCTTAGGAGCCTGTACCACCTCCCCAATTGCACAGTAAAATCTGTCTCCCTGAAGTAGTACTTGTGGAAAGCATGCCTAAGTTGAAGGTAACGCCATAGCTCATTCAGTGGAAGATGATATTTTGCCTGCAAATCCTGAAAAGACACCAGGCGACCCTGCGTACCATCCACTAAGTCTCCTAACAGATGCACCCCCCTTTCTGACCAAGATCCCCAACGCAAAGTAACATTCCCCACCTGAATATCCTGATTGCCCCATAGCGGTTCCCATTTCCCAGAACAGGTGGCATCCCACCCACTTATTTTAAAGACCCTACCCCAAGCCTATCTTGAGAAAAGCTTTGGTGCAGAAGGATCTAAATCTCAGTTACCCGGCCCCTGCTTCAGCAGCGTCACCAAGGGGGCAGCACCTAGCCGCTCCTTCTTAATCTCTACCCACATAGGAGAGTTTCAACAAGAATAAAAAATCCAATTCAGTGTCTAACCCCATTACACAAATAGTATGCCCAAAGCAAAGGCATGTTCCAGCCTCCAGCTGTACCAGGAGCCTGAAGCATCCCCTGACTAATCAGAGGACGGGAACATTTCCAAATAAAATCGGCCAGTATCCTATCCAACTTAACCCAGTACTGTTGAGGTAATACCAAGGGCAAGTTACAAAATTCATAAAACAGACTGGGGGGGGACCATCAATTTTAAAGTAGCAGTTTTACCGGGATGAGACAAATTCAAATTTTTCTAGTGCTGGAGGTCTACATTAACTTCTTCCATCACTCCCTTTAAGGTTTTGGTGTGCATTACCTCAAGCTGAGGCAAAAGTCATATCCCCAGATTCTTTACACCCTCTGGAGACCACTTCAGAGTATGCTCAACATAATCTCCGTCTTTTCCCAGTTTATGCTCAAGTCCAAAATGGCACTAAAGCAATCAGTAACTTCTTGTGCCTTTAGAAGGGAAGTTTCTACTTTTAACAGTAACAAAAGCAGGTCATCAGCATAAAGTTGAGTTGAAAAAGATTTCCTCCCCACTACGATCCCTCTAATCTCAGGGTGCTTTGACAATGCTAAATTTAATGGTTCAGTAGCAAGAAAGAAAAGCAATGGGCTGAGTGGGCACCCTTGCCTCGTGCCTTTTAATAAAGAAAAATGTACCGACAAAACTCCATTGGCTCATACTCTAGCCCAAGGATCAGAGTAAAGGCAAGTAATCCATCAGCAGAATCTAGGACCCAGACCAGCTTTAGTAACCACAAATTGTAAGTAATGCCACTCGACGGAATCAAATGCTTTTTCAGCGTCTAACCCCACCATGGCTGCCAACTCTGGGCCCCGCACTGCCACCTGGATTAAATCGACGAATGCAAGCAAATTGTCACTGCCTTGCCTCCCCATCGTAAACCCGGATTGCGCTTTACTAACCAGGATCCCCACAGCTAAAGCTTTAATGGCCCGCTGAACCTCGTGTAAAGAAATGTCTGCATCTAACCAAGATGACAAGTCTAACAACAACTTAGGCATCTCCTCATGCGCAGAAAAAACTCAATCTTTTTGTGAGGGGTTAACAGAACAGTGATACAGACCAGAATAGAATTCTCGGAACTAATCCACAATGGCCCTAGCTTCGGAAATCACCCCCCCCCCCCATTATCATCCTTTAAATGTGGAACCTGTACGTCTATTGCCCTTTCCTTCAGTGTGCAAGCCAGTAACTTACTCGCCTTGTGCCCAGATTCCCAGTAAGTTTGTCTGATAAAAAAACATAGCCCACTGGGCTTTCTGTTGGAATATCACATTCAACTGATCCTTGCAAGTAAGTAATTCCTGGACCAGTTCCTCTTCATTTACCTGGGCCGTATAAATCTCCTGTTTCAACTTTTGAATCCTCATTGTCAGGGTCTCCACCTGCTCTTTCCACTGCTTGTGAATATGGGAAGCATAAGAAATAATTCTGCCCCGAATAAAAGCTTTAAATGCATCCCATAAAATAAAAGGCGAGACACCAGGAGAAGAATTGAATACAAAATAAAGTCAATCTCCCCGCCAGCCATTGACAAAAATCTCCCAGAAGTAACAGTGCTCACATGGGTGTCATGGACTAGGTTCTTCCCCATCTCTCTGCAGACCTGCAGTTGGTGGTTAAGATGGTCTGGGATCAGGGACGATCTTACTTCGAGAGGGTTCCTTCAGTGGATCAACACATACAGGACTAGCGCTACCTGGCATCTGGCCGCATGGCAGACGTTTTCTAGCAATACCTGACGGGAGACTGCCCACCCGATGTCACGTGACCGACATCAGTGTGACGCTATATAGTGGACGGTCCCCACGCCCGTCCTCCAGTTCTTTCCCGCTGTTGCCTTATGTCAGTTGCATTTTAGACTTCCCAAACAATCGTCATTGAAAGTGCTTTTTTTTCTCATTGGTTTTTACTACGTTTTTCCCTTCTATTTGTTGAATTTTCTTTTATATCTTCACTGAAGAAGTGTTCCACCTGTGGCATGCAAATACCACACAGAGATGGCCACGCGAAGTGTGTGATCTGCTTAAGCCCAGATCACCCAGTTTCTTCGTGCCTGGACTGCCAGCCTTTTAACCAGGCCATACGTAAAAGGAGGCAGCAGGCTCTGAAGGCCCATCTTTTGAAGACCCGACTGGTGTCTTTAGAAAAGCAGGTGGAGCGGATCCGATTTTCTTCATCTCCTTCCAAAAAAGAACATAGGAAAGAGAAACACAGGGAGTGGGAGTGCTCCGTTGAGGGGTCCCAGCCTGAGGCCTCTTGGCCCTCAACCAACAAGGCTTCTTCCCACCTAAGGTCAAGTCGGCTTCGGAAGGTAAGTTGGACAAGTCCTCCTCTGTGGGTGAGTCAGCCACCAGCTCCTCTGAAGGCTACACCACGCCTGCCATTAAGTCGAACCCCTGCTCCTCTGAGGATCGCCCGGCTGCTGGTAAGATGGCTCCCCAGGCCTTGGGGACCCGCACAGCACCAGCCGCTAAGTCGGCAGGGGGCTCCTTCCCCTCCCGCTGGCTCCATCTGGTCAGACGTTCGTCCCTGGCAGGCGCTCAGACACGTGACTCTTCCATTGAGCGCGGCACCCATCCCGACAGCCGCAAGAGCGAGGAAAGACTGCCCCATTCCCCTCTTCCTATTCACTGGTAGCTTCTCCTGTTCAGGCCGCTACCTCGAGCGACGACAGTGCAGAACCCCTGGACCTTGTTCAAGATCTTCTTGTTCCCTACTGTCCCTCTCGCTCGCTCCGCTCCACCGATGAGGGATTGCTAGAGGTTCCCAGTGTTCGTTTAAAAACCTCTGGAGCTCGGGCTTTTTCTTATGCTGCCCCTACCCTGTGGAACTCTTTACCTCATCGGATATGAGGCTGCCTGACCGTTGAGAGTTTTAAGTTAGAATTGAAAACTTATTTTTTTAAACAGTCATATGGAGAGTGATTTTATTGTTTTAATCATATTGTTATTGTTGTTGTATGTTATATGTATGTATTTTAATTGTGTATTTGTACAGCGCTTTTGACTTTGAAAAGCGCTTAAAAAATAAATTTTTACTTGCTTGCTTACACCTCTGGGTCCGTTCCACACTCCCTTGATAGGGTTGCAAGGATCGGGGCTCCTCCACAGCTGTCTAGCCCTACTCCGGAGGCCCCTCCTATGCCTTCTGGGGGATCACTTCTGACCCGACGCTTGTCCCGGTCGAGATCCCTCCGCTGGATCCGGCGTCAGTCCCTCCAATGCCGGACCCCCCATGACGGTCTCTGAGCCTGGGTCCAGTCGTCTGCCCCAGTCTTCAGCTCCAGTGCCAGACATGGTCCCTCTATTGGAACCCCTTTGCCCGGCCCCTCCGACGGTGATACCGAAGCCGGCTCCCCCAACGCCGGACCTACCGCCAATTTTTATGACGACAGGCCCTAAGTGAGTTCCCCCTCCGTCAGATCTTCTGACGTTGGGCCTTTACTCAAGACCCCGGACTGTCCCGCATTACCCCCTCGGTTATCCTGGGGATCACCTCCTGGCTGGTCCTCTTCTAGATTGGAGTGGCGCGGGGCATTATGTCCCGGGTTACGGTCAGTACCTGGATTATGGCTACCTGGGTTATCGGGGGTATCACTACCCTCCTCCCCCCAGTAATCCCTCCACCTCCTCAACCTCCTCCTCCTCCACAGGCTCCGGTCGAACTGGACTTCAAGACTCTTATTTGGTTTTGGTGGCAGGGGGCCTGCTCAGAGCTGGTATCTGACCTGGAGAGCAGACTCCCACCTCCATGCTCTCCTAGGTCTACATCCCTGAGGAGCTCGTCCCCCTCTACGGTTCATGTCCTGGGGACATCTCGCAAGTACATCACTCTTCCAGATCTTGGAGACCATGTGGACATGGGGGATGATGAAGAGGAGGAGGATGACGACTCGCCGGAGGAGCCCTTGGATCACAAGTCTTCAGTTCCTAAGGGCAAGGTTTCCCCCAAATCCCCTCCGGAGGACCCTGCCTTTTCGGACTTCCTGAGGTCCATGCAGAACTACTTAGAGTGGGAATCGGAGGAGTAGGATCCGATGCAGCAGAGACTTGCCGAACACCTGGATCTGGAGTCTCTGTCCCTGATCCCTGTTCCTCCATGGATAGGACCTCACCTGTACAGTCTGGCTGTTGCATCATTCCATCCCAGCAGTCCCCAAGAGGGTGGACAGGGTTTATCGGGCACCTGAGAATGCTCCATTTCTTAACACTCATCTGAAGACGGACTCCGTCGTGATTTCAGCTGCTCATGATCGCTCATCAGCACCCAAGCACATGAGCACCTGTCCTCCAGACAAGGAGTCGAGGCAGATGGACCAGTTCAGTAGGAAGGTCTATTCTTCGGCCACATGTGCACTTCGGTCCCTTAATTATTTGGCCTACATGGTGTCGCACCAAAAGGCTACCTTGGCCAGGCTAGAGGCCCGAGTCCAATCTTTGGAACCTTCGGATCTCAAGGAGGAACTCGCCAAGGAACTCCGCCTGTCTAATTTTTCTTGCAGGCATGCATTGTGGGCTACTTACAACTCTGTCGATTCAGTAGCCTGCATCTTGGCGACTGCCATTGCTTTGAGACGACAGGCCTGGCTTCACATCTCTGGCCTCGCAAATGAGGTCCAGTCTGCGACTCAGGATGCTCCCTTTCGGGGCTCAGTGCTCTGTGGCGGCGACACCAAAGACACCATCACCGATCTCCGGGATAAAGGTCAGGCTCTGAGATCAGTGTAGCCCATGTACCGATCGGGTGCCCAACAAGAGCAACAGCCCTTTCGGAAATGGATCTGGAGGCGGAGGAAGCAGGCCCCGGCCCATCATCAGGGCAAGTGTAAGTCCACAGGTTCCGCCACCCCTCCCGCCTCCAAGAATCAGAAACGTTCAGGGGTCCCTTCCCCTGACCGTCCTGACTCCCTTGCCCCACCCCTTCCTCAGCCTCCGTGTGAGGAGCTGGTGAAGGGGGAGGTTCGCTTGCCACATGCAGGAGTGACAGGTCATTACCTCCGATGTATGGGTCCTGCAGTTGGTGTCCGCCAGACACACCTTAAAGTTTCTGGAGATTCCACCAGACTCCCCACCAGTCCGGTCGTCCTACTCTCAAGACCAGGCTCTTCTCGTCAGAGAAGAAATCAACTCTCTCTCTTGCTCAAGGAGGCTATAGAGAGCGTTCCCCTCCAGCAAAGGGAAAGGGGGTTCTACTCCCGCTTCTTACTGGTTCCAAAAAAGTCAGGCGACATGAGACTCATTCTCAACCTGAGCAGTCACAGCATGTTCGTCGAGTACAAAAAATTAAAAATGCCTACTCTCCAAAGCCTTCTCCCGCTCCTGCTCGAGAGCCAGCGGCTTTGTGCTCTGGATATGCAGGATGCTTACCTGCACATTCCAATTTTCCCCAGCCACTGCCGGTTTCTGTGGTTTTGTTTCCAGGGGGAGCAGTTCCAGGTCCTCCCCTTCGGTCTGTCTTCGGCACTTCGGATTTTTACCAAGTGCCTGGCAGTGGTGGCGGCTTTTCTGCGTCACCAGGGCATAGCAGTTTTCCCTTACCTGGACGACTGGCTGATTTCAGCTCCTTTCAGGGATTCGCTTTTGGAAGCTCTGCATTTCATTCTGGATCTGTTCTCCAATTTGGGGATTACTGTCAGTTTCCCCAAGTCGTCTCTTTACCCGAATCAGAGACGTCAGTTCATCGGGGGCAATCTTGGACACCGTCCAGAGCAGGGCCTTCCTTCCTCCGGACAGGGTCTAAACTCTGGTCCGTCAAGCTTCAGTGGTGGCTTCATCCAGGACTATTCCAGCAAGGGAGGTCCTTTGCCTTCTCGGCCTGATTGAAGCCTCCGTCACTACCGTTCCCCTGGTGAGGCTTCACATGAGAATCTCTCAGTGGTCCTTGTGGGTGCAATGGGATCAACTCCTGGACAACATGGACCATCCAATTCTGGTGTCATTGGCGGTCTAGAAAGACATGCTGTGGTGAAGGGATCCCTGCAACCTTTCCTTGGGTCTCCCATTCAGGAGCCCTGTCCCCTCGGCATCTCTGACTACAGATGCATCGAATATGGGCTGGAGGGCACATTTGAGGGAACACCAAGCACAGGGACTTTGGTCCAGCTTGGAGGCGTTGTTGCATGTCAACGTCCTGGAGATGAGAGCAGTCTTGTATGCGCTTCAGGCGTTCCAGACCCTTCTCCCCAAGGGATCACTGCTTATCCAGACGGACAACATGTCAGTAGTCTGGTATTTCAACAAACAAGGAGGAACTCGCTCGTACCCTCTCTGTAGGGAAGCAATAAGAGTGTGGAACTGGGCAGTCCAACACGATCTGTCCTTAGTGGCAGTGCACGTTCCAGGTGTCCAAAACGTCCTGGCGGACAGTCTCAGTCACGAATGGGAACTAAGTCAGGAAGTGGCAGAGTCTCTCTTCCTAAGGTGGGGGCATCTGGATCTCGACCTTTTCGCCTCCCCATTCAACACAAAACTTTACAGTTTTTGCTCGCTTGTTCCAGGGCATGGTGCATTCTGGCTCGTTGTGTTGTCTCTGTCTCTCTCTTGGACAGGGAAATATTTGTATGCCTTCCCTACGTTTCCCATTCTCCATAGGGTTCTCAAGCTTCAGGCAGAGAAGACACGGATGATCCTCATCGCCCCCCTCTGGCCGAGACAGATTTTTTTCCCGCTTCTGCAACAGTTAGCGGAGGAACCACTGGTTCCACTTCCTGTGACTCACGACCACTTGGCACAGAATCAAGGCCAGCTTGTCCATCCAGGGCTCAGGACCCTGCATCTTCATGCGTGGCTCCTGCAGACATAGCGGTCTCCCACTTTGGGGTCTCCTCTTGGGTCGCCCAGATAATTGTTGAGGCTAGAAAGCCATCTTCTTGTTCCACCTATGCTATGACGTAGAAACGTTTTTCCATTTGGGCGGTTTCCAAAGATTGGAACCCTTTCTCTTGTTTTGCCCCACGAGTCATTGGAATACCTCCTTCATCTTTCAGATTCGGGCCTATCCTATTCCTCCTTGAAGGTCCATCTTTCGGCGTACCACGAGCTGGTGGATAGTAAACCTGTGGCTCAGTTGGAAGTCTCGAAAACCGTTCTGAAAGGGATTCTCCATCTGAAACCCCCCTCCCCCCCCCCATCTGCAGCTCCACACCACCCTGGGATTTAAACTTTGTTTTGGAGAAGCTCACTCTCTCACCTTTTGAACCAGCGATGAGCTGTGATTTACGCTTCCTGTCCTGGAAGACGTAGTTTTTAGTTGCCACTACCTTGGCTCGAAGAATTTTGGAGCTTCAGGCTCTAGGTTTCAAGGAGCCCGATTTAATTTCCATACGGACTGGGCAGTCCTCAGGACAAATCCTAAGTTTTTGCTTAAGGTGGTTTCGGAGGTCACACTGAACCAATCAGTGGAGCTCTCTGTATATTTTCTGTCCCCTGTGAATAGAGTTGAGGCACTCCGATGCCATACTCACCATACGAAAGAGTTTCGTAAGAATGACCAACTGTTTGTCTCTTGTGCCCCCAAATGTTTGGGCAAAGCTGTTTCTAAGCAGTACCTGTCCAATTGATCGGGCAGTTGTATTTGCTTCTGCTACCAGAAGTATGACAAGCCTCTGCCGGGACAAGTCAGAGGTCATTTTACAAGGGGCATGGCTGCTTCCGCTTTTCTGCCCAACGTTTCAGCAACCAATATCTGCGCAGCAGCAATGTGGAGTTTTGTCCATACCTTTACCAAACACTACAGTCTGGACATTGCTTGTAGGCGGAGGGTAGGTTTTGGCCTAGCTGTTCTGCAGGGCCTTCTGTCCTAGGTTGATTCCACTCTGTGTTTTCCTTAGTTGTTGGAGTTTTTCCTCCTCCCTTGTTTCTCTCGGTCACACTGCGGAGGGACTGCTTGGGATTCAATCCTATATGTGATGACCTACTGAAGGAACCCTTTTGAAGTAAGATAGTACAGTTACGTAGGAACTTATCATATGAGTAGATCTTGGAAAGAAGTTACTTCAGTAGGTCATATTTTTCCCACCCTCCTTCCCCCTTTTTTTATTTAGGGACTCCAGACTCTGTTTCCTCCTGCTGTCAGGCATATTCCAGGCTCCAGCAGGAGAACTGGAGGGCGGGCGTGAGGACCATCCACTATATAGCGTCACGCTGACATCGGTCACGTGACGTCAGGTGGGCGATCCCCCATCAGGTGTAGCTAGAAAAAGTCTGCCATGTGGCCAGATGCCAGGTGGTGCTAGTCCTACATGTGACGACCTACTGAAGGAACCTCTCTCGAAGATCTACTGTTACGGTAAGTTCCTACATAACTGTACTTCTAGGAACATGGATATGTTCAATCCACACTTTGTGGCAGGTTCCTTGCTGTTTCAGATCTTGCCGGAAGGTCTTCAAGCTGGCTCCTCCCACCCACCCAGGTGGTAAAACCCTCGGCTCCTCCCCATGATGCCAGGTCTTCCTTACCGCTTGGAAGCTCAGGTTCCCTCATTAGCGCTCTGCATTTTAGGCCTGGATCCTAACACTTTGGAATTTCCGAAAATAATTTTAAAGTTTACTAGACTACAGTCTTCATCTTCCCTCACAGCTGCTATGGACAAATCCACTCCCGGCTTCCGTCGGTGCCCTTGCTGGCAGAAAATGTCCCATACTGATTCACACTCCATAAGCATTTACTGCCTGGGTCTTGACCACGAGCCGCAGGCCTGCGATCTGTGCAAGTCCTTCACGGCTTCAGTTTTAGAGGACCACGCTGCTCGACTACAACTTGGGCGCCCGGAAAAACCGTACCTGCCGGTGAAGTCGAAGGAGGCCCTTTTGGCGGTGTCCGCGGAGCAGCTGGAGCAGTTGATCGCCCTCGAGGAGGAGGCGGCCCAGGCCGCTTCATCTTCCTCCTCGGCCGTGGCATTTATCATGCTGTCCTTGGGCTCCTCTTACACTGCTTCTTTTAAGGAGCTTTGCCAGTACCTCTCCACCAAGGGAGAAGGGCCATCGGGACATACCAGTAAGTCGAAGAAAAAAGAACCAAAAGGTAAGTTCCACCATTGACGTTCGTGGGAGCGGGAGAGATCCCCTTCACTGGACTGTCTGCTCTTGACTTCGGTCGAGGTTGCGGCTGCGGCCGCTGGCTTCACGATGTCCCCATCAGGTCAGCCGGCCGAGACACCCGTCGACGTGGTCGAGATTTTTTTCGACCTGTTGGATGGGTTGTCAACTGGAGAAGCCAACAGCCCTTCTTCACTGGTTCCCCCGGTGGTAACCGAGGACTTGCCCGTGCCTCCTGTGCCAAAGTCCCTGGTCAAGGACCCTGAACCGAGGGGTGAGCAGGTTTCCCTCACTCTGACCCACCCTCAGCGACCCCGAAGGTCTCGGTCTCGATCCTCTTCCATGTCGGGTAGATCCCGTTGCCATCGGCGGTCTCAGTCTCGGCACTATGGAAAGCGGCGTCGCCGCTCATCCCCTTCAGAGGATAGGCTCCGATGTAAGTTACGCCGGTACTACGAGGACGTGATGTGGCAGCAGCTTTTGTTGACAGGTAACAAGCCAACTCCGACACCTTCTCCGGCCATTAAGTGGCTGTTACCCGAGCGACCGAAGCAACCTCTCATAGTTGTCTAGGAGCCGACCCCGGCACCGGTTGTTCAGCCGAAACTGGCTGCTCCGCCCACTGTAGTGGAACCACCGCCTCCTCAACCGAAGACTGGGGCCCCGACCAAGGATTCTCATTCGGGTCAGGGCTTGCCCCACAGGTTGTCGGTCACCCTCACTCCCGATCGGCCTTGGCAGGTGGAGGGTGGCTCAGGCGCTTGGCAGCTGTTTGCAGACTCCTCCCTGCACTGCAGGCTCATTGATCTGTGGAATCTGCAGGGGGTCAGTCTGTGGACGAGAGCCCATCCTCATTCTTGGGAATACTTCGACTCGTCTTAGAGTCCACTAGGATGCAGCTTGAACCCATTCAGAAATGGGCCAGGTATCTCCTCATGGAGATACTGGACCGAGGAGATTCCCCTACGGAGGCCTTCCCTGTGGCCGAAGCCATTGTTGGCCCGGCCCTGGAGTTGTGGCAGCGGCCTGCATCTTGTCCTGCGCCTTCGGCCAGGATGGATCGCAAGTACGCGGTCCCCACCGGTTCACTCTCCAGTTTCTCGGAGCACCCATCTGCGGAGGGGCTGGTGACTGACAGTGTTTTCTGGTGTTCCGGGAACGCTAGGGACATGGACAAACCGCCCGATAAAGAATCCAAAAAGCTGGATTATTCGGGACGTAAGGTTTACACTGCTTCCTCCCTAGGCATTCGACAGACTAGCTTGGCTGTACTGAGGGCACATTTTTCACATGCGCTTATGGGTTCCCTGGATGAGGTGATTCCTCATCTCCCGGCTGACCTTCAGATGACGGTCAAGCAGGTGCGGGATCAGGGAAGGGCGGTGGCTAAACAGTAGCCCCAGACTTCTTTGGACATGGGTGACTCTTGCGCCCGGTCAGTAGCGGCTGCAGTAGCCATGCGCCGCAGAGCTTGGCTGCGGATCTCCACCTTCACGGTGGACACCCAGCACAAGCTGGTAGATATTCCCTTCCTGGGCACCGACTTGTTCGGGCCAGGAGTGGAAGGCCATCTCCAGAGGATCGAGAAGTCCAATGCCACCTTGGTCAAGTCTGCCCAGAAGGAAAAAGGCCACCAGCAGCAGCGTAAGCCCTTTCGCCCCTGCGGCACGTCCGCCCAGCAGCATCAGCATCGGGGCCAGCAGGCTCACACTTGGTGCCCCAAGGCCAAGTCTGCCACTTCCTCCAGTAGGAAGCCTGAGGGGGAAGGGTCCAGGAGGCCCCTCAGCTGACCCTTCCTCCAAGCCTGCCCAGTGACGGGATGAGGGGTGTCGCCCCCAGCCTCGTCACTTCTCCCTGTGTTCCCCCCATGGGAGGGGCTCCGCCACTTCCTTTCCGCCTGGTCCGCCATTATCACCACGGACCGCTGGGTGCTAGAAGTGGTTGGCGGGGACTGCCTCTGGAGTTCGAGCAGTCCCCTCCCTATTGAGCTGTCGCCCCACGGAGGGCAACGGGCTCCACAGCCTCTCTGTTGGCTCGTCGAGCCGACATTGCCCTGCTCCTCCAGAAGGAGGTGATCAGCGAGGTGGCGGATACTCCTCCAGACCCGGGGTTTGTGTCCAGGTACTTCCTGGTCCCAAAGCGGACGGGGGGCTGGCGCCCCATTCACAACCTGAACAAATTCCTAAGGCCACGTACCTTCAGGATGATCACTCTGGCTCAGATCATTCCATCCTTGGAACTAGGCATGTGGTTCTGTTCTCTAGACCTCCAGGACACATTCTTTCATGTCCCAATCCGTCCGTCTCATCAGCGATTCCTCCGCCTCAGAGCAGAGGGATCTCTTTACGAGTTCCAGGCCATGCCCTTCGGCCTTTCTCCAGCTCCCAGGATCTTCACCAAATGCATGGCAGTGGTGAAAGCATTCCTGCAGTGCCGAGGGGTCCAGGTGTACCGTTACCTGGATAACTGGCTGATTGCAGCCCCCTCCAGGTTGGAGGTGGAGCGGTCCAAGGATCTGGCCTTCCAGGTCTGCTGTCAGATTGGCCTCCTCATCAACGAGGCCAGATCGGAACTCATGCCATCGCAGGCGATTCAGTTCATCGGGGCAGAGCTCAACTCTCTTCGAGCCAGAGCCCGCTCCCGGCGGACAGGGCTGAGGTCCTTTCCTCCTTTGCCCAGTCATTTCTGGTTGGGCAATTACGCCATGCCTGGTACTTCCTGCACCTTCTGGGCCTCATGGCGGCCTGCACCAGCATGGTCCATTGGGCCCGCTGGCATATGCGCCCCCTGCAATGGGGGCTGGTCGGCTAGTGGTCACAGCACTCCGGTCCTCTGGACCAGCTGATGACAGTGACCCAGGAGATGTGGGACGGCCTGCAGTGGTGGCTCGTGATGATACTACCCAGGACTCTACACAAGGTGTAAAAAGGGCAAAAATGGATGTAAAATACACCGAAACACCCCTTAACTGGACCACTGGCATTGGGACTAGTGCACGGACGAGTTGGACCAACAAGTCCTGGTCTCCTCCCCTGTTCACAAGGTACTGCAATGATGGATGGACCCCTTGAATCTTCTTCATGGGGTTTCCTTCCAGGTTTCTTCCCCGCATCAGATTCTAACCACAGGTGCTTCGGTTCTAAGCTGGGGAGCACACCTGGTTCCCTTTCAAACCCATGGCTTCTGGTCCCCGTGGGAAGCCATCCTGCATATCAGTGTCCTGGAGATATGTGTGGTGCTGTATTTCCGGGGCACCTTGCTCCAGGCCAGCTGCTAATGCAATCGGACAGTCTGAGTGTCACCTACTACATCAACAAGCAGGGTGGGACTCACTCGTATCCCCTTTGCAAGGAGGCCATGAGAGTGTGGTATTGGGCACTGGAGCACAATCTGACACTCTCTGCAGTCCACATGCCAGGCATCCTAAACACCCTGGCGGGCAGTCTCAGCAGGACTCAGTCTAGCATGCATGAATTGGAGCTTCTCTCATCCATAGCAGAAGATCTGTTCGACAGATGGGGTCATCCAGAGTTGGACCTTTTTGCATCTCCACTCAACGCAAAACTGCCCAGTTTCTGCTTACTATATCCACAGGCCTGGAGGGTTTTTTGGGTGAGACACGTCCCTCTCTTGGAGGGGGATATTTCTGTACACATTCCCTCCATTTGCTTTAATACAAAGGGTGCTGATCAAGTTGTAAATGGAAAGGGCCAGCATGATTCTGGTAACCCCATTCTGGCCTTGCCAGATATGGTTCCCTCTGCTTCAACAGCTGGCAGAGGAACCTCCGGTCCCTCTGCCCCTTTGCAGGAATCTGCTTACCCAGGATCGGGGTACCCTGGTCCATCCCAATCTTGAGTCCCTCCATCTGCATGCCTGGCTCCTGAGAACGTAGCCATTACCAGGTTTGGGGTCTCTTTCAGGGTGGTGGACATCCTTGTAGCCACCCGTAAGCCTTCCACCCATGCCTCTTATGTCATGAGGTGGAATCAGTTTGCCATCTGGACTGCCAAGCATTCCCTGGACCTTTTCACTTGCCCAGTGAATCATATCCTGGACTACCTGATTTCTTTGTCTGACTCAGGCCTCCAGTATTCCTTCCTCGAGGCCTACCTTTTGGATATTTCTGCCTTCCATGAGCCCATGGGTGACCACACGATTGCTCAGCTGGAAGTCTCCTGTACCTTTCTTAGGGGCATCCTGCTCCTGAAACCCCCAATCCGTTCCCCTGTCCTGGCTTGGGATTTGAATTTTATTTTGGAAAAGTTGACCCTGTCTCTTCTTGAGCCTATTGCGACATGCAATATGCGCTTTCTCTCTTGGAAAGTGCTATTTCAAACAACATGAAGTCTTGCTATATTATGACAAGTTGCAGTTTGTCCCACCACTAGAACTGCTCCGAAGGTGAAATAGTTAAATCCATTCCATGAATGGAACTTTGAGCACGAGCTCTAAGATAGAAGCTCTGTCTGTGTAGATTCAAACCTGAACTGT
The DNA here is from genome assembly GCA_016271365.2 of Neoceratodus forsteri. Taxonomy (NCBI): domain Eukaryota; kingdom Metazoa; phylum Chordata; order Ceratodontiformes; family Ceratodontidae; genus Neoceratodus; species Neoceratodus forsteri. The sequence continues at coordinate 434,858,075 of JADMNL010000024.1, read as the reverse complement.
CAGATTCTTTACTCCGCCTCACTGAACAGTCGCTCCGGAGATTTCTCCTACTGCTCGTTCATTTCTCGGTTTAAACAGTGTTTTCTCGGTTCGATTCAACCGAGAATAGTTTTATTTTAACCGAAAACCGCTCGGTTCAAGCTCTGTCTGTGGTATGTAAGTAATTTAAAATTGTATTTTCTGTGTGGAACTTGTAAGTTTATCGTTCGCTTTGAACCGATCAGCTGGGTTAAAAGCTTAAAATTTTAAAGCTTGTCATTTTAGAGTCACGGTTCCAGTTCTTATCGATTCTAAAAGCGGATTTATTACGTTTTTTATCTCGTGACACGGTTAGGAACCGATAAGGTGTCTTGCCTGGCACTGCCGTTCAAGGCAAGTTTTTCTGGTTAGGCTGGCATTATGTCTGAGAAACCCAAAGAAAAACTGGGCCCACTGGGTTTCAACACTGTGATGTCTGTGGGGAAGTCTTTGCCAAGGCTGACCCACACACCACATGTGTTTATTGTCTGGGGTTTGACCACATCCAGTCAGACTGCCAGATTTGTAAGAATTTCCCTGCAGCCACCCTGGAAAAGAGATTGGGCAGGCTCAGGGAACGAGAGGCCAAAAAGTCCGCTGACCCGGATGGCCAGCCCGGTTCGGTGCCAACCGAATCGGAGGGAGTGCCCTCTGACCAGGGCGAGACTTCCTCGAGCAAAAGAAAAGCTGGTTCGGAGGAACCAGTTCCAGTAAAGAGAACAAGGAAGTCAGCAGGTTTGGAGTCCAAAATCCCTTCTCCAACTGCTGCAGAGATAGCAAGAGCTATTCAGATTGTCCAGTCACTGTCTCCGGTCCCGTCCGAACCGCCACTATCTGGTAAAAGGTCGGTTCGTCCGGTTCCGTCGGTTCAAGAATATGATGTTGAGAAGTTTTATGAACCAGAGGAGGGGAAGGATGATTATGAACAGTATGAATGTGGCTGGGAGGGTCTGGGTGTGCCCATTGAACCGGACATTTCCCCAGACAGACCTTTAGAATCTCCCCCTATGCTTTCTGAGTCCCCCTCTCATTTTATGTTTTACAGAAAAGTTGCTGAAACCCTCCAGCTTCCTTTGGAAGAAGCTGTGGATGAGCAAGAGGAGCCTGATTTTGTAGAAATGATGGATATTCCAGAGTCTAGGAGATTGTCTATTCCTTTGCATAAGTATTTTGGGAAACAAACAATAAAAATCTTAAAAACTCCTAATTCTGTGCCTCCTGTAGATAAAAAGATGGACAGAAGGTACACATTGTCAGGTCCTGATACAGAATTCTTTCTCAGCAATGCAGTCATGTTAGTAGTTCAGGCTGCAGCCTGTGATAAAGCTAATATTCCTGGCTTCACATCCTCCTGACAAGGATTCCAGGAAGATTGATGCCATGGCAAAAAAACAGTACATGGCAGCGTCCTTGGGACTCAGGCAAGCAAATTATATGGCTTATGTAGCAAGGTATCAGAAATCTAGATGGGATACTGTTATGGAATTAGCCAAACAAGCCCATGGCCAGCTTGCTAGCGAGCTGGAACAGGTGGCTGCCGATGGCATTGAGGCTTCTAAGGTGCAGTTTCATGCTGCTGTGGATGTTAATGATGTCTCCTCTAGAGTCATGGCCACATCTGTAGCTTTTCGTAGGTTGGCCTGGCTCAGGTGTACTAGCCTCTCACAGGATACCCAGACTAAGGCTATGGATTTTCCTGTGGTGGGAAATTCTCTGTTTGGGGAGCAGACAGAGAATTATATGAAAAAGATGGATGAATATAGGACTACTTACAAAAGTGCCCAAGCTAAGGAGCGGCAAGCCACTCCCCAGAGCACACCCCCAGGGGTAGGGGTAGGCCTTTCCACAGGCCTTTCTACCAAACTCAGGCCTCCTCTGCTTACGCTCAGAGGGGGTTCTTCAGAGGCAGAGGCAGACGGGGTGTGGGCAGGCCTGCTCCCACCCCTCAGCCTAAAGCACCTGCCAAGCAGGCACCCTGATGGGGTGCCCAGGGCCGATTCTCCTTTACCAGTAGGGGGCAGGTTGGCTTACTTCAGTCAGAACTGGGTGTCTTTAACCTCAGACAAGTGGGTTCTGAAAGTAGTAAGTCAGGGTCTGGTTCTCGGCTTCAAAAAGTTCCCAAGATGAGAGCCAGGCTTTTTCTACCTGTAGTTCTTTAGAGACCCTTGCTGTAGAAGCAGAGGTCTCAACCCTGTTGGCTCTCAGAGCAGTAGAAGGGTTCTCCTACACACCAGGGCAGGGGTCTGTATTCACAGATACTTCTTACCCCAAAAAGACAGGAGAATGGCGGCCCATCTTAGACCTCAGATATCTGAACAAGCATCTTTTGAAACCAAAGTTCAGAATGGTAACTCTGGCAATGATTTTACCTTCTCTAAGGCCAGGGGACTGGCTAGCTTCCCTGGACCTCAAGGATGCCTATTTTCACGTCCTAATCAGAAGCTCCCACCGAAAGTACCTCAGATTCGAACTGCCCTCAGGTCATTACCAGTTCAGAGCAGTGCCCTTCGGCTTGACCTCTGCCCCAAGGGTATTCACAAAATGTCTGGCAGCAGCAGTGGCTCACTTAAGGAGGCAAAGGATTGCTGTTTTTCCCTATCTAGACGACTGGCTCATTGTAGGCCAGTCCCCAGAACAGGTAAAATCTCACCTGCAAGTCACCCAGCAGCTTCTCACCTCCTTGGGCTTCCTAGCAAATCTACTAAAGTCGGTTCTGGAACCAGTCCAGGTACTCACCTTTATAGGTGCAAAATTGGACACAAACCGGGCCAGAGCTTTTCTTCCCTTACAAAGGGTAAGGAACTTGGTGGCTCTGGCCTCCTCCTTCACTCTGGGTCTCTCACCAGCAAGACACTTTTAGCTCCTGGGGCACATGGCTGCATCCACAGCTGTAGTGCAGGAGCAAGATTTCAGATGAGAGACATTCAGTTTCACTTGAGAACCTATTGGTCTCAGAAGACCCCCTTTCCAAGTTGGTCCCAGTGACTCGAACCTTGATCCAGGCCTCCAGTGGTGGCAAGATCAGAGCAATTTAAGATTGGGGTCCCTTCATTCCCCCTGCTCACACGTTGACTCTCACTACAGATGCTTCCCTCCTGGGGTGGGGAGCCCACATGGGCGACCTCTCCACTCAGGGAGTGTGGTCTCCCCAGGAATCTCTGTTCCACATCAGTTTGCTGGAACTCAGAGCTGTCTTTTTAGCACTTCAAGTGTTTTCTGCATCTGTTCAGAACAAAGTGGTACAAGTCAGAACAGACAACACCACAACAATGTGGTACATCAACAAGCAGGGGGCACTTGGTCTTGCCTTGTGCACGAGGCAATGAAGTTGTGGTCTCTGGCCTATTCCTGAACACTTCCCTCATAGCAGTTCACCTTCCAGGAAAGGACAATGTTCTAGCAGATGCTCTCAGCAGGATTTCTCAGGGCCATCACGAATGGTCCCTGGATCCTCAAGTAATGGGATAGTCTTTGCCAGATGGGGCACTCCTCAGATAGATCTTTTTGCAGCCCCAGACAATCACCAACTTCCACTGTTCTGCTGCAGGCCTCCAGTGTTGGGCTCAGTCCCCTGGACGCCCTCCTTCTGGATTGGGAAGGAAGTTTCTTTATGCTTTTCCCTTCCTCTCCTATTCAAAGTGTTAGTCAAAATCAGATCCCAGCCTTGCAGGGTGATTCTGATTGCCCCAGATTGGGCCAGGCAGCCCTGGTACCACTCCTTCTGTCCTGACAGTCAATCTTCCCTGTGTCTCCCCAGGAATCACAACCTATTATCCTGTGCCCAGGGAGAGTTTGGTATCCGAACCTCAAATCCCTCAACCTCAAGGCCTGGCTCTTGAGGAGTTAGAATTTGCTGACTTACACCTCTCTCAGGGTGTTCTTGAAATTCTAAAGGCTTCTAGGAAGCCTTCCACTAGGGCTACTTATAATTCTAAGTGGAAAAGGTTCTCCATTTGGTGTTCTGGGAAGCATATTTCCCAGAATCTGCTGATTTGCCCATTGTGTTAGATTACATGGTCCATCTTAATTCCTTGGGCCTCAGACCAGCTACCTGAGAGTTCATTTGGCAGCTGTCTCTGCTTTTGTTTCAGCAGGAAAGTCATCCTCTCTTTCCGCTCACCCTGTGTTTTCCAAGTTTTTTAAGGGATTACTCCATACTAATCCACCTTTTTGGGATCCAGCCCCTGCCTGGGACCTTAATGTTTGCATTGCCCAGTTAATGCAACCTCCTTTTGAACCTCTTTTTTCTGCACAGCTTAAGTATCTAACTTGGAAAACTGTTTTCCTAGTGGCTATCACTTCTGCCAGACGCATAAGTGAGTTGCAAGCCTTGTCAGTGGAGACTGACTTTATTTCCTTTCACAGGGATAAAGTAGTCCTCAGGACTAACAGGAAGTTTTTGCCCAAGGTGGTTTCAGATTTCCACCTTAACCAATCTATCTTCCTTCCAGTGTTCTTCACTGACCATTCCTCCTCTGGCGAGAGGAGGCTGCACAGCTTAGATGTTAAGAGGGCCCTTAGTTACTGTATAGAACGTACCAAGGGTCACAGGTTCGAATCCCTCCAACTTTTCCTCACTTATGGTGAGGTTGGGAAAGGGAAACCTGCCACTAAGAGATCAATTGCCAGGTGGATTGTCTCTTGTATCCAATTTTGTTATCAGAAACTGGGCAGAGATCCCCCCTCTGGCTTGAGGGCTCATTCTACCAGGGGTACAGCTGCGTCTCTAGCTGCTGCCAAAGACATCCCTATATTGGAGATATGCCAGGCTGCTACTTGGAAAACGGTACACACTTTCACCAAGCATTACTCCCTGGATGTCCAGGCTAGGAGAGATACATAGATACATAGACAGTGTCGGCAGATAAGGGCCTATGGCCCACCCAGTCTGCCCATTTGAGCTTGTAAGTTCAGTTTGTTTTCCTAGAAGTCTGTTTCACTTACCCCGACCTCTAGAATTCCTTTATGTCTGTCCCATGCATTCTTAAATCCGTGATTGTTTCAGCCCCCACCACTTCCTCTGGCAGGGTTCCACTTGTCCACCACCCGTTCTGTGAAGAAATTCTTTTCATGTTTCTCTGAATCGCCCTCCTCCAACTTCATCCCATGCCCTCTAGTCCTGAAACATCTTTTCGCTTAAAAATAGTGTTTTCCTGCACCCTGTTCCTCCCTGTAAGATACTTGTATGTCTCTATCATCTCCCTCTCCTCCTCTCCTCCAGGAGTACATGTTCAGTTCTTTCAACCTGTCTTCATAGGACTTGTGATGCAACCCATGCACCATCTTTGTTGCTCCTCTGAACCTTCTCTACCCTGTCTATGTCCTTACGTAGGTATGGTCTCCAGAACTGTACACTGTACTCCAGGTGGGGCCTCACTAGTGTCTTGTATAGCGGAATTATGACCTCCTTTTCCTGCTGGTGATGCCCTGCCTATACATCCCAGCATCCTATTTGCTTTACCTGATGCCTTGTCACACTGTTTCCTTACCTTGAGGTCATCAGAGATGACAACCCCAAGATCCCTTTCCTGCTTGGTGCATGCTATATCCTCACCCCAACTGATATATTGTGCCAGGGTTTTTGTGCCCCATATGCATTATCTTGCACTTTTGCATTGAATTTCAACTGCCAAACCCTTGACCATTCTTCAAGTTTCTGCAGGTCCCTTCTCATTCTGTCTACACCTCTGGTGTGTCTACTCTGTTACAGAGCTTTGTGTCATCAGCGAACAGTGAAATTATGCCTCTATATCCTGAGCAATGTCACTGATGAAGATGTTGAACAGGACCGTCCCAGCACTGATCCCTGTGGTACCCCACTGGTCACTCTTCCTCTGTGGAGTGACAGCCATTTACCACCACCCTCTGTGTCCTGCCACCCAGCCAGTTACCTACCCACCACACTACTGTCCTACCCACACCCATATTCCCCAGTTTGTGTAATAGTCTTCTATGTGGCACAGTGTCAAAGGCCTTGCTGAAGTCCAGATAGGCCATGTCCACTGCCCTCCCTGATCCACCTCCCTAGTCACCCAGTCAAAAATTCAATGAGGTTGGTCTGACATGACCTCCCCTGGTGAAACCATGCTGCCTTGGGTCCTGTAGTCCATTGACAACCAGATGTTCCACCAATCTCTCCTTCAGTAGTGCTTCCATGATCTTTCCCACTACCGAGGTGAGGCTGACTGGTCTGTAGTTCCTGCTTCCTCTTTGTTCCCACTTTGTATAAGGGGACTACATCTGCTGTCCTCCAGTCTTTGGGTACCTCTGTTTCCAGTGATTGGCTGAACAGGATAGCCAGAGGTTCAGCCACCACCTCTTAGTTCTTTAGGACCCTGGGGTGCACCCATCTGGCCCCATTGCTTTATCAGCTCTTATTACTTCCAGTTCCTTCAGGACCCTTTCTCGTAAAGGTACTTGTGTCCATTTCTGCACCATTCTCACCCTTGTACTCCTTCAGACCCATTACCCCTCTTCCTTAGTAAAGACTGAGCAGAAATACCTGTTCAATATGTCAGCTTACTGTTGTCATCCTCCACGCTCCCCATCCTCCCCTTCAGTCTCACTATCCTCCCTTTGTCCTTCTTTTTTCACTTATGTACCTGTAAAGGTTTTGTCCCTTTAACCACTGATTTTGCAATGTTCTTCTGTCTGAGCTTTGGCTTCCTTACTGACTTCCCTGCCTCCCTTTGTTTCTCCTGGTACTTCTCCCTATCCCCTTCTGCCTGTGTCTTTTGTATTGCCTGAATGCAATCTTTGGCTTTCACTTTCTTTGCTACCTCTTTGGAAAACCATAATGGTCTCTCTTTCTTTCCTCTTGCTAACCTGCTTATGCATAATTCTGTTGTTTCTTATAATCCCCATTTTAAATATTGCCCACTGTTCCTCAATCCCTGATTCCTGTCCCACTCCCTTAATGCCTCTTTCAAGCATCTCCCATTTTCCCAAAGTCTGCCCCTAAAATCCAGGATACGTGTTTTTTGTGGTTTGGTTCTGCTCTTTCTGTGATTTCAAACCACAATGACTGGTGGTCACTGTTACCCAGGTGCTCTCCCACTGTTACCCCATCACACTGTCCCTGTTTGTGAGCGCAAGGTCCAGTATTGCCTTTTCTGCCGAGTTGGTCTCCATGACCAGTTGCTTGAGGAAGGCACCCTGAAGGGAGTCCAGGATAAATCTGCTCCTAGTTGATGCTGCTGCTGGGATGCTCCAGTCCACGTCTGGTATATTGAAGTCTCCAACCAGTACTACCTCACCCTTGTCTGCCATCCTTTGGATGGCTAGCATCAGCTCCCTATCTGTTTCTTCCTCCTGGGCTGGTGGTCTATAGACCACACCTGTGCGGATGGCTGGCCCCATTTTCCTTTCCAGCTTAACCCACAGTATCTCTCCCCCATTTTGTTCCTCCTGGATCTGTTTGGCCCTTATGTCATTTTTCACATACAGTGCCACTCCTCCTCCCTTCCTGCCTGCTCTGTCTCTTCTGAATATGTTGTAGCCAGGTATGGCCATCTCCCAGTCATAGTTATCATTACACCAGGTTTCAGTGATGGCACAATGTCCAGGTCTGACTGTACCATGACAGCCTCCAGATCTTCCATCTTGTTGCTAAGGCTCCTGGCATTTGCACACATGGCTTTCCATGATTTGACCTCCTAGACTGCTTCACTGTTCTACTCCAGCCCCTTCCTTGGTTGTCATTTATCCCTGGTTCTCCTTGCTGTCTACCCTTCTGCTGAATTTTGCCCCCTTTCTGCCTATCCACTTTTGGACACTAATCTCCATCTTTTGCACACTGCTTTGCAGAGATAGCCACTCCTCTGGTTCACTGGTTCCATTACTAGCTGTGGGGGTGAGCAGTAGGTATCATCCTTGCTGGCCTGCCACCCCTTTGCTAGTTTAAATGTTGTCAATGTAGCATTTAAACTTATCATTGAGTGCTTGATTCCCTCCAGGATGGATGCAGGCCGTCAGGCTTGAACAAACCTCCATCCTCCAGATGGGTCCCAGTCACCAATGAATCCAAACCTTCCTCACAGCACCAGTTCTTCAACCATGAGTTAAAGTTCCTGTGCATGCACTCCTATGCTCTCCTTGCCTCTCACAGGTAGTACTTCTGAGAAAGTGACAGAAGTAGCTACTTGCTTGAGACCCTCCCAGTTTCCTAAACTCTTCCTGAACTTCCTTTGGCTCCCCATTTGCCAAGTCATTAGTACCCTAGGTGGATAATGACATCCAGCTCACCCTCCTGTCTTCCCAGTGATCCCAGCTCCTTCCATCCCTCCATGCCGTGGCACCTGGTAGGACTTCACCTCCTGTCCTCCCCTCCTGTGTTCCTAGCTGGATCCCTCTATGATGGAGTCCCCACCAGGATTCGCTTCCTCCTCCTCTGGGGTCCACTGCTTTTCCCCACTGAGGTCACCTCCTTGTCTAACCTCCACATCCTTTCCTTCCACTTCCCTGGGTACTCTATTTGGTTGTCCTCATTTGCCAGTGTGGCATATGAGTTCTTGAGAGGAATAGGATCTGGATGCTCTGCCTGACTGCTCTACCCTCCCTGAGCCCACTGTCATCCAAGTGCTCCTCGTTTCGGCATCCTTTGAGGCAGCTGCATTGGACTGGGTGGTTCCTGGACAGGGTTGATGGTACTCCTGACCCAGTTTACTTCCGCTCTGAGTCTGGCTACCTCATCCCGCAGTCCCAGAGATGCATGCAGATAGGCAGCACCTCAGTGTCCAGAAGGTCTGCCTGAACATGGCTGCCCACAGCCACTGCATTGCACCACCCCCACATTATACCGCAATTCCACTACTTATCTGCTACTGAAGCTCTTAGTTCTCTTTTTATTTATTTACAGTACTAAAATCCTGTAACTGATCCTCAGATATATATTTTTTAAGGAAAAGAAACCAATAAATAAATAAATGAGTCAAAAACTTGTCGTGTTGAGGGTGGTCTTCTTCCCCTATGCCCTCCTACTTCACACCTCTTACTATACCCTGTGTTTAGCTCCTGTCAATCGGATTTATCAGGTATATAATTAAGAGTTGGGGAAGGTGGGGGCAAAATTTGCAGCAATTAAAGACAGCACAGAATTACACCACCACTATTTTTTAAATTTTCAACAGCCCAAAAACAATTATAAGTAAAGACAACACAGAAAGAAAGTATAGTGTCACTACAAGCCTACAATCTAAGTTTAAAAGAAAAATACCAGTTACCAGTTACTCTGAAGCACTGAATTGAATATGTTTCCTTCCTTCACCTTCTGGCTTCTTCTGAGAAGATGAACTTCTGTTTGCTGCTTTAACTGTGACTAAGCCCCACCTCCAGTTATCACGTAGCTGAGGTCAGAGGCCAGACAATTAACACCCTTCACCCAGCTACAGGACAGTCAGACAAGCCAAGATAAAATTTGCAGCAATTAAAGACAGCACAGAATTACACCACCACCACTATTTTTTAAATTTTCAACAGCCCAAAAACAATTATAAGTAAAGACAACACAGAAAGAAAGTATAGTGTCACTACAAGCCTACAATCTAAGTTTAAAAGAAAAATACCAGTTACCAGTTACTCTGAAGCACTGAATTGAATATGTTTCCTTCCTTCACCTTCTGGCTTCTTCTGAGAAGATGAACTTCTGTTTGCTGCTTTAACTGTGACTAAGCCCCACCTCCAGTTATCACGTAGCTGAGGTCAGAGGCCAGACAATTAACACCCTTCACCCAGCTACAGGACAGTCAGACAAGCCAAGATAAAATCTGCAGCAATTAAAGACAGCACAGAATTACACCACCACTATTTTTTAAATTTTCAACAGCCCAAAAACAATTATAAGTAAAGACAACACAGAAAGAAAGTATAGTGTCACTACAAGCCTACAATCTAAGTTTAAAAGAAAAATACCAGTTACCAGTTACTCTGAAGCACTGAATTGAATATGTTTCCTTCCTTCACCTTCTGGCTTCTTCTGAGAAGATGAACTTCTGTTTGCTGCTTTAACTGTGACTAAGCCCACCTCCAGTTATCACGTAGCTGAGGTCAGAGGCCAGACAATTAACACCCTTCACGCAGCTACAGGACAGTCAGACAAGCCAAGATAAAATTTGCAGCAATTAAAGACAGCACAGAATTACACCACCACTATTTTTTAAATTTTCAACAGCCCAAAAACAATTATAAGTAAAGACAACACAGAAAGAAAGTATAGTGTCACTACAAGCCTACAATCTAAGTTTAAAGGAAAAATACCAGTTACCAGTTACTCTGAAGCACTGAATTGAATATGTTTCCTTCCTTCACCTTCTGGCTTCTTCTGAGAAGATGAACTTCTGTTTGTGCTTTAACTGTGACTAAGCCCCACCTCCAGTTATCACGTAGCTGAGGTCAGAGGCCAGACAATTAACACCCTTCACCCAGCTACAGGACAGTCAGACAAGCCAAGATAAAATTTGCAGCAATTAAAGACAGCACAGAATTACACCACCACCACTATTTTTAAATTTTCAACAGCCCAAAAACAATTATAAGTAAAGACAACACAGAAAGAAAGTATAGTGTCACTACAAGCCTACAATCTAAGTTTAAAAGAAAAATACCAGTTACCAGTTACTCTGAAGCACTGAATTGAATATGTTTCCTTCCTTCACCTTCTGGCTTCTTCTGAGAAGATGAACTTCTGTTTGCTGCTTTAACTGTGACTAAGCCCCACCTCCAGTTATCACGTAGCTGAGGTCAGAGGCTAGACAATTAACACCCTTCACCCAGCTACAGGACAGTCAGACAAGCCAAGATAAAATTTGCAGCAATTAAAGACAGCACAGAATTACACCACCACCACTATTTTTTAAATTTTCAACAGCCCAAAAACAATTATAAGTAAAGACAACACAGAAAGAAAGTATAGTGTCACTACAAGCCTACAATCTAAGTTTAAAGGAAAAATACCAGTTACCAGTTACTCTGAAGCACTTTCCTTCCTTCACCTTCTGGCTTCTTCTGAGAAGATGAACTTCTGTTTGCTGCTTTAACTGTGACTAAGCCCCACCTCCAGTTATCACGTAGCTGAGGTCAGAGGCCAGACAATTAACACCCTTCACCCAGCTACAGGACAGTCAGACAAGCCAAGATAAAATTTGCAGCAATTAAAGACAGCACAGAATTACACCACCACTATTTTTTAAATTTTCAACAGCCCAAAAACAATTATAAGTAAAGACAACACAGAAAGAAAGTATAGTGTCACTACAAGCCTACAATCTAAGTTTAAAGGAAAAATACCAGTTACCAGTTACTCTGAAGCACTGAATTGAATATGTTTCCTTCCTTCACCTTCTGGCTTCTGCTCGGTTTGGCACAACTGTGCTTCAGAGCCTATTCCTAAGTAGGTTCTGTCCCTCCTCCATGGAGGTACTGCTGTGTAGTCTGCAACTTGTCATAATATAGCAAGACTTCATGTTGTTTGAAGAAAAAATTACTCACCTTAGTAATGTTGTTTCTTCTAATGGAGTCTTGCTATATTATAACCTCCCCAACCTGCCCCTCTCAGAACTTCTACTTGGGTATGGTGTGGGCAACCTAGTGTGGGCACTATGTTGTATGCCCTTTTTAGGCTTTCACCCTTTTGGGGTTTGGGTGTGGTGTTTATTATTCTTGTGTTTTTCTCATATTGTTAAATTATATTATTAATTCTGGTCCCCTGACTTGAGTCTTTGGTGTTGGGACCAGCAATGGGTGTTGTTATTTAGGTAGCCAGTTGGCTAGTGTAGGTTACAGCTTCCACACAGACCTTAGTGAGTTTTTGCTCGTAAAGATCTGACAGTTGAGGTTTGAATCTACACAGACAGAGCTTCTATCTTAGAGCTCGTGCTCAAAGTTCCATTCATGGAATGGATTTAACTATTTCACCTCCGGAGCAGTTCTAGTGGTGGGACAAACTGCAACTTGTCATAATATAGCAAGACTCCATTAGAAGAAACAACATTACTAAGGTGAGTAATTTTTTCTTTTGGTTGCAGTTTCTTCTGCTCAAAGAATTTGAGAGCTTCAGGCCCTCTGGTGCGAGGAGCGTTGTTTGATTTTTTTCACAAAGAGAGGTATCTTTGCACTCAAATTCTAAGTTTCTACCTACGGTGGTTTCCGAGTTCACACTTAATCAGTCTAGCTACTTTCCTGCTTGTTTTTCTGAGCGTGCCAGTCCAGGGGAAGCACTGCTCCATATGTTCGATGTGCACAGAACTTTGAAGTACTATCTTCCTCGGAGTAAAGGGTATAGAAAGTCAAAGCAGTTATTTTCCTTTCGGCCCAGATATAGAGAGTGCTTTAGTTTCTAAGCAGTGTTAATCCAGATGGTTAGCAAATTGCATTGTGTTCTTCGTACAGTAAGTACGGCAAAGAATTGCCTGGTGCTAGCAAAGCTCACTCCACCAGAGACATGGCTAACTCGATGGCTTGTATCAAAGAGATCTCAGTCGCTGAGATTTGTGCGGCTGCCACCTGGAATACAGTCCACACTTTCATCAAGCATTACAGTGTTTACATTGCCTCAAGAGCCCATGCAGGTTTTGGCAGAGCTGTGTTACAAGGACTCCTGGCTTAAGCTTATGGAGATCCAGCCTCCCAGACTCTGTGTTTTCACTTGTCACTGCTTGGTGCTTGTTCTTACAGTGTAACCTGATGACTGAGATACCCCCGAAGAAGATAGAAAAGTTACGTAAGAACTTACCGTAACAGTTAATCGTTGAGGGGATCTCAGTCATCAGGTTTGAGTTCCCTCCCACCATCCCCCTTACTGAGGTTTTCAGGACCTGGCTATCTGTTGGATCTTATTTTCTGTCTAGAGTTAGGTCTTTCTGTCTCTCCTCGGTTTCCCAGGGCTTGAGCCTTGCTCCTTTCGTCTCCATGGGGAAAGAACTGAGGAGGGAACAGGGCAACCCATGCCTATATAGGGTTGTGGACGTCGACAGTGTAGGCAGCCCCAGTTGTACTGCTGAAAATCTTTGATGTCAATTCCCTTTCACTGATGGCGAAGGTTCCTACAGTGTAAACTGATGACTGAGATCCTCTTGAAGATCTACTGATCTTTTTCGAGAGGGCTCTTGCAGTAGGTATTCATAAGTAGGACTAAGCCGTCAGGCATCAGGACCCCACGGAAAAATCTCTAGCTAGCAGTCACTGGTGGGGACTGCCCCCACATCAGATAACCGGCGTCAGCCAACGTCCATATAAAGGGGGCGGTCCCAAAGCCCACCCCCCAGTTCTTTCCTGCCGTCGGCTTACGAAAGTACCTCATGGAAGAACAGCACTCGCTTTTCTCGCATTACCTCGCTGTGCATGTCATCCCTGATGCCGCTGGAATCTCATAAGAACAAGTGTGACTCGTGTGGATCCCAGCTCCCTCACAACGATGGCCATTCCCTCTGCCTCTTCTGTCTGGGCCCAGACCACCGCGTGAAGGAGTGTGAGCACTGCCAAAAATTCAACACTGCAACTTTGAAATGAAGGCAGCAGTACCTGGAAGCCCATTTACTAAAAAAGAAAATGGCATCCATGGAATAGGAACTGAAGAAATTGAGGCGGGCGTCAACTTTGCCTGAGGGCCAGCACAAGAAAAAGAGGGCCAGGGAGAAACACCAGGATCTGACTCACCATCCACAGCAGCCATGACTTTAGCTGGGGTCGTGGCTCTCCAGGTAACTCCGACAGCCACCTTAGTGGTGTCTAAGCCGGCGTCTATCCCCCCTCCAGTCTGGCTTGCGCTCAGGCCCGATGGGAGCCTCCGTGGGCAAGGAGGCCGAACTCCCTTCTGACCTCTAAATCTGGGCCTTCCGGTCAGGTGTGTCCGATAAGTCAGCGTCGGTCCCACTGACACCCGCCCGGACACGGCTGATAAGTCGGTCGTCGGGTCGCCCGACATCCGCCCAGCCAGCGACCCTTCGTCATGCCATTCATCCATCCCTGACGTCAGAGAGTCGCCGCAGTGCACGTCGACTGCGTTGCCCTCTGAGAACCTTGCTTCTTCTCTGGCTCCTCCCGAGGAGTTTACTCCTCCCTCCCTCCCTGGCTGGGGTCGAGGAGCCCAACATGCTGCCATCGGGTGTCCACCCCAATGACCGGATCTTAAGACACCAGACTCAACGTCACCCTCCAGCATCCTGCTCCCTGACGATCTAACATCAAAGCCTTCCGGGTTCCCGGGACCACTGGGTCCTATGCCTTCCAGGCCTACGTCAGGGCCGCCGCCGGTATCTCTGACTCCATTGGACACCCTTGTGCCAGGATACCCAATGCCGGCATACCCAGCGCTGCAGTATCCGGCTCCCAGAATTTACTAACGCCGCCCAGTATCCACGAACACGCGGTACCCAGCGCCTCAATACCAGGCGTCGGGCCTCTGCTGTCAAGTTATGGGAACTTTTGATGGATTTCTAAGCGTACCGTGCCCAAGCCCCCCGCAGCCTCATGGTGGACTTGAGGGAGGTCTTGGCCTCCTGGTGGGCTCAAGCAAAATCACAGATCGCCCAAGAGGTCGAGAAATGCATACTGATGCAGGTCCGGATGCCGGACCCCTTATGTCAGCGTAAAGAGACTCCCCTTCCTCTGCCTGACACCAGAGCTGAACCTTCTGGTTCTCGGGCAAGGGAGGACATGCTCCCCCGGGGAACCCCTAGAGAGGGCGATCCTCCTAGGGAGGCCTCTTCTTCTGCTTCTCCATCATCGGAGTCAGATTTGGACGCCGAGTGCTCTGATCTAGAGGATGAGCCCCGCACTCCAGACAGACCCAGGCCACAAGGTTCTCTGAAGTCCCCTCCGGAAGATCCTTCCTTTTTGGAGCTGCTGAAGAAAATCCAGGCCGCCTGCAAGTGGCAATCAGTAGAACCAGATCCCCAGTCTAAGAAGCTTGCGGCCCATTTGGACCTCCCGGAGACTTCTCTCACCCTGATTCCGCCCTGGATAGAGCCTCACGAGGATCTTGTCTCCACTATTTGGAAGCAGCCTTCCTCGTTAGCCCCCCGTTTCTCGGAAGGCCGACTGGCTATATCAGGCTCCTGAGGGGAAGGATTTTTTCGTCCTTCTCCCCAAGGCCGATTCAGTCGTGATTAGCGCCGCAGACGACCAATTAGCCAACCCTAAACATCTCAGTTCACCCCCAACAAGGAGTCCCGTCTTCTGAACCACTACGGGAAGAAGATCTATGCTTCTTCCACTCTGGGCATGAGGACCCTCAGTTATGTCAGCCACATGGGGGACTACCAGAAGGCTATCCTTAGTCAGATGGAATCAAAACTGGACTCCCTCCCAGATTCGCAAACAAAGCAGGAACTGGAAGATCTTGTCCGCTCCGCATGCTCAGCCTGTAGACATGCTTTGTGCTACATATAACGCGGTGGACACTGCAGGCAGGAGCTCGGCCCTCGCCATATCCTTACGGCATCATGCCTGGCTCCGAGTGTCAGGTTTGGCCCCTGAAGTGCAGTCAGCCATCCACGATGCTCCCTTCAGAGGGTCTGTGCTGTTTGGCGGTGATGTCAAGGACATCATCACTGAATTAGAGGATAAGGATTTGGCATTAAGGTCTTTTCAGGTAATGTACAAACCCTCTCAGAGGCAGAAATGGTCCTTTTGGCACCTCAGCCGCCAGAGGCCTAAGCAGATGCAACCCCATCATCCCAACAAACGCAAAGCTGCGTCAGCTGCCAAGACCCCCCCAGCAAGAAAGCTCCCGGGGCCTCTGCTGCTGCTCTGTCCCCCGCCTCCTGACTCCCTGCCTCTCCCACTGCCTCTGCCCAGTCCAGAGGAACCGGTAGGGGGGGAGATTCTCCTCCCATCTACCGGGTTGGGAGAGGATAATGGCAGATACCTGGGTGCTCTTGCTGATTGCAGCAGGAAACTCGATAGAGTTCACTCAAAAAAAAACCTCGCAGACCATCCCCTCCCTCCTCGTACTCCCACACTCATCTGCAGTTGGTACTGGAAGAAATCCACTCTCTTCTGCTAAAGAGGCAATAGAACCCGTCCCCCTCCCACCCACACACCTTCAGGGGACAGGTTACTATTCTCACTTCTTCCTAGTACCAATGAAAACTGGGGACCTGAGGCCTGTTCTCGACCTCAGCTCCCTCAATCAGTTTGTGAAGCACAAACGGTTTTGAATGCTCTCCTTCCAGAGCCTTCTCCCCATGCTTCAGCCGGGACTGTGACTGTGTGCCCTGGATATGCAGGATGCCTACCTCCAAATCCCATTTGCCACTGCCACCGTAAGTACCTCCGCTTATGTTTTCAGGGTCCCACTACCAGTTCAAGGCCCTTCCTTTTGGTCTATCCTGGGCCCCTGAGTATTTACCAAATGCCTGGCTGTGGTGACAGCCTTCCTGCGTACCAAGGGGATCCAAGTCTTCCCCTGCTTGGACAACTGGCTTCTGGCAGCCCCGTCCAGGGAAGAACTTTTGGGCTCTCTTTCCCTCACCCTTCAAGTATTCTCTGACCTGGGGATTACAATCAACCCTGCCAAGTCCCATCTGATCCCTTGCCAACGGCTGCAGTTCATAGGGGCAGTGTTGGACATGACTCTGGGCAAGGCTTTCTTACCCCCGGACAGAGCCAAGATGCTGTCAAACCAAGCTCGGCTCTTATTGAGTCTCAGAAGGGTCAGAGCCAGGAAGGTCCTTCGTCTTCTCTGCCTGATGGCAGCTGCCGTCCCCACTGTCCCACTCGCTCGTCTCCACATGAGGATCTCTCAGTGGACCCAGCGGTCTCACCTGGACCAGTCTCAGGACAACCTGGATCACAAAATCCTGTTGTCAGTCCCTATGGTCAGGGACTTGCAATGGTGGACGGTTCCAGAACATCTCAATCTGAGGATCCCATTATGCACCAACCCTCCCACCCAGACCCTGATGATGGATGCATCAAGGGCAGGTTGGGGTGCCCATCTCGGGCCTGACCGGACTCACGGCAGCTGGTCTCTGTTTGAACAAAGGCTCCATATAAATGTCCTCGAGCTGAGGGTAGTCCTTTATGCCCTCCAGGCTCTCCTCCCGGTTGTTCTTCCCGGTCACCTTCTCATACATTCGGACAACGTATGTTGTCTGGTACCTCAACAAACAGGGAGTAACTCGTTCTTATCCCCTCTGCCGGGAAACCATAAGAGTCTGGCACTGGGCGTCCCAGCACAGCCTTCATCTGACTGCTGTTCACGTGCCGGGGATGAAGAACACTCTCGTGGACGCCTTAAGTCGCTCGTCAGCCAAGTCTCATGAGTGGGAACTTGACCAGGAGATGCTAGACGATGTCTTCCAGCACTGGGGGACTCCTCAAATGGACCTCTTCACCTCCCCCAACAACGCCAAACTTCCCACCTTCTGCTCGCTTCAGGGCGAGACTTTTTTTGTCGGGACGTGCTGTCTCTGTGCTGGAAGGACAGATTCGTCTATGCCTTCCTTCCAATTCCTTTGATCCCAATGGTACTCAACAGGCTCAGGTCGGAAGGAGCGAGAATGATCCTCGTCGCTCCTTTTTGGCCAAGGCAAGCCTGGATTTTACTTCGAGTGGGAGTTCTTGCAGCAGGCTATTACAATTAGGACTATGCCGCAGGCACTAGGACCCTCCGGAAAACTTCTCAGCCAGCAATACGCAGTAGGGACTGCCCCCGACATCGGCTCCACCCCAGTGTCAGCTCTGGTACAAAAGGGGAGGACCCAGCTCCTCCCAAGTTGTTTTCCCACCTCGTCCCGCCCACGTGAAGAGCTCCTGTTCCTTGGCTTGCCAGCCCAGCTAAAAAACCTCGATTTTTTTTTTACTGTGTGCTTTTTCTCCACAGTTTGGCGGTTTCCTTTGCCTACCAGCATTATGTCTTCCACCGTACTTGGTCTCCTCGTCAGGACCCCACGTCAACAAATGCGGTTGCGGCTGCAAAATTCATTCTAAAGACGGCCATAAGCAGTGTGTTTTTTGCCTGGGGCCTGAGTACGACACCGCGGCCTGTTCGTCCTGTAAGAAGTTCACCAGCTGAACTCGGATCCGCCGCTTGAGGGCCCTGAAAGTGTACCTGCTTAAACAGAAAATGGACCTGCACACCTCAGGAAAGAAGCAGAAGAAAAAGGATAAAACCAAGCAGTCCCTCAAAAAAGACCGCAAGAGCTCCTCTCGAAGATTTACTGTTACGGTAAGTTGTTACGTAACTGTACTTTTTACTCTTCTGCAACAGTTTTCCGGGGAACCTCCTCTTCCTCTACCACTGTCGCAGCATTTGCTGACCCAGGAGAAGGGGACCCTGATTCATCCAGGCCTCAAGTCTCTTCACCTTCACATGTGGCTCCTTCAGACGTAGCTAAAGCTCGTTTTGAAGTTTCCCCTGCGGTTGCTGACATCCTGGTGGAGGCCAGAAAGCCTTCCACCAGGTCCACTTATGCCATGAAGTGGAAGCACTTCACCATCTGGGTGGGTTCTAAACACATAGAACCTTTTTCTTGTCAGGCCAGTAAGGTTCTGCACTACCTTAGGCACCTCTACGACTTGAGCCTTAGTTACTCGTCAGTGAAAGTACATATGGCAGCCATTTCAGCTTACCACATCCCTTTCAGGAGCAGGACGTTTGCACAACTAGAAGTCTAAAAGACTTTTCTGCAAGGGGTCCTGCACTTAAGACCCCCGATCTGCAACCCTGCTCCTTCTTGGGACCTGAACTTCATTTTCGAGAAGATTACTCTGCCTCCCTTCGAACCTGCAGCAGAGGCAGAGCTGAAGTTTCTTTCTTGGAAGATTTTGTTTCTAGTGGCCATCACCTCAGCTCAGAGGATTTCTGAGTTGCAAGCCTTGATGTGTAAAATCCCTTATTTAATTTTCCACGAGGATAAGGTGGCCATGCATACTAACCCTAAATTTCTTCCAAAAGTGGTGTCTGAATCTACTCTGAATCAGTCCATCGAGCTTCCAGCCTTCTTCATGGAGTACTCCAATCAGGGAGCATCTCCTCAATACCCTGGATGTACATAGAATTCTGAGATACTATACTCACAAGACTAAGGAGCTCAGGAAAACAGACCAAATCTTTGTATCTTTCGCTCACAGGAGAGAAGGCAACCCTGTTTCCAAGCAATCCCTTTCTAAATGGTTGGCCAGTTGTATCACTTTCTGTTACGACAAGTATCACAAAACCCGTCCAGGTCAGGTCGCAGCCTCTGTCGCTTGCTTCAAGAATGTGTCAGCGGCTGAGATTTGTGCAGTTGCAGCTTGCACTTCCGTCCATACCTTCACGAAACATTACAGTTTGGATATTGCTTCTCGCCGCAGAGCAGGCTTCGGACAAGCGGCTCTGCAGGGAATCCTTTCATGATCTCTGTCTAGAAGCTCGGCCTTTGTGGATGTTTTTTCCTCCTCCCGCTTTCTTTTTGTTCCAGACTGCTTGGGACTCAGTCCTACTTGTGAATACCTACTGCAAGTAAGATAGTACAGTTACATAAGAACTTACCATAGCAGTAGATCTTTGAGAGATGCTTTTGCAGTAGGCATTACCTTCCCTCCCTCCGTCCTCTCATTTCTTCTCTTTCAGATATAAAACCATATCCTCTTCTCTCCTGTCAGCCCTTTGGCGCTTGTCGGGAAAGAACTGGACGGCGGGTGTTGGGACCGCCCCCTTTATACTGACGTCAGCTGGCGCCAGTCACCCCACCAGAGACTGCTAGCTAGAGATTTTTCCGTGGGGTCCTGATGCCTGACAGCTTAGTCCTATTTGTGAATACCTACTGCAAGAGCCTCTCTCAAAGATCTACTGTTACGGCAAGTTCTTATATAACTGTTCTTTCCGGGTGGTCAATCTGAACCAAATCATCCCATCTCAAGAGCAGGGCATGTGATTCTGCTCTCTAGACCTACAGGACACCTTTTTCCACATCCTCATCTGTCCCGACAGTTCTTTCAGTTCTGCATAGTAGGTGTTCTGTACGAGTTCCGCGCCATGACATTTGGCGTCTCCTCAGCCCCCAGGGTTTTTACCCAGTGCATTGCAGTGGTGGCCGTGTTTCTGCGGTGCCGAGGGGTCTGGGTGTATCCCTTCCCTGATAATGGACTTATTGCTGGTTTCTATCAGGAGGAAGTGGAGACATTCAGGGACCTGGCCTTCCAGACTTGTTCGGCCCTGGGCTTCCTTGTCAACCCAATCAAGTCAGAACTTCACTCCTCACAGGTTATCCACTTCATCGGGACAGAGTTTGACTTCCTGCGGGCTAAGGCCTGATTCCCAGCGTACCAGGTGGCGAATCTTACCTCCTTTGCCCTATTATTTTAGGTTGGGCAGTCGAACCCTGTGTAGTGGGGCTGTGGGATAACAGATGGATCAGACACCGAACTTCAGGTTCAGTACACAATCTCTGTGTGATGTTTTTTCAAAATACAGGAAATAAGCTTTAGCAATAGTGTATTCCTTTTTCAGTACATCAGTTTGCAGCAACAAACTATGTATGTACTTTCTCTGCACTTAGCCAGTACCTGCTGACATCGATCTCTGATCTAACCACTTTTCAGTGAAAGCCCTTCATCCCTTTGTGGGCCTCATTTTCTTGGGTAGTGGGGGCTCAAAAAGGAAAAAAACAAACAAAAAAAAAAAGACACAAGCTAAAAACAAAGAACCTCAGTTCAGAAACACTGAAACATGGGTTACCCCAAAGGGCATTGGCAGCAAGTCAAGTTTGAAAGAAATACAACATCATGCATACTTCCATAATGCAAAGCATCATGGGATATATGCAAATCACCATGACATTTCAGACTTGTTCAGTTTACAGCAATTTACGTGCAGTTTAAATAGCACAACTAACTTAATTTCTATAATAGTCACCTAGTACTTTTTACCATTACCAAAAACACCTACTGCCATGTTTTTTTTTTTGGTCGTCTCAGTGCCAGGTATCAGCCCAGTCACGGCCCCCTCTCCCTCATATCAGCTGCTCTCCCTGAGCCCCCTGGCTTGCCCCCCAGGGTGGGGCCGCGGCACCGGCCAAGGTGCCCTGGACACAGTTCGGGTTGGTGGGAGCCAGCCTGAAAGCAATTGAGGGGCGGCGAGGCGGCGTCATAGAGGCGCTGAGGCGGATTTTTGATGTGGCTCTCTCTGGGGCCGGGTGCGTGCAATGACGCCAGCTGAGGAAGAACACGCATGCTTCTGTGCGCGCTCTCCTCGAAGTGTCTGCACTCGGCTCCCCACACGCTCACGCATGGCACCTTACCCCCCAGCCTCCGCCAGAGGGCACTCGGGTGCCTAAGCTTCAGTACTCCCCCCTCCCCGGGGAAGGAGAGCAGTCCATCAGGCGCTCTATCCTTCCCGCCCTCCAACCCCCATCGGCCCATGCCCGTTCCCGAACATGGGTCACCGGTGTGGCACGAGGTGTGGCGTCCAGCGCCTCAACCCTTCGCGCCACCGGGCCGCTGTGCCGTGGTATTTTCAACATTTACAGGTTTCATAAACATAAGGTATATACATCAATGTATTTTATGACATTGTGCTATTACATACTAAATCCAACAACAGTAAACACAACCTGTTTTACATACGCTTGGAGGTCACCACAATAACCTCCCTGTACAAGGACCTGAGAGGGGAAAGGAAAATTAAAGAGGACACTATAGCATAGTCAAGAAAGGAAAGGGGTGCCCATAGGTGGCCAACCTTATAGACTAGAAATTGTAATGGATAGAGTAGGCTAAGAAACAGAAGAGCTGTTGCATCAGATTTAAGAAAAGGTCAGTCCTCAAGAGTGGCAGGAGCTCCCTGTCACACCCTGCCCGGTACTTCCTGCGACTGCTGGGGTGCATGACTTTCTGCAACAGTGTGCTCTGGTTGCCCTTTTGGCAGATGCATCTCCTGCAGTGGGAACTGGCCCACCAGTGGTCTTGGTGCTTCAGTCACCTGGACCAGCCAGTCATGGTGTCGTAGCCATTGTGCAGTGCTATCCAGTGGTGACTCATCTCGGAACATGTGCAGGAAGAAGTCGTCCTCATCCATTCAGATCCAATGGTCACTCTGATGACTGATGCATCTCTGGTGAAATGGGGAGCTCACCTGAGGGACCACAATGCCCATGGGCTCTGGACCTCCAGGGAGCCCAGATACCACATCAGCGTGTTGGAGATCCCTGATGGCCTTCACTCCATCCATTTGGGATCAAGTCATGCCTATCCAGACGGACAACCTCACTACCATGTACTACCGCAACAGGCAGGGCGAAATGCATTCTCTCTGGTTGTGTCGGGAAGCCCTCCGGATCTGGACCCTCCTACATAGTGGATGGTGATCTACTGGTGAGCCATGTTGCCAGTGCCCCCAACCAACTAGCGGATGCCCTCAGCCAAGTGGGCGAGGCATCTCACCATTGGATTGTTTACCAGGAGGTAGTCGATAGCCTGTTCTCCCAGTGGGACATTCCCCATGTCGACCATTTAGCCTCCCAGGAGAACATGAAGCTGAGGCTGTTTTGTGCCCCCCCACCCCCACCATCACCACCACACTGCGGATCACTGCAGGGGAATGCCTTTGTGGGGCCCCGCCTATACCCCAGGCCTCATACACCTTCTGTCCCATTCCCCGATCCACAAAGTGTTCATTAAGGTGCAGAGGGACAAGGCACGAATGGTCCTGGTTGCTGTGGACTGACCTCGCCAGTTCTGGTACCCAAATCTCCTCAGCCTCATCAGCAGACCTCCGTAGCGCTTGCCTCTGCCACCTACCCCTCTCCCCTCTGACTACCTGGTGATGCATGCAGTTGTGATATCCAGACCTGGCTACTGCAATGTGCTCTACTTTAGGGTTACCACTGATATACTATAATGCCTGCCACTGGTGCAGACTGCAGTTGCTAGTTTGCTGATGGGCCTACCAAGGTCTTGTCATGTAGCCCCGGTCCTGTGTGTACTGTACCGGCTGCCTGTGAAGTGGCATGTTACCTTCAAGGTTCATCTACTAACCTATAAACCCCCTGTATCGGTTAGGCTCTAACAGTGTGTGTAGCGGGGTTGGGATAGTCAGGATAACAAACCAAGCAGACCCACAAACTTAGTGCATAAAGAGTGCCGGCAAGGCACTTATCGTTTTATTTTTCTCAGGAAATGCTGACATCAGGTTTCACAGAATTCAGGAAAATAAAGTTAGTTCAGTCACTTTCAGAGTCTCAACAAAATAATGGACAGATGAACTACGCTCAGGAAGGGCCACTGCTCTGCCCAGCAGTGCCACCAGGCTATTTCCTCGCTTGTTTTACACAAACGTATACACTTCAGAGGTCCTCCACCTCTGGCAGTCAGCTCCAACTGACATCCCTCTCTTAACTCCCTAGTGGTAAACTTTTATACATTTCTGGGGAGTGACATCATAATCAGATGATCCTCCTCCTTTTTGTAAAATCAAACTAACATACTACAGGTTCTCTTTTTACCATACATTTTCATTCCTAATCATCAGGTATATAAGTGTATAACAGTATTTATACAAAATAATCCCACAACCTTACTTTGATGTTCTAAAACAATGTTTATAGAGTTAATTAGTCTCAATAAGGCTAAGCCCCTCCCTTGATAGTGACATCACTCATTACAACTTCTTTAAAAACAAACAGACTGCCAGCCCTAAAGAACACCCATGCAGCCCAACAGGTAAAGAAATACAAGAATATGTTGCTCAGTTTACATTTACTTCTTTTCCGAAGGGCACACCATGCAATATTTAGGAACTGCCTGGTCTCATTTCCTACATGTCTTTTGTTAGTGCATCTTCTTTATTCATTTAGGAGCTAGCATACTTCCACACGTTGAAAAAAAACACTATTTTATTTTATTGAAACACTCAATACAGAGGGCACTATATCAGTGGGGTGGCTAACAAAGGTTATATTAGTTTTTATATTATTCATGTTCTCTCCCTTCTCTGCAGCTTCTATTAATTTGAAAAGTATAACTCTTTTCTTTCGGCTCATTAGCGGCATGAACCGAGCTGCAAATGAAAATCTTTCTCTTAAGGTTTTCTATGTCCTTGGGTAGTATAAAGCCGTCTGGAACACAGACAGTTTAGCAAGTTCATACTTGCTCTTCACAGAGCAGCACCTTAATATAAGGATTCGAGGAAAGACTGACAATATAGTCTAATAACGAAACAAATGAAATAAAGACAGCTTCAGAGGGATTTGTCAAGCCGTCGGCTGTAAGTTACAACCCGGCAGCTGACGCTTTCCTAGGAGGTATTTCTGAGCAAAAACACGGGGTTTCTCCTGACACAGCAGCTACAATTGACAGCGAAAAGCACAAGGGGCTCAGTCTCCTAAATAGAGACTAGAAAGTATTTAAAAAGAAAAACGGAAGCGCGAGAGCTGATCGCAAGGAGCTGCACGATCGTGCGAACAGTCATGCTAACCAAAGCAAAGCCCTCGCATACTACAACACGACTGAAAGTTCGGGGGGGGGGTTCCAGAAACTGCAGAACTCCTGCCTGAACCAAACAATAATTTCCCCCTTCTACTAAAATAAAGTAGGGCAGATTGGCAATTCCTTCTTCTGTTGACTAAACTAATGTTCCAAAATGCAGCATAAGGTAACAAAATTAACAGGGAAAGGGAATGCTAATAATTTACTTGTTCATTTTATTTCTATATAACAGGCTATCTGCTCAACCAAATCTCACAGATAATGCTGGAGAAACTAAGGACCTAACAGGCTATTTTAAACGGGGTTCTGCAAAGCTGTGAAACAGACAAGTTACAGTCACTTTCTAGAACAACTCTGTTTCTTAAAATATGTATTGTGTCTGTCCCATTGGTCACTTAAGGTAATTTCACTTCCATGAAGGCAATATCCCTTTAATATATCTATGTATATATTATGTATTTCTACATTTCACATAAATGCCTTCACTATCAGCACCTGGTACTTTATACCTAAGCACTTTATTTCTTTTTTGGGGGGGGGGGGGTACCTGTAAGTATATTAGGGCCTGTACTCATTACAGGGAGCACCCTGTGACAGTGTGTCTTGAGTGTGTGCATCCTCACCAGTCCTTACGCCATCTCTGCTTTGCTGAGGAGGTTCTCTGTTTGTCCCAAGGGTCAGATTTAAGTCTTATGAGCGCTCTCATTTGATGTTGCTGGCTGTTTGATGTGGAATATGCTACATGGGGCAGTGAGGCCCCCGTGGTGGAGGTGTTTAAAAGGGGTCAGAAAGTGTACCTGTTCAGAGAGGCCTTTGGAAATTCAGAGATGGGCTTGGTACATCTACAGAATATTCTGGCTGATGCTGTTTATTTATTCACTATTTATTGTTCTGCTGCTTTTAGCAATTCGTATATGGATCTAATAATTTGATTCATAAATGTTACAGGTTTTTTATGATGGGAAGGGAATGTGGGTAGAGGGTGACAGTGAAAAAGCAGGGATACTGAACGAATATTTCTGCTCAGTATTCACAAAGGAAGAGGAGGGGGAGGTACCTAAACCAAACAAGAGAAACACTATGAAGACACGGGGGTCGATACCAGTCCATTTACAGAAGAAAGGGTTCTGAAAGAACTAATAAAATTGAAGGTGGACAAAGCAATGGGGCCTGATGGGATTCACCCAAGAATTCTAAAAGAACTAAGGGTAGAACTAGTGACACTGCTGACTACTCTCTTTAACAAATCATGGGAGGATGGGGTGGTACCTGAGGACTGGAGGAGGGCAGATGTGATTCCACTTCATAAAAATGGGAGCAGTGCAGAGACTGGAAACTACAGACCAGTTAGCTTGACCTAAGTGGTAGGGAAAATGATGGAATCACTTCTGAGGGAAAGAATTGTCGAGTACCTAGAGGCCAGAGGGACACAGGACCCAAGGCAGCATGGATTCACGATGGGAATGTCGTGTCAGACGAATCTAATAGATTTCTTTGACTGGATTACCAAAGTAGTAGACCAGGGAGGGGCTGTGGACATGGCCTACCTAGATTTTAGCAAGGCATTTGATACAGTCCCACACAAAAGATTAATACACAAGTTAGCCAGCCTTGGAGTGGGTCCCAAGGTGGTAGCTTGGATAAAAAATTGGCTAGACAACAGGACGCAAAAGGTAGTAAATGGAGTACACAGTGAAGAAAGGAGGATTACTAGCGGGGTACTGCAGGGTTCAGTACTGGGACCGGTCCTTTTTAATGTCTTTATAAGTGACATTGCAGAGGAACTGGAAGGAAAAGTATGTCTCTTTGCAGGCACAAAGATCTGCAACAGAGTTGATACACAAGATGGAGTGGAAAGGATGAGAAGGACTTGGCAAGGTTAGAGGAATAGTCAAATGTATGGCAGCTCAGATTCAATGCAAAAGGTGCATGGTAATGCACATGGAAACAAAAACTCAGGGAAGATTACACAATGGGGGTGAGATACTGACAACAGTAAAATGGAAAGGGACCTGGGGTAATTATATCAGATGACCTAAAGGTGGGCAAGCAATGTGAGAAGGCAGTAAGGAAGGCTGGGGGATACTGGGATGCATAGGAAGAGGCATCAATAGTAGAAAACAGGAAGTTGTTATCCTCTGTACAGACAGTTGGTGAGACCCCATCTGAGTACTGTGTGCAGTTCTGGAGACCCCATCTCCGCAAAGACATAGACAGAGTGGAGGCTGTCCAGAGGAGGGCAACCAAAATGGTGCAGGGTCTGCACCAGAAGACATATGAAGAATGACTAAAGGAGCTTAATATGTATACCCTTGAGGAAAGAAGGGAGAGAGGGGACATGATAGAAACTTTCAAGTACCTCAAGGGAATCAACAAAGTCCAAGAGGGTAGCATCTTTCAGAAAAAGAGATGTGCAAGAACAAGGGGGCATAATTTGAAGATAGAGGGGGGACGGCTCAGACGTAATGTGAGGAAGTATTTTTTCACAGAGAGGGTTGTGGATGCATGGAACAGCCTCCCTGAGGAAGTCGTGGACTCAAGAATAGTGGGGGAATTCAAGAATGTATTGGACAGACATAAGGCAGTCCTAGTGGGGGGTAGGAGGAAGTAAGCTGTTGGTTAACTAGGATCTGCAGCTTATCTGTTAGGTAGGAAAATGGGCAGACTAGGTGGGCCAAGCGGTCCTTATCTGCCGTCAAATTCTATGTTTCTGTGTAAGGCACCCTGAGCCTCCAAGAAAAGGTGCCCTATTAAATGTACTACTGCTACGTGTTGGTGCCAGCAGCCCACCTCAGAGAGAAGGGCATACATGTTTATCCATATATCTGGATGTCTGACTCATTAAGCACAGTGTCAGAGTACAGCATGATAGTCTGCTAAGGAATCAGTGTGTTAAGTATACTTGCAGAGGAACTCCTTCCAAGAGGAGCAAAAGTTCACAAGAAAAAGAGTTAATCTCCTGTTTAATAAGTGTATATATTGTGTGTGTGTGTGTGTGTGTGTATATATATATATTATATATACATATATGTATATATATATATAGTTAAATGCACCAAAACCTTCAGCCAAGGATGCTTGCACCTTCGTAGTCCCAGTACTACTGACCATGGCTCCCACCACCACAGAGGGTTCAGGATCAAGATAAGTCCCATAGATGATAGATTGTGGGGTCACAAAGGATATAACATGGGGACTGAAAATTAAAAAATTAGAAGACCTGGGGAGGCTGGTAGTTTTCAGTGTCATATTAACTGGTATGATTTCAAATGCAAACACTGAATCATTTTTTTAACAGCTTTCTAATGTATTTATTTTTGAAAAATGTTTTCTCAGGTCACACATCAACCCAAGTTCAACTTCCTTGATGTCTTCCCAAAGATATTCTGCAGACCACCCAAAGAAGTATTGGAACTGGAAATGCGTATGCAAGAGAGCCCATCTCGAGCATTCACAGATCCATTGGTGGACCGTGAAGAATTTTGTAGTGAAGCCTTTCAAAGACCCTACCAGTACTTGAGACGTTTCAATCAGCAACTGAATCTGGACAACTTCAGTTACTTAGAGGGCACTGTCGAAGGTTCTCCTGTAGAATGTTTGCAGCTATTTCTAATTTACTGTGGAGTGATGGATCCTTCTTGGTCAGAGCTAAGGAATTTTGCCTGGTTCTTGAACCTCCAGTTGAAAGACTGTGAAACATCTGTGTTTTGTAATGTTAACTTTGTTGGAGATACTCTTCAAGGCTTTAAAAACTTTGTAGTTAACTTCATGATTGTGATGGCAAGAGATTTTGCAACACCTTCTTTAAGTATCTCAGACCAGAGCCCAGGAAGGCAAAGTGGGAATTTAGATGGAGTCAGAGAAGAGGATCTTGTTCCTTTCCTGATCAGGAAAAAGTGGGAGTCTGAGCCCCATCCATACATTTTCTTCAATGATGACCATATCTCCATGACTTTCATTGGCTTTCATCTAAGGGCCAACGCAAATGGAGGCATTGATGCAGTCAGTCCTTCAGATGGCAGAGTCATCAAGCAAGACATTATGACAAAGGAGCTATATCAAGGTCTGCTGCTTCAAAGGGTTCCTTTCAACATTGACTTTGATGCTCTTCCTAGATGGGAGAAGATAGAGCGCCTTTGTATGGTGTTGGGAATTCAGTGGCCCATTGATCCAGATGAGACTTATGAACTTACTACAGACAATATACTGAAGATTCTTGCCATCCATATGAGATTCCGATGTGGCATCCCTGTAATCATCATGGGGGAAACAGGTTTCGGGAAGACTAGGCTCATAAAATATTTATGTGAGTTGCGCAGGAGTGGAGCCACTGCTGATAACATGAGACTTGTAAAAGTCCATGGTGGTACAAATGCAAACATGATTTATGAGAAAATAAAAGACGCAGAGGCTATTGCAATCTCTAATAAAGAGCAGTACAGCTTTGACACAGTTTTGTTCTTCGATGAAGCCAATACAACTGAAGCTGTGTATAGCATTAAGGAAGCCCTTTGTGATCAAACGGTGAAAGGGGAACCTGTAGCTGTCAACACAGGTTTGCAGATCATAGCTGCCTGTAACCCATACAGAAAGCATACAGATGAGATGATCAGACGTTTAGAATCTGCAGGGCTGGGCTACCGTGTCAAAGCAGATGAAACTGATGAGAAACTTGGATCCATTCCCCTGAGGCAGCTTGTTTATCGTGTTCAAGCCTTACCACCAAGCATGATCCCTTTGGTGTGGGATTTTGGACAGCTGAATGATGCAACAGAGAAGGTCTACATTCAGCAGATTGTACAAAGACTAGTGAAATCCACCTCAATACCTGCAACTTACACCAACCTGATAACTGATGTGCTGTCAGCCTCTCAGAGGTACATGAGACAGAGACGAGATGAGTGCAGTTTTGTCAGCTTGAGGGATGTGGAGCGCTGTGTGGAAGTTCTCAAGTGGTTTTATAACAAACATGAAATGCTATTAAAGCAGATGAACTTGTATCTAGAAGAGGAAGACAGCGTAGTTAATTCTGACAGAGTTATTTGGTCATTAGTGCTTGCAGTAGGTGTCTGCTATCATGCATCTTTGGAACGTAAAGTTGAGTACAGGAAAGCCATCTGTGAGTACCTTCCAGCACCTTGCAACCGTGAATCCGGAATAATGCATGAAATCAGTCTGGTCCAAGATCTGCTGTTGGGTGGTGTAAAACTGAGAGACACCATAGCAAAGAACTCTGCCTTGAAAGAAAATGTATTTATGATGGTCATCTGTATCGAACTAAAAATTCCACTTTTTTTGGTTGGAAAACCTGGTAGCTCCAAGAGTCTTGCCAAGACCATTGTAGCTGACGCCATGCAAGGCCAGGCAGCTCACTCAGACTTGTTCACAGCTCTGAAGCAGATCCATTTGGTGTCTTTTCAGTGCAGCCCACATTCCACTCCAGAGGGAATCATAAACACGTTCAAACAGTGTTCCCGTTTCCAGGAGGGGAAGAACCTTGAGGAGTATGTCTCTGTGGTAGTGCTGGATGAAATTGGGCTAGCAGAAGACTCCCCCAAAATGCCTTTGAAAACCTTACACCCACTCTTGGAGGATGGTTGCATTGATGATGTTCCTCTGCCTCATAGAAAAGTTGGCTTTATTGGAATTTCCAACTGGGCCCTAGACCCAGCCAAAATGAACAGAGGTATATTTGTGTCCAGAGGCGATCCGGACAAGAAAGAATTAATTAAAAGTGCAAAAGGGATCTGTTCCTCAAACAAAGTGGTTCTTAAAAAGGTTGAGAGCTATTTTCCACAATTTGCAAATGCCTATTTAGAGATTTGCAAAAAGCAAGGTAAAGAGTTCTTTGGATTGCGGGATTACTACAGCCTCATCAAGATGGTTTTTGTTGACACTAAAGCTTCTGAAAAGGAACCCAGCACAGAGCAGGTGCTACATGCAGTCCTTCGCAATTTCAGCGGAAAAGATGGTGTTGACGTAATACACATATTCACATCAAAGCTAAAGAAAGAGAGAAAGAAAAATGAAATCAATACCATCGATCTGGTACGTCAAAATATACATTCCATCTCCGACGATGGCGAATGCAGGTACTTGCTAGTTTTAACAAAAAATTATGCTGCCCTGCAGATACTCCAGCAGGCATTTTTCAGTGAGGGAGACCAGCCCGAGATCATTTTTGGTTCCAGTTTTCCAAGAGACCAAGAGTACACCCAGATTTGCAGAAACATCAATAGAGTGAAAATCTGCATGGAAACTGGACGGACTGTGGTTCTTCTCAACCTGCAGAACCTATATGAAAGCCTTTATGATGCTCTGAACCAGTATTATGTCTTCCTTGGTGGACAGAAGTATGTTGACTTGGGCCTGGGAACGCATCGGGTGAAGTGTAGAGTGCATCCAGATTTCAGACTGATAGTCATTGAAGAAAAGGAAGTTGTCTACAAGCAGTTTCCCATTCCGCTTATCAATAGACTTGAGAAGCATTACCTAGACATAAATACAGTCCTTGATGAGCAGCAGAGACACGTAGTGAAAAAGCTGGAGGCATGGGTGAGGGACTTTTGTACTGTTCGTACTTCTTCAGCACCTCAGAAGTACAGTCCGTCCGATGTTTTCATTGGCTACCACTCCGACACTTGTGCTTCAGTCGTCCTGCAAGTGACAGAAAGACTGAGGCAGAGCATGGAAGGATCTGATATGTCCGTGAGCGTGCTTGAGGAAACGCAGCTTGTGTTGTTAAACTGTGCCACACCTGATTCTGTGGTGCGACTGGGCAATCAGCAGCACGATGTTTTCACAGTGGAGAAGTTCTCCAAGGAGTACTTCATGAACCAGAAGCACAATTCCCTTATTGATTTCATCCAGTCTCACATTCAGACAGAACATCCACATCAGGCAGCATTTACTGAGGTAAATCACATTTTCATTTATGCATTTCATTTTTTATGTAAAATTTGTGTCCAGTTGGATGCCAAGGTAGCCCCACAAGATGCAATATCACTTTTACATCGGGGTTACAAGATGCAGTAGTTACAAGGTATTACTGTATGTACATACAGTTACAAACGTTATAGGGCAGTGAGCAGCGCTATCACTTGCTATGCCAGTGATCCGGGTTTGGGAACAAACTTGGGTTGTGCTGGGGCTGGCAGTGAGAAGGAATACTGAGTGTCCGGTGCCTGCTCTCCTTATCTGCGATGGGGCGAGGTGACAGTGTGCTTTGCTCTGTAATTGCTGCCTGACTGAAGTTGAGGTGGTAGCACAGCCAGATATGCCATATTTGGGGAAGAACGAACACAGCAATTCTGCTCATGTACATGGTTGCACGCCAGCTCCCTTGAGACAATCAGTGGAAAAACACCCTGGCTGGCAGGATGATGCTGGCTGCCAGCAGGCCCCCCCAACACACACACACACACACACACACACACACTCTAACTAAGGCATCCGCCAGCCAAGTGGTCTTGTGCACAGGGTGGGGTAAAGGTAGATGATGGGGGTGTGGCATTCATGCATTCTGTATTGACCCTCAAAGTTGTTTGTGAAGGCTGCTGCTTACCTGCATCACTCCCTGGATAAAGGGTGATGTGTGTAGAAATTCCTCTGTAGACCATGTCGTGATGTGTACAAAGTCATGCACCCATCCCAGCAGGCCACAAGGGAGCTAATGGAATGCCAGTAAGTGCTGCATATTTGTTGTCTAATATCAGGGTGGGGTCCATTTGCTGCTTACCATTCGGTTGAACCTCCAAATATGGGTGACCAGTTCTGTTGCATCTCAGGGTATGGCATATGGACGAGAGGGAAAGCCCAGCTCATGACACATGCCAAAGAGCTGCTAAAGCCTCTTTGCAGATGACGCCAAAAACTGCAATGGGGTGGACACTCCAGATGGGTTGGAGAGAATGAGCAGAAACCTGAGAAAACTTGAGGAGTCGTCTAAGATATGGCAGCTGGATTTCAAAGTGAGAGAGTGTAAAATCATTCACCCAGAACGCAGAAACACAGAGTCGAAGTATAAAATTGGGGGAAGAGGTATTGACAGTCACAAAACAGGAGAGGGACCTTGGCGTAATCATATTGGATGACCTCAAGGTGGAGAGACAGTGCGACAAGGCAGTAGGTAGGACCAGTGGGATACTGTGGTGCATAGGGGAGGGGTATCGCCAACAGAAAGAGGGAGGAAGTGTTACCACTTTATAGATCATTGGTGAGGCCCCACTTGGAGTACGGTGTCAAGTTCTGGAGACCACATCTCAGGAAGGACATAGCAGGGATAGAGGCTGTCCAGAGGAGGGCAACTAAAATGGTGCAGAGGCTGCGTCGAAAGCCCTAGGAAGAGAGAGTGAGGACATGATGGAGACCTATAATTACCTGAGAGAGGTGAATACGGTAAAGTCAGTCATGTTTATTTATAAAAAGTGCTTTTCAAAATATCAAACCGCTTTTACACAAGAATAAAACAAATAAAAGAAGTAATCGGATAAAATCAACAACAGTACAGTTAAAAAGCATCTAAGAAGACTGAGTCAAATAGGTTTTTAGGGCGGTCTTAAAAGTCTCGATGTATAGGCACTCTCTAATCTGACGAGGTAGAGAGTTCCACAGGGTCAGGGCCATAAATGCAAGAGACCTCACCCCTGAGACCTTTAAACAGACCCTGGGAACCTCTAACAATCCCTCGGCAGTGTAACGGAGCGGGCATTAGGGATGCTGGAGATCTTGCAGATAACATGGTCCCTGTCCATGTAGGGCCTTGTAGGTCAGCAAACTGACCTTGAAGATGATCCTGCATCGCACTGGCAGCCAGTGCAGTTTGTGGAGCACAGGCGTGATGTGGTTAGATCGAGATAAGCCTGACAGCAGCCTGGCTGCCGCATTCTGCAGCAGCTGCAGGTGGCAGATGTCCACCCCAGGAAGCCCTAGGTAGAGAGCATTGCAGTAGTCGAGGCAGGAAGTCACAAAGCCATGGACCAGAGTTGGAAGGTCATCAGGTGGAACAAGGTGTTTTATCCAGGCGATGTTCCTCAGATGGTAAAATGAGGACTTGACGGTTAATACCTGTGATTTAAGCATCAGCTTGCCATTAAAAATAATGCCCAGATTCCACACCCATTCAGAGGTTCTCAGTTGCTTGCCCCCAGAAGGCTGAGCAGTCGAGGACCCCTCTACCTAATGACCAGGGTCCACAACCAACACCTCAGTCTTATCGGGGTTCAACCTCAACCAGCTGGCACTCATCCAGTTCTAAATCTTGGCGAGGCAGTTAAAGACCGAGACAGCATTATTCTGCTCTGTCACAAGGAACATGTATAGCTGAGTATCATCTGCATAGCAGTGGAAACGCAGCCCATACCACATTATAATGTCTCCCAATGGCAGCATATACACCGTGAACAACATGGGAGAATACGGAGCTCTGCGGCACCCCACAGGTGGGGGGAATGGGGCCTGTTGAAAAGATCCCAGACACCACTCTCTGCATCCTGCCTGTGAGGAAAGAATGGAACCATCTGAGGACCATACTAGACAGTCCACAGATCAACCACAGGTGCTCCAGTAATACTCCATGGTAACACGGTGTCAAATGCTGTGGAGACATAAAGGAGAAGCAAGACTGAACAGCTCTTCCGATCTCTCACCGTCAGGAGATCATTAAGTACCTGAACAAGCGCTGTCTCGGTACTGTGCCTTTTCCTAAATCCAGACTGGAGAGGATCATAGACCTCGTGGGTGGGGTGGTAAGGTGGTCCTCAAGCTGCAACGAGACTACCTTCTTGATAATCTTACCCACAAAGGGCAAGTTAGAGACAGGTCTGTAGTTAGCGAGACAATCTGGGTCAAGGGAAGGTTTCTTCAGAAGGGGGGAGACGGATGATTGATAGTCCCTGTAATGGGCCATCAGTCTTAACTTTGTCAACTTCCAGGCCAGATTTCCGCCAGCAACACTCCAGCCTTCGCCCTGCTCACCTCAACTCTTTCAAGGTCCCATCAAACCAAGGGGACCGAGGACAAAGAGTAAATGGATGAACTTGGACAGGAGCAGTGGAGTCCAGGGCCCTCGACCAGACAATTACAGTGCAGCAGCAGGTCACTTGACTCTGTGCATCCCAATGTCCTACTTGATATGTCCAGTACCGCCATTAAACCAGCAGGGGACATGCACCTTGATGGGCGGTACTGAACCATTTCCACAGGGGCAGGCTATTGGAGGAAGCTGCAAAACTAAACCCTATAGTGTAATGGTCAGACCAACTGACTGTTTCCACCACTAAATTGGAGATCTCCATCCCCAGGAGGAACACCAGGTCCAGAGAGTGACCACAATAATGGGTAGCAGAGGTAACGACCTGTGTGAAGTGCAACGAGATCTTCAGTTGGAGGAAGTCTTGACCAAACTGCAAGAGTTCATCGTTGACCCAGGCATTGAAGTCTCCAAGGACCAACCACCTGGAGGACTCCAACACCATGTCGATGACGAAGTTCGCGACTCCCTGCAGAAATTCTTTCCCATCCTCGGGTGGATGGTAGATGAGAAGAATTCTGCAACCCACACCTGCACCCATGATGCACTCAAAGGATCTGATGATCCACACAGGCATATCTATAAGATTCAGTTCCATCTTGAAACAGATAACTATACCCCAGCCCCTGTGATCCAGTCTCAGGCAGTGTATCACTGGGTACTCGGCCAGCACTGCTGCCTCCAACACAAGACCAGCATTCTTCCAGTCAGATCTTGGTGATGCAAGCCAGGTTGGATGTTCCAACAAGATCAGCAGTGGCTGCTGTCTTGTTCTTAATTGACCTGGCGTTGCACAACACCACCCAAGTTGGATGAGTGACCACGGGAGAGTGCATTATTTGCCCACTTAGTGTGGAGTCCTTGGCTATGGGAACCAGGCAGGGAGGACCACTTTCCTGGACCCATTTTGACCCAGGACGCCTCCTGGTATGCACCCCACCCCCAGGCTATCCCCAAAGCCCAATAATGCCTATTCACCTCAGAAGGTAGTGGAGGACAGTCAGAGGGGCGCAGGCCCCTAAGCCTAGAGGGGGAGTAGCACTTGTCCACCAAAGAAAGCTGCCAACACATAACTACCACGGCCAGAAACCACAATCACTTAAACAATAACAAGTTAAATATTCAAAACAAAAAAAAATAAGTAAAATGAACACAAAAGCCCAAATCCCACCAATCCAATAAATAAAACTTTAAAATAATAATCCCACCCTCTATTAACTAAAATACGGAAAAAGATCCTTCTAGTCCAGTTCCCGAATGGCGATGAATACCAGTGCAGACAATAAATGTCAGGGATAGCTGGAACTCTCACCCCCAACCAGCCAGCAAACTTACAATGTCCGAAACGCCACTGCATTCTCACTCCAGTGGCCACTGAATAATGAAAATGAAAAGCAGTTAATGGGGACACTCTCAATCAATCAATCAAGTCTTTATTTAACCAGGCGTTCATCGTTGAGCAGAAGCTCATTTGCAAGATGGACCTGGGTGGAGCATGAACAATTGTATATACAGGTCAACACAGGTATTTACAAGGCCATACAGATAATACTCTTTACAGAGAGGAAGAAAAAGAAGTTCATATGTACATAGAATTATACAGATATTGTACAGATTACACGGTATTTACATACATAGAAGACGTGTCTATAGGAAGATAAAGCAGGTTATCTAAGGTTGCAGGAGGAAGTAACGGAAGAAAAAATAAAATAAAAATACACACCAGGTAGAGGTGAAGGTAGGGGGGAAGAGAGGAAGGGAAGTAGGGGGAGAAAGGCTAGGAGGGCACGGTGCACAGAAAGGAGTTGGTAAAGCTGGATGTAGAGAAGGTGGATGGAGAAAAGGAGTATGTTTGAGCCCCGGGATTGAATGCTATAAAGTACGGGGCATGGTAGGATGTCAAACCCAGGTATGAGCTCTTATCCGAGGTTGGGAAAGGAAGAATAAGGGATGGATGGGCCTAGTGTTGATAAGACAGGGGATAAGAGAGAGAACAATTAGGCTGGTGAGGAGCAAGCTGGGGGTCAGTACTTAAAATTGGGTCTAGGGGTAGCTATATACCAGTGCAGACACTGGTACTGGGTCTGAGTGGGTGAAGCAGTTACATACTTCTGATTGTACGGAAATAAAGCATCTTGAAAGCATTTATACCGATTAGAGTGCTTAATTTGAGGGTTTTTGTAGAT
Organism: Neoceratodus forsteri; assembly: GCA_016271365.2. Lineage (NCBI taxonomy): Eukaryota > Metazoa > Chordata > Ceratodontiformes > Ceratodontidae > Neoceratodus > Neoceratodus forsteri. The sequence goes on along the minus strand of JADMNL010000024.1, from coordinate 434,821,436 downwards.
CGCTCCATAAGGTAGGTAGCACAAAGCTTATGGCTGCCCTGCCAAAGGGATTTTGCTTTGGGTACTTTAAGTGTAATAGCTGAGTAACTCTTAACGCCAGTTTCCAATTATACTCAGGGAAGACAGCAGGAGATATAGTAAGGCAGCTTATTAGAGATGGCTCTATAGGTCCAGAGCGGCGTTTCTGTGGCGCCTGAACTTTAGTGATGTCCATTACACTGCTGCATATGGTGCAGTGATGTGTGTAAGGGGAGTCCCGTTATAAACCTCAGTGCTCGATGGTGAGAGTGTGTCCAGTTTAGCCATGTAAGAGTTGGGGCATTGGCTGTAGAGGAAGTCAGCGTAATCAACCAATGATAGGAAAATGGATTGGACCAGTTGTTTCTTGGCATCTCTGGTGAGAAATTGGCTGATTCTAAAAACAGTCCAAGCCTTTGCCGAAGTCGTTTTAGCAAGTCCTCGATATGTTCAATGAAGGAGAGTCTTTGGTCTATCCAAACTCCCAGATACTTGAATTTTGTAACAAATTCTAGTTTTTCATCTAGAACTGTGGTAATTTGGGGAACTGTCCCACTGGACACAGGGTTAGCTGTACGGATAAAAGGAGAGGACCATTGCTTTAGTTTTTTTGGCATTAAGGAGTAGCTTTTTTTGGAGGAGTTGGCTTTGCAAAAGGTTGAATTCTGACTGTAGGTCATTGCAGGCAGCTTCAGGTGTTGGGCGACTCACGTAGAGAACTGTATCATCTGCAAACAGATGGATGTTGGCTTCTTTTATACAGTAGTCGATGTTATTAATGTAGATTGCAAAAAGTAAGGGCCCTAATATAGAACCTTGAGGTACCCCTCTTTGCAGAGTTTTAAGGGGACAGGCCTCCTTCGGCTTTAACTTGTTGAAGGCGCCCTGTAAGATAGTCAGTGAACCAACGCAGAGAGGAGGGTCCACACCTATGGTTTGAAAGGCGGAGAGGAGCAGACTATGGTCGACGGTGTCAAAGCCTTGCTTAGATCAAGGAAAACAGCACAAATAAAGTTTTTGCTCTCAAGATTACGCCAGTGTTAGTAACTTTAACTCCTCACCACCACCCTACCCCCACCCCGGCTGATTTAGAAAGAAAATCCAAATTGAATACACCGGACTGCAGCCTCAGTTCAAGGAATAGGGCTTCTCTGTGTAGTTTAAAAAGGAAGAGAGTATGAAAGTCAACTCGGCTCTTCAGGCCAGCAGATGAGCCCCTCCAGAGGGCCAGCAATACAGGCCGGGTGACCCTACCGGAAGATTAGGAGCCCAGGAAAAGACCGTCCGGCCTCTACCTTAGGGACCGCTACAGACAACTGGGAAACTGCCGCCCTCCAGTCGCCAGATTCCAGTGCCCCTCCAGATAGACACCCCAACTAGCACCACTGCCCCCCAGGTTGGCAATGCAGGCCGCCAACAAAGACTACAGGTGGCGCAGTCCTCACAGTTCTTGTTCTATAAAGCAGCCTACCGTGGAACCCCAGGCTGCAAGAGGCAATCAGTGCCGGCCACAGAAGACCGAGGATTGGAGCCCCGACAGCACCGGCCATCCTCCGACGGCCAAAAACACTGCAACACTCCTGGCTATGGGAGCAACTCGCCAGCCTTCAACTCCCACTACTGCTCCACAGCCTCCACGAGCCAGACCAGGTACAGGTGGGGAATATTTTTCAGAGGAGAAGGTGTATGAGAGGAAAGGGCATGCAATGAAGGTGGAAAGGGGAAATTTAGGAGAGATGTGAGGAAGTACTTTTTCACTGAAAGAGTGGTGGATGCCTGGAACAGTCTTGCAGTAGGGGTGGAAACAGTGCATGGAATGGTGGATACAAGGGATCTAGGTAGGGAAGCGGGGGAGGGGGTAGCCAATATTCATGGGTGGGCCAAGCAGTCCTTATGCTAAAAAGCTTTGTTTCTAAAGACCCAAATATTTTGTAAAAGCCATGTATTAAAAACGTAATACTTAATGCTCATGTGAGACCGTTTTAGTAAAGAGTTGGGGGAAAAAATCCATCCTATCTCTGATAATATTGATGCCCCCCACACACAATTTGTTTAAGTTATGCATTCCAAAGTTGCATAAATTTCACAGCTCTTGCACCAGTGTGTGACGGAGAGGGTAGGTGGTCCTCCTGAAGCAGGGCTATGCTGTACTTTCTTTTACTGCTGTTATAGGCAGTTGGACAAACCTAATGTCACCCTAAACTCTCCCTTCTATGTCCACAAAATGAGCATTTATGAAATGCTGTAGAATGCATTATGGATACCAGGCATTGTTTTTATTATAATTTCCCCCCAACTGTCATTTTAAACTCTTTGGTTCCCTGTGTCACCCTCCCTGATAATGGGGTCACTGCACTGCAGCCTTCCTTCAGTCGAGAGGGTGGGCAAGTGGCCCCCTGCACAGCCAACACCTGTGCCACTCTTTGGGCAGCAATCAGCTGATGTGCGAATGCTGGGTGGCCCGTCATGCTCCCTCTCTAGGGTATAAGCGTCTGCCCTCTGTGAAGCTTTTGGCTCAGAGTGTGGGATTCCAGAGTGGGAACCATTAGCGTAATGCAGATTATCTAGAATAAAATTCCAGAAAATTTGTCTAGTTTGGGGTAATTCCAAAATGTGTAGGTGGGTGCCGAGCTGCAGTTCACTGCTCAGTCAATGTTGTACCCATGTCCTTGTGTGTTTTATAAAGCTTTAGGGGTCATATTGACTCACTGTTCTACTTTAACTTGCTGAACTTCTGTAAAGTGTGTGTGTAGACTTGAGCGAGCCCAAGAATCCCCCCCCAAATTCTGATTGGTGATGTTCCTCAAGTCCTCCCATTTTCAGTTTGGCTGAAGTAGCCACCCACGGGCACAACAGCAGCATCCAGCAGCTATCCGTAGCGGTGGGCAGTACTCTAATGAAAGAGTTTAAATTATATGAAATATATCCTCTTGTGATGAGTATTCCTTTTTGTTTTCCTGGAAGTGCTACAGTTAAAAGTTTTTTTTTTTTTTTTTTAATACAAAAAAGGCAGATCTGTAGATATTTAAATGTTGTGCATAGAGAAATACTGAATGTCCCCAAGAGCTTTTGGTTTCATCAAATGGTACCCCCATCACCAAATCTATCTTTGCCCTCTCAGTTGGGCAGCATACCATCATGTCAAGCAGATGGATAAGCTGTATTTTCCCCCAGAGGCATGTGTACACACCAAATAATGTAGTTCAGCTAGTGTGCCCATGAACAAAAACCCAGCTTTGTGCTTCTGTAAAAACGAAGGCCATTGTTATGAACTACCATGCTTTATATGTGTTCAATGCCTTACAGGTTACGACATTTTCAAGGCTTCTAACTGGGTCTGACATTGAAAGTCTGGAGAAGGAAGTGAGCGACAGTGTCCGAAGTGTCGCAGTCCTATCTTTGCAACAGTTTGACACAGAATACTCCTTTCTGAAAAGCATACGGTGAGCCTGGGTTCTCAAGTGTTGTAGTCCCTAACATTTCTCTTCTGATTTCCTGGTTTGTATCCCTCTGCCACACTGTGAGCGCTGGTGGCCACGCCTCCTTTTTACATTAAGGCCATGTTTCTGCACCGTGCTTCCCCAAAGCAGTACATTGTCGGTGCTGGCTAGTACCATGGTCCCTAGCTCTCCTTGATTATACTTCAACCCTGAACTATGCTGCAGAGCTCCTGTGCTTCTGCAGCCAAAATTTACACTCATGACCTATTTCTGCATCCACTGGCCAACGTACCGTGTATGATGTCAGCAGATAATCAATGTGGGGGAAGAGGCTTTATGACCAAGAGGGGAAAAGATCCTGGAATTGTAGAAAACCCGCATTTTAGAAACAAAAAAAACACCTACTAAGGTAATTGTGCAATAACATAGATGAGCTTCCTTGCGTCATCTGCCCATCTTCTGCACTAGCGGTCTGTTGCTAAGCGCAGCCAGCCGCAGGGTGCACCCCAGCCTGCCCTCGAGCAAGATTCCAGGATTCCCTGAGGGGGATTCCATTTTCTGCACTAGCGGTTTGGTGCTGAGCGCAGCCAGCCGCAGGGTGCACCCCAGCCTGCCCTCAAGAGCAAGATTCCAGGATTTCCTGAGGGGGATTCCATCTTCTGCACTAGCGGTCCAGTGCTGAGCGCAGCCAGCTGCAGGGTGCACCCCAGCCTGCCCTCAAGAGCAAGATTCCAGGATTCTCTGAGGTGGATTCCATCTTCTACACTAGTGGTCTGGTGCTTAGCGCAGCAAGCCGCAGGGTGCTCCCCAGCCTGCCCTCAAGAGCAAGATTCCAGGATTCCCTGAGGGGGATTCCATCTTCTGCACTAGCGGTCTGGTGCTGAGCGCAGCCAGCCACAGGGTGCACCCCAGCCTGCCCTCAAGAGCAAGATTCCAGGATTCTCTGAGGTGGATTCCATCTTCTACACTAGTGGTCTGGTGCTGGCGCGGCTGCAAGGGTGCACCCAGCCCGCCTCAAGGCAAGATTCCAGGATTCCCTGAGGGGGATTCCATCTTCTGCACTAGCGGTCTGGTGCTGAGCGCAGCCAGCCGCAGGGTGCTCCCCAGCCTGCCCTCGAGCAAGATTCCAGGATTCCCTGAAGGGGATTCCATCTTCTGCACTAGCGGTCTGGTGCTGAGTGCAGCCAGCCGCAGGGTGCACCCCAGCCTGCCCTCAAGAGCAAGATTCCAGGTACGCTTCTGGAAAGAGCTCCAGTCCAGCTTGCTAGCCATGAGCCCAGTTGGTGGATGGTGCCTGAAATTATAGGCAGATTCAGCACTCCGTCTCTCCCTGACTGGCTTCAGCTCCTGGAGATTTGAACTGCTTGGCACAATCCCCTGCAGCTCATCTGTCTGCTGCCTAAATTTCTTTCTTTTTTTTTTCATTTGCGGTTTATACTGATCTGCCACTAGAGGCATCTTATTTTTGCTATTAATCCTCCAACCGTGCATCTGCCTTTTCCTGTTCTAATCACCGTTATCCCTACTTATTTATTTATTTAAGAGTTTTACCAGGAAAACATACTGAGCAGAGTACCGCTCGATTCCAGATGCGCCTGGGGGATTACAAATGGTATGGAGTACAGAAGTAACATACATAAATATAATTGTGGTACAAGACAGTTGGTGAGAGCAGTCCTACTTACAATATACAGGTATGATATTAATAAGCATAGGATCCGTACACAAATAAATCCCAGTACTAGCAAGGTGTACCTGGACCGGTGTTAAATGCTGGTAGTTAGGTTGAGAAGGGTACTATGGGTAGGAGCAGGAAAACAGGAGCAGGATGCAGAGAAGTGAGTATTAAGAAGGGCATTCCGGTGTGGAGTGCTGGTGGCATGCCTAATGTCTGTAGCCAGGGAGTTCCATAATTTGGGCAACCAGAAGCTGAAAGCAGCTTGGCCAGACCGGGTGGATCTGTGCGGGATGTGCAGGAGTCGATGTTCCTGAGAGAGTAAGCTGGTGGGGGAAGGGCTGAGAGGGAGGACGTCAGGTAGGAGGGGAGGGTCTGTGTCCAGAATTTGGCTGCGGTTCTAGCACAGAGAAGTAATCGCCGATTATGGAGAGAAGGGAGATCCACGGACTGGTAAAGGTCACAGTGATGCATGTTAGGAGGGCGGTCCAAGGCGAATCTGCAGGAGGAGTTGAAGAGGGGGTCAAGCCTGGCTAAGGAGGTTTGTGGGGCCGCACAGTAGACTACCACACCGTAATCTATAATCGGGAGGACCATTTTATGGACTATTGCTAGCCGTGTTGGAAGAGGGATGCAACTTTTGTTCCGGTAGAGGGCACCCAGCATGGGATGCAGTTTTTTGTGTAGAGCATCTATGTGTGCAGAAAAGTCAAGGTGTTGATCTAACCAGACACCAAGATATCTATAGGAAGTGCAGGCCTTTAGTGGGGGAGCTATCCAGAGTGTTCTCACTTTTAGCATATTGTACTCTGAAGAAAAGAAAAAAAAAAACTACTCCACAGCGGCAGTCACACTCACTGAAGATCAGTTCTAGGGACATGGATATGTTGTTCATCCACACTCATTGGCAGGTATCCTTGCCGCTTTAAATCTTGCCGGAAGGTCTTCAAGCTTGCTCCTCCCACCCACCCGGGTGGTATAACTCTCGGCTCCGCCCCATGACGCCAGATCTTCCTTACCGCTTGGAAGCTCAGGTTCCCTCCTTAACGCTCTGCGTTTGAGACTGGTTCCTATTTCTCCGTTATGGATTTAAAATAAATTTTGCGAAAAAGACTTTCAGTCTTGATCCCTACCATGACTGCGATGGACAAATCGACTCCAGTTTCGGAGATGCCCATCACGGGTAAGAAGATGTCTCGGGCGGATCCACACTCCACGTGTGTCTGCTTAGGCCTTGAGCGCGACCCGCGGGCTTGCGACTTGTGCTCATCTTTCTCGTACGTCCTCGAGACCGTGCTGCCGATTACAACTGGGCCGTCCGAGCGTTTCCACGGTGAAGTCAAGGAGGCCCGGTTGGCGGTGTCCGCGGCGGCGGGCTCGGCGGATCAGCTCGAGCGGATGGTCGCCCTCGAAGAGGAGGCGGCGCGGGCCGTATCTTCCTCGGCCGCGGCATTTATCCCGCTCTCTCTGGGCTCTTCTTACACGGCTTCCTTTAAGGAGCTTTGTCTGTCCCTCCACTAAAGGAAAGGGCCCTCGTCTCTGGGACCTTATTCTGGTCCAAAAGAGGACAGGGGTAAGTCCTCCGTTGACGCTCTTGGGAGGCGGAAAGGTCCTCTCCCGGGTCGTCCACCGTCGGCTTGATCGACCGCTCGGCCTCGCCACTGGCCTCGCGGTGTCCCTCCAGGTCAGTTGACCGAGACTCCACCCGATGAAGTCGAGATTTTCTCGACGTCTGACGGGCTGTCGCCTTTAGCAGCCGAGATTCCCTCTCCGGTTCCCCGGGAGGAGTTGAGGATCCCGTGGGCTCGCCTGTGCCTCCGGTTCCGAGCCCTCGGATGGACCATCCAGCCGAGGGAGTGCGGTTCCGCCGACACCTCCCCGCACCGACCTCGGAAATTCCGGGACTCTCGGTCTCGGTCTCGGACCTCTTCGGCGGTCCAGCCGATCCACGTCACAAGCGGTCTCGGTCTCGCACCTGCGTGTGTCAGCCGCTCGTCTCGTCCCCTCCTCCTCGGATGAGGGGAGGCTTCACGTAAATTACGCCGGGACGGCACGAGGGACCTTATGTTGCAACAGCTCCTCCTGGCCGGGAGTAAGCCCGACCCGTCGCCTTCGGCCATTAAATAACTGTCACCGGGCGGCGACACAACCCTCGACTTATCCGAGAGCCTATGCCCAGGCGGTTGTTCGGCCAAAACCAGCTGCTCCACCGATTCCGGTGGAACCTCCGCCTCCACAGCCACCAACTGGGGCTCCGACCAAGGATTCTCGGTCGGCTAAGGGTCTACCCCATCGGCTGTCAGTTACCCTCACTCCCGACCGACCTCGGCAGGTGAAGGGTGGCTCAGGCCAGAGGCAGCTCTTCGAGGACTCTTCCGAGTCCGAAGATGATTCCTCCTTTTTCTCCAAGCGACTGGACTTGGAGTCTTCAGGAGGTCAGTCAATGGATGATAGCCCGTCGTCCTTCCTAGGACTGCTCGGCTCATCTCGGAGTCCACGGGATGGGCTCGAACCCGTTTCCAAGCGGGCCAGGTATCCCCTCACGGAGATTCTGGACCGAGGATTCTCAACGGAGGCCTTTCAGTGGCCGAGGCCATATGGGTCGGCACTGGAGCTTAGCAGCGCCCTGCTTCCTGCCTGCACCTTCGGCCAGGATGGCCAGGAAGTATCTGGTCCCTACGGTTCCTTGTCCGGTTTGAACACCCTCTGCTGAGGGGTTGGTTACCGACAGCGTTTTCCGGCCCGGCAGCGCCAGGGATGTGGACAAACCTCCTGACAAGGAGTCCAAGAAATTGGACTATGTCGGGCGAAAAGTCTCGCTCATCCCTCTCTCGGCGTCGTCAGGCCAGTTCGGCATCCTCATGGCACATTTTCTCATGCCCTGTTGGGCTCCCTGGATGAGGTCATCCTCATCTTCCTGCCGATCTGCAGACTACGGTTAAGCAGTGCGGGACCAGGGCAGGGCAGTGGCCAAACAGCAGCTCCAGACTGCTTTGGATATAGGGGACTCATGTGCCAGATCGGTGGCGGCCGCAGTGGCTATCGTCGGCGGGCTTAGCTGAGGATATCCACCTTTCACCGGATACCCAGCACAAGTTGGCGGATGTTCCTTTTGGGGACTGACCTCTTGACCCTGGGGTGGAAGGTCACCTGCAGAGGATCGAAGTCCAATGCTACCTTGGACTCGGGTCTCTTCCGCTCAGAAGGACAAAGGCACTTAAACCACAGCCCTAAGCCCTTCGTCCTTCCTGTGCCCCAGCGCCCGCCCAGCAACATCAGGGCCAGCAGGCTCGGCCTTGCATCCCAAACCCAAGCCGCGGCTTCCTCTAACAGGAGGCAGGAGGAAAGGCCCAGGAGGTCCCTCGGCGGTCCCTCCTCCAAGCCTGCCCAGTGGCGGGCTGAGGTGTCGCCCCATTCCCGTCACCACCCCTGGGTCCCCCGTAGAGGCAGCTCCAGCACTTCCGTTCCGCCTGGTCGCTGCTACCACGGACAGGTGGGTCTGCGAGGTGGTGGGAAGAGGCCTGCCTCTGGAATTCGAGCAGGCACCACCTTCAGGCCGTCGCCCTCGAGAGCTTGGGATCCCCAGCCTCACTGGGGCTCGTCGAGCCGACATCGTCTCCTCCTCCAGAAGGAGGTGATAAGAAGGTGGTGGACCCTCCTTCAGACCCAGGGTTTGTGTCCAGGTATTTCCTGGTTCCAGAAGCAGACGGGGGCTGGCGCCCATTCTACGACCTACCGACCTAAACAAGTTCCTAAGGTCTCGAACCTTCCAGGATGGTCACTCTGGCTCAGATAATACCATCCTTGGGAGCGGCGTGTGGTTCTGCTCTCTGACTTGCAGGACGTTTTTCACGTCCCTATCCGTCCGTCTCACCAGAGATTCCTTCGCTTCGAGCGGAAGGATCCCTTTCGAGTTCCAAGCCATGCCCTTCGGCTTGTCTCCAGCTCCCAGGGTCTTCACCAAATGCATGGCAGTGGTGACAGCATTTTCTTGGCGCCTGGGGTCCGGGTGTACCCTTACCTGGACGACTGGCTGATAGCAGCTCCTCCAGGAAGGAGGCGGAGTGGTCCAGAGATCTGGCCCTCCAGGTCTCTCTCAACTGGGCCTCCTTATCAACGAGGCCAAGTCAGACTCGAGCGAGCAGGTGATTCTATTCATCCGACGCAGCTCGACTCTCTTCCCGAGCCAGGCGCGGCTCAGCGGACAGGGCGAGGTTCTTTCCTCCTTTGCCCGATCATTTCTGGTTGGGCAATTAGCCTCTGCCGGGACTTCCTCGCCTCCTGGGTCTCATGGCGGCCTGCACCAGCGTGGTCCGTTGGGCCCGCTGGAACATGCGTCCCCTTCAGTGGGGACTGGCCAGCCAGTGGTCACAAGCGCTGCGATCCTTTGGACCAGCTTGTGTCGGTGACACAGGGGATGTGGAATGCTCTCCAGTGGTGGACCGTTCCAGATCATTTGCAGGAGGGCATCCCGTTCATCCGCCCCGAGCCGACAGTCTCTCTATCGACCGATGCCTCTCTGATGGGTTGGGGTGCCCATCTGGGGGAACACTGGGCTCATGGCCTCTGGTCCCCGGGAGTCCCGATGCCACATCAACCTGCTGGAGCTCCGAGCGGTCCGCCTAGCTCTCACCGCCTTTGCTCCGTTCCTCCGGCGTCAAGTGGTCCGAGTCCAGACGGACAATACCACGACCATGTACTATCTAAACCGCCAGGGCGGGACGCGCTCCATGCTTCTATGCAAGGAAGCTCTCCGCATTTGGTCACTCGTGCGCAGCCTGGAGGCGGATCTCCTAGCCATTCACGTGGCAGGAGCCTCCAACACCCTGGCCGATGCCCTGAGCCGGATAGGGGCTGCATCCCGCAGTGGTCTCTCCGCGGAGGTAGTACAGCATCTGTTCTCCCATTGGGGCACACCTCAGGTGGACCTGTTTGCCTCAGGAGGAAGCGAAGCTGAGTCTGTTCCATGCCGCCCCCTCAGCAGGGCTCGCTGCAGGGGATGCCTTCTCGAGGCAGTGGACCCGGGCCTCTTTACGCCTTTCCCCATTTCCTTGATCCACAAGGTGCTTCTCAAAGGCGAGGAGGGACAGGCGCAGGTGATTCTGATAGCCCCAGACTGGCCTCGCCAGTTCTGGTGCCAGATCTCCTCAGTCTCAGCTCCAGGACTCGCGGCAGCTTCCAGCTCGCCCGGACCTGCTCTCAGTCAATCAGGGAAGGTGTTCCATCCGGACCTTCAATCCCTGCACCTGACGGCCTGGTTCCTGAGTGGCTAGAGTTCCAGGCCTTGGGTCTTTCCACGAGGTCCTCAATGTAGTTGAGGCGTCCCGTAAGAGTCGACCAGAAAATGCTATGCCTTCAAATGGAAAAGGTTTTCCATTTGGTGTCAGAAGAAGGGCTTGGACCCTTCCTCCTGTTCCTTGGCAAGCATCTTGGACTATTTATGGTCCCTTTCTAGTCAAGGGCTTAGGTCGGCCGAACCTAAGGGTGCACCTGGCAGCCATCTCTGCTTACCGGGCGTGGGCCGGGAAGCAGTCAGTGGCGCAGGAGAAGGTGGTCTGGCGCTTTTCAAGGCCTTGATCACATTTCCCCTCCAGTGCGGGAACCCCCACCTCCGTGGGATCTACTGCTGGTACTGGCAAAGCTCATGGGCAAGCCATTCGAACCTATGCACAGGTGTGCTCTCTCTCACCTGTCGTGGAAGACCGCCTTCTTGGTGGCTATCCGTCAGCCAGAAGGATGGGAGGCTCCAGGCGCTTTCCATCGAGTCTCCTTACCTGGTCTTCCACAGGGACAAGGTTGTCCTGCGCCCCCACCCGAAATTCCTTCCGAAGGTGGTGTCGGAGTTTCACCTTAACCAGGTGTTGACTCTGCCGGTGTTCTACCCCAATCACACCTCGGAGGCCGAATATAGGCTCCATACTCTGGACCCTAGAAGGGCGCTCGCTTATTATAAGGAGCGCACGGCTGAAATTCGGGGAGAGGTTCGCCAGCTGTTTGTCACCTACGCTGAAGCCGCATCTGGCAGACCTGCAGCCAAGCGGACGATAAGCAGGTGGGTAACCTCCTGCATAGATCTCTGCTATAAGTTGGCGGGCATGGAGCCTCCCAGAGGGATAAGAGCTCATTCTACCCGCCATACTGCTGCAACGGTGGCTGCTTCCAGGGGCGTCCCTATCCAGGAAATCTGCAGGGCTGCTACCTGAAGTCAGCAAACACCTTCATTACCCATTACCACATCGACCTTGAGTCACGCCGGGATGCTGGTTTTGGGGCCTCGGTTCTCAGTCTCTCTTTCCCAAGTAAGTATTGGGGTGTGCGTCTTGCCTCCTCCTCCCGGAGAACTGCTAGGAGTCTGCCAATGAGTGTGGATGAACAACATATCCATGTCCCTAGAAATACAGGTTACTCACCTGTAGCAGGAGTTCTAGGAATGGTTATGTTGTTCATCCACACGATCCACCCGGACTCCCGGCTTCGGACAGACAACCTGAGCTTCCAGCGGCCAGATCTGGCGTCATGGGGCAGAGCCGAGTTATACCACCCGGTGGGTGGGAGGAGTCAAGCTTGAAGACCTTCCGCAAGATTTAAAGCGCAAGGATACCTGCCAATGAGTGTGGATGAACAACATATACCATTCCTAGAACTCCTGTTACAGGTGAGTAACCTGTATTTATTCCCCACCCCCCACCCAATAGAAATAGTAATGGGCACCACGGCTATCACACTCAGCCTGCTCATGGTTACCGTTCTTGCTCTGCCCACATCCCATCCTGCACCCCTACCCTCCACCTGAGCCCCACCCCTCTACCACCCCACAGCGCCAACCCCCCACACCTGGACACCCAATATTTTCCATAGCTTACACCTCCAACCCAATACCGCCTCCCCAGGACACCCTAGGCCCACCCTTCCTTGCCATACCTACCCTCCGCACCCTACCCATCCCTTGTACTCCCACTAGTAGGACCTCGCATCGGTACCTGGCTAAGGGTCCTGGTCGCCACAGACCACTCATCAGATTAATTGCTCTACTCCTCCTGCTCTCCGGGAACGTACACCCCAACCCCAGGCTGTTGTCAACTAGTCACCCCATACCCCATTCTAGTACTGGCCTCAGTATTCCATCCATGAGTATTTGCAGCCTCCTAAAAAAAATCTGCCACTCTCCAGTGCTGGGCTGTACAACACCATCCTGATGTTATAGCACTAGTCGAGACCTGGCTCTTGAGAAAAACTCCTGACTCAGTTATCTCCCTCCCTGGCTACACTCTATTCAGGGAAGACCGTATAGGCAAACGTGGTGGCGGGTGTGCAGTCTTTATGCGTGACACACTTTTAGGCCATGCTCTTCCTGCCCCCAAGCTCGGTTTTAGTGCCCAAGCCCTCACCCTCAAGGTTACCCCTGACCCAGCCAGGTGACCTCTTTTTCTCACAATATGCTCCATCAGTCTGGTGTGGGAAAGTTTGGTTCGGGGAGTGGACCGTGTGCTAACCTGCTTTATTTAATTTTGACGTTTTGGCAGTTGAGTTCACGGAGATTACTCAGTCCCCCACCCCCACCAGAATGTTAATTAGCCAATCAGAGAACTCATTCCATACAATCTGTTTTTTATAAACGTGTGTTTCCTCTCTAGGAACTTCCTCGAAAGCGATGATGGAAATAAAATATTGATTATCCAGACTGACTTTGAAGATGGTTCCCAAAGTGCCCACTTGATTGCTTCAGCAAAGTAAGTATTATTAGAGGTTTGATCTTGTGGATTCCGAGGCATGCATTGCATTTACCAATTCACTCGTCTGTGCACATTGTAGTGCAGAGCAGTATTCACCACTGCAGCCGAAGTTGATTTATACACAAAAGTAGACACCTAAATCGTTTAGTTGTTGCAGCCTCAGAATATGTTTCCGCTTTTATAGTCCACACCAACACAAAGGGTATACATTACACAGAAAAAGGACAACTACATATTGCGCCATAATGTTTTTTTTGTTTTTTTTTTAACAACTTAGTGCACAGAGTACCATAGAAAAAATATATTCAGGGAATGATTTTTGTGGCCTGAAATTAGCAGGTCTTTTAGTTATCAGCTAGAACCTAGTAGAGAATTAAAATCCAGCATCAGTCTACAGAATTAGGATTCAAATAAAAGAGGTGAAGAAGTAGACTGTGAGAGGAAAGTGCAGGACTCTGGATAGGTGGGATGGGGTGTTAAAAGACAGCATATCTACTGTGCACTTTCTGAACTCTTCAGTTATATCATGTGCTCCAGTCATGCAAGTTCTTGCACTTTAATCTTTCCTTTTTTTTTTTTTACATTTTCCCACTTCTCACTGTTCTTCCTTGATTTTTTTTTTTTTTTTGGGGGGGGGGGTTAAAATCTTTTATTGTTCAGGTAATCATTCAGCATGTTATGGCAATACAGGCAGCAAACAGACCCTCTTCTAACATATAAGAGTGCTGCTCACAATGTTTCTCATAGTGCAGTCTTGGCATAAATAAATCGTTGCCTATCCTGCTCCACTTATAAAACAACCTTACTTTCTTTTAAATTTAAGTTACCATCAACCAGTGCTCCAGATAACTTTTTAGGCCAGGAAGTAAAAGCTTCTTAGTTTTCCAAGCTGGTAGTATTTCAGTATGCCAGGTAGTACTTTGCAACGCGGTCACACTGTTCTGGTGAACTGAAGTGTGAATGCTCAAAGTCAGTGGAAACACCTGGTAGTGATGATACTACCTAGAACTCTACAAGGGGTGTAAAAAGGGCAAAACTGGGTGTAAAATACTCTGATACACCCCTTAATTGGATCACTGCCCTCAACTATATACAAACCCCATTTCATCATATCTGTGTATATATGCAATCATCATTCCTAACCCCCTACCCTGTTCACACATTGTTGTATGTCTGGCACATCCATCAATACTCTCATATTCTTAATACAAGTCAGGACAAGAACTCTCAATTATTCAGGTTACTCCCTATTTTAGCATAATTGCTTCCCCTACTGGCAGTGAACTGATGCATGTTCCCCATTTAGTCATAAAGAACTCCTCCTTTCCATATTTTTGGTATGTAAATCTTTCCAGAGCCAAATTATTAATGACTAAGGTTTTTCACTGCTCTTTAGCTGGCCAAACATGCGAAGCCCATGTGTTCAGAATCCACTGTCTCGCCATATTTAGCAGAACTCTAATCTGTCTGGGGTAGACCTCCCATTCCTCTCCCCCCATCACTTCTGTGTCAAACAGTAAGGAACCACAGTGCCTGCCACCTGTGTACACATAGCATCTGTCACTGCTTGGGCTGTCTCGGTCCAGAAAGATCTTAACTGCCTACATTCCAAAAAATAGTGAATGTACGTTCCCCTCGCCTCATTACATCTTCCACGCATTGGTGATATTGTGTGGTGGAATTTGTTGACAACCACCAGGGGACAGTATAATCTATGCAAGAATCTAGATTGAGATTCTTTAAACTTACTGCACATCAACAATCCCATATGTGATTGTAAGACCAGTGCCCAGTTCTCTTCCTTAATTCGGATTCCCAGGTCCCTCTCCCTCAATTCTTTAACCTTTAGGAATCTGTCTGGGAATAGGTCCCTATCCTGTCTTATTGCCCATGCAATTGAACCTTTGGGATTAGCTTGTACTGACAGTATTAGGTCCTCTAGGGGTTCCAACACGGAAATTTCGTTCCTGATTCCACTTTTTGCTGTGTTAAATGCCCTCATTTGGAAATACTTGTACACATGTGTGGTGAGTATGCCATATATCTGCCTTAGGTCCTCAAAAGTGCGTACATTTTTTCTTGTGCATAGATCTGTAAGGCATCGTTACCCCCCCCCCCGTTCCATGTCTCAAATCCATTCCCTCTAATCCTGGTAAAAAGGCTGGGTTACCCACCACAGGTATCAAATCTGCAACTACATTCTCCCCTTTCCTTCTCTTCCGGGCCTGTTCCCATGCTTCTAATGTCCACTGCACTAGGGGATTCCTAACTGGTAGCCTGCAGTATGCCTTCTTCCCCCTTGGGTCCAAATATGCTGTTAGGTGGATATTTGTGCCTTCCTCTTCTAGGTCTACCCAGCTCACTTCTGCCCCTCGGTGTATCCAGTCCTGGCTGTATCTGTTCTGCATGGCGAATGCATATCCCTTAAGGTCAGGGAAATTTAGGCTTCCATTTAGTCTAAGCAGGCTCATCCTAGGCCTATTATTCTGCCAGATGAATCTGCAAAACTCTCTTTCTGTATCTTCATAGTCCCCTTTTGTTAACCCTATTGGCAGCATCTGCAGATATAGAATCCTGGGGAGCAGATTCATTTTCAGGAGATTAATATGTCCCAGTCATGAAATCAGGAGCGATCGCTACTTTTCCATATCTGCCTTGAGTGTACGTTACAGTGGTCTATAGTTGATTGTGTAGAGACCTGCCAAGTCTCTGCCTCTCGTTATCCCCAGGTATGTAAATCTTTGTTTTACCACTTTAATTCCCCAAGCACTGTCTCCCTCCCATATTCTCTGATTAGTCACCCTGAACAGCTCCGATTTAGATAGGTTGAGCTTATATCCTGAAAATTTTGCAAAGTCCTGCACCACTTGTAATAATGCCGGGATAGTAGTATGTTGATCTTACTTCGAGAAACAGCTCTTGCAGCAGGTTACATCATTAGGACTGAAGCCGGCAGGTGCCAGGACCCACAGAATTTTCTAGCTAACCCGTTATTCAGCAGGGACCGCCTCCGACATTCGGTCCCACCCCGGCGTCCGGCGAGTACATAAGGAGGCGGTCCTTCAAGATCCCCAGTTCTTTTCCGCGTTGACTCACCAGCATCGGCCTCTCGGTCTCTCTTTAAGCGCACGGGCGACTACAGAACTTCTGTAATTTTTCAACTGATATCTCAACTCCAACCGGCAGGGGACACCTTTCCAAAGTGTGCCTGCGGAAAACGAATCCCTTTCAAGAATCCTCATTCCTCCTGTGTGCGGGGTTGAGGCCCGGACCATGATACTAAGGCCTGCACCTTTTGCCAAGGGTTCAACAGCCACACCAGAATCCGCCATCAGAAGACACTTCAGGTGTATCTCCTGGAAGAAAAGCTGAAAAGGATGGACCAAGAACCTTCCTCCAGGGGCAAATCTTCCTCCAAGGCCCATAAGCACCAGGACAAACACCAGGAGAAAGTAAGGTCCTGATCCCCGAACTGGGCCTCAGACTCAGACTCCACTAGATCGGACCGCTCTCCCTCTGGGGCCCAGTCTCAGCCCCCTCCGGTTAAGGTCCAGGCTTCGGGCAGCTTTCAACTCTCCAGCCTCTCAAGACTTAGAGGCCCTCTGCTTCCTCCCTTCCCTCTAAGGCCTCTTCCAAGCGCCATAGGTCTTCCTCTACCCGACGTCGGGACCCCGACTCCAGGTCAGTCTCCCAACCTCCCAGAGGTCTGGATCCAACTCCAAGAAGACCAAAGAGCTGACGTCCCTTAAGTGGACGTCGGACCTGACGGCCAAGCATTCCAAGTCGGCCAGGCGTTTGCCTGATCCGAGGACACCAGCCAGCCAGCCACCAGTCGCCAGCTGTGCGTTCGCCAGATCCGAAGACGTTGGCGAAGAGACCGATGTCGGCTTCGCATTCTCCAGAGCCAGAGACCGCCCCACCAGTCACCGGCGGACACCAGTCACAGAGACTCCATGGAGGAGGACGCTACATTCCCCGAGGACCAGGCGGGCGACACCGAAGATGCCGGTTCAAGGGACATGGATATGTTGTTCATCCACACTCTCTGGCAGGTATCCTTGCCGCTTTAATCCTTGTCGGAACGTCTTCAAGCTGGCTCCTCCCACCCACCCGGGTGGTAAAACTCTCGGCTCCGCCCCATGACGCCAGATCTTCCGTACCGCTTGGAAGCTCAGGTTCCCTCCTTAGCGCTCTGCGTTTTAGACTGGATCCTAATTCTTCGGTTCGTCCGAAATTGATTTTGAAGTTTTCCAAACTTCGGTCTTCATCTTCCCTCGCGGCTGCGATGGACAAATCCGTTCCGGCTTTCGGAGGTGCCCTTGTGGGCAGAAAATGTCCAGGACAGATCCGCACTCCACGTGCGTCTACTGCTTAGGCCTAGATCACGACCCGCAGGCTTGCGAGTTGTGCGTTCTTTCTCGGCCAATGTTCTGGATGATCGCGTGCCCGTTTGGGCTTCGGGCGCCCTGACGCTTTCAGCGGTAAAATCCAAAGCCCTCGTTGGGCGGTGTCCGACTGGCTGGAGCTGAGCAGCTCGAGCAGTTGATCGCCCTCGAGGAGGAGGCGGCCCAGGCCGCATCTTCTTCCTCCTCGACGTGACATTTATCCCTCTCTCTCAGGTTCCTCATATACAGCCGTTCAAGGAGCTTTGCCAGTCCCTTTCCACGAAGGAGAGGGGCCCCGGGACATTCTTCTCGGCCCAGAAAGAGGAATCAAAGGTAGTCCATGCGTGGCGTTGAGTGGGGCCCGAGAGGTCCCCTCCCGGGCAGCCGAGCCGTCGACTTCGGTCGGGAGTTGACACAGGGCTGGCTATTCCACCAGTGCCCCGTCAGGCCAGCCTGCCGAGACTCCCGTCGGCAAGTCGAGATTTTCTCGATCCGTTAGACGGGCTGTCGACTGGAGAAGCCGACAACCCTACTTCACCGGTTCCCCCGGTGGATACCGAGGATGTGCCTGCTCCTTCGGGACTGCAGTCCCCGGTTAAAGTTCCCGAGCCGAGGGAAGAGCGGGTATCCCTTGCCCAGACCCACCCTCGGTCCCCCCGGGGGTCTCAGTCTCGGACCTCTTCTCGGTCCAGCCGTTCCCGCCGACATCGACGGTCTCGGTCTCGTTACTGAAGTAATCGGCGACGCCGTTCCACAACCAAAGTCGGGGACACCGACCAAGAATTCTCGGTCGGGTCATGGCCTGCCCCACAGGTTGTCGGTCACCCTCACTCCCGACCGTCCTTGGCAGGTGGAGGGTGGCTCAGGGCTGAGGCAGCTCTTCGCAGATTCTTCGGAATCCGACGACGATTCCTCCCTGTTCTCCAGGCAGTGCGATCTGGAGTCCTCCGGGGGGCCAGTCAGTGGACGATAGCCCATCGTCCTTCTTGAGTCTGCTTGACTCATCTCGGAGTCACGGGATGCAGCTCGTGCCGTGTCTAAGCAGGCCAGGTATCCCAGCGGAGATTCTGGACTGAGGATTCTCCACGGAGGTCTTTCTGGTGGCTGAGGCCATTGTCGGCCCAGCCTTGGAGCTTTGAGCGGCCTGCTTCCTGTCCTCGCCCTCGGCCAGGATGGCCAGGAAAGTACGGTCCCTACCGGCTCTATACGGTTTCTCGGAACACCCCTCTGCTGGGGGTTAGTCTCCAACAGCGTTTTCCGGCGTTCGATAGCGGCTCGGGATGGGCAAGCCCCTGACAAAGAGTCCAAAATGCTGGACTTTGCGGGCGCAAGGTGTAGCGCTCGCGTCCTCCTCGGCCTCCGACAGGCCAGCTTAGCGTGCTGATGGCACACTTCTCCACGCCCTCATGGGCTCCCTGGATGAGGTTGTTCCTCATCTCCCCCTGACCTGCAGACCACGGTCCGCAGATGCGGACCAGGGTAGAGGCGGTGGCGAGCAGCAGCTCCAGACTGCTCTGGACATGGGTGATTCCTGTGCCAGGTCAGTAGCGGCGCGGGTGGCCATGCGATGCAAGGGCGTGGCTGAGGATATCCACCTTCACGGTGGATAGCCAGCACAAGTTGGCGGACGTCCCCTTCTTGGGGACTGACCTCTTCGGCCCTGGAGTGGAGGGACACCTCCAGCGGATCGAGAAGTCCAATGCCACTCTGGACTCGGTCACCTCTGCCCAGAAGGACAAAGGCTGCCGTCAGCAGCAAAAGTCCTTTCGTCCTTCGGTACCTGCTCCTCGACCGGCCCAGCAGCACCAGCAACAGGGCCAGCAGGCTCGCGCTTGGCATCCCAAGCCGACGGCTTCCTCCAACAGGAAGCAAGGAGGTAAAGGCCGGAGGTCCCTCTGCGGTTCTTCCTCAAGCCTGCCCAGTGGCGGGTTGAGGGTTTGCCCCCAACCTCGTCACTCCCCCTGGGATCCCCCGTGGGCGGCCGCCACTTCCTTTCCGCCTGGTCGCTATCACCACGGACAGCTGGGTGTTGGAGGTGGTAGGAAAGGCCTACCTCTGAGTTTGAGCAGGTTCGCCTTTCGGGCCGTCGCCCTGGGGAGACCCGAAATCGCAGACCGCTGTTCGGCCCACGGGCCGATATTGCCCTGCTCCTCGAAAAGAGGTTATCAGGAAGGTGGCGGATCCTCCTCCAGACTCGGGGTTTGTGTCCAGGTACTTCCTGGTCCCAAAACGGACGGGGGGGCTGGTGCTCCATTCTCGACCTGCACGACCTGAACAAGTTCCTAAGGTCTCGGACCTTCAGGATGGTCACTCTGGCTCAGATAATCCCATCCTTGGAACGAGGTGTGTGGTTCTGCTACCTGGACCTCCAGGACGCGTTCTTTCACGTCCCAATCCGTCCGTCCCATCAGAGGTTCCTCCGCTTCAGAGCGGAGGGATCCCTATACGAGTTCCGGGCCATGCCCTTCGGCCTCTCCCTAGCTCCCAGGGTCTTCACCAAATGCATGGCAGTGGTGACAGCATTCCTGCGGCGCCAAGGGGTCCAGGTGTACCCTTACCTGGACAATTGGCTGATAGCAGCCCCCTCCAGACTGGAGGCGGAGCGGTCCAGAGATCTGGCCCTCCAGGTTTGCTCTCAGGTTGGCCTCCTCATCAACGAGGCCAAGTCGGAACTCATGCCAAAGCAGGTGATTCTGTTCATCCGGGCAGAGCATGACTCTGCGAGCCAGAGCACGGCTCCCAGCGGACAGGGCCGAGGTTCTTTCCTCCTTTGCCCAATCATTTCTGGTTGGGCAATTGCGCCCTGCCCGGGACTTCCTGTGCCTCCTGGGCCTCATGGCGGCCTGCACCAGCGTGGTCCATTGGGCCCGTTGGTACATGCGTCCCCTTCAATGGGGACTGGCCAGCCAATGGTCTCAACGCCGCGATCCGTTGGACCGGCCCGTGACAGTGACCCAGGAGATGTGGAACGCTCTCCAATGGTGGATCGTTCCAGCACATCTGCAGGAGGGTATCCCGTTCGTCCGCCCCGAGCGGCGGTCTATCTCTCGACCGGCGCATCTCTGATGGGTTAGGGTGCCCATCTGAGGAACACCGGCGCACAGCCTCTGGTCCCCTTGGGAGTCGATGCCACATCAACCTGCTGGAGCTCCGGCGGTCCGTCTAGCTCTCACCGCCTCAGCTCCGTTTCTCACGGGGTCAAGTGGTTCAGGTCAGGCGGACAACACCACCGACCATGTACTATCTGAACCGCAGGCGGGACGCGCTCCTTGCTGTTATGCAAGGAAGCTCTCCGCATTTGGTCCCTAGTCGCGGCCTGGAGGCGGATCTCCTAGCCATTCACGTGGCAGGAGCCTCCAACACCCTGGCCAATGCCCTAAGCCGGATAGGGGCTGCGTCTCACGAGTGGTCTCTCCTGCCGGAGGTAGTACAAGATCTCTTCTCCCACTGGGGCACGCCTCAGGTGGACCTGTTTGCCTCCAGGGAGAATGCGAAGCTGAGTCTGTTCCATGCCCGCCCCCCTCAGCAGGGCTCGCTGCAGGGGGATGCCTTCTCGAGGCCGTGGACCCCGGGCCTCTTCTACGCCTTTCCCCCATTTCCCTTGATCCACAAGGTGCTTCTCAAGGCAAGGAGGGACAAGGCGCAGGTGATTCTGGTAGCCCCAGACTGGCCCCGCCAGTTCTGGTATCCAGATCTCCTCAGCCTCAGCTCCAGGCTCCGAGGTGGCTTCCAGCCCGCCCGGACCTGATCTCAGTCAATCAGGGAAGGTATTCCATCCGGACCTTCAATCCCTGCACCTGACGGCCTGGTTCCTGAGCAGCTAGAGTTCCAGGCCTTGGGTCTTTCCGGCGAGGTCCTCAACGTCGTTGAGGCATCCCGTAAGGAGTCGACCAGAAAATGCTACGCCTTCAAATGGAAGAGGTTTTCCATTTGGTGTCAGGGGAAGGGCTTGGACCCTTCCGACTGCCTCTTGGCAAGCATTCTGGACTACCTGTGGTCCCTTTCTCAGCAAGGGCTTCGGTCGACGACCCTTAAGGTGCACCTGGCAGCCATCTCTGCTTACCGGGCGCGGGCCGGGAAGCAGTCGGTGGCACAGGAGAAGGTGGTTAGGCGCTTTTTCAAAGGCCTTGACCACATTTCCCCTCCGGTGCGAGAACCTCCACTTCCGTGGGATCTACTGCTGGTATTGGCCAAGCTCATGGGCAAGCCATTCGAACCAACGCACAGGTGTGATCTATCACACCTGTCGTGAAGAACCGCCTTCTTGGTGGCTATCACGTCAGCCAGAAGGATGGGAGAGCTCCAGGCGCATTCCATCGAGCCTCCTACCTGGTCTTCCACAGGGACAAGGTTGTCCTGCGCCCCCACCCGAAATTCCTTCCGAAGGTGGTGTCGGAGTTTCACCTTAACCAGGTGTTGACTCTGCCAGTGTTCTACCCCAATCACACCTCGGAGGCCGAGTATAGGCTCCATACTTTGAACCCTAGGCAGCTCGCTTAGTATAAGGGAGGCGGACGGCTGAAGTTGAGGAGAGGTTACGCCAGCTGTTTGTCACCTACGCTGAAGCCGCACCTGGCAGACCTGCAGCAAAGCGGACGATAGGCAGGTGGATCACCTCCTGCATAGAGCTCTGCTACAGGTTGGTGGGCATGGAGCCTCCCAGAGGGATAGAGCTCATTCTACCGCCATACCGCTGCATGGTAGCTGCTTCCAGGGCGTCCTATCCAGGATATCTGCGAGGGCTGCTACCTGGAGAGTCGGCACATACCTTTATTACCCACTACCACATCGACCTCGAGTCACACCAGGATGCTGGTTTTGGGGCCTCAGTTCTCAATCTCTCTTTCCCAAGTAAGTATTGTGGGGTGTCGTGCCCTCCCTCCTCCCGGAGAACTGCTAGGAGTCTGCCAGAGAGTGTGGATGAACAACATATCCATGTCCTAGAAATACAGTTTACTCACCTGTAACAGGAGTTCTAGGAATGGTATATGTTGTTCATCCCGATCCTACCTCTCGGCCCGGCGCACAACCTGAGCTTCAGCGGGCAGATCTAACGTCATGGGCGGGCCGAGTTTTACCACCGGTGTGGGTGGAGGAGCCAGCTTGAAGACCTTCCGGCCAGAATTAAAGCGGCAAGGATACCTGCCAGAGAGTGTGGATGAACAGCATATACCATTCCTAGAACTCCTGTTACAGGTGAGTAACCTGTATTTTCTCACAAGAACCTCGCCAACCCGGAGACTCCCTGGACCAATGCCCGACCCGGCAGCAGACCACGGCGCCAGGCCGTGTAGAAGGCATGAACCGATAAGTAAAGGACCTCTTTACTTTCTGGTGGGACATCATCCGAAAGGATGTGGTCCCTGTGAATCCTCCTCCCCCTACACCTTCGCCTCCTACGCCCCCTCCTCCACCTATGGGGCCAGCAGGACGACCACCAACCCCTAAGGAGCAGACTCCACCTCCTAGGAGTAGATCCAAGGATCGGAGAAGGCCTCTCTCAGGATCCCCATCAGGGTCTCCCAGCCCCAAGTGACCCAGACATCGTCGGTATACTTCGTCGGGAGGATTCCAGATCGGATACCTTGGATTATTCCAGATCTCCTTCGCCACTCAGCATTCCCTCACTGGACCCACATGACCTTCCCAGGTCTCCTCCGGATGATCCCTCGTTCGCTGAGATCATGAGGCACATCCAGGACAACATGGGGTGGGATGCTGAAGATCTCGATCGCGAGCGACAACGCCTTGCCCGTTATCTTCGGCAGAAAGACCCAAAGTCTGTGGTAGTGCCACCCTTGGTGGACACGCCCGCGGATATCACCAAGGCTGTGGGGAAGTGTCCGCACACCACTCCCACTGTGCCGAAGAAGGCTCACTGCCTGTACAAGGCCCCGGGAGAGGACCAGTACGTGGCCCAACATCCTCTGACAGACTCCCTGGTAATTACGGTCTCGCATGACCGGTCACAAAGACCACAACATATGAGCACACAGCCTCCGGACCAGGAATCCGAACAGTTGGATGCCTTGGGGAGACGAACCTATGCGGCTGCTACATGTGCCATCAGGTCCCTGAACTACCTAACACACATGGTGCAGTTTCAGAACGCCCTAGGGGAACAGGGCCAGGACCTGGTCAGTAAGCTCCCGGATGGCGACCAGAAGGCGGAGCTCCTGAACCTTCTCCGCACGGGGTCTGATGTGGGTACCCAAGTACTAAGAGCCGCATACGATTCTGCAGACTCATCTGCCAGAGCTGCAGCTTCAGGCGTTGGTCTCTGGAGACAACTCTTGGCTCCGTGTCTCCGGCTTCACCCCGGACATACAGAAGAACATTCTAGATGTCCCATACAATGGCAAAGTTCTCTATGGTGAAGCCTCGGAGAAGGTCATCACCAAACTTCAGGATGCAGGGAAGGCTGTCAGGTCTGTACAGGCCATATACAGAACTAGGCCTGGTTCCTTTCGTAGGAACCAGAGCCGTTTTCGCAGCCGGCAACAAAGGCAGCAGCCACGTTCCGACCAGCAACAAAGGGGCACCTTTCAGCGCAAAGCCCAGGCTAAGTTGTCCCCAGGCAGAGGCCAACGCTACACGAAACCGGCCCAGCCTGCAGGGCCCAGTGCTGCCACAGCATGACTCCTTCCCGGCCCCCACCCCTCCTCTGGATCAACGGGCACAAAAGGTCAGGGGTCGCATCGCTGCCACTTTTCTGGGTGGCAGTCGATCACCGCCGACCGGTGGGTTCTTCAATTGGTCAAGAAAGGCCATTTCATAGAGTTTCTGGACCACCCACCAGCAAGACCACCCCTGCTCTCCTGTTATTCGGGTCAGCATGCCCTGCTCATACAGCAGGAGGTGCTCGTGCTTCTCGGAAAAGAAGCTATAGAGCACGTACCTCGGAACCAGAGAGGTCTAGGATACTATTCTCACTTATTTCTTGTTCCAAAGAAGACAGGGGACCTCCGTCCGATACTGGACCTCAGCGAGCTGAACGAGTTGGCCCTGTACAAACGCTTCTGCCTGGTGACCCTCCCAGGTCTGATTCCCATGCTCAAGCAGGACGCCTTTCTAGCATCCCTGGACATGCAGGACGCTTACCTGCACATTGCCATTGCTCAAACACACAAGAAGTTTCTGCGCTTCGAGTTTCAGGGTCGCCATTATCAGTTCCTAGCCCTTCCCTTCGGGCTGTCATTGGCACCTCGGGTGTTTTCGAAGTGCATGGCAGTTGTAGCGGCATCTCTGAGGAGACAGGGCCACTATATGTTCCCCTACCTGGACGACTGGCTTCTCATGACTCCCTCTCAGGAAGCCCTGATGTCCGCCATTCTCTTTACTCAGTCTCTGTTCAAGAAGTTGGGCATCATTATCATTCACGAGAAGTCACGCCTGGTTCCGTCTCAGACTCTGCAGTTCTGGACACCGTCCAGGGGAAAGTTTTTCTCCCCCAGGACAGAGCGGAACACATCAGATCCCTCATTAGGGACATTTTGGAGAAGAAGACCATTTCTGCCATACTGGTCCTTTGCCGGCTCGGACACATGGCTGCGGCCATTGCAAGAGTCCCGCTTGCCCATCTCCACATGCGGGTAACCCAGTGGATGTTACGAGTCTATTGGGACCAAAGGCAAGACAATCTGCAGCATCCAATCCGGATCATGAAGGCCATAATCTGGTATTGGCAATGGTGGCTAGATTCAAGAAATCTATTGGCGGGAGTCCCCTTCATTGCGCCGTCTCCGATTGTGACACTCTCCACAGACGCCTCAGGACTCGGATGGGGAGCACACCTCGACGGTGTTTGGTCTCGGGGCCTGTAGACAGCCCAAGAATCTCATCTCCACATAAATATCTTGGAAATGAGGGCAGTTCTTCACGCCCTGTAGGCCTTCCAGTCGGAGATCCCATCAGGTACTCTTCTGTTACAAACAGACAGTTCCACGGTGATATATTACCTCAACAAACAAGGAGGCACCCACTCCTACCTGCTTTGCAGGGAGGCCATGAGAGTGTGGGATTGGGTTTTGCAACACGGCACAAATCTTATTGCTGTTCATGTTCCAGGAGTGGAAGACGTCATCGCAGACGGCCTGAGCCGCTCTCGGGCCAAGGTCCACGAGTGTGAACTACTCCAGGAGGTAGTAGAGGATCTGTTTCTCAGATGGGGCGCACCAGAATTAGACCTTTTCGCATCCCCATCCAACGCAAAACTACCCAATTTTTGCTCGCTAGATCCAGGGCCTGGTGTTTTCTGGTGAGATGCGTTGTCCCTCTCCTGGTCGGGCAGATTCCTCTATGCCTCCCCCACCCCTTTCCGTTGATCCAGGGGGTACTCCTGAACTTCGCAGAGAGCAAGCGACACTGATACTTATCGTGCCGTTTTGGCCCAGACAAATCTGATTCCCTCTTCTACATCTGCTGTCCCGTGAACCTCCAGTGCTGCTACCACTCAGCTCCCACTTGCTGTCTCAGGAGGTGGGTTCCTTGGTCCATCTGGACCTTCGTTCACTGAACCTGCATGCTTGGCTCCTAGAGACATAGCCACGATGAGACATGGGGTCTCGCAAGAGGTAGCAGACGTTCTCGCTGCTGCCAGGAAACCGGCCCCCATGCTACCCACGCCATAAAATGGCGCAGGTTTTGCGTGTGGGTTCAAGCACGTGGGTTTTCACCCATGGATTGTCCAGAAAGGTTGGTCTTGGACTACCTCCTGTCCCTTTTTCAGACAGGCTTGGCCTACTCCTCGATTAAGGTACACCTTTGTGCCATCTGAGCCTATCACATTCCTATAGGCCAATGCACTATAGCCCAGTTGGACACAGCACAAGCCTTCCTGAGGGGTGTTCTCCACCTTAGGCCCCCGATTAAGGATCCGGTTCCACCATGGGACCTACCCTTTGTCCTGGAGCAGCTGACACTGCCGCCTTTTGAACCAGCCGTGGATTGTGAGCTACATCTTCTTACTTGGAAGACGTTGTTTTTAGTTGCTGTTAGTTCGGGCAGAAGAATTTCTGAACTTCATGCACTGATGTGCAAGGAACCTTACTTCGTTTTCCACCAGAACAGGGTATCTCTACGGACTAATCCTAAGTTCTTACCTAAGGTAGTCTCGGCTCTCACCCTTAATCAGGACATCGATCTACCAGTGTATTTCCCTAAGTATTCAAATCGAGGAGAGGCCCTGTTGCACACTCTAGATGTGCATAGGTGTCTCAGATACGACCTGACCAGAACCAAACACCACCGAAAATCGGACCAGCTTTTTGTTTCCTTTGCCCACAGGATGATGGGAGCTCCTGTTTCCAAACAGTCGCTGTCCAGGTGGCTTATCCAGTGTATCACATTCTGTTACCAGAAGCGCAACAAACCCTTACCGGGCATGGTTAAGGGTCACTCCACAAAGGGGGTGGCTACCTCCTTTGTGACCCTAAAGAATGTGTCCACCTCAGCCATTTGTGCTGCAGCTACTTGGAGATCCGTACACACTTTCATTAGGCATAATAGCCTGGATATTGCATCGAGGCAAAGAGCAGGTTTTGTTCTAGCAGTCCTTCAAGGACTCCTGTCCTAAGGTTTCGGGTTTTACTGATGATCTCTACCTTCCCTCCTCCCAATGGTGTGGGATTTCCATTATTGCTTGGGAGTCGGTCCTAATGGTGTAACCTGCTGTAAGAGCTGTTTCTCGAAGTTAGATAGTACAGTTACGTAAGAACTTACCAAAACAGTAGATCTTCGAGAACAGCTCTTGCAGCAGGTACTTTCCCTCCCACCATCCCCGCTGGAGGTAGATTCTAATTGCAATATCCTTCTCTTAGGATCAGGAGCTCTCAGCATCTCGGATTGCCATTTGATGACAGATCCTCAGTCTCCTCTTCTGATGTCATCCAGCGGCCGGGATTCTCCGGCAGGAGAACTGGGGATTCTGGGGGACCGCCTCCTTATGTACTACGCCTGACGTCGGGAGGCGGGACTGGCGTCCGGGCGGTCCCGCTGAATACTGCTAGCTAGAAATTTCCGCGGGGTCCTGGCCTGCCGGCTTCAGTCCTAATGGTGTAACCTGCTGCAAGAGCTGTTCTGGAAGATCTACTGTTACGGCAAGTTCTTACGTAACTGTACTTTGTGTGGTAAACAGCAGGAGGACATCTACATACAAGGTTAGTTTGTGGTGTGTTCCAGATCTACTCACAACCCCCTGGATCTGGGCATCCTCTCGTATACGAATAGCCAGAGGCTCAATTGCCAAGGCAAAAAGGAGAGGGGATGGGGGCACCCCTGTCATGTTACCGTGTACAGTTCAAACATGACAGAAAGGCTCCCATTTACCAGAATTTGTGCTCTTGGAGACTTACAAAACATTTTAATCACATCTATGTAGGAGTCTCCCAGGCCAAACCTCCTCTGCACCTCAAACAAATATGGCCACTCTGTTCGACCAGATACTTTTTCAGCATCCATGGAAAGTACCACCACTTGTCCCAGATGCCGCCTACCCAATGAATTATGTTTAGGAGTCTCCTCATATTATTTTTTTTTTAATTTTAGTCTTTTGGTAACCGGGTAAGGCCCACTAGGCACAAGTGCCTGTTTTCAGGGGTGACCTGGGAGCATATTATGATAGCACTGGCGACCTTGTACAAATCCCATCTGGTCTGCATGGACCAGTTGGGGTAGGCTCCCATCTGGTCTGCGAGCCAAGACCTTTGCATATATTTTAGTATCGCAATTCAGAAGTGAAATAGGGTGAAACGATACACACTTCTCTAAATCCTTATCCGGCTTTGGTATTACACATATTATCATCTATAGGCAGTTTTGCAGGTAGCCCTTCCCCCTCTCCCGCCTCCTCCAACATACTGGCCATTGCACCTGTTAACTCTCCCCGAAGTTCCTTATAGTATTCCATTACAAACCCGTCAGGCCCACCTGCTTTCCCATTTTTCATTGATGCCATTACCCTCCTAATCTCCCCTGCTGTTACCTTCTCCCCCATTTTTTCCGTTTGTTCTTCAGAGAGCTCGGGCAGACTCAACCCCTCCAAGAACCATACAGCCAGAGGTTCCGTACCCACACATTCTGTTTTATAGAGGTCTTTATAAAATGCTGCAAAAGTTTCTTGTATCTTTTCATCTTGTCCCTGCCTCAGGCTCTGTCCCTTCTTGTCTTTAACTCCAGTTACCATTGTTGCCCCTCGCCAGTTGGAAAGACCACATCTGGAGTCTCTCAATTTGTCTTACAGTGATTGTGTTTTAAGCCTTCTCTGTCTTTTAAATCTGTCCACATATCCTATGGTCACCCACCCCCCGCATATATGTCTTCCCGGCCTCTCAGTAGATCACTTTAGTAAGGGGCAGTGCTCTCATTTGTCTCCCTGTACTGCTGCCAGTGCTGTTTCAAGAACTCCCTGAATTTTTCTGACATCATCAGGTATGTGGGGAAGCGCCATCCAGGGCACAGGCGTGTCCCCCAGCATCTTCTTTATCACCATCACATGGTCTGAGATATGTATAGGCCCAAATGTGACATCCCGAAGCTTCTCATAACCCTGTCTCGTCACATATACGTAGTCCAGCCTGGACCACGTCCCATGTGGGTTGGAGCAAAGCATGTATTCTCTAGCCCCAGGGTTAGTCTCCCTCCATGCATCCACTACATCCAGTTCCCCCATCCCATTTCCGTTGATTGACTGCCCTCTCATGTTCCCCCATTCTGTCCGCGTGATCCAGGCTGGGCTCCATTACACAGTTCACATCACCCGCCAGACACAAATTGGGGAACTGCTCCCTGATCATGACATTGATTACTTTTTTATAAAACTCCGCCTCAAATACTGATGGGGCATAGGCACTGGCATACGTTATCTGTTCCTCTTTCACCTTACCCTGTACAAATATGTACCGGCCATCATCCAGGTCTGCCACCAGTCGCTCCACTTTGATGGGATAATCTTTATGGAATAGTACCACCACTCCCCTCTTGTTTGAACTGTATGCCGCAGTATAACATGTCCCTACCCAGCCCCCCACCAGTTTCCTATGCTCCTCCACACTCAGATGCATCTCTTGAAGCAGAGCTACCTGTGCCTGGCTGTTTTTTTTTTTTTTGTTTGTTTGTTTTCCAACTCTATTCATCTCCGCTGACTCTGGAACTCTCTCAGGCCTCTCCACTGGCCGGCGCCGCTGTACTGCCCACTGTGAACCCCACCATCCTTGAGGTCATTACTTTCTCCCCGGGCACCCCGGGAGGGACATAGGGTCCCGAGGAGATCGAAGGGGTGGTGGCGGGGCTCCAGTGTTGGGCGTGTGGCGGCAAGGCTCTGGGAGGACCGTCGCCTGTCTGGGCCGGAGGGGTATTTAGTACTGTTTATGCCCCCGATGTGGGACGTGCAGTGCCGCCCAGCCCTCGACGTGAGTGCACCCTCTCGCGTCTGGAAGGCAGCAGCCTGATGTCTGCCCAAGCCTGTGAGCCCCTGTGCATAGCAGTGCCACCGGTCTCACCGGGGCCGCTGGCAGACTACCCTGATTCCTCCCCTTGAGAGGAGAGCAGTCCTTCAGATGCTCAATCCTCTCTCTCCCCTGCCGACCCCCAGCGGTCCGGGCTCGTTCCTGAACCCGTGTCGCCGGCATGGCATCCAGCGCCTCAACCCTCAGAGCCACCAGGACGGCAACGGCTGTTTTAAAAAGACTAACACTTTTCTCCTTTTGATGAGGTTATGAAAGCCTATAATGTTCCATGATACAGTAACTGTTCCGTTATCCATTGACAAACCACATGTTTTCCCCTGACTCGTAGTCAGAGCTGTTTTGTAGCCCTTTTTTCGTTCCATATAGCACATATGTACATTGATGGTACTCCAGTACCGTTCCACATTTTCCGTACCCTCCACCCCTTCCCCTGTTCTCCCAACAACTCCTGCAACCAGCAGGATAGCAAACCACACATAATAACACATTAAACAGTAAAACTTCAGTCTTATCTGCCCAAATTCTGTCCCATTTCTTTAGTCCTTTAAGCGTACTCTGCCTCATCCTCCTATGTCTCATATTTCTTATTCGGATCTGGAGGTTCAAAGCCCATCCCACCTCCCCCTCTATATCATTATAGAATGTAGCACGTATAGGTGCAAGTCCCTTCCACCTCTGTCCCCACCCTTCCTTCATCCTTCACATTTGTGGTTCATAGCTCCTGGTTTATCTTCCCCCGAACTTCCAGTACAGTTCCTTGTAGCCTCTTCACATCTCCCCTTCATTTATAACCTCGGTTTGTCCCCTCACCCAATACTGTGTTCCTGTACTGAGGTCTCCACTCCCCTCTGCCTCAGGGTATGCCCTCCCCATCTGGCAATCATCGTGGCTCTCTCTCCTCCTTTTATTTATTACTTCAGTCAAAGAAGAACACAGAGAGCAGTTCGGTCTTAAAATTGTTCTCCTTCTGTTGGGTTGTCCGTTCTCTTCCCTCTCCCCCTTTGCTGATTTGAATTCCCCATCATTTCTGGGATCTTAGAGAGCCCTTTTAATGTCGGCTCCTTTTTTTTTGTCCACCCCAGTGCAACTTAATACCCCCTCCTTCAGTTTTCTCCTCCCCCTGGGTGATACTCACACGTAAGCCATTCAGTTCCCAGCAACATCCCATGGTATAGCGTGACCCCATTTAGCCATTATAGGAGACAGCGGCATTAGTGCCCCATGCACAGCCTTCATCCCAGCAGGAAGGTTCATTCCCCATTATAATCCCCCCCTCCTTTTTGTTCTTTGTACCAGTTTCTCGGACACAGACAAACAATCCCCCAGACAAATGCAGCAAAGGTTGGATTCCAGGTTCAGTCAGGATGCTAGGTGCACAGACAGTTCTTACACCCAACTGTCTGCGAGGGCTGCCAGATCTTTCTCATTTTCATTTTCAGACCCTCTCCTACTCTCTTCTCCCATAGGGTAGGCAACCATTTCAAATGCTTAGTTAAAGTCTCCACTTTAAAGATCCTCATGGAACGTGAGGGTCGCTCCCTCTTTACGTATTTTAACTGTAGCCGGGTAAAGAAATTGAAAGTCTACCTTCTTAGCCCTGAGGCCATCCAGCACTGGGTTAAACATGCACTGTCTTCTGTGCAGCAGTTATGAAACGTCCTGGTGAAGAAACAGGCGAGCCCCTTCGTATACCACCTCCTTCCGGTTTTTAAAAATGAACCAAATGGCCTGTTGGTCACCGAAATTATGCAGGCAAAAAATGATCTGTCTTGGGGGTTCTCCAGCCAGAGGTTTCGGCGCCAAGGCCCTATGCGCCCTTTCAATCTTGAATCTGCCCCCTTCAGATGCAGCCCTAGGATCTGCAGGAGAACTGTACTGCAAAATTCTTCAGGGGAGTTCCCCCTCTTTACCCTCAGGAAGGCCGCAGATCCTTAAGTTATTGCGGTGCTGGTAATTTTCTTGGTAATCCAGCTGGTCTCTAGGTTCTCCTAATTCCCTGCGTAGGTCTTGTACTGTCTCTGGAAGTTGCTCCGTACGATCCTCCAGGCTGGATATCCTCGCCTCTGCCTGTGAAATTTTAGCTGCTTGACCAGTGAGTTGCTCAGACAGCTCAGAGATCTTAGTAGTAGTAATCGCATCTAATTTCGGGGCAGTTGCAGCCAGTACCTGTGCTGTGAGGGTCCGCCTGACTATCTCCATCTCTGGTGTGGACAGCGTGGTTATGTTTGGGTGTTCTGCCACACTAGGCGCCACAGCTTTTTTCGTTGATTTAGCCACATTGCGAGAGGATTTCCCCATATTTGAGACCAAATATTCATCCATCATGGCTTCCTCTACCATAAGCTGTCGAATGGATTCTCTCTTTCATTTAGATTTTTACCACTTTTATCGAACTTAAAAAACGTGTGGAGACGGAGCGGGAGAACGATACTGCCAATCCCTTCGCTGCTCCTTAGCCCACCCTCTTCCTTGATTTTTAATGGCTCCTGTGACTTGTGCCCATATTGGCACGACCTGTTGGTTGGCAGTGCCCAGCTGCCTCTACCATCCTTCTTACTGACCAATGGAAGAACCCAGTTTAACCCCCAATTTTGCAACCCCTGTATCTTGTGTCACGCTGACGATTGGGGAAGCTCTAGTTACACCCTTCTCTGACTGGGAGAGCTGGGATGCGAAGATGCTGTGTGTGCTTGACCTTCACAATATGCATGGCCCGAGAGCAAAATTCAGAGGATCATACAAAAACCCATATCACTGGGCCAGCCCTTGAAGGAAGAGATTTTTGTCATCAATTTTTCTCCATGTTCTGCAATGATGATAGTCGTCACAGCTTTACCCTTTCTCTTTCCAGGAGGGTGGATCAGCAACAGCTTCAACTACTGATGCCAGTGCTGCTCTGTGAACGGCCCGCAGGAGGGCATGCTTGAATGCTGGGTGGCAAATTACCCCCCTTTCCTGGAACTGAATGCCTCACCTCAGCGACATGCCTGGGATTATAGGGATTGCAGGCTAACACTGGTTGTCAAGTAGCAGTGCGGGGCACTACAGCCATGCCGCTGGGCTTGCTGTTTTGTTGGATTTGTTCTGTTAGTGGTGCTTGGTTTTGTTCCCTGTCTTTGTCCTCCAGATAAGGGGATGTGATAAAATGAGCATGCAGTGCATGTTCTGTGAACTTCTCTATCTGGTGTCAAAAACTTTCAAATCAGAGAGAAAATAGAAATGAAGCAATTCATACTGTTCAGTTTGTATTAACTGGCCGTGGGGGGATCTTAAACAGTGAACTCACTTTCTGCCTTGGCCACCAGCTTTTCGGAGAATTATAGTAGATGGCGGTTGCAACAGAACTAGAACTTGAGAGAACTGAACAAAAAGAATAAAACACACACAAAACATACATACATACACCAAGAAACACATGCACACAGGGACATTCGCATACAGAGATACTCGCACTCAAAAATATCATACACACATTAAAACAGACCAGCAGGGGAAGATGGTATGATGGCCAAGATTAAAAAAGGAAGCAATGTTTTTCTCTGCAGGTATTCTGCTATCAATGAAATCAGCAAAGCAGTGCGAGGAGAAGCGACAGCGTTTGTGTACTTTATCACGAAGCTCCCCAGGGTGGAAGGAGGAACCTCGTATGTGGGATTTCAGGGAGGTATTGCACATTTTCTTTAAAGATTATTATTAATTATGAATTTATAGTATGGGGTGGGTAGAGGAAGTAGTGGTGTTGGTGGTGTTGTGTGGGGACTAATAATTCAGACAAATGTAGGACCAGATCCTGAATTTGTTACAGAATCTCCAGAGATGGAAAGCTGATGCACTGCTGCACTCCTCCACCTGCTTTCAGTGCGGTATTATTTTCTGGGGGGAAATGTATTAAAGCAGCAGTGTTTGTTAGTCACCATATGGTTTTTTTTTGTTTCAATAATAATGTTTTTTTCTGGCACAGATATCAGGATATCCATTTTTCTTTCATCCCTAAACCAAGATTTTTAAAGTTCCCACTCCCGTGTAATGCCCCCATGAAAGAAAGAAATATCTCAGTACAGTGCTGTGCTGTTTATTGTCAGAAACATGTGATGACACCACCCTAATATGTCCTTGTTGTCAATCTAGCATATACATTCTAACAGGTAACCTCAACAGAAGATTATTTTTTAATTGTGAATGGTGGCCATCTTTAATGACGCGAGTCATTAATTACAAAATTAGCTATAAAAGCTGTTTTAGGAATATCCTAGAAAACTAAAATACAGTGAGCATGAATTTGAGGATGTCACAAATACAAAGGCAGCACAAACCAAGGGCTCGGCAAACAAATGGAGTGCACAATACCTGAGGCCCATATCATTTGCAGAAACAAAGGGTTTCACGGCTGCAACCATAGAAATGGATCAGCACTCAAAAATGGTCAAAGGGTGCCTGGCCCAGTGGCATGGATGGCAGAGGCATCCATGCCTCATCTGCCACCATGCCCATGACCCGGGTTCAGTAAAGGACTCTGTTCTCGGGGGCTGGCCAGGGAGAGGAGGAAGAGGACTGAGCATCCAGGGGATGGCTCACCACCTCTGGGTGGGAAGATTGTGTGTTCTCAGCGCTGATCTGACCCTTGTCAGAGGGTAGGGGCAATCAGTGCAGCTCTGGTGTAGGAGGCATGGTGACTGTCGACATCCCACACACAGCTACGTGCGTGGTGCGTCTCACACGGCATTGCACGTCCGTCTCTCCTTACAGTAGTGGAAACAAATGGCTGGGTGCATCATGGAGGATACTGAGCCTTGCGCAGGACCACGGGACCCCTCTTCTGCACCGGATCCGTTCTTTGTCATGTGGCCCCTGTCATCGAACCTTAGCATGAGGGAAGTACTCCATATCTGTGTAATTGGCAGTAGGGTGACCCCGTCGACCTTGCCACTTGGGGATAAGCCATGGGGGAAGCTTGGGAACAGAGGTAGCTCCTGAGTACCAGTGCTGCACCAGGGGGTCAGTGGAAGGCTAGGCTGCACCGCGGCACATAAACAGATTCACAAAAAGAAAAAAATCATCACAATGAGTCCAAAATATTTTTTCATAGTACAAAATAAGTGCAGTCACTTTAAATTTCTATAAATGGCATACCACATCCAGATAACACGAAGTATCTTATTCACATAAAAAGCCATCTAGAAATGTGTTTTGTGGCTCAAGCTATGAGAAAAAGTGAACAGTAATAGCTCACAGACTGACCCTGCGAACACTAATGGCTTTTTATGTGAATCAGACACTGTGATTTGCACTTGGAAGACCATAGATAAAGCCTGCTTTATAAGTCCGAAAAGGTGCATGCCAGTCTTGCTGTTATCTGGATGTGGTATGCCTTTTAAAGAAATTTTAATTGAAGTAATTGCACTAGTTTGGCACTGTGAAAAAATGTTTGACTCCTTTGACTGTTCGGTGAGTGCTGACCCTGTTCTGTAGGTGCTGCACTGCAGCACAATGTCAGAAATACATTTTTGCTTAAAAAGTATCGTATAACAATTTTGCTGACAAATACTGCTACTTTAAAATGAAAAATATGCCTTGTATTATCTTCTGACTCCTTTTATGTATTTATTATCGCCTTCCGCAGACTCCACGGGGCTATGACCCCCCCCCCCCGAGGGGTACATCGTCTGGCCCGACCACCCAGCTTATCTGCCCCGAGATTCCTCCGGATTCCCCTCTCTGGCAGGGGCCAGGTGGAGGGGTGCCGTGAGTCCCCGCAGCAAGCACGGCAAATCTGGTGGGGGGAGGCAGACTTTGCTAGAGCGGTCAGGCCATCACAGGTCCATGAAGCTCCGGCCTGTTTCCATTTTCTTCCTCCCTCTCCTCCAACGTAAGCACGTCGGCTTCTGAGTCTCTCGACCCGTACTGCCCTCCAGCCACCGCTAAAGGGCAGTCAGCGGACAAGACGACTAGTCCCCTTCCCCAGAGAGAGGAAAACAGTCCTCTGGATGCTCAGTCCTCTGTTCCCCTGCTGACCCCCAGCGGCCCAGGCTCGTTCCTGAACCTGGGTCACTGGCGTGGCTCGAGGTGTGGCGTCCAGTGCCTCAACCCTCAGCGCCACTGGACGGCTATCTTCTGACTCCTTTTATGACTTTTTTTGCTAACGTAATATTGCTGCTTTAAAATGAAAAATATCCCTTTTATTATCTTCTGGCTCTTTTTGTTGGACATTTGAGATGAAAGTAAAATAAGTTATTAAAAGAATTACAAAATCGCACATACTATACCATTATAGTGCATAGCGTAATGTGAAGTATATGCAAATCACCATGAAAGGATTTGCATGTACTTCTCATTATGCTTTGTATTATAGGGATATCTGTGCTTCTGTATTTCTCTGAAACCTGGCTGGAAATCGAGGATGTTATGAGGATTGTCCAGGGTATGCGCACCACATGCTGTAGTTTAGACCCGGGTCCTACAGCCCTGATTATGGGCTGTGGGGAGATTATCATCCCGGTTCTGGCGAGGATAGTCTGGTGCTCCCTAGACTCTGGTGAGTACCCCTGCTCCCTGAAGGAGGCAGTGGTGACCCCAGTGTTGAAGAAGGCTTCTTTGGACCCAGGCTCCCTCGCTAACTATAGGCCTATCTCGAACCTTCCCTTTGTGGGGAAGGTAATTGAGAAAGTAGTGGCTGCTCAGTTGGACAACCATTTGACCATCCATAGCATCTACGACTCTCTTCAGTCGGGTTTTCGAAGAGGCACAGCACCGAGACTGCGCTGGTTCGGGTGCTCAATGATCTCCTGATGGCGAGAGACCAGAAGAAACGGTCCATTTTGGTCCTGTTGGATCTGTCATCAGCATTTGACACCGTGGACCATGGGGTACTGCTTGAGAGGAATCTGTGGGCTTTCAGGCTTGGTTCACAGATGGTTTACTTCTTTCCTCACTGGTAGAACTCAGAGGGTGGTGTCGGGGGTGTTTTCCTCCGATCCTACCTCTCTGTCGTGTGGGGTGCCTCAGGGCTCAGTGCTGTCTCCCATGCTGTTTGCGGTGTACATGCTTCCCCTCGGAGACGTTGTAAGACGGTATGGGTTGGAGTTTCATTCTTACCCTGATGATACCCAGCTCTACCTGTGTTTTGCACCAGACCAGAACGGAGCACTCTCGGTGTTTAATAACTGCCTTGGTGAAATCCAAGGTTGGATAAGGTCCAGCTGGCTGAGGTTGAATTCTGGGAAGATGGAGGTGATAGTCGTGGATCCTGGTCACCAGATAGGGGTTGGGGGGCAAACCATCCCTCAGGTTTATTCCTGGGGGATGTTGAGCTCCCTATCTCTGAACCGGTGTGCGATCTAGGGATGATTCTTGACAATCGGCTGACACTACGTGCTCAGGTGTCGGCTGTTGTTAAGTTATCTTTTTACCATCTGAGGAACATCACTAGGATCAGGCACCTTGTTCCATCTGGGGACTTGCCTACACTGATCCACGCCTTTGTGACCTCGCGTTTGGACTATTGGAATTCCCTTTACTTTGGGCTTCCAGGAGTTGATATCCGCCGCTTGCAGCTGGTGCAGAATTCCGTAGCCCGGTTGTTCATGGGGACGCCTCGTTCTTCCCACATTATACCGGTGCTGCGGGAACTGCACTGGCTGCCAGTTCAGTGGCGGATCACCTTTAAAGTCGGTTTACTGACTTATAAAGCCCTACACGGTTTGGGCCCTGACTACCTGAAAGAGCTTCTGGCTCCTTACCTCCCGGAGCGACCGCTCCGCTCGGCCAACGAGGGTAGTTTTAAAATCTTCCGGCACCCGGGCTTTTATGTTCGTGGTGCCAACCCTCTGGAATTCTCTACCCCGTTGGATTAGAGAGTGCATGACTGTAGGGGGTTTTAAACAAGCACTGAAGTCCTTTTTATGGATTAAGGCATTTGGAGATGGTGCTGACATAGATTGATGGTATTTATGTTAATGATTTTATCATGATGTTTTACTGTGATTTGATTTTAATTATGTTCTGCGCCTTGATTTTTGAAAGGCGCACTATAAATAAAGATTATTATTATTATTTATTGCCAGTGTCTTTCCAGAGTAACCATTTAGCAAAGTGCTTTTGTACTGAGGTTCTTTGTCTTGTAGATAAGTTACTAACGCTGTTTTTTTTTTTGTCTATTATCTCAAGGGCTTTGGCAGTCTGTCCACATTGATGACCTCCGAAGGTCACAGGAGATGATGTCTGATGTCACCACTTTGAAAGATCTCACTATCAGCCAGCTGTTTGAAGACTACACAGATCGGCCTGAACGTATGTTTTTGAGCATGTTTGTTTAAAAAAAAAATGTCACATTTTGGACAGCTGATGCTGGATTGGTTATGGTATAGACTTTATCATGCAAATGATCAGGGTTTGTGTGACGAACCTGGGCCACCATACTTCAGGCTGCACAGGTAAATGTGAGCACCTGATACAGACAATACTTGCCTCGAGGAGGGTGAGTGACCCCTGCAGGTACTTGACTGTCCCCTTGGTCCGGAGAGAGGGGAGTCATGTGGACACGACATCACAACCCTTGTGTGAGAATGTTGCTGCTGCTGA
Organism: Neoceratodus forsteri; assembly: GCA_016271365.2. Classification (NCBI taxonomy): domain Eukaryota; kingdom Metazoa; phylum Chordata; order Ceratodontiformes; family Ceratodontidae; genus Neoceratodus; species Neoceratodus forsteri. The sequence goes on along the minus strand of JADMNL010000024.1, from coordinate 434,783,144 downwards.
TGTGATACTAGATTCTGCCATGTGCCACGAAGATATCGGGCTATCCAGTGCCACATCCGGTAATGGGAGAGTCAGTGTGTGTGGTGGGTTGGCCTGATTCCGGCACACATCTGGTCAGCCAGCAGATCCATTGCTACATGCTGTACGCTAGTGGGAGGGGGAATTGAGCAGAACACGAGGGTGGAGAGCAGGTGAATGACACCACCGCCCTGCCCAGTCCAGCTGTTCACTTCACAGGCTCCCACCAGGAGAGCGGGTGTTTGGCCTCCTTTATGACTGACACCAGTGCTTCTCCAAACATGGCCAAAGTCACTTTTATTGATGATGCAACACACATCTTCATTTTGGAGAAACTGATTGTGCTACCTATTTATTTAGAATTGTTTCTCACTGGGATAACCCTAGTTAGGGGCATCACCTGGTTTGCTTTGGGTCCCAGGTATGGGTTTTAAAGTCTTCTCTGTCACATTGATACAGAAAGTGCTCTATAAGCTTCATGTTTCCCTTAAAACCTTCCGTGCATGCGCGCTCAGTAACACACACACACACACAATGTAAACATACCATTTAAAGATATTCAACAACTTAGCCCCATGCACCACACAGTTTGGTGCCTTACCTGCCACAAATGCTTCTGCTTTATGGCTGTTCAAAAAAATATGCATAGATTTTCAAGAAAATACACTCGTAAAATCTTCTCTGTAGGTACACAGGTACTTTCCACTTGTAAGATCTACTCCGGTGCCACCCTGCACTCAGCCAACTTTATGACATGATCACAGGGAGAATGTGGGGACATGCTCCATTATAGTCTATGGGGCACCTTTCATGATCTTTTTTTATCTTACAATGGCCATTTGGTAGTGAAATGTGGGCAATGGTCGACTAATGAGGGCTTGTTAGTCAACCAGTGCCCACGTTTCATTACCAAATAGCCATTGTAACCCCCCTGCAAATGGGGGTTCCCAAAAGACTTCCAGGAGTTTGCTTGAATGCTCCAAGCCTGAATGGTGTTTGGCATTTAAGCCATTTATCAGTGAGTGTTTTTAGAGCCTCTGGTACTGTCTCTTTAAGAGCTGTCTGCTTGCAGACATAATTAGTTTATGGGGGACTGTGTGCTTCTCTGAGTACCACTCGAGCTGCTGCCAATTCACTTCATTTTTGCAGTCACTAGGAGTGCAAAGGGAACCTATCTGAAAGATGTAACTGTTTGCCAGAAATTATTTAGAGTAATAATGAAATTACAGTTTGTCTAACCTGCTTTCTTTGCAGTCAGAACTGTGTCTGCTAGTTCCCCATTCTAGTTTTGAACTGCTGAACTGGACCAATCAGTGTGGGGTAAGCTAGCTCTAAAATGGTGCCTTGGACGAATCAGAACTTGGACTCATAATCTGAGCCAGCCACAAGAGGATTGTATGGGCAGTGACTCTGGGAGATGTAGTTTAGACTTCAGTGCCTTTTTGGACCAACAGCAGCAGTCTATTGTGAGTGACAGCCAATCCAGTCAAGAACTGGGAGGAACTCAAAGGAAGTGCCCGTTTTGTCGGTTGGAGTTTCAGTTGAGCTTTGGCAGTGAAGAAGGAAGGAGCCCTGTGCTTTTTCAGTGTGCAGTTTTAGTCAAAAACGTGTAAGGCCCAGAGTTCGGTCTGCAGCTTGTTAGGACTGAATCCGTCCTGTGAAAAGAATCAAAGGATCTCTGAAGAGTAGAAACCAGGCTCACCCTGTAGAAGACTGGAGGAATTGCTGAAAATTACACTTGGTCTGTCAGGAACTGAATCTGCTGTGTGTTCTCGGGTATTGTGCAGTAATTGCGATCGGGATACAGATGCAGCCTGCCTGGTATAGTGCTTTCTTTATATGGATGTGTGAAGAAGCATGTACCTCAAGTGAGCCCTGCTCTGACATTGAAGGACCCTATCTTATTTGGAGGTCGTGAGTACTAATTCAGGGTCGCCCTGTTGAATTGCCACATTAAATCCAAATGGAATTACTGTACTGCTGACTGTTTAATTCTCCTTTTCTCTGTGTGAAAGGGCCCCTACCAGCTGCCACGGTTTGGACTAGCCACTAGGGCTTGGGTACCCAGGGACAGTAACTGATAGGGATAGGCCTGTGCACAGAGCCATAGAGTGAATTATTAAAGTGATAAGCTAATTAACCTGATTTCCCCTGTCCTTGTTATATCCCCTAAATAAATCAGAGCTGCTTGTTTCAGCAAAGTTATACTGCCTGAGGTATTTGTCTATGTTAAAGTACTGTACTGTGATTGTTGCACTGTATCTCATTTCTGAGGAGGTCCCAGTGCGGAACCAGACCTGGGGTAAGTGTATACTGTGAAGGTAATTCTGATATATTGTGTGGGCCACTAGTGGGAAGAGGGGGTTGCAGTGTCCCAGAGGGCTGTGACCAAGTTAGTTTAACTATTGCAAACCCTGACCTCTGGGTGGAGGCACCCGCCATTGGATCCAGGCCCCTCAACCTGTTAGTGGCAAATCAGGCAGGGGTAGTAGCCCCTGGGATAGCGCCATCTAGGGGTTACACCATTATAAGTTAAAAAAAATGATTGTGAAAGGTGCCCTCATAGACTATAAAGGAGTGTGTCCCTGCGCTCTCCCTGTGATCACATCATAAAGTTGGCTGAGCGCAGGGCGGTGCCAGAGTGGATCTTTCAACCGGAAAGTGCCTGTGTCCCTACAGAGAAGATTTTACGAGTGAATTTTCTTGAAAATCAGTGCATATTTTTTGAACAGCCATAGAGCAGGAGCATTTGTGGCAGGTATAGCACCAAACTGTGTGGTGCACATCAACAAAAATATAGATTGATGAATCTCTTTAAATGTTCTGACATACTTTCAGGGCAAATAGGCTGCTGCAGCAACTGTAAATTCACCAATTCAGATGCAAGTCTTACAACTGGTACAGGACAACAAAGTCTTCCCTTAAGAAGGTAAATTACAAGGGAGAGTTGTGCGTCAGCTCCCATGAACAGGGTCAGTGGCATGAGGAGCACCCTTCTTGGCCGAGATAGTGTAAGTGTAGTGTAGACAGCGGATCTTCACTGGTACCACCCACTTCCCATGATCCCCAGTCTTACTCTTGACTAAGCTGACACGACTCTTCCTGTCCCGCAGGGACTTTGCTTTCATTTTTTTAGCTACTGTGTGTACATTTAAAGATTTAAAGGGTACTGGGTGACTAACAAGGGCCTTATTAGTCACCCAGTGCCCTTGATTAATCACCAAACGGGCACTGTGATGTCTAGAAATGTTGTTAAAATTGGCCCCTGCGCTTTCCTTGGGTTCACATCATACAGTTGCTGAGCGGGGGGGGCAGATCTACAAGACCGGGAAGTAACAGTGGCCCGTGAAATGTAAATTTCCGAGCATTTTTTCTTCAAATCTACTGCAGATATTTAGGGCAAGTTCACGTAGGCAGCTGTTTGCTAAGGTAAGGCATCAAAATATGTGGTGCAAATCTGCATTTAGTTAAGTTGGTGAAGCTCTTTAAAGGAAAACAGTCGTTTGCAGGGGCTCCTGCCCCGGCAAACCTTACCCTCCGGTTAAGCGTTTCTCCAAAAAGCACCTTTTTTGTGTCCAGGGAAATAATTTAATTTACAAACTAAAAGTCCGCTACCCGGAAGTATGGTGGACTATTGGGTGGCTCCATTAACTGTAAAGGTGCGCTTCAAAGTCCCATTTCAGGCAAATTTATTATCCGTGGATATATATTTACTAACACATGACAAAGTCCAGTAAGTGACTAAAATAATCACTACTGCATTAGCTGACCATAATCAGAAAAACTGTATGAAAGACACATTTAATAGCTTACAATATAAAGATACTTTATCAGTTCAATAACTGTGTAAGTGGAGTTACAGATAAGGTTTAAAATAATTTTTTCTATTTAAACCAAAATGAATCAATGTATGCAAAATGGATATCCATCTAGTTTCCTTCTGTAGTGAAAAAAGGCATTGTCCTCGTCCCCCGACACCCTCTGCAGTTCTGATTTCTGCTTCAGCCCTGCTTTCCTTACCACCATGTTGGGCTCCATTCATTTGTCTAGGTATAGATCCCTGTTTCTGTCTGAGTTGCTGTACACCTCTTCTCAGATTACCTCCCTTGTAAACCATATAGGTTTCCCCTTCCTCCTGCTCTTTCTCTTTTGTCTCAGGCAGAAGTTTGTGACCATCTGCAATCCTTCCTTATTATGTCCTATCTCCCTTCCACTCCCTCTGCCTCCCTTAATCCCTCCAGCTTGACCCGGTGTTTAGCTCTCTCATCCTCACAAAATCTGCTCTCCTGAAGTCTAAGACTTTGGTCCTGGAGTTGGTATACTCCCACCTTAGTACAATACTGTATTAGCCCATACTGAAAGATGGTCTCTGCTGCCTAGTGGTTCCTCTGTACGTAGCTCCCTGACAGAGTCTCTGTCTGTGAGTACCTGACCCAGAATTGACCCCTGCCTGGCAGGTTCCCTGACCCTTTGAACTAGAAAGCAATCTTGAAATGCTTTCACAGGGCTTGACTTCTGATACTAGATGCCGCTGGGATACACCAGTCCACATGTGACATGTTGAATTCTCTTTAACACAACGTTCCCCTGTGTTGCTGTTATTTCCTTTCTTAATTTTTTGTCTCCTCCGTTTGGGGTGGTAGTTGGTAGACTAATCCCATTGGAGCGAGTGCAGTTTCTGCTGGATGGGAAAAATAGCATACCTCATTTCATATCTGAGGCAGTGACGTGAACATGGACGGCTCTGGGGACTGTGCTCCCCACATCATCCACCACAGTGAATCACTTAGTTTTGGGGAGCAAAGCCCCACAACCCCCTTGCCACCTGATTCTCTACCTCCTATCACTACTGTAGTACTGCTACTACAACTACTAATAGTTGACATGCCGGTGAGATGACCGATGCAGATGAAACTTCGTTATGCCGCTGAAATCTCATCTCATGACGTCTAGATATTGGCAGCTATTTTGCATCTGGTAGAAACTGCACCCAAGCCCTCCCATTTTTACCACCCTGTCTGCACCTGTCACCAGTTTTAGCCACAGTGGTGCGGTTACAGTGCCTTCCCCCAGGGCCCTGTCTTCAGTTGTCTTAATTCCTTCTGCCACATACAGGGGCACCCCCTGTCCTTAACCTTATCACTTCTGCCAGTGGCATGCATAGTTGAGAATTGCTAGGTCCTAGTCATGATACAGTGCTGCCCAGGTTTTAGTTATAGTCATCCTGTCAAGCTGGACTTCTGCCACCACGCCCTTTAGAGCACACGTTTTGTTTTCTAGGCTACTAGCATTGAGCATATGGCCTCCAGTAGCTCTGCATTGCTTTAGCCGCTTTGGTCTGCCATACACTGCTTCTTATTTGGTTTCTGTGCCCTGTGGCTATTATTAGCCCTTATGTCTTCTGTGGTCCATGATGTCTCTTCTGTAGTCCTCTGTTTTTCCCAGTCATATTCCTTCACTCTACCCTTGTAGTTCCCTACTTCTGTCTCATTCTTTTTGGGGGGGGGTGCGGGGAGGGCTTCCTCCTTGATACAGCTCTGAATCCTTTGTGCCATTGCAGCCCTCCCCTTGCCTAGTTTAAACACGTCTGATAAACCCATCTAATTTCTTAACTAGCACATTGATTCCCCCTGCTCTCAGATATAGGTCATCCATTACTAATGGGACATTTTCTTCCCAGAGGGTTCTGCAAGCCCCTGTTTTTCATACTATCTCTTCAGTCACATATTAAACAGCAAGACCCCCATGGTTAAGAACTCAAGATGTGCCAAAATCCCCTCAGGTTGTAGGCAGACCACAGACTGTCCTTACTCCAGAACGAAAGGAACACACTCCAGAACAAAGGAACTACTACTGTAGGAGATTATGGAGACTGAACACGTGCCTTGATTTTCATTTATTGTTTTTAAGTTGCAGTTTACTCCCCTGGGCCCAGCATGTGTAAAGTCACCTATGGTGTCTGCCCCTTTTTCTCTCTGCCTACCTGGAGCCTGTGGGTGGTCAGTCCTCAATGAAGCTTTGATTCTGCCTCCCAGGCGAGATGAGGTGGGGCCCGTACACCCCAAGCTTCTTGTTTCGTCTAGTCACCTCAGCAGGACAGGAGGAGAGAGTTGTGGGATCTGCACCGGGTGCTTTGTCTTCCTGGTGCTCAGAGAGCTGTTTTTCCGCTGTTCTTGTGGGGGCGTGACATGCGCCTAGATATCAAGGCGGTGAAGCCATTGTCCGTCACGCTCCTGCCCCTCAGAGTGACTGCGATGCTTGCTGTGCCTCCAGCTTCTGCCAGAGGCCAGTCAAGCGCCGAGCCTCGTCCCTCCTCCCTCCCTATAGATGGTGAGCGGTCCTTGGATGTTCGAGCCTCCTTCCTCCCTATCCACCCGGCCGGCCCTCTGTCTCCCTGGGCACGTTCCTGAACCCGGGTCCATGGTGTCGCAAGTGGTAGCGCTACCGCTGCACTGGTGGGCCAGCTCTTGCCCTGATTTTCAATACTAAAAAAAAAAGCCAAGGTTGGAAGAAAGGGTCATGTGACTTTGAAAGTCACAGTGCACCAGTGACAGTGGTGGGATTTGAACCTCGGGATTCATAGTTTTGTGCTCTAACCACTGAGTCATTTGACTTTTTTTATTTGAACTTTATTAATTTTATGTTTACAGAAAAAATGAATAAGGACTCCTAAACTGGCAACATAACTGAAATCAATTATGACGTAAAAAAACAGTTAAACAGTACAGTCCATCCCCTCCAAATGATACAATGCCATTCTTGTATTGTCTTAGTAGTACAAGCATTTCATTCAGGGTATGACTCAAAGGGCACACCTGTCCACTTCTTGTAAGAGGGAAAGGACCCCTTCCATTAGAGCCGGACCCTGTCAGTTCACTCTAAGGCACAAAGGAATCCTCATGTTCCATTATATAAAATATGCACTTCTGTCATTTCTCTCTGAATAGGGGTTCTCTCCCATGCATTGGGGAAGTTACTTTTTTTCATTCTGTAGGTGGAGGTGACTGTAATCCTCCATAGTCACTTTATCATAAAGAAAGAGAATCCCAGGCTGCCCTCAACCCAGTGGCTGTGCATCACACTACCGTGTAGACTGCCCGGGTTCAGGAGTGGAGCTGGGTTACACATGGAGGGGGTGGACCTGGCTGAGTTAGTTGCCACTTGGCAGGGTGCCTCAGTCTGCTTTGGGGTGGAGGTGAATTCCAGTGCCACAGTAACCCATGTTCCTGGGCCAGGGACCTTGGCTTCCTCCGTGGGATGCTGTGATGCCAAGGCTGATAGAGGCACCGCCCACACTGCAGCGGTGGAGGGAGGGAGCTGGAGGGGGGGCTCACTGACGTCTTAATGTCAGCTTATAGAGCCCGAACAGGGTATATTCCTGGTCAGACGGCAGGACAAAGGGGGGAAAAATTGTAGATTACAAAAGAGAAGAAAGGAAGGTTAGGGAGGAAGTCCTATGGCCATGTGCCAGTGATTACAGATTTTGAGCAGATGGAACTCCTGAGGATAGAGAACAGTGTCCATTGCAATTACCCCCTCCAGCTACCAAAGCAGTTCGGGGCTTGTTGGTCCAGTGACACAGCAGAAGCACTTAGTAGGTGTAGTTTCTGACTCCGCATGCAACTCGTGCTGTAGTAATTCTTAGGATGGGAGAAGGGTTATTTTATTTGACTTGCTCAGTGTCACACAGTAAATGACTCTGGTGGGGTTTGAACCCGAGACCTCACGATTGAGTTTTATAGTCTAACCTCACTATACTACACTGCTACTAGCCCCCATCTCACCCTCCAAAAGGTTTAGGAGGCTTCAGCTGGTGAAGTACAGCACAGCTAGCGTCCTCTGTTCACTTTAAATTGAGAGATCAGGGCCTGACTGCTCCAGCAGCTGATATCTTTCCTGGCCAGACCATTCCTATAGCTGTCAGAGGACCTGCTTTCATACCAGTGTTTCATGAGGTTTTATAAAAGTAGACATTTCTCTGACATCCTGAGGTACAGAATTTCTCACTGTTCACTCGCTCGGTGTTAGCCAACATGTCTGTCAGTAACTTACAGACAGTTTTACACCTTACCTTTCTGTTCTTATCTTTTAGCCATGAGCGTGGATAATGAAGAAGAGACTCCTGAAGCAGAAACACCTGTAAGTTGTCCTGCTGCAATATAAGCTTTGTACTTGTGTTGTTTATGGTGGTGGTGGTAGGGAACCTTTGTGCATTGAAGAGTGAGATGAGAAGTTCGCAGTGCTGTGAGGGAATCTGTACCTTTATAAAACGTTTCCATGTGCTCTTCTGTCTCCTAACCATTTCACCTGGCGCATTATGGCTTTTGTCCACAGAGAGAGCTATTAGTGCTCAACCATGAAAGCTTAGAACAGGCTTAGGGAAAGAAGACCACTGTATCAGCTCTGAAAAGGTCCATAATATGGAGTGAACCCCTCCCCACCCTCGTAGAAAAATGGAGCCATTGAGGTTTTGAACCGGAAGGACTGATCTAGCTCCATTTTGCATGGCTCTCATTGGAAACCTTATCTTGTGTAAACTTATGGACAGGACTAATGAGGAACTTCACATAGAAACCTAGAAGTTAGGCCGTCCTGGTGGCGTGGAGAGCTGAGGTATTGCTTGCCTTACCTCCTGCCTTTCCAACGACCCATGTTTGACAACGACCACGGGTTACTGGGGCAGTCAGTGGGGTAGGAGAGGATGAAACGCACTGCTCTCCTTTCCAGGGGTGGTGTGGCCAGTCATCTCAGCCCTTGACTGCCACTGTGTGATCCTGCAGGGCATGCATGCCTCCACGTGCACGTCCTTATGTGCTGTTGTGGCAGGGAAACCAGGGAGAAAATGACCGGGCTGGTATGGACTTCAAGACACCTTGTCTGCCTAGCTCTGCCCATGGTGTTGGCTGAGCATGCTGCCCGCAGTCTGGATTTGTCTCTGGATGGGTGAGGAGGGTGGCACCCCCCCCTTCCCTGCCCTGCCACAGGGCGCAGTCCATGGGGGATCTCGGGTACAGGTATTTGCTCCAAAAATATGCTCCTCTGAACCAGCACTCTAGGCTTCTCAATTTCCTCTCTCCTCAGTACCCTTCCCTAGCTCATGCTCTAAAATTGCCCTAGTGCCCAGCACTTTATAGGCTTCTATATCTCCTCAATTACTGGCACTTCCTCTCCATATCCCTTTCCTGCCCTATTTTCTTCCACCGCTCATCATCACAACATCCGATGTTGTACTATCCACCCTTCTCCCTCCTCTGGTAGCTTTGGGCTTGTATACAGTACCTTTCTTGAGCACCGTTATCTTAACCAGCACATGGACCTCTGGAAATCTATATAATGTACATATTACGGCTAGTCCTGCTGAGTGCATCATTTAATCTAGTACTGACCAATGAAATGTCTGTATACACTGTAAATACTATGTCTACTCCTGCTGATTGTACCATTTAATCTGCTGTTGACCAATGCAATGTGTATACACTGTAAATAACTTGTCTAGTCCTGCTGAGGGTATCACTTAGTCTCTGTAATTCTGTGCTATTTTACCCCTTGCCTTTTGTTCAGATGCAAGTGTGACTATATGTTCTGTCCAGGTCCATCTTGAAAATGAGTGTTATTCAATGATCTTCACCTGGTAAAATAAAGATCTTGATTAATTGATTGACAGTGGTTCAGTGAGGCAAATGCTGGGCAAGTGGAGGCGTGGATGGGGCTGAGAGAGCCCACCCACATCACCCCACAGCAGAAAAACCTAATTGGAAGAAGAAGAAAAAAAAAACATAAGCATAGAAAAATACTTGTAGTCCACCCAATCTACCATGTAGTCATACCTAGATGTATAGTATGCTGAGATGTACTGAGATAACTTGGGGGTTTTACTCGGTTTGAATAGTTTCATGGCCCATTATTCTATATTGTGGGGTGGAATTACTTTGATTGCCCCCTCCGTGAAAGTCACCAACTGCACAGCCACAGCTGTTCACACCATTCAGTCAGTTACAATGGTTTTTCTTCCCTTATTTTTCTCCCTCCACATAGTGCCATGGTGTTCGCATCTACAGCCCTTCCCCTCCCTCCATAAGGAAAGAGAAGCATACCTCCCTGGCACACCACAGGAGTCGCAGCAGGAGCAGAACTGGGACATCTTCTCTCCCCTAACTAGGAAGCACTGGTGACTGGCAGCACCACTGACCTGGGACCACATGACTATGAAAACCCTGGCTTACTCTTGACACAGGGTCGCCCACATGGTAGAGTAGCACGCTGCCACTGACCATCGGGCATTTCCATGATGGGGATTTTTTCTGACATACTGTTTTGCAAGTCTGATCAGGATTTCCTTCTGTCTGCACAAGTTGCCATTTGTCCAGCACTAGAGTCCCATCCAGTCACATCTGCCCCAGTGTACTGATATATATCTCAGCCCCGATGCTCCTCTAGCTAGCACCCAGAGTGGGCACTTGCCTTCCGTGCTGTGGCAGCCAGTCCGTATCCAGTCAGCCACTGCAAGGATATTGGTGCCCTGGTAGCTGTCCAGAGTTGGGCAGCAGTAGGGACCCTAGATGGCTATGAGGGTGAGACAAGACTTCAATTTCCAACCATTGAGACCCTTTTTTGTGTTTTGCTCCCATCCTTGAGAGTGTGTAATGATGTCATCATGTGCCAGCATGCCAGATGTACCAATGCCAGCGCACACTCTCTTCCCTGCTTGTGATCTCAGCTGCACTGTTACCTGTATGGTCACCCAAATAGAGCAGCATGAAGCACAACCCCTTCCCCCCCGAGCAACTCTGAACGAAAGCCCCTAAGGCTTTACTGAATATTAGTGCACATAATGGTGAGGAATTCCGGTCATGTCCTACAGACTAATACGATGAGATCAAATAATGGGAAACCTGCCTGTCTTAAACTCAGGTGCATTCATTTGTAGCCAGTTGTACTGCACAGCTGACTACGTTGTGTCTCTTTTCTAAGTGTATACTACATTAAGCTCCAGGGAAATTTAAAATATGAAACAATGGCCCAGAAACTGTAAAACTAAGACATCTAGAGGCATGAATACATTTCATTATCTACACTCTGGCAGTTCCACTGGAACAGGCTTTCTGTCGGACATCTTTAAGTTAAGCTCCTCCCACCTCTTCGACAGCATATCCCTGACTCCGCCCCATGATGTCAGATCTTTCCTCTGGAAAAATATGTCCTTTCCTTAGCAACTCCTGCTGTGGTTATAATGCATTTGGCAAGCTTAAGTTTTTACAAGTATTTTTCATTTTGTCTCTTGATGGATCATGGAGCCACACAAACTGGGATTCAAGATTCTGTGTTTGTAGCCACCAGAAGATGCTGGTCACCGACCCACATGACATGTGCCTGTACTCCGTGAGTGGAAGGAACAACATGGTCGGATGCGACTTGTTTCTCTCCGTGCTTCTGAAATCCTGAGAGAATCCAAAGCATTGGCGTAGGGCAGCATGACATGGTCCGATGCAACTTGTTTCTCTCCATGCTTCTGAAATCCTGAGAGAATCCAAAGCACTGGCTTACACTTGGCTGGCCTTCAGAACGGGATCTGAAGAACCGGTGCAAAGATACAAGCAGGCTCCGGCAGCTGCTGAGTCGACTGCTAAGCTCATAGCTTTAGAAGAGGAAATGGTGGCTGCTGCAGTGGCACCTCCTCAGCCTCTGTGCTTCTCCTGGCTCGGTCCAGCAACAAAGGATCATTCACAGAAGGCTTCAGTGAGATTAGCCTGGCCCTTCAGACCTTGGAGGGAAGCCCGTCCCATTGCTGCAAGAAACACAAGTGCCACCGGTGCTGTTAGTGCAACCGGGAGAGATTGAGATCCTCCTGGTTCTTCGAATCTCCCAACCACCTGACTTTGGCCGAGGCTTCCTCGGTTGAGGGTAGGGTCAAGAGCTCCTCAGTACCCTCATCATTCTTATTGACCTTAACTCTGGTCAAGCAGGCCGTGAAGATCCTTCTTGAGGCTTGTCGGCCAGTTGTCAGACTAGATCAACAGTTCTGTCTCCCAGTTCCTGGTTCTCCTGATCCTCACTCTGGAGGACGTGGCCCAGTTGGTGTCTTAGGACAGGTCATCTTGGAAGAGGCCTCTTCTGGCAATCAAACCTCCGAAGCCTCTCTTGCTCAGTGTAGCAAGGCCTGTGGTCTACCATGACCAGCCACAGAGTTGTTCTCGACGTCGGCAGTCTAGTCGGTCAGGGTCCAGGTCATGGTCTCGATCAAGGCGTTACAGCTGTCAGTCTTGCGTGACTGGATGGTGCCACTTTCAGCGCTCCTTGACATCCCCTGGTGAGGAGAGGCACTGGCATAAAGTGCATCTTTGAGCAATTTCTGTTTCAACAGTGGTCCATCATGGGGCAGGGATAGGGCTTTACCCCAGGGTCCATTGACCCACTAGCAGGTACCAGTGATGGCCTTAAGTGGTCCATGCTTTGCAGGTGCTCCCCGCAACTGCTTCTCTACCCCTGAGAGTGGAGCCACTGCAGTTTGAGAGTAGGTGCCCTGACCAAGGAGGCCAAGTTGGCCACCAGCTTGCCAGGCTGGTTGTCAGTGGAGATCACCCAGTCTGAGGATTCTGCGGTGGTTGCAGCAAGAAATGGTCAAGGGCCACTTTCGAGAAGTTCTCTTATGATCTGGACTGCTCAGGACTCGCATCTTCGACTGGGGCTGGGTTGAAGATTTGACCATGGGCCGGTGTCATTTGGGGTTCTTCTCTAGTTCATGTTGTAGTCCATGTATATCCCTCTGGAACCTGTCCAAAAGAGGGCCAAGTACCCTTTAGGGACAAATCCCGGGGGGGGGGGTCATTGTGGGACCGGCCTTGGAGCTTTGGCAGCATCCAGCATCCTCCGTGTGTATGATCCGCAAGTCCCCATGGGATTCCTTTCGGGATTCTCGGGCCACCCTTCAGCTGAAGGGTTGGTTTCTGATTTGACCTTCTGTAAATCCAGTGGTCAGGGGGATGAGTACAAGCTTCCCGAAAAGGAGTCCAAGAAGACTGACCACACCACCAAAAAAAAAATGTACACTGCAGCATCCTTGGGCCGCTGTCAGGTGAGTTAGTTCATCATGATGGTCAACTTTGGGCATTCCTTGTTGGCGGTCCTTGATGAGATCCTCTCTCACCTTCCTGCTGACCAGCAGTTGCCCATGAATTTGGTCTGAGACCATGGTCAATTGCTGGCCAAGCAGCAGTTTCAGACAGCCTTGGACATTGGGGATTCCTTTGCCCATGCCATGGCAGCAGCCATCTCCATGTGTCCCAGGGTCTGCCTGCGTGTGGACACCCAGCACAAACTGGGCTGTGTCCCTTTTTTGAAAGGCACTGACCTCTTTGGCCCGGGGGGTGGGGTGGGTGGAGGACATCTTAACGTGAATAGAGAAGTCCACTTCCATCCTCAATTCTGTGGCCTCTGGATTTCCAGACTCTTCTGCCTTACCGACTCCACGCTGCTTGGGAGTCCTGGGTATCACATGACACGTCCGCCTTTTGGGAGAACATCACTCAGCTCCTTGTGAAATGGGCCATTACCTGTATCCAGGCAGTTCCTGGTTCTGAAATGGATGGGGAGGGGCAGGCACACCATATTGGATCTGAACCAGTTCACACAGAAGCGCAACCTCCAGATAGTCAGTCGGAATCAGATCATTCCTTCTCTGGAGTAGGGCATGTGGTTCTACTCCCTGGACCTCTTGGATGCATTCTTCCACATCCTAGTCCATCTGTCCCACCACTGGTACCTCCAGTTCTGAGCAGAAGAGGTACTGTATTTCCAGGTCATTCCCTTTGATCTGTTGTCCACGTCCAGGGTCTTCACCATGTGCATGGCAGTGGTGGCAGCTTTAATTCAGCACATGGGCGTCAGTGTGTCTCTACCTAGATGATGGCTTTTAGCCGAGTCATCCAAGGACATCGTCGGAAGGTCCAGAGATCTGAACTGACCCACCAGACTTGCCGAGACTTGGACCTTTTGGTCAACCTGGACAAGTCCGAGCTGGTCTCCTTGCAGGTTGTCAAGTTAACTGGGGCAGTACTAGATTCCCTGCTGGCAAAGGCTCTCCTCCCTGCAGACTGGGCACTGGATCTTACCTACTTTACCCTATCATTTCAGGTTGGGCGCTTGCACCCTGCCAGAGATTTCCTGCGGCTGCTGGGGTACATGGCGTCCTGAATCAGCATGGTACATTGGGTCCACTGGTGGATGTGCCACCTGCAGTGGGAGTTGGTCCGTCAGTAGTTCCAGTGCGTTGGCGAGCCGGACCAGCTGGTCACAGTGACCCAGACGATGTGTGATGCTATCCAGTAGTCCTGGAACATATCCGTCACACTGACATGGATGCATCTCTAGTAGGATGGGAAGTACATCTGGGAGACCACAGAGCCCGTGGGTTTTGGTCACCCTAGGAGTCCATTCACCGCATAAACCTTCTGGAGCTTTGTGATATGTGGGATGTTTTGATGGAATTTACTCTAGTCTGGTCACGTTGTGAAGGTCCAGATGGCCAACACCACAGACATGTTCTACCTGAACAGGCAGAGTGGAACACACTCCCTTCCCCTGTGTCGGGAAGCCCTCCACACTTGGACCCTCACGCACATCATGGATGCAGATCTCCTGGCAATCCATGTTGCAGGAGTGAAAGTCAGCTGGCAGCCACTCTCAGCGGGGTAGGAGAGATGTTGCATGAGTGTTCCTTGAATCAGGAGGTGGATAACCACCTATTCATCCTGTGGGACACCCCTCTCGTGGATCTGTTTGCTTCCTGGGAGAATGCCAAATAAAGGTTGTTTTTTGCCCGTCCTCACAGTCCCTGACACTTTTAGGGGATGCCTTTGCAAGACCCTGGATCTTGTGAATGTCTTCCCTCCCTTCCCCTTGACTCACAAGGTGGTGGTCAAGGTCAAGAAGGACAAGGCAGATGATCTTGATAACTCCAGACTGGTCCAGGCAGTTCTAGTACTTGAATCTCCTCAGCTTCCACAGCAGACCTCCGTGGCATTTGCCTTTTCGCCTGGATCTGCTGACCAGACAACAGGGGACGGTTCTGTAACTGGATCTGACATCCCTGCACCTTTTGGTCTGGTTCCTGACTGGCTTAAGTTTCAAGCCTTGTGTCTCTTGGAAGAAATGCTCCACGGTGTGGAAGCCTCCTGAAGAGTCGACTTGCTGATTCTGTGCATTTAAGTGGAAGAGGTTCTCTGTCTGATGTGTCAGGACTTTGAGAGACAACCCATAAGGTGCACTTGGCAGCCATCTCTGCTTACCAAGCATGGGCTAGTGAGCTGACTGTGGCCCAGGAGAAGGTGGTCGGGTGCTTTTTCAAAGGCCTAGAAGCCATTCGAGCCTGTACACAGATGTGAGAAGCCATACCTGTTACAAAAGATAGCCTTATTGGTGGCCGTCACAAACAGGATGATTAGCAAGCTCCAAGTGCTCTCAGTGGAGTCTCCTTACTTGGTTTTCCACAGGGACATGGTCATCATTTGCCCCCAGTGAAGATCCTCCCGAAGGTAGTATTGGACTTACACCGTAACCCAACCTGGTGATAAACCTTCTGGTATACTTTACCAGCCCATCTTCGGAGGCTGAGTGCTCCCTTACTATAAGGAGTGCATGGCTGGAGTTCAGGGAGAGACTCACCAGCTGTTTGTAACATACAAACATACGAATCTGCCAGCAGAAACAGGCCTTACGGACTATCAAGTTATTCTGCTCGAATGTGCAGCTAGCACCCTTATATTGCAGCTGCCCCCTGTCCCGTGCCTTTTTAAAACTGCCCACTATGCTACAGGATACCACCTCCTCGCTTAAGGTGTTCCATTCTCCACCACCCTCTCTGTGAAAAAATGCCTCCTCATCGCTCTCTGATATCTTCCACCCTCCAACCTGACACCGTGCCCTCTGGTGTCCCTTTCTCTCCTCAGCTTAAATGTCCTTAATGTGCCCATTTTGTTAATCCCCTTCAAATATTTGAAGGTCTCAATCACCTGACTAGCACCTCTGGAAGATTGGCAGCTAAGTGGAGATTGGCAGATGGATCACATCCTGCATCAGCCTCTTCTGTAGGTTGACTGTTAAGGAGCCTCCCGTAGGGCTTGGGGCTCATACCACTGCCCCTGTGGCTGTCTCCAGGGACTTTCTCATCCAGGAAATCTGCAGGGCTACTACCTGGAGGAAAGGCCATACCTTCATATCCCACTACAAGACCTAGAGTCCCATTGCGATACTACTTTTTGGATCTCGGTTCTCCAATCTCTGTTTACCAAGTATAGGGTGTGCACCTTGCCCCCTCCTCCCAGAGAACTGCTAGAAGCCTGCCAGAGTGTGTATAGTGAACTGTGTCTATGCCTCTAGAGAGATAGGTTACTCACCTGTAACCATTATTCTAGGAGTGTTATTCAGTTCACATCTACACAAGCCCCCAGCCTCCCCTGACAAGTGGCACACAGATCTCTGCTTCCAGTGTGCAAAGATCTGACGTCACGGGTTGGAGTCGGGGGGGCAATATACTCCTTAGGTGATGGGAGGAGCATAGCTTAAAGGTGTCTGACAAGAAAGCCTTTTCCAGTGGATGTGAGCTGTATACCACTCCTAGAACAATGATTACAGGTGTGTAACCAATCTATTTTAACCATCTGGTGCAGTTAACGCAATAATTGCTGCATGGTCATGTGATTGGATTTGCCAATCACAGTACAGCAGGGGATGGGGCCATTGCTTCCTCACCAAGCAGATTTACACTTACTCCTCACCCCCCTCATTGTCTACCTTCCCTATCCTCCTCTGCCTCTCCAAGGCATCTGATGGCTTTTGCATCATTGGAAGGCGCTCATGTACAATTTCCACTTTAGGTATGTGGTGAAGTATCCAGTAAAAAGAACTTTCTTTCCCTACATTTATGTTCAGCGGAGCACTGAAATTGGTACTGATCTGTAATCCACAGTAGAGCCTGCAGCTGCTGTTCCTTTGACAATGTCTACTTGCAAATACTACAATGCAGATAAAACTGCTGCTGGTGTATTTTTTTTTATGTGGCCTGTTATGTCTGTTTATATAAACTTTTAAAGCAGCAGTACAATGAAATTGGAGGGGGGGGAATTGAACCTTACAGTTTTTTTTTTTTGCATTATAAAAGATTCCAGGCATCTTCCAGTTTTATTTGGTGGTACAATTTGTTTGTTTTTATTTGCTATTTCTCTGGAGCCCCGACGCCGACCCCTGAAGGACAGACCCCCTCCCTTGAACACCCACGACTTACCCCTCGTGGCGAGGAGCGACTCAACCCCCACCCAACACAGATCATTGCCAGGGAGGTGCCTTCTTGGGGGTGGTGCTGCTGGGACAGCTTCATGTATCCGGGGCCATTTCTATGTACTCCCTTGTGTGGAGGTGGGGCATGCAGTGACGCCTGCAGAGAGAGTGCACACACTTCTGCACATGCTCTCTAAAAGCGTCTGCCCCATCTCCTCCCCTTTTTGCTGCAGCGTTGGCGTGCTGCCCCCCAGCAGCCTCTAGGAGCCAGTGGAACGCCGACCACTGAAGTCCCCCCCTCCTTGGAGAAGGAGAGCAGTCCCTCGGATGCTCAGTTCTTCTCCTCCCCTGCCAACCCCCGATGGTCCATGCTCGTTCCCAAACACGGGTCGCTGGTGTAGCGTGAGGTAAGGCGTCCAGCGCCTCAGCCCTCAACGCCATCGGGCCGGCTGGTACAATTTTCTAATTCAACAAGAATCTTGAGTATTTAATAAATGTTTTAATTGAGATTTTTTTCAAGAACAAAAGGTGACCACCACATTTTGCATGTAAATAACATTGTAGACTTGGCAATGTTAGGATTGAAGAAAATAAAACGAGAATCATGGTATGCAGCAAAGGAAGTATCTAGACAAGTACATTGGACAGGTATGCTAATATTTTTCTTAATTGTAGCTGAAAGTAGTTTTTGGGGGAAAAATATTTTTCATTGCACTGCTGCTTTAACAGAAATGCAGACTTATCACTGTACAGGATTTCTCTTTCCTATTTTATATGGAATTTTTTTTGTAACAGTTTTAGATAGCTGTCTGAAAATGTAAGCATGGTAAAATAGACATTTGTTTAACACAATTTAGGTCAGAGATCGGGTACTGGAAACAACGCCGCTAGTCAGGAGCTGTGTGCAGAGTGCCGTGGGAATGCTGAGGGATCAGCAGGAAAACACCAGTCGCAGCACCAAGCGGGTGGAGATACTTCTGACACTTATATCAGAGGAGAGTGGATTCAAAGGTACCTTGTCCTCTACATCTGTCAAAGTGCGTGTGTGTGTCTGTCTGTCCGATGGATTTTGTCAGCCTGCCAGCACAGCATTAGCACTGCTACTTGCAATGCTGGCAGTGGTCCAGATAATATTTTGTGCTGAGAAGTATTTACTGCTAGTTTTTTCCTCCTGTTAGTATTTTCACCTAAATTATAGTAATACCATCCATTAACCTGTCTAAGCCCCAACCTCTAAACCAAGTCTCAGACTCACTGGCTGCCTGCAGTCATGGGGTCTCTCTGTCTTATATGCTGTGGTGTCTTAGCATATTTTTCTGCTTACTACCATGTAAAGCTGCACCCCTATTTTAATATTATTTTCCATTTTGCAACTACCCTTCTGGCCTGCCACTCCTGAAATGACCCCTGCACTGTACACAACTAATGCCAATGCTGTTTTTTGTCCCCAACCTGTCAATGTGTGGATACATAACTGGCAGCAATGTATGGTGCTGCCAATTGTGAACAAATGTACCAACATACTGTAAATGTGCAGGGTGGGAAACACATTCCTAAAATCATCAAGTGGGAGTAAATCAAGCAAAACTGGTAGTAAAATACTCCTTTACTCCCCTTATCTGTTCCACTGGACACTGGTGACCCATGTTCGGAATCAAGCCTGAGTCACCAGAGGGCTGGCCGGGGGAGCCTCCTAGGCACACGTGCCCCCTCAAAGGGAGGGGGGACTATCATTCCCCACTGTGTGACTGCCGCCTGGTGCTCCCAGATGGTGGTGGTAAATAGGGATACTGGGAAAGGGAGGGGTACATTGCTGCTGTCTGGCACTGTGTAACACTCTGTATGAGCATGCTGGACAGGGCTTCCGCCAGTGTCTGGGGTGGGAGAACAGTGGTAAAAATGCCGACTGCTGCAGAGTGCTATCTGCAGCCTCCTCACAGGCCACATCGACCATGGTGCTGTTGTTGAGAATGAACATTAATACTACTGGAAAAATTGTCATCCCTTCCAGCGGCACCATTGGGGGGAGTGTAATCCAGGGAAGACCAAGGGAGTGAGTAAGTCCTGGCGATGGCTGGAGATGGGGCTAGAGAAGAGGAGAGAGACTGATGAGCCACCTGGAGGAGGGGATTTACAACATTTCTGGAGCCATGAGCAGCACTGATGGAGAATTATGGACCAGTATAACTAGCATAATGCAGAATGCTATGCTATTTGGAATTATTAGAGTTAGCTGTTAATGGTTGCAGTGTTTTTTTATTTATTTGTTTGAGTTTGGGGTGCTCAACCGCCTCCCCACATCCACCGTCTTTGTTTAATATAAAACTGAGGGTGTGAGGAGTGGAGCCCCCAACTAAAACAAATTTATATTTTAAAAAAAAAAAAAAGATACCAGCTAATCCTAAGTAGCACAAATAGTATAGTGAGTTGTGCTTCCTGAAGAAATATGTGCCTTTTCTACCAGGTACACCTGGAAATGAGCTGCATGCAGCACAGTGTCTTTCCCTGGATAGAAATTTCAAATGAATAATAAAATGTACTATGATGGGTCCTGACAGTCACATATTCAAGACAGAGTTTTAACCCTTCCATCACTGGGCTGACAAACATGTGTTAGCGACTGAGGTCACAGTGAGATGGGAGTGTCCCGTAGAGGAGAAAGTGAGATCAACACAGGGAGGCTCTGACTTCTTTACAGTTTGACTGACTCATTTAGGAGGTAGCAGGAGTGACATGTTGAAGCAGGTGCCATCTTGTTCACAGTAGGACTGATGGTCCATTGCTGAGATGGTGACAAACGCACAGAGATGCAGTATTTACAGCTGACCTGGCTCATAGTGGAGACAGAACAGTATGCTGCTGAGGATCTGTACTCTACTCAGAAAGTATTGTTATGTTTACCCTTGAGTTTGCACAAAGCAAACATATTGGTATGATAGTGGGTTTTGAAAGGTGTGTCACTGTCGGTCCATTGCAGGGCAGTCTGCAAGGGGCTCAACAGTATCAGACCAATTATAAGCCAGGCTGATCATGACACTGTTCTGGTCCTACTGGGCAGAAACTTTTTGTAGTTAAAAGAAAAGAGCTAGCTGAATCATTGGGTGGCTTTTTTTTATTTTTTTTTTATCTGCATAACCCCTCCCAGCAAGCAGTGCTGATCTGCGTCATGATCAGCCTGCTGTGGTCCTCCCTCCCTCCCAACATAAGAACAGTCCCTCCTACCCTCTGCCAAGTATCCCTCTACTTCCCATTGCTTTCCCCTTCTTAAATTTCTGACACCGGGGTGCCACCAAACATAACAACTGTCCCTCATGGTCTTTTTTTTATTTTTATTTTTCTTGTAAAAAAAAAAAAAAAGAAAAATCATCCATTAGTGTCTTTTGACTCTGCTGGCACACTGCTGCCATTACCCTCCCCTCAACCCTTCCATTCAGCACCCACTGTCCCCAACTCCTTACTTTACCTAATGGGAATCCAGCGCCATAATCCTCTCTGGACCGGAGACACATCTTCACTCTTCAGTGCTGAACTGGAGGAAATCGGGTATGCGATTCAGTGTATTTTAATGGGTTTTGAACTTTCTCTAAGCTTTTTGGGACCCCACCTTGTGAACAAATGTGGTGAATTTATGCAAATCCATCCGAAAGAGACTTTGTGGCTACAGCATAAAATCACCTTTTGGGTGGGATTTGAAAATGTTCTCTGCCCATGTTCATGAGATGGGGTCATAAGAGGCTATGTTGACACTTTGGGGTAAAAATATTATGGGAAAAAAGTTGGAACATGCGTTGAAAATTTTTAACACCCACTTAATAGCTTTCGTCATTTTCAATATTTTGTACCCAGATTTTCAATATGACCATTTTTTCACACCACACCACGAACATGACAGCTACCATTTTTCAAATCCTGGCCAAAATGTGTTCTTGCAAATGTGGCACAAAATCACCTTTCAGGCTGGCTTTGAGCATTTTCTCTGCCTGTGTTCATGAGGTGGGGTCTTAAGAAGGTTTGTTGAAAATGTGGTGTAAAAATATTAAAAAAACAAAAATGCTACAGTATGAGCGTTTGTTGACATTTTACAACGCACGCTTGTAACTTCGGTAACTTTCAATATTTTGACCCCGAATTTTCAGCATAAACATTTTTTTAGCACCATGTCAGAAACATGACAGCTGTCATTTTTCACATCCTGGCCAAAATATGTTTTCACAGTTGTGGTATGAAATGATGTTTCAGCCACTATTTTATAAATGATACCTGCCTTGTTTAGAAGGACTCTTTAAAAGACTGTTGAACGTTTGGGGTCAGAATGTGAAAAATGAAGGTATGAAGAAACGATGAATTGTTCCTACATTTACTCATAACTTTATTTTTGTAGATTTTAGCCTCTAATGTTCAATGTATCCCTTGTTTTACCTCACCTCCTGAACATGATAGGTGTCATTTTTCAAATCTCCTCCAAAACTTATTTCCACAGACGCACTGTAAAATCACTTTTCAGATGGGATTTCACAAACTCCACCTGTCTTGACCATGATTTCAGGTCATCAAAAGACTCTTGGAAATTTGGGGTCAGAACGTGGGAAGCAGCTGAAAATTAGACATTGTCTCTCTGCTGGCCCATTCTGGGTATATACACTCTAAAAATGTGTAGCAGCAGAACACCACAGAAAATTAGATATTGCATCTCATCTAGTCTGTTCTGGGTAAATACTTGCTAAAATTTGTACAAGCCAGACCCAGTAGGTACAACAGCAGTGCAAGCAGCGAACACTTGGCATTGACAAATGCTTATTTATTGTTCTGTTTCAGCCTCATTTTTGACGATGCTGAAAAAAAGACTCCATGTCCTTCTGCAGAAGCAGGAAGAGATCTCCTTCAGTGCAAAGGAATGGGTAATTCGAGAGGCCTTGAATCTCGATGCACTTCAGGAAGGTGGGACATTCAGGTACGCCCAACATAGAACTAGGGGAAACGCCACAGACTTTGCCAAACAGCGACTGGTATACAGGCAAACTTCAAGAATCAAAGATTGACCGGTTTTTGTTGTCTATTTTACTACTCTGTGTTGGTGCCAGTTGTTGCAAAGGTTTGTGCTTGTTGTTCCTTGTAGCAGGTTCCACCATATTACCATTCTTTCCCAGTCTCATTGGGAATTCACAGGAAGCTAAGAAAAGATCTGTAAATCTTCCCTTGTCAATCTTCACCATTCATTACTTCCTGGGTGTAAGCGAATGGCGCGCAATCACAGGCTTTTTTTTAAGTTTTGCACTAACGGCACATCTCGAGGTAACGTCATGCGTGAGGCGGCCGTTAGTAGCGACCGACTCCTCCTCCAACTCAGTTCTGTTTCTCCCGCCGTCGAGGCAGCACCTGTTTCGTGTGGAGCGTCATTTCAACTGCGTAGTAGACCGACTCCGATTTTCTCACACTCGACGCCATACTCGGTAAGACTGTTCCTTTTCTTTTATGCGGCGCGGTGTTTTCTTACTGTATTTTGACCTTGTTTGTTTGGCGTTATGTCTGGTTCTGGGTGAGCGTTTCTGAGCGGGCGCGCCCCTATCGTCCGGTGCTCCTGCGGACGGCATTTCTCCGTCTCGGACCCGGCATGGCGTTTGTCTTCCGTTGCCTGGGACCCAGCCATGACATGGATTTGTGCGACGCCTGTTTCTCAATGGACGCCCGTGTCCTCGAGTCAGCAGCGTTCAAGCTTCGGCAAACCCGCCCGACCTTGGGGGCGGCGTCGTTCTCGGGATTCCCAGGTAAGGTCTCTTGGCGCCTTCCCAGGTCCCCTCCGGGCCTATGCGGTCCGAGGAGGGTCTCCTCGTCTTTTCTTGCCGAGGAGAGCCCTTCGCGGTGTTGGGGGCGTCGTAGTCACTTCGGGGCCACGGCGCCGACACTGCCTCGGCAGTCACCTCTTGAGGTGCAGGCTCCCCGTGGCGAGGCCCTCGTCTTGTGGGCCTAGCTCGGGTGGACCCTCGACACCATCTTTCGGCGCTGTTTGGATCGGCGCCTTCGCGGCGCTGTGATCAGGCGGCGCCCGTTAGTGCCGCTGCGGCCTCGGCGCCGTTCATGGCGCTGATGCTTGTGGCGGCGCCGTCAACGGCGCTGCCTTGCCTCCCGGTGCCGCTGGCGGTGCCGTGGGCCTGATCTTGCCTCTTCGCGGCGCCGGGTCGGTTTCCGGCACCGGGAGCTGTGCCGTTTGTCCTTCCGGCACCGTAGGGGGTTGGGAGTCGGGCCTGGCGAGCGGCGCCGCCATTGGTACCGGGGCCGTTCACGGCGCCGTGGCCTCTGGGACCCCTGGGGTGGCCAGCATTGAGGTCCAGCTGGTCTCGTCTTCCTCGGAGGAAGATGACTCAGGCATTAGACCCATCCTGGCACCCCCACTCTTCGGGGTCTGGGTCCCCTGTGGCTAGAGGTACCAGGGGCGCGCGGGCCTCCCTCTGTCCCCCTTCCGTGCGTCTCCTGAGGGCTCCCCGGCTGGGGTGGCCGGGGTCCCGGGGGCAGGCGTGGGGGCGATGGAGGAGGCTTCCCCTCTCTGGAGGGCGCTGACAGCTACCCCGGGTGCTGTTGCCCCTCTGAGGCCAGGAACCGCTGCCGTCGGAGGAGGGCTCTCGATCCCGAGGTTGAGAGGCAGAGGGTACTGCTCTCGGCTTCCTGGCCACCTCAGGGGGTGGCCAGGAGCCGGATCGCGGAACCTCGCCCTCCCTCCGGGGCTCTAGGGTGCCCTCCGGCGGCGTTCTTGCGGACTGCCCTTCTGGATCCATGCAGTCACGGCGTTGTCACAGGGGAGGTTCTCCCCCTGGGCTCTTCCAGGCTCCGCTTCCCCAGAGTTCCATTCTGCGGCCTGGTCTGTTGTCCGGGATCCCTCCAGCTAGGGCTCCGTTCCCCGGATTCCAGAGCACTGGCAGAGAGCTGTTGCCTCCTCGGAGGTGCCCCTCTCCTATCTCTCTGCCTTCACCACCCCGCTCCCAGGCCATGTCGGTCCTACGGGTCCGTTATCCTGGGAGCAGTTCAGGGGTTCTGCGGCGGCCTTCCCCTCATATGTTAGATACATGCATGAGCGGGTCTTTCGACTCTCCCCACCGCCGCAAGAGTCCTCTGGACATTCCAGCTCCCCATCATCCTCGTCTCCCTCCTCTGAGGGAGAGGAACCCCCTGCTCATCTTTCCTCCGATTCTGATTTCACGGAATATCAGCGTTTCCTTTCGAGGATGGTGAGGGATCTTCGGATTTCCTATGTTCGGAGAGACAATACCGAATGGGAGACGCGAGAATTCCTTGGTGAATTCAGTGCCCAGCATTTGGTGGTACCTTCCTGGCCTATCCCCTTCCGGGAGCGTCTATCGGTCCTGGCAGTCCCCAGCCGCTTCTTCTCCAGCCCGGCTGACTGTCAGCGTAGGTATTGTGCCCCTCAGAGTCTCTAGGTACCCTTCAACCCCCATCTGGTTTGGTCTACCTAGACACTCCTTCCGAGCGCGCCTGCCTGGCGCCGACCGCCCGGATCGGACTCTCTCCAGTTGGCACGTTGAGGCGAAGAGTGTCTCTTCTTCTCACGGTTGCCTGTATTGCATCTCATCAGGCTCACCCGCTGCCTATAACCGGCATTTGTGGTCGATGATGTCCCAGCTGTTGGCATCAATGCCTGACACGGAGCAAACCAGACAAGCCGTTGCCCTCTCAGCGGTAGGCCTGGAGCTGGCAAGACACCAAGCAAGGGCATCTTCTGGCGTAATGAGGTGGCTTCAGGCTTGCGGGGACAACAATCTGCATCGAAGACGGCATAAAACCCGTCTCTCTAGGTTGTCACCCCTGGCCCAGCGTGGGTGATTCGCTCCGCCTTCGGGGACCCGTCTTTTCTCCTCTAAACTGGGAGACTTTGCAGGGCTCCCTCCGTCTCCTCGTCCTCAGGAGGCACTTCCAGCTCTTCTCCCACTTAGGCTTTCTGAATAAGCCAGGGGTCTTCTCCTTCTGTTTCTCACCAACAGGAGGCTGGGGGTCTTGTTCCCTCAGCGTATTTTACCTCTTCCCCCCCGGGGGAATTGGAGCTTGGCACTCACCCAGGAAGTAATGAATGGTGAACATTGACAAGGGAAGATATGAAAATGACGTACCTACCGTAATTCTTGATCTTCTCTTGTATCTTCACCATTCATTACTTACACCCGCCCACCATCCCCTCAGTGGCCTCCTCCTGTGGCTTCTCCACCTCCCGTCTCCTTCCTCTCTCTGCGCAAAAAATAAAAAAAAAAAAGGAGGGAAAATTACTCCAGTCCCCCAAAAATTTTTTTATATCTATATCCTTAAAGGGGGATCCTTATTTCTCCAGAAAAATTATTTACTCTAAGATTCTTGGGCCTTTTTCCTGGAATTGCGATATGGTGATCAGGCTGCACAACTATCTCTTGCCATACCTTCTGGCAGATACTTCTGGGGTTTTTAGCCTGACTCTGGCTATACAGTTTTGATCCTGCAATTCCCTGCTACCAGCTGTTAAGCCCTAGAATCTCAAACCCCCCCTTTATTCTTGCCTTGCAGAGCAGAGGCAGATACACTATTTTTCTTTAAAAAAAAAAAAACTGAGGGAACTCTCTCCGACTGCTATAAGGCAATCTCTAATTTAAGGTCATGCTCCTAGGCCGACAGGCTATGCTCTGTAAAAAAAAAAAAATGGAAAACAAGGGCGAAGAAAATCCTTCTTGTAATATTTTGATGATTGGTTTTTCCCTTCTAGTGTCCTCCTGGACAGTTTTACAGAGAAGCAGTGCTGACCATGACCAATCTTCAGCAGCCTAAGCCTCTGGCCTGCCTTGGCAAGTCCGGCTGAGTTCCATTTCTATACCTATAAACCGCCTGAAAGGCCTAGATTTTCCATTTCTAAACCCTTGAGCAGCTGTCACATGCTGCCTGGGATTTATCCTTCCCTCCTCGTGTGTCCTCCAGTTAAAGGCCTTTCCTCGGCCAGGAGCCCGAAGTGGGATCAAGGACCATGGCATGTTGAAGATGAGGACTATGCCCTCCTGAGTCTGTCTAAGCGGGTTGGTGAACCTTCTCTTCAGCTCTATCACCGGGATTCTTGCTTCCTGTTAATCGAGCCTTAAGCTATCAGCTAACTATGCTCGTTAGGCATTCTGGTCCCTTCAACATCCCATCTTTCTCTTCTCTTCTTCTTCTTCTTCTTTCTTCCTTATTATCTTCCTTCTCTCTCCTCTAAAGTCGCCCAGGTAAGGAGGCCTGCGGTCCCTAGGTTGGGATACTCTTATCTCCTGTCCTTCCCTCCATCGGCTTATTCCTTTTTCAGTTCATTCTTCCTTACTTTGCTATCCCTTGGCTATCTTGCCTCGCTATCTCTATCTCTATGCTTTCCTTTTTTGCCTCTCCGGCTCACAGAACTGAGTTGGAGGAGGAAATCTAAGTCGCTACTAACGGCCACCCCTAGCGACGACATGACGCCACTCTAGGGCGGTGTCAGTTAGTGCAAACTTTAAAAAAAAAAAAAAAGCTCTGTGACTGGTGCACGCCTCCGCTTACACCCAGTAAGTAATGAATGGTGAAGATACAAGAGAAGATCAAGAATTACGGTAGGTACGTAATTTTCATTTCTTGACTTGAGAGGTTAGCAGCAAAAAATGGTTAGTCAAAAGGTTTTAGATGTCATTTTCCCTAAAACTAAATCTGGAAGCAAGTTTTTTTGGTTGTTTTCATCCAGCTTTTTCTTGCCCCATGCTGGCCCAACAGGTAATCCCCAGCCTTGCCATTGACTTTCTTATGAACTTAGTGGTTGTCTACTGATCTGACTTCGAGAAACTGCTCTTGCAGCAGGTTACACCATTAGAACTGAAGCCAGCAGGCAGTAGGACCCCACGGAAATTTTCTAGCTAGCTATACCCAGCAGGGGACCGCCCCTGATGTCGGCCCACCCCCATGTTAGACACATCATAAAAGGGGCGGTCCCCCAGCATCCCTCGGTTCTTTTCCCGCCGTCGACTCGCAAGCATTGGCTCCACGGACACCATCAGCTACCGAACGATGCCAGAGCTTCAAGATTCTACTTCTCTTCGAGAATTTATTACTTCCTTTCACATGTCAGCTTCCCCAACCCCTTCCGTCGATCGCCCCTCTAAGCGTGTGTGCAGCAAGCAGATCCTGTTTAAGGACAAGCATACGGCCTGTGTTCAGTGCTTAGGCCCTGACTTCGACACCCGGGTCTGCGCCATTTGTCAGCAATTTAACAGTCGCTCACGGATCCACCACCAGAAGGCTCCAGAAACTTTCCTTTTAGAACAACAAGTCAAAGATATGTATTATACAAAGGTCTCAACTCCAGAATTCAACATAAAGGACCTAATTACATGAAAAAGTGGTGGAACTGGGCAACTTATTAGTCCTCGGTAGACCCGGATTTTGCTCCTTGAGGCAGAAACTGCTATGATAGAGACATTCTTTATGGAGGGTATGAGAGAGGAGTAATAGGGGAATGGACATATCATCAAAATATAAACAATGGATCCCTTTGTGAAACAGACAATTCTGGAGTTGTGAAATCTCAATAGAATTGATAACGTAACCTATATAGATTGTAAGAGAAATGAATAGACCATATGAATGAAAAGCCTTTACCCTGGATGTAATTATAATATAATATAATATATTTGACTTCGTGTACTACAAACAAGATTTTAATCTCTGTCTTGTCTCAGAAAATATGCAATCTTACAAGACAAACAATACAACAGAAATGTGTGTGTAATAAACTCAATAAAAATTAATATAAAAAAAAGTCAAAGATATGGAGAGATCCTCCCAAGGGGAATTGCACAGACTGGGAAAGCACAAGGAGAAGGGAGAAAAAGAGAGAGCG
Source organism: Neoceratodus forsteri (assembly GCA_016271365.2). Lineage (NCBI taxonomy): Eukaryota > Metazoa > Chordata > Ceratodontiformes > Ceratodontidae > Neoceratodus > Neoceratodus forsteri. The sequence continues at coordinate 434,754,991 of JADMNL010000024.1, read as the reverse complement.
ATCCCCGACTATCCGCTTCTCAGACTCCCGGGTGAGCTCGGGCTCTGCCTGCTCAGACAGGTCCCCTTCCCTAGCCATGTCTCGACATTCACCGGCCAAGATGCGGACAATCGGGGATACAGGTACGTCTTCCTCTCTTTAACCTTAGAAGTTCCAGCCTAAGGATTCCTCCCTTAGTCTGCCCACGGTCTCTTCCAGCCGATCTGAGACTTCAGATAGGCACCACAAGGCGCACTCTAAGTCGGCTGCCAGAGTTGGCCCTGACTCCATGGAATGGTGCCGGGACACCAACCAGAGATCGGTCTCCCAATCTCTGAAGGGTTCTTCTGAAGCATCTGCCAGACAGACTACAGAGTTGACGTCCCTCAAACGGATGTCGGACCCCAAGCGTTCGACGGATCTGACAACCTCCAAACGCCCCAAGGACTCTAACTCTCAAACGAAGGCACCGCCATCTGCCCCCGATACTGAACAACGGACACCATCCAAAGATGATGGTACGGACGTCTGTACTCAGACGGTTACCGAAGACCAGACGTCGGGAAACAAAGAAGACCCAACGTTGCCCGAGGATCAGGCGTTCGGTACCCCAAGGACTGAAACCTGGTCCCGTAACAGGACTGATGCCGGGACAGTCATCCGGCCTTAATATTGAGGAAGTGAAGGAGCTGTTCTATTGGTGGAAGACCACCAGAAAAGATGTTTTCCCCACAAAACCTAAAGTGGAAGACTTACCCCCCACCTAGGTCTACAACTCACGATGCACCCCACCCACCCCCCTTAGAGGCAGGTCTGGGGGGGCGGCAAGGGCAGGTGGAAGCGGTCCTATTCTAGGACCCCTTCTAGATCACCTAGCACCCATGGGCTTGAGGCCTCGCAAGAGAGCAGACTCTTCCTTTTCTGACGAGTTTCATCCTGACACATCTGGTGTTTCCAGGTCACCTTAACCTTTCAGTGTCCCTTCACCAGACCCTAGGGACCTTTCCAGATCACCCCCGGATGATCCCTCATTTATGGATATAATGAGGCATATCCAAGAATACATGGGCTGGGACACCGAAGACCTAGACCCCAAAAGGCAACACCTGGCGAGGTATCTACGTCAAAAGGACCCAAAACCTGTGGTGGTCCCACCGTTGGTGGACGCTTTTCAAGATGCCATGAAAGCTGCTTGGAAGCGCCCATACTTCTCACCTGCAGTCCCTAAAAAGGCGGCCCGCCTGTATAGGGTACCCATAGAGGACCCTTACTTGGGGCAATAACCGGTAGCAGACTTCCTAGTGATTAGGGCGACCCACGACCGATGCCAAAGGCCCGAACACGTTAGTACACAACTCCCAGATAATGAGTCCAAGCAACTGGACTCCATGGGCAGACGTATGTATGCAGTGTCCACCTGTTCCATAAGATCACTAAATTATTTGACCCATATGGTTCAGTTTTAAAATGCCTTGTGGGAACAAGGCCAGGATTTGGTGAAGGACCTCCCGGATGGGGACAAGAAGGAGGAGCTCCTGAAACTTTTTCAGATGGGCTCGGATGTGGGAACACAAGTCCTCCCGGCTGCTTACGACTCGGCAAATTCAGCCACTAGAGGAGCAGCAGCAGGTGTTTGTCTAAGACACTCCTGGCTGAGAGTATCAGGCTTTACCTGTGATGTCCAGAAAGATATTTTGGAAGTCCCTATAATGGTTCCGTCCTCTTTGGGGAGGAGTCTAAAAAAGTTATTACCAGACTACAGGACGCTGGTAAGGCAGTCGGGTCAGTACAGGTCATGTACAGATCACGGTAGAATCCCTTTCGGAAAGGCCAGAACCGGTTTTGCAATAAACAAGGTCAGCAGCCCCGGTCCGGCTAGCAGCCTAGGGGAAACTTCAGCCGTAAAGGCCAGTCCCACTTTTCCAGAGGCCAGGAAGCAAGAAACCAAAAGCCTCACCAGCCTTCCAGACAGACCCCCACCACCGCCTGACTCATTCCAGATCCCTGCCTCTCCTCCGTCTGAAGGGGAAGAGAAGGTCGGGGGTCGTTTTGCGTACCACCTTACCGAGTGGCAAAGGATAACTTCTGACCAGTGGGTACTACAACTCATCAAACGAGGGCACTCTCTAGAGTTCCTCAGGTGCTCCCTGTCAAGACTGCCTCTGCACTGCCGTTATGTGGGACAGCAGGCAGCCCTCATCCAGCAGGTGATCTCTGCCCTCCTGGAAAAGGAGGCCATAGAAGAAGTTTCATGGAACAAGAGCGGAAGGGGATATTATTCCCACTTCTTTCTGGTCCCAAAAAAGATGGGGGACCCATGCCCAATCCTAGATCTCAGTGACGTCAACAACTCGGTGGCATACAAGCACTTCCGTATGGTCACCCTCCCAGGTCTTATCCCAGTGCTCAGACCAAACACTTGGTTAGCATCACTGGATATGCAGGATGCATATCTCTATCTTCCCATCACTCAGCTGCACAGGAAGTTCCTGCGGTTCGAATTTCTGAGACACTACTACCAGTTTCAGGCTCTCCTGTTTGGCCTTTCTTCGGCCCCACGAGTTTTCACCAAATGCCTAGCGGTAGTGACGGCAGCCCTCAGGAGACAGGGACACTATGTCTTCCCTTAACTGGACGACTAGCTCTTCATGGCTCAGTCTCGGGAGGACATGGAACAGGGAGTTAACAGGACACTTATACACTCTGTTCAAATCTCTGGGCATCACTATAAATCTGGCAAAGTCTTTGTTGATTCCCAACACACAAACTTCAGTTCATCAGCGCAGTGTTAGGACACCCGAGAGGGGAGAGCCTTTCTTCCAGAAGACAGAGCAGAACGCTTACGAGCCCTGGGTCAAGCAATCAGTGTCAGGAAGTAGGTTCCGGGAAGACCCTTGCTACGCCTCCTCGGGCACATGGCGGCCGCCATTGCCACAGTTCTTCTCGCTCGTCTTCATATGCGGGTCATTCATTGGGCTTTCATGGTCCAGTGGGATTCAATGCCAAGACCACCTGGACCACTTGGTATCAGTCCCCGACTCCATCGTGAGAGCACTACAGTGGTGGCTTGTCCCGGAGCACCTCTCAGTAGGTGTCCCCTTTGCAGCACCTGCCCCCCTCCCTCATACTCACCACGGACGCATCTGGGTCCAGATGGGGCACTCACCTGAACGGCATAAGAACACAGGGCACTTGGTCACCATCGGAAACGCATCTCCACGTCAGTGTGCTGGAGATGCGGGCAGTCCTGTATGCACTTAAGGCGTTGAATTTAGAGATTCCCCCAGGACACTTGCTGATTCAGATGGACAACACCTCAGTGGTGTTCTACATCAACAAACAAGGGGGCACTCATTCCTACTGGCTCTGCTGGGAAGCGATGGGACTTTGGGATTGGGCCCTTCAGCACAACATCACTCTTGCCGCAGTACATGTTCTAGGTGTTTGCAACATGTTGGCAGACCTTCTGAGCAGGTCAAGATCCAGCACCCACAAATGGGAATTGTTTCAGTCAATAGTAAAGATGCTGTTCGACAGGTGGGGAATACCAGGATTAGATCTATTCGTGTCCCCATACAGCGCAAAACTGCTCAGTTTTTGCTCGCTAGATCAAGGGCCTGGTGTTTTCTGGCGAGACGCATTGTCCCTCTCTTGGAAGGGCAGGTTCCTCTACACTTTCCCTAACTTCCCTTTGATCCAGAGTGTTCTCCTCAAGTTGCAGACAGAAGGAGCATCCATGATCATAGTGGCACCATTCTGGCCCAGACAGATATGGTTTCCACTTCTTCATCAGTCGTCACAAGAATCACCAATTCCTCTTCCAGTCAGCTTGCACTTGCTGTCCCAGGAAGAAGGGTCACTGGTTCACCCAAACCTCAATTCATTGAAACTGCACGCCTGTCTCCTAAAGACCTGGCAGTGTCTCATCACGGAGTTTTAGACGGTGTAGCGAATGTCCTAGTGGCAGCACGGAAACCCTTTACCCGCGCTACATATAGTTTCATAGTTTGTTATGAATTCAGTAGACAAGAATGCCTTTTAATGAATTCGCCGCCCAGGAATTATGGGTGGAATTCTAAGAAGTGTTTTCCATTATATTTATCTAACCTATATTTAAATGTAGTTATAGTCAGGCTGTCCACGATCTCTTGTGGTAAAGTATTCCATAAGTTAACTATTCTTCGGGTAAAAAATCCAGTTCCTTTTTTGTTTCACATCTTTCACCTTTAAATTTTGGTGTGTGCGTTCTTGTATGTACCTGCGTATCATGTAGTACCAAACCAATAGTTTCTTTCAAAATAGATCCCGGGTGGCCTTGTAAGCTAAACAAAGGTCACCTCTTAGTTGCCTATATTTTACTGAATACAACCCCAAAAAATGTAATCTTTGATTATAACTCAGATTCTTAATGTTATTAATTTTTTTTGTTCATTTTCTTTGAACTCCTTCCATCAACTTGTTGCTTCTTACTGTGTGAGGTGCACAGAACTGCGCGCAATATTCCATATGCGGACGTACCAAGCTCTTATACAGTGGTAGTAATATTTCTTTTTTTTTCTAGACCTAATATTTTTCAGTGTACACCCCATTATGTTTTGACATTTCTTGACTTTTAATCTTGTGTGGTTCTCAAATGTTAAATTATTACTAATCCATACTCCAAGGTCTTTTGCTTCAGTTATAGCCTCAAATGCTATCCCATTTAATGTATATTTATTATTTGGATTCTTAATACCAAAATGCATCACTTTACTTTTGGTTTCATTGAATTTCATTTTATTGTCAGTGGCCCTTTCAAAAACTAAGTCAAGAGTTGTCTGTAATTGTTTACAATCCGCCATAGTTTGTATTAATCCAGCTATTTTGCAGTTGTCTGCGTATTTGCAGAGCCATGCATTTCCAGGAGTCTGTAACGTAGATATTAGCAAATTAAATAAAGTCGGGCCTAGTACAAGATCCCTGAGGGACCCCTCTAGTAACTGGCAACCAGTTGGAAAAATATCCTTTAATAGCAACTTTTGTCTACGGGAGTCCAGCCATGAATTAATCCAGTTAATTATATCCTGGTGTAATTTGATCCTACATAATAAAGATAAAAGAGTACTATGTGAATCCTTATCGAATGCCTTGGCAAAGTCAAGAAAAATAACATCCTCAGAGACCCATTTATCAAGAGCTGCACTTATTGGTTCAAAGAAATGAATAAGATTTGTCAGGCATGATCTGCCCTTAGTAAAACCATGTTGTGTGAGATCCACAGTTTCTGTTTTATGTATATGTTGAATTATTAGCGTCTGGAGAAGTCTTTCCATTATTTTTCCAGTGGTCGACGTTAAACTTATTGGTCTGTAATTATTTCTATCCGTTAAAACACCACCTTTATGTATGGGAGTAATTATTGCATCTTTCCAAACTGTTAATGATTTACCATCACGTATTGATTTGTTATATAGACAAGATTTCTAGGGACATGGATATGTTGTTCATCCACACTCTCTGGCAGGTATCCTTGCCGCTTTAAATCTTGCCGGAAGGTCTTCAAGCTGGCTCCTCCCACCCACCCGGGTGGTAAAACTCTCGGCTCCGCCCCATGACGCCAGATCTTCCTTACCGCTTGGAAGCTCAGGTTCCCTCCTTAACGCTCTGCATATAAGACTGGTTCCTAATTCTTTGAAAGTTCGAAATCAAAAGTTTTTGCTAAAAGACTTGGTCTTCTTTTCCGCGGCTGCGATGGACCGTCGACTCCTGGTTTCGAGGTGCCCTTGCGGGCAGAAGATGTCTAGGGCGGATCCGCACTCCACATCGTCTACTGCTTGGGCCTTGAGCACGACCCGCGAGCCTGCGACTTGTGGTCTTCCTTTCGGCCTATGTCCTTGAGGCCGTGCTGCCCGATACAACTGGGGCGCCCAGAAAAAGAATTCCACGGTTAAATCTAAAGAGGCCAGTTGGCGGTGTCCCACGGCGGGCTCGGCGGATCAGCTCGAGCAGATGATCGCCCTCGAAGAGGAGGCGGCACGGGCCGCTTCTACCTCGGCTGCGGCATTTGTCCCGCTCTCTCTCGGTGCCTCGTACTCGGCTTCTTTTAAGGAGCTTTGTCTGACCCTCTCTACGAAAGGTGAGGGTCCAACTTCTTCTGGACCCTTTTCCAGGTCCAAAAAGAGCAAAAGTAAGTCTCTCCGTCGACGCTCTTGGGAGTGGGAAAGATCACCCTCCCCTTCTTGTCGACAGTCGACTTGGTTGACCCTCAGCCGGCCACTGGCTTCGGTGTCCCGTCAGGCCAGTTGACGAGACTTCCATCGGCCTGGTCGAGATTTTCTCGACCCATTAGATGGGTTGTCGGCTGGAGAAGCTGAGATCCCTCTCCCGGTTCCCCGGTGGGGTTGAGGATCCCGTCGGCTCGTCCGTGCCTCCGGTTCCGGGCCTTCGATTGGAATCGTCCGGGCGAGGTGCGATTCCGACACTTCCCTCGGCCTGGCCGAGACTCTCGATCTCCGGACATCCTCGCGTGTCGGCCGATCCGCCATCTAGGCAGTCTCAGCACCGCGACAGCGCGCCGCGCTCTTCCTCTTCCTCCTCCTCGGACGAGGGAGGCTTGGCCGAGATTGCGTTGGAAGGTATGAGAACTCATGTGGCAACTCCTTCTGACCGGGAATAAGCCGACCCAGTCGTCTTCCCCGGCCATTAAGTGGCTGTCGCCGGCGCGGCTGAAACAACCCTTCGTTGTAGCCGAGGAGCCTGTTCCCACGCCGGTTGTTCGGCCAATTCCAGCTGCCCCACCGATTCTGGTGGAACCTCCGCCTCCACAGCTGTTAGTTGGGGCTCCGACCAAAAATTCTCGGTCAGCTGTGGGTTTGCCCCATAGGCTGTCTGTCACCCTCACTCCCGATAAACCTCGGCAGGTGGAGGGTGGCTCAGGCCCGAGGCAGCTCTTCGAGGGCTCTTCCGAGTCCGAGGATGATTCCTCCCTTTTCTCCAAGCGCATGGACTTGGAGTCCTCGGGAGGACAGTCAGTGGGCGATAGCCTGCGTCCTTCTTAGGGTTGCTTGGCTCATCTCGGAATCCACCGGGATGAAGCTCGAACCATTTCTAAGCAGGCCAGGTATCCTCACGGAGATTCTGGACCGGGGGATTCTCCTCGGAGGCCTTTCGGTGGCGCGGCCATAGTGGGTCGGCCTTGGAGCTTTGGCAGCGCCCTGCTTCCTGCCCTCGCCTTCTGCCAGAATGGCCAGGAAGTATCCGGTCCTTACTGGTTCCCTGTCAGTTTTGGAACACCCCTCTGCTGAGGTTGGTTACCGACAGCGTTTTCGGCGTGCGAGGCATGAGGATGTGGACAAACCTCCAGACAAGGAATCCAAGAAATTGGATTATGCCGGGCGAAAAGTCTATGCTTCGTCCTCTCTCGGCCTCTGTCAGGCCAGTTCGGCCGTCCTCATGGCACATTTTTCTCATGTCCTGTTGGGCTCCCTGGATGAGGTCGTCCCTCATCTTCCCGCGGATCTGCAGACTATGGTCAGGCAGGTGCGGGACCAGGGCAGGGCAGTGGCCAAACAGCAGCTCCAGACTGCTTTAGACATCGGGGACTCATGCCAGGTCGGTGGCGGCCGCAGTGGCCATCCGTCTTCGGGCTTGGCTGAGGATATCCACCTTTACCTCGGATACCCAGCACAAGTTGGCGGATGTTCCCTTTTTGGGGACTGACCTCTTGACCCTGGGGTGGAAGGTCACCTGCAGAGGATCGAGAAGTCCAATGCTACCTTGGACTGGGTCTCTTCCACTCAGAAGGACAAAGGCCATGAAGCCACAGCCTAAGCCCTTTGCGTCCTTCTCATCCCAGCAGCCACACAACATCGGGGCCAGCAGGCTTGAGCTTGGCATCCCAAACCCAAGCCGTCGGCTCTCCAACAGGAAGCAGGGAGGAAAAGGCCCAGGAGGTCCCTCGGCCGGTCCCTCCTCCAAGCCTGCCCAGTGCGGGCTGAGGGTGTCGCCCATCCCTGTACCCTGGTTCGCCCTGTGGGCGGCCCGACACTTCCTTTCCGCCTGGTCCACTGTTACCACGGACAGGTGGGTACTGGAGGTGGTGGGAAAAGGCCTGCCTCTAGAATTCGAGCAGGCCCTGCCCTTCAGAGCCGTCGCACCTCGGGGGGCCTCGGAGTCCGCAGCCTCACTGGCGGCTCATCGAGCCGACATCGCTCTCCTCCTCCAAAAGGAGGTGATCAGGGAGGTAGAGGACCCCCCCCCTCACACCTGGGGTTCGTGACCAGGTATTTCCTGGTTCCGAAACGGACGGGGGGCTGGTGCCCCATTCTCGACCTGCACGACCTGAACAAGTTCCTAAGGTCTCGAACCTTCAGGATGGTCACTCTGGCGCAGATAATACCATCTCTGGAACACGGCGTGTGGTTCTCCTCTCTGGACCTACAGGACGCGTTCTTTCACGCCCCTTTCCGTCCGTCACATCGGAGATTCCTTCGCTTTCGAGCAGAGGGATCCCTCTTCGAGTTCCAAGCCATGTCCTTCGGCTTATCTCCAGCTCCCAGGGTCTTCACCAAATGCATGGCAGTGGTGACACCATTTCTGCGGCGCCGAGGGGTCCGGGTGTACCCTTACCTGGACGATTGGCTGATAGCAGCCCCCTCCAGACAGGAGGTGGAGTGGTCCAGAGATCTGGCCCTCCAGGTTTGCTCTCAAGTCGGCCTTCTCATCAACGAGGCCAAGTCGGAACTCGAGCTGAAGCAGGTGATCCTGTTCATCGGGGCAGAGCTCGACTCTCTTCGAGCCAGAACACGGCTCCCGGCGGACAGGGCCGAGGTTCTTACCTCCTTTGCCCAATCATTTCTGGTTGGGCAATCGCGCCCTGCCCGGGACTTCCTGCGCCTCCTGGGTCTCATGGCAGCCTGTACCTGTGGTCCGTTGGGCATGCTGGCACATGCGCCCCCTTCAGTGGGGACTGGCCAGCCAGTGGTCACAACGCTGCAATCCATTGGACCAGCTAGTGATAGTGACCCAGGAGATGTGGAACGCTCTCCAGTGGTGGACCGTTCCATCTCATCTGCAGGAGGGCATCCCGTTTGTCTGCCCCGAGCCGACGGTCTCTCTATCGACCGATGCCTCTCTGATGGGTTGGGGTGCCCATCTGGGGGAACACCGAGTGCACGGCCTCTGGTCCCCGCGGGAGTCCCGATGCCACATCAACCTGCTGGAGCTCCGAGTGGTCCGCCTAGCTCTCACCGCCTTTGCTCCGTTTCTCCGGGGTCAAGTGGTCCGAGTCCAGACAGACAATACCACGACCATGTACTACCTGAACCGCCAGGGCGGGACACGCTCCATGCTTCTATGCAAGGAAGCTCTCCGCATTTGGTCACTCGTGCGCAGCCTGGAGGCGGATCTCCTAGCCATTCATGTGGCAGGGGCCTCCAACACCCTGGCCGATGCCTGAGCGGATAGGGGCTGCATCTCACGAGTGGTCTCTACCAGAGGTAGTACAAGATCTGTTCTCCCACTGGGGCACACCTCAGGTGGACCTGTTTGCCTCCAGGGAGAACGCGAAGCTGAGGCTGTTTCATGCCCGCCCCCCTCAGCAGGGCTCGCTGCAGGGGGATGCCTTCTCGAGGCTCTGGACCCCGGGCCTCTTTACGCCTTTCCCCCATTTCCCTTGATTCACAAGGTGCTGCTCAAGGCAAGGAGGGACAAGGCGCAGGTGATTCTGATAGCCCCAGACTGGCCCTGCCAGTTCTGGTACCCAGATCTCCTCAGCCTCGGCTCCAGGCTCCCGAGGCAGCTTCCAGCTCGCCCGGACCTGCTCTCAGTCAATCGGGGGAAAGTGTTCCATCCAGACCTTCAATCCCTGCACCTGACGGCCTGGTTCCTGAGCGGCCAGAGTTCCAGGCCTTGGGTCTTTCTGACGAGGTCCTCAGTGTGGTTGAGGCGTCCCGTAAGGAGTCGACCAGAAAATGCTACGCCTTCAAATGGAAGAGATTTTCCATTTGGTGTCAGGGCAAGGGCTTGGGCCCTTCCTCCTGTTCTGTGGCAAGCATTTTGTACTATTTATGGTCCCTTTCTAGTCAAGGGCTTAGGTCGACGACCCTAAAGGTGCACCTGGCAGCCATCTCTGCTTACTGGGAGCAGTCGGTGGCGCAGGAGAAGGTGGTCTGGCGCTTTTTCAAAGGCCTTGATCACATTTCCCCTCCGGTGCGAGAACCTCCACCTCCGTGGGATTTACTGCTGGTACTGGCAAAGCTCATGGGCAAGCCATTCGAACCAATGCACAGGTGTGATCTCTCACCTGTCATGGAAGACCGCCTTTTGGTGGCTATCACGTCAGCCAGAAGGATGGGAGAACTCCAGGCTCTGCATTGAGTCTCCTTACCTGGTCTTCCACAGGGACAAGGTTGTCCTGTGCCCCCACAATTCCTTCCGAAGGTGGTGTCGGAGTTTCACCTTAACAGGTGTTGACTCTGCGGTGTTCTACCCCAATCACACCTCGGAGGCCGAATACAGGCTCCATGCTTTGGACCCTAGAAGAGCTCACTTATTATAAGGCTGCGGCTGAGAATCGGGGAGGTTCGCCAGCTGTGTTTGTCACCTACGCTGAAGCCGCACCTGGCAGACCTGCAGCAAAGCGGACGATAGGCAGGTGAGTCACCTCCTGCATAGATCTCTGCTATAAGTTGGCGGGCATGGAGCCTCCCAGAGGATAAGAGCTCATTCTACCGTCATACTGCTGCATTAGTGGCTGCTTCCAGGGATGTCCCTATCCAGGAAATCTGCAGGGCTGCTACCTGGAAGTCAGCACACACCTTTATTACCCATTACCACATCGACCTTGAGTCATGCCGGGATGCTGGTTTTGGGGCCTCGGTTCTCCAGTCTCTATTCCCTAAGTAGGGGGTGTGCGCCTTGCCTCCCTCCTCCTGGAGAACTGCTAGGAGTCTGCCAGACAGTGTGGATGAACAACATATCCATGTCCCTAGAAATACAGGTTACTCACCTGTAACAGGAGTTCTAGGAATGGTATATGTTGTTCATCCACACGACCCACCTGACCTCCCCGGCTGCGACGCACTACCTGAGCTTCCAGCGGGCCAGATCTGGCGTCATGGGGCGGAACCGAGAGTTTTACCACCCGGGTGGGTGGGAGGAGCCAGCTTGAAGACCTTCCGGCAAGATTTAAAGCGGCAAGGATACCTGCCAGACAGTGTGGATGAACAACATATACCATTCCTAGAACTCCTGTTACAGGTGAGTAACCTGTATTTACTGACGTGGAACCTTTGTAAAAGAGCCGTGGATCACAGGTATTGTAGTCCTAGATTGAAATAAATAAAAGATGATGGCCCAGCACATTTGTTTTTAAGTTCTTTGAAAAATTTAGTAGTAATACCTTCAGGACCTGGTGCACTATTATTTTTAAGCATAGATATTATTTTTATTATCTCCTCTGGTGAAAAAACTGGAATATTTTAGTTTGTCCCTGAGTGAAGCTTGGAAACATTCTCCTTTGATTCAAATACACTTGCAAAGTAGTGATTCAGTTTATATACAATTTATTTTTCATCTGAAATAATGCTCGACCCTATATTTAGAGGGCCTATGTTTTTCTGCTTCCCCTTTAAGGAGCCAATATAATTATAAAATTGTTTATAGTTACCCTTAATGTTTGTTGCAAGTTTCAGTTCTAACTTGGCTTTAGCTTTTCTTATCATCCTTTTAAGGATCTTTGCTGAATTTAATCGAGTACCTACTGTTAGTTTTTTTATATATTTTTTTATAGCGTGCATTTTTTGTTTTAATCTGTTTTTGAATAGTTTTGTTCCGCCATGGAGGTGTTCGCCTTTTATTCTTACACTTTGTTCTTAAAGGAACCCATTGTTCAATATTGTATTCGATCCTCTTTTTAATTGTATCCCATGTAGTTTCTAAATCCTGATTTCCAAGTTCATTTTTCAAATCCCATCTACTTAAATATTCTTGTATTTTAACAAAGTTTGCAATATTAAAGTCCCTGAGGACAGTAATACCCCTGGAGTGTTTAGTAATGATATTATACTCCAATTATATGATATTATGATCACAATCTCCCAATGGTGGTAGTATTTGAATTTCTTTAATATTATCAGAACTGTTTATCAGTGTTAGGTCAAGTATATTGTTTCCTCTGGTTGGCTTTGTTACTAACTGTTCAAGATTGTGCAAAATGGTGATATCTATAAATTGATTTTCAGCACTATTAGCCCCCTTAAGAGACTTCCAGTTAATAGTTGGAAAATTGAATTCGCCCATTAAAATAATATCACCTTGTGTTTTCTTATTTTCTATTTCTGAAAGAAATGCTATTACTTCTTCGTTATTCAAACTGGGTGACCTATATGCTAGCCCCAGAGTAAGTACTTTAGTTGGGCATACTAACCTGATCCATGTTATTTCATTTTTAGTTGGTATGTTGTTAGTTATTTCACATGCATTATTTTTTTTTTGTATATAGAATGCTACTCCACCGACTCTTTTGTCCATCCTGTTTTTTTAATTAGTTGATAACCCTGTATTTCCACATTCTAGTCTTCATCATTGATCCCAGTTTCTGTTACCTTACAACAAGCAATATCTTGTTGATAGAGAATATAAGAAAGTTCCTCCTTTTTAGCTGTTAGACTACGTGCATTTACTAATAGCATTTTTATCTGCTTACTACTACAATCTCTTATCAACATTAGGTTGATTCAGCGGCCCGGTGGCGCGGAGGGCTGAGTTGCTGGACGCCTTACCTCGCACCATGCCGAAGCCCATGTTCGGGGAGCGAGCACGGACCTTGAGGTTAACCGAGAAAGAGAAGGATTGAGTGCTCGACAGCTGCTCTCCTTCTCTGGGGGGTCAACCTGCAAGCTCCTGCCGCAATACCGCCTCCTGGGGGAGCTCGGGAGGGAGGTAGGTGCGGTAGATGGAGGTAGCAGCATGGGTTCCAGGACAGACATCGGCAGATGGACGGAGCAGGAGGTGTGTCTCATCGTGCCCCCTTGCTCATTGGCCCTCACTGCACGCCGGCGCTGGGGAAGAAAAACAGAGGAAAATCACCCTCTCCTCGCCTAGGTGACGACTCCTCACCGCGTGCCCTTGGATCATAAGGCGGGGGGTAATTTAGCAATCAAGGATATATATATGGACCGGGTGCTCTAGGGGCAGACTCCGGTGTGAAGAAGGATAGCGCAACAGAGGAAGTCCAATTGAGTGGTGAGAGGGGGCAGTAGGAGGGGAAAATACTATGTAAAAAAAAAAATTAGGTTGATTCAAGTTTGCATTTGTACAGTGTGAATTTTGTGAGATAACTAGAGATCTTTCTTCGAGAGGGCTCTTGCAGTAGGTAATTACATATAGGACTGACACCGGCAGGCGTCAGGACCCCATGGAAAAATTTCTAGCCCACAGTCTCTGGCGGGGACCGCCCGCGATCAGGTGACCCGATGTCAAGTGATGTCAGTATAAAGGGGCGGTCCCCCACGCTTGCCTTCCAGTTCTTTCCCACCGTTGGCTCATGTCTGCACCTCACGGTAAAGTTCAGTGCTCGTCAGCTCTGTCATCGGTAGTTTTTATTGTCATTTTTTTTAATTTATTCGACCAAATTGTCAGGTTTTCATTGGTGTATGTCGTCCCCTACACCCTCTGAGCACAAAAATAAGTGCGACTCATGCGGTGCCCAACTCCCACACAAGGACGGCCATTCCCAGTGCCTCTTCTGTCTGGGCCTGGACCATCAGGTGGAGAAGTGCCAGCACTATCTTAAATTCAAAGCCATCACCTGCAGACAGCGGCAGCAGTCCCTGGAGGCCCACATCCTCAAGAAGAAAATGTCCTCCATGGAGAAGGAGTTGAAAAAGCTCTGGCAGGCGTCCACTTCCCACGAAGGCCATCGTAAGAAGAAGGACAAGGAGAAGCACCAGGACCAGGGCTTCTCATCCACCGCGACTTCAGCTGGAGTCACCGTGTTTCAGGTAACCTCCCTTCCAGGGGACCACTCCTCGACGGCCGTCTTGGAGGCTTCCAAGGCGGCGGCCCGTCCTTCTGGCTCGCCCTCGGGCGCCTCCGAGCTATTGGAGGCCTCCACTTCCAGTAAGACCGTCACTGCGGCCTGCCACTGATTCGACGCTCCGGTAAGCCAGACGTCAGCTCCTCTGACTGCTGCATGGAGACGGTCGATAAGTCGCTCGACCCTTCGGGGCAGCGCTCGGCCACTCTCCCATCCAACCAGGCCGCTCCCCCTTCACGACCTGCTTTGGGCGATGAGTCTGCTAAGTCGGACATCGGCTTGCCCACGCGGCGGCTGAGCCGACGCCGGACCCTCTCACATCCGCCATTCCCGGCTCCCTGCAGCCTTCGCTGTCCTCCGGGGACCCTGGGTCCCTCCCAGCCTGGCTCCGGCGATTTTTCCCCTCTGTCCCCGGGCGATGTTGAGGTTCCTGCTGCGCCCCCATCAGGCCTTCCTCCTGCTGGGCTGGACGGCTGGACGTCGGTTCCCCAGATGCTGGCCCAGCGCTGAAGCATCGCTCTCCCTGGATGCTGCTCAACGCCGGGCCGCCACCGCCGGGCCTTCTGCTCAAGCCCGCCCGTTGGAGCCTCGGCTGGGCCATCTGCTCCGTCAGACCCCCGGTTCCCGAGTATCCAACCCCATCGTATCCGACGACGTCTTACCCGGGTCTGCAGTATCCGCCGCAGTACCCGATGCCGCAGTACATGGTGCCTCACTACCCGACACCGGGTTACCCGCAGTCGGGTTATGGATACGCGCCTTACGGGTACACTCAGTATCCGTATCCTCCTCTTCCACTGCCCCCTCAGCTGCCGGTGGATTTGAAGGAGACTTTGGCCTCCTGGTGGGCTGAGGCCAAGGCTCAGCTCACCAGAGAGGTGGAGAGTCATCTCCCGATGACGGTGCCAGTTCCAGTTCCCATACGTCTGAGACGACAGACTCCTTCCCCACCTCCGGATACCAGGGGCGAGCCCTCTGGTTCCAGGACGAGGCAGGACACGCTTCCCCGAGGGTTTCCCAAGGAGTCCGTTCCTCCCCCACGCCGGGAGAGGGAGTCTTCTTCTTCCTCCTTGGGCACCTCGGACGACTCCGGGGGTTGTTCCGACCCGGACGATGAGCCACGCTCTCCAACTAAGCCCAGGCCTAGGACTCCTCTGAAGTCTCCTCCGGAGGAGCCTTCCTTCATGGAGTTGCTGCGCAAAATCCAGGAGGTTCATAAGAGGCGTTCCTTGGAGCTGGATCCACAGCGTAAAAAGCTCGCTGAGCATCTGGACCTGTCCGAGACCGCTCCGACCTTGGTGCCACCCTGGATTGAGCCTCATGCCGATCTTGTTTCCACTATTTGGAAACAGCCGTTGGCTTTAGCCCCGCTTCCTTGGAAGTCGAACAGGCTATATCAGGCTCCCGAGTGTGCTGACTTTCTTGATTCTCACCCTCTAGCTGACTCGGTCGTGATTAGCGCCGCTCACAGCCGGTCAGCTAACCCGAAGCATTTGAGCTTGTCTCCACCTGACAAAGAATCCAGTCTTCTGGACCAGTATGGCAAGAAGATCTTTGCTTCTTCCACTCTGGGTATTAGGGCCCTGAACTATGTTGGTTACATGGGGGATTACCAGAAGGCGATTCTTAGTGAGGTGGAATCCAAACTGGACTCCCTTCTTGACTCTACGGTTAAACAGGAAGTGGCTGACCTCGTCCGCTCTGCACGTTCGGCCAAGTCGGTACATGCCTCGTGCTACATACGATGCAGTGGACACTGCTGGTAGGAGTTCGGCTTTCGCTGTAGGTTTTCGGCGTCATGCCTGGCTCCGTGTGTCAGGGTTGGTCCCGGAAGTGCAGTCTGCTATTCAGGAAGCGCCCTTCCAGGGTTTGGTGATAATGTCCTTGACATCACCACCGATCTGCAGGAGAAGGGGACTGCACTAAAGTCTGTGGACTACATGTACAATCCCCCTCAAACACAGCGTTGTCCCTTTCGCAGGCAGAATCGGCAAAAAGCAAAACCCCAGGGAAAGCGAGCCAATAAATGCCGGGCCCCTCTGGCTGCCAAGCCCCCACCACCCAAAAAAGCAGTGGGGACTTCAAGCCTTGTCACTGCCCCACACCACCTGACTCCTTTCTTCTCCCACAGCTTCTGGGGTCTCCAGAGGAACCGGTAGGAGGGAGGTTTTCCCTCCATCTCCCAGGTTGGGAGAGGATAACTTCAGATTCCTGGGTGCTCCAGCTGATTGCAGAAGGACACTCAATAGAGTTTCTTCAGAACCCCGCCCCCCCCAAGGTCGTCGTACTCTCAGGAGCATCTTCTTCTGGTTCAGGGAGAAATTTCGGCACTTCTGCTGAAGGAGGTGATAGAGCCCGTTCCCCTTCCTCTTCAGGGAATGGGTTACTAGTCACGCTTCTTAATGGTCCCGAAGAAGTCAGGGGATGTAAGGCCGATTCTCGACCTCAGTTCCCTGAACTTGTTCGTGGAGTACAAAAGGTTCGGGATGCTCTCCCTTCAGGGCCTCCTGCCCCTTCTTTGGCCGGGACAGTGGCTGTGCGCTCTGGATATGCAGGATGCTTACCTGCACATCCCTATCTGCCCTTCCCACCGCAGATACCTGCATTTTGCATTCCAGGGGGACCACTACCAGTTCAAGGCCCTCCCATTTGATCTTTCCTTAGCGCCCCGAGTGTTCACCAAATGCCTTTCAGTGGTAATGGCCTACCTGTTTACTCAGGGGGTGCAGGTTTTCCCGTACCTGGATGATTGGCTTCTGGCGGCCCCATCCAGGGTGGAACTCCTGCGCTTCCTTTTCCTTACCCAGGGAGTTTTAACCCGCCTGGGTATTACCATCAACCACTCCCAAGTCCCACTTGATCCCATCCCAGAGGCTCCAGTTCATCAGGGATGTCCTGGACACGACCTCTGGTGGGGCCTTCCTGCCACAGGACAGGGCGGCCACACTCCAGGCACAGGTCAGCCTGTTGTCTGGCCTCAGGCGGACCAGCCCCAGGTCGTCCTTCGCCTCCTTGGGCTCATGGCGGCTGTGATTCCGACAGTCCCTCGCGCTCGGCTCCACATGAGGATCTCTCAGTGGATGTTTCGGTCTCAGTGGGATCAGCTGGTGGACGACCTAGATCAGCTCGTTCTGGTCTCCACTCCCATGGCTCGGGACTTGCAGTGGTGGATACTTCAGGAGAACCTTTGCCAGGGAGTTCCCTTCTGTCTTTCTCCTCCCTCCCAGACGCTGACTACAGATGCCTCGGGTGAGGGTTGGGGAGCCCATCTCGGGCCTAACAGGACCCAGGCCTCCTGGTCCAAGCTCGAGAAATCTCTTCACATCAATGTGCTTGAGCTTCTGGCAGTGCTGTACACTCTTCAAGCTCTGCATCTGCTCCCTGGTCACTTGGCTGTACAGACGGACAATATATGTGTAGTCTGGTACATCAACAGGCAGGGAGGAACTCGAGTTTGGGATTGGGCAGTGCAGCACAACCTTCACCTCACGGCGATTCACGCCCCGGGGGTAGAGAACACCTTGGCAGACAGGCTCAGTCGGTCATTTGCTCAAGCTCACGAGTGGGAACTGGATCAGGGGTTCGCAGATGATATCTTCCTACATTGGGGAACACCACAGATAGACCTGTTCGCATCCCCTCAAAATACAAAACTTCCCGACTTCTGCTCGCTCGCTCCAGGGCGTGGCATTTTTTGGAGAGACGCTCTGTGTTTCGATTGGAAGGGCAGATTCATCTATACTTCCCCAACAATTCCATTGATTCTGAGGGTCTTACAGAAACTCAGTTTAGAAGGAGCTCGAATGATTCTGAGCACTCCTTTCTGGCCCAGGCAAGTTTGGTTCTCTCTTCTGCAACAGTACTCAGAGGAACCTCCTCTTCCTCTGTCACAGCTTTTGCTGACCCAGGATCAGGGGAGCCTGGTCCATCCAGGCCTCAAGTCCCTTCAGTTGAATCCGTGGCTCCTGCAGATATAGCTCAGGCCTGATTCTCCCAGAAGCTGAGATCTTACTTGACTGCTCTTGCAGCAGGTAACACCATTTAGACTGAAGCCGGCAGGCGTTAGGACCCCCCGGAAATCTTCTAGCTAGCAGTCTTCAGTGGGGACCGCCTCCGACGTCGCTCCCGCCCCCAACGTCAGACGTAGTACATAAGGAGGCAGTCCCGCCAGATTCCCCAGTTCTTTCCCGCTGTCGACTTGCATGTCTCGACCCTTTGGTTCGTTTCTAGCGTGCGACGCCTGGTTAAGTTCTTCCTTCGGGAAAAAGTTCGTTTTTTCGGCTCAGTTTCTATCTGATGTGCTCTCCAACCTCCGTTGAAGGCCATCCTTCGAAGTGCGCCTGTGGAAAGCAAATCCCATTCAAAGACCCGCATTCGGCCTGCGTCCGGTGCCTAGGCCCAGACCACAACACCCGGGCCTGTTCCTTCTGCCAGGGATTCAACAGCCGGACCCGGATCTGTCGCCAGAAGGCCCTTCAGGCCTTCCTGCTCGAGGAGAAGATTAAAGCCTTGGATGCAGCCTCCAAGGGGGAATCTTCCAACAAGGCCCGGAGACACCTAGAGAAGCTTAGGGAGAGAGTGAGATCCAGGTCCCCGTCTAGGGCCTCTGACTCCCGTAGCTCCGGCTCCCGGTCCGACCGCTCCCCCTCCCAGGCCCACTCTCAGCCTCCCCCTGCAGCGGTGAAGAGCTCCTTGGGTTCCTCTTCTCTTTCGTAGGCCAAGACCTCCAGAACTTCTTTGTCTTCAACCACCAAGGCCCTGTCAAGGTTAGGGGACCATCACCACCATCACAAGTCCGGTTCCCGCCATTTGGAACCCAACGCCAGGTCAGTCTCTTTGCCTCCTCCTCCCCAGCAGAAGACCAAAGAACTGACTTCTCTCAAGAGATCGTCAGCCCCGACGCCGGCCCCTCCGTCGTCAGCCAAATACCATCGGTCCCGAGCACCGACGACCGCCAGACACCCGTTGCCGGTCAGGCCTTCGCCTCCACGGACGTTGGCCGGGGGACCGACGTCCGCATCTACCGAGAAGAGGACCCCCTTGCCTCCCACCGACGTCGGTCAAGAGGCGATCATGGAGGAGGAGCTGACCCAGCCCAAGGACCAGACGGGTGAACCCGGTCCTGTCGTACCCCACAGGGAACCCTCGCCGGAACCTGAGGCCCTTGGGGAGCTGACGCCGGAACCCGGCCATCAGCGCCTGGTCCGTTGTCGGGCCTCAGCATATCTGAGGTCAAGGAGTTGTTTTCTTCCTGGTAGGACACCATAAAAAGGGATGTGGTTCCCACACCACCTCCTCCTCCTCCTGCTACTCCGCTGGCCCCCGTGCCCCCTACTTCACACAGGGATGCGGGTCGAGTACCCTCCCCCCAGGAGCCTATGGACCCTCTTAGGGGTAGATCAAGAAATAGGAGACCTCCGTCCAGATCTTCTTCAGGGTCACCCAGCCCCAAGAGACCCAGAAGATGCCGCCGTTCGCCTTCGACGGAGGACATGGGATCGGACTTCTTGGACGGATCCAGATCCCCCTCTCCGATCTCCAGACCCACGTGAGCTCCCAAGATCTCCTCTGGATGACCCATCGTTCTCAGAGATTATGAGGCATATCCAGGAGAACATGGGCTGGGATGTAGAGGAACTAGACCCCGAGAGATTATGCCTTGCCAGATATCTTCGGCAAAAAGACCCCAAGCCTGTGGTGGTGCCACCCTTGGTGGACACTTTCGTGGACGTCACCAAGGCAGCGTGGAAACGTCCACACTCTCTTCCGGCAATGCCGAAGAAAGCTGACCGCCTGTACAAGGCCCCTAGGGAGGACCAGTACTTGGCATCACATCCTCTGGCCGATTCTCTGGTCATTACAGCCTCTCATGACCAGTACCAGAGGCTGCAACATTTGAGCACCCTGCCACCAGACCCAGAGTCCAAACAGCTGGACGCTATGGGCAGGCGCACGTATGCCTCCACTACCTGCACCAATAGATCCCTCAACTACTTGACCTACATGGTACAGTTTCAAAACGCCTTATAGGAGGAGGAACTGGATCTGGCAGAAAAGATGCTAGAAGGTGAGCAGAAGGAGGAGTTGCTACAGCTCCTTCATACGGGTTCGGACGTGGGAACCCAGGTGCTGCGAGCCGCGTGTGATTCCGCGGACTCCTCGGCCAGAGCGGCAGCTTCAGGCGTATGCCTCCGGAGACACTCATGGCTCCGTGTTTCCGGATTCACCCCGGACGTTCAGAAGAACATCCTGGACGCCTCATTTCATGGAGAAGTTCTTTTTGGTGAGTCCTCAGAGAAGGTCCTCACCAAACTTCAAGAGGCCGGGAAGGTGGTACGGTCTGTCCAGGCCATGTACAGACCCAAGCTTAGTTCCTTTCGTAGGAACCAAAGCCGTTTTCGAGGCCGGATGCAGAGACAACAGTCCGGCGCCGGTCTTCTACAGAGGGGTTCCTTCTCCTGCAGAGCCCAGGGGAAGTCGTCAGCGGGCTGAAGCCAACGACCAGCTAAGTCGACCCAGCCTGATGGACCCTCAGCCGCCACAGCATGACTCCTTCCCAGCCCCCGCCCCTCAGGATCAACGGGACACGAAGGTCGGGGGCCGCATTGCGGACCAGCTGCCAGGGTGGCAGTCCATAACCACCGACAGGTGGGTCCTTCAGTTGGTTGAAAGAGGCCACTTTATAGAATTCGTGGACAAGCCACCTACAAGGCCTCCTATGCTCTCCCGTTACTCGGGTCAGCACAGATCACTCATCAGGCAAGAGGTACTCTCGCTCCTGCAAAAGGGAGCGGTGGAGTATGTCCCAGAGAGCCTGATAGGATCCGGATACTATTTCCACTTCTTTCTGGTTCCGAAGAAAACAGGGGACCTCCGTCCAATCCTGGACCTCAGCGACCTCAACGTCGGTCACCTGCAAACGTTTTTGCATGGTGATCCTCCAAGGACTCATTCCCATGCTGAAAAAAACGCTTTCTTAGCATCCCTGGACATGCAGGACGTCTACCTGCACATCCCAGTAGCTCAAGCGCAGAGGAGGTTCCTGCGCTTCGAGTTTCTTGGCCACCACTTTCAGTTCCGGGCCCTTCCGTTCGGACTGTCTTCGGCCCCCAGGGCCTTTACCAAGTGTATGGCAGTCGTGGCAGCGTCTCTGAGGAGACAGGGCCACTACGTGTTCCCGTACCTGGACAACTGGCTTCTCATGGCCGCCTCCAAAGTGGCACTGTTGATGGCTATTCAGAGCACCCAGGACCTGTTCCAGTCTCTGGGCATTCTTATCAACTATGAGAAGTCTCTCCTAGTACCGTCCCAGAAGCTGCAGTTCATAGGCGCAGTTCTGGACACCGTCCAAGGGAAAGCCTTTCTTCCCGATGAAAGAGCGGAACACATCAGATCCCTCATCAGGGATCTTTCAGCGAAAAAGACCGTCCCTGCCAGGTTGGTCCTTCGCTTGCTCGGACACATGACTGCGGCCATACCAACCGTCCCTTTGACAAGGCTCCACATGCGGGTAACTCAGTGGATGCGCAAGGTGCAGTGGGACCAAAGGCAAGACCACATGCAGCATCCGGTCAGAATCATGACGCCGTGATTCGAGACTGGCAATAGTGGCTAGACCCAGGGACACTTTCTGCGGTGTCCGTTTACCGTCACCGTCCAAGGCAATCCTCTCCACAGACACCTCAGGGCTGGGATGGGAGGCGCACCTGAGCGGGTGAGTCCCGGGAACATGGACCCTCAGGAACTCACCTCCACATCAGCGTGCTGGAGATGAAGGCGGTCCTTTACGCCCTGCAGGCCTTTCAGTCAGAAATACCATCGAGTACCCTTCTGCTTCAGACAGACAACACGGCGGTGATGTATTACCTCAGCAAACAAGGAGGCGCACACTCTTACCCCCTCTGCAGGGAAGCTATGAGGGTGTGAGATTGGGTAATCCGACACGGCGTGAGCCGGATTGCAGTTCACGTTCCCGGAGTGGACAACACAATCGCAGACGGCCTGAGTCGTTCCCAGGCCAGAGTCCACGAGTGGGAACGTCTTCAGGAGGTAGCAGAGGATCTGTTCCTTCAATGGGGCACTCCAGAGTTGGACTTATTCGCTTCCCCATCCAACGCAAAACTGCCCAATTTTTGCTTGCTAGATCCAGGGCCTGGTGTTTTCTGGTGAGATGCATTGTCCCTCTCCTGGGCGGACAGATTCCTCTACGCTTTCCCTCCCTTCCCGTTGATCCAGAGAGTTCTTCTCAAACTTCGCAGGGAGCACGCAACAATGATCCTGGTAGCGCCTTTCTGGCCCAGGCAGATCTGATTCCCCATGCTGACGCAGTTGTCCCGGGAACCTCCAGTTCCGTTGCCTTTCAGCTCCCACCTATTGTGTCAGGAGGAGGGTTCACTAGTCCACCAGTACTTATGCTCACTGAACCTGCTTGCATGGCTCCTAGAGACATAGCCATTATGTGATACAGGGTCTCGCAAGAGGTGGCGGAAGTCCTGTCCACGGCCAGAAAGCCGGCAACGTACGCCATGAAGTGGCGCCATTTTTGATTATGGTCGCAGGCATGCGGCCTTTCCCCTTTAGAATGCCCGGTGAAAGGGGTGCTGGAATACCTTCTTTCCCTGTTCCATTCGGGTCTCGCCTACTCCTCCATTAAAGTGCACCTCTGCGCGATCTCTGCATATCACTTCCCAGTGGGACAGCGCACAGTGGCACAGCTTGATGCCTCTCGAGACTTCCTGAGAGGCCACCCATAAGGGATCCCTTTCCTCCTTGGGACCTACTCTTTGTCCTGGAACAACTCACGCTTTCCCCCTTTGAACCTGCCGCGGATTGCGAGCTGCGTTTTCTGTAGTGGAAAACGTTATTTTTAGTTGCTGTCACCTCAGCAAGGAGAATTTCTGAGCTTCACGCTCTCATGTGTAAAGAGCCTTATTTAATTTTTCACCAGGACAGAGTGTCTCTGAGGACGAATCCTAAATTCCTGCCTAAAGTGGTCTCTGCCCTCACTCTCAACCAGGACATCAATTTGCCTGTGTATTTCCCCAAGTACTCTTAATAGAGGAGAGGCGTTGCTTCAAACCGTGGATGTTCACCGCTCCTTAAGGTTCTACCTGAATAGAACTAAACAGCTTCGCAAGTCGGAGCAACTATTCGTTTCCTTCGCTGAGAGGATGCTGGGCCACCCAGTCTCAAAGCAGACCCTTTCTCGCTGGCTTGTCCAGTGTATTTCATTTTGCTACAACAACAGACATAAGCCCCTCCCGGGTGCAGTCCGGAACACTCGACAAGGGGGGTGGCTATTTCCTTTGCAGCACTGTGCAACGTCTCCACCTCAGCCATTTGTGCTGCAGCTACTTGGAGTTCAGTGCACACATTTATTAGGCACTATAGCCTGGATATTACATCACAGTGGAGAGCCGGTTTCGGCCTAGCCGTTCTACAGGGTCTCCTGTCCTAGAGTCAGGTCTCTTTGGAAGAAGAGTTAAAAAAGCTTAGGCAGGTGTCTGCTTCCCCTGAAGGGGATAAGAAAAAGCACAACAAGGAGAAGCACTGGGAGCAGGAATCAGCTTCCACAGCAGCCGCGACTTAAGCAGGAGTTGCGGCACTCAAAGTAACATCCGCCCAGATAAGCAGCGGCGGCTGTCTTGGTGGTTACCAAGCGCCGCCCCTCCTTTCTGGCTTGCACGGGCCTTCCAGGAGCCTCCGGGGCAAAGGAGGCCACTGCTCCCGTGAAGGCCACTTTCTCGCGGCCTTCCGGTCAGAGCCGGTCTGGTAAGTCTGACGTTGGACCCACTAACGCATGCCCGGACAAGGCTGCTAAGTTACTTATCCCTTTGGAGGAGCGCCCAGCCAAAATGGCTCCCGACAAGGCCACATCCCCATCATAACCTTCCTCGGGCAGGGAGTCCGATAAGTCTGACACCGGCTCCCTCGACGTCTGCCTGGATTCGGCCAGTAAGTCAGATGCCGGCTCCACCGACGCCCACCTGGGCAAGAAGCTTGCGCCAGACCCCATCGAACAGTGTGACACCCCAGGCTCTCCGCAACATCTCACCATCTTGCCCTCTGAGGTCCCTGCATCCCCTCATCTGACCCCTGGAGATTATAACTCTCCTTCCCCAGTCATCACCGAGGACACTGAGACGCTGCTGCCAGGGCTTCCTCCTCCTGTGCCAGACCTCTGACACTGGATCCTTAGATGCTGGCCGACCTGATGCAGGCTCATTCCTCTGTTAGGACCATCTGACCCGCTCAATGGTAAACCCACGCAGGGACCGATGTCCATGGGGCCAACATTTCCACTATTTGGCCTGCCAGTAGGGCCTCTGCCAGGTCCCTCTGCTCCATCAGATTTCCTGGCACCCGGGTACCGACACCACAATATCCAGTGCCGCAATACCCAGTCCCTTAATATCTGGCACCACAGTATCTGACGCCAGGCTACCCGCTGTCGGGTTATGGATACTCCTTTTATGGATACCCTCACTCTCCATATCCTCCACCTCCGCCGCCCACTCCTCAGCCGCCACCGGATCTGAAGGAGACCATGGCCTCCTGGTGGGCTGAGGCCAAGGCTCAGGGAGGTTGATAGTCGTCTCCCGATGCTGGACCCTATATAGAATCCCCTATGTTGGAAACTGGAGACTCCTTCCCCCCTGCCTGACACCAGAGGGGAGCCCTCTTGTGCTCAAGGTGGGGAGGATACATGCCCCAGAAAACTCCCCAGAGGAGCTGTCCCTTCCCCTCATAGGGAGGAGTCTTCTTCCTCTTCGTCTTCTTTGATCATGGACTCGGAGTCCGGCCAGTCTGACCCCAAAGACGAGCCCCATACTCCGGAACACCCTAGGCTGAGGGATTCTCCGAAGTCTCCGGAGGACCCTTTTTTTCTGGAGTTACTGAGGAAAATCCAGGAAGTTCATCAGTGACAATCAGGAGCCAGACCCACAGCGTAAATAAATCACTGCTCATCTGGATCTGCCCGAGATTGCTCCTACACTGATTTCACCCCGGGTAGAGCCTCACGCAGATCTTGTCTCCACCATTTGGAAACAACCATCTGTGTTAGCCCCCTTTCTGAGGAAAGCAGACAGACTTTACCAGGCTCCAGAGGGTGTAGACTTTCTTAGCCTTCACCCCAAGGCAGAGTTGGTCGTCATCAGCACCACTCACGGCTGTTCCGCCAATCCTAAACACCTCAACTCATCTCCACCTGATAAGGAATCCTGGCTTCTGGGCCAGTATGTGAAGAAGAGCTATTCCTCTTCTACCCTAGGCATCAGGGACCTTAATTATGTGGCACATATGGGGGATTTCCAGAACACCATCCTTAGCCATGTGGAATCTAAATTGAGTCACAGACAAGCAGGAAGTGGGTGACCTTGTCTGTTCTCGCTCGGCCTGTTGGCACATGCTTTGTGCCACTTACGATGTGGTTGACACAGCTGGAAGGAGCTCGACCTTCGCCGTGGGCCTAGAGCGTCATGCCTGGCACCATGTATCAGGTTTGTTCCCTGAGTTACAATCCACTATGCAGGATGCTCCGTTCAGGGGTTCGGTGCTATTCAGGAGTGATGTCAAGGACATCGTTACCAAACTGCAGGAGAATGGTACTGCACTCAGGTCTGTTTAGACTATGTACAGGCTCCCTCAAGAGCAGTGGCATCCTTTTCATCGCCAAAACTGACAAAGACAAAATCCACAGGGCAAACATGTCAAATAACGTCGGGCCCCTCCAGGAACCAAGACTCCCCCAAGCAAAAAAGCCGTGGGAACCTTAGCTGCTGCGCGGCCCCACACCTCCTGACTTCCCTGTCTTTCCCACCACCTCTGGAGGTTCCAGAGGAACCGATAGGAGGGAGATTTTCCTCCCATCTGCCGGGTTCGGAGAGGATAACATCAGAGGCTTGGGTGCTCCAGCTGATATCAGCAGGACGCTCAGTAGAGTTTCTGCAGAACCCCCAGTCGTCTTGCTCCCTGCAACATCTTCCTCTGGTCCTAGAGGAAATCATCTCCCTTCTCTCGAAGGCGGCAGTGGAGCAAGTTGCCACCCATCTTTGGGGAACAGGTTACTATTCCCATTTCTTCCTAGTTCCAAAGAAGATGGGAGATGTGAGGCCTTTCCTAGACCTCCGCTTCCTGAACATGTTTTTGGAGTACAAACATTTCAGAATGCTCTCTTTGCAGAGCCTTCTACCACTGTTTCGGCAGGGACAGTGGCTGTGCACTCTGGACATGTAGGATGCCTACTTGGATCTCCCCATATGCCCTTCCCACTCCAAATTCCTTCAGTTTTGCTTTCAGGGGGACCACTACCAATTCAAGGCCCTCCCATCTGGTCTTTTCTCAGCCCCCCAAGTGTTTACCAAATGTCTGTCTGTGGTAGCAGCTCACCTGTGTACAGGTATTCTCATACCCGGACGATTGGCTCCTGGTGGCCCCATCTAGGGAGGAACTTCTGCACTCCCTTCCCCTTACCCTGCAGGTTTTTACCAGCCTGGGTATCACCATCAACCAGGCCAAGTCTCATCTGGTCCCATTCCAATGCCCCCAATTTATAGGGATGATTCTGGACATGACCACCGTCAAAGCCTTCTTGCCTCCGGACAGGACAGACACCCTTCAGAACCGGGCTTGTCTTCTGTCCGGTCACAGGAGGGTCGGAGCCAGGGCAGTCCTCCGCCTCATCAGGCTTATGGCGGCTGCCATTCCAACAGTCCCGTTCGCTCGGCTCCGTATGAGAATCTCTCAGTGGACGCTGTGGTCTCAATGGGACCAAACCAGGGGCAATCTAGACCAAGAGGTACTAGTATCAGATCCCATGATCAGGGACTTGCATGGTTCAGGAGAGCCTGTGCCTGGGAGTTCATTTCTGCATCGATCCTCCCTCCCAGACGTTGACGACGGACGTGTTAGAAGAAGGCTGGGGTGCTCATCTGGGGTCTCACAAGACTCAGGGCAGCTGGTCCAAGTTCGAACAAAACCTGCACATAAATGTGCTCAAACTGAGAGCAGTTCTTTATGACCTTCAGGCTCTGCTGTCCCTCATCCTTCCCGGTCATCTCCTCATACAGTCAGACAACATGTGCATAGTCTGGTACATCAACAAGCAGGAAGGAGCACGTACCTACCCTCTGTGTGGGGAAATGATGAGAGTCTGGCATTGGGCAGTCCAACACCATCTTCACTTGACCGCGGTTCACATTCCAGGAGTGGAAAACACTCTGGCAGACCAACTCAGTCAGTCCTCAGCGAGGTTCCACAAGTGAAAACCAGAACAAGAAGTCGTAAACAACATCTTTTAGTGATGGGAAACACCTCAAATAGATCTCTTCACCTCTCCCCTAAATGCAAAACTTCCCGCCTTCTGCTCGCTCACTCCAGGGCAAAACATTTTTTTGCAAGACCCTCTGTCTCTCGCTTGGAGGGACAGATTTGTTTATGCCTTCCCTCCCATTCCTTTAATTCTGAGGATCCTGAACAAACTCAGATTGGAGGGAGCTCAAATGGTTCTTATTGCTCCTTTCTGGCCCGGGCAAGTTTGGTTCTCTCTTCTGCAACAGTTTTCAGAGGAATCTCCACTTCCTTTTCCTCTGTCGCAGCAATTGTTGACCCAGGATCAGGGGACCCTTGTTCATCCAGGTCTCAGATCCCTTTATCTCCATGTGTGGCTCCTGCAGATGTAGCTAAAGTCTGCTTTGGAGTCTGTGCTCTAGTAGCGGACATTTTGGTGGAGGCCAGAAAGCCTTCCACGAGGTCCACCTATGCCATGAAGTGGAAACGATCTTCTATTTGGGCCAACTCGAAAGACTTCGAGCCTTTCTTGTGCCCAGTCAATAATGTCCTGGACTACATGCGTCACCTCTTCGATCTGGGCCTTGGCCATTCCTCATTGAAAGTCCACATGGCAGCTGTCTCAGCCTACCATATACCCTTTGGAGACAGGACGTTTGCTCAGTTGGAACTCTTAAGACTTTCCTCGGAGGGGTTCTCCATTTGAGACCCCCCCCATTGGCATTCCTGCCCCTCCTTGGGACTTGAATTTTATCCTGGAGAAGCTTACTCTCCCTCCCTTCAAGCCAGCATCTACAGCTGATTTGAAGTTTCTTTCTTGGAAGACACTTTTCCTAGTGGCATTACATCTGCTTGGTGCCTTTCCGAGCTTCAAGCCTCGATGTGCAAAATCCCGTACTTGATTTTCCGCAAGGAACGTGTGGCTCTACCCACCAACCCTAAGTTTCTCCCTAAAGTGGTGACTAACTCAATCCATGGAGCTATCTGCTTTCTTTACCCAACATTCCAATCCAGGGGAGTACCTCTGGCATACTTCGGATGTTAACAGAATCCTGAGATACCACACCATTCGGACTAAGGATCTCAGGAAGATTGATCAGCTTTTTGTCTCTTTTGCTCACAAAAGAGAAGGCAATGCTGTTCCTAAGCAATGCCTAACAATATGGTTGGCACATTGTATCACTTTCTGTTAAGACAAGTTCAAGACATTTCCCAGGTCAAGTATGAGGTCACTCCACCAGAGGAGTAGCTGCCTCTGTGGCTTGTTTTAATGTGTCAGCGGCAGACATCTGTGCAGCTGCAACTTGGAGCTCTGTCCATAAATTCACAAAACACTACAGTTTAGACATTGCCTCTCACCGTAGAGCGGGCTTGAGGTTGGCTGTACTACAAGGTCTCATTTCATGAGACCCGTTCAGCCCTGAGGTTCCATGCTATGGATAACAGTCCATCTTCTTCCAAGTTGTGTATTGGGTGTGCTTTGAAACAACTGAAAAGCTGCATGGGATATACTATATTGGACTAGATATCTGTAACTAATCTCTCTCTCTCTTGCTTACATCTGAGAGAAGTTTTCCTTACTTTTACATTGGTATTGCTTTGTGTTTAATTATTTTAGTTTTTTAATTCAGGAAGAGGGTTTTCAAAACTGCTTATCTTGTCAGCATCTTCAGAAGGGCTGAAATAACTGCATATTTGATTTTCCTTTGTGGCTAACAAACCACCAGGCTGTTTTGGGGCTGGAGAGGGTTACCTGTGTCTGACTTGGATGTCTGGATTTTTCTCTGATTAGCAGGGTATTTTCTCTGTCAAATTGTTGTGTAGGGTATCTTGCTGACAGGAAAGCACTCATCTAGCGGTGGGTGAGAGCTTTAGCTGATTGTTTTGTGAGGGCACAGTTTAGGCCCAACCCCTTCCCACCCCTCACCCCACCCACCCCTGGAAATAGTTCCTTTATACCTGAGGTTCTGACATCATTTCTCAAGAGTACAAGGTACATATCACTGTCTATCCTCTTTAGCACACTGCACTGACAGTATAAGCATACACATTGTATAATATATATATTTCTATATAACAAACCAATCACACACACACGCACACACACACACAAAACAAACAAAAAAAAGTAGATAAACATGTGGGGAGTAGTGCAATGTAATGGCTGTTGGGCAGCAGTCTTCCGGGAGTCTTTCTGGAGGCTGAGATGCTGCCCTATTTGCAGACAACTCTCTGCCCTAAGGGAGGAAGTTGCCCATCTTCAGGCCGCACTGGACAGTAGCAAGGTAACTTCCCCCCAGGCCACACTGGACAGTAGGAAGGGAACTTCCCCCATCCAGGGAGCACTAGCGCCACCACCACTACCTCAGAGGTTGCGAGGAAAGCACAGCAGTTGGACCACAGTGGGCTCAGGGAGGTGAGGAGGGTGGAACAGAGGCATACCCAGTCAATTGTTCCTCCACAATCCATACACCATTCTGGGGAGCATAGCTCCCCATGGATGCACCACAGAGAAGACTGATGACAACTGTCACAAGGAGGCCCACAGGAAGGAGGCAGAAGACACCACAGGGAAAGGAAGCAGCTCCTGGTGGGGAACTCAATTATTAGAGGTATAGAACTGGGGGGAGCTGGGAAAACTGAAGTAAGGTGCCTGCCTGGTGCAATGGCTTGGAGGGATAGGAAGCGCATCCTCAGGATCACGAGAACAGCTGCAAGGGAGTCTGAGCTGGACGTAATTGTCCACCTAGGGACAAATGACTGGGCTCATCATGAGATTAGAGCAGTGCAGGAGGACACTGCAGAGTTGGGGAGGGGCCTAAGACAAGTAGCACTCACAGTATCCTTCTCAGAGGTGCTGCCTGTCAATGGCATGGGGAAGGCGAGGGTAATTAGCACCATGTAGTTTAATGAATGGTGGAAAAAATGGTGTGGAGCACGGGGTTTGGCTTCATTGGGGACTAGGGTTCCACCTGGAGGACACAGCCTATACTGGCAGGATGGTCTGCATCTGTCCAGGAAGGAACAAGTCTTCGAGCAATCGGTTTAAATGCTTCATTGGCAAGCTTTAAACTAGTCAAAGGGAGGCACTGATAAGCAGCAGGAAAATCCCAACGCCTCCCTACAAAACAGGGTACTAAATGAGAAAAGACAGAGGTAGAAAGGTCAGTGGGGATGCTGCAACAGAAGGTAAAGCCATCAAAATGGAGAGCAATGAGTACCAATGCCCGTAGTCTGGTAACAAGCTTCCTGAATTAGTGGCCTTGATGGAGGAGGAACATCTGGATATCGTGGCAGTCACTGAAACATGGTACACACAAAACCATGACTGGGACGTAAACATACCAGGATACACTATCTACAGGAGGGACAGGAGGGTAAAAGAGGAGGAGGAGTAGCTCTTTACATAAGAGAAGGAATAAAAGCAACAGAACAAAAGGGTAAATGAGGAGAAGAAGCACTGTGGGTAAATTTGGAGACAGGCAATGGCTCTGCAATCCGCACAGGGGTTGTATACAGACCCCCTTCTCAGGGGAAGGAAATGGACAAGGAAATGATAGAAGGTATACTTAGAATGGCAGAAAAAGGGGAGATACTGCTGATGGGTGATCTGAATATGCCAGATGTTAACTGGAGTGCAGTTGCAGCAGCCACTTCGAAGAGTGGGGTTATTCTAGATGCCTTACAGGGGGCATGCCTTAGACAACTAGTATTGGAGCCCACTCGAGAAGGAGCAATATTAGACCTGTTTCTCTCAAATGGAGATGGAGAGAGTATCACAGATGTAGAAGTGGGTAGCCATCTAGGAACTAGCGACCATCGAACAGTATGGTTCACAATAAATACAGCAATAGAGTCAGGCCATACAAAGGCAAAAGTACTGGACTTTAGGAGGGCTGACTTTGCCAAAATGGGTGAGTGCCTAAGGAATGCACTAGCAAATGGGCAGGAAGGAGGGTGGAAGAACAATGGGGAATAATAAAACTGCCATCACAGAGGTAACGAGCCTTTGTGTGAAGCAAATAAACAAAACAAAACGATGTAAGAAACCACTATGGTTCTCAAAGGAAGTGGCAGTGAAGGTTCAAGAGAAAAAGAAAGCATTCAGGAAGTACAAGGAATCGGAGAAGGAGCAGGACAGAGAACTGTATCAGTTAAAGCAAAAGGAGGCTGGGAAGGCAGTCAGAACAGCAAAGGCCCAAACCGAGGAAAAGATAGCCAACTCAGTTAAGAAGGGGATAAAACCTTTTATAGGTACATCAGGGAGCAAAGGAAGACCAAGGGAGGATAGTGAGGCTTAATAAAGGGAGGGAGGGAGGAGGGTGGGCAGAGGGAGACTGTGAAAGGCAGAGATACTAAACAAATATTTTTGCTCAGTATTTACAAATGAAGAGGGGAGGTACATAAACAAACAGTAGAAACACTCTGCATACAGAAGTTGATACCAGCCCATTTACAGAAGAAAGGGTTCTGAAAGAACTCTTGAAACTGAAGGTGGACAAAGCAATGGGGCCTGATGGGCTTCATCCCAGAATTCTAAAAGAACTAAGGGTAGAACTAGTGACACCACTGACTACCCTCTTTAACAAATCATGGGAGGATGGAGTGGTACCCGAGGACTGAAGAAGGGCAGATGTGATTTCCCTTCACAAAAGTGGGAGCAAGGCAGAAGCAGGAAACTACAGACTTGTTAGTTTAACCTCAGTGATAGGGAAAATGATGGAATCACTTCTGAAGGAAAGAATTGTCGAGTATCTAGAGGCCAGAGGGACACAGGACCCTAGGCAGCATGGATTCACAGCGGGAAGGTCATGCCAGACGAATCTGATAGATTTCTTTGACTGGGTGACCAAAGTAGTAGATCAGGGAGGGGCTGTGGACATGGCCTACCTAGACTTTAGCAAGGCATTTGACACAGTCCCACACAAAAGATTAATACAAGTTAGCCAGCCTAGAGTGGGTCCCAAGATGACAGCCTCGTAAGAATTGGCTGGAGAATAGGACACAGTGAGTAATAGTAAATGGAGTCCACTCAGAAGAAAGGAGGGTTACTAGTGGGGTACCGCGAGGTTCAGTATTAGACTGGTCCTCTTCAATGTCTTTATAAGCGACATTGCAGAGGGACTGGATGAAAAGTATGTCTCTTTGCAGATGACACAAAGATCTGCAACAGAGTTGATGTACAGGGTGGGTGGAAAGGATGAGAAGGGACTTGGCAAGGTTAGATGAATGGTCAAATGTATGGCAGCTTAGATTCAATGCTAAGAAATGCAAGGTAATGCACCTGGGAAACAAAACGCAGGGGAAGAGTACACAATGGGGGGTGAGATACTGACAACAACAAAAATGGAAAGGGAGCTGGGGGTAGTCATATCAGATGACCTTAAGGTGGGCAAGCAATGTGAGAGGGCAGCAAGGAGGGCTGGGGGGATACTGGGATGCATAGGGAGAGGCATCACCAGTAGAAAACAGGAAGTTATTATCCCTCTGTACAGACAGCTGGTGAGACCCCATCTGGAGTACTGTGTGCAGTTCTGGAGACCCAGTCTCCGCAAAGACATAGACAGGATGGAGGCTGTCCAGAGGAGGGCAACTGGAATGGTGCAGGGTCTGCACTGGAAGACATATGAAGAGAGACGAAAGGAGCTTAATATGTATAGCCTCGAGGAAAGGAGGGAGAGGGGGGACATGATAGAAACGCTCAAGTACCTCAAGGGAATCAACAAAGTCCAAGAGAGTAGCATCTTTCAAAAAAAGAGGTGTGCAAGAACAAGAGGGCACAATTTGAAGATGGGGGGGGCAGCTCAGAGGTAATTTAAGAAAGTATTTTTTCACAGAGAGGGTTGTGGATGCACGGAACGGCCTTCCAGAAGAGGCTGTGGAGTCAAAATCAGTGGTGGAATTCAAACATGCATGGGATAGTCATAAGGCCATTCTGGGGGGGGGTAGGAATAAGTAGGCTGCTGGTTAACTAGGATCTGCAGCTTATCCAGTAGGTAGGGAAATGGGCAGACTGAGTGGACCAAGCGGTCTTTATCTGCCGTCAAATTCTATGTTTCTCCTCCCGAGTTCTTTTACTTGTTCCAGACTGCTTAGGACCCAGTCCTATATGTGAATACCTACTGCAAGAGCCCTCTCGAAGTACGATAGTCCAGTTAAGTAAGAACTTACTGTAACAGTAGATCTTCGAGAGAGGCTTTTGCAGTAGAGATTGCCTTCCCGCCCTCTGTTCCTCTGAGTTTTCTTTGCTTCATTTCCATGGGGGGAATATCCTCTTCTCTCTCATCTTCCCTGTTTTGGCCTTTGGTGGGAAAGAACTGGAAGGCGAGCGTGGGGGACCATCCCTTTATACTGACGTCGTATGACGCCGGTCACCTGACATGGGGGTGGTCCCCCGCCAGAGACTGCTAGCTAGAAATTTTTCCATGGGGTCCTGATGCCTGGCAGCTTAGTCCTATATGTGAATACCTACTGCAAGATCCTCTCTTGAAGATCTACTGATCTTTCTTTGAGAAACAGCTCTTGCAGCAGGTTACACCATAAGGACTGAAGCTGGCAGATGCCAGGCCCCACGGAAATTTTCTAGCTAGCAGTATCCAGCTGGGACCACCCCCAACGTCAGGCATTATACAAAAGGGGGCAGTACCCCAGAATCCCCGGTTCTTTTCCCGCTGTTTACTTGCCAGCATCGGCCTCACAGACGCCCTTTTGAGCGAACGATGACTAGCGCTTCCAGCAATCTTTTGCTTTACTCAATGTCTGCATCTCCTAATCCTTCCACAGAAGGACACCCCTCCAAGTGTGCCTGCGGAAAACAGATCCCGTTTAAGGATCTCCATTCGGCCTGTCTGCGGTGCCTAGGTCCGGAGCACGACATCCAGGGCTGCTCTTTGTGTCAGAAGTTTAATAGCCACACCAGATCTGCCGTCAGAAGGCACTTCAGAGGTTCCTGTTAGAAGAACAATTAAAAATAATGGACAAAGACCCTGCCTCCAGAGGTGAGTCTACCTCTTAAGTCCCGTAAACACCGAGAAAAGGCCAGGTCCAGATCCCCGAACCGGGCCTCGGACTCGCGCAGCAGCTCAGGTTCCACGCGCTCAGACTGTTCTCCCTCCAGGACTCGCTGTCAGCCTCCTCCCATTAAAGTCCAGGCTTCAGGCGGTCTTTCGGTTTCTGTCCACCCATTAAAGACTTCCAGGACTTCGGACCCTTCTTCAACGCCCTCCTGGGCCTCAGAGAAGTCTTCAGACCGTCATTGGTCCAAGTCCTCTTCCAAGTCTGCTTCTGTTTCCTCGGACAGATGCCGGGACCCCGATGCCAGATCGGCCTCCCAGGGGACCTGACCCCCCTCCCAGGAAGACTAAGGATCTGACGTCCCTCAAGCGGACGTCGGACCTTAAGCCGGCTGCCGACCCTTCTCCAGCCAAATGCCCTTCGGACTAGAGATCCCTTAAGCACCTGACGTCGGTCAAATGACCTACGGAGCCAACGACTGCCCTCCCTTCACTGGCTGATACCGGTCGCCGGGGTTCATCTGAGGAGGACCTGACATTGCCTGACAACCAGGCAGGTGACGCTTGGCTTCCGCAGGAGTCTTCACCCAAACCGTCGATGCCCTCAGATCCAACGCCGGACACTGGCGACAGACCAACCCTGATGCCAGGACCGTCCTCCAGTATGAACATCCAAGAAGTCCAGGATCTCTTCACCTTCTGGTGGGACTCTATTAAAAAGGATGTAGCCCCCTAGCCGGCCCAGTAGTGCTGAGGGTTGAGGCGCTGGACACCACACCTCGCTCCATGCTGGCGACCTGGGTTCGGAAACGAGCCAGGGTCGGCAGGGGAAGAGAAGGATTGAGTGTCCGTAGGAGTGAACAGTGTTATCGCAGGCAGTCTGAGCCGATCTCAGGCCAGAGTCCACGAATGGGAACTACTCCAAGAGGTTGTAGAGAATCTGTTTCGCAGATGTAGGACGCCAGAGTTAACCTTTTCGCGTCCCCATCCAATGCAGAACTGCCCAATTTCTGCTCGCTAGATCCAGGGCCTGGTGTTTTCTGGCGAGACGTGTTGTCCCTCTCCTGGGCAGGCAGATTACTCTACGTATTTCCTCCCTTCCCGTTAATCCAGAGGATTCTTCTGAAACTCCGCGGAGAGCAGGCGATGCTGATACTAATTGCGCCCTTTTGGCCCATGCAGATCTGGTTCCCTCTACTGTACCAACTTTCTCTGGAACCGCCAGTGCCTCTGCTAATCAGCTCTCACTTACTGTCCCAGGAGGCAGGATCCTTGGTCCATCCGGACCGTCGCTCCCTGAACCTGCATGCCTGGCTCCTAGGGACACAGCAGTCATGCGTCACGGGGTCTCGCAAGAGGTGGCAGATGTTCTAGCAGCAGCTAGAAAACCAGCCACTCATGCCATGAAATGGCATACTGTAGATTTTGTCTCAGGGCTCAAGCACGGGGACTTTCCCCACTGGATTGTTCTGATAATAGAATAATAGATAATAACAGAAAGGGCATATTTTACACCATCAAGGATCTCTGCTATTCAAGGAAGTGCAGCTAGCTCTTGTTGGCATTTGTGTGGGGGTATTGGTAGCCATGGGCACATGTTTTGGTTTTGCCCAAAAATTTTGAAATGATGGCAGTAGCTACATGTGGAGCATACGTAATAAAAAAAATGTTTTTTGACCCAGATTGCTATATATTAGACAGATATAATGTGTATGATCTATCTAGGAAAGAGATGAAAATATGTGCCTTGGCTGCTATGGTACTTAAAAGACAAATTTTAGATAAAATGGAATTGGACAGAAATAGGGGACTGGAATTAATGGATCTATAAATTTAAGGAGAATTTCTACTGGCGAAAATAAGTTTGGAAATTAAAGAAGTGGAAAATAATTCAGAGGAATGCTATATTAATTCGGCTGAAATTATTTTTATCCTTCCACCTGTTTTAAGATTAGATGGATGAATTTGGAATATTGATATTTTAATTGATGTTCTAATTTAACTGGAGAGAAATGTTCATGTGGTAAAAAAATGTGTGTAGTTTGTATATGTTTAATTACTTTTGTCTGTCTGTGTAGATGATTTCTTCATATATATTAGAAAATAAAGAAATATTTATAATAAAAAACAGTGGACATTGGTAGGATTCAGATCTCACAATGTTTCAAAAACTGTTTCCATTTTTTTTTTACGTTAAAGTTCATTAGGATTTTCGGAAATCGTAACAGTGCACCACACACAGTACAGTAATAACTCATTGTCCAGTGGTGGACAATTATTGTATCTGGTAGATAATTTGGGTAATCATAAAACACTACTGCCCTAGAGAGGCACAGATAAAGAAAACCTGAATCAAGGCAACATCATTGTAGAATGTAAAGAGAAATAGTAAGGTGGAAACGAGTGAAGATTTTGAAACCTCACAGAAAGCTTATGAAGGTGAGATGGAACTGTGTGATTCGGCTGCACCTTCATTCTCTCGAAAGGGTGTAAAGACCAAATGGTAATATTGACATGTCTCGTAAAGGCATTATATAATGTATGTGGTTCTAGAACCTATAAGTCTGTGGAGTGAGCTACCAATAGGTGGTCAGTAATTGGGGAGGCTTCCTATCCTCCAGGAGCTTAAGAAAGGGCAACCATCATGTGTTGTAATATTTTCATAGCCAGTATTCTTTAACAATGCTGGACCCAATCCAAGAAACGGGGGACAAGGGGTCCCACCACCTATATGTAATAGCTTTAGCAAAGTTAGCTATAAAGATCAGAAAATGTGCAACAGTTTTGGATTCAGTAGCCCTTGTGGTGGAGGACCCAAAGACTGTTTGAATTTCAGGACATTGAAAGAGGCTGTAGTTGGTGTGTTCAATATCTTAGCTCGCATGGCTTTAAATTACTGTGCACCTTATGTATTGATGTACTGATGTTTTGAGCACTGTTGCTTCTTTCTTCCCCTTCACCCAGGATGCATCTGGAAATTAGTTATCAACTCAGTATGTCTTCCCTAGTAAAACTTTTAAAAGAAATACAGGCAAATTGAACTCCCTGTTGACATTCTGGTTTCAAGGGACTTTTGCAGTATTAAAAGGAAGAAAGGGGGTGATAAAAGGGCAGTAGTTTCAATGTTGGATTCCAGAGCAGACTGGACGGATTATTGTTTCTTTCTCTGCTCAAAACTTTTAGTATTTACGAAAATGAATTGCTTATCCCTGCAACTTGGCCTTCAGTTAACAGTCCCAAGGCAGAACCTGAATTCACATCCCAAGATGTAAGAGAAATTCTAACCCAGTTGCCTGCCTTTACAAGTTCTCTCACCTCTGGAATGTGCAACCTCTTGGGTTCACTCACCCCATTGGCATTCCCTCTGTCAAGTAAATAAAAGCTTACCCACTAGTTGGAAAAAAGTGTCACAGGAGAGGTATGCTGTTATATGTTGCAAATGATATCATGAAGCCCAATCTTTTTACATTCGTTTAACAAAAAAATGCCATCCTTAAATGGCGGACGGTTGTCTTAATCCCATCTGTTCCTCTGAATTCTCCAGTGTTGATTTATTTGGCACTGGGTGGTGGAGGGGGCAGGGGCTCCCAAATGTGCTTGTGGATTGTATATAACGTATCTGGCTTTAAATGGCGCTCTACTGGAAATTCATGTGTGTTTTGTTCTTCTTTCCCTCAATAACTGCAGGCACACCTTATGGAAACGGATCCAGCGAGCAGTCATACCGCTGTTGGCCCAGATCATCTCCATCATAGACCGGGACAGGAACTTGGATCTGCTGATCAATTCCCGCTCCAAGGAGTTTGTGAAGAAACTGTGGTTGGATATCTTCAGTGACCCAAACCTTTTGGACATTCCACATATCTGGAGTAACGACAGGTGAAGTAATGAAATGTATATGTCATTGCCTTATCAGCATCCAGTCAGTGTACAGAAACCTTGGAGAGTGCCCATACATATAACAGTTGTCACTTTTTAACTGTTGTTGTGAGTGGAATATCCCACCCCGGGTATGCAGAGACAGCCCTTGAGTGTGCTTTGTGCATTGCAACCCAGCAGGGGTACGTGTGGTAAAATGTGACCTCACAACACACTCTTGTCATGGGTTAATCTTACTTCGAGAGTAAGCTCTTGCAGCAGGTAATAACATATAGGACTGATGCCACCTGGCGGTGGATCATGACAACTTTTTCTCCAGCAGTACCTTGGAGACCGCCCACCTCACGTTGGCTCCACCCCCGATGTTCCATCCAGTATATAGGAGGTGATGGTCCCCATGTGCTCCAGTTCTTTCCTGCCATCATACGTGCTAGTTGGCTCTCGGTTAACCTCTGCCAGTACCAACCGCTGCCTTGTATTTCTCCGTTCTTTCTCTGTAAATCATCTGGATGTCCACTCCACTGACGGGGCACACCAAGCGCTCCTGCAGGCGTCAGATCCCCTCTAAGGACGGTTATTCCCCCTGTCTGTAATGCCTTGGCCCAGACCATGACTCCGGGGCTTGCTCCCACTGCCAGGCCTTTAACAGTAGAACCCGGATCAGCCACCAAAAATCTCTTCAGGCCTTCCTCGCTCAGGAACAGTTGGCCGCCATGCAGAGAGACTCCAATTCAGAAGGGGATTCTTCTTCACCCGCCAGGAAAAAACACCACAAAGACAAACACCGGGAGAAGTACAAGGAACGGGAGAGTTCCCACTCAAGGTCCCAGTCCTCGGGATTGCACATGGCCTCCAAGTCTAGCTCCTTGGGCCATGACGCCCGCCTGACATACCTCAAGCCGTATACTCCCGCTTCCCGGCCAGCTTCTACTGCCAAGCCCTCCAGATCCTCTGCTTATCTACAACCAATAAAGATCCACCCTCCCCTGGGCTCATTGGGGAAGACTACAGACCCAGGTAAGTCTTCCTCCCACTTGGCCTGTGTCTCTGGTGCCAACTCTTGGGAAGGGAAAAGGGCCTCCAGGCACTAGTCCAGCAGGGCCGCTTCTTTGCCTCCAAAGTAAAAGTCCTCCTACCGTCATCAGCTCCGGGCTTCTTATCGGATCGGAGGGACCAGACACTTAGGCATTCTGACCACCCCCTGCCTTCGGCTTCAGAGGGGTGTCTGTCGGACAAGTCTCATAAGCTGTACTTGGACCGCCGGGCCACTATTGGTCCCCCAGCTACCACCCCACCACCGGCCAAAACTACCCCAGCCAGCCCTGTCTCCCCTCTACGCAATGACCAGATGCCAGCCCAGCTACTGTCTGAACCCAACAACGTCCTGCAAGAGGCGCCATTGTCTTCACCCATTCAGCTGACACCGGAGCAGCCTGACGCTGGCACCGACGACGGTATTGAAGCACCGATGCCTGAGCCAGCACCTAGCTCTCCTAAGCTGAATATAGCTCGGGTAAAAGAGTTGTTTTCCCACTGGTGGGACACTGTCAAACAGGACCTGAATCCCAAACCAGGACCGTT
The DNA here is from genome assembly GCA_016271365.2 of Neoceratodus forsteri. Lineage (NCBI taxonomy): Eukaryota > Metazoa > Chordata > Ceratodontiformes > Ceratodontidae > Neoceratodus > Neoceratodus forsteri. The sequence goes on along the minus strand of JADMNL010000024.1, from coordinate 434,715,232 downwards.
GCTCACCCCAGAGCCTAACCCGGTTCCTGAACCTCCACTAGATCTCACAGAGGTTCCGCAGTCACAGGGAGAGGACACTGGACTGCCACATTCCCCTCGCAATCCTCGTACGTCCGCTGATAAACACAGGTGATCCCGCTGTCGGAGCTCATTGCGCCCCTACGCCGACTAACGCAGCACAAAATGAAGGAGACGTAATTTCCTTCTCCTTCTTCGGATTCTGAAGTAGACTCTAACACTTCCAAAATGTCAGATGTAGAATCTCTGCCCAGGGACGGGAGGACCAACCAAATCTCTTCCGGATGACCCCAGTTTTATGGATGTAATTCGGCACATTTAGGAAAACATCAGGTGGGATGTGGAGGCACTCGACCCAGGGCGCCTACGGTTGGCTAAATACTTGCATCAAAAAGACCCTATGCCAGTGGTCATCCCACCCATGGTGGGCACCTTCCAGGACGTGACTCAAGCTACCTGGATGCATCCACACTCCTCTTCGGCGGTCCCCAAAAAGACCCACAGACTTTACTGGGCACCTAATAACCATCCTTTCTTGGCTGAACATCAAGCTGCAGACTCGGTGGTGATTTCAGTGGCTCATTATCATTTGCAGAGGCCCAAACACCTGAGCACCCAGCTGCCTGACAGGGAGTCAAAGCAGCTGGATTAATTGGGCAGAAAGGTGTACACGTCTGCCACTTGCAGCATCAGGAGTCTCAACTTCCTGACCCATATGGTTCAATTCCAGAACACCCTCTGAGAACAAGGACTGGACATTCTGCAAAGGCATGCCCGACTGCCTGCAAAAGGCAGAGCTTATGAAATTGCTCCAGACAGGCTTGGACGTTGGTACGCACGTGATATGTTCTGCATACGACTCTGCAGACATGTCTGCAAGGGCAGCTGCCTCTGGCATTTGTCTCTGGTGTCACTCCTGGCTCTTGAGTTTCTAGTTTCGTGCCAGATGTTCAGTCGAACATTCTGGATGCTCCCTTTAGAGGCTCCATCCTCTTTGGTGAAGAGTCGGAGAAGATTATTTCAGAGCTAAAAGACTCCAGTAAGACTGTCCGTACCGTGCAGTCTGTGTACCGCCAGAAACAGGGATAGTATCGTCGGTCCCATTTTTATAGCAGATGGGGATACCAGCCTCAGCAACCCCACTTCCAACACCAACAGCAGCAGGGAGGTTTTGATCAAAGAGGTGGGGCCAAAGGCTCCTCGGCTTCCACCTCCCGACAGGCAAAACCAGCCCAAGCCACCGTTCCCCCTCCCCCTAATGCCTGACTATTCAGGCAACCCTCCTTTCCTCGAAGACAGAAGAGGAGAGCAGTTTGGAGGCCGCTTTTCTCTGTATTCACAAGCGTGGAGAGAGGAAACCTCCAATCAGTGGGTCTTCGAGCATTCTGTTGAATTCAAAGAGCTTCCTCTGGACAGACCACCTCCCCCATCCCATCATACAAGGGGTCACATAGATGTGATAACACAAGAGATTCTGGCTCTATTGGCCAAAGAGCCGGAGAACCCGCTCCTCCGCCAGAGAGAGACTCGGGGTTACTCCCATTTCTTCCTGGTTCCCAGGAAGGCGGGGGACTTATGACAGATCCTGGATCTCAGTGGTCTGAACCTTTGGGTTTCATACAAAAGGTTCCAAATGGTATCACTTCCCAGCCTCCTTCCCATGATTTTCTGGTGAGATTGGCTGGCGTCAATGGACATGCAGGATGCTTACCTGCATATCCGAATCGCCAGGGAACACAGGAGGTTCCTGAGGTTCAGGTTCCAGGGAAGTCGCTTCCAGTTTCCAGTACTTCCCTTTGGTCTCTCATCATCCCCAAGTGTCTTCCCGAAGTGCGTGGTGGTGGTCGCTGCCTCACTGTGCAGATTGGGCCACTTTGTGTTGCCTTATCGGGACAACTGGCTCTTTTTGGCTCCCTCCAGAAGCCGTCTTTAGGAGACAGTTCAGGACACCCTCACACTATGTCGGCATCTGGGAGTCGCAGTCAATCCCGACAAGTCATTCCTAACTCCCACGAAGAAACTGCAGTTCATAGGGGCGGTGTTGAGTACTATTCAAGGGAAGGTTTTTCTTCCATTTTACAGGGTAGAGCACATCAGGACTTTGGCCTGTACCATATCTTCCAACATCGATGGTTCCCGCCAGACTACTGCTCAGGTTGCTCAGCCACATGACAGCTGCCATAGCCTCAGTTCTCTCTGCAAGGTTTCGAATGAGAACTATTCAGTGTACCCTTGTTAAGGTCCAGTGGGATCAAAATCGGGACGGCCTGAATGCAAGGGTCAGAGTCACGGAGCCAGTCTGGCAGGAGCTCCGCTAGTGGATGCCTTCCCTGAGCCTCCTGGAGGGAGTTTCTTTCCATCCAGGAATGCCTTCACCGACTATGACCACAGACGCCTCAGATATGGGATGGGGCACGCACTTAGGGGATCACAGAATGCAAGGTTCCTGGTCTCCACTAGAGGAGAGCCTACACATCAATATTCTTGAGTTGAGAGTGGTCCTGTATGCGTTGCAGGTCCCATATTCGGTCATACTTCGGGTCATCTCCTAGTCCAAATGGACAACACTTCTGTGGTCTTCTACATCAACACACAAGGAGGTACTCACTCTTACCCTCTCTGCCGAGAGGCTATGAGAGTTTAGGACTGGGTCACCACTCATCAGTTGACCGTGTCAGCTATCCACATTCCGGGGATCAAAACACGCTAGCAGATGCTCTCAGCAGGTCGAGGTCACAGGCTTATGAATGGTCTTTCCTACAAAGTGTGGTTAATGATCTGTTCGTCAGCTGGGGACACCAGACTTAGACCTGTTCGCATCCCGATCCAGCGCAAAACTGCCCAGTTTCTACTCGCTTAATCCAGAGCCTGGTGCTTTTTGGTGAGACGCATTGTCCCTCTCTTGGAAGGAGAGGTTTCTTTACACCTCCCTCCCGTTTCCTACTCCTGCAAAGAGTCCACTTCAAAGCGCAGTCAGAGGAGACTACCCTTATCCTGATAGCTCCATTGTGGCCTCAGCAGATATAATTCCCCTTACTACAGTGTCTCCCTGGAACCTCCTGTACCAGTCTCAACTCATCTTTCTCAGGACAACAGGTCCATGGTTCACCGTAACCTACGTTCCCTCCACTTGCATGCCTGGCTCCTCAGGACCTAGCTAAGCTTAGGTTTTGGAGTATCGAGTAAGGTGGCGCAAGTCCTGGTGGAGGCGCAAAAACCCTCCACGAGAGCTACTTACGCTATGAAATGGAAGCATTTCTGTCTGTGGGCCACATCAAGACATTTGGATCCTTTGGTCTGTCCGGTCAATACGATTCTGGAATACCTGTTTTCTTATTCGAGTCAGGTCTCAGTTACACCGCCATTAAAGTACACCTGTCCGCTCTTTCTGCCTATCACGCCCCTGTCCAAGGCAGATCAGTGGCTCAATTGGAGGTGTCTAGAGCCTTTCTTAGAGGCATTCTACATATCAGACCCCCTTTCAGGACTTTGTTCCTCCTTGGGACTTAACTTTTTGTTTTGAAGAAGTTAATGCACCCTCCTTTTGAGCCAGCCACGGATTGTGAGCTACATTTTGTCTCTTGGAAACATTATTTTTAGTTATTGTTACTTCGGCTCGTTGGATTTCCAAGCTTCAGGAACTCATGTGTAAGGAACCTATTTGATTTTCCACAAAGATAGGGTAGACCTATGCATTAATTCTAAGTTTTTGCCTAAAGTAGTATCGGAGCTTACCTTGAACCAGGCGGTTCAACTTCCAGTATACTACCCAAACTACCTTAACAAAGGGGAGGCCCTTCTCCACACCCAGGTCATCTTCCTTTGCATGTCTGGCAAGAGGTGCGTGGACCACTTTGCTTTATAGCATTTTAGTAGCCTCATGCGAGGGACTGTCACCACGTATATACTGGAAGAGACGTCAGGGTGGAGTCGACGTGAGGTGGGTGGTCCCTGAGGTACTGCTAGAGAAAAAGTTGTGACCTGCTGCCAGGTGGCGTCAGTCTTGTATGTTATTACTGGTTGCAAGAGCTTCTCTCGAAGATCTACTGTTACGGTAAGTTCTTATGTAACTGTACTTTCCTTGTGTGACCCAGGGCAACAGTGGTTGCAAATGCAGGCTGGTGTCTCCTGCTGGGATGGTAGGTGCAGTGAGGATACATTTTGGATCGCCCAGAGACTCGGCTAACAAAAAGATGCTTGGGTGTTGGGAAGGAGGTTTCAGAATCTAATGTCCTCAGTGGGGTCACAGTGTCAAACAGTTTTCTCATTACAAGTCACGCCACTCACTGCATAACAATTGGAATTGGTGACCCAGCTACATGGGATGGTGGCTAGCATGAGCATGAGATGGCTAACACTTGCATTACCATGTGGTATGAAATGTAAGAAAGGTAGGCTGGCGCTCATCTGAGATAGGACTGGAAAACTCTGTGAATTCTAAAAGGAGCGACACTGAAGTAGCTAGTTAGTGCAGTGGTGTTGGGGGTGCCTTCCTTTCTAGATATGTCTCAACCAGGATTTGGGAACCACCTGTCGTCTGTGCCTCATCCAGGATGTCAGAAAGGCGATGGTGGGTTAAAGCAGGCAGTGTGCCATTTTGGACACTCCCTCCTTAGAGAAGAGTCACCTGCCAGCACAGGATCTAGTAGTAAAAATGTTTTTATTCATTGAAAATTCACATGAATAAAGGATAATCTCGATTGAGCGAGGCTGATTTTCAACAAGATCCCATACAGTAAAAAGAATACAGAAAATGTGGCAATCGCATACAATATGACTAACAATAAAATGTAACCAAAAAATTTACAAAAAAAAGAAAAGCATTGAAAAAAAATCACAATTCAAGTTCACACACATCAGTATCACCACTCACAATTTAGATACCAATCCATAATAAAATAAATTCCTAAAGTGCAGTGCGCTCTTACTAATGATAATAATAACCCTCACTATATATCCACAGATATTCTTTATGTATCTATACAACATTGCCTTTTTTGACGTGAACTATGCTGATGCCAACGCTGTATAAAGGGCCAATAATCTTCTACATTATCCAAGAACAATGTCACAGGAATTGCATTCCAACCCAACAACCCTCTATAGTGTATAGATTGTCGTCCAATATTCAAGTTATAACTAGGCAACTCCAGACTTGGCATTTGACAATATGTTAGTGAAGCCAGTTTGTTTCTGTAGGTCAAATTATCTGCAGCATGCCCTGGATACTTCTCCTTCAAACCTTTATAAACAATTATTAACAAATGTTCATGGTTTCGTTCATACAGAGTATACCACCCTTTTAGGAGGCAGTATAGCATAGTGGTCTAAGGCTCTGAGCTGCAAATTTGGTGACATCCAGCAGGCCAGACCTGGGTTTGAATCCCACAGCTTCCACTTGCATACTGTGTGACCCTGAGCAAGTCACTTAGCCTCCTTATGCTCCCAGGTCGCTCCTGTAAAAAAGCTTTCAGCTTAGTGTGCTATACCTGGTTTAACAACTAAATAAAAAAAATTAAAAAAAAAACACCCTAAACGATCAAAGAGCAGGCACCTATGGGTTAATCTAGGGGCCCCTAGAATAAATCTAGCCAAGCTGTTATAACTTACTTCTAATTTTTTAAATCCTGTTTTCTCCCACAAGAATAAAATATATCCCTGTAATCAAACATAAGGATGATCATTGTATTTACTACTTTTTTCCTTACTTCCACACTCATTGCCGATTTAACCCTATAGAGAGCTCCTATTCTTTTATTCACATTCCTAGTCAAGTTACCAATGTGTATATCCCAACACAATGAGCTGTCAATCCAAAGGCCCAGGTACCTATACATATGTGTCTGTTGGATCGGGGTCTCTCCCAAGGGCAGCCAATCCCAGGACCATGCCCTCCAGGTTGTCACTTTTACGATGTAACAACATGGCCTGTGTTTTCTTCACATTCAGAGTCAGCCTACTATCTCTTAAGAAGCTCTGGAATTTATCAAGGGCTAGCTGAAGCCTTTTTTGTATCACTTCAATAGATTTATCTGATGTATAGATAATAGTATTGTCGGCATAAAGATGGTACTTTACTTCAGAATCAAGAAAAGACAGGCCATTTACGTACATGTTGAACAGCATTGGCCCTAGGATGGAGCCTCGTGGGACCCCCGATCCAACAGGCAAGGAACAGGACTCCCATCCACCCAATGAAACCTTTTGACTCCTATTTATCAACTACGATTTCAGCCACTTTCCACTCAGGCCCACCACCCCAAGAGATGCTGCCCTGGACAGGAGGACACAGTGATCCAAAGAATTAAAAGCTTTGGATAAATCCACAAATATTGCCCCCACTAGTGTCCACCTGTCCAGGGCTGCCTGCACATCTCCCATGACTTTGACAAGTGCAGAAGTCATACTGTGCAATTTCTGGAAACTGGACTGCATACTATTCAATAAACCAGAGGAGTCCAAGTGCTTTCTTAATTGGTCAGCTACTATTCTTTCCAATATTTTAGATATCTGGGGCAAAAGAGAGATAGGCTTATAATTGTCCATCTCTGTCCTATTACCACCTTTAAATATGGGTATAACCTTGGATTGTTTCCAACACAATGGATACACTCCTGTAGTTAAAGATTTATTAAACAGATATGTCAGGGGATAGGCTTTAATAGGAGCAGCATACTTAACTAATATTGGCGAAATATTGTCCAAACCCAGAGCCTTAGCAGTGCAGTGTTTAAATCTATTAGTTCTTTAATCACGGTTTCTACTTTTATTCCTTCAAATAGAAAAGATTTAATGTACCCATGATCTCTCAACTGAGGTAACTGACAAGATCCAGAGGAACAGGTTGGATTGGCTGAACTAGTCACTCCCATCTTGCTTAAGTGCCTGTTCAGTCGATCCAACGCCTGTTGCGATAATGGTGACAGCTGGCCATCAATATTTAACACCTTTATTTCATCAGCCCCCTGACCCTTAATAAGTGTGTTTATTGTTTTCCAAAAATCTTTGGGATTTTTTAAGCTATTTTTATCCAGCAAATGGGTATAATGTTGCTTTGCCCCTCGAACCTCCCTAACATATTCGTTAACAAAGCTTTTTAAATCTGTCCCAATCCTGTTCATTACCTTTTCTTTTGGCCTGATGCCATGCCTTGTCCCTCAATAGTTTTAACTTTTTAAGCTCTTTAGAGTACCATAATGTAGCATTTTGTTTCAAAATCTTGGTTTTAATTGGAGCATGTTTATTGCAAATCTCCATAAATTCTCCAAGGAAATAGTTCCATAAATCATCCATTGATGGGATCAGATGCGTACGTTCCCAGTCAATAGCACTTAAATCCATTATGAAATCAACATAATCAAAATCTCTAAAGCTACGCCAGCTGATTCTCCTTTTCTTATCTGAACTTTTACATTTAACCCTATTACAAAATATAAATCGGTGATCTGAGATTGTATAAGGTAAAACCCCGCTATCTATAATATTGTCCACAGTATTGGTAAAAATCAGATCCAAAATTGAAGAAGTTGAGACTGATGCCATATTTATTCTTGTGGGCTCTCAAATTAGTTGACTTCAACCCACATTTATTTTTTTGCAGATCAATCAGTGGATGAGACTCGTTAATATTTTGCCAATTAGAATTAAAGTCTCCTGCCATCAGTATTTAATGACTATCATTATAGTCAAACAACCAATCCTGCAAACAGTTAATGGCCTGGGCTTTAACCTTAGGTGGACAATATATCCCCACAATCAAAACGTTCTTTGTGTAGGGCAATTTTAGTTCTAGGGCCAGCATCTCCAGTTCCTCCATATCTATTTTTAATTTCCAATTGTGTCAAGATTAAATTAGATTTCCCATAGATTAGGATCCCCCTTTTATTTCTGTCTTTTCACCATAAGTTCTGCCCTTGAATATTTAAATAAGTATCCTTAATTTTAAAATTTAATCAAGTTTCAAAAATTATCACAATCCCGGGGTCATGGTCAATAACCCTGGGGCAAATCAGATCCATTTTATTTAACATACTCCTGGCATTTAAGTGTATTAGCCCCAGTCCCTGTTTTACATAAGAAATGCCACTCTGCTTTACACCTGGATCGCCCAGTACTATTTCACCGGAATTCTGAGAGGCATTATACAAGGGGGTTTATTGATAGGCCAGAGGCCCTGGATTTGGATGAACATCTCCACACAACATTAAACACATAATAAGCAATGCCTTGAAAGATCTAATAGATCAATTCTTTGAATATGCCCCCCTGATTACTTTAATTAACCATTTTACCATCTCCGGGTCTATTAATCTTTTAAAATGTACCCATCTCAAAACTAAATGTCCCTTACACAAAGCATTACTGAGACTTTTAGACCATGAGTTTGCCCCAGTAAGGACTTCCCTGGGTAAACCAAACCTTCTCTCACCTATGGTATTGGATCTAATCAAAGCATGTTCCTGCAAGGCTGTTTGCCGCTTCATATCGTTTCCCCAAACCCCTGGAGCCTGAAGGCCCCATACCAACAACATTAGGCTTGCCTTCTGGTGGCCTGGGATGGGGGAATTGAGGCATACCCAAAGGGTATACGCAAAGACTACCCTACCACTGGCACTAGTAGGTACAGTTGACATGAATGTGAAGATGTTGGGGTCTGAATGCATGCCAGTGCAAAGGCATCCAGTATAATCAGATCTTGGAGGGCTTCTGCCTTCTAGATGATGCAGAAAGTCATCACAGGGCATGCCCCTGAGGGAGCTGGGGGTGAAAAAGAGGCAGTAGGAAGAGAGTCTTTGCTTACTATGTGGAACATGTATCTCCCTTGGGAGGCTGGACCATCTTGGGTTCCTTGCCATGGGATGACAAGCTGTGGGTGGCTATGGGCAGAGCACCCCGGAGGTGGTTGGACTCCTCAGATAATGGGACCCGAGGATGATTAGATGGAAGGAGATTCCAGATCTGACCTGGTAGGGAAAATGGAGGGGCATAACTAGCAGAAGGAGGGAGATGCTGATGCCTGTTTACAAGGCCATGGTGACACCACACCTGGAGTACGGGGTCCATTTCTGGAGACTACCCCTACGCAAGGACATTGATGGGATGGAAAGGGTTCAGAGAAGAGCAACCAAGATGGTGCATGCTATGCAGGGGAAACCATACGAACGGAGGTGTAAGGAATTAGATCTGTACCCATTGGAGACTGGGGGGAAGGGGGCACGACTGAAACTTTTAAATATGTGAAGGAAGAGAGCTTGTTCAGAAGGAAGGAGGGGACTAAAACTAGAGGGCATAGCCTAAGACTGGAAGGTGGAAGATATAGAGGCAGTGTGAGGTGACAATTCTTCATGGAGAGCGTGGTAGAGGCCTGGAATAAACTGCCAGAGGAGGTGTGGAGGCCAAAATGGTGGAATTATTTAAGAGGGCATGGGACAGACATATGGGATTGGGAAGTGAGGGATAGGGAGGACCCGTAAGAGTGGAGATGCATAAGTCGGGGGCAAACTCAGTGGGCCGTTGAGGTATTTTTCTGCCATCAGATTTCTGTGATTCTGTAAATGGAATGAAATTAAAAATGCAAGTAACTGGAAAACGTCTTAAAACTGACCTTCTTTAAGGAAACCCACTTGCCTTGTAACATTGTGGCTGGTATTTTTATTACTTAGCTCTCAGTCAGGAATGATTCTAGTCCAGAATTACCTAAAGCTTGACTTGGAGGAGTCCAACCTGATGCCATTCAGTGGGAGGGTAAAGGACTACCTGGATGAATTGTGGGTGCAAACTCATTACATGGAAGGTAAGTATGAACACAGTTTTAACAGGTTACAAAACAAGGGCTGGAAATGGAGCAGTCTAATTGTTCATATGTCATTAACCCACTACTTTCGGACCAGTCTGAAATGGAGCATTCTAATTGGCTGACCTACATTCTTTGTTTTCTAAACTTATCTTTATTCAGAGTGCTTTTAATACGGCAACACAGTATAGGATAAGTGCTACTGAACAATGTGCAAATAATTTGGTGAGAGTACATATACTGTAGTGACCTTTAGTACTACCATAAGATGTCAAATTATATATAAGTAGTAACTGTGCCAAACAACATTGATTACTATTGAGTGTACACCCTGGTTAACCGTCCCGAACTTGGTACCAAGCTTTCTAACTTCATAAAGACCTTAACCAGACAAGTCTTAAAACTGCAATATTTACACCTTAGTAAATATATCATTACACGGGGGCCACTTTGAGGAAAACCATGTCTACCCATTGTACCGGATCACCTGGAGTGGCATGTGTAACGGGGGCAGGATGTGTATCTTGGGTAGTGTGGCCATCTGCCCACTTGCATTCTAGTGAGATGTTAATAACTTAAAAATACTTGTGTACAGTAGAACAGTTAGACTTTAAACTACAAAAACAATAAAAAAAGTTGTAATTTAATAATATTAAGATAGCCAGTGGTTGGCTTACCTGTAATGATCAAACTCATGGAGCACTAGGCTTTGCCTCATACCCCCCAGGTTTATATTAACTCATGGTCCTGGTAATTCAGCTGTCACCCATTCACCCTCCTTTGACTTACCCGACCAGGTGTACACTCTAGCTAACCCCCCAGAGAAAGGCTGCAGGAGGGAGGAAGGGAGCCCCAGCACCCATTGGACACCGGTGTGTGGACCCGGGATGATTGCATCCCAGGGTTACTCCCTGGCTTCCCCCCTCCCTCCCCAGGGTGGGGCCTCCAGGAGGGATCTCACCTTTCCATTGGATGCCGGTATATGTCCCTGGTGGTGCCATGGACTGTGGTACAGGACATGCAGCACAAGGTGGGCAGCATCCCATTTGGCCCATTTTTCTGCCATTTTTTGCCCCAGGAGGCTGGACATACAGTGATGTCAGGGGTGCATACATGGACATCTGTACCACCTCCCAACACAGTGTAGGTGCTGGTCGCTACACCTCCCCCAGCTTCTGCAAGAGGTCAGGCATGCGCCAGGCACTCAACCCCTGGAAAAGGAGAGTTGTCCTTCGGATGCTCGATCCTTCCCCCCAGCCAGTCCTCTGACTGTCTGGTCTATTCTCAAACCCAAGATGTCGGCATCGCAGGCAAAAGCCCTACTGCTGTGCCAGTGAACCAGCAATGATTTGATAATTTTTATAGTTTCCTTTTTTTCTGTTCTTGCCCTCACCCCACCCCAAGCTTTTATCAGTGAAGATTACCTGGGGTTGCAGTTTCTTGGCTTGACGCTACAGCCAAGAGAATATGCAAAAGCAGTTGCTCTTAAAGTGACAATTTTGCACTATGACCTGCCTGCAGGGGGAGCCAGTGCACTGATGGGTATCCTTTGAAATTGAACTTGGTCATTGTCATCATCATGGAATTCAAATACAGGGGCCATTCTGGATTTTTAGAGCATGCTATAAGTATTAAAGGAGAAGTTCACCCAGAATTTGCAAAAAACATATGTTTTGCAGAGTGTTTTGATAAGAATGTTAAGTCATAGTGTGTCCTTCCCTCTCTCTGCTATTAGGAGTTTTTCCTAAATTAGCCCGCTAGCTGTATGGTACTTTTACAGCCCCTCGGGATTTCCATCACAAATAGGTTCATTGACTTTCTTTCTCCTACGATGCACCCTGTCTCAGGTGACAGTGATGTAGCCATGCCCTTAGATTTAGCATGTGTACTGCTTCAAAATCAGTTTAAAATCACTTCACACCAGCAGAGCTTTGTAACTGTTCTTATCCAGGGAGCACAAATTGCCTTAGTTAGTTTAAGCAGATACCTGAGGCTAAGCTAACTGAGGTTTCTGTAAGACAACAGCTACTAAATATCTAAAATTCACTGTTTTTGTTTTCTATGTGCATCAGGTCTGGGTAGCAGGAGTGTTTTAATTTTATCAAACTATACACAACCGTAAAAGCACAGAAACTGCCCAGATCATCAGTTCTATAATTAATAAATACTCTAGCTGTTTTCTTACAGAAACCCCTCTCAGATGTCAAATATTTGCTAAACTGTAAATGCAGGTGTCAGCATTATATTAACAGTTAGTGCTGATTTTGCTTTGTGACAAGATTTTAATGTTTTATTTCTTTTTTTTTTTTACAAATGAAGTGTATACTATGAAGCTACAGCTTAGAGACTGCAAAATACTTTGAAGTCAGCTTTTCTCCTGCCTGTGGTATGGCATGAAAGCAACAGGATGACAGTGACTATTCCAGCTACACATTTGATTCCATTTTACAATGGTACACTACACATTTAGTGTATCAACTTTTTCAAATAATAAAACATATATTCTCCAAACTAAATAACTCACACATACATATTGTTGTACTTTATTAAAAAGACACTTCACATTTGTAACAAAAAAAATATAAATGAAAGTGACGTCACAGAGCAAAGTCTGCCCTAACTCCAGTTCCTTCTAGCAGAATGATGATACCTACATTTATGGTTTAGTAAATACTTGAGAGCTGAGTAGGTGTTCGGTAAGAAAATAGGTACAGTCTTTACTAATTATAGCATTGGTGATCTGGGGCAATTTCTGTGCTTTTTATTGTTGTGTGTAGTTTGATGAAATAACATTTTAAAATGAAAACTCTTGCTACGGCTAGCTAGACCTGACACACACCGGAAATACAAATAATGAAATGGAGCTATTTAGCAGCTGTTTTCTTACAGAAACCCCAGTTAGCTTGCTCTCGGGTATCTGCTAAACTGTAATTGATGCCATTTGTTCTCCCTGGATAAGAACAGTTACAAATTTTTGCTGTTGTGAACTAATTTTAAAGCAGTGCACATGCTAAATCTAAGGACATGGCTACATCACTGTCACGTGAGATGGTGCATTGTAGGAGAAAGAAAGCCAATAAACCTATTTGTGATAGAGATCCTCAGGGGTCGTAAAACTACCATACAGCTAGCAGGCTAATTTAGGAAAAACTCCTAATAGCAGACAGAGGGAAGGACACACTAGGACTTAACATATATATCAAAATACTCTTGCATAACATATGCTTTTTTGCAAATTCTGGGTGGACTACTCCTCTAATAATGCACCCTACATTATACACCCTCCAGAGTGTGACAGGGTAGAATAAGACTCTGTCCCATTTGTTTTGGAGAATGGGTTTAAATGCAATAATCTGTATTTTTCTGTCTCTTCTCTGTATGGCTGCACAACCAAATTTTCCTGTGAGACTTCGGACTTGATCAACCCGAACAGTCTTGCAATTCTTTGCCTCTCTCCGTTTTCTTTTGCTATATGTTTTCCTCCCTTCCATATCTGCTAATATAAAAATATGTACATATCACTGTATGGAATGAAACTGATAATGGGATCACTTTTGTTTAGAAAATATTTGGTATTGCTGTTGAAATGTATATTAATTGTATTTTGACGTGTCTTAAAAAAGCTAGAAGTTACTTGAGTGCAAATGCTTGAGTCTTTTGCAAAAGCTGGAAGGGCCACAGGAAGCTCACTGTTCTAGCAGCTCCTGATACTTACGAGGTCAGAACATTCTGCAAAAACAGGGTGCTTGCTAAGGATGGGGGTGGAAAAGACTTACATAGCTGAGCTGCAGTGGGTTAGATAGAAATTTGTTTTTGGAAGAACAAGAGGAGGATTACAAGAAAGATTTTTGTCTCTACATAGTTTTTCTGAACAAGTTTATTTTTGTGTGTTACTGCTACTATAAATAAATATTTTGAGTGCTGCAGCTGCTCCTGGTTTTCCCTATGCTTCTTGACTTGTGCCTCTATTTAACTGAACCTGTCAACCTTGTTACTCAGCTGTGGCAGACAAGCTGGACCAATAGGCCTTTTTCTGCCATTGATTTAAGTGTTTCTCGATTTGATGTAACCACAAAAAGAAACAGAACAAATCAGCATGTGCCAAAAAATACTGCTACCCTCAAGATGGCAGAGCACCAGAGGAAACGTACGAGTTATTTAGGGTAACTGCCATTTAAAAATAACATACTTAGTCTTAAACTGCTGTCACCTTAAACAGTGAACAAATGATAGTTGGGGAAAACTGCAGACCCCTCTAAAAGGATGCAGATGCTGGGAGGGGGAGTAAGCCTATATGTTATTAAAGTACAGAATTTTTTTAAGATTCAAAGCAACTACTATCATTCATAACAGGCCACAGCAGCACACTCCCTCTCCCGATTTTGTATACCTTTTAATTAGAGAAAAACTAATTTCGAATGACGTGGGTGTGGTGCACTAGCCACACTTCTGGCAGTTCTTCCTTCCCTTTTAAATCTTGCTGGAAGGTCTTCAAATTAAGCTCCTCCCTCCCACCTGGGTGGCATCCTCCTTTGCATCGCCTCATGGCATCAACTTCTTCAAATAACATGAAGTCTTGCTATATTATGACACATGCAGTGAGTCCCAACCTTCGAACTGCTCCGGAGGTGAAAGAGTTAACTTTCCATGCCAGGCATGGAACTTTGAGCTCAAGCGCGGTTGAAAACTCTGTCTGTTGTTCTTCAAACTCAAACTGTCAGATTCTTTACTCCGCCTCACTGAACAGTCGCTCTAGAGATTTCTCCTTCTGCTCGGTTCATTTTGTCGGTTAAAGTATTAAGTTTTCGTTTTTTTAACCGAATTTAAACCGCATCCGGTCTGTTCAAGCTCTATCTGTGGTATCTGTAAGTACTAGATAGGTTTTACATTTACTTTCTGTGTGGAACTTGTAAACGATTTTATCGGTTCGGTTTGAACCGATCAGGTTGTTTCCAATACATTATCTATCTTTAGAAGTGCGATTCCCGGTTCTTATCGATTCTAAAAAAACGGATTTCATTACGTTTTTTTCCACAACCCGTGACACGGTTGGGAACCGATAAGGGAGTCTTGCTTAGCGGATTGTCATAAACGGCAAGTTTTGGATAGGCTGGCACTATGTCTGGAGAAACCCAAAAGAAAACCGGGCCCACTGGGTTTCAACACTGCAGTGTCTGTGGGGAAGCCTTTGCCAAGGCTGACCCCCACACCACCTGTGTTTATTGTCTGGGGTTTGACCACCTCAATGCAGACTGCCAGATTTGTAAAAGTTTTCCTGCAGCTACCCTGGATAAAAGAGTTGGTAGACTCAGGGAAAGGGAGGCCAAAAAGTCCGCTGAACTGATGGTAAGCCGGTCCGGTTGAAACCGAACCGGAGGGAGTGCCCTCTGACCAGGGCGAGACTTCCGCAAGGAGAGCCGACTCTGAGGAGTCGGTTCCAGCAAAGAGAACTAGAAAATCAGCTGGTGTGGAGCCAAAACTTCCCTCTCCAACCGCTGAAGAAATGGCTAAAGCAATTAAAATTGTTCAGTCACTTTCCCCGGTTCCGACCGAACCGGCACCAACAGGTAAGCGTACGGTTCGGTCGGTTCCACCAGTTCAGGAGTATGATTTAGAAGAATTTTATGAATCAGAGGAGAGGGAAGAGGAGTATGAGGAGAGTAAATGTGGATTTGAAAGTTTGGATGTGCCCATTGAACCGGACATCTCTCCAGACAGACCTTCAGGAGTGTCTCCCCCTAGGCTTTCTGAGTCCCCTTGTCATTTTATGTTTTATAAAAAAAGTGGCTGAAACCCTCCAGCTCCCTATGGAGGAAGCTGTGGATGATCAAGAAGAGCCTGATTATGTAGAAATGATGGATATCCCATAGTCTAGGAGACTGTCTATTCCTCTGCATAAATCTTTTGGAAACAGACAGTGAAAATTCTAAAAACTCCTCACACTATACCTCCTGTTGATAAAAGAATGGACAAAAGGTATACATTATCAAGCTCCGATATGGAGTTCCTTACACAACAATGCAGCCATGTGGGGGTTGTGCAGGCTGCAGCCTGTGACAAGGCAAATATTCCCCTGGCCTCACACCCCCCCGACAAGGACTCCAGAAGGGTTGATGCCATGGCAAAGAAACAGTACATGGCAGCATCCTTGGGACTCAGACAGGCAAATTATATGACTTATGTTGCTAGATACCAGAAATCCAGATGGGATACTGTTTTGGTTCTAGCAAAGCAGGTCCCTGACCAGCTTGCCAAGGAGCTGGAGCAGGTGGCCGCTGATGGTATTGAGGCATCTAAAGTGCAATTCCATGCTGCATTGGACTCTAATGATGTGTCATCAAGAGTCATGGCTACATCTGTGGCTCTCCGTAGAATGGCTTGGCTCAGATGTACTAGCCTGTCACAGGATACCCAGACTAAGGCCATGGATTTTCCTGTTGTGGGCAACTCTCTGTTTGGGGAGCAAACAGAGAATTACATGAAGAAAATGGATGAATATAGGACCACCTATAGGAGTGCACAGGCCAAGGAAAGGCAGGCCACTCCTCAAAGGCAGCCTCTCAGGGGCAGGCCTTTTTACCAAGCCCAGGCCTCCTCTTCAGCTTATGCACAGAGGGGGTTCTTTAGAGGGAGAGGCAGACGGGGTGCAAGCAGACCTGCTTCCACTCCTCAGCCTAAAGCCCCTGCTAAGCAGGCACCCTGATGGGGTGTCCAGGGTCAATTCTCCACTACCTGTAGGGGGCAGGCTGGCTTACTTTGTCCAGGACTGGGAGTCTCTGACATCAGACAAGTGGGTCCTGGAAGTAGTAAGCCAGGGACTGGTTCTCAGCTTCAAAAAATTTCCAAAGATGAGAACCAAATCCTTTCCACCTGCAAATCCATTAGAGGCTCTTGCCCTAGAAGCAGAAGTCTCTACTCTCCTGGCTCTCAGAGCTGTGGAAAGGGTTCCACCCCTACACCAGGGCAAAGGGTTGTACTCCAGGTACTTCCTTACCCCAAAAAAGACAGGAGAATGGCGGCCCATCCTGGATCTCAGGTATCTAAACAAGCACCTTTTAAAACCAAAATTCAAAATGGTGACTCCGGGAATTATTTTACCCTCTTTAAGGCCAGGGACTGGCTAATGTCCCTGGACCTCAAGGATGCCTATTTTCATGTTCTCATCAGAAGCTTCCATCGAAAGTACCTCAGATTCGAACTGCCCTCAGGCCATTACCAGTTCAGAGCAATGCCCTTCGGCCTCACATCTGCCCCAAGGGTATTCATAAAATGCCTGGCAGTAGCAGTTGCCCATTTAAGAAGGCAAAAAATTGCCATCTTTCCTTACCTGGACGATTGGCTCATAGTAGGCCAGTCTCCAGACCAAGTCAGGTTACATCTTCAAGTAACTCAGCTACTGCTAACTTCTCTAGGTTTCCTTCTCAATCTTCCAAAGTCAGTCCTAGAACCTGTCCAGCTTCTCACCTTCATAGGTGCAGAACTGAACACAAAAGAAGCCAGAGCCTGCCTTCCTCTGGAAAGAGCAAGGACCCTGATTTCTCTGGCTTCCTCCTTCACCCTGCAGGTCTCTCGACCAGCAAGGCACTTTCTCCAGCTCCTGGGACACATGGCTACTTCGACAGCAGTAGTGCAGGGAGCCAGATTTCAGATGAGGGACATCCAGTTCCATTTGAGAGCCTTTGGTCTCAAAGGAGGGACCCTCTAACCAAATTAATTCCAGTGTCTGAACCCTGATCCAGGCCCTTCAGTGGTGGCAGGACCAGGGCAATTTGAGACAGGGGGTCCTCTTCACCCCTCAGTCTCATTCCTTAATCCTTACTACAGATGCATCCCTATTGGGTTGGGACGCTCACATGGGCGACCTCACTACCCAGGGATTGTGGTCCCCTCAGGAATCTGTGCTCCACATCAATCTCTTGGAACTCAGAGCAGTTTTTCTAGCACTTCAAGTTTTTTCCTAATCTGTTCAGAACAAAGTTATTCAGGTCAGAACAGACAACACCACCACAATGTGGTACATCAACAAGCAAGGGGGCACTCGGTCTAAGGCCTTGTGCACCGAAGCAATGAAGTTGTGGTCTCTGGCTTACTCTCTGAACACCTCCCTTGTAGCAGTTCACCTCCCAGGCAAGGACAATATCCTGGCAGATGCTCTCAGCAGGATTTCCCAGAGCCATCACGAATGGGCTGTGGATCCCCTAGTACTGGAGGTGGTATTTGCCAGATGGGGCACACCCCAGATAGATCTTTTTGCAGCCCCAGACAATCACCAGCTTCCCCTTTTTTGTTGCAGGCCCCCAGTGTTGGGCTCAGTCCTTCTGGATGCCTTCCTTCTCAGTTGGGAAGGGAAGTTTCTCTATGCCTTTCCCCCCTTCCCTCTCCTGTTCAAAGTGCTAGTCAAAATCAGATCTCAACCCTGCAAGATGATCCTGATTGCTCCAGATTGGGCCAGACAGCCCTGGTACCCACTCCTTATGTCCTTAGCAGTCCACCTTCCCCTGTGTCTTCCCAGGAATCACAATCTGTTATCCTGTGATCAGGGGAGAGTTTGGTACCCGAACCTCAAATCTCTCAACCTCAAGGCCTGGCTCTTGAAGAGTTAGAGTTTGCTGACCTACACCTCTCGCAAGATGTTTTAGATATCCTGAAGGCTTCGAGGAAGCCTTCCACCAGGGCTACTTATAATTCCAAATGGAAGAGATTTTCCATATGGTGCTCTGCAAAGCATATTTCCCCAGAATCTGCTGGTTTACCCACGGTCCTGGACTATATGGTCCATCTAAATACTTTGGAGCTAAGACCAGCTACCCTAAAGGTGCACCTGGCAGCCATGTCTGCTTTCTTATCAGCAGGTAAGCCCTCTTCTCTTTCAGCCCATCCTGTTTTCTCCAAGTTTTTCAAAGGGTTGCTTCACACCAACCCCCCTTTCAGGGATCCTGCCCCTGCCTGGGATCTTAATATTTGCATTGCCCAGCTTATGCAACCCCCTTTTGAGCCCTTGTCTTCAGCAGAGCTTAAGTACTTGACTTGCAAAACTGTGTTTTTGGTAGCCATCACTTCTGCCAGGCGCATATGTGAGTTACAAGCATTGTCAGTGGAGCCTGATTTTATCTCTTTTCACAGAGATAAGGTAGTCCTCAGGACTAACAGAAAGTTCATGCCTAAGGTGGTCTCAGATTTCCACCTTAATCAATCTATGTCTCTCCCTGTGTACTTCACTGACCATTCCTCCTCTGGTGAGAGGAGGTTGCACAGTTTATATGTCAAAAGATCCCTTAGCTACTACATAGAGCGTACCAAGGGTCACAGGTTTGACTCCCTCCAGCTGTTCCTTACTTATGGTGAGGTTGGCAAAGGGAAACCTGCCACTAAAAGATCCATTGCCAGGTGGATCGTCTCTTGTATCCAATTCTGCTATGAAAAACTGGGTAAAGTTCCTCCCTCAGGCCTGAGGGCTCACTCTACCAGAGGTACAGCTGTGTCTCTGGCTGCTGCCAGGGACATCCCTATCCTAGAGATATGTCAAGCAGTTACCTGGAAAACAGTTCACTCTTTCACCAAGCATTACTCCCTGGACATCCAGACTAGGAGTGATGCTCGATTTGGCACAGCTGTGCTTCAGAGCCTATTTTCTAAGTAGGTTCTGTCCTCCTCCGCGGAGGTACTGCTGTGTAAGTTATATATAAATATAATATAGCAAGACTTCATGTTGTTTGAAGAAAAATTACTCACCTTAGTAATGTTTCTTCTAATGGAGTCTTGCATATTATGACCTCCCTGCCTGCCCTCTCAGAACCTTACTTTTGGGATGTGGCGGGCATGGCAGTGTTGGCACTTTTTAGATGCCCACCTTGTTTTCACCCCTCCTTTTTGGGGTGATCTGTGTTGTGTTTGTCATTTTTTGGGTCTCCTGACTTGAGTCTTTGTTTTGGCACCAAAAAATGTGTTTATATAATTAGTAGCCAGTTGGCTAGTGTAGGTTTACAGCTTCCACACAGAGTCTTAGTGAGTTTTGCTCGTAAAGATCTGACAGTTTGAGTTTAAAGAACAACAGATAGAGTTTTCAACTGAGCTCGAGCTCAAAGTTCCATGCCTGGCATGGAATGTTAACTCTTTCACCTCTGGAGCAGTTCGAAGGTTGGGACTCGCTGCATATGTCATAATATAGCAAGACTCCATTAGAAGAAACAACATTACTAAGGTGAGTAATTTTTTCATTTGGACCATGTGGCAAAGAAAGTCCACACCGCGTCTTCCCTGGGCCTTCAGCAGGCCAGTTCAGCCGTCAAGATGGCTAGCTTCTCCCATGCACACATGGGAGTCCTGGACTTCATTTCCCACCTTCCTGTGGACTTGCACCTGGTGGTTAAAATGGTCTGGGACCAGGGACACTTAGTGGCCAAACAGCCGCTCCAGGCAGCTTTGGACTTCAGTAATTCCTGCCCCAGGTCCGTGGCTGCTGTAGTCACTGTGCGGCACCAGGCATGTCTATTGATCGCAACCTTTATGGCGGATACCCAACACAAGTTGGAGGATGTTCCCTTTTTGGGTACCGAGTTATTTGGTCCATATGTGGATGGTCACCTCACCTGCATTGAGAAGTCCACAGCCACCCTGGACTCTGTTACATCCTTGCAAAAGGACCGTAAGGGCCAGAAGCAAAGGAAAAAGCCCTTTCAGTTTCAGTCCTATCCAGTGCCTCCATCCAGGCCACCACAGCCCTAAGCAGGGCAGACCCAGGCCTGGTGGCCCAAACTTAAGCCAGCTGCCTTTGGCTCTAGGAAATCCAGAGGCCAGGGAGCCAGTGCACCACTGGCAGCCAGTGCCGGAGCCTCTGCTAAGCCTACCCAGTGACGGGTCGGGGGTGTCACTTTCCTGTCCATCCAGTCCCAACTCTGGGTTCCCATGGGAGATCAGCTCCTCCATTTCACGCACGCTTGGTCTGTCGTCACACCAAACAAATGGATGTTCAGAGTGGTGGGTCGCGGTCTGCCTCTAGACTTCAAGGCTCTCCCGCTCAAGTCAAGCCCATGCCCCACGGGAAGATGAGGGGTCCCCGGACATGTTGTCCACCCTTTGAGAGGACATTCCCCAGCTCCTTCAGAAAGGCACTGTGGTACGTGTCGCGAACTCCACAGCTGGCTCAGGGTTTGTTACCCTACAAAAATCCCTAAAACTGTCCAATATTATACCAATTGCATCCTTTAAACAACGTTGTACAGTTTTCTTCACAGAGAAATGCAGTTGCTACCGCTAGAGCTAGCTTTGTCATCTCACAATCTCCTTCCCCAAAATTCACCATATATTGCATAGTCTTTGTTCTTCAGTTCTCCCTCCCAGGCTGACATCCCATCTTATGGCACCCAGTAATACCTTCCACCATCCTAGTATTACATTATGCTGTGTGTTTGCCATGGCCTCTCCACTGGGATATGTATATACTGTAAATATTAGCTTAACTTTCCTATAACCCATTTTATCATGTGAATTTTGCTGTACATCACTGTGTTTATAAATGTTTTTCCCCCTGTATGTATAACTGTTTATATAAGTGTATAGATGTATCTGTTGTGTATCAACTGTTGAACCTTGACCTTATCAGGTCCATCTTGTAAATGAGCCTTGCTCAATGATGCCCACCTGAATAAATAAAGATTTGATTGATTGATTGATTGTTACCAGGTATTTCCTAGTTACAAAATGGATGGGGAATTGGCACCCCCATACTGGATCTCCACAGTCTAAACCAGTACTTAAGGAAGTACAAGTTCGAATGGTCACCCTGAACCAAACTATACCATCCCAAGAGCAGAACATGTGGTTCTGCTCTCTGGACCTCCAGAACGCCTTCTTACATATCCCAATCCATCTGTCCCACCAGCAATTCCTTCGGTTCTGTTCAGAAGGGGTGCTGTACGAGTTTTGTGCTATGCAGTTTGGCCTCTCATCAGCCTCCAGGGTCTTCACCAGGTACATAGCAGTGTGGCAGCTTTCCTGTGGCGCAAGGGGTCTGGGTGTACCCTTACCTGGATGACTGGCTTTTCACCTCGTGCTATCACCTCCGCCACAAAGATTATTAGCAAGCTGAAGGCACTCTAGGTGCAGTCTCCTTACTTGATTTTCCACAAGGAGTAGGTTGTCCTCCACCCCAAACCAAAGTTGCTCCTGAAGGTTGTTTAGGAGTTTCTCCTTGACCAGGTGATGAGCCTTCTGGTGTGCTTCACCAGTTCAACCTTGGAGGCTGAGCACAGGCTCCACATGTTGAACCTGAGGTGAGCATTCACTTACTACATACACTGAGCACGTGGCTGGAGTTGGAGGAGAGGTTTGCCAGCTCTTTTGTCACCTACGCTGAAGCCGCATGTGGCAGACTGTCAGCAAAGCAGGCAGTTTGCAGGTGAATTGTCTTCTGCATTGACCTCTGCTATAGTTTGGCTAGTAGGGAGCCTCCCATAGGGCTTAGGGCTCATTCCATCAGACATACAATTACCTCAGTGGCTGCTTCTAGAGACATCCCTATGCAGGAGATTTGCTGGTTTGCTACCTGAAGTCAGCACACACCTTCATTTCCCACTACCACATCGACATTGAGTCACGCTGGGATGCTGGTTTTGGGGCCACAGTTCTCCATTCCGTGTTCCCTAAATAAGGGTGTGCACTTTGCTCCCTCCTCCTGGAAAACTGCTAGAAGTCTGCCAGAAGTGTGGATAGTGTACCATATCCATGTCCCTAGAAATGAGTCTTACTAACCTGTAATCGTAGATCTTCCACAGAGTGGTCTCTTGCAGCAGGAAATACACTTGGGTCGTCGCTAGAGGTCGCTATGACACACGGCAGCTCTTCTAGCAGTCTTTTCCAGGGGCCACCCACGCATGACACCAGCTTCCTGTTTCCTGTATAAGTGCCGGCAGTCCCTGATATCCTCAGTTCATTTTCCCACTGTCTTCAGCTGGCACGCAGCAGCTAGAGCAACTTCAGACAGCAGTCATCGAAGAGAATTTGAGCAAACGATGAATGTAAAAAAAATCAGAAACACATGACACCAATTCCTGCATACATTGACAGGATTTCAACCAGGCAACCCATCGACGACGGTTGCTGGAAATCCAAAACCATTTAATGGAGCAAAAATTCTCTCTCATAGAAAATCATGGGGCTCGTCCCAAGAGCTCCCCTTCCACTGATTCTCATCGACGGCACAGAAAGAAGAAGAAGAAGAGGCCCTCCTCAAACTCCATGCCTAAGCGCTTGTCGATGGCGACCATTACAGGTGCTCTTCCATCAATGACACATTCTCAGACTGCCTCTTCATCGTCGGGGGAGGGGGTTATACCTTGTCATCAATGGCACTTTCCAGTGCAGTGATGGCAGTCTATGATGAACCCTTTATGGGGGCTCCTGTGCCTTCTATGGGATTATCATTTTCATTACATAGCACCATTTCCCCTGTGGTTCTGTCGATGAGGAACCACATTCCACTGTGGAAACCTACTGCATTTGCTATGTATACTGCCCCTCCACCTTTGCAGGTGGGTACTCACTGGGGCCAGGCGGACAGGGATTGGAACCCTGGATTTTACCACCCAGGAGCAAAACCTCCTCAGGCTATGCATCCAGTCCCCTCCACCATCCTCTTGGTTTCCCAGACCTCCCCCCCACCCCCGGCTTCTCAGCTGGACATTTCTTCAGTAGTATAGCACATCTTGCATGCCATGCAGCATACTCAGCCCTCCAATCCAAGAGAGGTGAGCCATCCATCCCGTTCCCCTACTCCTGCGCCAAAACAATTTCATGGTGACAGGGACCCTTTACCACCCTGGTCACCTCACTCATATGTAGATGACTACCTATCAGACAAGCCTGAATTTCCAGTGGACTTTGCAAGAGATCTGGAGGATGAGGACTTGCAGGATATGGATTTTCAGCCCCAGTCTCCCCTGTCGGACATCTCCTTGTTAAAAACGAGGACCTATCCAGACACGCGACTGCCTCTCCTCCAGATAACCCATCTTTCCACGAGATGACGGTCCAGATTCAGAAAGTCATGGGCTTCTCTACTAATGAACATGACAAACAACGTAAGGACATGGCAGACTAGTTAGAGTTAACAGAGATCCAGTTCTAGTGATACCTCCACTAATCCAAATGTTCCAAAATGCTATGCTTGCAGCCTAGAATCAGCCTTCCTCTGTTACAGCTGTTCCCTGCAAGGCGGATCGCCTCTACCAGGCTCCTTTGGATCACCCCTTTTTATCCACCACTCCAGAAGCAGATTCAATGGTGACTGCGTCCACTCATGATCATACTAAACAATCAAAACACGAGCTCCTTACCTCTGGATAAAGATTCATGCAGAATAGACTATCTGGGGAAAAAAGGTCTTCCAGGGAAACACCATGAATCTCAGAATCCTAAATTACATGGGACACATGGTCAAATACCAACGTACACTCTGATCCTCGGCCATTGAATTAGTTAATACACGTCCTCCTTCACGGGACAGGGAACAATTACAGGCTACAATATCTACTGGCAACTCCATTTCCCTGACACCTACTTTGTTTGGGATATTATGCGGTCAATAATTCAGCCTGCATGTCAGCAGCCGGCATTACACTGCGTCGCCATGCTTGGCTTTGTGTCTCAAGCTTCACACCTGATGTACAGCATAAAAGTGGTCAGTGCCTCCTTTAATGGGTCCAAATTATTCAGGCCAGGTACCCAAACATTGATAGATGATCTCCAGGCTTCAGGAAGAACCCTGCATATGGTACTTGGCATGTATCATACTTCTCAGCCATCCTACCGTTCTCGGTCCTTTTTTTTTATTCCAAAAGAGGTGGAAACAGAGGCTCAAGTAGGGGCAGGTTTCAAGGTCATTCCCAGTCTATCAGAACCAACACCTCTACCACTAGGGGCTCCCGCTCTCACCCTCTTGGTGGGGCTGGTCAACTCACCTTCCAGTGACCTACTGGGGCTCTGTCCATGCTTCCTTGACCAGGCCTCCGCAGCCGTGAGAAGTCATTTCCCCCTCCATTTGGAAGCGCGGAAAACGACCACATCAGACGAGTGGGTACTTCAGATCATTACGAGTGGTCACACTCTGGAATTACTTTCCAGACCCCCCATTCCCCCAGCTCTGTCCAATATTCACCTGACCATATTTCTGTTCTCCAGGAGGAATTGCAGGCTCTTCTAACCAAAAACGCAGTTTACCCAGTACACCCTACAAAACGCCAAAAGGGGTTTTACTCCCACTTCCTCCTGGTACCCAAACTAACTGGAGATCTCCGACCAATACTGGACCTCAGTCAATTGAACCTGTACGTCCAATACAAAAGGTTTTGCATGGTCACCCTAAACTCCATCATGCCAATATTGAAACAAGGGGATTGGCCATGTGCCCTAGATATGAAGTATGCCTACCTACATATCCCTGTCCATCCTGCCTTCCACAGGTTCCTTTGTTTTCGCCTGTTGGATCAATGCTACCAGTTTCGGGCAGCCCTGTTCCACCTTTCATCAGCTCCAAAAGTGTTCACTAACTGCTTTGCGGTAGTAGCAGCCCTACATCGGGACAGGCATTTTGTCTTCCCATATCTGGACGATTGGCTCATCAAAGCAGAGTCCAAAACTGCTCTGCTTTTCTCCCTAGCAGCAACCTTAATTGTTCCAAGCGCTGGGGATTACAGTCAATTGGCCGAAGTCCAGTCCAACCCCTACACAGTTGCTCCAATATATAGGAGCATTCCTAGACACGGTCTCTGCCAGGGCCTATCTTCCAGCCGACAGGCAAGACAAGCTTCTATCTCTGTCATTGCAGATACAAGCCGAGAAAGTTGTCACAGCCAGACACATGCTGTGTCTCCTAGGTCACATGGCCGCTACCATCCCCACAGTAGTTTTCACCCGGCTTCATATGAGACTAGTCCAGTGGGTTCTCCAGAACCAGTGGTCTCAAAGAACAGGAAATCTTGAAGACAAAATGAGTCACTCCTACCTTGTGGTCCGCCCTGGTATGGTGGACAATCTGAGCCAACGTATGTCAAGGCGTGCCCTTCCAGTCCCCCCGCTCCTCCAGACGTTGAGCACAGATGCTCACCTGGAAGGTTGGGGTGCACCTGGGTCCTTACAGGACACAAGGCAAGTGGACCACTTCTGTCCCTCATCCCCACACCTATCTCCTGGAGCTGAGGGCGGTTCACTCAGCTGTTCAGGCTTTTCAACCTCACCTGTCTCCGGAGCTGTTGCTGATTCAGTCAGACAACACCGCAGTAGTATTTTACCTCAACAAACAAGGAGGTACGAAGTCCCATACTCTTTTCAAAGAGACACTTGCAGTCTGGCAGGAAGCCATTCAGGAACACCTCATACTGATAACCATCCACCTACTAGGACGTTACAACCTTCTGACTGACCTTCTCAGTCGCCAGTTGTCCGCACACGAATAGACACCTCGTTACGAAGTGCATGAGAAAATCTTTCATTTGTGGGGACCCCGGCTGGATCTGTTTGCCTCCCTACTCAACCATCATCTCCCCAGCTACTATTCCATTATCCCGAGCAAAAAGGGACAGTCTATAGATGCCCTGTCCCAAGCATGGACAGGACTCTTCTTATATGCTCCCCCCACTCCTGTAACAGACTACTGAGATTATAGCTCAAACCTGCCACCATGATTCTCATAGCCCCTCTGTGGCCTCAGCAGGTGTAGTGCCCCCTATTTCAGCAGTTCTCAGTAGAGGAATCCATTCCATTGCCAATCAAACCAGATCTCTTGACTCAGAATCAAGGGACCCTTCTATAGCGCAACCTGAAGGCACTACACCTTCATGCTTATCTCCTGAGGATGCTTTCGTAGCATGTTTACAAGTGTCCTCTCCTGTTGCCAGTATGTTACTGGCCTCATGTAAACCAGGGAAACATATCATGCCGAATGGAAAGGCTTTTCCATCTGGGCTGCTTCCCAATCATTGGATCCCTATTCCTGTCCACTGACGATGGTCTTGGATTACCTTCCAAGACAGGAGTAAGTTATTCCTCCATCAAAGTCCATTTGGCCTCTATTTAGGCCTTCCATGAACCTCTGGATGGCAGATTACTGTAGCAACATCATATAGACAAAAAGTTGCTAAGACAAATGTTACATATTAAGCCACCTAACAGAAGACACACTCCTCCGGGATCTCAGTATTCTAATAGATAAATTAACTCTTGAACCATTTGAACCAGCAACCACTTGTGACTTCCGTTTTCTGTCTTGGAAAACACTGTTCTTAGTGACTCTCACTTCAGCTCAGCATATTTCCGCGCTCCATGCCCTCATTTGTAGAGAGCCTTACTTGATTTTCCACATAGACAGGGTGCCACTTTGAACCAGCCCTTCCTTCCTACCTAAGATAGTGTCAGAACACACCTTAAGTAAGTCCGTGGAGTTACTAGTATATTATCCTGAATACTCCAATCGAGGAGAACACCTTTAGCGTACTTTAGACGTCCATCGTATATTACGATACTATACTAATCGAACTAAATCGATTAGAAAGACTTCGCAACTTTTTGCTACCTTCGCCTCATGCAGGGAATGTCTTCTGGTCACTAAATGGACCCTCTCCAGTTGGCTAGCACATTGTATAACATTTTGTTACACAAAATACAATAAGCCATTACTGGGACCTGTTCAAGCCCATTCTACCAGAGTTATGGCAACCACAGTGGGCTGCTTTAAAGGGGCCTCTGTCACAGATATCAGCAATGCAGCTACCTGGTCCACAATTCATACTTTCATGAAGCATTACAACTTAGACGTTGCTTCACGCCGAAGGACAGCCTTTGGCCAAGCGGTCCTACAAGGCCTCCTGTCATAATCTCTACCCTTTTGGGTGTACTGCTTGGGAGTCATCCCAAGTGTATTACCTGCTGCAATAAACCACTCTGTGGAAGTTAGTACAGTTACGTAAGACCTTACCGTAACAGTAGATCTTTGAGGAGCATCTCTTGCAGCAGGTACAATCCCACCCTCCGTCCCCCTCCTTCTCTAGGAAAACAAATTCTGGTTCAGTGACTTATGGATTGGGATACCTGTGGTACTTTGGCTTCCTCTCGGTCCTCTCTTAGCGAGCCGAATCCAGTGGGGGAACTGAGGATACCAGGGACCACCCACACATATATAGGAAACAGGAAGCTGATATCATGTGTGGGTGGCCCCTGAAAAAAACTGCTAGAAGAGCCGTCACACGCCACAGCGACCTCTGATGATGACTCAAGTGTATTACCTGCTGCAAGAGACACTCCTCAAAGATCTGCTTTTACAGTAAGTTCTTATGTAACTGTACTTTCTAGGAGTGTTTTATGTTGCACATACACACGACCCACCTGACCTCCCCTGGCAAGTGGCACACAGATCCTTCTTTCAGCATGCAAGAGCTGATGTCAGAGGGTGGTGCCAGGGAGGATCCCACCCAGGTGGGTGGGAGAAGCTTAGCTTGAAGACCTTCATGCGAGATTTAAAGGGGGAAAAAGAACTGCCAGAAGTGTGGATGTGCAGTATATACCACTCCCAGAATTGTGGTTATAGTTGAGTAACCCTCATTTTCCATCTTTTGGTCTAGATTGTTAGAAAGGGAGCATAGCATTATAGCACACATTTTCATATGCACTGTTTCCCAAAGTGTTAAGCTTTTAATTATTTTTGCTGTCACTAGGCTAGCACAGCATAGTTAGGTGAGATTGGCAGAGGTTGAATGAGGGAGAGAAAATGAGCATGGATAAGCTGCATGACTTGTTAAACGTTACACAGCTAACATGTGACGCTAGTGGGATTCAAACCTGGGACTCCAGGTTCAGGTCTAATGAATCCATATAGTTGCAGATTTTCTTGGTCATCAGGACATAAAGGAATTTCCAATAAGATTTTTTGACTTTCACAAGGATTTTATTGGGGAAGGGAGGGTATGAATTTCATGACCGTTGTTGTTGAGAAGTATATTGAGAGTTGCCATTGACTGTTTTTGCAGGGCAGGGTGAAGAGAAATTTGAAGAAATCTTCAGTGGCACAGCTCTTGGGCAGTATATCTCCCGACTGGATGAGAAGGAGCAAGAGGAGCTTTTCCAGAGGTACCTCCGGGACTTCCTGCTCATGACCATGAGCGTCTCTTCTGCAGAACAACTACAGGTATGCAGAGTTTGAGATGGGGGTGGTTTGGGAAAGCAGGCTTTGCACCGTATAAGGAAACAACATATCGATTGAGTGATTACATTTTATTTTTATCCAGGAACAAACATTAGTGACAAAGTCCCTATTTTAAACAGGATGCCCTGTACACTCACATACAATACATACATTTACATAAAACTGTATACAGAATGTTAAAAAAATCCTGCTATTCTCAATTGTAGCATTTACAAGTAGTGCACAAGTATTTCCGTAAAGCCATCTGAAATCCATGTACGGAATGGTTTGCCTTTAGTTCTGTTGGCACCAGATTCCAAGATTTAGCCCTACTCATTTGTAAAGTAATAACACCGTGTTATAAACTCGTCAGTAAGGTAGATGCAAAGCATTTGACCTGAATTTGTGCTTTTTGTTACTGGGTAAAAATTGTCAGTAGGGTGACGTAAAGGGTGATTAACTTTAGATTTCAGTATCTTATAACACCTGGATAGCTAATTAAATTGTCTTTTTTCCACTGTCCCCAACCAATTTAAAGTTGAATAAAGATACAGCAATGGGTACCAGTTTTACGAATTTTGCCAATCTATAATAAGTTTGATTTACTTTCTTTAAAGCTATTATTGTTGAATATCTATATAGTAATCCACCGCACTCCAGGACTGGAATTAGCTGTTTGACTAACGTTAACCTAATATCCTTTGTGAGGCAGGTAGATACCCTTTCTAATGCCCTGAGCTTCTGATTTGTCTTCTTAAAGGGAAATGTCCTTGTCTGATGGGGCCCCAACTCCATGTGGAGCAGGGCCCGATTAGCTGTTTCATAAACAGTATGATTTTTTTTTTTTATTCACTGTGCAGTATTTTATTTAACTTTGTATCTGGTTAATCCTGCGCCCCCCCTCGCTGGCATTTTACAATTTCAGTCCCCTCCCAGTGCGCTTACAACCACATGCAGCTGTCCCCAGTATTCCATGTCATGCTGGGAGCAGCCAGGGCACCTCCATGTGATTCCTGTATTGATATGGTTACTAATAGTAGTTTGGATCCAGCGGCTGTCTGTGCTATACCACACCAGGTACAGACTGCCAGGGTGCCTACCAGTCTGTACCTGGTCTCGGTATATATAGCACAGACACATGTAGGCTGCAAACCGGAGCTATTTGAAGGTACGGCAATAAGGCAGTCTGTATCTGTTGTGTTTCGCTGACTTGATTAGATGCCTGTTACTCCGGTTCCAGGGGATCTGTCAACTGAGCCTACTACTAATCCCCCCCCAATCAACATCGCAAGTGCACCTTGCCCCAGTCACCTCCTAGGGCACCACCGACGTCGTCAGCACGTTCTCATCTCCCCATCAACTGGCTCATCAATGATTGTGAGTGTAATCCTGACTTAATAATTCAGCATGAGGAGGAAGAGGCTGAGGACTATGCTGATAGCCACTGTGATGGGAAACCAGCTCTACAGTGTCCACTTGCAGTGAGGACTCGGTTGCCACACCCCAAGGTCCCCTCCAGAGCACCGTACTTTCCTCACCATTATACAGCAGTTACAGGCTGTCATGGATTTTAACCTGGAGAAGCAGAACATTAGCAAGAAAAATTTAATAGCTATCCTGGAGCTGTGCTGACATATTGGGGCCTTTGGGAGCGATTGTGCGAGGCTGTAATGACTACCGAGTCAGCCACAGGTTGCTGAGTTAAATAAGGAGCATCCAGTGGGACCCTGTAAAGTCTATCGACCTTCTTGGGGACCGCTAGGATGGAAGGAGGACGCTTCCATGCAGCCTTGGTAGCGTCCTGGAAAGTATCCACCAGGGGTGGAACCACCCCAGGCTTGGGGTCTTTTTGCCTCAAGTAACGTGCCAGGCATTGCCGTTCGGGGTCTAACTCTTCCATCTCCCATCCCATGTTCTCCTGAATGTGTCTCATAATATCAGAGAATGATGGGTCATCAGGTGACAACCTAGGGTGGTCGTCAGGATCTAGAGATGGAGGCTCAAAAGGAGAGGGTGACCGGGGGATACCTGAGGAATCAAGACGCGAGTCGTTGCCCAATGAAGAGCAGGACCTTTGGGGTCTCTTACTTCTGTGGTTGCTAGAGGACCCCGAGGGGGTCCTAGAGCATAGAGGTCTCCTGGCCTTTGAACGTCTGTCTTTGGACCTACCCCTAGGTAGAGGTGTAGAATCCTTAGGCTCAGGTGTTACTGCCCTGGGAGGTGACATGGGAGGTGGGGCCTCATTAGGGGGTTTGGTGGGTACCACATATTTTTTAGGGTTTTCCCACCAAAAAGAGAAGAGTTCTTTGACCTCATGGATATTAAGGGCAAACGAAGGGTCTGGCATCTGTGTTTGCCTGGTGTTCGGGTCAGGCGCTGGTGGCTGGGGAGTCGCTGGGTCCTAGGGCAGACCAGCGTTGGGCAGGCCAACATCTTCAGCGTCTCCCGACATTTGGTCGTCGGTGGTGTGAGCTCAGACGTCCTCTTCTGACGTCCCCCTGCAACTGGTGTCAGGAGGTGAGGTTGGGGGTGGTGCCAGGCCTCTGGGGTGTTTGGCGGACGATGGCTCTGTTGTCCATTTAAGAGACATGAGCTCAGAAGTCTTTCTCAGAGGGACGTCTGAGCCCTTCGAAGGTTGGGAGACCGAACGGTGTCCCGGCGTCTGTCCTTGGCATCAGCGCTAAGCCTAGTCGCCGACTTGGACTGAGGCCTGTGGATGTCAGAAGCGTTCAACCTGGCGGCCATCCCGGAAGGGTGGCTGTCATTAGACTTGATTTTCAGTGGTTGCAAAGACACTGAGCTGGCACCCCCTGAGTCCCTGACCTTAACTGGGGAGGGATGCTGAGACCTAGCCCGGGATGGAGAGCTGTCTGACAGGGCGGTCTTACAACTGGCCCGGGCTTCGGAGGCCTGACTCTGGGATCTGTTCCTGCCTTTGTCATTGTGCTTCCCTGATTTGTGTGAAGGTTCCCCTCGAGAGGATGGAGATTTTTCCATGGCTTTCAGTTTTTCTTTCAGGAGAAAACTCTTGAGTGCTTTCTGGCAGCAGATCCTGATTCTGCTATTAAACTGCTGGCAGATGGAGCAGGCCTGGATATCATGGTCTGGGCCTAGGACCAGCACGCAGGTCAAGTGCCTATCCTTGAAGGGGATCTGTTTGCTATAAGCACACTTTGAGGAGTGTTCTTCTGTGGAAGGAGTCGGGGAAGAAGACATGTAAGTGTTGGACGTTCGGTGAAAATCGGAAGAAAAACAGGAGAAATTCTTTCTGGCATTGTTCGTTGCTGAAGGTGTCTGTGGAGCCAATGCGCGTGAGTCAACAGCTGGGAAAGAACTGAGATATGCTGGTGACCGCCCCCTTTTATGATGTATCTGACGTCGGAGGTGGGGCCGATGTCGGGGGCGGTCCCCCGTTATATATAGCTAGCTAGAAGTTTTCTGTGGTGTCCTGCTGCCTGCCAGCTTCAGACCTTATGGAGTAACCTGCTACCAGAGCTGTATTTTGGAAGTAAGATCAGGAAATTCTGGTCCATCCGGACCTCAGATTTCTCTTTTTACATGCGTGATTCCCAAAGACATCGCCATTGCACGTTTTAGAGTGTCCTAAAAAGTGGTCAGTATTCTGGTGGCCGCTTGAAAGCCTTTCACCAGATCCACTTATTCAGTGAAATGGAAGCAGTTTGCTTTACGGGCCGCTTCTTACCACGTGAGTCTGTTCACCTGTCCTGTTAATCAGATCCTGGAGTATCTGCTGTCCTTAGATTCAGCCTGCAGTATTCCTTAGTGGAGGTGCACTTGGCTGCTCTTTTGGCTTTCCATGTGGCCTTTTGAGGGTTGTACTGTTGCCCAGCTGGAGGTGGCTCATACATTTTTGAGAGGCATCCTCCACTTGAAGCCTCCCATCCATAATCCAGTCCCCACTTGAGACCCGACTGTTATGTTGGAAAAGCTTGTGTTTGAGCTCTAATGTATGAGCCTCCTTACTTGATTTTCCGCAAAGACAGGATGTCTTTTCTTACTAATCCTTAGTTTAGGTCTCCCTGCCCCTGAGAGAGAACAGTCCTCCAGATGCTCGATTCTGTCTCACCCCTGCCGATCCCAAACGGCCCGAGCTTGTTCCCAAACCCGAGTCGCTGGCATGGCGTCCAATACCTTAACCCTCAGCGCCACTGGGCCAGTGCTCAGTGGTGCTTTTTACACTGAAACTCCCAAGGGTCAGAAAAAAACACCAACAGGATACCTGCAAAACGAATGCCAGGCATGAACGAACACAAATGGCCAGCCACATGACCACATGGAAAACAAAGTATGCTCTAAAAAGTACGATTTTAAAAGTTAGAATTAAAAATAACTTGTTTCATTCATAATTCCATACTTTAAGCCCTTTACTTATTCAAAGGTGAAGAGCAAGAGTCCTGCTGCAAGGAGCAGAGCAGTGCTCTGCCCCTCCCCCAACTCCCTCGAGCATGCCAGTCCAGGGGAGCCATTATTCCATACTCTAGATGTGCATAAAATACTTGAGTACTATATACACTGCACACGAAGGATTGCAGAAAGTCATTGCAGCTTTTTGTTTTGTTTGCTCTGGGAAAAAGGGCACCCCTGTTTTCAAACAGCGTTTATCTAAATGGCTAGCCAACTACATTATTTTTTCTTGCAGGAAGTACTGTAAGGAACGTTGTGGGGTGGTTCATGCTCATTCCACAAGAGGCATGGCCACCTCTGTTGCTTGTTTTCAAAATGCCTCTGCTGCAGATACCTGAGCAGCTGCTAACTGGAGTGCTATCCACACGTTCACTGAACACTACAGTCTGGACATTGTCTCTCGAAAAAGGGCTGGTTTTGGCCTAGCTATGCTCTAATGCATACTTTCTTAGACTTGTAGGCTCCAGTCACCCAGACTGTTC
Source organism: Neoceratodus forsteri (assembly GCA_016271365.2). Taxonomy (NCBI): domain Eukaryota; kingdom Metazoa; phylum Chordata; order Ceratodontiformes; family Ceratodontidae; genus Neoceratodus; species Neoceratodus forsteri. Next base: position 434,681,343 of record JADMNL010000024.1, on the reverse strand, counting down.
ACTGTAAGTACTGCTTAATACTTGTTCCATAGGTGTGGCCTGTTGAAGGAGATATCCTCAGAGAAGATAGAACATTTATGTACTTACTGTAACAGTAGATCTTCATCAGGGTTATCTCAGTCATAAGGTTACACCATAGGAACTTCACCGTCGTTGAAGGGGAATCTACATGGAAGATTTTCAGCAGTACAACTGGGGCTGCCCATCAACTTCTGTAAACATCACCAACCCTATAAAGGTGTGAGAGGCCCTGCTCCCTTCTCAGTTATTTCCTGCTGCTGACTCACTTGCCTGGGTCTCTGCGAAAGCTCCAGTGCCGTATTCGCACAATTTTTTTGTCTGCGACTTTTCTTAAATATTTTTTCTGAATCTCTTTTTTTGAAGAGATTTCTCCAAGTTGTTTATGTCAAATATTAATCCTTCTACCCTCTCTTCCATCACTGCAGAAAGAAGATTGCCTCCAAAGATGAACGCAGTGTGTCTGCTGTCTTGGGCCTGAGCACAAAGTTTCTGACTGTCAGCTTTAGAAACATAGAAGTTAACGGCAGATAAGGACCGCAAGGCCCATCCAGTCTGCCCATTTATTTTTGTACCTTATGAATGTGCCATTGGCCTTTGCTCTATCAAAGACCTGTCTATTCATACTCTTCTGTATTGCTCCCTTGTGCTTATCCCATGCCTGTTTGAAGCCTTGCACTGTAGTCCTATCCACCACTTCCTGGGGTAGGCCATTCCATGTATCCACCACCCTTTCTGTGAAAAAGAACTTCCTCACATTACACCTTAATCGGCCTCCCTCTAATCTCAGCTGTGTCATCTTGTCCTGCTATTTTTCTTATATTGAAACATGTTAGACTCTTTCACGTAGTTAATGCCCTTAAGGTGTTTGAATATTTCGATCATATCATCTCTCCCTCCCTCCTTTGCTCGAGGGTGTACGTATTGAGCTCAGTTAATCTGTCCTCATATGTTTTCTGATGCGGTCCCTGCACCATTTTAGCTGCCCTTCTCTGGACTGCCTCAGTTTGGTTAATGTCCTTGTGAAGGTGTGGCCTCCAGTACTGCACGCAGTACCCCAGATGGGGCCTAACCAGTGCCTTTAAAGAGGATTATCAGCCCTCTTCCAGACTTGTGATACCCCTACTAATACACCCCAACATCCCTCTAGCCTTACCTACTGCTTTAGTGGTCTGCTTGGATGATTTCAGGTCATTGGTGATGATGATGCCCAAGTCTCTTTCTTCCCTTGTGACTGCCAGCAACTCCCCTCCCAGCCTATAGGTGGCTTCAGGGTTTCTCTTCCCTATGTACATGATCTTGCACTTCTTTGCGTTAAACCCCAGTTGCCACTCTTCCAACCATTTTGCTAGTTTATCCAGATCTCTTCTCATTCTGCTCACCCCATCCAGATCATCTACACTGTTGTAGATCTTGGTGTCATCTGCAAACAGACAAACCTTACCCTCCAGTCCATCTGCAATGCCACTGATGAAGATATTGAAGAGGACTGGACCCAGGACTGATCCCTGAGGTACCCCACTTGTGACTTGCATCTCTTGTGACTGCATACCATTTACCACCACTCTCTGTTTTCTGCCCGCCAACCAGTTTGCCACCCATTTGACCAGCGTCTGACCCACCCTGAGCCTACCCAGCTTATTAATCACTCTTCTGTGTGGAACAGTATCGAAAGCTTTGCTGAAGTCAAGGTAGGCAACATCAACTGCTCCCCCTTGGTCCATCACTCTGGTTACCCAGTCAAAGAAATCTATGAGATTAGTTTGATAGGACCTTCCTTTTGTAAACCCATACTGTCTTGGATATTGTGCTGCTATGGATTCCAGGTGTTGCACTATCCTTTCCTTAAGGGGTGCCTCCATAATCTTGCCCACTACTGAGGTAAAACTGACTGGTCTGTAATCTTGTGGAGTGGGATCACATGAGCCCTTCTCCAGTCTTCTGGAACCTCTACTGTGCTCAGAGACTTACTAAACAGTTCTGATAATGGCTCTGCTAGTTCCACTCTTAGCTCCTTTAGTATCCTGGGATGTATGCATCAGGTCCCATTGCCTTGTCCACCCTGAGCTTTTTTTTTTTTAAATCAAATTTTATTAACAGTTTTACAATAATACAGGGACAGAAATGGTGACAATTACACAACATGACAACAGTGCAAAACATGTTCTGACCCATCCCGGTACAGCAGTAAGATAAAAAACAATACGATCATTGGACTAAGACTAGCTATTATTAACATCATCCTTATCAACACCAGTAGTGATTAGGGTGGGTAAGGGATCCCAAATTCACTTATATTTCCATTGCCTGTTATAAAGGCTTGCAATAGCTTTCTCAGTACGGAGATTAGCAAGGATTTCGTGGACCCACTCTTGATACGATGGACATTTAAGTATGACTTTTTTAACAGATAATGTTATCATGGACATATGAAATCTCAGAGTGATAGCCTCTATGGGGACAAATTTCAGGGGTAAAACAATCCTGCAGACACAGTAAAGGGTCCAATTTGGCATTAATTGAGTTCCATAATGGTATTATCTTAGGACATTGCCAAAATATGTGGAGAAGTGTCCCTTTATCTAGGGAACACCTAGAACACAAGTCAGAATTGAGAAGGTCCCAACTAGCCAATTTTGGGGGAGTGTAATACAGATTGTGTAAAATGTGGTATCGCATAAGTCGTAGTCTGTCTTGCGACATATACTTATGACAGTACCGCCATAGTACGGGCCAGTCATAGGTATAATGGGGAAAAGGGGAGGACCAGTGTTTGGTGGGGCCATAGGAGCCTCCATACCGCCAATGGAAAAGGGCTTGATATAACTTTAAGATTACCTTGGGAGGACCCAACAAGGAAGTGAGCTCAGATATTAAGGAAAATGCAGGAGGGTGGGGAGGAGTATTACCCAACGTGGTAGTGAGAAGGTGCCTTAGTTGAAGAACCTTGAAGTGACTAACTACTGGAATATTAAATTTCCAGATCAATTTAGCTACAGAGAGCCAAGCTCCCTCTCCATCAAGAAAAGTAGATAAGAGTCCCTTCCCCTAGCTGGGGCAACCACTTTGAGGAAACCCTCTGTTTGTTTATTAAGAAGGACGGCGAGTTCCATATGGATTGAGACAGATCCAGCTGTGGTTTATAGTGCAAAAAGGAACAGAGTTGAGTATGTATTCTTAAAGAAGTCACAAGCGTTGGACATTTTCGGATATATTGTAGGGAGGAAAGCTTGGCATAGAACAGAGTCGAGGGTCAATATTCATAGACTGGATGAAATCTAGTTCTGTTGTGAGCCAGATCGGCCTCGGGCTATTGGGCCCTGGGCGTAACCATTTAAGGTACTTTGATAGATGAATTGCCCAGTAGTATACAGCCGGGTGAGGAATACATAAACCACCATCAAGTTTTTGGGCCGCCAATTTGTGGTATGCTAAACGAAGATGTTTATTAGACCATATAAAGTTAGTAAAAAGCCTATGCATTTTCTGAAACCAGGACAATGGAATAAATTAGTTGAGAAGCGATAGAGGGTAGAAAACGAAGGGGAATACGTTCATTTTAATTAAACTAATACGGCCCCATAACGAAACAGGGAGTTTCGACCATCTATCAAGGTCATGAGTAATGGCCTGGGAAAGGGGTTCCAAATTCTCTTTAAACCACAAGGAAGGATTACGTGCAAGTCTAATGCTGAGATATTTGAGGGAGACCGGTGACCAAGACAACCCAAAAGTGATAATGTCATGTTTGAACACCTTGTGGTTGAGGGGAAAAATAGATGATTTATTGGAATTTAACTTGTAATACAAAAAAGAGCTAAACTTCGCGATCGTAGCTAACATAGCGGGAATTGACAAGTCAGGGTGGGACAGATGAAGAAGAAGATCATCCGCATATGCCATGACTTTAACTACGGTATTTCGTATCGGTGTGCCTTGTGTGTCTGGATTAACTAAGATGTTTCGAATGAGGGGTTCTAAGTAGAGATTGAATAATAGAGGGGAAAAGGGGCAGCCTTGTCTTGTTCCACAGTGCAGAAGGAAGGGCTTCGAGAATGTCCCATTCCCTGAGATCCTGGCAGAGGGGGCTTGATAGAGGGCTTGAATCCAGTCTATAAATATAGAGGGGAAAGCAAACGCCTTAAGAGTTTGAAATAAAAAAATTCCAATTCACACGATCAAATGCCTTCTCGGCATCCAGGGACACTAAAACAGCTGGAAAAGCAGCATCCCTGGACTCCGAGAAGACATGGGAAAGGGTACATAGGTGGTCTGATGACAAGCACCCCCTCATAAATCCTACCTGTAGCATACCGATCAAATCAGGAAGAACCAGGGTAAGCCTATCGCCAGTATCTTCGAAAGGATTTTAATATCCTGGTTCAAAAGGGATATGGGCCTATAACTCTGTACCATCTCGGGGTCTTTGTCAGATTTAGGAAGAAAAATAATTAGGGCTTCAAACAATTGGGGATCAGCAGCTGCCCGAAATAGGATGTGGAGGAACAGCCTATGAAGGGCCGGCACTATTTGGTCCTGAAATGTTTTGTAAAATAAAGAGGCGACACCGTCCGGTCCTGGAACCCTATCTGAAGACAAAACCTTAATTACATCGGCTATTTCTTCCAAGGAAACAGGAGAAGAAAGAAACCTCCTCTGTGGATCAGACAGAGAGGGGAGGTGAGACTCCAGAAGATGTGCCTCAAGAGCCTGTGGTGGGGGGAGGGGGGTATCCATGTCACTATATAATTGCTTGTAGTAATGTGCAAACTCCTGCACAATCTCTGAGGGGGACGATGTTAAAGATCCATGTGTTTGAGCCCTGACAGGTGGGATGAACCTAGCTGATTCCTGTTGCTTTATCCTTAAAGCTAACAGATGTCCTGCCTTTTCTCCTTGATCGGTGTAAAGAGCTTTGGTGCGAATAATGGCCAGCTTTGCTTTTTCCCTTAATAAGTCAAGATACCTATCTTTAACTGTGAGGAGTTTCCGCCTAATTTTCTCCGGAGTTTGAGGAGATAAATTAGCCTTTAGGGAATGAATCTGAGACAATAATGAAAGAAGTTCAGCCTCCCGGGTTCTTTTCCGATTTGTTGCTAAGCTAATCAGAACCCCCCCTCAAGTAAGCCTTAAAAGCACTCCATGTAATATCTGGTGTCGTGCCCTCTGTGGAATTCACTGAAAAGAAAAAATCTATCAGCTCTTTTACCTGTTTAGAGATATGAACATCCTTCAGTAACTGGTCATTTCTAGGGACATGGATCTGTTGTTCATCCACACTGTCTGGCAGGTTCCTTGCTGCTTTAAATCTTGCGGGAAGGTCTTCAAGCTGGCTCCTCCCACCCACCCGGGTGGTGAAACTCTCGGCTCTGCCCCATGACACCTGATCTTCCTTACCGCTTGGAAGCTCAGGTTCCCTCCTTAGCGCTCTGCGTTTTTCGACTGGTTCCTGATTCTTCGGTTCGTCCGAATTTAGTTTTGAAGTTTTCTAAACTTCGGTCTTCTTTCCTTCGCGGCTGTGGTGGACAATTAGTTTCCTGGCTCTCGGAGGCGCCCTGGCGGGTGAAATATCTCCAGGACTGATCCGCACTCCATGTGCATATACTGCCTTGACTTAGACCACGACCCGCAGGTCTGCAAGAAGTGCTGTGCTTTTTCGACCAATGTCCTGGAGGATCATGCTGCCCGATTGAGGCTCGGGCACCCCGAGGAGTTTTCCTCGCCGGTAAAATCCAAAGAGGCTCGGGTGGTGTCCGTGATGGCTGACTCGGCTGAGCAGCTCGAGCACTCTATCACCCTGGAGGAGAAGGAGGAGGCGGCCAAAGCCGCATCTCCCTTCTCCTCGGTCGTGGCATTTATCCCGCTCTCTCTGAGTTCCTCTCATTCGGCTTCATTAAAGGAGCTTCGCCAGTCCCTCTCCACGAAGGGAGAGGGGCCATCAGGTCTTGCCTCTCGGCCCAAGTCTAGGGAGTCACAGGGTAAGTCCCATCGCCGGCGTTTGTGGGAGCGGGAGAGTTCTCCTCCCTCGGTCAGCCGACCATCGACTTCGGTCGAGGTTGCGGCTCAGGCCGTTGGCTTCACGGTGTCCCCGTCAGGTCAGCCAGCCGAGACTCCCGTCGACGTAGTTGAGTTATCTCTCTACCCGTCACCCGGGTGGTCGACTGGAAGAGCCGTCAACCCCTCTCCGCCGGTTCCCCCGGTGGAGACCGAGGTTCTGCCTGCGCCTTCAGGGCAGCAGTCCTTGGTCAAGCATCGAGCCGAGGAAAGCGGGTGTCCCCACCCTTCCCATACCCGCCTCAGTCTCACTGAGGGCCAGGTCTTGGTCTCGGCTCCTTCGGTCAAGTCGCTCCCGCCGACTTTGACGGTCTCAGTCGAGGCACCGAGTTAAGTGGCAACACCGTTCCTCCTCGTCTTCCTCCTCAGATGAGGAGAGACTTCAACGCAGATTGCGTCGATGTTACGAGGAGCTTATGTGGCAGCAGTTGGTGTTGTCCGGGAATCAATCGACTCAGATTCATTCACCGGCTATCAAGTGGCTGCCGCCTGAACGGCCGGCGCAACCACTCGCCACAGTCGAGATGCCCACCTCCGGGCTGGTTGTTAGACTAAACCTAGCTGCCCCACCGATTGTGGTGGAACCTCGGTCGGGTCACGGCCTGCCCCACAGGTTGTCGGTCACCCTCACTCCCAGCTGCCCTCGATAGGTGAAGGATGGCTCAGGCCTGAGGCAGCTCTTTGCAGACCCTTCGGAGTCCGACGACGACTCCTCTGTGTTCCCCAGGTGGGTGGGCCTGGAGTCCTCCCGGGACCGGTCTTTGGATGATAGCCCATCGTCCTTCCTGGGTTTGCTTAGGCTTATCTCAGAGTTCACTGGGATGCAGCTCGAGCCCGTGTCCAAGCGGGCCCATTATCCCCTGACAGAGATTCTAGATCGAGGGGATTCACCCTCGGAGGCCTTCCCTGTGGCTGAGGCCATTGTCGGCCCAGCCCTGGAGCTTTGGCAGCGGCCTACTTCCTGTCCTGCGCCCTCAGCCAGGATGGCCAGGAAGTATGCGGTCCCTATCGGCTCTTTGCCAGGTTTCTCGGAGCACCCCTCTGCTGAGGAGTTAGTTACCGATGACGTCTTCCAGCGTTCTGGAAACGCCCGGGACATGGATAGGCTACCCGACAAAGAGTCCAAAAGGATGGACTATGTCGGGCGCAAGGTTTACCCTGCGTCCTCCCTAGGCCTCCGACAGGCCAGCTCGGCCGTGCTGATGGCACACTTCTCCCACGTCTTCATGGGCCCCTGGATGAGGTGATCCTCATCTCCCGACCGACTCATGGACCACGGCCCGCCAGGTGCGGGACCAGGGAAGGCGGTGGCTAAGCAGCAGCTTCAGACTGCTCAGACATAGGTGATTCCTGTGCCAGGTCAGTAGCGGCCGCGGTGGCCATGCGCCGCAGGGCGTGACTGAGGATATCCACCTTCTCAGCGGAAACCCAGCTCAAGTTGGCTGACATCCCCTTCTTGGGGACTGACCTCTTCGGCCCTGGAGTAGAGGGACACCTCTGGGGGATCGAAAAGTCCAAAGTCACTTTGGACTTGGTCACCTCCGCCCAGAGGGACAAGTGCCGCTGGCAACATCAGCATAAGCCCCTTCGTCCTTCGGTCCCTGCGTCACGATCGGCCCATCAGCACCAGCAAGAGAGCCAGCAGGCTTGCGCTCGGCATCCTGAACCCAAGCCAGCGACTTCCTGTAATGGGAAGCAACGAGGTAAAGGCCCAGGAGGTTCCTCTGCCAGTCCCTCCTCCAAGCCATCCCAGTGACGGGTCGAGGGGTGTTGCCCCAACCTCACCACCCTTACCTCTGTCCCCCCCTCCCATGGGGGAACGGCTGTGCCACTTCCTTTCCACTGGGTGTGGGAGGTGGAAGGTAAGGGCCTGTCTCTGGTCTTCGAGCGGGCCCTTCCCTTTCGAGCCATCACCCCCCGGGGGTCCACGGGATCCAAAGCCTTGCTGTCGGCCCGCCGAGCCGATGTTGCCCTGTGCCTCGGGATAGAGGTGATGAGAAAGGTGATGGATCCTCCTTCTGACCCGGGGCTCATGTCCAGGTATTTCCTGGTCCCCAAACGGACGGGGGGGCTGGCGCCCCATTCTCGACCTGCACAACATGAACAAGTTCCTAAGGTCTCGGACTTTCAGGATGGTCACTCTGTCTCAAATAATCCCATCCTTGGAACGAGGCGTGTGGTTCTGTTCCCTGGACCTCCAGGATGCATTCTTCATGTTCCGATCCATCCGTCTCTTCTGAGATTCCTCCGCTTCAGAGCGGAGGGATCCCTTTATGAGTTCCAAGCCATGCCCTTCGGCCTCTTCCCAGCTCCCAAGGTCTTCACCAATGCATAGCAGTGGTGATAGCATCCGTGCAGCGCACAAGGGTCCGGGTGTACTCCTACCCGGTCAGCTGGCTGATTGCAGCCCCCTCCAGAGCGGAGGTGGAACGGTCCAGAGTTCTGGCCCTCCAGGTTGCTCTCAGGTGGGCCACCTCTTCAACGGGGCCAAGTCGGAACTCGTGCCGAAGCAGGTGATTCTATTCATTGGGGCAGAGCTCGACTCTCTTCGAGCCAGAGCTCGGCTCCCGGCGGACAGGGCCGAGGTTCTTTCTCCTTGCCCAGTCATGTCTGGTTGGGCAATCGCGCCCTGCCTGGGACTTTCTGCGCCTCCTGGGCCTTGTGGCAGCTTGCACCAGGGTGGTCCGTTGGGCTCATTGGTGCCTGCGTCCCCTTCAGTGGGGACTGGCCAGCCAGTGGTCACAATGCTGCGATCCTTTGGACCAGCCCATGACAGTGACCCAGGAGATGTGGAACGCTTTCCAATGGTGGACTGTTCCTGCGCATCTGCAGGAGGGCATCCCATTCGTCTGCCCCGAGTCGACGGTCTTCTATCGACCGATGCATTTTTGATGGGTTGGGGTGCCCATCTGGGAGAGCACAGAGTGCACGGCCTCTGGTCCCCTCGGGAGTCCTGATGCCATATCAACCTGCTGGAGCCTCATGTGTTCCGCCTAGCTCACACCGCCTTCGCTCCGTTTCTACGGGGTCAAGTGGTCAGGTCCAGATGGACGATACCACGGCCACGTGCTACCTAACCCGCCAGGACCAGATGTGCTCCTTGCTGTTATGTAAGGAGGCTCTCCGCATATGGTCTCGTGCGCAGCTTGGAGGCATTTTTTCCTAGTCATTTAGGTGGCAGGAGCCTCCAACACCCTGGCCGATGCCCTAAGCCGGATAGGGGCTGCGTCTCACGAGGGGTTCTCTCCTGCCGGAGGTAGCACAAGTTCTGTTCTCCCACTGGGTCATGCCTCGTGCGGACCTTTTTCCCTCCAGGGAGAATGCGAAGCCGAGACTGTTTCATGCCGCCCCCTCCAGCAGGGCTCGCTGGGGGGATGCCTTTCGAGGCCGTGGACCCCGGACCTCTTCTGTGCCTTCCCCCCATTCCCTTGATCCACAAGGTGCTTCTCAAGGCGAGGGGGGACAAGGCACAGGTGATTCTGGTAGCCCCAGACTTTTTCTGCCAGCTCTGGTATCCAGCTGTCCTCAGTCTCAGCTCCAGGCTCCTGAGGAGGCTTCCAGCCCGCCCGGACCTGTTCTCCGTTATCAGGAGAAGGTGTTACATCCAGACCTTCGATCCCTGCACCTGATGGCCTGGTTCCTGAGTGGCTAGATTCCAGGTCTTGGGTCTTCCGGCGAGGTCCTCAGCGTTGTTGAGGCATCCCGTCAGGAGTCGACCGGATAATGCTACGCCTTCAAATGGAAGAGTTCCTCCATTTGGTGTTAGGGAAGGGCCTGAACCCTTCTCCTGTTCCTCGTCGAGCATTTCGGACTACCTGTGGTCCTTTTCTTTCAGCAAGGACTTCGGTCGACGACCCTTAGGGTTCACCTGGCAGCCATCTCTGACCTCCGGGCACGGGCCGGAAGGCAGTCGGTGGTGCAGGAGAGGTGGTCTGGCGCTTTTCCATGGTCTTGATCACATTCCCCTTCCGGTGCGAGACTCTTCACCTCCGTGGGATCTACTGCTGGTATTGGCTAAGCTCACGGGCAAGCCATTCGAACCAATGCACAGGTGCAATTCTCCCACCTGTTGTGGAAGAACATCTTTTTGGTGGCTGTCACGTCAACCAGTAGGATGGGAGAGCTCCAGGCGTTCCCTTCGAGTCTCCCTATCTGGTCTTCCACAGGGACAAGGTTGTCCTGCGCCCCACCGCGAAGTTCCTTCCGAAGGTGGTGTCGGAGCTTCACCCTAGCCAGGTGTTGACTCTACCGGTGTTCTACCCCAGTCACACCTCGGAGGCTGAATATAGGCTCCTTTTGGACCCTAGTTGAGTGCTCGCCTTCTTAGGGAGCGTACGGCTGAAGTTCGGGGAGAAGTTCGCCAGCTGTTTGTCATCTACGCTGAAGCCGCACTTGGCAGACCTGCAGTCAAGTGTACGATAAGCGGTTGGGTCACCTCCTGCATAGATCTTTGCTACAGGTTGGCGGGCATGGAGCCTCCCTGAGGGATAACAGCTCATTTTACCCATCATACCGCTGCATCGGTGGCTGCTTCCAGGGGATGTCCCTATCCAGGACATCTGCAGGGCTGCTACCTGGAAGTCAGCACACACCTTCATCACCCATTACCACATCGACCTTGAGTCATGCCGGGATACTGGTTTTGGGGCCTCGGTTCTCCAGTCTCTATTTCCCAAGTAGGGGGTGTGCACCTTGCCTCCCTCCTCCCGGAGAACTGCTAGGAGTCTGCCAGACAGTGTGGATGAACAATACATCCACGTCCCTAGAATTACAGGTTACTCACCTGTAACAGGAGTTCTAGGAATGGTATATGTTGTTCATCCACACGACCCACCCGACCTCCCCGGCTTTGACGCACAACCTGGCTTCCATCGGGCTAGATCTGGCGTCATGGGGTGGAGCCGAGAGTTTTACCACCCGGGTGGGTGGGAGGAGCCAGCTTGAAGACCTTCCGGCAAGATTTAAAAGCGGCAAGGAACCTGCCAGACAGTGTGGATGAACAACATATACCATCCCTAGAACTCCTGTTACAGGTGAGTAACCTGTATTTAGTTTCCACTGACTCTCTCTTTTTTAGGGAGAGAAAGTAAGGCCAAATGACACATCACTAGGGAATGATCAGATATAGGGCCAGGTTGAATTGAGGAAGATATAACCCCTGGAAGGAGTGATTGGGATAGTAGTAGATAGTTAATGAGGGAATGCGACTTATGCACTGGTGAGACAAAGGTGTACTGCCTACTGTTGGGATGTAGCACTCTCCATACATCGCATAAACCACATTGATCCAATAAATCTCTAAACACTCTCTGCCCAGGGGAAAGTCCCTTTAAAGTTGATCCTGACCTATCAATAGCAGGGTCCAACACCAAACTGAAATCCCCACCCATTACTATCAATATAGAAAGCAAGGGTAATAGAAGAGTATAAGCTTCATAAAAAGCTGGGATTATCTATAATGGGACCATAAGTACTACAAAGTGAAAGTGGCATGGAGAAAAGAGTACCTTGGACCATAATGTGTCTACCGCCAGGGTCCCTAAAACCTGTGGGGATAAAGGGACATTTTGTTGATAATTAACATATCCCCACAACTGTTAGTAGACCCCTGGGCAGCAAAAACTTGCCCAACCTGCTGCCTCCTAAGTTGTAAGGCCTCGGAATCCAACAGGTGGGATTCTTGTAAAAAGGTAACCTGGGATCGCAACAGATTCAAATGTTTCAGAACTTGATATTGTTTGGGCTTCCTCCTGATCCCTTTCACATTCCAAGTTGCAAAAGTAATATCACTAGCCATCGAGTCTGTTAGTAAGAAAACACCCATAAAATGAATAGAGACTGATGCAGCGAACAACAAAGAACCATAACCCCCTGAATACTGCTGTACCACCCTCCCAGCCCAGTCCCCTCTTAACCCCTAACAAACAACCAACTACACTAAAACCCCCTCCATCCCCCTTAATCCCCCTTCTCCCCCCCCTTTCCTGTTCAGCAAAACGTTCTGCAACTACCCTTAACACCTCAGCTCCCCCCAACCATTTTTAAGTAACAAAACTGCCCTCATAACCAGGGTACCAGTTATCAATTTACAGGGAGAGCAGAACACATAATAATAAAATTAAAAGGGAAGGAACCACTGACTGGAACCATTCCCTGCCCCACTAAACATCACGAGGCACAGGAAAATGATTCAAACAGTGAATATAAATCTTCCCCCAGTAACATTATACACTACTCCCCTCTCGTGGACAAACTGGGGAACTATATAAAACTTAAACACAAGGTAAAGCAGTCAGGCTACATTGAAATTCCCTTCCAATATCAATACTGCAGTTGTCTGAAGATCACAGTTCACTTGCTTGCTAGCAGTGTTCCTTAACTAATATTAGTAGCGATTTCTCTCATGTAAAAAGAAAAGAAAAAGCTGTGTAAAAAGAAAAAAACGCCAGAAAAGGAGGGAATCAGCTGCCAAACAGGGCTCCAAACAAAAACGCAGTCCGTTCTCTTCTGTAGCAGGAGGCCCTCCGTAAGATCCAGTTCCATAACGTGACAGCCGCTACTAGCGGTAAAATGATTAACCTTTCACAGCGTTTTGAGAGCGCAGACCCGCTGATTCATTCGGTCCTGAAACTGTCAGCTTGCACATCTTCCCATCAACAGCTTACCTCAGGAGTGCCCCCATTCAGGTACCACGAAACAAATCCGGGAGAGCCAATCTGAGTCCTTCTTCTCTAGCTGCTTCCACATCCTCGTAAGACAGCCAGGATCCCGAGATCATTAATTGCAACTTTGCGGGGTATAGCTTACGGAAGCGAAGACCTGCAGCGATGATCTTGGACACAAGGGGGTGAAAGGCTTGTCTACGTTGTTGGATGGGTAGAGGCAGGTCCTGGGTCACACTAAACCTTTTCCCTTCCCACTGGAGATCCCAAATGTCGTGGACCTTTGCCAAGAAATGTTGCCTTTCCAAGTAATTTAGAAACCGGATGATCATTGGTCTAGGGGGAGATCCCGGTCGAGGCATAGGTCGCAGGGCTCTATGCGCCCTCTCAATAATGTAATTAGGGCCGTAGGGAGAAGGGCCCGCCACCGTGCCCACCAGCTTCTGGGCAAACAGGACCGCATCAGGACCCTCTTCTTGTTCCGGGAGCCCTATAAGTACTACATTATTTCGCCGGCTGTGCCCCTCTAAGTCTTCAATCTTCTGCACCATCCTTGTGAGCTTTTTGGCGCAGCCCGACGACCTCAGAATCTCTTTTCTCTGCCTGCCTTTCCAGTGAGACCACCCTGGCTTCATTGTCCGAGACCCTCTTTGCTGTGTCTTCCATGGCTGAAGATAGCGATTTAATTTCTGCTGCCATGCTCCGTAATTCATCCTGAAACGGACGAAATTCCGTGAGGAAGTCTGCCAGGGTAAGCAGCTCTTGTTCCATTTTAGCAGACTGTTGTAAAGCTGAAGATGATGCGACATGGGCCCTCTGTTTTCAGGGCCTTCTTAGAAGCGATAATGGTGGCATGTGCTGAGGTCCGCTCTCTTCATTTCCATCTCCGTAATTCGCGGATAACAGCTACCTCACTGTCTTATAAGCAAACTAAGATTAGAGTCTGGATACCGACTCTGTTGCCGAAAAGGACGTTTTAAATTTGGATTTTTCACTGAGAAGGTGGAGCACAGGAAGAGCGTCTTCTCAGGCAGACTGCATCACGTGTCTCCCGTCCAACCTGAGCTTTGCCAGAAGTTTAATCAGACAACCCTCAGGTAATGCAAAAGGCTCTTAAAAATGTCCTGCTGGATCAAGAGGTATCCAGCTCTGGGCAGGGTCCTCAGATCCCAGCCTCTCAGTCACCAGCCAGATTTTGAGCTCCCAGGCCTACAAGACCGAGACAAATCTTGGGAAAAGTCATAAGAAAGACCAAGATCTTGTTCCTCGGCATCTTCTCCTCTGGGGAATCCTGGTCAGCTGTGGCTGTACCAACATGAAAACTGCTGTTCAGGTCTCTGTGCCCACTAGACCCATACTGACAGCTTCTCTACCAATTCTCAGGGCACCTGGCCATTGGCCTCGATTCGTCTGTCCCTTCTTCATCGATGACAGGCTTGTCATCGACAACTCTCCCCTCGAAGCCTGCCCTTTCTCCCTCCAGGGCTACAGGCTCTTTCTCGAGACCCAGCAGGTGGGTTGACACCTTTGCCATTGACCCCCCCCCTTCCGTCGACAACCACTGTTGACTTGAACAAAGTCCTGCTTAAATTCACTAAGACGCTGGTACAATAACTGGGTGCCTTTAGGCCCCCCCCTTGCTGATGCCGTCAGAAAGCTCCCTGTGAGCCGTCATTGTGCCATCCAGACCTCATTCCCTAAAAATGCCACTAACAGTTTAATCTGGTTCTGTAAGTTCAGTTTACATCTGTACAAATATTCCACTTCCCTTGCCCCTGGGTTGCACCTGGAATTGAGCCACGGCTCATTGTGCCTCTCCTGGTGACAAACTTTCAAATGAATAAATAAATTCTTTCTGAGGACAAGGAGGAAGAAGAAGAGGAAGAAATCCTGGTCTCTGACAGGTCTACTGCTTCCTCTGGTCAGTGAGGATTCAAGAAAGCATACTTCTAGGTCTCATCCTGAGGACCCCACATTTTTCAATGTGATGATGCAGCTGTCCTCAGCTATGGGCTTCCACACCGAGGAAGAGGATGCCAGCAGGAAAGAGCTGGTGGACCTCCTGGAGATCCCTGAATCTCCCCAAAAAAATCATTCCTCCAATCCTTCCTGCTCTCAGAATGCAGCCACAGCAGCCTGCACAGACCAGACTTGGTGCCAGCTGCCCCACAGGGCTGATAAACTTTATCATGCCCTCCCCTGCTATGCTGCCCAGCCCGAGACTGACTCAGTGGTCATCCAGGCAGCTCATGACAGATCTAAGGCACCTAATCACCTTAGTTCCCTTCCCTAAGGAGTCTCACAGAATTGACCCTTGGGGAAAGAAAGATGTATGCTTCCTCCACTCTGGGTCTGAGGATTGCAAACTGCCTGTCTCACATGGTGAAGTACTAAAATACTAGTTGGAACAGGGTGGGACAAATCAGATTGTGAGCTGATGGTCAGTGTGGCCAGTAGCTTTCAAAATATGATAGCCAAAATAATATTTATAGTGGTCATCGTTTTTAAGGGTTAAAAAAAACTGTAGGTAGCCAAGGTGGCCACTAACTTTTAAAATCCAGTAGCTAAACCAATTTTAGTAGCCATTGGCCACCTGGCTGCCTGATTTGTCCCACCCTGAGTTGGAAAAAGTGCAAGGTTGCAGCACAGGCCCTTCCAGATGGCATGCCAAAGCAAGAGCTGCTTCAGTGCCTCCAAGCCACTGAGGATGTTAATAAGCACTTCCTCAGGGTCCTCTACGATATGGCTGATACCATTGTCAGGGCTGCTGCCATGTGTATATGCCTACATAGGCACTCCTAGCTCAGAGTATCTGATTTTGCTGCTGATGTTCAGCAAAAGGTGCTTAATGCCCCCTTTAATGGCATTAAGCTGTTTGGCCCTGTTGTCCAGGATATTAATGACCTGCAAGCCTCTGGCAGGGTCCTGAAGTCTGTCTACTCCTTCTACCATACAAACCAACCGAGAGGCAGAGGATGCCCTCCATTTCGTAGAGTGCCCAATAGGCCAGTATGGGCTGACTAAAGGGAAACTCAGGACCCTGGCTGTCTTCCGCCTCCACCAGCGCTGGAGCTGTGGCCAAGCATCGCAAGGGACTGGCCCACTTCCACTTTACTTCCTCGCTGACCCCCTCTTCTGGTCCCAGACCAGGAGGCAGTGGTCAGAGGTCGGTTCTCCTCCACTTGAATCAGTGGAGAACCATAACTTCAGATGCATGGATTCTGCAAATCATAGAGCAGAAGCACACCCTGGAGCTGATCAAGCCATTTCAGAAACCCTTCCTCCACCCTCCAGTTATCCTCCATCTCATTTGCCTATTCTCCAGGAGGAGGTATAGTCCCTTCTACACAAGCAGGCTACCGAACCAGTTTCCAGGCGCCAGAGAAACAAGGAATTCTAGGGACATGGATATGTTGTTCATCCACACTCATTGGCAGGTATCCTTGCCGCTTTAAATCTTGCCGGAAGGTCTTCAAGCTTGCTCCTCCCACCCACCCGGGTGGTATAACTCTCGGCTCCGCCCCATGACGCCAGATCTTCCTTACCGCTTGGAAGCTCAGGTTCCCTCCTTAACGCTCTGCGTTTGAGACTGGTTCCTATTTCTCCGTTTTGCGGATTTAAAAATAAATTTTTCGAAAAAGACTTCAGTCTTCTATCCCTCGCGGCTGCGATGGACAAATCGACTCCCGGATTTCGGAGATGCCCATGCGGGCAGAAGATGTCTCGGACGGATCCACACTCCACGTGTCTACTGCTTAGGCCTTCGACACGCGACCCGTGAGCTTGCGACCTGTGCTCATCTTTCTCGGCCTCGTCCTCGAAGACCGTGCTGCCCGATTGCAACTGGGCACGTCCCGAAGCGTTCCCTCGGTGTGAAGTCAGAGGAGGCCCGGTTGGCGGTGTCAGCGGCCCGGGCTCGGCGGATCAGCTCGAGCGGATGGTCGCCTCGAAGAGAAGCGGAGCGGGCCGTATCTTCCTCGGCCGCGGCATTTATCCGCTCTCTGGGCTCTTCTTACGGCTTCTTTTAAGGAGCTTTGTCTGTCCCTCTCCACTAAGGAGAAGGGCCTCGTTAGCGGGACCTTATTCTCGGCCCAAAGAGGGACAAGGGTAAGTCCTCCGTCGGCCTTTCTTGGGGCCAGGAAAGGTCCCTCTCCCAGGCCGTCGGCTTCGGTCGACCGCTCGGCTTCGGCCACTGGCCTCACGGTGTCCCCGTCAGGTCAGTTGACCGAGACTCCCACCGATGAAGTCGAGATTTTTCTCGACCCATTGGACGGGCTGTCGCCTTTAGCAGCCGAGATTCCTCTCCCGGTTCCCCAGGAGAGTTGAGGATCCCGTTGGCTCGCCTGTGCCTCCGGTTCCGAGCCCTCGGATGCACCATCCGGGCGGAAGAGTGCGGTTCGGCCGACACCTCCGCACCGACCTCGGAAATTCCGGGACTCGGTCTCGGTCTCGGACCTCTTAGCGGTCCAGCCGATCCCACCGTCATAGGCGGTCTCGGTCCCGGCACCGCTGGGTAAGCGACAAGCCGCCGCCGGGCCTCGCCTCCTCCTCCTCGATGAGGGAGGTCAGCGTGAATTACGTCGCGATACGAGGACCTTATGTTGCAACAACTCCTCCTGGCGGGAGTAAGCCGACCCGTCCGCCTTCCCGACCATTAAGTGACTGTCACCGGGCGGCCGACACACCCTCGACTTATCCGAGGCCTATACCCAGGCGGTTGTTCGGCCAAAACCAGCTGCTCCACCGATTCGGTGGAACCTCCGCCTCCACAGCCACCAATGGGGCTCCGACCAAGTTCTCGGTCGGCTAAGGTCTACCCCATCGGCTGTCAGTTACCCTCACTCCCGACCGACCTCAGCAGGTGAAGGGTGGCTCAGGCCAGAGGCAGCTCTTCGAGGACTCTTCCGAGTCCGAAGATGATTCCTCCTTTTTCTCCAAGCGACTGGACTTGGAGTCTTCAGGAGGTCAGTCAATGGACGATAGCCCGTCGTCCTTCCTAGGACTGCTTCGGCTCATCTCGGAGTCCACCGGGATGGAGCTCGAACCCGTTTCCAAACGGGCCAGGTATCCCTCACGGAGATTCTGGACAGGGATTCTCCGACGGAGGCCTTTCGTGGCCGAGGCCATAGTGGGTCCGGCACTGGAGCTTTGGCAGCGCCCTGCTTCCTGCCCTGCGCCCGGCCAGGATGGCCAGGAAGTATCGCGGTCCCTACTGGTTCCTTGTCCGGTTTGGAACACCCTCTGCTGAGGGTTGTTACACGTTAGCGTTCCGGCGCGCCCGGCTAGCGCCAGGGATGGACAAACCCCTGACAAGGAGTCCAAGAAATTGGACTATGTCGGGCTGAAAGTCCAGCTAAGGCCCCCTCTCGGGTTCTTCACATGTGGCCAGTTCGGCAGTCCTCATGGCACATTTTCTTTATGCCCTGTTGGGCTCCCTGGATGAGTCATCCCTCATCTTCCCGCCGATCTGCAGACTACGGTTAAGCAGGTGCGGGACCAGGGGCAGGCAGTGGCCAAACAGCAGCTCCAGACTGCTTTGGATATAGGGGACTCATGTGCCAGATCGGTGGCGGCCGATGGCTATCGTCGGCGGGCTTGGCTGAGGATATCCACCTTCCGGATACCCAGCACAAGTTGGCGGATGTTCCTTTGAGGACTGACCTCTTCGGCCCTGGGGTGGAAGGTCACCTGCAGAGGATCGAGAAGTCCAATGCTACCTTGACTCGGTCTCTTCCATCAGAAGGACAAAGGCTGAAACCACAGCCTAAGCCCTAGTCCTTCTGTGCCCTTGCGCCCGGCCCAGCAACGTCAGGGCCAGCAGGCTCGGCCTTGGCATCCCAAACCCAAGCCGCGGCTTCCTCTAACAGGAGGCAGGAGGAAAGGCCCAGGAGGTCCCTCGGCCGGTCCCTCCTCCAAGCCTGCCCAGTGACGGGCTGAGGGGTGTCGCCCCATTCCCGTCACCTTATCCCTAGGGTCCCCGTGGGGAGCGGCTCCGGCCCCTTCCATTCGCCTGGTCCGCTGTTTCCACGGACAGGTGGGTCTTGGAGGTGGTGGGAAGAGGCCTGCCTCTGGAATTGAGCAGGCACCACCCTTCAGAGCCGTCGCCCTCGAGGCCCGGATCCCCAGCCTCACTGGCGGCTCGTCGAGCCGACGACAGCTCCTCCTCCTCCAGAAGGAGGTGATAAGAGAGGTGGTGGACCCTCCTTCAGACCCAGGGTTTGTGTCCAGGTACTTCCTGGTTCCGAAGCGGACGGGGGCTGGCGCCCCATTCTCGACCTACAGACCTAAACAAGTTCCTAAGGTCTCGAACCTTCAGGATGGTCACTCTGGCTCAGATAATACCATCCTTGGGCACGGCGTGTGGTTCTGCTCTCTGGACTTGCAGGCAGCGTTTTTCACGTCCTATCCGTCCGTCTCACCAGAGATTCCTTCGCTTCGAGCGGAAGGATCCCTCTTGAGTTCAAGCCATGCCCTTGGCTTGTCTCCAGCTCCCAGGGTCTTCACCAAATGCATGGCAGTGGTGACAGCATTCCCTCTTGGCGCGAGGGGTCGGGTGTACCCTTACCTGGACGACTGGCTGATAGCAGCTCCCTCCAGGAAGGAAGCAGAGTGGTCCAGAGATCTGGCCCTCCAGGTCTGCTTCTCAACTGGGCCTCCTTATCAGCGAGGCCAAGTCGGAACTCGAGCCGAAGCAGGTGATTCTGTTCATCGGGCGCAGCTCGACTCTCTTGCAGAGCAGGCGGCTCCCGGCGGACAGGGCCGAGGTTCTTTCCTTCTTTGCCCGATCATTTCTGGTTGGGCAATTGCCCTGCCCGGGACTTCTCGCCTCCTGGGTCTCATGGGCCTGCACCAGCGTGGTCCGTTGGGCCCGCTGGAACATCGTCCTTCAGTGGGGACTGGCCAGCCAGTGGTCTGCAGCTGCGATCCTTTGGACCAGCTTGTGTCGGTGACACAGGGATGTGGGCAGCTCTCCAGTGGTGGACCGTTCCAGATCATTTGCAGGAGGGCATCCGTTGTCGCCCCGAGCAGCGGTCTCTCTGTCGACCGATGCCTCTCTGATGGGTTGGGGTGCCCATCTGGGGAACACCGGGCTCATGGCCTCTGGTCCCCGGGAGTCGATGCCACATCAACCTGCTGGAGCTCCGGGCGGTCCGCCTAGCTCTCACCGCCTTTGCTCCGTTCCTCCGGGGTCAAGTGGTCCAGTCCAGGCGGACAATACCACGACCATGTACTATCTAAACCGCCAGGCGGGGCCAGCTCCATGCTTCTTGCAAGGAAGCTCTCCGCATTTGGTCACTCGTGCGCAGCCTGGAGGCGGATCTCCTAGCCATTCACGTGGCAGGAACCTCCAACACCCTGGCCGATGCCCTGAGCCGGATAGGGGCTGCATCCACGAGTGGTCTCTCCTGCGGAGGTAGTACAGCATCTGTTCTCCCATTGGGGCACACCTCAGGTGGACCTGTTTGCCTCCAGGGAGAACGCGAAGCTGAGGCTGTTCCATGCCCGCCCCCCTCAGCAGGGCTCGCTGCAGGGGGATGCCTTCTCGAGGCAGTGGACCCCGGACCTCTTTCGCCTTTCCCCATTTCCCTTGATCCACAAGGTGCTTCTCAAGGCGAGGAGGGACAAGGCGCAGGTGATTCTGATAGCCCCAGACTGGCCTCGCCAGTTCTGGTACCAGATCTCCTCAGTCTCAGCTCCAGGACTCATGGCAGCTTCCAGCTCGCCCGGACCTGCTCTCAGTCAATCAGGGAAGGTGTTCCATCCGGACCTTCAATCCCTGCACCTGGCGGCCTGGTTCCTGGCGGCTAGAGTTCCAGGCCTTGGGTCTTTCCGTGAGGTCCTCAATGTAGTTGAGGCGTCCCGTAGAGTCGACCAGAAAATGCTATGCCTTCAAATGGAAAAGGTTTTCCATTTGGTGTCAGAAGCAAGGGCTTGGACCCTTCCTCCTGTTCCTTGGCAAGCATCTTGGACTATTTATGGTCCCTTTCTAGTCAAGGGCTTAGGTCGGCGACCCTAAGGGTGCACCTGGCAGCCATCTCTGCTTACAGGCGCGGGCAGGGAAGCAGTCGATGGCGCAGGAGAAGGTGGTCTGGCGCTTTTCAAAGGCCTTGATCACATTTCCTCCAGTCGGGAACCCCCTCCGTGGGATCTACTGCTGGTACTGGCAAAGCTCATGGGCAAGCCATTGAACCTATGCACAGGTGTGCTCTCTCTCACCTGTCGTGGAAGACCGCCTTCTTGGTGGCTATCCGTCAGCCAGAAGGATGGGAGAGCTCCAGGCGCTTTCCATAGTCTCTTACCTGGTCTTCCACAGGGACAAGGTTGTCCTGCTTCCCCCGAAATTCCTTCCGAAGGTGGTGTCGGAGTTTCACCTTAACCAGGTGTTGACTCTGCCGGTGTTCTACCCCAATCACACCTCGGAGGCCGAATATAGGCTCCATACTCTGGACCCTAGAAGGGCGCTCGCTTATTATAAGGAGCGCACGGCTGAAATTCGGGGAGAGGTTCGCCAGCTGTTTGTCACCTACGCTGAAGCCGCATCTGGCAGACCTGCAGCCAAGCGGACGATAAGCAGGTGGGTAACCTCCTGCATAGATCTCTGATATAAGTTGGCGGGCATGGAGCCTCCCAGAGGGATAAGAGCTCATTCTACCCGCCATACTGCTGCAACGGTGGCTGCTTCCAGGGACGTCCCTATCCAGGAAATCTGCAGGGCTGCTACCTGGAAGTCAGCAAACACCTTCATTACCCATTACCACATCGACCTTGAGTCACGCTGGGATGCTGGTTTTGGGGCCTCGGTTCTCCAGTCTCTTTCCCAAGTAAGTATTGGGGTGTAAGTCTTGCCCCTCCTCCCGGAGAACTGCTAGAGTCTGCCAATGAGTGTGGATGAACAACATATCCATGTCCCTAGAAATACAGGTTACTCACCTGTAACAGGAGTTCTAGGAATGGTATATGTTGTTCATCCACACGACCACCCGACCTCCCCAAGCTCGGCGCACAACCTGAGCTTCCAGGGCCAGATCTGGCGCCATGGGGCGGAGCCGAGTTATACCACCCGGTGGTGGGAGGAGCAAGCTTGAAGACCTTCCGGCAAGATTTAAAGCGGCAAGGATACCTGCCAATGAGTGTGGATGAACAACATATACCATTCCTAGAACTCCTGTTACAGGTGAGTAACCTGTATTTTTAGTTGCCGTTACTTCTGCTTGAAGAATTTCAGAGCTTCAGACCCTCTGGTGCAAGGAGCCTTATTTGATTGTTCACAAAGACAGAGTGTCTTTGTGCACAGATCCTAAATTTCTTCCTAAGACGGTCTCAGAGTTTACACTCAGTCTATCCACCTTCCTGTTTATTTTCCTCAGCGTGTCAATCCAGGGTAGGCACTGCTCCATACATTAGATGTGCGCAGAGCTTTCAAATACTACTTGCTTCGCACCAAGGAAGATCGAAGCAGTTGTTTGTTTCTTTCACCCCAGGTAGAGAGGGTGCTTCAGTTTCTAGGCAATGTTTATCCGATTGGTTGGCTAATTGCATTGTGTTTTGTTACAAGTATGGCAAAGAATTGCCTGGTGCTGTCAAAGCTCATTCCACCAGCGGCATAGCTACCTCTGTGGCTTTTTTCCCCCAGGGTCTCAGCCGCTGAAATCTGTGCAGCTGCCACCTGGAGTACCATCCATACTTTCACCAAGCAGTGCAGTCTGGACGTTGCCTCAAGAGCCTGTGGAGGTTTTGCCAGGGCTGTGCTACAAGGCCTCCTGTCTTAAGTTTATGATGAACACACCTTCCAGGCTGTCTGTCTGTACTCGTCACTGCTTGGGACTCGTTCCTACAGTGTAACCTGTTGACTGAGATAACCCGATGAAGATAGAACAGTTACACAAGATTGTACCGTAACAGTACATCTTTGAGGATCTCAGTCCTCAGGTATGCTTTCCTCCACCATTTCCCATGTTGGGGCTCCTGTGTTGGAACTGGCTGGCTGGTGTATCAGACTTTCTCACAGGTTTGAGCACCTCACTACCTTCCTTCAGTCCCCTATGGCTGGGGCTCTGCTCCCTTTGTTTCCGGGGGAAAGAACTGAGGAGGGAGGGAGGCGTTCACACCTTTCTGGAGCTGGTCACGGCGTGGGCGACCCTAGTTCTACTGCTGAAAATCTTCCGTGTGGATTCCCCTTCACCGATGGTGAAGTTCCTACGGTGTGACCTGAAGACTGAGATTCCTTTGAAGATGTGCTGTTTTGGTAAGTTCTTATATAACTGTTCTATCTAAAATGCTCTTTCATCAAGCCACACTGTCCCATCCTCCTTCCCCCTTATGATCCTGAGACTCCTCCTTTGCTGCCTCTGTGTCCATTGCTGTGTCTGCCTGTAGGTCTCTGCCTCGCCTTGGTTCACTGAGTACTGGGTTTTCCCCTGGTACCCAATAGAGAGGTGTTTCAAACATGATCTGTGGTGGGGAACTGAGGAGAGGAGGGGCCGCCAACATTTATATGAGGCCTCCGATGTCTGATGTTGTTGTGGGCAGCCCCTAGTGAGCTGCTGGCAAACGTTTCTGTGTGGTCCTAGTGCCTGGTGGCTTATAGTTCCATAGGCGTGGCCTGATGAAAGAAAGTCTCTCGAAGATCTACTGTCACGGTAAGTACGTAACTGTTATATAATAACTGGATATCATTTTTTTCCTTAAGGGAAACCCGGTTATAATTTGCCATTCTAATCTGCAGATTATAATGGCAAACATGCTCTGGGTTTCTCTTAATGTACATGCAGCTCTGGTGACACAGCCACTTGAAGTCAGCGGTAGGTTAAAAAAAAAAAAAAGTCTGGGCAAAAAATACTTTTAAATGAAACTGCTTAAAAAATGAAGGGGAAACGACAAAACAAAGGAACGCTCTTTCTCAACCATAGACTGCACTGAATCCAGAGTCTTAAGGTTCTCGACCAATGACGGGAAAAAATCTACTCTTCTTCCACCCTGGGATGTAGGGCATTAAATTATGTTGCCCACATGGGAGATTAGCAAAATCAGTCTTAAGACAACTGGAGTCCAAGATAGACTCCTCCGAGAATCCACCGTAATAAGAGAAATGGCAGATCTAGTCAGGTCTGCTATTTCTGCGTGCAGAATAGGTTAAGAGCTACCTATGGTGCAGTAGATGCTGCTGGTAGAGGCCTGCGTGCAGAATAGATTAAGAGCTGCCTATGGTGCAGTAGATGCTGCTGGTAGAGGCCTGCGTGCAGAATAGGTTAAGAGCTGCCTGTGGTGCAGTAGATGCTGCTGGTAGAGGCCTGCGTGCAGAATAGGTTAAGAGCTGCCTATGGTGCAGTAGATGCTGCTGGTAGAGGCCTGCGTGCAGAATAGGTTAAGAGCTGCCTATGGTGCATTAGATGCTGCTGGTAGAGGCCTGCGTGCAGAATAGGTTAAGAGCTACCTATGGTGCAGTAGATGCTGCTGGTAGAGGCCTGCGTGCAGAATAGGTTAAGAGCTGCCTGTGGTGCAGTAGATGCTGCTGTAGAGGCTCAGCATCAGCCATTAGCCTCCAATGCCTTGCACGGCCCAGGATCTCAGACTTGGCACCTAAAGTCCAGACAGCCATATAGGATGCCCTTTTAGAGGCTTAGTTCTGGTTGGGGGAGATGTCAAGGACAACATCCCTGACTTGCAGGACAAGGGCAAAGCCTTGTGCTCTCTACAGTTTATGTACAAAACCACCCCAAAAAAACAAAGCAGCCATTTAGGAGATGACAACGTAGTCAACAAAGACAGTCTCAAAACCGATGTCAGAACAAACGTTAGGTGCCCTCGGCTGGTAGAGCCTTCTGGCCAAATCTCAGAAGGCCTGAGGTGCTGCAGCCTCCTCCTGCCCACCATCTCCTGACTCTCTAACCTCCCACCTCCACTAGATTGCTTTCCAGAGGAACTGATAGGGGCGAATCTTACTCCGAGAAACAGCTCTTGCAGCAGGTTACACCATAAGGACTGAAGCCAGCAGGCGCCAGGACCCCATGGAAAAATTCTAGCTAGCAACCCGACGTCACATAGAAGGGCGGTTCCCAGCATCCCTCAGTTCTTTTCATGCTGTGACTTTCCAGCATTGGCTCCACAGACACCACTAGCAGACAACGACACAGAACTTTTCCTTTTGACAAAATTAGATAGTACCCAGTATATCTACTTCCCGATTCCTTCTACAGAAGGACACCCCTAAGTGCGCTTGTAGCAAGCAAATCCTTTCAAAGACAGGCATTCTTCCTATGTACAGTGTCCAGGCCGAACATGACACCAAAGCCTGCCTCATCTGCCAGCAGTTTTAACAGCAGGATCCGGATCCGCCGCCAAAGCGCTCCAGGGTTTCTTCTGGAAGAAAAATTGAAGGCCATGGAAAAGATCCTTCCTCCAGAGGGAATCCTCCCATCATAAGTCAAGGAAACATGAGAGAAGCACCGGGACTGGGATGAGTTAGATCTCAAGTCGGGCCTTGAACTCCCAGGCCAGCTCCAGCTCTACCGGTCGGAGAAATCTCCTCCTGGGCTCAGTCTCAGCCTCCTCCAGTAAAGGTACATCCTTCAAGGGTTCTAGCTCAGTCTCTCTCCAACCACTGAAGACCAAGCATAAAGATAGCAGGTTGTCTGGCTCGACCTCCAGGCCCGAGGCTTCGGACTGGCAGACACATAAGTCGGTACCAAAATCGGGCAGCGACACATCAGACCGACGAGGGGACACCACCAACGCCGGTCTCCCAACCTCCAAGGGGTCGAAGTCCTCTCAAGAAAATAACCGAACTGACGCCCCTTAGGTGGACCTCAGATTCCAAGCGGCGCTCGACCTGACGTCACCAAACAGATGAAAGAGACTCCAACACCACCTCCTCACCTCCGCCCACTGCCGCCGGGGGTCGTTGTTGGAGGACATCAGGGCCCACGCCACGGACAACCAGACATGGGGGGGGATATCGAGGACGCTGGGTTGCCCCAGGAACCGACGCCCGACCCAACTACTTCCCAGGCCCGTCGTCCAGCCTCAGTATTCAGGAGGTCAAAGAGCTGTTCACTTTCTGGTGGGACACCATTAAAAAGGATGTGCAGGGATAGGGCGGAGGTGTTTTTGAAGGACTGGGCACCCTTTTTGGCAACTTTGAGTTTGTCTGAACACTTAATGCTTCGTGCAGGGTTGAATATTTAAGCTCAGGGGCTGGATAGGTATAGGGAAACACCCTGTGGGGGTGAAGGGGAAGAAACATCTGGCAAACACTCGGCCAAAAGGGTTTTCTTCTGTGGACACTAACATCCTAACATCATATAAATAGTTGAGTACGGACGATGGCTCTATGCACTGTATATTATATTAATAATAAACAGGTGTTAGTGAGGATCTGAATGTATAGAAGATGTTGGGGGAGGGCTGCACACTCGACTATACCTTTCTAAGGGGAATATATTAAGTAAGATAACCAGGATTTGTATATGTTTTGTGTTTGTATTCATTTTTTTGTTGTATGTAGTGTATATGAGTTTTTGGTGTTGAAAAAACTTTTAATAAATAGAACATACAAAAAAAAAAAAAAAAAAGGATGTGGTGGCCACAAAGCCTCCTCAAGAAATTCCTCCCAAGGAACCTGAGAAGACGATACCCCCTAAACCCAGAGAACCTACCCCTCCGAGGGGCAGATCAAAGGTGAGAAGATCTGGGGCAATGCGAACACGTCCCAGGACTTCCTCAAGAAGTCCTAGTGACCATAGTCCTAAACGTCCCAGACGGAGATCCCACACTCCATCGGGAGACTACTCGCGTCCGGATTCCTCGGACACTTCGAGGTCGCCTTCTCCGGTTAGTCTCTCATCTCCAGACCCACGGGACCTTCCTAGGTCGTCACAGGACAACCCCTCTTTCTCAGACATAATGAGGCACATCCAGGAGAACATGGGATGGGAGATGGAGGACTTGGTCCCAGAACGGCAGTGCCTGGCAAAGTACCTCAGGCAGAAAGACCCCAAGCCTGTGGTGGTCCCACCATTGGAGAATACTTTCTTGGACATTACTAAAGCCGCATGGAAACGTCCTTATTCTACCCCAGTGGTGCCCAAGAAAGCAGACTGCCTCTATAGGGCACCCTTGGAGGACCCATGTCTGGCCCAGCAGCCTGTGGCTGATTCTTTAGTTATTGTGGCCTCCCATGACCGTTCACAAAGGCCTCAGCACATTAGTACCCTGCCACCGGACCAGGAATCTAAACAACTGGATTCCTTGGGTAGGCACGTATGCAGCTGCTACATGCTCCATCAGGTCCCTCAATTATCTTACACATGGTGGAATTTCAGAATGCACTGTGGGACCAGGGACAAGACCTGTTAAAGGATTTTCCAGAGGGTGAGAAGGAGGAAGAATTACTGAACTTCCTTCGCACGTGGTCAGAAGTTGGAGCACAAGTCCTTCGAGCAGCTTATGACTTGGCAGACTCAGCTGCCAGAGGTGCCACTGCAGGTGTTTCCCTCTGGAGACACTCCTGGCTGAGGGTTTCCGGTTTCACCCCGGACGTCCAGAAGAACATTCTGGATGTCTCGTATAATGGCTTGGTGTTGTTCGGCAAGGACTCTGAAAGAGTCATCACCAAATTACAAGATGCCGGGAAGGCGATCAGGACAGTACAGGCCATGTACAGACCTAAGTCTGGCCCCTTTCGTAGGGGCAAGAACCGTTTTCACGGCCAGCAACACAGACAACCTTATTCCAGTCAGCGACCCAAGGGCAATTACAATAGGAAAAGCCAACCCAAATACTCCGGTGGTCAGGGTCAGAGAAATCCCAAATCGACCCAGCCCACCGCAACCAACACCACCACAGCATGACTACTTCCCAGCCCTGGCCCCTGCCCCAACTCTGGATCCAAGGGAAGGGAGGGAGGGTTGGTAATGTTGCTTACCACCTGTCAGGGTGGCAGCGGTTATCTCCGACCAGTGGGTTCTTCAACTGGTAGGTTGAGGGCACTCTATAGAGTTCCTCGACCACCCACTGACAAGACCTCCTCTGCACTCCCGTTATTCAGGTCAGCATGCCCTGCTCATCCAAGAGGAGGTCTCGGCACTCCTAGACAAGGATGCCATCGAGATCGTACCACAGAACCAGAGAGGAGACGGTTACTATTCCCACTTCTTCCTGCTTCCATAGAAAATGGGACCTGCACCCAATCCAGGATCTCAGCGAGCTTGACACCTTTGTGTTGTACAAACGCTTCTGCATGGTTACCCTTCCGAGTCTCATCCCCATGCTCAAGTAAGGCACATGGCTAGCGTCACTGGACATGCAGGAGGCGTATCTCTATTTCCCTATCACGTGGGCGCACCGGAAGTTCCTGCGCTTCAAGTTCTTAGGACGCCATTATTAGTTCGAGCACTTCCGTTCGGTCTGTCCTTGGTGCCTCAGCGTATTCACCAAATGCTTGGCTGTCGTGCAGCGGCCCTCAGAAGACAGGGCCACTATGTATTCCCGTATCTAGATGACTGGCTTCTCATGGCCTCCTCTCATGAGCCCTGGTGACAGCAGATTCAGGACACCCGTTCCTTTTAGGGTCGCTGGGCATCACCGTCAATCAGAAGGTGTTCCTCATCCCCTCACAAAGATTGCAATTCATCGGACCAGTTCTTGATACCGACCCGAAAGCTTTCCTACCCAAAGACAGGGCGAACCTGCAGTCCCTCATCACGGGACATCATGGCGAGAGGCTGGTTCCGGCAAGGTCTATGCTTCACCTGCTCAGTCACATGGCATCAGCCATCACCACAGTTCCCTGGCTCGTCTCCATATGAGGGTTACTCAGTGGATGCTCAGGCTCAGTGGGACCAGAGACAGGATCACTTGGATCTGCTCTGACTCTGACTCTCACAAGGATGCTTGAGGGGTCTGGTTGGGGAACTCACCTTGAAGAGATCAGGACCCAGGGATCTTGAGTCGATCCTGGAAGCCCACCTCCACATCAATATTCTGGAGATGAGAAGTCTATCATGCCACAGGCTTTACAGTCAAATATTCCACTGGGTCTTCTGTTAGTACAGACAGACAACACCTCGGTCATGTATTACATCAACAAGCAAGGAGGCACTCATTCCTGCCCACTTGGCAGAGAGGCAGCGAGAGTGTGGGATTGGGTATTACAGCAGCACGAAATTACCACAGTGCATGTTCCCACTGTAGACAACACCATTGTAGATCACCTAAGCCGTTCACAGGCCAAGGCTTATGAATGGAAACTGCTGCAGAAGGTAGTAGAGGACCTGTTCTGCAGATGGGGGACAGGCATAGACCTTTTGCGTCCCATACAGCATAAAACTGCCCAATTTCTGCTTGTTAGATCCAAGGCCTGGAGTTTTCTGGTGTTACGCATTGTCCCTCTCTTGGATGGGCAGGTTCCTCTCACTTTCCGTCCCTTCCCTTTGATCCAGAGGTTCTTCCAAAACTCGATCAGAGGGCGTGTCCATGATCTGGTGGCATCCTTTTGCCCCAATTAAATTTGGTTCCTGCTCCTCCACCGACTAGCTCAGGAACCTCCCTTGCCTGCCGGTCAGCTCACACTTGCTGCCCCAGGAAGCTGGCTCCATGGTTCACTGGAACCTCAGGTCACTGAACCTGTATGCTTGGTTCTAAGGGCGTAGCAGTCCTTAGACATGGAGTTTCACAGGGAGTGGTTAACATATTAGGTAACGGCTAGGAAACCATCTATTCACGCCACCTATGCCATAAAATGGAGGAGGTTTTGTCTTTGGGCCCAGGCTCGCGGCTTCGACCTGCTTTACTGTCCCAAGAAGTCAGTCATGGACTACCTCCTGTCCCTGTATGATGCAGGTCTAGCATATTCCTCCATAAAGGTACACCTCTGTGCCATCTCAGCATATCATTTTCCGGTAGGTCAAAGGTCACTGGCACAGCTAGAGGCTTCCCGTGTCTTTTAGCGTGGCACCCTTCATTTGAGACCCCCTATAAAGGACCCAATTCCTCCTTGGGAACTTCTTTTTGTCATAGAGCAGCTTGCACTGCCTCCTTTTGAACCAGCTGTGGACTGCGAGCTGCGTCTACTCTCTTGGAAGATGCTACTTTTAGTTACTGTTACCTCAGCAAGGAGAATTTCGGAGCTTCAAGTGCTCATGTGTAAAGAGCCTTATTTGGATTTTTTATAAGGACCGGGTGTCCTTAAGAACAAATCCGAAGTTTCTTCCCTTGGTGGTCTCAGCCTTAACTCTCAACCAGAACATTGACCTTGCTGTGTATTTTCCTAACCAATCCAGTCGGGGGGAAGCTCTCTTGCACACCCTAGATGTGCATAGGATCCTTAGGGTTTATTTGACCAGAACCAGACTATATCGTCAATTCGACCAGCTGATCCTGTTATTTGCGCACAGGATGCATGGAGCACCTATATCAAAACAGACACTCTCCAAGTGGCTGGTTAAATGCATCGAATTTTGTTACCAGAAGTGCAATGAGCCTTTACCGGGATCGGTAAAAGGCCATTCTACAAGGGGGGTGGCTACCTCCTTTGCTGCGCTTAAGAACGTTTCTACATCCGCCATTTGTATGGCTGCTACTTGAGTACAGAGCATACCTTCATTAGGCACTACAGCTTGGACATGCACTCTGGGTGTAGAGCAGGCTTTGGCCCTATGAGTCCTTCAGGGACTCTTGTCCTAAAGTGGTCTACTCTGGGACACCTCTAGCCTCCTCCCAAAAGGGTAATCTGCATCCTTACTGCTTGGGAATCAGTCCTTATGGTGTAACCTGTTGTAAGAGCTGTTTCTCAAAGTAAGAGAAGTACAATTACGTAAGAACTTATCATAATAGTAGATCTTGAGAACAGCTCTTGAAGCAGGTAGTTTCCTCCCACCTTCCCCTCAGGAGGTTTGGTTCTTATGTATGATGTCTCTGACAGAAACAAATTATCTTTCTGACTTCCTTTGGAGGCGGATCCTCTGTCTCCCTTTCAGGATTGTTTCATATGCGGGAGTCTCCGGAGGAGAACTGAGGGATGCTGGGGACCACACCTTTTATGTGACATCGGACGTCGGGGGTCGATGTAGGAGGGGCAGTCCCCTGCTGGATATTGCTAGCTAGAATTTTTCTGTGGGGTCCTGGCACCTGCCGGCTTCAGTCCTTATGGTATAACCTGCTGCAAGAGCTGTTCTCGAAGATCTACTGTTACGATAAGTTCTTACATAACTGTACTTTCTCCCTCCATTTGAGTGGGAGAAAATCACAACAGACTCATGGGTGCTGCAATTGGTGGCAAAAGGCCACACAGTAGACTTCATAGAGAGACCACCAGAAAATCCCCCAGGTCATTCTTTCTACCCACCTCACCACATAACCTTGGTAAGAGAGGAAATAAACTCCCTGCTGGAAAAGGCAGCAGTAGAGCCAGTTCCAAAATAATATCACGGGAATGGGTACTATTCGCACTTCTTCCTGGTACCCAAGAAGACAGACGATCTCAGACCCATTCTTGATCTGAGCTGTCTGAACCCCTTTGTGGGTACAAGAAGTTCAGAATGGTGTCTCTCCCAGCCTACTTCCTCTGTTACAGAAGGGTCATTGGCTCTGCGGTCTGGATATGCAGGATACCTACCTGCATATCTCAGTTTTTCAGCCGCACTGCAAATTCCTCCGGTTTTGTTTTCAGGGAGAGCATTTTCAGTTCAGAGCTCTTCCATTTGGCCTTTCGTCTGCACCCAGAGTGTTCACGAAGTGCCTAGCGGTGGTGGCAACCTTTCTATGCAGACTGGGTACAACTATTCCCATACCTCAACTATTGGCTGATTTCAGCTCCTCAGAGAGACACTGGCCAGCTCTTTGGCCCTTACCTGGATATTTTCCAACGGTGGGCATTACTGTTAACCATACCAAATCCCACCATTTCCCACCCAACAGCTCCAATTTATTGGAGCAGTACTGAACACAGTCCAGGACAAGGCCTTCCTGCCACAAGACAGGATGGCAACATTGCAACAACAAGCAGGCCTCGTGGCCTTGTGAGAAGGATACCAGCCAGGTCAGTCCTTTGACTGCTCAGACTCATGGCTGGAGCCATCCCTCCAGTCCCCTTAGCCAGATTACGCATGAGAGTCTCCCAGTGGACACTCAGAGTACAATGGGACCAGAGATCAGACGATCTAAACCACGAGATTCTGCTCTGAGACCGATGGCTTGTGACCTTTTGTGGTGACAGAACCAGGACAACCTCTCCAAGGTGTCCCATTCCGCTCAGAAATTACCTCCCAAACCCTGACGATGGATGCCTTGGGCTTGGGATGTGGAGTGCACCTGGAAACCACAGGACACAAGGTCCTTGGTCCCACAACGAACTGTCCCTTCATATTAATGTACTCGAGATGGGGGCAGTGTTGAATGCCCTAAAAGCTTTCCAACACCTCATTCAACAAGGTCAGCTCATGATTCAGACACACCACATATGCATGGTCTGGTACACGAAAAAACAGGGTGGAACCCGCTCGTATCCCCTCTGTCGGGAAGCAGTGAGTGTGTGGTACTGGGCAGCCAACCACAAGCTTCATTTGACAGCAGTCCATGTGCCAGGCATTCAAAATGTCCTGGCAGATGCACTCAGCCATACACAAGCCAGTGCACACGAGTGGGAACTCAGACAGCCAGTGGTAGATGACATCTTCGGAAGGTGTGGAAGGCCACAAATAGACCTGTTCGCCTCCCCACTCAATGCAAAACTACCAGTTTTCTGCTCGCTCCAGGGCATGGTGTTTTCTGGCAAGACGCACTGTCTCTATGCCAGAAGAGGAGGTCCATGTACACCTTCCCTCCACTTCCATTGATTCAGTGCACTAATGAAACTCCAGGCAGAAGGAGCACAAATGATTCTTATCGCTCCCTTCTAGCTGAGAGAAATATGGTTATCTCTGCTGCAACAACTGTCAGTGGATCCTCCATTTCCACTGCCAGTCTCTCAAGATCTCATGACACAGGATCAGGGGACGCTGGTACATCCAGGTCTCCGGTCCCTTCATCTGCATGCATGGCACCTACTGACATAGCTGCTGCATGTTTCGGGGTCTCCTCGAGAGTAGCACAAATTCTGGTGGAGGCCAGAAAGCCTTCCACTAGAGCCACTCATGCTATGAAATTAAAAAGGTTTTCCATATGGGCAGACTCAAAGGGGCTAGAACCTTTCTCCTGTTCAGTCACACAGGTCTTAGATTACGTGCTGCATCTCTATGACCTAGGTCTTAGTCATTCGGCTTTAAAAGTTCATTTATCTGCCATTTCTGCCTACCACATTCCTGTGGGAAGCAAGACTCTGGCCCAGTTGGAAGTATCCAAAACCTTTTTAAAGGGGATCCTCCATTTAAAACCAGCAGTATGGAGCCCTGCTCCACCCTGGGACCTGAACTTCATCCTGGAAAAACTCACACTGCCTCCCTTTGAACCAGCAGTGGATTTTGACATGCACTACCTTTCTTGGAAAGCACTCTTCCTAGTGGCAATCACTTCAGCTTGAAGGATTTCTGAGCTTCAGGCCCTAATGTGTTAGGTGCCTTATTTGATTTTTCACAGAGACTGGTTGGCTTTGTGAACTAATCAGAAGTTCTTGCCTATGGTGGTCTCGGAATCCACCTTGAATCAGTCTCTTTGAGTTACCAGTGTACTACCCTGAGCACTCCAGCCTGGGTGAAGCATTTCTGCACTCTGGTTGTACATAGAATTCTTCGGTACTACACAAACAGGACAAAGTCTGTCCAGTAAAACTGATGAGTTATTTGTGTCCTTCATGCCCAAAGAAAAGGACAACACAGATTCAAAATGGTATTTGTCCAAATAATTGGCAAACTGCATTACCTTCTATTACCAAGTACAACAAATCCCTTCTGGGGAGATTAAAGGACATTCAGCTAGAGGCATAGCTGCTTCTACTTGTTTCAAGAATGTTTCACCGCACGACATATGTGCAGCAGTGACTTGGAGTTCCATCCATACTTTCACCAAACAGTACAGTTTGGACATTGCTTTGAGGCGCAGAGCGAGTTTTGGCCGAGCTGTCCTGCAGGGCCTCTTATCTTAGGTTCCTGCTTACTGCAGACACATTCCTACCTCCCGTGTCTCAGACTTGTCTCATGTCACTGCTTGGGACTCAGTCCTGTATGTGATTACCTACTGCAAGAGCCCTCTCGAAGAAAGATAGTACAGTTACATAAGAACTTACCGTAACAGTAGATCTTTGAGAGAGGTTCTTGCAGTAAGTAGTTACTGCTTTCCTTCCCACCTACCCCCTGGGTTTCTTCTACTCTTTCTCCTGTATTAA
The DNA here is from genome assembly GCA_016271365.2 of Neoceratodus forsteri. Lineage (NCBI taxonomy): Eukaryota > Metazoa > Chordata > Ceratodontiformes > Ceratodontidae > Neoceratodus > Neoceratodus forsteri. Next base: position 434,647,293 of record JADMNL010000024.1, on the reverse strand, counting down.
ATTTAGCTCCAGGAGCCCACTCCTTATCTCCTGACGCACCTTTCTAGGTCTCTGGCAGGAGAATTGGAGGGTGGGCGTTGGGACCGCTTCCTTTATAGCACCATGCTGATATCAGTCACATGATGTCTGGGGCGGTTCCCCGCCAGACACTGCCAGCTAGAAGTTTTCCATGTGGGCCTAGTGCCTGGCAGCTTAGTCCTGTATTTGAGTACCTACTGCAACAGCCTCTCTCTCGAAGATCTAATGATCTTACTTCGAGAAACAGCTCTTGTAGCAGGTTACACCATTAGAACAGAAGCCGGCAGGCAGCAGGACCCCATGGAAAATTTCTAGCTAGCTATATACAGCAGGGGACTGCCCCCGGCGTCGGCCCCGCCCTCAGCATCACATATGTCATAAAAGGGGCGGTCCACCAGCATCCCTCAGTTCTTGTTGACTCGCAAGCGTCGACTCCACGGACACCTTCAGCTATCGAATAATGCCATCACGTGAGTATTTTTACTTTTAATTTAATTTTTTCGACTAAGTCTGAATTTCTTTTCTTTCTTTCACATGTCGTCTTCCCCAACGTCTTCAGTCGAAAGGCGATCCTCAAAGTGCGAGTGTGGCAAACGGATTCCTTTTAAGGGTATACACATGGCCTGTGTCAGATGCCTAGGCCCAAAACACGGCACTAAGGTCTGTGCTATTTGCCAGAACTTTAGCAGCTGCACAAAGATCCGCAGACAGAAAATTTGGAGAACTTCCTTTTAGAAAAAAGATTAGCAGCCATGAAGAGAAGTTCCTCCTCAAGGGAAGAGTCATCCCATAGATCGGAGAAACATAAGGAAAAAAGGCGGGAGAAGGAGAAAGAGCGCTTCCATCCAAGCAGACATCTGACTCTAGGGTGAGCTCAGACTCTGCCCGCTCCAACAGATCTCCGTCTCAGGCAAGACCCAGCCTCCGCCAACCAAAGTCCAGATGTCAGGTGGTGTAAGCACTGCATCCACCCTCCAGCCTTTAAAGGTCCAGCCTGAACTGAACCGCTGGCCACAGCCGTCCCCGGGCTGTTCAGGCGATCTGCATCCACAGATCATTGACAAAGGTGCACTCCAAGTGGCCACCACTTCATGCTTCAACTCCCTGGACTGGTTCCAGGACACCGACCACAGGAGGTGGCCTCCCAACCCCAGGAAATCGAGGACATCCGTTAAGCGGACCTCAGACCTGGCGTCCCTCAAGCAGACCTCCAGACACTGGAGCAGGCGCCATAAAATGTCCCAGGACCAAAGACTGCCAGGGTCCATTCTCACAAAAGGAGGTCACCTCATCCGTTCTGAGCGTCGGCCTACCAGGGGCGTTAGGAAAGCGGCAGTACTGGGGCTGAGCAGCTCATTGATGACCAGGCATCAGGAGACAAGGAGGAAGCAAACCTCCCACATGACCTAACGCCACCCAAAGACCAGCCAACGGGTGCGTCAGGCCACAGAAAGCCTGACACAGGCGATGGTCAGATGAAACCTTGAGAGGAACTGATGCCAGGTCAGTCGTCCGGGCTCAACATTAACGAGGTGAAGGAATTGATTTCTTACTGGTGGGAAACCATCAGGAAGGACGTGGGTCCCACAAAACCTCCTGTGGAGAACTTACCTCCTCGAAAACAAAAGAGCCTGGGCAAGACCACCCCCAGAGAGGAAAGTCCAAAACTTAGGGGCTGGTCTAAGGAGAAACAGTCTCATAAAGACAAGAAGTGGACGAGGTCTCCTTCCCAGACCCCTTCACGCTCTCCCAGTGTGCATAGACCTAAGAAACACCACAGGAGATGAGACTTCTCATCATCGGACAAGTCTCACTCTTCGTCTTCTGAATCGTCCAGGTTGCCCTCTCCCTTTAGTGTCCCTTCACCAAACCCATGAGAACTGCCAAGGTGACCCCCTGAAGACCTGACTTTTATGGATATCATGTGGCATATCCAAGACAACATGGGTTTGGACAGGAAGACTTAGATCCTGAAGGCACCGCCTGGCTAAGTACCTAAGATAAAGGATCCCAAACCAGTGGTGGTCCCACCATTAGTAGACACCTTCCAAGACGTTACAAAAGCCGCTTGGAAGCACCCCTTCTCTTCTACAGCAGTCCCTAAAAAAGTGGACCACCCGTACAGGGCCCCTCTCGAGTATCCCTATCTAGGAGGAGCAATCAGTGGCAGACTCTGTGGTCAAAATGACCACTCATGACAGGTCACAAAGACCCCAACATCTAAGTACCCAGACCGAGAGTCGAAACAACTCGACTCCATGGGGAAAAAGATATATGCATCAGCGACATGTTTCATCCAGTCTCTTAATTTCCTGACCCACATGGTTCAATTTCAAAATGCCTTAGGGAGCAAGGTCAGAGACTTTCTTCTTAGTTTGCTCTGCCCATATACTTGCTCCTTCCACTGAAATACTTATTTCACGAGCTCCCGCTCATAACCTCTATTGTAAGCTTTATTTTTAGGCTTATTTTTTATAAGCATAGGCTGCCGCAGTTTAATTTAACTTTACCTTGCTTGGGGTTTATGAAAAGCATCCCAGAACGAGGGTGTGTGTAAAATTGAGTTCTACACACCACCCCGTCTGTTGTTTGTTATAATTGCTGTTCAGCAAGTTTTTGCCACACTGATTTTAGTAGTTACAGATGCTTTTTTTATTTATTTTGATTGTGGTTTGTCCCTTCCCGTTGGCGCTTATCTCCGAAGCGAGTCTGAGGCATTCCCAGTAGCAGTTTTTCTCCGGTGCAGGTTTGAAATGCGCGGAGTAGGTTTTAAACTGCAGGATTAGCCAGATACAGTTAGGGGAGAGGAAAAAAAACTGTTTCAAAGTATAAAAAAAAAAACTACACGTGCTATCGGTGTGACGGCTCCTCGCTAAGCGGGACGGAATCGCCGACATGTTTTCATAACTAGTAAGCCCAACCAGGACTGACCAGTTATTATATGGTTATATTCTTTGAGACTGTTCAGTTTGTTCAAGTAATTTCTTCATTTGCGTAACTCCGTATTTTTATGTATTTCACACTCCAATGTATTACCTTCTCCTTGTAATTTTGATTGTTCTGTTGTTAAGGTCTCTATCACCAGCAACATAAAATCAAATGAGCATTTGCTCTTATACCATCCCATTTCTCTGAAAACCCTCCGGTGAGAAGCCTAAATGAGATTCTACTAGTACCCTTAAACCTCTGGGAGTTATTTTTTGTTTGATATATTCCAACAGTGTGACTGTATGCCAGTCCTAATGACTTTGTCCCAGAGAGAGAGCGAAATCACGCTGTATGAGAGACCAATTCAAAATTCGACTCCCTAGGTGTCACTATCAACCTGGCGAAATCAGCTCTTACACCTTGCCAAAGACTTCAGTTCATTGGTGCGGTACTGGATACCAGAAAGGGGAGGGCCTTTCTACCAGAGGACAGGCCGGAATGTCTACGAAGCGTGATATGACACATCAGGGGTCAAAGATGGGTCCCAGCGAGGACCGTGTTACATCTTCAGGGACATATGGTGGCTGCCATAGCCACGATTCCCCTATCACGTCTCCACATGAGAGCCATTCAGTGGACACTCAGGGTCCAGTGGGACCAATGCCAAGACTATTTAGACCAGCTAGTCTCAGTCCCCAACTCTGTTCTCCGGGTCTTGCAATGGTGGCTGATACCAGAACACCTCTCAGTAAGAGTTCCTTTCCTGCCTCCTACCCATTCACTGATCCTTACCACAGATGCATCTAGATCAGGTTGGGGCACCCCCTTGGGTGGCAAAAAGACTCTGGGACTATGGTCAGTGACAGAAGGAGCCCTTAACATAAATATCCTCGAGATGAGGGCAGTCGTTTACGCCTTCCAAGCCTTACAAACAGACATAGCCCCAGGACACTTACTGATTCAAACAGACTACGTGTCAGTAGTGTTCTACATCAACAAGCAGGGAGGCACTCACTCATACCAACTCTTCCGAGAGGCTATGAGTGTGTGGTACTGGGCAATAGAGCTCAACATCACACTGTCTGCTGTTCATGTTCCCGGATTACAGAACACGCTGGCAGATCTGTTAAGCAGATCTTGATCCAGTGCACACAAATGGGAGCTCCTACAACCAGTAGCAGAAATGCTTTTCAAAAATGGGGAATGCCAGATTTGAAACTGTTCACCTTCCCATACAAAACAAAACTGCCCAGTTTCTGCTCGCTAGATCCAGGGACTGGTGTTTTCTGCGAGACGCGTTGTCCCTGTCTTGGACAGGCAGGTTCCTCTGTGCCTTCCTCCCTTCTCTTTGATCCAGAGGGTCCTGCTCAAGTTGCAGGATGACAGAACAGTCATGATTCTGGTGGCCCCATATTGGCCCAACAGATATGGTTCCCTCTTCTTCAAGGACTAGCGAGCAAACCACCACTTCCTTTTCCATTCAGCTCTCACTTACTGTCAAAAGACAACTGGTCTCTGATTCACCTGAATCTCAGATCCTTATGTAACCCCCCTGCAAATGGGGGTTCCCAAAAGACTTCCAGGAGCTTGCTTGAATGCTCCAAGCCTGAATGGTGTTTGGCATTTAAGCCATTTATCAGTGAGTGTTTTAGAGCCTCTGGTACTGTCTCTTAAGAGCTGTCTGCTTGCAGACATAATTAGTTTGTATGGGGGACTGTGTGCTTCTCTGAGTACCACCGAGCTGCTGCCAATTCACTTCATTTTTGCAGTCACTAGAGTGCAAAGGGAACCTATCTGAAAGATGTAACTGTTTGCCAGAAATTATTTAGAGTAATAATGAAATTACAGTTTGTCTAACCTGCTTTCTTTGCAGTCAGAACTGTGTCTGCTAGTTCCCATTCTAGTTTTGAACTGCTGAACTGGACCAATCAGTGTGGGTAAGCTAGCTCTAAAATGGTGCCTCAGACGAATCAGAACTTGGACTCATAATCTGAGCCAGCCACAAGAGGATTGTATGGGCAGTGACTCTGGGAGATGTAGTTTAGACTTCAGTGCCTTTTGGACCAACAGCAGCAGTCTATTGAGTGACAGCCAATCCAGTCAAGAACTGGGAGGAACTCAAAGGAAGTGCCAGTTTTGTCAGTTGGAAGTCAGTTGAGCTTTGGCAGTGAAGAAGGAAGGAGCCCTGTGCTTTTCAGTGTGCAGTTTTAGTCAAACGTGTGTAGGCCCAGAGTTCCGGTCTGCAGCTTGTTAGGACTGAATCCGTCCTGTGAAAAGAATCAAGGATCTCTGAAGAGTAGAAAACAGGCTCACCCTGTAGAAGACTGGAAGAATTGCTGAAAATTGCACTCGGTCTGTCAGGAACTGAATCTGCTGTGTGTTCTCCGGGTATTGTGCAGTAATTGCGATCGGGATACAGATGCAGCCTGCCTGGTATAGTGCTTTCTTTTATATGGATGTGTGAAGAGGTTTGTGTACCTCAAGTGAGCCTGCTGACATTGAAGGACCCTATCTTATTTGGAGGTCGTGAGTACTAATTCAGGGTCCTCCCTGTTGAATTGCCACATTAAATCCAAATGGAATTACTGTACTGCTGACTGTTTAATTCTCCTTTTCTCTGTGTGAAAGGGCCCCTACCAGCTGCCACGGTTTGGACTAGCCACTAGAGCTTGGGTACCCAGGGACAGTAACTGATAGGGATAGGCCTGCACAGAGCCATAGGTAGATTATTAGAGTGATAAGCTAATTAACCTGATTTCCCCTGTCCTTGTTATATCCCCTAAATAAATCAGAGCTGCTTGTTTCAGCAAAGTTATACTGCCTGAGGTATTTGTCTATGTTAAAGTACTGTACTGTGATTGTTGCACTGTATCTCATTTCACAGGAGGTCCCAGTGCGGAACCAGACCTGGGGGTAAGTGTATACTGTGAAGGTAATTCTGATATATTGTGTGGGCCACTAGTGGGAAGAAAGGGGGGTTGCAGTGTCCCAGAGGGCTGTGACCAAGTTAGTTTAACTATTGCAAACCCTGACCTCTGGGTGGAGGCACCCGCCATTGGATCCAGGCCCCTCAACCTGTTAGTGGCAAATCAGGCAGGGGTAGTAGCCCCTGGGATAGCGCCATCTAGGGGTAACACTTACACATGGGCGAATCTCAGATCCTTACACCTGCATGCCTGGCTTCTAACGACCTAGTAGTATCTCACCACTGAGTATCAGACAGTGTGGCGGATGCCCTAGTGGCAGCGAGGAAAACCTCTACTCACGCCACGTATGCCATGAAATGGCACAGGTTCTGCCTTTGGTCATCGACTCATAACCTAGACCCTCTACCTTGCCTGGCAAAATCAGTATTAGAGTACTTCCTCTCCTTGTTGGAAACAGGGTTAAGTTACTCTTCAATAAAGGTGCATCTTTGTGCTATATCTGTGTACCATGTACCATTTGGGGACAAATCCTTAGCCCAATTAGATTTTCTCGCACTTTTTTGCGTGGCATTCTCCACTTGAAGCCACCCATTAGAGATCCAGTCCCTACTTGGGACCTTCTCTTCATTCTAGAACAGCTTACACTGCCTCATTGGAACCAGCACGAATTGCGAGCTATGCCTTCTCTCCTGGAAGGCATTCTTTTAGTTGCAGTTACTTCTGCCAGGAGAATTTCAGAGTTTCAAGCGCTTATGTGCAAGAGCCTTAATAATTTTCCACAAGGACAGGGTGTCCTTAAGAACCAATCCTTTAATAATGAAAGTAAATACTTGAGTTGAGGGCCTTTAATTCTGGGAGGGTATTTAAATCTGGCACTTAATGACCATTTGGATCCTACCTCAGAGACCTTCAGAACAGATCATAGAGTGGCCTCGAAAGTGAGTAATCTGATGGGAGAGTTTGGGTATGTGGACTCATGGAGGCACGTGCATGGTCAGGAGAGAGGTTACACTTTTTATTCGGCAGTACATACAATCTACTCGCAACTGATTATTCTAGGATCGTGGATATGTTGTTCATCTACACTCTTTGGCATGTCCTTTCCTCTTTAAGGATCGCGGAAGTCTTCAAGCTGGCTCCTCCACCCACCGGGTGGTATATCCTCGCCCGTCGTGGCGTAGATCTTCCTTCCTGCTGGAAGATTTAGGTTGCCTCCTTTGTGCTTCTGCATTTGTGAGCCCTGTCTTCAAAACTTTTGGTCATTCAAAATTCATCTAGTTCGCATTCGCGATCGTGACTGTCTATCTTCAATTATGGAAGACAAGTCTTCCCCGGATTTCACCGGTGTTCCTGCGGCCAGAAGATGTCGTACACTGATCCCCACACCGCATGCGTCTACTGCCTCGGTGTCAACCATGACACCGCGAAGTGCGATTTTTGTTTAGCATTTCATGCTAACGTCCTCAACGACCATCTCGCATGCCTGAAGTTGGGGAGGCTGGAGAAACTGAACCTCCGGGAAATCTAAGGAGGCTAGGTGGGTGGTTTCTGTGGCTGCGTGATCTGCCAAGCAATTGGAGTGCATGCAGGCTTTTGAGGAGGAAGTGGCCTGGGCCACAGAATCTTCCTCTTGGAGCTTCTTCGTTCCACTCAACCTGGGCTCCACCTTCTTGGATTCCTTCCGAGAGCTATGCCAATCTCTCCTGACCAGGGGGGAAGGTCCTGCGGGCACGCACTCCTCTTGGTCCTGGAAGTGGGAGAAGGACCCAGGATTGTCTTCATCTCGGCGAAGACGTTCTTGGGATCGGTCGAGATTGCCTCTTCGACTGCTGGTTTTTCGGCTTTGCCGTCTGGCCAGTCGACTGAAGTGTCGGTCGACGATGTAGAAATCATCTCCGATCCGATTGCCCCATTGTCGCCAACTCTGGTTGACGACTCTCTTGATTGGACTCCTGTCCTTTCTTTCCCCGACGAGGAGACCCAGCCCACTGGGAATTCCATGGGAGTGGTCCCTGACCCTGGAAATCACCAGTCCACGGTGTCTCCGAGCAGCGAATTGGCCTGTCTGATCTTGAGCAAGGTCTAGGACCTCCTCGACCGAAAGGCTGAGGAAGATCCATAAGCGCTGTAAAAAGAGGCGTTGCCATCAGTCATCCTCAGACGAGGAGGGGCTCCAGCAGAAACTCCGGCAACGCTACGAGGACCTCATGTGGTAACAGCTGATTTTGACTGGGCACAAGCTATCCCCGGCTCCTACCCCAGCCATTACTTGGCTTTCTCCTCCCAGGCCAAAGCAGATTCCTTCAGAGCCGATTGTCGGTTCCCCCAGCCACGGAGCCGGCAAAACCTCCGGTTCAGCCTAAACCGTTCTCTCCACCGATAGTGGTGGAACCACCGCCTAAGCAGCCTGTGGGAGGGGCTCCTTCCAAGGAAGACAGACCAGACACCGGTCTTCCCCGGCGTCTCTCAGTCACTGTCACCCCGGACTGTCCTCGTTGGGGCAAAGGTGACCTGGATGGTCGACCGCTGTATCCGGATTCCTCGGATTCAGATGTGACCAGCCTACATTCGCATCCCAGGGATGACGAATCGGCCGGGGGGTTACAGATGGAGGAAGGTCCTTCATCTTTTCAGGGCATTCTTCGCCTCATCTCTGAGTCCACAGGGATGCCCCTGAACCCAATCTAGAAAAAAGCGGAGTACCCTCTCACGGACATCCTCAAGAGAGGGGATACATTGACGGAGGCTTTTCCCATGGCCGAGGCCATTGTCGGCCCAGCTTTAGAACTTTGGTACTGCCTCCTGTCCAGCTCTGTCTGCCCACATGACCCACAAGTACGCGGTGCCCATGGGGTCCTTTGCAGGGTTCACAGAGCACCCTTCAGCCAAGAGCCTGGTGATAGCCTCTGTGTTCAGGCGTACTGGCAGTTCTGCTGACACTGACCGACCTCCGAGAAGGAATCCAAACTTTTGGACCATTCGGCCAGGATGGTCTAAGCCCTCTTCTTTAGACCTTCATCAGGCAAGTACAGCCGTCATCATGGCACCTTACCCATGCCCTCTTGGGGTCCTTGGATGAAGTCCTCCGCACCTTCCAGCGGACATGTAGACCACGGTCAAGCAGGGCCGGGCTGTCCCCAAACAGCAGCTTCAGACAGCCCCTTGACATCAAGGATTCTTATGCCCGCTCATTGGCAGCCGCGGTGCACTCCTATCGCAGGAGCTTGGCTGAGACTCTCCTCTTTCTGGTGGATACATGGCACAAACTAACTGAGTGTGCCTTTCCTGGGCACCGACCTTCGGCCAGTGTGGCTGGTCACCTTCAGCGATGAGCAGTCCAATGCCACCTTGGGCGCTACTTCTGCTAAAGTTCTTGGCAAGAAATAGCAGAAGAAGAAGAAGCCTTTCGGCACTTTACCCTCGTGACAGCAATCCTTCTTTCAAGGAGGGCAGCAGCAGCTCAAGCTTGGTGCCCCCACCCCAAGCCCGGGCCCTCCCAGGCCCATAAGGGAGGCCGTGGTTCCTGCCCTGAATCCTCCAAGCCTACGCAGTGACGGGGTGGCTGCCTCCCCCTCTCCCATCATGCCAGCTGTGGGTCCTCCTGTGGGGGGCTGGCTCCACCACTTCCTTTCCACCTGGTCCGCTATCACTACGGACAGGTGGGTTCTCAAGGTGGTTGGTGAGGGACTGCCTCTGGAATTCGAGCAGTACCCTCCAAGCCGAGCCCATGCCCCTCGGGAGGAAAGAGTATCCATCCAGACTCAGTCTGCTCTTTGAGATGACATTGCTCAGCTCCTCTTCAAGGAGGCAGTAGCTCCAGTGGGATCCTCCAGCAGACCCAGGCTTTGTCTCCAGGTACTTCCTGATGCCCAAGCGGACGGGGCTGACTTCACATTCTAGATCTGCATGACTTGAATCAGTATCTCAGGCCACGCACCTTTGGATGGTCACTCTGTCCCAGATCATACCATCCTTGGAGCAAAACATGTGGTTCTGTTCACTAGATCTGCAAGGCGTGTTCTTTCATGTCCCAATCTGTCCATCCCATCAGCGGTTCCTCCGCTTGAGCATTGAAGGGACCCTGTACGAGTTCTGAGCCATGACGTTCGGCCTGTCTTTGGCCCCATGGGTCTTCACCAAATACATTGCAGTGATGGCGGTCCATATTTGGGGGGGCAGAATTTACCCCTACCTTGATGATTGGCTCCTTGCAGGTTCCACCCAACAGGAGGTGGAGAGGTCCAGGGACCTGGCCCTCCAGACCTGCTCCCAGCTCGGCCTCCTGATCAACGAGGCCAAGTCGGAACTCTTGCCTTCTGAGGTGATGGGCTTCATCGGGGCAGAGCTTGACTCTTGTCAAGCTGGAGCTCGGCTCCCGGTGGACAGGGCGGAGGTTCTCTCCTCCTTTGCCCAGTCATTTCTGGTTGAGCAATTGCACCCTGCCTGGGACTTTCTGTGCATTCTGGGTTACATGGCAGCGTGCACCTCAGTGGTCTGTTGGGCCTGGTTGCACATGCACCCCCTCCAATGGGAGCTGGCCGCTCAGTGGGCTCAGCACTACGGTCATTTCGACCAGCTGGTCACTGTAACACAGAAGATGTGGGATGCTCTCCAGTGGTGGACCGCCCCAGACCGATTGCAGGAAGGGATCCTGTTTGTCAGCCCCGAGCCAATGGCCGTCCTTATGACTGATGCCTCTCTCATGGGCTGGGGATCCCACATATAGGACAACAGGGCCCACGGGTTCTGGACCCCTGAGGAGTCCTGACACCACATCAACCTGTTGGAGTTCAGAGCAATCAGACTGGCACTGTCAGCTTTAGGCTCCTCAGCTCCGGGGTCAGGTGGTTCAAGTCCAGACGGACAATACCTCACAAACAGGGTGGCACGCACTCCCATCTGCTTTTCAGAGAGGCGCTCTGCATCTGGACCCTCGTCAGCCATTTGGAGGTGGGTCTTCTAGCCATCCATGTGCCAGGAGCCTCAAACCATCTGGCGGTTGCTCTCAGCCGTGTAGGCGAGACATCCCACGAGTGGTCTCTCAATCCAGAGGTAGCTTACAGCCTGTTCTCCCACTGGGGCAAACTGATGGTGGACCCGTTTGCCTCCAGGGAAAACACCAAGCTGAGGCTGTTTCATGCCCCCCCCCCCTCAGCAGGGCTCACTGCAGGGGGATGCCTTGTCAAGACCGTAGACCCCAGGCCTCCTCTGCGTCTTCCCTCCATTTCCCTTGATCCACAAAGTGCGCCTCAAGGTAAGGAGGGACAAGGCGAAGGTGAACCTGGTAGCCCCAGACTGGCCATGCCAATTCTGGTACCCATATCTCCTCAGCCTCAGCTGCAGGCCCCTGAAGCGGCTTTGCACATGCCCAGACCTGATCTCTCTCAATCAGGGGAAGGTATACCATCCAGACCTTCAATCCTTGCACCTCACAGCCTGGTACCTGAGCGGCTAGAGTTCCAATCTTTGGGTCTTTCCGAGGATGTCTTCACCGTGGTGGAGGCATCAAGAAAGGAATCGACCAGGAAATGTTACGCCTTCAAATGGAAAAGATTTTCCATTTGATGTCAGGGCAAGGGCCTGGACCTTCTGTCCTCTCCAGTTGCTAACATTCTCTACTACCTTTGGTCTCTCTCCAAAGGGGGTCTTCGGGCATCGACCCTTAGAGTGCACCTGGCAGCCATCTCTGCTTACCGGGCGCGGGCCGGTCAGCCTACACTGGCACAGGAGACAGTGGTTGGGCGCTTTTTCAAAGGCCTGGATCACATATCCCTCGGTGCGTGAACCTCCACCTCCGTGGGATCCACTGCTGGTACTGGCAAAGCTCATGGGCAAGCCATTCGAACTCATGCACAAGTGTGCGTTGTCACACTTGTCATGAAACATAGCCTTCCTGGTGGCTATCACATGTGCCAGAAAGACAGGGGAGCTCCAGGCTCTTTCGGTGGACTCCCCTTATCTGGTCTTCCACAGGGGCAGGGTTGTCCTACGCATCTACCCGAAATTCCTTCCGAAGGTGGTGTCGGTTTCACCTTAACCAGGTGTTAACTCTGCCAGTATACTACCCTAATTACACCTTGGAGGCCGAGTACAAGCTTCATACTTTGGACCTGAGACATGCTCTCTCCTATTATAAGGAGAGGACATCGGAAATTCGAGGAGAGGTTCGGCAGCTGTTTGTCACCTATGCTGAAGCTGCTTCTGGCAGACCTGCAGCAAAATGGACTATTGCAAGGCAGATAACATCTTGCATAAATCTGTGTTATGAGTTGGCGGGCACGGAGCCTCCCAGAGGGATAAGAGCTCATTCTACCCGTCATACCGCTGCATCGGTGGCTGCTTCCAGGGACATCCCTATTCAGGAAATCGGTCAGGCTGTTACCTGGAAGTCGGCAACCACCTTCATTACTCATTACCACATCGACCTTGAGTCACACCAGGATGCTGGTTTTGGGACCTCAGTTCTCCAATCTCTGTTTTCTAAGTAGGGGGTGTACGCCTTGCGCCTCTCCTCTCGGAGAACTGCTAGGAGTCTGCCAAAGAGTGTGGATGAACAACATATTCACAATCCTAGAAAAACAGGTTACTCACCTGTAACAGTAGTTGTAAGTGGTATATATTTGTTTGTTCATCCCTACCAGACTTCCTACGACCTCCCGGCTGCGGACCAGCAACACCTGGCTTCCAGCAGGCTATGATCTGGTGTCAAGGGGCAGGCAGGGATATACCACCCTGGTGGGTGGAGCCAGCTTGAAGACTTCTGGCGATCCTTAAAGGGGAAAGGGACATGCCAAGGAGTGTGGATGAACAATATATACCACTCCTAGAAGTAAGTACTGTTACAGGTGAGTAACCTGTTTTTTTTGTCTTGAAGGAGCATATTGCTCAATTAGGGAAAACAGACATAGGTGAGATATTTCTTTCGGACCACACCCCCTTTCTCTTGCAAATACGACTAGGGCAGACCAGGAAAAATACCCTGTGGTGTCTCAACCTGTCCCTTCTGCAGCGGAAGGAGGTACAGGAGTCTGTGAAACAAACTATTCTTGAAACCTTGGAACACAATGATACGGCAGAGATTTCCTCAACGATCTTGTGGGATACGGTTAAAGCAGTGACCAGAGGGAAGCTTATTGCCATAGCTGTGCTTTATAAAAGGGAGAAAGAGGCTTAGAAAAGCAAGCTCATTACCCAGATTAAGGAATTAGAGACCAGTCAAAAAATCCACTATTCTGCCCAAATAGCCAAAAACCTTCAACAACTTAAGCGAGAACTCTATATTGGAATATCAGGCAGAACAGAATCTGCTATACCTGAGTCAGAGGTACTTTGGGGGGGGGGTCTTAGGGCTCTCCGGATATTAGCTAGCAGACTGAGGCAGAGGAAATCTAATGCCATAGTAAGTAAAATAATCCACCCAACAACAAAAAAACAGTCTCCACCCCTGACATTGCTGAGGCCTATACTAAATATTATCAGGACTTGTATGCAGCAGGTCCCCCCCCCAGGATAAAACATATTTTTGAGAAACTCACATTTCTCAAAAATCAAACAGAATGATGCTGTTAAACTTGTGGCCCCAATACAGAAATTATAGATACAATTTGGAATAGGCCGTCTCCGAACGGGAAAATGCCCAGGTCCTGAAGGGTTCCCGGGCGAATTTTACAAGATGTTTCAGGACCAGGTGCTTCCTTTACTCAAAGGGGCATATAACTCCCTCTTACGGAAGGACCGGCCCATGGCCCACTCCTGGACTCAGGCGGAAACTGCTGTGATCCCCAAGCCAGCCAGGGATCCACAACTATGCACATCTTACAGACCAAAGGAGCTAAGGATGGAACTAGCAGAGCCATTATCAGAACTGTTTGGTGAGTCTCTGAGTACAGGGGAGGTCCCAGAAGACTGGAGAAAGGATCATGTGATCCCACTCCACAAGAGTGGTAGCAGGAAGGAGGCAGGGAACTACAGACCAGTCAGTCTTACCTCAGTAGTGGGCAAGATTATGGAGGCACTTCTTAAGGAAAGGATAGTACAACACCTGGAATCCATAGGAGCACAAGATCCAATACAGTATGGGTTTACAGATGGAAGGTCCTGTCAAACAAATCTTGTAGATTTCTTTGACTGGGTAACCAGAGTGGTGGACCAAGGGGGAGCAGTTGATGTTGCCTACCTTGACTTCAGCAAAGCTTTCAATACTGTTCCACATAGAAGATTGATAAATAAGCTAGGTAGGCTCAGGGTGGGTAAAAGTTGGTCAACTGGGTGGCAAACTGGTTGATGGGCAGAAAACAGAGATTGGTGGTAAACAGTATACTGTCAGAAGAGATGCAAATCACAAGTGGGGTACCTCAAGGATCAGTCCTTTGGCCAGTCTTCTTCAGTATCTTCGTCAGTGACATTGCAGATGGACTGGAGGGTAAAGTTTGTCTGTTTGCAGATGACACCAAGATCTGCAAAAGAGTAGATGATCCAGATGGGGTGGGCAGAATGAGAAGAGATCTGGATAAACAGGCAAAATGGTGGAAGAGTGGCAACTGGGGTTTAATGCAAAAGTGCAAGATCATGCACATAGGAAAAGAAACCCTGAAGCCACCTATAGGCTGGGAGGAGTTGCTGGCAGTCACGGAAGAAAGAGACTTGGGCATCATCATCACCGATGACCTGAAATCATCCAAGCAGACCACTAAAGTAGTAGGTAAGGCTAAGGGATGTTTGGGTGTATTAGTATGGTATCACAAGTCGAAGAGGGAGGTAATAATCCTCTTACGAGACACTGGTTAGGCCCCATCTGGAGTGCTGCGTGCAGTACTGGAGGCCACACCTTCACAAGGACATTAACCAAATTGAGGCAGTCCAGAGAAGGGCAACCAAAATGGTGCAGGGACTGCATCAGAAAACATATGAGGACAGATTAATGGAGCTCAGTATGTATACCCTAGAGAAAAGGAGGGAAAGAGGTGTTATGATCGAAACATTCAAGCACCTTAAGGGCATTAACAAGGTGAAAGAGTCTAACATGTTTCAATATAAAAAAAAATAGCAGGACAAGAGGACACAGCATGAGAGTAGAGGGAGTCCGATTAAGGGGTAATGTGAAGAAGTTCTTTTTCACAGAAAGGGTGGTGGATGCATGGAACAGCCTACCTCAGGAAGTGGTGGATATGAATACCGTGCAGGGCTTCCAGTAGGCGTGGAATAGGCATAAGGGAGCAATATAGATGAGTATAAATAGATAGACCATTGACAGAGCAAAGGCCGATGTCACATTTATAAGATAGAAAAAGAAGTGGGCAGACTGGATGGGCCTTGCGGTCCTTAGCTGCCGTCAACTTCTATGTTTGTGTGTTTAAACACGGACTACAAAATCCTTACGGACATCACCAAGCGCCTTGAGTCCATCATCCCACAACTTGTCCATATGGACCAGACAGGGTTTGTGCCAGGTTGTCAAGCACAGGACAACATCCGTAGAGCAGTAAATATCATTGAATATTTGGCAAACAAGAAACTACCAGCCCTGAGCCTAGATGCCGAAAAAGCATTTGACAAAGTCCTATGGCCTTTTCTTGAAGCATCCCTGACCAGCTTTGGTTTCCCAGAGCGGTTTTGTAGTCTGATTTTCCGACTATACACGGACCCCAAGGGAAGTGTGCGACTTAATGGACATGTTGGAAAACCCTTTCTCTTGGACTGGGGCATTAGGCAGGGCTGCCCCCTTCCCCCCTCCTTTTTGCCCTATTTATAGAGCCCTGGCTCAGGCCATTAGACTTAACCCTAGAATTAAGGGATCAAAATTATTTATTTATTTGCTTTTGGTATCCGGTGGGTGCACTAGGCATAATAATGCCTATTTTCAGCCACAACCCGGAGGATTCAGTAGGAAATACATGAGTATACATGTGATGCAGCACGAGATATGTAACTATAGTGAGGAGAAGGATCACATACAATCAACTGTAGGTTTGAGAAAACATTCTTCAGTATGATACAGTCAGTACAGTTTTGACAGTAAAATAAAAAGCAAGAAATGTAGAAAGCATTGAGAAAACTGACATTTCAAAAGCATGTACTGTCAACCCCACTCAGCAGGTCAGGCCCTCTGCTTCCACAGTGCCAACCTCCAAGTGCAGTGTGTTAACAGAACAGGGTAACCCTCCTGTCTGTTTTGTGGGTTCTAATCAAACTTTGGTCTCAAGTTCTGGAGGGATTCAAACTGTGAACCTCTTGCTAGCATGCCCAATGTATAGGCTCAGATAATTCTGCTCTTTGGGGCAGATATCTTTTGCCTACGGGCACCTAACCAGGCGTACAAAATGAACCCTTAAAAACTCTAAAGACCTCAGAATATACTCTTACCTTTTCCCAGTTTGGTAAAACCAGTAAGCTTTGTACAGAGTCAGCTTTAACCATATATGCTTCTCTTGTCCAAGAAAGAATTTCAAAGGACACCAGGTAGTCTCTAAAATAGAGGTTTACTTAAAATAGATAAACATGTAAATGTAAAACACAGAACCATATATCACAAAACATACAATCTTTAAAAACAATAAGATTTAAAAAGTGCAAATTCCTACCAATAATTCACTTAGACCTGTCTACCCAATGTATTCTTATCTTTGTATAGTGCTATAGATGTTTCTTTTTTCAGAGTCCAAACGTGTGTGTCTAAAGGTCTGTTACAGCATAATTAAAACACTGTCTTGACCCTGCCTTCTTCGTGATGTCACCCAGCTCCTCCTCTGTTTATTAAAAATTATACAATCAGGATGTCTTGTGTCAGGAGGTAAATTAATAGGTGACATCAGCAGAAAAAACTTGTTTCCTCATATGACTTCCCAATTAAGTCTGTAAGTTTCCAAGTCCTTTCTTTCATCCATGAGCAGCATCTTCTCTCAAGGACATCAAAGGACTTTTATGTCTTCGCACCACAGTGGCATAACCTGTATTCTTTTTCTAAACATCATAAAAGTTTATGATTTTCCAGCCTAGCAGCTGGCAGCTACAATTAAGCTAGATAAGCAGGAGATCCTTAATTTAGGTCTCTTCTAGCCTTTAATTATCTCCTGGTTTTTATCATTTAGCTGTAACAGCATGTCTCATGAGAGACACTCAGTAACACATTTTTATGTAACAAAAAGCATAGATTAATCAGAACCAGCTGTCCAAGCGTCACATGTACAACATACAATAAGTGCCATTTATGTGGACAGTAAGCTTAGGGAAAGTAGAAACAGGGAGGAGAGGGAAGGGGAGAGTGGTGGGAAGCAGAGCAAGAGGGTAATGGATGATAGAAGGATTTAAAGGAATGGTTATGAGAGAGGAGAAAGGCAAACATAAACTTGGCTTATATGCTGACGGCATACTAGTATTTCTCAGTGAACCTGAGTCTTCCCTTAAAGAAACTTTTGAGCAGATAAGAATTTTTTCAGCAATATCCGGTTATTCTCTAAATTCCACCAAAACAGAAGTCTTAACTTTCTCATATCAAGTCCCTCTTAAGGTACAGAGACAATATCAGATGAGATGGGATATGCTAAGTTGAAATATTTGGGAATATATCTATCTACCACCTCAAATACCCTCTTTCAAGACAATTATGCAGGGTTGGTCAGAGATCTGTTCCAGGATTATAGAAGATGGGCTCTCCTCCCCCTTCCCCTCCATTCCAGGAGTCAGACCACGAAAATGAACATATTACCAAGATCTTTATACTTATTTCAGAGTATCGCCTGCCCAGTGTCACATCAGATATTGATGGAATGGCAGAGGCAATTAATGTCATATATTTGGGGACCTACCAGACCTAGAGTAAAGAGGCAGATATTATACTTACCGAAGAAAGAGTGGGGAACTTGCAGTTCCGTTTCTGCCTGGGTACTTGCGTGCAAATGAAAATTGTATTAATGTGGCAGAACCCTCACTTCGTATTCCACTGGAAGACGATAGAACTTCATCTGGTTAAATCCACCACCACCCCCCACCACCCCGGGTTCATCCTTTTATTATTCCCCCACGAAAATGTGGGAAGCTGTCACTCCCAGTGGGGGTTAGGGTGGCCCTGGAGGAATGGAGACGGAGTACCCAGAAGCGTCCCACCTAACAACTTATAGCGATATGTATGGTGGGATTGGGACATATCCTTCCAGCCAACCTTGACGGACCCTTGGTTCAATCGACAAGCAGAATTGAGTCTCTGTGCTCTGCCTTAAATACGGGGCTCCCCGATGCCGTTTGAAGCAGCGGCACTAAAGTTTAATTTGAATCCTCTGACAGATTTTGATATTATCAAATAAGGAATTGTATAAACTCCAGCCTTGACAAACCAACAACGATAAAGGTGCTGGACTCCTTCCCCCTCCATTTGAAAGAATTTGGGCCACTCCTGCAGGGAAAGGAGCTATCTTCCTCTTATATACCAGTTACATGCAGGACCATGGGTACAATACACGGTTACTGAAAACTAAGTGGGAAGAAGGGTTAGGAATACTAATTGAATCTGAAGTTTGGGACCAAACTTGGTCTGCTACTTGGAGTACCACCTAATCAACAAATTGGTGTGAATTTCTTTGGAAAATTAAGACCTGTCACTTTTTGGTCCCCAGAATACAGTCTAGATTTGCCACTAACAGAACAGCAGCATGCTGAAGGAGATGTGGAGACTTGCGGGTCACACAGTATCTTCTAGCTATGTGCACAGATTAAGACGTACTGGACAGAGGTGGTTCGACAATTGCAGATCATTTTTACAGGAATAGAGGTGATCTGTCTGAACACCTACTGTTGGGATCAGAAATACAAGGGATGCGAGGCAATGAAGCCAAATATTTGTGGAAAACAGTTACTGCAGCAGCACTGAAAGCCATCACGAAGCGCTGGTTAGAAGTAGGCACCCAATAATAGAAAAGTGGAATAACTTTGTCTCCCAGATACAAGAAATGGAACGTATTTCATTCTCTGCCCAACACCGTACCTCACAATACATTAGTAGATGGACTAGATGGGACATGCATGCCCTGACTTAACAGCAGTTCCCCTAATATAATAATTTAAGGACTCCCTCTCAGAAGGATATTTGTCAATCCGCCTGTTCTTACTTTTTTTTAACAAACAGGAAAGTAATTGATACAATTTATAGAACTGTATAAATCTGTACCTCATTCCTGGTTAGACTTCTGTAAACGCCTATATTTATTCAGTGAATACTTGGACTCATTAAATGAAATTGTTCAGTCTTAGATAACTTTACAATTTAGGGTGGGTGGGTGGAAGAGGCCACAGCTTTGGTTAATCAGTTCTTTCTTCTCTCTTTTTTTAGGTTTCCTTTTTTTTTTTTCTTTCTTTCTTTTGGTTTGGCAAGTTCAAAATTATAACAGAACATCTTATTTGAGATTCAGTTTACAAACTTGCTAGATTAAGTAATCTGAAACTTAATCCCAAATAGATTGAAAGTAACATAAAATGTACTGTAAGATTTATAACGGACAATATGTACTGCTTATTGTATTTATGAAAACACAATAAAGAGGAGTTAAAAAAAAAAAAAAAAAAAAGAACCAATCCTAAATTTCTTCCCAAGGTAGTGTCAGAATTAACCCTCAACCAGGATATAGACCTTCTGGTCTACTACCCAAGGTATACCAATAGAGGAGAAGCTCTCCTGCACACATCGGATGTGCACAGGATACTCGGGTTCTACCTGACCAGGACCAGATCACACCGACAGTCCGACCAGTTGTTTTTGTCCTTTGTCCACAGGATGCTAGGGGCACCGGTGTCTAAGCAGACACTCTGAAAATGGTTGGTTAACTGCATTGTGTTCTGCACAAGCGAAAAAACCTTTACGGGACGATGAGGCCATTCTACCAGAGAGATGGCAACTCTTTCGCTTCCTGAAAAACATTTCAGCACTCCTACTATCTGTGCAGCCGCTACTTGGAGTATGGTGCACACATTCATCAGACATTACAGTCTGAACATTGCCTCTAGGCACAGAGTGGGCTTTGGCCTTGCAGTTCTGCAGGGGCTTCTTTCATGAGGGGTTCCCTCACCCTCCTCAGTATCCTCCTCCCAAATTTTGGGGTAATACCCATCACTGCTTGGATCTCAGGTCTTAATGGTGTACCCTGCTGCAAGAGCTGTTTCTCGAAGTAAGATTGTACAGTTACACAAGAACTTACTGTAACAGTAGTTCTTCAAGAACAGCTCTTGCAGCAGGTACTTTCCCACCCACCTTCCCCGAGGAGGTCAGCTATTTTAGCAATAATAATTATAATTTCTATTGGTCTTCCTCTGGAAGTGGATCCTTGGTCTCCCCATCAGAATCGCATCGGTATGTCGTGAGTCTCTGGCGGGAGAACTGAGGGATGCTGGGGGGACCGCCCCACTTATGATGTATGTGACTCCAGGGGCTGTGGTGGTCCCCCACTGTATGTAGCTAGCTAAAAGTTTTCTGTGGTGTCCTGCTGCCTGCCGGCTTCACTCCTAATGGTGTAACCTGCTGCAAGAGCTGTTCTCGAAGATCTGCTGTTGCAGTAAGTTCTTACGTAACTGTACTTTCTATAGAAACACTTCGCTTTTCTATGTTAACCTGCAGTAAAAGTGCAAACTGATATGGTTGGAACTGGCATGGTCTTCAGACGCCTTGAGTGTTGCCCTTCTTCCTTTCCACCTTAGGTTCTGCAGTGGTGTCTGGTGTCCTGTGTGGATGAGCTAAAAATCTGCAAGCAAGTTGAGAGTGTGGTGGTCTCACTGCCCTGGGTCCACCTGGCCTACCACCGCTACAAGACCCGCCTGCAGAACTTCGCAAGGATTGTTGCGGTGAATCCCCATGTAGTTGAAATGCTGATGTTGAATGTGGAAAGGATTCCAAGTCATGAAATGGTACGTTAACCCCCATACCTTTGGAGTTTGCATTTGAATTACCTCAGATCTTGTACTGCAGGAAGCTATAGGTGGAATGTGGTTCATGTCACAGCTGCATTGAGTTTAGGTGGGCTGAGCACTATTCCCTGTCTAATAGTATCACTAACGCTTTCATTTCGCATAGGTGCCGTAACCTATGGGTGAGGTGTGGTGGCAGCCCAACTTTTGCCTAAGAGCATTTAAAGTGCCCCTTTAATGCAAGGTCAGAAGAGAAGCAATCATGGTCTCTTTTGTTATTACTACAGCCCCCCACCCCTCACCCCCACAGACACACACACACTTTTCACATTTCCCCATGTTCCGGCACCCCTGTTCATTTGGTTAAGACCTTGATCAAGGCACAGTGCAGAACCTGTGAGTCCTGCCACAGTTGCCCCTAGACATACTGTACCTATGGCCCCAACCTTGAGAGATGAAATGACAGTGTGCCATTGAACAAGCCAACTCACTGTAGTGAAGGTATTGCTCTGTACAGTCCGTTCCTCATATATACTGTTGGGGACAGCAGTATTTGTGCATTTATCTGAAATAGCATTTATCCAGAAAATGAACTATATATGTTAAAAGCCTGTTGGGGCGGGCAGGCGCTGTTGAGTAGCCAAGAGGAAGCAGCATTTTACTCGCGCTCCCGGAGAAGTTTTTAAAAAAACTATTAAATTTGAGCCTGTTCTACACAGAAAGTTTCAAGGGTTGTTCCAGAGTGTTTGGGATACTCTTGAGAGCAAAGATGGGCAAAACCAAAGGGACTGGGGTGCCAGCCAGCAACTTTTTTGCTCCCAAGAAACAGACAAGGGAGGATAGGCCTGTACAATGTACAGGAGGCAGTATAGCGCAGAGGTTTAGGGCTCTGAGCTGCAAACCTGGAGACCTGGGTTTGAATCTCACGGCCCCCACTTGCATACTGTGTGACCCTGAGCAAGTCACTTAACTTTCTTGTGCTCCCAGGTTGCACCTGGAAACAAGCTTCGGCTTAGTGTGCCTTTCCTGGTTAAACAGTTTCCCCCTTTCCCTTACAATGTGGTGGAGCCGGGGAATCTCCTGATATCCAACCAGAGGAGGCCTCGCTGACTTCTGTACTTGCCACGCTCAGTCAGCTTGTTAAATCAGTTCAGGATGTGGATAAAAGGTTTGATACAGGCGTGCAGCGCACTATGAAACCTTATGTGCCCTTGCAGAGTTTATGTATCTCGCCTTATTTGCATAACTGGACCGATGGTCCACTGGACTTGTTAGTAGTTTTGTACTCTGTGTAGCCACTGCCTTTTTCGGCACTTGAGTTATTTTGCTTGTTCATTGTACTTTATAATCCTGTTTATGATGCTGTATTTGCGTAGTAAATTCCTGTGTTTCGATGCTGTATATGTCCTTTTCCCCCCTCCCCCCAGGACGCATCTGGAATCGCTCGGCACTCTGCTCAGTATGCCTTCCTGGTGAAACTCATAAATAAATAAATATTTTCACTCCACGAGTGTCTGCTCTGGAAACAAGAATGGAGCACTGTGAAGATGCAGTAAAACACTCCAATCCTCCACCCTTAAATCAATGGACGCAACTTCTAAACTAATAAAAGAAAATGTGCACTTCCGTCAGAGGCTGGATACCATAGAGAACCAAACTAGAGAGAAGAATCTACATGTGCTCTGGCTGTCTGAGAACACAGAAGGAGGACAGCCTGATTTTCTAAATATTCCTGTCGTACTTGCTTGGTATCAATGAAATTATTTACTGTCTTTAGAAAAGGCCTAACAGAAACCCCCTGGAGAGCAGCGATGGATTCCTCATCCCTAGGACTTTCCTGATTGTGTAACGTGGCTAGAGATCGAACTCTTGCTGTTGCCCGGCAGTAGGCTTCTGAAATATGGTGAGGATGAGATCCTGTTATTCCCAGATATTTCATTTAGCACCCACCAGTGTCGCAAGGCATTTGATGGCCTGCGGGGCCAGCTGCATCTACTTAAAGTACAGCACCAATTGCTTCTCCAGCCAAGCTTCGTTTGCAGTGGAATGGTCAACAATATTTATTTAATGAGCCAAAAGAAGCAAGCAGGTTGGTCCAGCGGATTGAACAGGAGCGATCTGGTGGAGACGATGTCAGAGACTTGTCTGAGGAAGACTGAATCAGTTGGTCATTTTCGTAATGCAAATTCCATTTTATTGCATTTGGGACTGTTATATTTAATCGCTCAGATTTAAGTTAAAAGCAGTGCTTAAAGGATTCATTTTGTTTGGTAAATCAAACTGCGATGTTAAGGTATACTGCAAGTTTGGGATTTCCTTTTGTTTTTACGTTTACTTTTGAATCTGGGACTATATCCTATGTAGGACTGTGGCTCGTTTCTGTTTATGCCAAGCTTTCGTGAGACTTTTAATTTACAGTCATCCAACCCTTGGCCTTTTGTTTCTCTAACGCTTGTTGGTAGCTGGGGAGGTCCTTTCTGACTCTCCTGCTGCTGATATATGTTATGGGACAGAATGGGTCTTCTGACATGAGGAGGAAACAACGCCCATGTTCAAGTTAAAAATTGTTTCACTGATGTTTATTCTGCACAGTTGCTGCTGTTTAGATTGACTGGAGGGGAGTGTATTTTTAATCTCTGGGAGTCTTGGGAATGATAATCTGTCATACATACATAGAATCTGAACTGGGAGAATGATTTAGACTTTACAGTCACATTGGTAATAAGGTTATTCTGTTAGTGCATCTTGTTCAGATTCCCTGTTGACTTTCCTGGCTGCATGCACTGGGTGAACTTATCTTGTAGAAGTTATGTTATTTGGGAATCCCCCCATGATTTCTCACTAGAGGGATGTTGTTCACCAGATCTTTGTAAGAATATATCACCTGTAATGTATACTTATGCTATCCTCCTATGTAATGTACTTGTAAGTTTTACTTGCAAAATCAATAAATAAAAATAAAAAAAGCCTGCAAGAAGGCAAGTTTCTGACTACAGTAATAAACTGGCTTATTTTAATCCAGGCAGGGGAGACTTATCAAGCAGTTGTACATCATTATCAGTGAAAGCACAGCTCTGTTGGCTTTCTGGATTGTTTGGCAGGCAGCATACTGAGTGCACTGGTCTCCTTACATAGATACATAGACAGTGTCGGCAGATAAGGGCCTATGGCCCACCCAGTCTGCCCATTTGAGCTTGTAAGTTCAGTTTGTTTTCCTAGAAGTCTGTTGCACCTTACCCCTGACCTCCAGAATTCCTTTGTCTATCCCATGCATTCTTAAATCCCGTGATTGTTTCAGCCCCCACCACTTCCTCTGGCAGGGTGTTCCACTTGTCCACCACCCGTTCTGTGAAGAAATTCTTTCTCATGTTTCCTCTGAATCGTCCTCCCTCCAACTTCATCCCATGCCCTCTAGTCCCGGAACATCTTTTTCGCTTAAAAATAGTGTTTTCCTGCACCCTGTTCCTCCCTGTAAGATACTTGTATGTCTCTATCATATCCCCTCTCTCCTCCTCTCCTCCAGGGAGTACATGTTCCTTCAACCTGTCTTCATAGGACTTGTAATGCAATCCATGCACCATCTTTGTTGCCTCCTCTGAACCTTCTCTACCCTGTCTATGTCCTTACGTAGGTATGGTCTCCAGAACCGTGACATTGTACTCCAGGTGGGGCCTCACTAGTGTCTTGTATAGCGGAATTATGACCTCCCTTTTCCTGCTGGTAATGCCCTGCCTATACATCCCAGCATCCTATTTGCTTTACCTGCTGCCTTGTCACACTGTTTCTACCTGGAGGTCATCAGAGATGATAACCCCAAGATCCCTTTCCTGCTTGGTGCATGCTATATCCTCACCCCCAACTGATATATTGTGCCAGGGTTTTGTGCCCCATATGCATTATCTTGCACTTCTTTGCATTGAATTTCAACTGCAAACCCTGACCATTTTTCAAGTTTCTGCAGGTCGCTCATCTCTGTCTACACTCTCTGGTGTGTCTACTCTGTTACAGAGCTTTGTGTCATCAGCAACAGTGAAATTCTGCCTTCTAGGTCCTGCGCCATGTCACTGATGAAGATGTTGAATAGAACCGGTCCCAGCACTGATCCCTGTGGTACCCAACTGGTCACTCTTCCCTCTGTGGAGTGACAGCCATGTACCACCACCCTCTGTGTCCTGCCACCCAGCCAGTTACCTACCCACCACACTACTGTCCTGCCCACACCCATTACACCTTTTATGTTTCCACACCACCACCATTTAGTACCTAATTGTATCCCAAATCTGAGTAATTGTTACCTCAGCCTGGTCCGAATACTTGGAAAAGGAGAAAAGAAAGTTGTATATAGACAAAATTTGCTATGCATACAACCAAAAAATATAAACAGCATAGAATAAGAAATAATATGGGACTGAGGAAAAATGTGCATATATCCAGATATTGCATACATCCAAATTGCATGCAAGTGGAATTGACTGTATGATGCTTTTTCTGTCTTATACTATAGCCATAGCTTGCCCTGCAGGCAGCATGGTGATAGCGATGTAAATATAATTTTGCTCTGCATAAAAATGTATCTACTCTGAATGTTTGCACTGTATGGCCCCGATATTCAGAGTTGCACCTGGCAATGGCGCGCTTGTGGTGGCGCAGCAGTGCTGGGCTGGTGAAACCAAGGGATATATTCAAAGGAGATGAGCAATGGCACATACCTTCTGAATATATCAGGTAATACGCACTGCGCAACTAGGATGCTGTGGCGCATTCCCCCAGACAGGGCTGAATACCAGGAATGGGAACTGCGCCAGCGCAACAGAGTTACGCTATGCGCAAATCTTTGATATTCAACTGGCAGTATACAGATGGGGCCATAATGTATGCAAAATGCACATGGCGTCCTGCACAGCATGCTGTGATGCCAGAGGGGGTTTAGTGGCCCCCCATTCTCCCCGTAGCCGTGATCGTGGCGAA
Source organism: Neoceratodus forsteri (assembly GCA_016271365.2). Lineage (NCBI taxonomy): Eukaryota > Metazoa > Chordata > Ceratodontiformes > Ceratodontidae > Neoceratodus > Neoceratodus forsteri. Next base: position 434,621,566 of record JADMNL010000024.1, on the reverse strand, counting down.
ATAATCACATCCTCCCTGGTAGTCTAGTGGCTTTCCTCTCCCTCCCGTAGCATTGATCGCCACGAAATAAAGATACACTTCTGCCCTGGTAGTCTGGTGGCACCGCCTTTCCTTTCTCTCGATGCTCTGATCCCCGTGATATACATATTTCAATCCCCCCCCCCCCGGTAAGTCTAGTGTCCCCACCCTTCCCATAGCTGCGATGCCCCTACAATAATATTTATTCTTCCCTGGTAGTCTAGTGGTAACACCCGTATGAGCAATGACAGTAGTTCCATGGTGGTTCAGTAGCACCCCCACCACCACCACCACCACCACAGGACCCCCTGCCCCCAGCCTCCCCACCCCCACTCCAAGTCATCGGCGCAAGGGCACAAACCCACCTCAGGCATACCACCTGGCTGCTTGCTGGAATGACAGCTTACAGTAGCAGCTGTAAGTCTATTGGTCCACACTTCATTCACATATTTATGAATGACTATTACAGTATGCACTGCAAGCCCATTGGTGGACCAGTAGGTTTACAGCTGCTACTGAAATCCATGATAGGAGGCCTTGAAGTACTGCTAAGCCGAAACCTGCCCTGCGCCTAGAAGACTGTAATGCTTGGTGAAAGTGTGGAAAGAACTCCAGGTAGCCACGGTGCAGATATTAGCCGCTGAAACAAGCAGTAGAGGCAGCCATACTCCTGGTGGAATGCCCCTTAAACTCCCCCGGAAGAGTCTTACTGTGCTTCTAGTAATAGAAAGTAATGCAGTTTGCCAGCTATTTGGATAAACACTGTTTGGAAACTGCTGCACCCTCTCTTTTGGGTGCAAAAGAAATAAAAAGCTGATCAGTTTTCCAGACAGACTTTGTCCTGTTACTGTAACAATGCAAGATTCTATGAACATCTAAGGTATGAAGAATCACTTCTTTCTGATTGGAATGCTTGGGTTAGTACACTGGAAGTTGAATCGACTGGTTCAACGTAAATCAGAAATCATTTTGGGTAAGAACTTAGGGTTAGTACGAAGAGTCACCGGGTCTCTATGAAAAGTTAAATAAGGCTCCTTATGAATCTGGGTGTGAAACTCAGAAATCCTTCAAGCTGAGGTGACTGCTACTAAGAAAAGCATTTTCCAGGACAAATAGTGCATGTCACAGGAACCAGCCAGTTCAAAAGGAGGCAGGGTTAACTTCTCAAACAGAATTCAGATCCCCACGGCAGCGCAAGACTGTGCGCTGGTGACTTGAGATGCAGAATCCCTTTCAAGAAAGTTCTGGAAACTTTCAACTGGGCTACTGTCCTGCCATCCACTAGGGTATGGTAGGCAGAGATAGCTGACACTTGGACCTCCAGCGAAGAATACTCCAGGCCCAAAACATAGAGGTGCAGAAGATACCCCATGACCGATGGAGCAGGGCATGAGGACAGGTCCCAACCCTTCGCAGTGGCCCAAATGGGAAAAAACACTTCCACTTCATGGCATAAGTGGTCTCGTATACGGCTTTCTGGCCTCGAGGACTTGCGCCATCCTGGAGGATATTCCAAAGCGGGAAACGGCTATGTCCTGAGGTGCCACGTGTGAAGATGAAGGGATTTCAGCCCTGGATGGAGCAGCATGCCCTCCTCCTGGGTCAGGAGGTCATTGCAGAGAGGCAAGGGAACCGGATGCTCCACTGCTAGCTGCTGAAGGAGTGGAAACCAAACCTGACGAGGCCAAAAAAGGGCAATCAGAATCATGTGGGCCCCGTCCACCCATAGGAGAGCAGTACCCCCTGCAGAACCGGAAAGGGAGGGAAGGCGTACAAAACCTCCCTGCCAGCAAAGGGAAAGCACGTCTCACCAGAAAACATGAACCTGGAACGAACAAGCAAAACTTGAGTAGTGCTGCGTTGTGTGGGGAGGCGAACAGATCCAGTTCCGGCTGACCCCAGAGGTTGAATATGTGGTTGACCACCTCTTACTTGAGCTCCCACTAGTGGGCCCTTACTCTGGAGCGGCTGAGGCTGTCTGCTTGGATATTTTGCAGGCCCCGAACGTGAACAACTGTGAGGCGGTGTTGATCAGAACAGCCCAATTTCACCTGCCATCAAAGGCGGAAGGCGGAAAAACACCAGCCTGATCTCTGGGGAAGGAGGCGGGAAATATACCTGCTGCAAGAGCTTCTCTCGAGAAGAGCTACTGTTCTGTAAGTTCTTGCGTAACTGTACCATCGGACTCCGAGAGGGCTCTTGCGGTAGATAATCACCTTGAGGACTGAGTCCCAAGCAGTCTGAATGAGAAGAAACTGACATACGGGCGGAAGGAGAAAAAAGTCCACTAAAGGCATAGAAAACCATGTAGGGGCATCATGAGAACTTACTGTAACAGTAGAGTTTCGAGAGAGGCTCTTACAGTAGGTAACCTTTTTCCCTTCCCTCCATCTCCCAAGTTTATTTGGTTTATTGTGCTTTCTTTATGAGCTCATTCTGGGCGCCAGGAGCCTGTGTTTCCTTTTCTCCTGTCGTTCCGACGAGAGAAGTGGAAGGCGGGCATGGGGACTGCCCACAATATAGGGTCACACTGACGTCCATCATGTGATGTCGGGTGGGCGGTCCCCCATCAGATACTGCTGGCTAAATTTTCCCTGTGGTCCTGATGCCAGGGGGCGCTCAGTCCTCAAGGTGATTACCTAGAGCAAGAGCCTCTCTCGAAGATCTACTGTTACGGGAAGTTAAGCAATTCCAACATTTTACCCTTCATATATGCTGTCTAGATGTCTGTAGCAATTATATATCTGCACTCCGCCACTGGTGATGACTGGCTGATTCAGGCTACTGCAGTGTCCATTCCTTTTTATTTTTTTTTTAACTTGGTATTCCCCCAACCCCCCGGATCCTGACTTTCCAGCCACTGACCTGATTCGACCCTCGATCCACCTGTCGGACTCACAGATTGCTTTGGTTGTGCCCCCCAGGCAGGGTTGGGGTGGAGGGAACCCCCAGTCTTCCTTGTTTGCTTCGGGCCCCCGTTGTGGCCTTGTGGGTCAGTTAGTGAGGGGCGCCTTCCTCTGCCAGTGGCAGTGCCTGCCAGGCATCGACCCCCCATTATCCCTGGAGTCGTGGTTGTGCCCTGCCGTCTAGGCATAGGCCGACATCATAGCAAGACCCTCCCCTACTGTGTGGCTCTGGGCTGCTGTACCTCTAGCTTCCACCAGAGGTCAGGCCAGCACCAGGCCTTCATCCCCCCCCCCGCCATGCCTGGGATGCGAGCTTGTCTATCAGACGCTCAGACTTGCCTTCCCCAGCTGGCCCTCCAGTTCCCCAGGCTTGTACCCGAACCCAGGCCACTGGCGTTGCAAGTGCCCTCTGATGTCACTGCAGCCAGCGGCTCCTAGAGTCCTCTGACTCCAACTCAATCAAGTGTAATAATAACTCGCAGGGCGCTCTCTTCTCCCCAGGGTTCCCACAGTCACAAAGCAGATGCTTAGGCTGGGGAGTTGTCATGGCAGCACTCCACATGATTTGCATCTGGACTGGGTTTTATCGTCATGGCACCGCTCCACACAGCCACCTGGGGATCTCTAGTTTGCAACAGGAGTGGATTTTCATGATGCTGAGACCAGTGTAGGACCTCGTGCAGCATATACTATAGTTAATGTGTTTGTTTCGAGGGGGAATGGGTTTCCCATTGCTCTTGCAGCTGCTGTTAGTCGGACACTAGAACAGCCTTGGTATTAGTAACACAGGCAACTACTAGCCAGCCTTACTAGCCTAAGGAAAAGTGCAGCTGCAGATGGGGGTGGGGTGGAGGGGGATTAATAAGCATCAGCTCTCAAAAAAACAAAAAGATGCTTTCCATTTTTGTAACTATGTTTCTATAGACGGTTGATGTGTTTATAAAAATGCCTTTATTCTTGACTTTTTCGAGTGAGAAAACTGACTGTGGAATGGTGCAGACTTCCGTCAGCTAGTGCACTTTGCTAACCTGTCCTGCTATCTTGCACAAAAAAGATAATGGTGTACACCTGAAATAAATCAGCTTAGCAGGTCAGATAAGTGTTTCTAGGGACGTGGGATGTATTGTTATATCCACACATCTTGGCAGTGTCCTTTCCTCTTTAAAAGTTGCTGGAAAGTCTTCAAGCTGGCTCCTCCCACCCACCAGCGTGATATAACCCTTGGCTCTGCCCCATGATGCCAGATCTTCCGATCTTACTTCGAGATACAGCTCATGCAGCAGGTTACACTATTAGGACTGAAGCCGTCAGGCGCCAGGACCCCTCAGAAATTTTCTAGCTAGCAGTCTTCAGCGGGGACCGCCTCCGACGTCGGTCCCGCCCCGATGTCCAGGCGTAGTACATAAGGCGGTCCCCACAATCCCCACTTCTTTTCCTGCCGTCGACATCACAAGCATCGGCCTCTCGGTCCCTTTCTAGCGTGTGACGAACTTAGAACTACGACATTCTCTTTTTTCTTCACAGATTTGGATTCATCTGATGTCCTTTTCAAACACCTCTCTGGAAGGTCACCAATCGAAGTGTGCCTGCGGCAAACAGATCCCCTTCAAGGATCCTCACTCAGCCTGCGTGCGCTGTCTAGGCCCGGAACACGCCACCAAGGCCTGCTTCTTCTGCCAGGGCTTCAACAGTCGCACCAGGATCCACTGCCAGAAGGCCCTTCAAGCGTTTCTCTTAGAAGAGAAACTGAAGACCATGGATAGGGAACCTTCCTCAAGGAGGGAGTTGTCGGGGAAAACCCACAAACACCGGGAGAAACACCGAGAGAAGGAAAGGCCCAGGTCCCCGGCGAGGGCCTTGGACTCCCGAAGCTCTGGCTCGAGGTCAGACCGCTCTCGTTCCAGGGCTCAGTCTCAGACTCCCCTGGTTCAGGTCAGATCCTCCTCTCTGCAGCCGCACAAGACTTCCAGGCCGTTGGCTTTGTCCACTCCATCTAAGGCCTCGTCTAAGTCTGGGGAGTGCCGCAAATCTTCCTCCCGCCATCGGGACTCCGACGCCAGGTCGGTTTCCCAGCCTCCATGTGGGTCGGACCCTGTCCCTCGTAAGACTAAGGACCTGACATCCCTAAAACAGATGCCAGACCCGACATCGGCCCACCCAACATCGGCCAAGCATCACCGACGCTCCCATTAGCCGGCGACAGCAAAACACCCATTGCCGGCCAGGCGTTCGCCTCTGAGGACGTCGGCCAGGGGACCAACGTCGACTACCCCAGAGAGGAGGACTGCACCACCGTCGCCAGCTGATGTCGGTTGGAAGCACTCATTGGAGGAGGATACCACTCACCCCGAGGACCAGGCGGGCGACACCAGAGACGTTGGGGTCCCACGGGAACCTTCCCCGGAGTGGGAGACCCCCAGACCCACCCCGGCGACAGGGCCAACGCGCCCAGCCTGTTGTCGGGCTTGAATTTGGCAGAGGTAAGTGAGCGCTTTACCTTCTGGTGAGACACCATCAGGAAAGATGTAGTGCCACGCACCTCCTCCTACTCGGCTCCGCCTCCACCCTCCTTCACCGCCGACGCCCCCTCCTCCACCCAAGGGGCCCGTAGGACGGTCACCAACCCCCAAGGAGTGAACACCACCTCCTAGGGGCAGATCCTCAGATAGAAGATCTCCCTCAAGATCCACTTCAGGGTCACCTAGCCCTAAGAGACCCAGACAACGCTGGTACACCCCATCTGCGGAGAATTCTAGATCTGACACCTCAGGGTGCTCCAGATCTCCTTCTCCCATCAGCATTCCCTCTCTGGACCCACATGACCTACCCAGGTCTCCTCCGGATGATCCCTCTTTCGCGGAGATCATGAGGCACATCCAGGAGAATATGGGGTGAGATGCTGAAGAGCTCGACCCCGAGAGACAGCGCCTTACCTGCTGCCTTCGGCAGAAAGACCCAAAGCCTGTGGTAGTGCCACCCTTGGTGGACACCTTTGCGGACATCACCAAGGCTGCGTGGAAGCGTCAGCATTCTACTCTGGCAGTGCCGAAGAAGGCTGACCGCCTATACAAGGCCCCGCGGGAGGACCAGTATCTGGCGAACCATCCTCTAGCTGACTCCCTGGTCATCACTGCCTCACATGACAGGTCTCAGAGACCTCAGCATTTGAGCACACAGCCACCGGACACGGAATCCAAGCAATTGTATGTCCTGGGTAGGTGCACTTACGCGGCTGTGACTTGCTTCATCAGGTCACTGAATTACCTCACCCACATGGTTCAATTTCAGAACGCACTGTGGGAACAGGGACAGGACCTGGTTGAGAAGATGCGGATGGCGAGCAAAAGGAGGAGCTTTTGAACCTCCTCCGCACGGGTTCGGATGTGGGGACCCAGGTGCTCAGAGCCGCATATGACTCTGCGGACTCTTCGGCCAGAGCTGCAGCCTCAGGCGTGTGTCTTTGGAGACACTCTTGGCTCCGTGTCTCCGGTTTTATCCCGGACGTCCAGACGAACATCTTAGATGTCCCTTACAACAGTGAGGTCCTATTTGGTGAAGCCTCCGAGAAGGTGATCACCAAACTTCAGGACGCAGGGAAGGCAGTCAGATCTGTTCAGGCCATGTACAGGTCTCGGCCCAGTTCCTTTCGTAGGAACCAGAGCCGCTTTCGCGGCCGGATACAAAGACAACAACCACGTTCCGGCCAACAGCAGAGGGGCACTTTTACTCGGAAAGCCCAGGCTAAGTCATCCTCAGGCAGAGGCCAACGAATTGCAAAGTCGGCCCAGCCTGCTGGATCGAACGCTGCCACAGGATGACTCCTTCCCGGCCCCCGCCCCTCCTCAGGATCAACGGGAAATGAAGGTCGGGGGTCGCATCGCACGTCACCTGCCAGGGTGGCTGTCGATCACCACCGACAGGTGGGTGCTGCAACTGGTCAAATAAGGCAATTATATAGAATTTATAGGCAGCCCACCTACAAGACCTCCCCTGCTTTCCCGCTACTCGGGTCAGCACGCCCTGCTTATACAGCAGGAAGTGCTCACGCTTCTGGAGAAAGAAACCTTAGAGCACGTTAAAGAGAACCAGAGAGGACTAGGGCGTTATTCTCACTTCTTCCTGGTTCCAAAGAAAACAGGGGACCTCCTTCCAATTCTGGACCTCAGTGACCTCAACCTGTCGGTCAGTTACAAACGCTTCCACATGGTGACCCTTCCGGGCCTAATTTCCATGTTGAAGCGGGACGCCTTTCTGGCGTCTTTGGACATGCAGGACGCCTACCTGCACATCCCAATTGCTCATGCGCACAGGAGGTTCCTGTGCTTCGAGTTTCAGAGCCACCATTATCAGTTCTGAGCTCTCCCCTTCGGGCTATCATCGACACCTTGCATTTTTACAAAGTGCATGGCGGTCGTAGTGGCGTCTCTGAGGAGACAAGGCCACTACATGTTCCTGTACCTGGACGACTGGCTTCTTATGGCACCCTCCAAGGAGGCTCTGGTGACAGCCATTCCCGACACCCAGTCCCTTTTTCAATCACTGGGTATCCTCATCAACTACGAGAAGTCACTCCTGGTACCGTCCCAGAAGCTGCAGTTTATAGGCACAGTCCTGGACACCGTCAGAGGGAGAGCCTTTCTTCCCTCAGAGCGGAACACATCAGATCCCTCATCAGGGACTTGTCGGTGAGGAAGACCGTCCCAGCCAGATTGGTCCTTCGTCTGCTCAGACACATGGCTGTGGCCATTGCAACAGTCCCGCTGGCACGTCTCCACATGTGGGTAACCCAGTGGATGCTATGGGTGCAATGGGACCAAAGGCAAGACCATCTGCAGCATCCAGTCCGAATCACGAATGCCGTAATTCGGGATTGGCAATGGTGGCTAAATCCTGGTAACCTCTCTGCGGGGATCCCCTTCTCAGCACCGTCTCCGACAGTGACTCTTTCCACAGACGCTTCAGGGCTCGGGTGGGGAGCACATCTACACGGCGTGCGGTCTCAGGACCTTTGGACAGCCCAGGAATCTCATCTCCACATCAGCATTTTGGAAATGAGGGCAGTTTTTTACGCTCTGCAGGCCTTGCAGTTGGAGATTCCACCAGGTACACTCCTGTTACAGACAGACAATACCACGGTGATGTATTACCTCAGCAAACAAGGAGGCACTCACTCCTACCCGCTTTGCAGGGAGGCTATGAGAGTGCGGGAGTGGGTATTGCAACACGGCACAAACCTAGTGGCAGTACACGTCCCGGGAGTGGACAGCTCCGTCGCAGACAGCCCGAGTCGCTCTCAGGCCAGAGTCCACGAGTGGGAACATCTACAGGAGGTGGCAGAGGATCTGTTTCACAGATGGGGCACTCCAGAGTTAGACCTTTTTGCATCCCCATTCAACGCAAAACTGCCCAATTTTTGCTCGCTAGATCCAGGGCCTGGTGTTTTCTGGCGAGACGTGTTGTCCCTCTCCTGGGCGGGCAGATTCCTCTATGCCTGCCCTCCTTTCCTGTTGATCCAGAGAGTTCTCTTGAAACTTTGCAGGGAGCAGGTGATGCTCATTTTGATCGCGCCTTTCTGGCCCAAACAAATTTGGTTCCCTCTTCTGCATCAGCTGTCCCGGGTACCTCCAGTTCCTTTACCAATCAGCTCCCATCTGCTGTCTCAGGAGGCGGGTTCATTGGTTCATCCAGACTTGCGCGTCTTGAACCTGCACGCTTGGCTCCTAGAGACATAGCCATGATGCGATACGGGGTCTCTCAAGAAGTGGCAGATGTGCTGTCTGCCACCAGAAAACCGGCAACCCACAGGGCGTACATTCTGTTTGGTGGGCTCAAGCACGCGGTTTCTCACCATTAGAATGTCCCAAAAAGCTGGTTGTGGACTATCTGCTTTCCCTTTTTCATTCCAGACAGGCTTACTCCTCGATTAAAGTGCACCTTTGTGCAATTTCTGCTTACCATGCCCCCGTAGGCCATCAGACGGTGGCCCAGTTGGACACTACTCATGCCTTTTTAAGGGGAGTTCTCCACCTCAGGCCGCCCATCAAGGATCCGATTCCTCCTTGGGACTTACCCTTCATCCTGGAGCAGCTTACGCTGCCACCTTTTGAACCAGCCGCAGATTGCGAGCTACGTTTTCTGATGTGGAAAACATTATTTTTAGTTGCGGTTACTTCGGCGAGAAGGATCTCCGAATTGCATTCACTAATGTGCAAAGAGCCTTTTCCATCAGGACAGGGTATCCCTGAGGACAAACCCAAAGTTTCTGCCTAAGGTGGTTTCAGCCCTCACCCTTAACCAGGATATTGATTTACCAGTGTATTTCCCAAGGTACACTAACCGAAGAGAAACCCTTCTGCACACCCTCGACGTGCATCGGTGCCTCAGATATTATCTGACCAGAACCAAACAGTTTCGAAAGGCGGATCAACTTTTTGTCTCCTTTGCTTTCAGAATGAAAGGAGCGACTGTCTCTAAACAGTCTCTCTCTCGAGGTGGCTCATCCAGTGCATCACTTTCTGTTATGATAAGCGCAATAAACCCTTACCGAGCACGGTCAAGGGTCATTCCACGAGAGGGGTGGCCACTTCCTTTGCGGTGTTAAAGAACGTCTCCACCTCAGCTGCAGCCACTTGGAGCTCTGTGCATACCTTTATCAGGCATTATAGTCTGGACATTGCATCAAGGTGAAGAGCAGGGTTCGGCCTAGCCGGCCTTCAGGGGCTTCTGTCCTAGGCTTCAGTTGTATTGAGACTTCTACCTTTCCTCCTCCCTGTGGCGTAAGATTGCCGCTATTGCTTGGAAATCAGTCCTAATGGTGTAACCTGCTACAAGTGCTGAATCTCGAAGTAAGATAGTACAGTTACGTAAGGACTTACCGTAACAGTAGATCTTCGAGAACAGCTCTTGCAGCAGGTACCTTCCCGCCCACCATCCCCCTTCTTGTGGAGGTAGGTGGTAGCCAAACATCCATCTTACGGGATGGGACGTTCTGTTTTTGGTCTTGGGCCATCTGGTGGCGGATCCACGGTCTTCTCTTCTGATGTTATCCAGCGGCCGGGAGTCTCCGGCGGGAGAACTGAGGATTGTGGGGTGACCGCCTCCTTATGTACTATGCCTGACGCCGGGGGCGGGACCAACGTCGGAGGCGGGACCGACTGCTAGCTAGAAAATTTCCGTGGGGTCTTGCCACCTGATGGCTTCAGTCCTAATGGTGTAACCTGCTGCAAGAGCTGTTCTCGAAGATCTACTGTTACGGTAAGTTCTTATGTAACTGTACTTTCCACTGGAAGCAGCAGGTTCCCTCCTTACTGTCCCCCACATCGAGTAGGTCCTAGCTCTAAAATCTTCTGATTTACTTCCTAATACTTTAAACTCTTTCAAGTTTCGTCTTCAGTATCGCATATCGATTGCGACTGCCATGGACAAAAAGTCCTCACCTGTGGATGGGCCTTGTGGTCCTTATCTGCCATCAACTTCTGTGTTTCTATTTGGCCGGTGCCCATGCAGGCAGAAGATGTCTCGTACCACCCCCATGCCATGTGCGTCTACTGCCTGGGCCATGGCCATGATACCCAGGCCTGCGATATTTTCTGGTCATTTCACACGATGGTCCTTGAGGACCGCCTCGCCCACCAGAAGTTGGGCTGCCCGTTTAAATGTCATCCGCCAGTGAAGTCCAGGGATGCCTGTTGGGTGGTCTCTGTGGCTGCGGGATCTGCCGGGCAGTTGGAGCAGTTCAATGCCTTCATGGAGGAGGTGACTCGGGCTGCCATGCAGTCTTGCTCTGCTTCTGTCTTTGTTCCACTCAAATTGGACTCTACTTTCGGGCTCCTTCAACGAACTGTGACAGTCTCTCCCAGCTAAAGGTCAGGGTCCTTCTGGATTGCACAGTTCCCACAAGAAGGAGTAGAAAAAAGAAAAGGAGAAGACTCGCCGTCACTGTTCCTGGGACCGGGAGCATTCTCGATCCCAGGACTCTCAGGTTTTGATCTCAGTCAGAACCATGGCCTTGGCCGCTGGCTTCACGGAAATCCTGTCGGGCCAGTTGGTTGAGACATTGATGATGCGGCCAGGATTTTTCTCATCCCTGTTGTCCAGGAGTCGTCAGAAGAGGTCGACAGCTCTCTCTTCAGGACTCCGGTCCTGCCTGTGACATCTGAAGGGGCGAGTCAGTCCACTGAGCTGGACCCTCCGCTCACCGACCCTGACTAGGAGGAGCCATGGCACTCCCTGGTTCCCTCCGAGATTTCCCGTCGGTACCCCCAATGGTTGAGGTCTCGGAACATCCTCATCCAGTGGATCGTGCAGATCCCGCCGTCGTTGACAGTCCCGCTCTCGGCGCCATGTGAAGTGGTGCCGCTGTTATTCATCTTCATAATTGGGTGAGGAGAGGCTTCGGTGCGCGTCAACACCGCGAAGACGTCATGTGGCAGCAATTGCAGTTGATGCTGGCCAGTCCAAAGCTGACCCTGGCTCCCACACTGCCTAGTGGAGCTGGTCACGACCATTTCAGTTCAGCGGAAGTTGACCTCTCCACCAATCCTGGTGGAGTCACTGCCCAAGCAGCCGCTGACAGCTGCTCCAACTAAGAATTCTCGGCCTGCCAAAGTACTTCCCCATCAGCTGTCAGTCACTGTCACACAGGTCCCCCCCGGCGGGTCGAGAGTGACTCAGGCAGTCGCCCACTTTATGCTAACGCTTCTGAGTCCAAAGATTCCCTCGATTCGGTCAATGTGGCATCCATGGGGGAGCTCCCGATGGAGGAAGGACCCACTCTTTTCATGGGCATCCTCCGTCTCATCTCCGAGTCCACGGAGATGAAATTGGAGCCCGTCCAGAAGCCAGCTCACTATCCCTGCACAGAAATCCTGGACAAAGGGGACTATGCGCAGGAGGTTTTCCCAGTGGCCAAAGCTATTGTTGGTCAAGCCCTGGAGCTGTGGCAGTGCCCCACTTCCTGGCCTGCACCCCGGGCCTGGATGGCCCGCATATATGCGGTCCCCACTGGTACCCTCTCGGGTTTCACGGAGCACCCCTTCCTCCGAGGCGTTGGTGGCCGACTCCATGTTTAGGCGCTCAGGCAATACTAGGCATGTCAACAAGACACCGGACAAGGAATCCAAGAAATGGGATCATGCAGCTAAAAAAGTCTGTGCTGCCTCCTCATGCGGCCTCTGCCAGGTGTGCTCGGCCGTCATGATGGCACACTTCTCCCATGCCCTCCTGGGCTCTTTGGATGAGGTAATTCCTCATCTTCCTGCAGACCTCCAAACCACGGTCAAGCAGGTCCGTGATCAGGGCCGGGCTATAGCTAAGCAGCAACTTCAAACAGCTCTAGATATGAGGGAATCCTGTGCCTGCTCGGTGGCAGCCACAGTTGTCATGCATCTTAGGGCTTGTCTGAGGATTTTGACATTCACGGCAGACACTCAGCACAAGCTGGTGGACATCCCATTCCTTGGCACCGACCTGTTTGGGCCTGGTGTGGAGGGCCACCTGCAGCATATCGAGAAGTCCAATGCCACCTTGGACTCCATGACATCTGCCCAGAAGACTTCCAAGTGCTCCAGGCAGCAGAAGCATAAGTCCTTTTGGTCCTCCACTCCTGCGGTAAAACCAGCCCAGTACCAGTCTGGCCAGCAGGCTCAGTCTTGGCAACCCAGGCCCAAGTCTGTGGTCTCGGTGGTCCGTAAGCCCAGAGGGAAGGGACCTGGTGGATCTTACTTCGAGAAACAGCTCTTGCAGCAGGTTACACCATTAGGACTGAAGCCAGCAGGCGCCAGGACCCCACGGAACTTTTCTAGCTAGCATTATTCGGCCGGGACCGCCTCCGATGTTGGTCCGGCCCCCAACATCAGGCGTAGTACATAAGGAGGCAGTCCCCCATAATCCTCCAGTTCTTTTCCCACCGTCGACTCGCCAGCATTGGCCTTAGTTTGTACCTAGTGTACGATGACTACAGAACTTCTGTGAATTTCTTTGCACAACTGATGTCCTCTCCAACTCCATTGCTTGAAGGTCACCTTTCTAAGTGTGCCTGTGGAAAATAGATCCCTTTCAAGGATCCTCACTCTTCCTGCGTGCGTTGCCTAGGCCCGGACCACGATACCAAGGCCTGCACTTTTTGTCAAGGTTTCAATAGCCGCACCAGGATCCTCTTGTCAGAAGACACTACAGGCATATCTCCTTGAAGAGAAATTAAAAAGGATGGACCAAGAACCTTCCTTCAGGGGAGAATCTTCTAATTCCACCATGGGATCTACCCTTCCTCTTGGAGCAGCTCACGCTGCCACCTTTTGAACCAGCCACAGATTGCGAGCTACGTGTTCTATCTTGGAAGACGTTGTTTTTAGTTGCCGTTACCTCGACCAGAAGAATTTCTGAACTACATGCACTTATGTGCAAAGAACCTTATTTGGTTTTCCACCAAGACAGGGTATCCCTAAGGACTAATCCTAAATTTCTGCCTAAGGTGGTCTCAGCACTCACCCTTAATCAGGATGTCGATTTACCAGTGTATTTCCCGAAACACTCTAATCGAGGAGAAGCCCTCCTGCACACTCTAGATGTGCACGTGTCTCCAATACTACCTGACCAGAACCAAACACCACCGAAGATTGGACCAGCTTTTTGTCTCCTTTGCCCACAGAATGATGGGAGCTTCTGTTTCAAAAAAGTCACTGTCCAGGTGGCTCATCCAGTGTATTATGTTCTGTTACCAGAAGCACGATAAACCCCTACCGGGCACGGTTAAGGGTCATTCCACCAGAGGGGTGGCTACCTCTTTTGCAGCGTTTAAGAACATATCCACCTCAGCTGTTTGTGCTGCAGCTTCCTGTGTCCCAGAGCATACCATCTCTGGAATAAAACATGTTTTTCGGCTCCCTGGATCTTCAGGATGCATTCTTTCATGTCCTGATCTGTACATCCCGTTGATGGTTCCTCCGCTTTCGAACCAAGGGAACCCTCTACGAGTTCCGGGCCATGCCATTCGGCCTGTCCTCAGCCCCCAGGGTCTGGGTGTACCCCTGCCTGGACAAATGGTTGATCGCAGGTTCCTCCAGGCAGGAGGTGGAGCGGTCCAGGGACCTGGCCCTCCAGATCTGCACCTCCCTTGGCAACAAGGCGGAGTCTGAACTCATGCCTTCATAGGTGATCAGCTTCATCAGGGCAGAGCTCGACTCTTGTTAGCCAGAGCCCAGCTCTTGGTGGACAAGGGCGGAGGTTCTCTCCTCCTTTGCCTGATCATTTTGGGTAGGGCACTTGCACCCTACCCAGGACTCCCTGCGCCTTCTGGGTTTACATGGGGCCTTCACCAGCGTGGCCTGATGGGCCCGTTGGTATGTGTGCTTCCTGCAGTGGGAGCTGGCCAGCCAGTGGTCTCAGCGCAAAGGTCACTTCGACCAGCTGGTCACTGTGACTCAGAAGATGTGGGATGCCCTCCAGTGGTGGCTAGTTCCCGAGCATCTGCAGGAAGGGATCACGTTTGTCCACTCCAAATCGACAGTCATCCTGATGACTGACGCTTCTCTCACAGGTTGGGGTACCCATCTCGAGGAACACAGAATCCACGGGTTATGAACCCCCAAGGAGTCCTGATGTCACATCAACTTGCTGGGCAGTTTGGCTGGCGCTGACTGCATTAGCTCCATTTGTTCAGGCTCAAGTGGTCCAAGTCCAGACAGAGAACACTATGACCATGTACTACCTCAGCAAACTGGGTGGGACGCACTCCCTGCCTCTGTACAAGGAAGGTCTCTGCATTTGGACCTCTGTGTGCATCTTGGAGGCAGATCTTCTAGCCATCCATGTGGTAGGAGCCTCCAATCAGCTGGCGGATGCCCTCAGCCGGGTGGTCGAGGCGTCTCACGAGTGGTCTCCCCATCCGAAGGTAGTTCACAGTCTGTTCTCCCAGTGTGGCACCCCTCAGGTGGACCTGGTAGCCTCTAGGGAGAACCCAAAGCTGCAGCTGTTTTGTGCCGGCCCCCCTCAGCAGGGCTCACTGCATGGGGATGCCTTCTCAAGGCCGTGAACCCCAAACCTCTACTGTGTCTTCCCTCCTCTTCCCTTGATCCACAACGTGCTGCTCAACGTCAGGAGAGACGAGGCACAGGTAATCCTGGTGGCTCCGGACTGGACCCACCAGTTTTGGTACCCCGATTTCCTCAGCCTCAGCAAGAGGCTCCTGAGGCATCTTCCCATATGCCCGGGCCTGCTGTCCATCAATCAGGGGAAGGTACTTCACCCGGACCTTCAGTGCCTGAACCTGACAGCCTGGTTCCTGATCAGCTAGTTCCAGGCTTTGGGTCTCTCTGAAGATGTCCTCACCATGGTGGAGGCATCTAGAAAGGAATCAACCAGAAAATACTATGCCTTCAAATGGAAGAGATTCTCCATTTGGTGTCAGGGCAAGGGACTGGACCCCTTGTCCTGTCCAGTGGTCAGCATTTTGGACTACCTGTGTTCCCTCTCCAAAAGGGGACTTCAGTCAGCGACCCTTAAGCTGCACCTGGCAGCCATCTGTGCTTACCAGGCACAGGCTGGTCAGCAGTCGGTGGCACAGAAGAAGGTGGTCTGGCAATTTTTCAAAGGCTCAGATCACATTTCCCTCTGGTGTGTGAACCACCACCACCGTGGGACTTGTTGCTGGTTTTGGCAAATCGCATTGGCAAGCCATTCGAATCATTGCACAAGTGTGAGATGTCTCACCTGTCGTGGAATATCGCCTTTTTGGTGGCGATCACATCAGCCAGAAGGATTGGTGAGCTCCAGGTGCTTTCGGTGGAGTCTTCTTACCTGGTCTTCCACAGGGACAAGGTTGTCCTGCGCCCCAACCCGAAGTTCCTCCCCAAGGTTGTGTCCAGGTTTTACCTGAATCAGGCGATGACTCTTCCGGTGTTCTTCCCGAATCGTACCTTGGATGCTGAAGACAGGCTCCATACTCTGGACCTGAGGCGAGCGCTCGCTTATTACAAAGAGCACGTAGCTGGAGTTCTGGGAGAGGTTCGCCAGCTGTTTGTCACCTACGCTGAAACCGCACCTGGCAGACCTGCAGTCAAGCGGATGATTGACAGGTGGATCACATCCTGCATTGATCTCTGCTGTAGGTTGATGGGTAGGGAGCCTCCCGTACGGCTAAGGGCTGTTTCCACCCGCCATACTGTTGCAACTGTGGCTGCTTCTAGGGACATCCCTAGCCAGGAAATCGGCACACACCGTCATTTCTCATTACCACATTGACCTAGAGTCACGCCGGGATGCTGGTATGGGGTCTCACTTCTCCAGTCTCTGTTTCCTAATTAGGGGTGTGCACTTTGCCACCCTTCTTCCAGAGAACTGCTAGGAGTCTGCCAAGATGTGTGGATAGAACCACATATTCACGTCCCTAGAAATACAAGTTTCTCACCCTTAACAGTAGTTCTAGGAGTGGTATATGTTGTTTATCCACACGGACCCACCCAACCACCACCTCAGGCTTACAACACTGCTTCCAGCAGGCAAGATCTGGCGCCGTGGGGTGGAGCTGAGGGTTATAACACCCGGGCGGGTGGAAGGAGCCAGCTTGAAGACTTTCCAGCAACTCTTAAAGGGAAAAGGACACTGCCAAGACGTGTGGATGAACATACCACTCCTAGAACTACTGTTAGAGGTGTGAAACCTGTGTTTCAAGCTGTCACCCAGATTTGGACCCACAAACTTGGCATCCTGTTTAAAAGGTGATGTCTGTTGTGATAGAATGGCCTACCCAGGTAGGTAGTGGGAGCAATCACAGTGGGGGAGTTCAGAAACACGTGGGATTAGGCATAAGGGTACCCGGGGGGGGGGGGAGAGGCTAAGCTGAGGAACAAGCATGGACAACGGCTGCTGATGCAGGTAGGGAAGCAGGCTGAATCGCTGGGCTTAGCAGTCCTTATCTGCTGTCAGGTTCTATGTTTCTATGTGATGAAGTCTTGTCAGCCTGACTTGCAAAAGACTGGTTTGATGAGATAAAAAAAAAAAAAAAAAATTGGAATATTACTTCTCTGCTAACATCCTTTTATGGATCCTGCACACTGCCTCTTCTGAATGCTAACTCCGATGATACTGAATGCCTCTATGCTTGTACAAATTTGGGATAATTTTAACTGTGCTGTGCAGCCCTAATCAGGTAGGGTTTGTGTTGGAAACTTGAAGCAATTCTTTGTTTAATCTGATCGTCAGAATGTGCACATAGTAGGGTAAAAAAACATTTTAAATGGTCAGCAGATACAGTAAAGTGCTACTCTGATCACCTGTTTTGTGTGTGGTTTTGTAGGCTATAGATGTGTACTCTGCCCTTGCCTGCATTGAGTTGGTGGAGTTCAAGCCCTCGGACCAGAACTACCAACTTTGGCTGCAGCAAGTCAAATGCTTAAAGATGCCGATTGAGCTGATCTGTGCAGAAGAGAGTTGCCAGTCCTATGGACCCCAGTGCAAAGAGCTAGTCATTCAGATCAAGTGAGTATAGGGTGGGAAGGGGAATCATTTCTGATACCAATGGTAAGAGACAATATCTTGACATGAAACTGAAGATCTTACTTTGAGGGGGAGCTCTTGCAGCAGGTAATACCATTATAAATAAGCCACTAGGCGTTAGGACTCCACAGAAAACTTCTAGCTAGCAGTCTATGGCGGGGGACGGCCCCCAATGTCAGCTTCACCCCAGTGTCAGCTATGGTATAAGGAGATGATCCCCATGGTGCCACCTCAGTTCTTTTCCCGCCATCGACCTGCTAACATCGGTTCCACGGATGCCATCTTCACCGTCAACTGCCATTTTGTGCCTCACGTAGTTTATCATTCATTGTCTTTTCCAGTAGGTTTTCTCCGTTCAGTGCATGTCTTCATCATCGTCCCAGTGGTGAAAGTCAAAGTGCGAGTGCAGTAAGCAGATCCCGTCGAGGGATGGCCACTCCTCCTGCATGATCTGCCTAGGCCCCGACCACCGGCTTGACGACTTGCCTGCACTGCCAAAAATTCAACCGTAAGACCTGCATCCACCGCCTCAAGACATTCAAGGCCTACCTGCTGGAGCAACATGTGGCTGCCATGCAGAGGACCCATTCGGGAGAGAGTTCTTCCTCCTCAGCTAGGGACTCTTCCCCCAAGGAGAAAAGATCGGACGGGAAGCGTTACCACAGGGATAAGGAGAGAGCCAAGTCAGAATCCCGCCCTAAGTCCACTTGGGCCTTCCGCTTCTTCCACATCCGGCGGGAGGCTGGAATCTGTTACCCCAGGTACAATGGCCGTTTCTGGGGCTTCATCTAAGAAGACTATCGCCTCCCCCGCATTCCAAAGGTAAGGAGTCTTATTCGCAAGGGCGTTCATCTGCCCAAGTTCTCTTGGCACATGGGCCCCACAAGCACTCTCATAGGTCGGTGCCAGAGGGACAGGTATCACTTTTGGGCAAAAAATCAGATGCTGTCACCCAAAAGTCTTCACAGTTGTCCGACAGGCATAAGGAGTCGGACGACGCCTCCAGACGCCAGGAGGTCATCGGGTACCGGATGCCTCCCCCACCCGAGGACAGGGTGACGTCGGCTTCAGAAGGCTGACAGACTATGGGCTATTCCAACTCTGCGTCGGAAACTGACCAAGCGCCGCCGGCAAAAGGGCGACCGTCTGCCCCGGAGGACCGGGTACCAAACCAAACACTCAAGGCTCCAGAGGATGAGGTACCAGGACCCGTGGATAACCAGCCACCTCCTCTTCCCAAGGAGCCGGACGCCAGACCCCAGGGAGGCTTGGCATCATTGGATAAGGCCCCATCGCACCTGATGCCCAAGGCATCCGCTGAAAAGTGTCAGTGGCTCAGTAGGTAGCACAGTCGCCTCTGAGGCCGGGAGATCAGAGGGCTGTGGGTTCAGTTCCCACATCTGGCACTTGGGTTAATATCCCAGTACTGACACTGTAATGCAGTATGAGAGGGGTGCTGCATTTCTGAGGTGCCGTCTTTCGGATGAGACGTTAAACCGAGGTCCCATCTGCCTGGATTGGTGGTAGTTCAGGTGGATGTTAAAGATCCTATGGCACTTATCAAAGAGTAGGAATTTCCCGGTGTCCTGTAAATTTCCCTCATTCACTAAAAAATACCACCAACAGCTTAATCTGGTTCAAGGTCAGTTGGCATTCATCTGTATCCCCCTCCCCCGGGTCGTGCCTGAAAATAGGCAGGATTTGTCTAGTGCACTTACCCTGTCAACAAAAGCTAAATAAATAAATAAATAAAAAAGGAGCCTCAGGACCAGACATCGGTACCCAAAGAGCCACAAGGTCTGACGCCAGGCCCCCTCAAATGTGCCTACCCCACCACTAGTCATCCCACTGGCAGAAGTGGGGACTCTTTTCAACATGTGGTGTAACACTAGTAAGGGGGACTTGCTCCCAAAGCCCAGAAAGTCATCCCCTGTTCAGGTACCACCCAGGGAAGAGTCGCCTCAGAGACCCAGGTGACCTCCCTCACCGACAGAGCAATCACCACCTGATGATGATGACTGGTGGTTACCAGCCCCAAGCGGCAGAAAGAGGCACCTGTCATCCATTCCTTCTTCCAGAGGACATCCGCCCTCTTCTTCAGGGGAAGATGCAGGGGACTCCTCAGAATATTCCTCTGTGGATGAGTTGCCCCTACCCTCTCCGGATCCAAGAAGTGACTCCCCATGATCACTCCCAGATGATCTGTCCTTCTTGGACATAATGAGACACATCCAGGCCCTGTATCAGTGGGATACGGAGGAGCTGGATCCAAAACCCCGACGCCTGGCAAAATTCTGGGAGGCAAACGGCCTGAAACCTCTGGTCGTCCCCCAACTTGTAGAACCCTTCTAAGATGTTAAAAAATTGACCTGGAAGCATCCGGCTATTGTCACAAACCCACTCCTAGGATCAGGCCCTCTGCTACCACAGTGCCCAACCTTTAAGTGCAGGTCGTGGACAGGAGACAAACAGGGACACCCTCCTGTTTGTTTTGGGTCTGAGCAAACTACCAGTCTCAAGTCCTGTGGTCAATTATGAGCTCTTTTTAGCCAGCACACCCAGGTAACAGATCAAATATCTCACACTCTTTGGGGAAAGCAGCACAATACTTTAACCAGCAGGCATACAGCCAACCTGGTTTACAAATCCCCCCTCCCTTCTGTCTCAGAGACTCGAGTATTCTTCTTACCTTGCTGGATCTTTACACAGATCCTTCTTAGTGTGGCTGCATAAGGTGACACAATAATCATTTAACAGCTGTATTAGAATATTAAGACTGTTCCACCATTCACACAGAGTGAGCATGTCTTAGGGAGTGTTATAAGGAAAAACAAAGTTTACTAAAATTAAAAATAGTAAATAAAATACAAAGCACAGAACATGTGTGCATTAAGGGTACAGTCAGAAAATAAATGGACCATGATAAACAAAACTGCCTTGTACAGAATAACTAATCCTACCCCAGTTTCTGTATGTAAGTAGTGGTGCTGAAATTACCTATTTTGACAGAAGTGCCTCTCTTTGAGTCCAGGAACAAAAGTATTCCTTCAAAGTTCAGAACACAAGTGTCAGTCCTTTCAGCGGGCTTGATAATATCAAAGGCCAAAATGTTCCTCCCATCATGGAATGTCACAGGCCTGAGCTGTTAGTGTGAGGTCACACACAGTCCTGCATACTTAATTTTCAACATGCAGTTACATAGGCGAACAGGCCAGATTACCACTGGATTGGATCTTCAAATACAGCAATATTTTTAATAGACAAAGAACCTCAGTGCATAAGCACTGAGGCAGTGGTTACCTCAAAGGGCATTGGCTGGGAAGTCATGTTTCTAAGACATACAAAATCACACATACCCCCATAATGCAGAGCATCATGGGATGTATATACAAATCACCATAGAATATTAATATACATCCCATGATGCTCTGCATTATGAGGGTATGTGTGATTTTGTAATATTTTTAATTATAGCAAGACAGTCTGTCTGCCTCAGAGTATGGTTTATAACACCCTTTGATGTTGATGAAATATTCTGCAAGGCTAATTCACATATGCTTTCCATAAAACATCTTCATCCTGTTATCCTATAAAATGTAACCTTTTATAACAGTCTTCTAACTTCAAGGCAGTTTTTATTTATTTTTTTTTTTTTGCAACCTGATTGTATAGTAGCTACACACGCTCTGACAGGTATGTCTCAAAAAAGGAAGCTCTAAGTAGCTTATCCTCTTGGTCAGTGAGAGGGCAGACCATTTTTTCTTCTCTTTTAAAATCCCATGTCCCATGAGGCTCTGCTGCTTGGCCTGTTTCCTAGGCAGGACTCAAAAACATATATTTTATAGCAAAAATATAATACAGATAATAACAAGCAGATAACTGTTGCCACAGCTACCACAGTAGCACTGCCAAGAAAAGCAGATTGGCTGTATATGACGCCCAAGGGAGAGCCTCACCTAAGCGAACAGCCAAAAGCTGACTCCATGGTGCTCACGGCTACACATTGCAGAGTGCAGCAGCCGAGACATATGAGCACTCAGATCCAGAGTCAAAAAAGCTAGACCAAATGGGATGAAAGGCCTATTCTTCAGCTACCTGCATGGTCAGGTCGTTGAATACCTGGGCTCATATGGTCACGTACCAGAAGTCGCTTTGGGCAAAAGCTATGGATCTGGTTAAAGCACAACCAGACTCGGATGGCAAGGCAGACCTCCTAGCCATCATTCAGGTGGGCATAGACGTGGACAAACACATGCCGAGGAAGTTCCTGTGACTCCGCACACACAGCAGCCAGGCAGCAGCAACCCGGCTTTGTACAGTATAAGGAAGCATGCCTGGTTGAGGATCTCTGGTTTCCACCAGGATTTACAGGGTGCCATATTGGATGCACCCTTTCAGGGACCCGTCCCCTTTGGCACAGAGACAGAAAATCTCATAACAGGACTACAGGATTCAGGCAAGGCGGTGTCTGACTTTCATCTCATGTACAGGTCAGAACCGCAAGCACCTCGGCGTCGTCCCTTTTGGAAGAATCGAGAACAGCAGGGAAGACGCCAAATGCAGCACAAAGGAGGCTTTAAGAGAAAAGGCCTCCCTATTCCTTCAGGCGCGTAGGTCCCAAAAATGCAAAGGCGGCCAGACCTCCCCTGCCCACCTTCACCGCCACAGCATAATCCCCTACCCGTTCCCCAGAGGAAGCACAGGGGGAGGCAGTAGGAGGGAGATTCTCCCTTTACATATCAGGATGGTCCAACATCACTACAGACCAATGGGTCCTCCAGATAGTCGAAAGGGGATACTCTCTGGAGTTTACCCAGATTCCATCAGACTGTCCACCTGTCCCCTCTCGCTGCTCCCCCTCCCACACGGCTCTCCTACGAGCAGAGATACAGGCCTTGCTAGAAAAAAGAGCTATTCAGGAGGTACCCCGTGCTCAAAGAGGCAAAGGGTATTACTCCAACTTCTTCCTAGTCCTGAAGAAGATGGGAGACCTCCATCCCATTCTGGATCTGAGCCAGCTGAACACCTTCATCGAATACAAAAGGTTCAGAATGGTGACCTTAGCGAGCCTGTTGCCCATGCTTCACCAAGGAGACTGGCTCTGCTCCCTGGATATGCAGAATGCTTAAATGCACATAAAGATCCTGCCATCCCACTGGAAGTACCTTCGCTTCACCTTCCAAGGAGAGCACTACCAGTTCAGGGCACTTCCATTCAGCTTTTCATTGGCACCAAGTGCCTAGCAGTAGTGGTGGCAGCCCTCGGTGGGGGGGGGGTCATTATGTCTATCCCTACCTGGACGATTGGCTTCTCACAAATTCGTCAGAAGACCAATTAGATCAAACATCAGAGGAGACTTTCAATCTTTTCCGAGTCTTGGGCATCAGCTAAATCTGTCCAAGTCATTCCCATGGCATGCTCAGAGGCTACAATACATCGGAGCAGTCCTGGACACCATCCAAGGAAAAGCCTTTCTTCTAGGATCGTGGATATGTTGTTCATCCACACTTATTGGCATGTCCCTTTTCCCTTTAAATCTTGCCAGAAGTCTTCAAGCTGGCTCCTCCCACCCACTTGGGTGGTATATATCTCAGCTCCGCCCCATGACTCCAGATCTTCCGTTCTGCTGAAAGATACAGGTTGCCTCCCTTGTGCTCATGCATTTCATAGGCCCTGGCTTTCAATACTTCGGTTTTACTGAAATTAAAACTCATCCGAGTTAACGATTGCTCTTTTTCATCCTCAATCATGGAAGAAAAATCTTCCCCAGGATTTCGCTGGTGTCCTTGCGGCCAGAAGATGTCACGCACTGATCCTCATCTCACGTGCGTCTACTGCCTGGATGTCGGCCATGACTCCTCGTCCTGCAGCTTTTGCTTGGCCTTTCTTCCCAACGTTCTGGACGACCGCCTGGCATGCTTAAAGTTGGGGAGACCGGAGAAAAAGAATCCTCTGATGAAGTCCAAGGAGGCGAGGTGGACAGTTTCCACAGCCGTGGGTTCCGCCGAGCAGCTGGAACGCATGAAGGCATTTGAAGAAGCCGCCTGTGCTTCGGACAATCAGAGCTTTTTTGTTCCACTCAACCTGGCTCCACCTTCTCAGGTTCCTTCAGGGAGTTGTGCCAGTCTCTCCCCACCCGGGGAGAGGTGCCTGCAGGCTCGCACTCCTCCCGATCTCGTTAAAGAGATAAGGAATCAAGTACATCTTTGTCTCAGTGAAGACTCTCTTAGGACCGAGAGAGGTCTCAGTCCCAGGAGCATGCAGTCTCGACCTCGGTCGATATTGCTTCCTCGGCAGCAGGCTTCACGGACCTTCCGTTGGGCCAGCCGACCGAGGATGTGGTCGAGATTGTCCTCGACCCTATTGACCCACTGTCGCTGGCCCCGGTTGACGACACTTTGGAAAGGACTCCGGTCCTTGTCTTCCCTGATAAAGAGACCCAGCCTGCTGGTGTCCCATCGAGGACCCTGTTTCGGATCCCCGGGTATCACCGGTCCTGCCAGTGTCTCCCGAACAACCGAGTTGGCCTGTCCGATCTCGGGCGAGGTCTAGGATCCCCTCGTCTGGACGGCTGAGGAAGAGCCACAAGTGCTCCAAAAAGAGGCAATGCCACCGGTCGTCTTCGTCCTCTTCCTCAGATGAGGAGAGGCTCCGACGAAAACTCCATCAGAGCTACGAGGACCTCATGCGGCAACAGCTGATTTTGTCTGGGCACAAGCCGACTTCCACTCCTACCTCGGCCATTACTTGGCTTTCGCCTCCCAGGCTGAAGCTGACCCCCTCAGAACTGAAGCCTTCGGTTCCTCCACCCGTGGGGCCGGCCCGTTGTCCTGTTTGGCCTATACCAGTCTCTCCACTGATAGTGGTGGAGCCACCTCCTAAGCAGCCTGTGGGAGGGGCTCCTTCCAAAGAGGACTGACCAGACACCGGTCTTCCCTGACATCTGTCAGTCACGGTCACCCTGGACCGCCCTTGGTGGGTTGAGGGTGATTTGGGCAGCAGGCTGCTGTACCCAGACTCTTCAGACTCTGATGTGACCGGGCTGCACTCTCATCCTGAGGATGACGAGTTGTCCATTGGCACAGGGATGAAGGAAGGTCCTTCCTCATTCCAAGGGATCCTTCGCCTCATCTCTGATTCTACAGGGATGCCCCGGAACACCATCTCACAGACATCCTCAAGAGAGGGGATACCTCGATGGAGGCCTTTCCTGTGGCTGAGGCCATTGTTGGTCCGGCACTCGAACTGTGGCAGCGTCCTGCCTCATGTCCAGCACAGTCTGTCCACGTGGCCCTCAAGTTCGCGGTTCCCATGGGGTCCCTTGCGGGGTTCACAGAGCACCCTTCGACCAAGAACCTGGTGACCGCCTCTGTGTTCAGGTGTACTGGCAGTTCTGCTGACACTGACCGACCTCTCGACAAAGATTGGGCCTTCGTCAGGCAAGTTCGGCCATCATCATGGCACACTTCTCCCATGCATTTCTTGGGTCATTGGATAAAGTTCTCCCACATCTCCCCACGGACATGCAGACCATGGTTAAGCAGGTCCCAGATCAGGGCTGTGCTGTTGCCAAACAACAGCACCAGACGGCCATGGACATCGGGGACTCTTGTGCCCGCTCGATGGCCACCGCAGTTGATAGTCAGCACAAGTTAGCTGATGTGCCTTTCCTTGGGACCGACTTGTTCAGCCCAGGAGTGGCCGGTCACTTACAACGCATAGAGCAGTCCAACGCCACCTTGGATGCCACTTCTGCTAAGAGTTCTTCGGGCAAGAACCAGCAGAAGGAAAAGAAGAAGCCTTTTTGGCACTCTACCCCTGCGGTTCAGCAGTCCTCCTTCCAGCGAGGACAGCAGCAGACTCAAGCTTGGTTCCCTTGGCCCAAGCCTGGACCCCAACAGGCCCACGGGGGAGACCAAGGTTCAGACCCTGGAGTATCCACCTCCTCCAAGCCTGCTCAGTGACGGGGTGGGGGTTGCCACCCCTATTCCCGTCATGCCAGCTCTGGGTCTTCCCGAGGGGGGCCAATTCCACCACTTCCTTTCCACCTGGTCCGCTATCACTACAGACAGGTGTGTTCTCGAAGTGGTTGGTCAGGGACTGCCTCTAGAATTCGAGCAGTACCCTCCCAGCCAAGCCCACGCCCCTCGGGAAGAACGGATTTCCGCATGCGCCTAGTCGACTCTTCAAGACGACATCACTCAGCTGCTCCTCAAGGAGGCAGTAGCTCTCATGGCGGATCCGTCTGCAGACCCAGGCTTCGTCTTCAGGTACTTCCTGTTGCCCAAGCGGACAGGGGGCTGGCACCCCATTCTAGATCTCCACAACCTGAATTAATATCTCAGGTCTCACACCTTTCGGATGGTCACTCTGTCCCAGATCATACCATCCTTGGAGCGAAACATGTGGTTCTGTTCACTTGATCTGCAGGACGCGTTCTTTCACGTTTCAATCTGTCTGTCCCATCAGCGGTTCCTCCGTTTCAGTGTTGAAGGGACCCTGAATGAGTTCTGAGCCATGCCATTCGACCTGTCATCGGCCCCACGGGTCTTCACCAAATGCATTGCAGTGATGGCGGCCCATATCTGGCGTGGGGGGCAGAATTTATCCCTACCTTGATGAGTGGCTCCTTGCAGGTTCCACCCTACAGGAGGTGGAGAGGTCCAGGGACCTGGCCCTCCAGACCTGCTCCCAGCTCGACCTCCTGATCAACGAGGCCAAGTCGGAACTCGTGCCTTCTCAGGTGATGGGCTTCATCGGGGCAGAGCTCGACTCTTGTCAAGGTAAAGCTTGGCTCCCGGCAGAAAGGGTGGAGGTTCTTTCCTCCTTTACCCAATCGTTTCTGATTCGGCACTTGCGCCCTGCCTGGGATTTTCTATGCCTTCTGGGTTACATGGCGGCATGCACCTTAGTGGTCCGTTGGGCCCGGCTGCACATGCGCCCACTCCAGTGGGAGCTGGCCACCCAGTGGACTCGGTGCCATGGTCATTTTGACCAGCTGACCACTGTAACCCAGAAGATGTGGGATGCTCTCCAATGGTGGACTGCCCCAGAACAGTTGCAGGAAGGGATCCCATTTGTCTGCCCCAAGCCGACGGTCGTCCTCACAACCGCTGCCTCTCTCATGGACTGGGGAGCCCACATGGGGGACAACAGGGCCCACAGGCTCTGGACGCCCAAGGAGTCCCGATGCCACAACAGCCTTTTGGAGCTCAGAGCAGTCAGGCTGGCACTGTCCGCTTTCGCTCCTCAGCTCCAGGGTCAGGTGGTGCAAGTCCAGACGGACAATACCTCAACAAACAGGGCAGCACGCATTCCTGTCTGCTGTACAAGGAGGCGCTCTGCATCTGGACCCTCATGAGCCGGTTGGAGGCGGATCTCCTAGCCATCCACGTGGCAGAAGCTTAGAACCAGCTGGCGGATGCTGTCAGCCGCATAGGCCAAACATCCCACGAGTGGTCTCTCCATCCAGAGGTAGCTTATAGCCTGTTCTCCCACTGGGGCAAACCGATGGTGAACCTGTTTGCCTCCTGGGAAAACACCAAGCTGAGGCTGTTTCATGCCTGCCCCCCTCAGCAGGGTTCGCTGCAGGGGGATGCCTTCTCGAGGCCGTGGACCCCAGGCCTCCTCTATGCCTTCCCTCCATTTCCCTTGATCCACAAGGTGTTACTCAAGGTAAGGAAGGACAAGGCGAAGGTGATTCTGGTAGCCTCAGACTGGCCGCAACAGTTCTGGTATCCAGATCTCCTCAGCCTCGGCTGCAGGCCACTGGAGTGGCTTTGTACATGTCCAGAACTGGTATCTCTGAACCAGGGGATGGTCTTCAATCCCTGCACCTCACAGCCTGGTTCTTGAACGGCTAGAGTTCCAGGCTTTGGGTCTTTCCAAAGATGTCTACACCGTGGTGGAGGCATCTAGAAAGGAATCGACCAGGAAATGTTATACCTTCAAATGGAAAAGGTTTTCCATTTGGTGTCAGGGTAAGGGTCTGAACCCCTTATCCTGTTCCGTGGCTAACATTCTCAACTACCTTTGGTCTCTCTCCAAAGGGGGTCTTCGGTCATCTATCCTTAGGGTGCACCTGGCAGCCATTTCTGTTTACTGGGCGTGGGCCAGTCAGCTGACATTGGCAAAGGAGACAGGGGTCGGGCGCTTTTTCAAAGGCCTGGATCACGTATCCCCTCTGGTGCGTGAACCTCACCTCCGTGGAATCTACTGCTGGTATTGGTGAAGCTCTTGGGCAAGCCATTCGAACCAGTGCACAAGTGTGAGCCGTGACACTGTGCCACATAGAAGACTATTGCACAAACTGGGGAATATGGGTGTGGGCAGGACAGTAGTGCGGTGGGTAGGTAACTGGCTGGGCAGCAGGACACAGAGGGTGGTGGTAAATGGCTGTCACTCCACAGAGGGAAGAGTGACCAGTGGGGTACCACAGGGATCAGTGCTGGGACCGGTACTATTCAATATCTTCATCAGTGACATTACGCAGGACCTAGAAGGCAGAATTTCACTGTTCACTGATGACACAAAGCTCTGTAACAGAGTAGACACACCAGAGGGTGTAGACAGAATGAGAAGGGACCTGCAGAAACTTGAAGAATGGTCAGGGGCTTGGCAGTTGAAATTCAGTGCAAGGAAGTGCAAGATAATGCATATAGGGGCACAAAACCCTGGCACAATATATCAGTTAGGGGTGAGGATATAGCATGCACAAGCAGGAAAGGGATCTTGGAGTTATCATCTCTGATGACCTCAAGGCAGGGAAACAGTGTGACAAGGCAGCAGGTAAAGCAAATAGGATGCTGGGATGCATAGGCAGGGGCATCACCAGCAGGAAAAGGAGGTCATAATTCCACTATACAAGACACTAGTGAGGCCGCATCTGGGTACACTGTGCAGTTCTGGAGACCTTACCTACGTAAGGACATAGACAGGGTAGAGAAGGTTCAGAGGAGGGCAACAAAGATGGTGCATGGATTGCATCACAAGTCCTATGAGGACAGGTTGAAGGCACTGAACATGTACTCCCTGGAGGAGAGGAGGAGAGAGGATATGATAGACATACAGTATCTTACAGGGAGGAACAGTGTGCAGGAATGCACTATTTTTAGCGAAAAGATGTTCCAGGACTAGAGGGCATGGGATGAAGTTGGAGGGAGGACGATTCAGAGGAAGCGTGAGGAAGAATTTCTTCACAGAGCGGGTGGTGGACAAGTGGAACACCTGCCAGAGGAAGTGGTGGGGGCTGAAACAATCACGGGATTTAAGAATGCATGGGATAGACATAAAGGAATTCTGGAGGTCAGGGGTAAGGGGCAACAGACTTCCTGGAAAACATAAACTGAACTTACAAACTTAAATGGGCAGACTGGGTGGGCCATAGGCCCTTATCTGCCGACACTGTCTATGTATCTATGTCACATTTGTGAAAGATGGCCTACCTGGTGGCTATCATGTCTGCCAGAAGGACAGAGGAGCTCCAGGCGCTTTCGGTGGACTCCTCTTATCTGGTCTTTCACAGGGGCAGAGTTGTCCTGCACCCCAACCCGAAATTCCTTCCGAAGGTGGTGTCAGAGTTTCACCTTAAACAGGTGTTAACTCTGCCGGTATACTACCCTAATTATACCTTGGAGGCTGAGTACAGGCTCCATACTTTGGACCTGAGACGTGCTCTCTCCTGCTACAAGGAGAGGACGGCAGAAATTCATGGGGAGGTTCGCCAGCTGTTTGTCAGCTACGCTGAAGCTACTTCTGGCAGACTTGCAGCGAAGCGGACTATTGGAAGATGGATTACATCATGCATAGGCCTGTGCTATGAGTTGGCGGGCAAGGAGCCTCTCAGAGGGATAAGAGCTCATTCTACCCGCCATACTGCTGCATCGGTGGCTGCTTCCAGGGACATCCCTATCCAGGAAATCTGTTGGCCTGCTACCTGGATGTCGGCAAACACCTTCATCAACTCACTACCACATTGACCTTGAGTCACGCCGGGATGCTGGTTTTGGGGCCTAAGTTCTCCAATCTCTGTTTCCTAAGTAGGGGGTGTGCACCTTGCCTCCCTCCTCCCGGAGAACTGCTAGGAGTCTGGCAGTAAATGTGGATGAACAACATATCCACGATCCTAGAACAGGGTACTCACCTGTAACAGTAGTTCTAGGAGCGGTATATGTTGTTCATCCACACGAACCCACCTGACCTCCCCAGCTGCCGATGTACACAGCCTGGCTTCCAGCAGGCTAAGATCTGGCGTCATGGGGCGGAGCTGAGGTATATACCACCCGGGTGGGTGGGAGGAGGCAGCTTGAAGACTTCTGGCAAGATTTAAAGGGGAAAGGGGCATGCCAATAAGTGTGGATGAACAACATATACCAGTCCTATAACTACTGTTACAGGTGAGTAACCTGCTCTTCCTGCAGATCAAGCAGTTGGGCTAAGGGAGGTCGCTCACAGGGTGATGACCTCGTACCAGGTCTCAGCGAGGGGGGTTCTGCAGTTTCTGGGCCATATGGCCACAGCCATAGCCACAGTTCCCCTCACTCGTCTGAACATGAGGATCCTGCAGTGGCACCTCAGAGTTCAGTGGGACCAAGGGCACGGACGATCTCGATCAGCTGATCCAAGTCTCCAATGCAGTCCATCAGTCACTGATTTGGTGGGTCACCCTGGCTCATCTAGACAGAGGGGTTCACTTCCAACGTCCCAGCCCCAAACAAATTCTGACAGATGCTTAAGGACTAGGATGGGGAGCACATCTGGCATCTCACCAGACAAGGGGCTCCTGGAACTCCACGGAACAGTCTCTCCACATAAACATTCTAGAAATGAGAGCCGTTCTGTATGCTTTTCAGGCCTTTCAAGGGGTACTTCTTCCTGGGCCCCTTCTGGTCCAGTCAGACAATACCCCAGTAGTCTTCATCTCAACAAGCAAGGGGACACTCATTCTTGCCCCCTATGCAGAGAGGCAATGCGAATATGGACCTGGGGAGTGGATCACAGCCTGGCTGTCACAGCAGTCCATGTTCCAAGGATCCACAATGTCCTTGCAGACAGCCTAAGTCGCTCTCAGTCTCAGAACCATGAATGGGAACTACAGCAAGAAGTCTTAGACCTCTTTGAAAGGTTGGGTCGGCCAGAAATGGACCTCTTTGCGTCTCCACACAATGCCAAACTGCCCAGTTTCTGCTTGCTAGATCCATGACCTGCTGTTTTTTAACGAGACGCATTGTCCCTCTCTTGGACAGGGAGGTTTCTGTATGCCTTCCCTCCCTTCTCCAGAGGTTCTTCTCAAGTTGCAGGCAGAAGGAGCCCGAATGATTCTGGTCGCACCCTTCTGGCCTCGACAGATTTGGTTCCCGCTGTTGCAGCAGCTGGCATCGGAACCGCTGGTTCTGTTGCCCCTGTCCACTCACTTGCTCTCCCAGGAGCAGGGGACACTGGTTCATCCGGCCCTCCAGTCCCTACATCTGCTTGCATGGCTCCTGTAGACTTAACTAGGGACAGATTCGGAGTATCCTTCAGAGTGGCAGAGGCTCTCCTGGCAGCGAGAAAGCCCTTTACCAGGGCAACATATGCCATGAAGTGGAAGTGTTTCTGCTTGTGGGCATTCCCCCCGTTCTCTGGATCCCCTCACCTGTCCCGTGGAATCTGTGCTGGAGTATCTCCTCTCCCTCTTGGACTTGGGCCTTAGCTACCCGTCCATTAAGGTGCATCTCTGTGCAGTATCGGCTTATCATGCACCTCTGAATGGGAAGACTCTGGCACAGTTGGACATATGTAAGACCTTTTTCAGGGATTAAACCCCCAGGAGAGATCCTGTGCCACCTTGGGACCTTCTGTTTGTGTTAGAAAAGCTTACCTTGCCCCCATTTGAACCAGCTGCAAGTTGTGAGCTACGCCTTCTATCTTGGAAGTCGTTATTTTTAGTTGCCATTACTTCCACTTGGAGGATTTCCGAGCTGCAGGCTCTGATGTGTAAAGAGCCTTATCTTATTTTTCACAGGGACAGGGTAGCCATGCGCACAAATCATAAGTTCCTTCCGAATGTAATGTGTGAGTTCACCCTGAACCAAGACATCCAGTTAACGGTTTATTACTCAGAGTACTCAAATTGAGGAGAGGCCTCATTACATACTCTGGATGTACATAGAATTCTTCGTTACTACCTTGCTCATACTAGTTCCTCCAGAAAAACAGACCAGTTGTTTGTGTCTCTTGCCCACCAGAAAGTTGGGGCACCAGTAACGAAACAGATGCTGACCAAGTGGCTTGTGAACTGTATCACATTCTGTTATCAGAAGTACAGCAGACCCTTACCGGGACCAGTCAGGGGTCACTCCACCAGAGGGTTGCGACATCTTTCACGTCCCTATGGAATGTTTCTTCAGCAGACCTTTGTGCAGCCGCCACTTGGAGTTCTGTGCACACTTTTGTCTGGCACTACAGTCTTGACATTGCTTCCAGAAGGAGAGCAGGTTTCGGCCTAGCAGTCCTTTAGAGACTCGTCTCCTAAGGTGCCTACGGCACTGTACTAAAGTCCGCCACCTCTCTGACCTGGGTCTCTTCTTGGGTATTGCTTGGGATGCAGTTCTAATGGTATTGCCTGCTGCAAGAGCTCCCCCTCGAAGTAAGATAGTACAGTTATGTGAGAACTTACTGTAACAGTAGATCTTACTTCGAGAGGCTTTTGCAGTAGATAATTACATATAGGATTGAAGCCGGCATGCATCAGGACCCAAGGAAAAATTTCTAATAGCAATTTTTGGTGGGACCGCCCCACATCAGGTGACCAGCGTCATGCGGCGTCAGTATAAAGGCGGTCCCCCGCCCGCCTCCAGTTCTTTCCGCCGTTAGCGTGTAAGCACCTCGCGGTTAAGTTCAACTGCTCATCAGTCTGTTGTCGGTAGTTTTACTGCCGGTTTTTCTTCGATTTCTCGAATTTTGTCAATTTATCTCTGCGGTGTATGTCGTCTCCTACACCCTCCGAGCACAAGAATAAGTGCAACTCATGCAGCACCCAACTCCGGCACAAGGACAGACACTCCCAGTGCCTCTTCTGTCTAGGCCCGGATCACCCCATGGAGAAGTGCCAGCATTGCCTGAAGTTCAACGCCGCCACCCACAGGCGGAGGCAGCAGTCCTGAGCCTACATCCTTAAAAAGTGACCTCCATGGAAAAGGAGCTGAAGAAGCTTTGTCCGGCCTCAGCCAGCGAAGGTCACCAGAAAAGAAAGACAACAGAGAAGGACTCGGACTCCTCTTCCTCCAGCCACCACGGCGCTGGCTGGAGTCACATGCTCAAGGTACGTGACCCACCTCTGGGACCGCCTGCGACAGCTGTCTTGAGGCTTCCAAGCCGACGTCGACCCACCCGTCTGGCTTGCGCTCCGGGTTAAAGGAGGCATCCACTCCACTCCCAGTAAGGCCATCGCTGTGCAGCCTTCTGGTTCAAGTGGCTTCGGTAAGCCGAACGTCTGCTCCTCTGACATCCGCCCGGAGAAGGCCGCTAAGTCGCTCAACCCTTTGGGACAGCACACGGCCCCTAAGCCGCCTGACTAGGCCACACCCCATTCGTGGCCTCCCTCGGGTGATGGTTCCGCTAAGACGGACGACGACTCCTCCGATGTCCACCCGAACTTCGCCGGTAAGTCGAACGTCGTCCCTTCCGACGGTCGCACTGCGTTAGAGCCGATGCCGGACCCTGATTTTCTGTCCGCCTTCCCCGGCTCCCCACAGCATTCACTGCCTTCCGAGGCCCCAGTGTCTCCTCAGCTAAACCCCGGGGATTTTAATCCTCCCTCTCCGGGCGATACCGAGGATGCAGGTACGCTTCCGTCAGGTCTCCCTCCCGCTGGGCCGAACGACCTGACGTCGGTCCCTTGGATGCCGACGGCGCCGGTCTTGCCGACACTGGGTGACATCCCTCTCCGGGATGCCGTCCCTACGCCAGACCTCCTGTTCCAGGCCCTCCTGCTGGGCCTTTTCCGGGGCCGTCTGCTCCTGCAGACCCCCCGGTCCCTGGGTATCTGACCCCGTCCTATCCGACGCCATCAGACCCGGGGCAGCAGTATCCGGCGCCCCAGTACCTGACGCTGGCCTATCCGATGCTGCACTACACCAGTGCCTCACTACCCGACGCCGGTTACCCCACATCGGAGTACGGATACCCCCGATATCCGTATCCTCCTCCACCGCCCCCTCAGCCGCCAGTGGATTTGAAGGAGTCTCTAGCCTCCTGGTGGGCTGAGGCCAAGGCTCAGCTCACCAGGGAGGTAGAGAGCCATCTTCTGATGCTGGTCCCAGTTCCGGACCCCTTACGTCTGAGACGAGAGACTCCCTCTCGACCTCCGGATACCAGAGGCGAGCCCTCCGGTTCCAGGGCAGGGCAGGATATGCTTCCCCAGGGACTTCCCAAGGGGTTCGTTCCTCCCCCACGCCTGGAGGAGGAGTCCGCTCCCTCTTCATCCTCCTCGGACACCTCGGATGATTCCGATGGTCGTTCCAACTTAGACGGCAAGCCACGCTCTCTGGATAAACCCAGGCCGAGGACTCCTCCAAAGTCTCCTCCGGAGGATCCTTCTTTTTCGGAGTTGCTGCGAAAAATCCAGGAAGTTCATCGGTGGCATTCCTTGGAGCCGGATCCACAGCGTAAGAAACTCGCTGCGCACCTGAATCTGCCCGAGACTGCTCCGACCCTGGTGCCACCCTGTATTGAGCCTCATGCCGACCTTGTCTCCACCATTTGGAAGCAACCGTCAGCATTAGCCCCCCTTCCTAGGAAGTCTTACAGGCTTTACCAGGCTCCCGAGGGTGTCAACTCTTTGAATTCGCACCCTCGAGCTGATTCTGTTGAGATCAGTGCTGCTCACGGCTGGACAGCTAACCCCAAGCACTTGAGCTCATCACCACCCACCAAGGAATCCTGCCTTCTGGACCAGTCAGGAAGAAGGTTTACGCTTCTTCCACTCTGGGTGTTAGGACCCTGAATTACGTTGGTCATATGGGGGACTACCAGAAGGCGATCCTTAGTGAGGTGGAGACTAAACTGGACTCCCTTTCTGAGTCTCTGACGAAGCAGGAAATGGTGGATCTAGTCCGGTCTACGCGTTCGGCCAGTCGGCACATGCTTTGTACAACGCAGTGGACGCTGTTGGTCGGAGCTCGGCTGTCGCAGTGGGTTTGCGGCGTCACACCTGGCTCAGAGTTTCAGGTTTGATCCCAGAGGTGCAGTCCGCTATCCAGGACGTGCCCTTCAGGGGTTCTGTGCTGTTCGGTGGTGATGTCAAGGACATCACCGATCTGCAGGAGAAGGGTACTGCACTTAAGTCGGTTGACTCTCTGTACAAACCCCCTTTCGCAGACGTCTTCGGCAGAAAGCGAAACCTCAGGGAAAGCGGGCCAATAAATGTCGGGCCCCTCTGGCTGTCAAGCTCCCCCCTGCCCAGAAAAGCAGCAGGGGCTTCATCCGTGACGCTGCCTCATACCTCCAGACTTCTTTCCTCTCCCACTGCCTCTGGGGATACCAGAGAAACCGGTAGGAGGGAGATTCTCCCTCCATCTATCGGGTTGGGAGACGATAACTACAGACACTTGGGTGCTCCTGCTGATCGGAGGATACTCAGTAGAGTTTCTTCGGAAACTTCTTCGGAACCCCACCCCAGGTCGTCGTACTCCCCAGAACATCATCTTCTGGTCTGGGACGAAATATCCTCTCTTCTTGTGAAAGAGGCGATAGAGCCTGTACCCCAACACCTTCAGGGGATGGACTACTGTTCCCATTTCTTCCTGGTCCCAAAGAAGTCAGGAGAGGCGAGGCCAATTCTTGACCTCTGCCCCCTGAACTTGTTTGTGGAGTACAAAAGGTTCAGGATGCTCTCTCTGCAGAGCCTTTTGCCTCTCCTTTGGCCAGGACAGTGGCTGTACGCTCTGGATATGCAGGATGCTTACCTGCATATCCCTATTCGCCCTTCCCACCACAGATACCTGCGTTTTGCTTTTCAGGGGGACCACTACCAGTTCAGGGACCTCCCAGTTGGTCTTTTCTCGGCGCCACGAGTTTTAACCAAATGCCTTTCAGTGGTAGCGGGCCTACCTGCGTACCCAGAGGGTGTAGGTTTTCCCGTACCTGAACGATTCGCTCCTGGCGGCCTCATCCAGGGAGGAACTCCTCCGCTTCCTTTCCCTTACCCTGCAGGTTTTTGCCTGCTTGGGTGTTACCGTCAACCAGGGCAAGTCCCACCTGATTCCGTCCCAGAGGCTCTAGTTTGTCGGTGCGATCCTGGACACGACCTCCAGCATGGCTTTTCTGCCGCTGGACAGGGCGGCATCGATCCAGGCTCAGGTCAGCCTTTTGTCCAGCCGCAAACGAGTCAGTGCTACGTCAGTCCTTCGCCTCCTCAGACTCATGGTGGCTGCTATTCTGACAGTCCCTCGTGCTCGGCTTCACATGAGAATTGCTCAGTGGACGCTTCGGTCTCAGTGGGATCAGCGGGTGGACGACCTAGATCAACTAGTTCTGGTCTCCAACCCTATGGCTCAGGACTTGCAATGGTGGGCAGTTCAGGAGAACCTTTGCCAGGGAGTTCCCTTCTGCCTTTCTCCCCACTCCCAGACGCTGACAACAGACGCCTTGGGAGAAGGTTGGGGAGCCCATCTTGGGCCTCACAGGACCCAGGGCTCCTGGTCCCAGCTCGAAAAATCTCTCCACATTAGTATGCTCGAGCTTCGGACCCGGCCGTGCTGTATGCTCTTCAGGCTCTGCATCTTTTTCTGCTTCCCGGACATCTGGCTGTCCAAACGGACAACATGTGCGTAGTTTGGTACATCAACAAACAGGGGGGAACTCGTTCTTACCCTCTTTGCAGGGAAACAATGCGGGTTGGGATTGGGCATCGCAGCACAGCCTTCACCTCACAGCCATTCACGTCCCGGGGGTCAATAACACGTTGGCAGACCACCTCAGTCAGTCGTCTGCTCATGCGCACGAGTGGGAACTTGATCAGAGGGTAGCAGACAAAATCTTTCTATGCTGGGGAACCCCTCTGGTAGACCTGTTTGAGTCTCCTCAAAAACGCAACACTTCCCGCTTTCTGCTCGTTCATTCCATGGCGTGGCATTTTTTGGGAGAGATGCTCTGTCTCTAGACTGGAAGGGAAGATTTGTCTATGCCTTCCCTCCGATCCCCTTGGTTCCAAGGGTCTTACAGAAACTCAGCTCGGAAGAAGCTCGTATGATTCTCATTGCTCCTTTCTGGCCCAGGCAAGTTTGGTTCTCTCTTCTGCAACAGTATTCCAAGGAACCTCCGCTTCCTCTTCCTCTGTCGCGAACTTTGCTGACCCAGGATCAGGGGACCCTGGTCCATCCACGCCTCAAGTCCCTTCAGTTGCACGCGTGGCTCTTGCAGACGTAGCTGAAGCCCGTTTTGGGGGTCCCCCAGTGACTGAGATTCTGGTGGAGGCCAGGAAACCATCCACTAGATCTGCCTATGCCATGAAATGGAAACGGTTCACTATCTGGGCCGCTTCCAAAGATTTCAAGCCTTTCTCATGTTCTGTTGGGCGGCTTCTGGATTACTTGCAGCACCTCTTTGATCTGGTTCTCAGTCATTCTTCTTTGAAGGTTCACATTTCAGCCATCTCGGCCTACCATGTTTCTTTTGGAGACAGGACATTTGCACAGCAGGTGGTCTCTAAGACCTTTCTTAGAGGGGTCCTCCACTTGAGACTCCCTATTCGTGTTCCTGCCCCTCCTTGGGATCTGAATTTTATCCTTGAGAAGCTTACTCTGCCTCCTTTCGAGCTGGCAGCCTCAGCAGATCTGAAGTTCCTCTCGTGGAAGACTCTCTTCCTTGTGGCCATTACTTCTGCTCAAAGGATTTCTGAGCTTTAGGCCCTGATGTGTAAAATCCCGTATTTGATTTTTCACAAGGAACTTGTGACTTTGCGTACCAACCCTAAGTTTCTTCCCAAGGTGGTATCGGAATCTACGCTGAATCAATCCATAGAGTTGCCTGCTTTCTTTACGTAACACTCCAATCAAGGAGAGTACCTCTTGCATACTCTGGATGTTCACCGGATTCTGAGATACTACACCTCCAGGACGAAGGATCTCAGAAAGATTGATTAACTGTTTGTCTCTTTTGCTCATAAAAGATAAGGCAATGCTGTTTCCAAGCAATGCCTGTCTAAATGGTTGGCTCATTCTATCACTTTCTGTTATGACAAGTATAACAAGACCCTGCCGGGTCAAGTCAGAGGCCACTCCACTAGAGGGGTCGCTGCCTCTGCTGCTTATTTCAAGAATGTGTCAGCAGCCGACATCTATGCAGCCGCTGCTTGGACTTCTGTCCACACCTTTACGAAACATTACAGTTTGGATATTGCCTCTCACCGTAGAGCGGGCTTTGAGTTGGCTGTTTTGCAAGGTCTCCTTTCCTAAGATCTTCACAGCCAGAGGATCTACTTCTGGGTAGTTTTCCTCCTCCTGTTTGCTTCTTGTTCCAGACTGCTTGGGGCTCAGTCCTTTATGTAATTACCTACTGCAAGAGCCCTCTCAAAGTAAGATAGTACAGTTATGTAGGAACTTACCGTAACAGTAGATCTTCGAGAGAGGCTCTTGCAGTAGGTAATACCTTCCCACCCTCCATCCCCGTAAGCTTTTCAGCTCCTTTTCAGGAGGAAGTATCCACTTCTCTCGTCTGCCTTTGGCCTTTGGCGAGAAAGAACTGGAAGGCGGGCATGGGGGACCGCCCCTTTATGCTGACGTCGCATGACGTCGGTCACCTGACGTGGGGGCGGTCCCCTGCTAGAGACTGCTAGCTAGAAATTTTTCCATGGGGTCCTGACGCCTGCCGGTTTCAGTCCTGTATGTAACTACGTACTGCAAGAGCTCTCTCGAAAATCTAGCGTTACGGTAAGTTCTTACTTAACTGTACTATTTTTGAGAGGAGCTCTTGCAGCAAGTGGCTTTCCCACCCATCTGCCCCCTGGGGACTAGTATTTCCTTCTTCTCTTTGGGGAATCTTGTTTTTAGTCGGGTTTCCAGTGGGAGAACTGAGGTGGTGCCAGGAGACAGACCCCTTTATACCATAGCTGAAGTCGGGGGTGGTCCCACACCATAGACTGCTAGCTAGAAGTTTTCCGTGGGGTCCTAACACCTGGCGGCTTAGTCCTAATGGTATTACCTGCTGCAAGAGCTCCTCTCGAAGGTCTACTGTTACGGTAATGTATGTAAGTGTACTGTCTTCAAGGATATTTTTTTCATCAGGTCACACCTATGGAACTTTTAGCAACCAGGCACTAGGACCATGTGGAAACTTTCTACAAGCAGTCCACTGGGATCCGCCCATGACTACATCCTACATCCGCTCTTCCCATATGAACGTGGGCAGCCCCTACCCTCCTCAGTTCTTTTCCTGCCATCGACCATACTCATCAGACTCTGGACCAAAAATCTGCCATTATAGTTGACTGCTTTCTAATATTTCTCTTCTTAGTTAGCCATCAGTTTTTATAAAGTGATTTTTGTCGATGTATATTTTGAATAAAGATCTGTCGAGACTGTTTCGATACTGCGAATGCAGTGAAAAAATATACTCCAGCGACTCGCATGATGTCTGCGTGTGCTGCCTTCACTTGGCCAATGACATAAAGGCCTGCCAGATTTGCAGAAACTTCAACACTGCTACCCAGTGACCCCGAAAGAATGCTTCAGAGATGCACCCTCTGAAACAGCAGGCAGCCAGAATGAAGAGAGTTCAGGAGAAGAGCTCCACCACATCACCAGCTCACTCCTCAGGCTCTCATTCCTTTACAAGTCCCAGGAGAAGACTTCGGGGCAGCATAAACATAAGCATCAGGAGAGGGAACGCAACAAGATGAGGCCTCCCCGGTTCACTCACGGTCGCCCCTTCATTCCAATGTGACCACCTCGGCACTGTCAACCGTTCCGGCAGCGATGCTACCAGCCACCCAGATTGTCAACCCTCCCAGGTCAGGGCAGGCTACAAGCGCCACCAGGCCTAGTACGGTTGGTGTGTCACTGTCTACAGTATGTCGGGGACTGTGCCTCCCTTGTCAACACCGGCAGTCCCGTCGACCATATGGGCACATATATGCAGGCAGTACTCCTGTCCTTTACGGAATACTTAAATGCCTGCTACTTCCTCTTCATATAGCAGGAGATACTTCAGTGGGGCCTTCACGACAAATTCCAGCGTCCATTCCTGCTAAGTTGAGGTGACATCACCCATCTAGGGCATCAATGACTTTGCCTGCATCCTCCTTGCATCCCATTGAACACATCGACGAGGACCAGGAGTACAACCCTGACCTTATTATGCAGGAGGAAGAGAAAGATAATGTTGAAAGGTCCTGTGAGAGGACCAGCTCCGCTGTATCCACAGGGAGTGAGGACTCCGTAGTATACTCAGCAAGGCCCCCGCTTAAGAACTCTTTTTGGTCACCACAATACAGCAGCTACAGACTACCATGACATGTGATTTGGAGGCACAGGACATTACCAAGGAGAACCTGGTAGAATTCTTGGAATGGCCTTATTCCCCCAAAAAAAATACCATCATTCCTACCCTTCTACCTGCCTTGGAGCATGCTACTTTTGCTTCCTGGCATAGGCCCAACTTCATACTTACCTACCTAGGAAGGCAGACAGGATGTATCAGGCCCCATTAGGCAAGCTCTTTTTTGCAAGCCAACCTGAGGCAGATTCTGTGATCATAAATGCTGCCCATTACAGATTTAAGGCAACAAAACATCTTAGTTTTCTCCCACCTGGTAAGGAGTACAGTAGGCTAGATGTCTTGGGAAAAAGAATGTATGCCTCTGCCTTTTTTGAACTGAGGATTGCAAATTACCAGGTCCATATCGTTAAATAGCAAAATACCCTCTGGAGGAAGGCCAAAGCAGGTGCCCATGCCCTCACAGAAGGTACACCCTAAGCAGGCGCTTCTGAAGGCTCTAAGAGCTGGGGCAGATGTAGCCAAACTCTTCCTGTGTTCCATATATGATATCTCGGATGCTTCTGCCAGGGCAGCGGCCTCTGGAATATGCTCCAGGAGGTATTATTAGCTCAGGGTGGCATGCTTTGCAAATGATGTTCAACAATCCATTCTCAACACCCCATTTAGAGGATATAAATGCTTTGGTGCAGATGTGCAAGATATTCTCTCCAATTTACGGGACTCTGGCTGAACCCTGAAATTTGTGCTTCTAGGGAAGTGGATATGATGCTCTATCCACACTTTCTAGGGACATGGATATGTTGTTCATCCACACTTATTGGCAGGTATCCTTGCCGCTTTAAATCTTGCCGGAAGGTCTTCAAGCTGGCTCCTCCCACCCACCCGGGTGGTATAACTCTCGGCTCCGCCCCATGACGCCAGATCTTCCTTACCGCTTGGAAGCTCAGGTTCCCTCCTTAACGCTCTGCGTTTGAGACTAGTTCCTATTTCTTGGGTTTTGGGAATTTGAAAGTTTTGCTAAAAGACTTGATCTTCTATCCCTCACGAGCTGCGATGGACAAATCGACTCCGGTTCCGGAGATGCCCTTGCGGGCAGAAGATGTCTTGGACGGATCCACACTCCACGTGTGTCTACTGTTTAGGCCTTGAGCATGACCCGCGGGCCTCGACTTGTGCTCTTCCTTCTCGGCCTCGTCCTTGAAGACGATGCTGCCCGATTGCAGCTGGGCGTCGAGCGTTTTCTCGGTGAAGTCTAAGGAGGCCCGGTCAGGCGGTGTCGCGGCGGCGGGCTCGGCGGATCGCTCGGGCAGATGATTGCCTCGGCGTGAGGCGCTGGCCGTGAGCCTTTCTCGCCGCGTATTTATCCCGCTCTTCTGGGTTCTTCCTATACAGCTTCCTTCAAGGAGTTTGTCTGTCCCTCTCCACTAAGGGAGAGGGGCCAGCGTCTGCTGGACCTTATTCTCGGTCCAAAAGAAGGACAAGGTAAATCCCTCCGTCGGCGCTCTTGGGAAGCGGAAGGAGTCCCTCTCCCAGTCGTCGACTTGATCGACTCGCTCAGCCACGGCCACTGGTCTCCACGGTGTCCCCGTCAGATCAGTTGACCCGAGACTCCTGTCGGCCTTGATCGAGATTTTCATGACCCGTTGGATGGGTTGTCGCCAGTAAAGCCGAGACTCCTCTCTCCCCAGTTCCCCGGTGGGGAGTTGAGGATCCGTGGGCTTGCCAGTGCCTCGGTTCCGGAGCCCTCGGGTGAACCCTCCGGGCAAGGGTGCGGTTCTGCGACACTTCCCGCACCGACCTACGGAAAAGCCGGGGTTCTCGGTCTCAGTCTCCGGACCTCTTCACGGTCAGCCGATCCCATGGTCATAGGTGGTCTCGGTCGGCACGCATGATGGCCAGCGTCGCCAGCTCGTCCTCCAGACGAGGGAGGCTTCGACAAGTTCGTCGACGATCTGAGGGACCTCGTGGCAGCAGCTCCTCCTGACCGGGGAATAAGCCGCGCCTGTCGCGCTTTCCCAGCCATTAAGTGGCTGTCACCGGGCGGCGACAACCCCTCGACTTACCCGAGGAGCCTGTTCCCAGGCCGGTTGTTCGGCCAAAACCAGCTGCTCCACCGATTCCGGTGGAACCTCCACCTCCACAGCCATCATTTGGGGCTCCGACCAAGGATTCTCGGTCGGCTAAGGGTCTACTCCATAGGCTGTCTGTTACCCTCACTCCCGACCGACCTCGGCAGGTGGAGGGTGGCTCAGGCCAGAGGCAGCTCTTTGCGGACTCCTCCGAGTCCGACGGCGATTCCTCTCTGTTCTCCAGGCTAGTGGACTTGGAGTCCTCTGGAGGTCAGTCAATGGACGATAGCCCTTCGTCCTACCTGGGATTGCTTCGGCTCATCTCGGAGTCTACCGGGATGAAGCTCGAACCCGTCTCTAAGCGGGCCAGGTACCCCCTCACGGAGATCCTGGACCAAGGGGATTCCCCTACGGAGGCCTTTCCGGTGGCTGAGGCCATAGTGGGCCCGGCCTTGGAGCTCTGGCAGCGTCCTGCTTCCTGTCCTGCGCCCTCGGCCAGGATGGCCAGGAAGTATGCGGTCCCCACCGGTTCCTTGTCCGGTTTTTCGGAACACTCCTCAGCCGAGGGTTAGTTACGATAAG
Organism: Neoceratodus forsteri; assembly: GCA_016271365.2. Taxonomy (NCBI): domain Eukaryota; kingdom Metazoa; phylum Chordata; order Ceratodontiformes; family Ceratodontidae; genus Neoceratodus; species Neoceratodus forsteri. The sequence goes on along the minus strand of JADMNL010000024.1, from coordinate 434,579,022 downwards.
CGTTTCTGGCGCCCGAGAGCGCTGGGGCGTGGACAAACCTCCCGACAAGGAGTCCAAGAAATTGGACTCGGCCGGGCGAAAAGTCTACGCTGCGTCCTCCCTCGGCCTTCGTCAGGCCAGCTCGGCCGTCCTCATGGCACATTTCTCTCATGCCTTGTTGGGCTCCCTGGACGAGGTGATCCCTCATCTCCCGGCGGACCTGCAGACCACGGTCAGACAGGTGCGAGACCAGTGCAGGGCAGTGGCCAAATAGCAGCTCCAGACTGCTCTGGACATTGGAGACTCATGTGCCAGGTCGGTAGCGGCCGCAGTGGCTATGCGCCGTCAGGCTTGGCTGAGGATATCCACCTTTACTTCGGATACCCAGCACAAGTTGGTAGATGTCCCCTTCCTGGGGACCGACCTCTTCGGCCCTGGGGTGGAAGGTCACCTACAGAGGATCGAAAAGTCCAATGCTACCTTGGACTCGGTCTCATCCACACAGAAGGACAAAGGCCGCAGACCACAGCCTAAGCCCTTTCGTCCCTCTGCACCCTTGCCCGCCCGCTACGGCAGGGGCCAGCAGGCGTGACTTGGCATCCCAAACCCAAGCCGGGGCTTCCTCCAGCAGGAAGCAGGGAGGTAAAGGCCCAGGAGGTCCCTCGGCCGGTCCCGCCTCCAAGCCTGCCCAGTGACGGATTGAGGGGTGTCGCTCCCAATCCCGTCGCCTCACCCCAGGTTCCTCTCGTGGGGGGACGGCTCCGTCATTTCCTTTCCGCCTGGTCCGTTATTTCCACGGACAGATGGGTATTGGAGGTGGTGGGAAAAGGCCTGCCTCTAGAGTTGGAGCAGGCCCTGCCTTTCAGAGCCGTCGCCCCTCGGGGGGGCTTCGGGGTCCGCAGCCTTGCTGTCGGCTCGCCGAGCCGACATCGCTCTCCTCCTCCAGAAGGAGGTGATCAGGGAGGTGGCGGACCCTCCCTCAGAACCGGGGTTTGTGTCCAGGTACTTCCTGGTCCCGAAACGGACGGGGGGCTGGCGCCCCATTCTCGACCTACACGACCTAAACAAGTTCCTAAGGTCTCGAACCTTCAGGATGGTCACTCTGGCTCAGATAATACCATCCTTGGAACGTGGCGTGTGGTTCTGCTCTCTGGACTTGCAGGGCCAGCGTTTTCCGTCCTATCCGTCCGTCTCACCAGAGATTCCTTCGCTTTCGGCGGAGGGATCCCTTTCAGTTCGAGCCATGCCCTTGGCTTGTCTCCAGCTCCCAGGGTCTTCACCAAATGCATGGCAGTGGTGACAGCATTCCTGCGGAGCGAGGGGTCGGGTGTACCCTTATCTGGACGACTGGCTGATAGCAGCCCCCTCAGGCAGGAGGTGGAGCGGTCCAGAGATCTGGCCCTCCAGGTCTGCTCTCAACTGGGCCTCCTCATCAGCAGGCCAAGCGAACTCGAGCGAAGCAGGTGATTCTTTTCATCGGGGCAGGCTCGACTCTCTTCGAGCCAGAAGCGCGGCTCCCGGCGGACAGGGCCAAGGTTCTTTCCTCCTTTGCCCAGTCATTTCTGGTTGGGCAATCGCGCCCTGCCCGGGACTTCCTGCGCCTCCTGGGTCTCATGGCGGCCTGCACCAGCGTGGTCCATTGGGTGCGCTGGAACATGCGTCCTCTTCAGTGGGGACTGGCCAGTCAGTGGTCACAACGCTGCGATCCATTGGACCAGCTTGTGATGGTGACCCAGGGGATGTGGAACGCTCTCCAGTGGTGGATCGTTCCAGTTCATTTGCAGGAGGGCATCCCGTTCATCCGCCCCGAGCCGACAGTCTCTCTATCGACCGATGCCTCTCTGATGGGTTGGGGTGCCCATCTGGGGGAACACCGGGCTCATGGCCTCTGGTCCCCACGGGAGTCCCGATGCCACATCAACCTGCTGGAGCTCCGAGCGGTCCGCCTAGCTCTCACCGCCTTTGCTCCGTGTCTCCGAGGTCAAGTGGTCCGAGTCCAGACGGACAACACCACGACCATGTACTATCTAAACCGCCAGGGCGGGACGCGCTCCATGCTTCTATGCAAGGAAGCTCTCCGCATTTGGTCCCTCGTGCGCAGCCTGGAGGCGGATCTCCTAGCCATTCACGTGGCAGGAGCCTCCAACACCCTGGCCGATGCCCTGGGCGGATAGGGGCTGCATCCCACAGTGGTCTCTCCTGCGGAGGTAGTACAGTATCTGTTCTCCCATTGGGGCACACCTCAGGTGGATCTGTTTGCCTCCAGGAGAGCAGCAAAGCGAGCTGTTCCATGCCCGCCCCCTCAGCGGGGCTCGCTGCAGGGGATGCCTTCGAGGCCGTGGACCCCGGGCCTCTTCTACGCCTTTCCCCCATTTCCCTTGATTCACAAGGTGCTTCTCAAAGCAAGGAGAGACAAGGCACAGGTGATTCTGATAGCCCCAGACTGGCCTCGCCAGTTCTGGTACCCAGATCTCCTCAGCCTCAGCTCCAGGCTCCCGAGGCAGCTTCCAGCTCGCCCGGACCTGGTTTCAGTCAATCAGGGGAAGGTGTTCCATCCGGACCTTCAGTCCCTGCACTTGTCGGCCTGGTTCCTGAGCGGCTAGAGTTCCAGGCCTTGGGTCTTTCCGCGAGGGTCCTCAATGTAGTTGAGGCGTCCGTAAGAGTCGACCAGGAAATGCTATGCCTTCAAATGGAAGAGGTTTTCCATTTGGTGTCAGAACAAGGCCTGGACCCTTCCTCCTGTTCCTTGGCAAGCATCTTGGACTATTTATGGTCCTTTTCTCAGCAAGGGCTTAGGGGCGACCCTAAGGGTGCACCTGGCAGCCATCTCTGCTTGCAGGCGCGGGCGGGAAGCAGTCGGTCTGCAGGAGAAGGTGGTCTGGTGCTTTTCAAAGGCCTTGATCACATTTCCTCTCGGTGCAGAACCTCCACCTCCGTGGGATCTACTGCTGGTACTGGCAAAGCTCATGGGCAAGCCATTGAACCTATGCACAGGTGCTCTCTCTCACCTGTCGTGGAAGACCGCCTTCTTGGTGGCTGTCCCGTCAGCCAGTAGGATGGGAGAGCTCCAGGCGCTTTCCATCGAGTCTCCTTACCTGGTCTTCCACAGGGACAAGGTTGTCCTCGCCCCCACCCAAATTCCTTCCGAAGGTGGTGTGAGTTTCACCTTAACCAGGTGTTGACTCTGCCAGTGTTCTACCCCAATCACACCTCGGAGGCCGAATACAGGCTCCATACTTTGGACCCTGAAGGCGCTCGCCTATTATAAAGGCATGCGGCTGAAATTCAGGGAGAGGTTAGCCAGCTGTTTGTCACCCTACGCTGAAGCCACATCTGGCAGACCTGCAGCCAAGCGGACGATAAGCAGGTGGGTCACCTCCTGCATAGATCTTGCTATAAGTTGGCAGGCATGGAGCCTCCCAGAGGGATAAGAGCTCATTCTACCCGCCATACTGCTGCATCGGTGGCTGCTTCCAGGGGCGTCCCTATCCAGAAATCTGCAGGGCTGCTACCTGGAAGTCAGCAAACACCTTCATCACCCATTACCACATCGACCTTGAGTCACGCCAGGATGCTGGTTTTGGGGCCTCGGTTCTCAGCCTCTATTCCCTAAGTAGGGGTGTCGTCTTGCCTTCCTCCTCCCGGAGAACTGCTAGGAGTCTGCCAATAAGTGTGGATGAACAACATATCCATGTCCCTAGAAATACAGGTTACTCACCTGTAACAGGAGTTCTAGGAATGGTATATGTTGTTCATCCACCACGACCCATGACCTCCCGGCTTGACGCACAACCTGAGCTTCCAGCGGGCAGATCTGGTGTCATGGGGCGGAGCCGAGAGTTATACCACCCGGGTGGGTGGGAGGAGCCAGCTTGAAGACCTTCCGGCAAGATTTAAAGCGGCAAGGATACCTGCCAATAAGTGTGGATGAACAACATATACCATTCCTAGAACTCCTGTTACAGGTGAGTAACCTGTATTTCTGGCAGTTGCCTTTTCCTTTAAGACTTGCTTGAAATGTCTTCAAGTGGGCTCGTCCCACCCACCTAGGTGGTAACTCCCTCTGCTCCACCCCATAATGCCAGATCTTCCTTTCCGCTGGAAGAAGCAGGCTCCCTCCTTGCCATTCTCATGCTGAGTTAGCCCTTGCGACTAAATCTATGGATTTACTTTCTAAAAAGTTTAATACTTTGTGTCTTCAACTAAATCATTGATCGTGACCACGATAGACGACAAGTCTGCTTCCAGGTTCCGTCGCTGCCCCTGTGGGCAGAAGATGTCCCGAACGGATCCGCACATCCCCAGGCTTGAGACATTTGTCAAACTTTCTATCCTACTGGTCTCAAGGACTGTCTCGCTCGACTCAGGTTAGGCCGACTGAGAGAACGGAACTTGCTGGTCAAATCCAATGATGCCCATTGGTTTGTCTCCATGGCTGCGGGGTCCGCAGAACAGCTTGTGGCATATGAGGAGGCTGCAGCCCAGGCCGCCTCCCAGTCTTTGGTGGCTGCCTTTGTGCCACTCCTGCTGGGTTCGACTTGCATGGGATCCTTCAAAGAACTGTGCCAGTCCTTGCTGACCCCCTGTCAGTGACCTTCCAGGCACAAATACAAGTTGAAGAAAGAGAAGAAAAAAAAAGGTCTGTTGATGTCCATTGGATTAGGAGTGCTCTCAGTTGAGAGCATCTGATTCCCGTGCTTCTCTGGTTCCGACTTCGGTTGAATCCTTGACCCAGGCCACTGACTCCACAGTAATGCCGTCGGGCCAGTTGCCCAAGACTCTGGTTGATCTTCCGGCCGAGGTTTTTCTCGAGCTGGTCAACCAGTTGTTTACTGAAGAGGCCAGCACCTCCTTATCCAAGACTGTTGGAGGGACAGATCAGTCCACTGACCCACCACTTCGGATTGACAAACGAGACCTGGAGGAGCCTCGGCGTTTATCGACACACTCTGAGTGCCGCCACCATTTCCCTGGGCAGTCGAGGTCTTCCTTTCATTATCGAGCGGTTCCCGCCAACATCAGTGCTCCCACTCTCAACTCCACGGAAAGCGGGCCGCAGCTACCCTTCATCTTTGAGTGAGGAGAGGTTTCAACACAAGTTGCATTGACGCTACAAGGATGTTGTGGCAACAGCTGGTGCTCACCGGCATGAAGCCGGCTCTGGTTACTATGCCAGCTATCACTTGGCTTTTGCCCGACCATCCAACGCCTTCTCCACCTAAGGAGCAGACCAGGACGGTTCCGGCTCGGCCGGCCCCAGTGTCCCCACTAATTCTGGTGGAGCTGCTACCTAAACAACCACTGACCGGCATTCTGACCAAGGAGTCTCAGCCAACCAAGGGACTTCCCCATTGGCACTCTCAGCCACCATCACCCCTGACCGTCCACAGAGGGTCAGTGGGAACACAGGCTGTCGACTCCTCTGAGTCAAGGGTTCCTTCCTGCACTCCTGTCCAGTCGACATGGAGTTGGTGGGGATCTCGTGACAGACGAAGGCCCTTCCTCATTTATGGGCCTTCTCTGCCTGATCTCCTGGTCCACCGGTATGAAAATGGAGCCCATACAGAAACGGTCTTGTTACCTGTTGAACAAGATCTTCGACTGGGGAGATTCTCCTACAGAGTCCTTCCCAGTGGTGGAGGTCATTCTTGGCCCTGTCCTTGAGCTTTGGCAGTGCCCTGCTTCCTGACCTGCACCCTCTTCCAGGATGACGTGCATGTATATGGTACCTACTGGCTCCCTCTTGGGATTCAGAGAACACCCCTCGGCCAAGGGGGTTGGTGGCTGATTCTGTGTTTAGGCGCTCTGACAATACTGGGGATGTCGACAAGCCACCTGACAAAATTTCTGAAATTTGACCATGCAGCTAAAAAGGTCTACGTTGCCTCCGCACTTGGTCTTCGCCAGGCGAGCTCGGCCCTCCTCCTGGCCTACTTCTTCCATTCCCTACTGGACACCTTGGCGGAGGTGCTTCCTCATCTGCCAGCGGACCTTCAGACCACAGTCTAACAGGCCTGGGACCAGGGTCAGGCTGTAGCAAAACAGCAGCTCCAGATAGCCATGGACATTGGGGACTCTTGTGCCTGCTCTGTGGCGGCCGCAGTGGCCATGCACCGCATGACTTGGCTGAGAATCTCGACCTTTACGGCTGACACTCAGCACAAGCTGGCAGATGTTCCTTTCCTGGGTACCAACTTGTTTGGACCTGGGTTCAAGGTGCTCCTCGCCCGCATTGAAAAGTTTAATGCCACCTTGGACTCCGTGACATCTGGCTAGAAGGACCCCAAGGGCTCCAAGCAGCAGCAGACAAGGAAGTCATTTCAGTTCACCTCTACTCCTGCGGCCAAACCAGCCCAACAGCAGCCCTGGCGATCTCAGCCAAAGTCAGTGGCCTCGATCGCCCATAAGCCTGGGGGAGAGGCTCCGGTGGCCCCTCAGCCGGACCCTCCTCCAAGCCTGCACAGTGATGGGATGAGGGGTGCCTCCCTCATACCCGTCACACCTCCCCGGGTCCTCCCATGGGGGCTGGCTCCGCCGTTCCTTTCCATCTGTTCCGCTGTCACCATGGATGGGTGGGTCCCCGAGGTGGTGGGTCAGGGTCTGCCTCTGGAATTCGAGCAGTACTCGGCACCCAACGGGAGGACTTGGTATTTGCCGACATACCATCAGCTCTCAGAGGCAACATAACCCAGCTCTTCCACAAGGAGGTCGTGGTTCCTGTTGCGGATCCTCCAAAACACCCTGGTTTTGTCTCCAGGTACTTCCTGGTGCCAAAGTGGATGGTGGGCTGCCACCTCATTCTAGATCTGCATGACCTGAACAGGTTTCTAAAGTCTCACACCTTCAGGATGGTAACCCTCTGCCAGCCCGGCTGCGCAGCAGCAGGGAGTCTGCTTCCAACGCCAACATCCCAGTTTTGGGAACTGACCTGAGAGTCAATGGGCCAGCCATGTGGAGAAGGATTGAGCCTCCAGGGATGGCTCTTCTCCGGGGAGCAAGTGTCTGACACATTAGCGACCCCTGGCGGAGGCCGGGACCTGTCGCAGTCGGCACTCAAGATGGGTGGAGGCGGGACAGGCGTCGGGTTAGTCCCACTGACGTCATTGCAGTTCTCACCTCCAAGGGGAAACTATAGCAGCATTTAAAAAAGCCAGCCCCTGTGTATAATGCCCCCATTGCCAAATAGTGTCCGCTGTGGGGTTCCACTCTCGTGGCCCCGACCTGGGTGGGGGTTAGCCGGGGCTTGCTAAGTAGTGTCCTTGGGAGGGGCGCCTGACCAGCAGTCCCGACCAGGGGGGTAAGCCTGGGCATAATGGAGGTGGTCAACGAGGTGGCGCTGAGCTCCGTTAAAGAGGACCGGGGCTGGAACCCCCCCCAAAAAAAAAGTATGGCGACTCTGCCTCAGATCATACCATCTCTACAGCAGAACATGTGGTTTTGCTCCTTGGATCTTTCAGACGTGTTCTTCCACGTTCCAGTCCATCCGCCACACCAAACGTTCTTCCGAGCTGAGGGAACCCTCTGCAAGTTCCACACAATGGCATTCAGCCTCTCCTCGGCCCCCAAGGTCTTCAAGTGCATTGCAGTGGTGGCAACTTACCTGAGGCGCTGAGGTTCCACGTTTACCCCTACCTGGACAACTGGCTAATCGTACGTCCCTCCAGGCAGGAAGTGGAGCGGTCCAGGGACCTGGCCCTCCAGACCTGTGTCTCCCTTGGCCTTCTGGTCAATGAGGCCAAGTCAGTACTCGTTCCTTAGCAGGTGATCCTCTACATCGGGGCACAGCTCAACTCTTGTGGAGCCAGAGCCCGGTTCCCGGTGGACAGAGCTGAGGCTCTCTCCTCCTTTAGCTGATCATTTCAGATTGGGCAACTGCACCCTGCCCAGGACTTCCTGCACCTGCTGGGTTACATGGCAGCCTGCACCATCGTGGTCCGAAGGGCCCACTGAAGAATGTGCTCCCTACAGTGGGGGCTGGCCAGCCAGTGGTCTCGGCACAGGGGTCACTTCGACCAGCTGGTCACTGTGACCCTGGGGATGTGAGATGCCCTCCAGTGATGGTTAGTCCCAGAGCATCTGCAGAAAGGGATCCTGTTTGTCGCCCAGAGCCGACGGTCATCCTGACAACCAATGCCTCTCTCATGGGCTGGGTTGCCCACCTGGGGAAACAGAGTCCATGAGCAGTGGACCCCCAAGGAGTCCCGATGCCACATCAACCTTTTGGAGCTCTGAGCAGTTTGGCTACCGCAGACTGCATTCTCCCCGCACATCTGTGTTCAGGTGGTTCAGGTCCAGACTGACAACACCACAGCCATATAGTACCTCAACAAACAGGGCAGGATGCACTCCCTGCCAGCATGCAAGGAAGCTCTCTGCGTGTGGACCCTCGTGCACAGCCTGGAGGCCAATCTCTTAGCCATCCATGTGGCAGGGGCCTCCAACCAGCTGGCAGATGCTCTTAGCCATGCTGGGGAAGCATCTCATGAGTGGTCTCTCCACTCAGAGGTAGTACACAGGCTGTTCTCCCAGTGGGGCATCCCTCAGGTGGACCTGTTTGCCTCTAGGGAGATCACAAAGCTGAAGCTGTTTTGTGCCCACCCCCCAGTGGGGAACGCTTCAGTGGGATGCCTTCTCGAGGCCCTGGACCCCAGACCTCTTCTGTGCCTTCTCTCCACTTTCCTTGATTCACAAAGTATTGATCAAGGCCAGAATGGACAAGGCACAGGTGATTCTGGTGGCTTAGGACTGGCCCTGCCAGGTCTAGTACCCCAACCTCCTCAGCAGCAGGCTCCCAAGACGTCTTCCTCTCCGGCTGGACCTGCTTCCCATCAGTCAGGGGAAGGTACTCCATCCAGACCTTCAGTCTCTGCACCCCGTTAGCCTGGTTCCTGAATGGCCAGAGAGCCAGGCTTTGGGTCTCTCTGAAGATTTTTTCACTGTTGTGGAGGCATCTCTGAAGGAGTCGAACAGGAAATGCTATTCCTTCAAGTGAAAGAGGTTCTCCATTTGCTGCTAGGGCAAGGGGCTGGACCCTTTGTCCTGTCCAGTAGCTAGCATTCTTGACTGCCTATGGTCCCTCACTAAGTCGGGCCTTCAGTGCATCTGGCAGCCATCTCTGCTTACTGGGCGCAGGCTGGTCAGCAGTTGGCACAGGAGAAGGTGGTATGGTGCTTTTTCAAAGGCCTTGACCACATTTCCTCTCCAGTGCGTGAACCACAACTGTGGGACTTATTCCTGGTTTTGGCAAAGCTCATAGGCAAGCCATTCGAACCAGTGCACAAGTGTGACATGTCTCGCCTGTTGTGGAAGACTGCCTTCCTGGTGGCCATCATGTCAGCCAGAAGGATCCGGGAGCTTCAGGTGCTTTTGGTGGAGTCTCCTTACCTGGCCTTCCACAGGGACAAGGTTGTCTTGTGCCCCAACCCAAAGTTCCTTCTGAAGGTTGTGTCAGAGTTTCACCTTAATCGGGTAATTAATCTTCCAGTGTATTTCACCAGTTACACCTCAGATGCCGAGCACAGGCTCCATACTTTGGATCTGCAGCAAGTGCTTGCCTACTATAAGGATCGCACGGTTCGAGTTTGTGGAGCAGTTTGCCAGCTATTTGTCACCAGCGCTGAAGCTGCACCTGGCAGTCCGGCAGCTAAGTGGATGATAGGCAGGTGGATTGTATCCTACATCGACCTCTGCTATAGGTTGGTGGGTAGGGAGCCACCCATAGGGCTAAGGGCTCATTCCACCCATCATACCGCTGCCTCGGTGGCTGCTTCCACGGTCATCCCTTTCCAGGAAATCTACAGGGCTGCTACCTGGAGGTCAGCACACATCTCCGTTTACCACTGCCATTTTGATATCGAGTCACGCCTGGATGCTGATTTTTGGGCCTCCGTTCTCCAATCTTTATTCCCTAAGTAGGGGATGTGCACCTTGCCCCCTCCTCCTGGAGAACTGCTAGGAGTCTGCCAGAAGTGTGGATAAGTACACATATTCACGTCCCTAGAAAAACAGGTTACTCACCTGTAACAGTAGTTCTAGGAGTGGTATATGGTGTACATCCACACTGACCCACCCAACCTCCCCTGGCAAGTGGCACACCATTCTGGCTTCCAACGGGCATGATCTAACTTCACAGGGTGGTGCAGAGGGAGTTGCCACTTGGGTGGGTGGAAGGAGCCAACTTGAAGAAGTTCCAGCAAGCCTTAAAAGGGAGAGGACACTGCCAGAAGTGTGGATGTAGACCATATACTACTCCTAGAACTACTGTTACAGGTGAGTAACCTGTTTTTACAGTTTATGTCTAACATTAACTACCCAAAGGCAACAAGGCTGTTTATTATGGGGAGGACATATGTATGGAGGAGGACCAGGGGAAGGTGGATTTTTGCTCATAGTTCATGGTGGAGGACAAGGGGCCACTACCAGGATGTGGACTTGAGGCTAGAAAGGATGGGGTGGGGGAGAGCAACATGGAACCAATCACCTTGGAAAGGGTGCTGAGGGATCTAGAAGAACTGAAGCCGGATAAATCATTAGGTCCAGATGGGCTGCACTCTAGAGTTCTGAAACAAATGGTGCAGGAGTGAGCCACATTACTAACAGATCTCTTCAGTAGATTACTGGAATCAAGTGTGATGCCAGTGGATTGGAGAATAGCTGACATGGTACCCCTGCACAAACGTGGAAACAGGAGTGAGCTGGGGAACTTCAGACGAAGAAGTCTTGATAAACTACTGTGGGCCATTACAAAGGAAGTCTGGTGGAATTCCTGGAAGCTAACGGATTCCAGGACAACAAGCAGCATGGGTTTACCTGGGGGAGGTCATAACTAACTGGGCCCGGAAGGCAGCTGACCAGGGCCAGGCAGTGGCTTCATTATACAAGAAGATTAAAAAGAGACACTCCAGGCACGATCATGCTCTAGTAAAATACTGAAACTGCAGCAGAAAGAAACTTGACTGCCAGTCACTGCTCCACAGTTCTGTACAGTATATGGGAGACAAAGACTCTCAAATTTCAAAAGTCCATGTGCAAACTCATTATTTTCAGTGCTTATCAGTGCAAAGGTTGGTAACATCAGTTTCGTTTAGGCACAGGTCAGGAAGCATAGGAAAACCAGGAGCACTTTCAAAATTCGCAATTAACGATTTATCATTATAACAACAATAGAATAAAAATTAAAAAGTTCAGGATAGCTATATACAAAGGCAGTACAAACAGTGGAAACAAGTCCTACATCTGAGGGTATCTCTAACTCCCAAGTTTCAGTCTGTCTCTCACTCTCTCTAGCAAAAAGCATTACTGCTCTTTTTATAAGACTTTGCCTGGGAACTTGTTAAGAGACATCGTATTTCTTAAAAAATGTTTTGTCAGTTTCTTTGCAGAGCAGGCTTGCAAATGGAACAATGTCCCAAGCTGGCCCCCTGCTGACAGCTCTGCAAAAGAGTTGCAAACAAGCCTGAGAGGAACTGAAACTGCATCTCCGGTTAACCCCCTAGATTCAAAATAGCTTTTGGCAATCATTTCAACAGTATAACTATATACGGTTTCAAACAAAGGGATCCCAGTATCACTTACAGCTTCACACAAAGATTCACATGTGTTTTATAACCACAGATATGCAAGGAGGAAGAAAAGACAGAAACAGCAAGTGAAGGCAGAGAGATAGCGAGAGGCGGAAAATCACAAGACCGTCAGAGTGATCAGTTCCTACATCTCACAAGAACATTTAGTTGTGCAACCATACAGACAAGAGATAGAAAAGGAGAGGCTAGAACAGATCTTTGCATTTAACTCTTTCTCAATAACAAATGAGACAGTGCCTTATTCAACCCTGTCACAATCGGTGGGAGACGAGCCAGGCTCAACATTTCACATCACCTTATTGACGCTTTGTCAATGGTTCCAGCATCAGTAAGGTGATGCGAAACACTAGGCATAGCATACCTCCAGCTGAAGTTATTACACTTGACACAGATGAGTATGAAATGTAAAGAGTCTGTCTGCACATGGACTTTGAAATTTGTGAGTCTTTGTATGCCAGATAATGTGTAGAGTTGCAGAGCAGTGACCGGTAACCAACTTTCTTTCCACTGCTGTGGCTTCACTATACCAGGATTTTCGTAATGCCTCTCACATGGGAGCATGATTAAAGAACTGAGTGACCCGGGGTGGGAGACAAGATTACAAGATGGGTCAGGAATTTGCTTGGGGCAGATAGTGGTCATTGGGGAATCCTTGAGGGTTAGGAAAGTCAACTGTAGGGTACCCCCGGTATTAGTCTTGTGGCCAGTTGTTTTCAACATCTTTATATGTAACATTGTGTAGGGAATTCATGTAAAGATTCACCTTTCTGTGAATGACACCAGAATCTGCAGAAGAGTGAACAGCAAGGAGGGTGGTGGGGCTGTGAGGGAGGATCTGGGGAGCCTGAAGAAAATGGTCAAGGGTCTGGCAGTTGAAATCTAACAGGGAAAAAAATGCAAAATCCTTCACATAGGGGCCAGGAATCTGAATATGGAATACAGGATGGATGGGAGAGTATTAATGGAAAGGAAGACAGACAGGGGCAGCAAGGTCTTGGAGTGATGATTATTATCAGTGGAGTATTAACAGGGTCTTGAGGAAGGCGAATAGAATGCTGTGGTGCATGCTCAAGGGGTTCAGCAACAGGAGGAGGAAGGTGATTCTACTCTTGTACAGATCCCTGGTGCGGCCAGATTTGGAGTACTGCATGTAGTCCTTGAGTCTGCACTTGACAAAAATGGATAAAATAAAGTGGTACAGATGAGGGTCATTAAGATGGTTCAGGGGGAGGAAGCCCAATATGGAGAGGTTTGAGGACCTCAACATGTATGTATTGGAGACGGGGTGGGGGTGGGCAGTTCATGGGATAAACTGTTCACAGTAAGTGGGAACATGAGCAAAGGAGGAAATCCATGCAGTTGGCCAGAGAGAGAATCAAGGAGCATGTCAAGAAATATTTCTTTGTAGAGATGGTGAAGTGGAATTAACTGCAGAGTCTGCCAGAACAGTGGGCAGATTTTAGCATGGAGGAGGAAAGGCTGGTTAGGGTAGCAGAAGAGGGTAACATGGGGGGAGGGTGAGAGAGTGAACACTAGAGTACTCATAGGTAGGGCTGGACAAACTGGATGGGCAAAGATGATTTTTTTTTACTGTCATCATTTTCTGTGGTTCTTTTAAAACCCAAAAGAAAGTTACTGAAAAAAATTTCCTTTCATGTAAATAATCATTTGATAAAAGACTGGCTCAGTGGGATGTCTTTGCCCGAATCCCTTTCCATATTAGAACACATGGCTTGTTTTTCTGATTACATGCATAGTTATTCAGAACAAGAAACAGTTAAAACAGGGTGCCTACTTGTAACTGTAGTGTTCCTACTAGTATTCAGTTCACATCCGCACTTGGGCAGTCTTCTACTGAGCATGCTCAGTCGCCCCCAGAACAGTTTTCAAGCTTGACTCCTCCTGCCACCCAATCATGGGGTAAGTAACCTGTTCTTTTTCTTTATTTATGTTCACTTGCTAATGCAGCTTTTTTCCCTTCCCCAGATATTCCGTTTTTTAATTACTTACGAGTTTCAGAGCCCGGTGACACCAGTTCAGCGGAACACTAGGCTGAAGCTTTTCATGCAAAGATTCCATTGAATCATTGTCACTGAGTTCTGGTACTAAGAAACATTTTAAAAAATGAATATTGGGATGGAAAAAGGCAGCATTAAGGTACCCTAAATATGGGAAAAACTGGACTATAAAAAATAAACACAAGAAACTGTATACTGGAGAGATAAAAACTGACTACATATATGCCAACATTTCCAGTTACATTACAAATATATAATAAAAAAAAAAAGTTTATTCCCAATTAACAACACAGAGTACAACAATTGTATGACGTCCACAGTGTTGTGTATAAAGAATATATACACCATTACAATGAGTCTTCAAAGAATGCAGCAGTGACGTTTCGAAAGAAGCAAACTGTAACGTAAGTAAGGCAAGGTAAACTTTATTTATATGGTGCCCAGTCCCAGGGGCTCTGGGTGCCTTACAGAAATCAAAAACAGGAGGGGTAAATGACAACTTATAAATCAAAGCTGTAAAGGGTTATACAAGTGAAAGTTAAAATTTGAGCATAAATCACCATTGAGAAATAATAAAAAAGCACTTACTGCAAAGCTACCGTGTTACAGAGAGTGTGCAATTAAAAGGGCAGCTAACCCCCAGAAAAAAACGTCAAGGCTTTTGAGTTTGAGGGGCTGGCAGTATAGCCTAGAAGTTAGAGTGACGAGCTGTGCGTGAGCTTGTTACATCCAGGAGACCTGGGTTTGATTCCCACATCTGTTTGCATAATGTGCAACTCTAAACAAGTCACTTAACCTCCCCAGTGTTCTCGGGTCGCCCATGAAAACAAGCACTTTTGCCTAGTAGCCCTTTCCCAGTTACCAAAGAATTTTGAAAAAAACAGTATAGCTGCACTTAGTTACGAAGCCTTTACAGGGATGGTGATGCCTAAGTATTTAATTTTAATGCCCCTTCACGTAAATGGAAATTGTTTCCATAATTCCAGTGAGAGAGTGTAACTATGTGCTAGTACCTCCATTTTGGATATATTAAGGAGAAACCGGATACATGTCCATATTCTTGAATCTGTTTCTATACAGCAGGGATAGAATTGTCAGGACTGAGTTAAGTAAGAAGTATATTATCTGCATAAATGCTATCTTGAATTCCTTACCGCCAGTTTGGAGTCCTTCTGTTTATGGAGATTGTTGAATTGCTGTTGCTAGCGGCTCTATATATAAGTAAAATAATGGGGAAGGGGTAACCCTGCCTTGTGCCTCTCTGTAAAGATATTAGCGATGAAAATGTGCAAATTATTTTAGTATATGCTTTGAGGTCTTCAGACAAAGCCCTGAGAATATCACAAAATGCCTCCGGGAAGCCAAAATCTGTCAGTGTTCCATAAAACAGACCAAGAAACGTTATCAAATGCTTTTTCCATGTCGAAACTTAGGATTACTAAAGGGGATACTCCTATGGGGTCGCATGTTCTAAAAGCAATAAAGTACGATGTATATAATCAAGTGTTTGTTCCTTACAAATCCTGATTGATCTTTTTGTATTAAGTTGGGGGGTATGCTGTCCAGTCTGCTAGCCCACATGGCTGAGTATATTTTATTATCTACATTCAGTACCGATATCGGTTGGTACGAAGTTGCATGTGAGGTGTCTTGTCCTGCTTTGGGAATAGCTGATATGGCATATTTCCAAGTATTTTCATGGGTACCCTGTCAGATACCATCAGAAATACCTGATATAACAGTGGGACTAAATGTGCTTTAACAGTCTTCTACCACTCTAATGGATATTCATCAGGGCCTGGACACTTTTGTGTTTTAAGTTGAGAAATAATCAGTTGTATTTCTTCTACCGTTATTGGGGATTTAAGTCTTTCCTTTTGGAGTTCCGTGGTCAGTAAAGTCTTGAGTAAATGCAGTCTGTATAAGTAACAGCTTTCCTTGTGATCATTTCAGGAGTGGATGGAATCGTTTGTATTCCATGGCCCTCTTCGTGGAACATGTACTCATGGGGAGTGTGAGAATGAACGAAAGGCTGCGGTATTTGGTTCAAAGGTGCACCACGTTGATCGGGAAGGTAATCTACTCTTTAATAATGCATTTTAAATAAAAGATGGAAATATTTCTGTAATTCGTTCTTTTTCAGTGGGTTTCATCATCCTAAAAAATTGTAAATGCTGTTCATTGTTGAACTACTGCTTGTTATTCTAGGGACATGGATATGATGTTCTGTGCACGCTTTCTGGCAGTTACGTTTCTCTTTAATTTTGGCCGGAACATCTTCAGGCTGGCTACTCCTGCCCACCCAGGTGGTAACACCCTCAGCTCCTCCCCATGATGCCAGATCTTCCATTCTGCTGGAAGAAGCTGTTTCCCTCCTTATCACACTTTTGCTCTAAATCTTTGGATTTACTCACAAACCTTCCAAAACTTTGTCCTCAGGCTTGATCTTCGATCGCGACAATGATGAGCAACAAGTCTGCTCCGGGGTTCCGCCGGTGCCTTTGCAAGCAGAAGATTTCCCGAATGGATCTGCACACATTGTGCGTCTACTCTTTATGGTACGAGCACGATCATCTGGTCTGCAATATATGTCGTTTCTTCCATCCCTACATTTTTAAGGACTGCTACGCCCACCTTGTTCTCAGCCGACCGGACGAACGGAACCCTCTGGTCAAATCTAAGGATCCCCCCCCCAAGGTGGTCTCCACAGCTGCAGGGTCCACCGACAGCTTGCAGAGTTTGAGGAGGCGGCGACCCAGGTCACGGCACACACCTCCTCAGCTTCGGCCTTCATTCTGCTCTCGCTGGGTGCCTCCTCAGGATCCTTCAAGGAGTTGTGCCAGTCCTTGCCAACACGCTGTGAGGATCCGTCCTCAGAGCACAAGTCCAGGTCTAAAAAAGTGGCCAAAAACCGGTCTATGACATGGTTGAATAAGGCCCTGCCCTATTTGTTATGCAAAAAGAGTTAACTGCAAGGATCTGTTCTGTCCTCTCCTTTTCTGTCTCTTCTCTGTCTACGCAGCCAAATTTTCTTGTGAGATCTAGGAACTGATCACTCTGTTTGGCAGTTCTCCGCCTCTCGCTATTTCTCTGCCTTCACTTGCTATTCTGTTTTTTTTCTTCACCCTTGCATATCTGCAGTTATATAAAAATATATGTGATTCTCTGTGTAAAACTGTATGTGATACTGGGATCCGTTGTTTAAGACTGCATATAGTTATACTGCTGAAATGATTGCAAAGATATTTGGAACTCAAGGGGTTAACCTGAGATGCAGTTTTTAAGCCCTTTGCAGAGTTGTCAACAAGAGGTCAGTTCTGGGACACCGTGTACTGTTTTGCTGCACCTGCAAGGAACGAAACTGACAAGAACATTCAGTAAGCAGGCTCTCTTAATGAGTTCCCAGACAAAGAGTTATAAAAAGAGCAGTAATCCTTTTGCTGGAGAATGAGAGACTGAAACTTGGAATTAAGAGATACCCTCTGAGGAGGTTGTGGGGTCTAAAACTGTGGGAGAATTCAAGAATGCATGAGACAGACATAAGGCAATTCTTGTGGGGGGTTAGGAAGAAATAGGCTGTTGGTTAACTAGGATCAGCGGCCTATCTGTAGGTAGGGAAATGGGCAGACTAGATGGGCCAAGTGGTCCTTATCTGCCGTCAAAGTCTATGTTGAAGAAGGACTTAGTTTTCTCTGTTTGTACTGCCTTGAAAATATTTATACTGAATATTTTTTGTTTTGTTGTCATTGAGAAAAATAAAATGCTAGTTGCAGATTTTGAAACTCTCCTGATTTTCCTGTGCTTCCTGTTCTGTGCCTCGATGACATGGTCTCGCCGTCGATCGTAGGATCAGGAATGCTCTTGGTCGAATACTTCTGATTCCTGCATTTCTCCAGATCCGACTTCAGTCGAATCTTCGGCAAGGTTGCCGACTCCACGGTACCCCTGTCGGGCCAGTCGGCTTAGATGCTAGTCGATCTTCCGGCCAAGTTTTTTCTTAAGCCAGTCGACCAGTTGTCAACTGAGGAGGCCGACACTTCTCTTTCTAGGACTCCGGTCCTGTCTTCAGACCATTGGAGGGACAGATCAGTCTGCTGATCTGTCACCTTTAGTCATAGCCCAAGACCTGGAGGTGCGTCGGTTCTTGCCGGCTCCCTTCCTGATTCCCGCCGCCGGTCTCTCCGGCTGTTAAGGTCCAGGTCTCGGTCATACTCCTGGGGGTTGAACGGTTCCTGCTGATGTCGGCGCTCCCGCTCTGGACACCATGTGAAGCACTGCTACTCTTCATCCTCATTCTCCTCGTGTGAGGAGAGGCTTCGGCGCCAGCTGCGTCAACGCTACTAGAATCTTATATGGCAACAGCTAGTGTTCTCTAGTATGAAGCCAGCCCTGGCCATCACTTGGCTCTCGCCTCAACGGTCGATGCCTTCTCCACCTCAGGAGCCGACCAAGATGATCCTGGCTTGGCTGACCACGATGTCTCCACCATTTCCTGTGGAGCTGCCACTTATACAACTGACAACCAGCACTCTGACCAAGAAGTATTGGCCGGCAAAGTGCTTTCCCCATTGGCTGTCTGTCATCATCACGCCTGACTGTCCGCGGAGGGTCAGCAGGGGCTCTGGTGGTTGGCATCTCTTTAACGACTCCTCAGAATCAGAGGGTTCCTCCTTGCACTCCTGTACAGTCAACGTGGAGTCAGGTGGGGGCTTCTCGATGGATGAAGGCCCTGCTTCCTTCATGGGCCTTCTCCGCCTCATCTCGGAGTCCACGGGTATGAAAATTGAGCCTGTCCAGAAACTGGCTCGATACACTTTGACTGATATTCTGGACCAGAGAGATTCTCCTGTGGAGGCTTTCTCAGTGGCAGAGGCCATCCTTGGTCCTGCCTTGGAGCTTTGGCAGTTCCTGCTTCCTGCCCTGCGCCCTCTGCCCGGATGGCCCACAAGTATGCGGTACCTACCGGTTCCCTGTAGGGGTTCACAAAACACCCCTCGGCTGAGTGACTGGTGGCCGATTCTGTGTTCAGGCGCTTTGGCAACACTGGGGATGTCGACAAGTCACTGGACAGAGTCTCCAAGAAAGTTGGACCATGAGGCTAAGAAGGTCTACGCTGCTTCTTTGCTTGGTTTTCACCAGGCGAGCTCAGCCTCCTGGCCCACCTCTCCCATGCCCTGCTGGGCACGCTGGATGAAGTGCTTCCTCATCTGCTGGTGGACCTTCAGACCACAATCAAACAGGTCTGGGACCATGGCTGGGCTATAGCAAAGCAACAGCTCCAGACAGCCATGGACAGTGATGTTTCCTGTGCCCACTCCATGGTAGCCGCAGTTGCCATGTGCCGCAGGGCTTGGCTGAGGATCTCGACCTTCACGGCAGATACTAAGCACCACCTGGCAGATGTTCCTTTCCTGGGCAACGACTTGTTTGGGCCTGAGATCAAGGGCCATCTAGAAGTCCAGTGCCACCTTGGACTCTGTGACATCTGCCCAAAAAGGACCTCAAGGACTCTAAGCAGCAGCAGTAAAGGAAGCCCTTTCTGTCCACGTCTACTCCTGCGGCCAAACCAGCCCAGCCCCAGGCTAGTCAGCAGGCCTCAGGCGTGGCGACCTCGGCCAAAGTCAGTGGTCTCGGTCATCCATAAGCCTGGGGGAAGAGGCTCCGGTGGCCCCTCAGCCGGACCTTCCTCCTCCTCCTCCAGGCCTGCCTAGTGACAGGATGAGGGGTGTCTCCTTCATGCCCATCACACCTTCTCTGGGTCCTCATGTGGGGGACCGACTCTGCCACTTCCTTTCTGCCTGGCACACTGTCACCACCGACAGGTGGGTCCTCAAGGTGGTGGGTCGGTCTGCCTCTGGAATTCGAGTAGTACCCTCCTTACGGAGCCCACACCCCACAGGAGGACTTGGTATCCACAGACATCCTGTCGACCCTTCGGGATGACATTGCCAGCTGCTCTGCAAGGAGGTTGTGGTCCCTGTCGTGGATCTTCCGGAACACCCAGGGTTTATCTCCAGGTACTTCCAGGTGACAAAAGGGCCGGGGCCTGGCGCCCCATTCTAAAGCTGCATGACCTAAACAAGTTTCTCAAGTCGCACATCTTCAGGATGGTAACTCTGTCTCAGATCATATCATCTCTGGAGCAAAACATGGGGTTTTGCTCACTGGATCTCCAGAACGCATTCTTTCACATCCAGATCCGTGCTTCTCACAGAAGGTTCCTCTGCTTCCAAGCAGAAGAAGCCCTGTATGGGTTTGGCCTATCAGCCCCCAGGATCTTCACCAAGTGCATTGCAATAGTGGCACCTTACCTGAGGTGCCAAGAGGTCCTGGTTTACCCCTACCTGGACAACTGGCTGATAGCAGGTCCCTCCAGGCAGGAGGAGGAATGGTCCAGGGATCTGGCCCTCTGGACATGTGTCTCCCTTGGCTTCCTGGTCAACAAGGCCAAGTCAGAACTCGTGCCTTTGCAGGTGGTCAATCTGATCGGGGCAGAGCTTGACTCTTGCAGAGCCAGAGCCCAGCTCCTGGTGGACAGGGCGGAGGCTCTCTCTTCCTTTGCCCGATCATTTCAGGTTGGGCAATTGCGACCTGCCCGGGACTTCCTGCGCTTGCTGGGTTACATGGCAGCCTGCACCAGCGTTGTCCATTGGGCCTGCTGGAGAATGCGCTCTCTACAGTTGGAGCTGGGCAGCCAGTGGTCTCAGTTCAACGGTCACTTTGACCAGCTGGTCACTGTGACCCAGCCGTTGTGTGATGCTCTCTAGTGTTGGTTAGTCCCAGAACATCTGCAGGAAGGTATCCCATTTGTCCACCCCGAGCCGACGGTCATCCTGGCGACTGATGCCTCTCTCATGGGCTGGGATGCCCACTTGGGGAAACACAGAGCCCACGAGCTCTGAACCCTCGGTGCCACATCACCCTGCTGGAGCTCCAAGCAGTTCAGCTGGCACTGACTGCCTTTGCTCCTTACATTTGGGATCAGATGGTTCAGGTCCAAGTGGACAACACCATGACCATGTACAACCTCAACAAACAGGGCAGGACGTACTCCCAGCCACTGTGCAAGGAAGCTCTCCATGTGTGGATCCTCGTGCGCAGCCTGGAGGCTTGTCTCCTAGCCATCCATGTGACAGGGGCCTCCATCCAGGTCGTGGATGCCCTCAGCCATGTGGTCAAGGTGTCTCATGATTGGCTCTCCACCCAAAGGTAGTACACAGTCTCTTCTCTCAGTGGAGCACCCTTCAGGCGTACCTGTTCACCTCAAGGGAGAACACAAAGCTGAGGCTGTTTTGTGCTCGCCCCCCCTCTGCAGGGTACGCTGCAGGGGGATGCCTTCTTGAGGCCCTGTAAACCAGGCCTCTTCTGGCCTTCCCTCCTCTTTCCTTGATCCACAAGGTGCTTCTCAAGGCCAGGAGAGACAAGGCACAGGTGATACTGGTGGCCGTGCTAGTTTTGATACCCCGCTATCCTCCACCTCTGCAGCAGGCCCCCGAGGCATCTTTCTCTCGGCTCAGACCTGCTCTCCATCATACAAGGGAGGGTACTCCACCCGCACCTTCAATCCTTGCACCTGACAGCCTGATTCCTGAGCAGCTAGAGTTGCAGGCTTTGGGTCTATCTAAAGATGTCCTCATTGTTGTGGATGCATCTAGAAAGGAGTCAACCAGGAAATGCTATGCCTTCAAGTGGAAGAGGTTCTCCATTTGGTGCCAAGGCAAGGGATTGGACCCCTTGTCCTGTCCAGTGGCTAGAATCCTTGACTGCCTGTGGCTGCTCTTTAAGTCAGGCCTTTGGTCAATGACCCATACGGTGTACCTGGCAGCCATCTCTGCTTACTGGGCATGGGCCGGTCAGCAGTCTGTTGCGCAGGAAAAGGTGGTCTGGAGCTTTTTCAAGGGCCTTGGCCACATTTCCCCTCCGGTGCATAAACCACTACAACTTTGGGATTTGTTGCTAGTTTTGGCAAAGCTCTTGGGCAAGCCATTTGAACCTATGCTCAGATGTGAAATGTGTCACCTGTTGTGGAAGACCGCCTTTTTGGGGGCTGTCATATCAACCAGAAGGGTCAGTGATCTCCAGGTGCTTTCGGTGGAGTGTCCTTACCTGATTTTCCACAGGGACAAGGTTGTCCTTCGCCCCAACCCGAAGTTCCTCTCAAAGGTTGTGTCTGACTTTCACCTTAACCAGGTGATTAATCTCCCGGTGTACTTCACCAATCACACCTTGAAGGCCAAGCACAGGCTCCATACTCTGGACCTGAGGCGAGCGCTCACTGATTACAAAGAACGCACGGCTGGAGTTTGGGGAGAGGTTCGCCAGCTGTTTGTTACCTGTGCCGAAGCTGCACCTGGCAGACCGGCAGCCAAGCAGACAATAAGCAGGTGGATTGTATCCTGCATTGATCTCTGCTATAGGTTGACAGGTAGAGAGCCTCCCATAGGGCTAAGGGCTGATTCCACCCGTCATACCGCTTCCTCGGTGGCTGTTTCAAGGGACGTCCCTGTCCAGGAAATCTGCAGGGCTGCTGCCTGGAGGTCAGCACACACCTTCATTTCCCATTACCGCATCGACCTTGAGTCATGCCGAGATGCTGGTTTTGGGGCCTCAGTTCTCCAGTCTCTGTTCCCTAAGGTGGAGGTGTATGCCTTGCCTCCCTCCTCCTGGAGAACTGCTAGGAGTCTGCCAGAAAGTGAGGATAGAACATCATATCCACGTCTCTAGAAAAACAGGTTACTCACCTGTAACGGAAGTTTTAGGAGTGGTATATGATGTTCATCCACACTGACTCACCTGACCGCCTCTGGCTTTAGCGCACACAACTGCTTCCAGCCGGCAAGATCTGTTGTCATGGGGTGTAGCTGAGGAAGTTATCACCTGGGTGGGTGGGAGGAGCCAGCTTGAAATTGTTCCGGCCAGAATTAAAGGGAAAGACAACTGCCAGAAAGTGTGGATGAAGATCATGCACCACTCCTAGAACTACTGTTACAGGTGAAAACCTGTTTTTATCTTGTGTGTTGTATAATGTTCTATGATTTGGACACCTTTAAAAAAGGGATCTGAGCTCAAAGATGTTCTGAATATGAAGAAAATGAAAAGAAAACAAAACAAAAAACAATCATGAGGGAATTTGTGTTCAGGCTTTAGACAGAAGTGCTCAACTCCGCCCTCCCAAGGTTCAGGTGTGCTTTACTGCCTCGGAGATGTAAAAGTGCTCAACTACTCTGACAGGGCCTCATCTGGCAACTACAGCCAGGATTCAAGGAACTTACTATGATTAGTAAACTGGCTAACCAGATAAACAGAACTGACTAATTGTAAACTACTGTCTGTATTTACATAACCCTCAAGACAAAATCAACAAATATACACTGATTATTTAAAAAGCTTTTATCACAGGAAGAATCCTAGATATACAAAATGTGTCCAAACATACAATGATTTTGTGTTTTTTTTAAAGCAGGTTAATACCCTCGTATACACCAGATGGCCATGAGATCACGCTAGGTTCTAAATTATTGCAGTATTACAGGAAATAACAGTGATATTAATGACATTGATAAAAAAAATCTAATCTTTAAAGGTAAAACTTGCTTGGGACCTGATTACATTTCTGGACATTTATTATATTTACTTTCCACGTGCTTATTGATCCCATTAAAATTGTTGTTTGATTCCTGTTTAATTAGTGGTTTTGTTTCTAAGCAGTGGAAATGTGCAAACGTCGTTCCCGTATATAACAAGCATTTGTTAATGCCGAATGTTTGCTTGCTGGCATTGGTGGGGTGTGCCTTTGGGTCGTCAGGCATAACGGCCATGCCATTTCACCACACCCTACCCTGCAGACACCGACAAGTGTTACGGTGTGCCTCGGGGTCTTTGGCCCTTATGCTCACCCCATTCCATCAGGAAATCTGGTGAGATGGGTGCAGTATAGGAGAATGGGGTGAACTTTGGGGCCAAGAGTCCAAGGCACACCTCGATGCCTCTCACTGGCTGCAGGGTGTGGGTGGGGTGGAATGGTATGAGCATTACAGGTGACAATCCCAAGTCACACCCATGATGCCTGTCAGTCTCTACAGGGTGGGGCGTTATGGTCGGAAAACCTAACGCCTCAGGCGTTCGTTGGTATTTTCACTCCAAATTTTCAACATGAGTTTTTTGTGACCCCCAGCTTATGAACAGTGGTAATATCAGTTTGTTAGCCAAAAGCTGATTTTGCACAGTGACTACGGCATTTGGCACCACAGGTGCGAAAACACATTTCGAACAGGATGTGAAAAATGATAGCTGTACTGTTTGTGGGGAGGTGTAAAAAATGGCAATATTAAAAATCTGCAGTGAAAATTGTAAAAAAAAAACTGGTGAAGTCACGAGTATGCGTAGAAACTGCGCAACACACACCCTTAATGTAATTACTTTGGGGATTTTTTACAGCAGATTGTCAATACAGGCATTTTGGGACCTCTGCTCATGAACAGTGTCACTGTCATTTTCTTAATCTGTTCTAAACATTGATTTCCCACAGCGACCACGCATTTCTGCGCAGAAAGTGAGAAAACACATTTCGGCCATGTTGTAAAAAATTACAGCTGTATTGTTCATAAGGAAGTGTGGAAAAATGCCAGTGGTGAATATCTGGACTGAAAATATTACAAATTCATGAACTTGCTCGGGTGTGTGGAAACCAAATTTTCAACATAGCCATTTTAAGACCTCTGCTCATGAACAGTGTCTCTGTGATTTTCTTAATCTGTTCCAAACATTAGTTTCGCATACCGACTGCGCCATTCTGTGCTACATGCATGGAAACACATTGCTCATAAGGGGGTGTGGTAAAATGGCAATGTTGAAAATCTGGAGTGCAAATATTAAAATTCGTGAACTTACATGCGTGCGTAAGAACTGCATAGCATGCGCTCATAAAACAATCATTTTGGGAATTTTTCCCAGATTTTCAACATAGGGTTTTTGGGGAAGTACCTCATGAACTGTGACACTGTCGTTTAGTACATCAGTCCCGGAAGGTGGTTTCGCTCAGTGACCGCGAAATCACCTTCCGGGACCAAATAACAAAATGACAGTGCCAAAATTCATGAGGTGGGGTCCCAAAAACCCCATGTTGAAAATTTGGTGAAAAAATTCCTAAAAATGCCAGAGATATGTATCAAAGTTGAAAAACCCCTATTTATCCCATTATGCAGCTTACCGGCATTTTCTCAGTTCACAGTCTGCTTTGAAGAGTGCAGACATGTTCCCGGTCCACCGAAGATTGTCGTGCCAGACTCTGGATATAAGTATAGGGTGAGGGGGGTGTGGGGAGGCAGGGTGCACAAGGGTGGGGGTCAAGACAGTCAGCGAACCGTTTTCTTTCGGTCTTTTACTTTTGGAAGGCAGCGGGGCGCTTGCCACGCTGAGGTGGGCTCCCAGCATGGCAGCTGAAGTTTTGGGGGCCAGTGGAGCCGATGGGGATTGGGTAGCTCCATTGGCCATAGAGATTTTGCCCGCTGGGGTGGGCTCCCAGCGTGGCACCTGAAAGATGTTGGGGGGCAGTAAGCGGACATTTGCCATGCTGGGTGGGCTCCCTGCATGGCACTTGCAAAGCTGTTTGGGGGGCCAGTGGAGCCAATGGGGATTGGGCACCCCATCGCCTTACCAAGTTGTCACGCTGGGGTGGGCTCCCAGTGTGGCACCTAAACTCTGTTTGGGGGTAGCAGGCGCGGCTGACGGGGATTGGGCACCCCGTCGGCCATACAGTGTGGAGGGTGGCGTGAGCACTCTGGGTGGGCTCCCAGCGTGTTACTTTCAGCCGAGGAGGGCAGAGGTTGTCTATGACAGCTCTTGCACTGCAGTGTGTGTTAGGCACTTTGCATACTGCCGACGCCAGTATGCAGATTGGCTCACACGCTGCAGTGCCTTTCTTTCAACTGTATGCCGCTGCATTTGCAAACGCTGTCATAGACAGCTCTTGCATTCATTGGCGTTGTGGGGCCGCGCCTGCAAAAGGCAGCAGGGCACTGGAAGTAGGGAGGCACACCTACAAATTCTCATATGGTGGCACTATGTTTCTTGCACATGCGTGCAAGCAAACATAAAAAGTGCCTTAAATCTGATTGCTCTAACTATCGACCAATTAGTCTTACTTCACCAATTTGTAAGTTACTAGAAAATTTAATTAGAGATGTATTGAGTCCCTTTCTGAATGATGTAGACTTGGGAACAACATGGTTTCAGAAAGGGTAGAGGTTGTCACTCTATTTTGATGTGCTTTTATGAGAACATTAGTTCCCTTATTGATGGTCGCAGTCCTTGTGATGTCATCTTTTTGGATTTTAGTAGGGCATTCGATGTCATGCCACATTGGGCCCTTGAGGTAAAATTACACAACTTGAAAATTAATCAGTATATTATCACATGGATTAAAAATTGGTTAACTGATCGCTCTCAACGAGTGAGCATTAATAGATGTTTATCTACTATTGGCTATGTTACTTGTGGAGTTCCACAGGGGTCAGTACTTGGTCCATGTTTATTTCAAGCTTTTGTATCTGACGCCACCTCTTATTGTTTGTCATCTGCTGTCAGATATGCAGATGACATTAAGATTGGGGGACCTTGCTCAAGTCTAGATGAATATAACATTATACAGCAGGACTTAAATCATATAAATGACTGGGTTGCTCATTGGGGAATGAGGCTAAACTACTCTTAAGTGTAAGGTTATGCATTTGGGCACTACAGATCCCCCCCAAAAAAACATATCTGTTGGGGCAATATTTACTGGGTGAGACTACGGATGAAAGAAACCATGGCATTACTGTCTCTAACAACTTAGATTTTTCAAATCATATAAATAAATCTATAAATAAGGCTAATAAAGTTATTTGGTCTATTAAATGTAACATCACTTCAAAACATCCTCAAGTGCTAATTCCTTTATTTAATGCTTATGTTGGGCCTCATTTGGAATATGTGTCACAGCTCTGGTGCCCCTATAAAAAGGCTAACATAAACCAACTAGAGGGAGTTCAGCGTAGATTCACAAAAAATCTTTTAGGTCTGCATCAACTGTCATATGAAGAAAGATTAAATAAACTTGGTCTGTTTTCCTTTGAAACTCATAGATTAAGAGGGGATCTTTTGTTTCTGTTTGATGTAGTACATGACCCTTCCTTGATGGTGGATTTAGGATTAACCTTTAAAGAGTCATCTTATAATATTAGAGGCCACCCACTACAGTTAATGAGTTAATCTTTTAAAAATAATAAAAGAACATTTTTCTTTACGCTTCGAGTGACTAAACCTTGGAATAGTTTTCCTTTGTCTGTTATTGTTAGTAAAGATAAAGCTCAGTTTAAGACTAGATTGGAGAATATATAGAATAGTGGATGGTCGCCCATCCACAACAAGGCTGTGTTTCCCTCGAGGGAGTTAATGACATCATTGAGATCGAGAGGTCTCGCTAATGTCATCAACTCCCGAGAAGGAAACAGCCTTAGTTGTGGATGGGCGACAATCCACTGTTTTATATAGTATATGGTTAGGGCTTATTTCTTTTTTTCGTCGCTGGTTACCTCATGTGTGTGTTTGTTTTTTGTGGAGTTCCTGCTCCTGCTCTATGTCTCGCCGCTGCCTACCACTTGTTTCTGCTTCATTGTGCTCCTGCTGGCTGGGGCTTCTCTCCACTCCTGCTCACTCTCTCTCACAGTGGCACGGTTTATTTTTAAAAAATTCAACAAAAAAAAAATGGTTTCATGACACAGAGCAGTCTAAGGCTGTTTGTGTCAGAAGAAGGAGGATCCACTGTTCTGCCGCTCCGCGCCCACTTATCGCCGCCGCCATGTTTTTACTTTTTTTCTCTCTGATGCAGCCAGTTGAGTCAGCCAATCAGGAGGTAGGACAAGGCTGAAAAGTTGTACTATCGATGTGACATCAGAACGATAGTACAACAACTTTTCTGACCTTTGAACTGTCCTACAACAAGATTTGAAAAGCCACTGATTTCAATCTACAATAAGCCCTAACCATATACTATTACTTTATATCTGGCAATCAGTTATCTTACTATTAATTCTGACTAGCATATGAGCTCTTATGGGCTATCTGGCCTTCTTGCTCATTCTTTCACCTTAGTATGAAAGCACAATAATCACCTTTTTATACTGCTCTTCCTATACATTGTATCCCATATTGCTTTACAAGCACTGAAAGAGTGGTAGTGAAGTGACTGTGAGCATGTAATGCAGCCGTTTCACACATCAGCAGCTACACCGCCTTGGGAGAATTGCACAAACTGTTTCTATAGGATAGAGAATGTGACCAGGACAACAAGGGAAAATCTCTTGCTTTTGTGAAAAGTGCCTTGGGTTCTTTTACTACCACCTGGACACCCACCAGGACAGCACCAGAGATGGGTAGAAGTGATCTCAGTTTAAGATTTCAGCTGAAGGATGACACACCCCTAGTACTGCACTTATGTGCTTGTATTTATGGTATGAACCCTATCCTCGTGTGGGACTAGAACCTACGACCTTCTGGCTCAGAAGTGAATGTGCTGCCAACTGAGCCATACTGATACCTTGATAGGTGAAAATGTGCTCATGGTACCTAAAAGCATGTGCTAGTAAATGTTCAAAGCTTAATGCTTCAGCGGAGTTAGCCAGGATGCATCACAGTACCCTGCAGAGTGCTGCAGTATATGCTACAGGGCAACAGTGCAGTTCTGTGGCAGTTAAGCTCTTCTGTATGCAGAAATGTGTGAGATATTTTTTACTGTGTTTGATCCTGGCTGACTTTGCTGTATTTCTTCACTCCTGTAAAGATTGCAGTAGAAGTGAACTCTGGTTTGTTCCTCTGAAGGCACTTTTGCTTGCACCTTTTTCTGGGACTGTGACAGAATTAGTAATCACAAGAGATCCCACTTTGCAGCCTGTTCCAAAAGAAGAAATCCGTGTCTGTCTGAACCAGTTTTACTTCGGTACTGCTTCTCTTTGTGAAAAAGATGATTTCTAGGGACATGGATATGTTGTTCATCCACACTTATTGGCAGGTCCCTTGCCGCTTTAAATCTTGCCGGAAGGTCTTCAGGCTGGCTCCTCCCACCCACCCAGGTGGTAAAACTCTCGGCTCCGTCCCATGACGCCAGATCTTCCTTACCGCTTGGAAGCTCAGGTTCCCTCCTTAGCGCTCTGCGTTTTTGACTGGTTCCTGAAAAGTTCGGTCTTCAAATTTATTAAAGTATCCTTGAATCTTCTATCTTTTCTTCTTCGCTGCAGCAATGTTTTTTTCCGGCCCCAAGAGACGTACGGTTAGTTCCTCCAGGAGGGACTCGCACTCCACGTGCTCTTTTTGCCTGGACTTGGATCACGATCCTCGGGCTTGCAACTTTTGTTCTGACCTTTCGGTCAGCTCTCCGGAGGACCGCACAGCCCGTTCGGGGCTCGGATATCCGGTAGTTTTTTCCGCTCCGGAGATTCCATCGGACTGGCGGGTGCCCGCTTCGACTGTTTCTCTGCAGTCTTATCCTGCCGGGGAAGGGACGGGGATTCCCCTTCCCTCTCTTTCGGTTGCGGAGCTTATCCCGCTCTCCTTGGATTCCTTACATTCAGCTTCGTTCAGGGGCTTCGTCATTCCCTCTCCTCCAAGGGAGAGGAACCTTACTCTTCTCGGCCTGTGTCTAAGGGGCATGCGGGAGTCTCTTCGTCGGGAGCGGGAAATTTCCCCTCCCTCATTGGCTGACGCTCTACTTCGGTCAAGGTTTCGGCTTCGGCCTCTGGCCTCATGGTACCCCCGTCAGGTCAGCCGGCCAAAATCCCCATCGACGTTGTCGAGTCTCTCGACCCGTCTTTTGGGGGATCTGCTGAGGCCGTCTTCCCGCCGCCTTCGGCAGAAGTCGAGGCTCTGTCCTCCACTTCGGGTTGACAGCCCTCAGTCCGTTCTTCCGAGCCGAGGGAGGAGCGGGTGCTCCCCGTTTCTTCCCAGGCCCGCCCTCGGTTACCCCGAGGATTTGGGTCTCGGTCTATCTCTTGGTCTAGCCGCTCACGCCGATCTCGGCGTTCTCGTCGGAGCACCGGGTTAAGGAAGTGGCTGCCGTTCTTCCTCGTCCCCCTCCTTGGATGAGGAGCGGTTTCGATGCCGTTGGCATCGGTGTTATGAGGAACTTATGTGGCGACAGCAGTTGTCTGGGTTTCAATCGACCCTGATTCATTCTCCAGATAGCAAGCAGTCGCCGCTTGGTCGGCAGCCGTTCGAATCGGTCGAGGAGCCTTCTCCAGGACCGGTTGCTCGTTCGACACTCGCTGCCCCTCCGCCTTCGGCGGAGTCCAGGCTGGACCGTGGCCTGTCCTTCAGGTCACTCGGTTCCCTCACTCCTGCCTGCCCCCGGCGGACGAAGAGTGCCTCGGGCCTGCGGCAGCTTTTTGCAGACCCTTCGGAGCCTGGAGCAGGCTCTGCCATGTTTCCTGACAGGGAGGACCCCGGGTCTTCCCAGGAACATCCAGTAGACGACAGCCCATCGTCTTCTAAGGGTCTACTTCAGCTCATTTCAGAGTTTACTGGAATGCGGCTTAAGCCCATCTCTGATCGGGCTCCTTACCCCCTTCTGGAGATTCTGGATTGAAGGGGTTCTTCCACGGAGGCCTTCCCAGTGGCTGAGGCTATTGTGGGCCCAGCCTTGGAGCTATGGCGGCGGCCTACTTCTTGCCCTGCGCCTTCGGCCAGGGTAGCTCGGAGGTATCCTATCCCGGTCGGTTCTCTGTCCGGTTTCTCGGAGCACCCCTCGGCTGAAGGGGTAATTACCGACGACGTTTTCCAATGTCTTGGAAACGCTGGGGATGTGGACAGACCCCCCGACAAGGAGTCCAGAAGGATGGACTATGTCGGGCGTAAGGTTTACACTGCGTCCTCCCTAGGCCTCCGTCAGGCCAGCTCGGTTGCACTGATGGCACATTTCTCCCACACCCTTTTGGGCTCCCTGGACGAGGTTCTTCCTCATCTCCCAGGTGACCTGCGGACCACGGTTCGACAGGTGCGGGACCAGGGTAGGGCGGTGGCGAAGCCGCAGCTCCAGACGGCTCTGGATCTAGGCGACTCCTGTGCCAGATTGGTGGCGGCCACAGTGGCCATGCGCCGCAGGGCATGGCTGAGGTTAACATCCTTCTCCTTGGAAACCTGGCATGAGTTGGCGGACATCCCCTTCTTGGGGACTGACCTTTTCGGCCCTGGAGTGGAGGGATACATCCATGGGCCCGAGAAGTCCGATGCCACTCCGGACTCGGTCCTCTCGCCCAGGGGTCAAGGGCAGCCGTCCAGCCTTGCGTAAGCCCCTTTGCCCCCTGAGCCCTGGGGCCCCCCTGGCCCAGCATGAGGGCCAGCAGGCATGCGCTGGGCGGCCTGTTGCCAAATCAGCGTCTTCCTCCAAAAGGAAGCGGAGAGAGGCAGGAAACCGAGGGGCTCCTCGGCTCCCTCCCCCTCTAAGCCTGCTCAGTGATGGGCCAAGGGGCATTGCTCTGGCTCCGTCGTCCCAGCCCGGGTTTTCCCGTGGGGGGACGGCTCCGCACCTCGTTCTGGAGGTATTTAGGGTGGATCCTGTCGCAAGTTGCGAGCGGATCCCCTTTGAGCCGTTGCCCCACGGGGAATTTGAGTTCACTGCCCCTGTGTCGGTCGTCCGACATGCCTGGCTCTCTAGTTAGAGATGATCAGGAAGGCTGTGGACCCCCCCCCATTCAACCCTGGGTTCGCGTCCAGGTATTCCTGGTCTCTTACGGACGGGGGCTTGCGCCCATCCTCCCGCACGCCTGGATGGTCTCTCTTCTGCAGACATTCCATCCTCAGAACGTGGCGTGTAGCTGTTTCCTGGTCTCCAGGATGTACCTACTCCTTGTTCCGTCCGTTTTTGGGGGAGGCTCCACCCCTTCTTGGGGGGAGCTGCTTACAATTCTAACACTTCCTTGCTCAGCAGTCTCTGCGGCATGGAAGGGTCCGGATGTCACCCCACCTGGAAGGCAGACTGGTCTCCTGTTTCGGTGAGCCGAGTGAGAACTCGTATCTTAGCGGTGAAGCTTCTTCGGGACTAAGCTCGACTTGAGTCCGAGCTCAGCTCCGGGCGAACAGGGCGAGGTTCTTCCTCCTTTGCCGGTCGGGTTGGCTGGGAAATTGCGTCCTGCCAGGACCTCCTGGGCCTCAGGGCGGCCTTCCCTTAGTGGGAGGGGCCAGCCAGAGGTCTCAACGCTGTGTCCCGTGGACCAGTTCGTGACTTACAGCCCAGGAGTTAGGAGACCATTCCCTTGGACCGTTCTAACTTTGGCAGGAGACTATACTGCTTGTTCGCCCTGAGTTGCCGGTCTTCTCCGACCGATGCTTCTCGGATGGGTGGGGTGCCCATCTTGGGGAATACAGAGTGCGTCGCCTCTGGTCCTCTTGTGAGTCCCGATGTCCTTCCTGCTCGCTGGAGACAGACGGTCCGATTAGCCGGCACCGCTCGCTCTGCTTGTACAGGGTCTAGTGGTCTAAGTCCAAGTTGGCTTATTCCAAGACCATGTGCTACCTACTCTGCCAGGTTCAGTCTATCCCCTTGTCTCGGTGCAAGGAGGTTCTCCGCATTGGGCGGTTGCGCAGTCGAGGCTTCCTAGCCATTTCATGGCAGGAGCCCAATTCCCGGGCTGCGGCCCTGAGCCGGGCATAGGCTGCGCCTCATGAGTGTCTCCCCTGCCGGGGGTAGCACAGGATCTTCTCCCTTTCCTCAGGAGAATACTAGGCGAGACTGTTTTTTGCCCCTCAGCAAGGCTTGCTGTGGGGATGCCATCGAGGGCCACAGACCCCGGGCCCCTCGTGCTCTCCCATTTCCCTTGACCTACGGGCAAGGCGAGGAGGATTTGGCGCAGGTGATGCTGGTAGCCCCAGACTGGATTGCGGTGCTGGTATCCAGCTATCCTCAGTCTCAGCCCCAGGCTCCCGAGCGGTCTCTAGTCCACGGTCCTGTCTTTCCTTTTCAGGGAAGGTTATCCATCTGGACCTTCAATCCCTGCACCTGTTGGCCGTCCCTGTGCGGCTGGGGCCAGGCCTAGGGTCTTCGGCAAGGTCCTCGACCTTGGCAGCATCCTGCTAGAAGTCGGCCAAGATGCTTGTCCTTTGGGAGAAGTTTTCCTTCTTCCGATGATGGATAGGCGTTACCTTCCCGTCCCTGGGCATAGCATTCCGGACCATTGCGGTCCATCCTTAGACCAGGGCTTGGTCGACGACCCTCTGGGTGCTTCTGCGGTCACCACTGTCTTCCGGCGCGGGCGGAGTGTAGCTAGTGAAATGCGGAGAAGGTGGTCTCGGCACTTCTAGGCCCACCCGCCTCCCCTTTGGGAGAGTATCCCGCTTCATGGGATCCTTGCTGGTATGGGCTAGCTCATGAGCAAGCCATCGAACCTTTGCACAGGTCGTTTCCCCACCCGTTGTGGAAGAACACCTTTTGGGACCCTCCGCCATCCAGAAGGCTGGGAGAGTTCCAGGCGCTCCTTTAACCTCCCTATCCGGTCGTTTACAGGGACTAGGTTGTCCTGCGCCCCACGCGAAGTTCCTCCGGAGGCGGTGGCGGAGTCTTCCCTTCGGGGGGGTATTGCCTCTGCCGGGGTTTATCCCCATTTACACCTCGGAGGCCGTATTCAGGTTCCGTGGGAACCTTTTTAACGCTCACCTCATGAGAGCATAGAGCTAAAGTTCGGGAGAGGTTCGCCAGCTGTTCATCACATTTGCTGAAGCCGCATCTGGCAGATTGCAGCCCAGTGGAAGACAAGCGGGTGGGTCACCCCTGCAAGGTCTACACTTTAGGCGGGCAGGCATGGAGCCTCCCTGAGGGATAAGCGCTCTTTTTAACCCGTCCTTCCGCTGCATCAGTGGCTGCTTCCAGGGACACTCTGGTCCAGGATATCGCAGAGCTTCTGCCCGAGCAGGCTTACCGTTCCCCTTCCACATGGGCACCGGAATTACGGCCAGTGCTGGTCGGGGCCTCGTTCTCCAGTCTTTCTACCTAATAGGGTGTGCGCCTTGCCTCCCTCCTCCCAGAGAACTGCTAGGAGTCTGCCAATAAGTGTGGATGAACAACTTATCCATGTCCCTGAAATACAGGTTACTCACCTGTAACAGGAGTTCTAGGATGGTATATGTTCATCACACAATCTCCAACCTTCCGGCCGGCGCCTGGCACCAGCGGCCTAGATCTGGCGTCATGGGCGGAGCCTAGGTTTTACCACCCGGGTGGGTGGGAGGAGCCAGCGTGAAGACCTTCCGGCAAGATTTAAAGCGGCAAGGGACCTGCCAATAAGTGTGGATGAACAACATATACCATTCCTAGAACTCCTGTTACAGGTGAGTAACCTTTATTTACAGTACACAATATATGAGTACAGTAAATGTATTGTTTCCCAGATATCACTGCCACTGTGCAGTTTTGCTGTTTCAAGAATTGTTGCAAGGTGTAGTTGGTTGTAATCAATGACAAAAAAGTCAGCACTGACTGGCCTCTATCAGACTTGTAACTGTGTTCCAGTGATGATGTGAGTCTGCCATTTTTTTTTATTATTATTAGACTCGGAAAGGATGTTGTACTCTTGCAGTCCTGTCATATTGTTCCATTTCTTAATGATGACTACAGTATAAATGTTTTACATTGATTTTGGCCAGGAGAGGGAGAAGGATAAGCTTGACTCGTGTCCTCAACAATTGGCCATCTTTTTTCTTGGGTTTTTTTTATTAGTTTTTCCCGCCCATTCTCCCCAACCACTCCTATCAGACCAGCCCCCACCCACCCGTCATTCAACTTCTCTAGGGCTTACCTTGCTCTATTCGTCCTCGCTACAGGACCTGCTTAGTAGGGTCTCGATAGCTAGTGCTGAGCCCCGAGGGGGATCTGGCTTCATCCTGCGATTGTTTTTTTCCCTCCAAATGTTCTGCCTTTGGCTCATCGTGCATGCAGTGTCTGCACTCCACCTCCACTGGCCTACTTGTGGGGTCCTGACCCCTGTGCGGTCCCACTGTGCTGTTGGCCAGATTCCTTCAGGCAGCAGGTGAGTAGCAGGACACAGTCACCTTCCCTGATGGGGAGAGCTGTTCTGAGACTCAGTCATCCTCCCTCCTCTGGCTGGCTGCCAAGCAACTCTGCTTCCTTCCCGAACCAGGGACACTGATGCATGTTGTCAAGTCATAGGCCAGAAGCTATAACATTGTCAAGTAGTGTTCTGTTATTATTAATAACAATAAAATAAAGTTATACAGGCTAGCACGTCACAAAGGCAGTACAAACAGAAACGGAGTCCTTCATCTGAGAATCTCTTTTCAGTTTAAATCTCAATATCTCTATCTCTCTCTCTAACTAACCAAAGAAAACATTGCTCTTTTTTTATAAGCTGTTTTTCCCTTGACCTGACCAATCTGAAGAGTTCTAGACTTCTTAATGGGTGCCTTTTCTGTCTAGAGCTGACTTCCTGCTGACAACTCCATTAGCAAGCTTGTGAAGGTCAAAAGGACTCTCAGTATCAACCCCCTGTGTTGCAAATTACTAACTTTTTTAACAAACCCAAGTAGCTATCTGCATACATTTCAATAATATACTTATATGCATTTGCAAACTAGGGGATCCTAGTTTCAAATGCACATTCATATATACTTCTTTTAATCACAGAGAAGCAAGGGGAAAAAGAAAGAATTGAAACAGCAAGTGAGGAAAGGGAGATAACGGGGTGGGGGAGTTGTGGGACCATCGGTGTGGCTAATTCCTAAGTGCCACAAGAAAAAGTTAATTGTACAATCAGACAGGCAAGAGATAGACAAGTGACAATAGGAGAGGACAGAATAGATCCTTGCTTTTATCTCTTTGCATAACAAATAGGTCAGAGCCTTATCCTAACCCTGTCACAGTGCAAGAGGAGGCAAGACATCCAGTGCCTCAGCCTTCCCCATCACTGGGCCTGCTTTTTTTATATATTTTTTTATTTTTTTTTATTTCCTGTTCTAGGGATGGGAATACAATATTCTAGCCACGCTGTCTGGCATTTTCCTTTCCCTTTAAATCTTGCCAGAAGTCTTGACGCTGACTCCTCCAACCCACCGGTGTGGTATAACTCTCAGCTCCGCCCCATGATGCCAGATCTTCCTTTCCGGTGGAAGAAGCAGGTTCCCTCCTTACCACTCCCGCGTTGAGTAGGCCCAGGTACTCAGATCTTTGGATTTACTTCCAAAACGTAAACTCATAAGAGTTTCATCTTCAGCTCAATTTTCGATCGCAACCGTGATGGAGGGCCAGTCCTCACCCGGATTTCACCGGAGCCCATGTGGGCAGAAGATGTTGTGTACCGAGCCACACACCATGTGAGTTTACAGCCTGGACCACAAGCATGATCTCCAGGCTTGCAATATCTGCCATTTGTTTCACGTCCGTCATCAAGGACCGCCTCGCCCACCTGAAGTTGGGCCGCCCGGAAAAATTACATCCGCCGGTCAAATCCAAGGACACCTGTTGGGTGGTCTTTGTGGCTGCGGGGTCTGCCGCGCAGTTGGAGCAGCTTAAGGCCTTCAAGGAGGAGGAGGAGGAGGCGGCTCAGGCCACTTTGCAGTCCTCTTATTCAGGCTCCTTCAAGGAGCTGTACCAGGCTCTCCTGACCAAGGTAGTTGGGACCTTTGGGTTCGGGCAGCTCTCTATCACACAAGAAGGAGTCCACGAAAGAAAAGAGGAAGACTCCCCGTCGACATTCTTGGGACTGGGAATGCTCTCATCTCAGGAATCCCAGGTTTTGACCACGGTCAAAAGGCTTCATGGTGCCCCCATCAGGCCAGATGGGTCGAGATGCCGGCTGACAATGTGGCTGAGATTTTTCTCAACCCAGTTGACCGGTTGTCATCCGAAGAGGCCGACAACTCTTTGTTCAGGACTCCGGTCACCAACCTAGACTAGGAGGAGCCATGACACTCCCTGGCTCCCTCCGAAATCCCCCATGGCAGCACCCCCAGCAGCCAGGTTTAAGTCTAGGTCTTCCTCATTATCTGGGTCGAACAGATCCCGCTGGCGTCTGTAGTCTCACTGTTGGCACCATGGGAAGTGGTGCCGCTGCTACTCATCATCATCCTCCTTATTTTTTATTTATTTATTTATCAAGTCTGGAATTACAAATACCTTTGAGCCATGGCTCTTTTACAGAGGTTCCACATCAGAGAAATACAAATTATGGGGAACATCAAGACAGGCATTACAACAATGTGGACATTGCAAACAGAGTACAGATTAATACAGTTCAAGGGTAGCATTGTAACAAGGCAGCCAGCGGCATTTGTCAGAGAAAACAGACAACAGATAAGAAGTGCCAGAGTCATAGGGAGAGGGAAGAGGATGGGGGAGAAGGAATGTAGGAAGGTGGTGAGAGGGTGAAAAGTGCAGCATTGGGTATACCAAGATGTGAGGGTAGAATCCAGTGGGGGGGGACAACTAGAGCAGAAAGGGAAGTGGAGAAACAAGGTTAAGTTTGGCAGTCACCAGAGCTGTTGGTAGTGAGATAGTCCCGGAGCCTAGTTTTAAACATACCAATAGTTGGGGCAGAGGAGATGGTTGGGCTGAAGCCATTGAACCAGAGTGGTGCTCGATAAGCAAAAGAGCGTTGTCCCTGTGAAGTGTGACAGTGGGGGACTTTCAGTAGCTGTAGCGTTGATCTCCTAAGGCACCATTTGTTAATTCGGTATTGTAACAGAGTTGAGACCCCAGAAGGTGCAAGGCCAAGGTAGATTTTTTTGACCATGGAGCAGGTGAGAAACTTTATGCGGTTTGATAGTTGTAGCCAGCCTTGGGTGAGGAGAGGCTTCAGTGCAAACTGCATCAACGCTACAAAGATCTGATGTGGCAACAGTTAGTGTTGTCCTGTCCGAAGCCAACACAGATGTCCCTAGCGAGGCCGGTTAACACCAT
This sequence comes from Neoceratodus forsteri, assembly GCA_016271365.2. Taxonomy (NCBI): domain Eukaryota; kingdom Metazoa; phylum Chordata; order Ceratodontiformes; family Ceratodontidae; genus Neoceratodus; species Neoceratodus forsteri. The sequence continues at coordinate 434,541,508 of JADMNL010000024.1, read as the reverse complement.
TTCTCCGTCTGTGGAGCTAGTACAGACTGCCTCAGTTTGGCCGAAGTTCACCTCTCCACTAATTGTGTTGGCATCGCCGCCCCAACAGCTACTGACAAGCGCCCCGACCAAGGAGTCTTGGCCGGCTCAGGGACTTCCCCGTCAACTGTTGGTCACTCTTACACCTGACCACCTGTGGCAGATCCGGAGTGACTCGGGTGGTAGGCCGTTCTATGCGGACTCCTCAGGAGTCCTCACTGTGCTCTCTTCTTCAAGTCCATGGGGATGAAATTGATGCCCATCCAGAAGCGAGCTTGTTATCCCTTCACAGAGATTCTGGATAAAGGGGACTCTCAGACAGAGGCTTTCCCAATGGTCGAGGCCATTTTCGGCCCTGCCCTGGAGCTCTGGCAGCGCCTTGCCTCCTGCCCTCGTCCCAAATGGCCCACAAATATGCATTGCCCACCGGTGCCCTCTTGGGGTTCGTGGAGTACCATTCGGCCGAGGGATAGGTGGCTGACTCCGTGTTTTGGCGCACGGGCAATTCGAAGGATGTCGATAGACCACTGGATAAGGGATCCAAGAAATTTGACCACTCTGCTAAAAAGGTCTATGCTGCCTCCTCACTCGGCCTCCGCCAGGTGAGCTTGGTCGTCATGATGGCACACTTCTTCCATGCCCTTCTGGGCTCTCTGGATGAAATGATTCCTCATCTTCCTTTGGACTTCCAGACTGCGGTCAAGCAGGTCTGGGACCAAGGTCGTGCTGTGGCCAAACAGCAACTTCAGATGGCTCTGGATATTGAGCATTCCTGTGCCTGTTCAGTGGCGGCCACAGTTGCCATGCACCATAGGGCTTGTCTGTGGGTTGCGACCTTTACAGCAGACACTCATCACAAGCTGGTGGACATCCCATTTTTGGGCACCAGCCTGTTTGGGCCTAGTGTGGAGGGTCACCTCCAGCATATCGAGAAGCCCACTGTCATCTTGGACTCCATGACATCCGCCCAGAAGGATCCCAAGGGCTCTAGGCAGCAGAAGCATAAGCCCTTTTGGCCCTCCACTCCTGCGTCGAAACCAACCCAGCATCAGTCTGACCAGCAGGCTCAGTCCTGGCAACCAAGGCCCAAGTCAGTGGCCTCAGTGGTCTGAAAGCCTGGAGGGAAGGGACTCGGTGGCCCTTCAGCCGGATCCTCCTCCTCCAAGCCTGCTCAGTGACAGGATGGAGGGTGCCACCCTCATGCCCGTCATGCCTCCTCTGGGTCCTCCTGTGGGGGGCCGGCTCCACCACTTTCTTCTGCCTGGTCCACTGTCACCACGGACAGGTGGTTTCTGGAAGTGGTCAGTCAGGTTCTGCCTATAGAGTTCAAGCAGTACCCTCCCAGCCAAGCCCGCACCCCACGGGAGGACTTGGCATCCGCAGACACTCAGTCGGCTCTTTGAGATGACATAGCCCAACTTTTCCACAAGAAGGTCATGGTCAGAGTTGCGAAACTCTGAAACACCCAGGGTTTGTTTACAGGTACTTCACTGTGCCAAAGCGGACGGTGGGCTGGTGCCCCATTCTAGATCTGCATGACCTGAACAAGTTCCTCAGGTCCCGCACCTTCAAAATGGTGATTCTGTCCCAGATCACACCATCTCTGGAACAAGACATATGGTTTTGCTCTCTGGATCTTCAGAATGTGTTCTTTCACGTCCCGCTCCGTCTGCCCCACCGAAGATTCCTTCATTTCTGAGCCGAGGGAACCCTCTATGAGTTCCAGGCCATGCCTTTCGGCCTCTTCTCAGCCCCCAGGGTCTTCACTAAATGCACAGCTGTGGTGGTAGCTTGCCTGAGGTGCCAAGGGGTCCGGATGTACCCCCTTCTTGGATGATTGGCTGCTATCGGGTCCCTTCAAGAAGGAGGTGAAGCGTTCCAGGGATCTGGCCCTCCAAACCGGCATTAACCTTGGCCTCCTCGTCAACGAGGCCAAGTCGGAACTCATGCCCTCGCAGGTGATCAGCTTAATTGGGGTGGAGTTCAGCTCTTACCGATCCAGAGCCCATCTCCTGGCGGACGGGGCTGAGGTTCTCTTCTCTTTTGCCTAGTCATTTCTGGTTGGGCACTTGCACCCTGTCCGGGTCTTCCTGGGCCTTCTGGGTTACATGGCAGCTTGCATCAGCATGGTCCGATGGGCCTGCACTCCCTCCAGTGGGAGCTGGCCTGCCAGTGGTTTCAGCGCAAAGGTCACTTAGACTAGCTGATCACTGTGACCCAGCAGATGTGGAACACCCTCCAGTGGTGCTTAGTCCCAGAGCATCTTCAGGATGGGATCCCGTTTGTCCGCCCCGAGCTGATGGTCATCCTGATGACCGACACCTCTCTCACGGGCTGGGGTGCCCATCTGGGGGAACACAGAATCCATGGGCTCTGGACATCCGAGGCGTCCTGATGCTACATCAACCTGCTGGAGCTCCATGCAGTCCGACTGGCGCTGACTGCCATGGCTCCATTTATTTGGGGTTAAGTGGTCTTAAGTCCAGATGGACAACACCACAACCATGTACTACCTTAACAAACAAGGCAGAACGCACTCCCTTCCTGTGCAAGGAAGTCTTCCACATTTGAACTTGTGTGTAGCCTGGAGGCAGATCTCCTAGCCATCCATGTGGCAGGAGCCTCCAATCAGAGAGCAAGACATCTCATGAGTGGTCTCTCGATCCGGAGGTGATTCACAGTCTGTTCTCCCAGTGGGGCACCCCTCAAGTGGGCCTGTTCACCTCCAGGGAGAATGCAAAGCTGAGGCTGTATTGTGCCTGAACCCCAGTGTTGTTGAGGCACAGGCCAGTAATCATAGGAAAAAACAGGAGCAGTTGTAGTATTAGCAAAAAGTGTTTGTTAGTACTAGCAGTGACATAAAAAAGATTGTTCAGAATAACTATTTACAAAGGTAGAATACACTGAGAAGATCCATCTGAGTTTTCCTTCAATCTCTGTGTGTCTGTAAAACACTGCAGCTCTCTCTTATAAGTCTTTGCAACCCCCTTCCTTAACATGCATCCTGTTTTTTTGGTTTTTTTTCTAAAATGTTCTTGTATGTTTCAGGCAGGTGCAGCAAGAACACAATGTCCCAGAACTGAGGCCTTCTCTTCTCCACAGCTTCTGAAAAAGTGCTTAAAAACTGCTGTCAGGTTAACCCCTTGAGTTCCCAATAGCTCAAACTATAATTGTATACATTTCAACAGTAACACTATTTCATTTCTAAACAAAGGGATCCCAACATCAGTTACATTTCCACATAATGATTTGCATATATTTTTATACCAGCTGATATGCAAAGAAGGAAAAAAACAGAAACAAGGGAAGACTGAGAGACAGTGAGAGGCAGAAAATTGTGAGACTGTTGGAGTGATCAAACCTGGTTCTCACGAGAAAATTTCGTTGCACAACCAGACAGACAAGAGACAGGAAAGAACAGAACAGATCCCTGCATTCAGACTCTCCATAACAACTGGGACCGGGTCCTATTCAGCCCTGTCACATACAGGCCTCTTCTATGCCTTCCCTCCACTTCCCTTGATCCACAAGGGTCTTCTCAAGGTCAGGAGGGACAAGGCACAGGTGATCCTCGTGGCTCTAGACTGGCCCCACCAGGTTTGGTACCCTGATCTCCTCAGCTTCAGCAACAAGCTACCGAGGTGTTTGCCCATATGCCCGGACCTGCTCTCAATCAATCTGGGGAAGGTACACACCACGACTTTCAATCCCTGCACCTGACAGCCTGGTTCCTGAGCAGCTAGAGTTCCAGGCTTTGGGTGTCTCTGAAGATGTACTCACTGCAGTTGAGACATCTAGAAAGGAATCGCCCAGAAAATGCTATGCCTTCAAATGGAAGAGATTCTCAGTTTGGTGTCGGGGCAAGGGGTTGGACCCTTCGACCTGTCCAGTGGCAAGCATTTTGGACTACCTCTGGTGTCTCTCCCAAGGGGGACTTCAATCGATAACCCTTAAGGTGCGCCTGGCAGCCATTTCTGCTCACTGTGCGCGGGCCGGTCAGCAGTCAGTGGCACAGGAGAAGGTGGTCTGGCGCGTTTTTCAAAAGCCACATTTCCCCTCTGTGCGTGAACCACCACCACCACCACCATGGGATTTGTTGCTGGTTTTGACAAAACTCATGGGCAAGCCATTTGAACTGATGCACAGGTGTGACATGTCTCGCCTGTCATGGAAGACCACCTTACTGGTGGTTATCATGTCAGCCAGAAGGATCAGTGAGCTCCAGGCGCTCTTGGTGGAGTCTCTTCACCTGGTCTTCCACAGGAACAAGGTTGTCCTGCGCCCCACCCGAAGTTCCTCCCGAAGATTGTGTCGGAGTTTCACCTGAACCAGGTGATGACTCTTCCGGTGTTCTTCCCGAATCACACCTCTGAGGCCAAACACAGGCTCCGTACTTTGGACCTGAGGCGAGCGCTCGCTTACTATAATGAGCACACAGATGGAATTCAGGGAGTGGTTCACCAGCTGTTTTGTAACCTACGCTGAAACCACACCCTGGCAGACCTGCAACCAAGCGAACGATTGGCAGGTGGATCTCTTCCTGCATTGATCTCTACTATAGGTTGGCGGGTCAGGAGCCTCCCGGAGGACTTAGGGCTGATTCCACCCGCCATACTGCTGCATCGGTAGCTGCTTCTAGAGACATCCCTATCCAGGAAATCTGCAGGGGTGCTACCTGGAAGTCGGCACACACCTTCATTTCCCATTACCACATTGACTTCGAGTCACGCTGGGATGCTGGTTTTGAGGCCTCCATTCTCCGGTCCTTATTTCCTAGGTAGGGGGTGTGCCCCTTGCCTCCCTACTCCCTGAGAACTGCTACCAGACAGTGAGGATAGAACATCATATCCACATCCCTAGAAACACAGGTTACTCACCTGTAACAATAGATCTTCCACAGAATGGTCTCTTGCAGTAAGTCATTACTTTCGGGAGTTTGCAGCAGAGGGCTCTGTGACACGGCAGCTCTTCTAGCAGTTTTGTACCAAGGATCGCCCAGATGACATCATCTTCCTGCTTCCTATATGAGTGTGGGCGGTCCCTGGTATCCTCAGTTCATTTTCTCACCGTCTTCCTCTCGCACAGCATCTAGAGCAACTTCTGAAAACAGCAGTCATCGACGAGAAACAACATAGATTCTACACAACCGGGGGTTCTTCCAAAAGGAGCTCCCCCATCTACGGATATGCATTTCTGGACACACACACAGCAGGAGTACCCTTCCACAATACTATGTCTTTCTTACTCATCGATGGCCAGCACACCACCATCGACAATACCTCTATATATTGACGGCTTATAACCGTCAACGTCCTCATCGACGGCTACCACCATCGACAGTGCATCTGTATGCTCATCGACTGCTACCACCGTTGACAATGCATCTATGCTCTCATCAACGGCTACTACCATCAACGATGCATCTGTATTCTCATCGATTGCTACCACCGTCGACAATGCATCAATAGTCTCATTGACTGCTACCACCATCGACGATGCATCTATGTTCTCATCGACGGCTACCACTGTTGACGATGCATCTGTATTCTCATTGATGGCTTCCACCATTGACGAGGCATGTATAATTTAATTGATGGCCTATACCCATCAACTCCCTCATTGACAGCTACCACCATCTACTGTGCATCTGTCTATTCTCATTGACAACCATACCATCAATGTTCTCATTGACTGACATCCCTATCAACGATGTATCCCTATTACTCGTCAGTGGCGCCTCATTATTCTGCCTACTCATTTATGGCAGTTTTGCACTCCCTCATCAATTATGCTTCCAGCACTATAAAAAGGCAATATATAAATAACCCTTTCTGGGTTCCATTAAAGTCACAGAGCCAGAGAGATTTTCCTCAACCTCTGTACTTCACGCATCGTCGACAGCCACCACTCCAGGTGTCCCTTTATCGACAGTGCGCCCTCATATTCATTCTTATTAAATGCCATGTTTCTACCCCTCCACCTTCTTAGATGGACAATCACAGGGGTCAGGTGGACAGAGATCGGGATCCTGGGTTTCCCCCTTCTCAGAAGGAACTGGACATCTCCACTGTAGTACGGCATGTCTTGCATGCCATAAGGCACTCCCTGCCCTCCGATCCAAGGGAGCAGGCCTCCCTCAGCGACCACTTCCTCTTCCTCCTAAGACTCTTCATGATGACCGGGTTCCATTCTCACCCTGGTCACTTCTTCCTTATGTGGAAGTCTATTTTTTAGATAAACAAGAACTCCCGGTTAAACTTCACCGGTGACCTTGATCACGATGATTTCCAGGAGCTGGAATTTCTTCCTCAGTCTTTCTTCTTCGGATGTGGGCCTGCCTAGACTTAGCAGCACCCCCTCGATGACCCTTCATTCTACAAAATGATACAAATATGGAAAGTCATGGGATTCTCATCACAAAAACATGACAAACTAAGGATATGGCAGAATACCTTGCCCTACCAGAGGAGTCTCTTTGGGTGGTTTCCCCTCTAATTAGAAACTTAGCAAAATGCCTCGCAAGCCACCTTTCAGCTGCTCAGCTATTCCACATAAAATGGATTATGTTTATGCCGTCGGTACCTCGACTCGGCTGTTGGCATTTCTTTGCAATGCCACACCTGGCTCTGCTTTTCAGGGCTTATGCCTGATGCGCAACATAAAATAACTAAGGCCCCCTTTTTTTAACAGGTCCAAGTTCTTTGGGCCAGGTACTCAAATTATACTGGATGATTTACAGGCATCAGACAGACCTCTACATATGGTTCATGGCATGTACCATACTCCACATACAACCTACCATACTCTATCTTTTTCCTACTCTGAAAGAGGTTGAAAACAGAGATACCAATACTGGCGGCTCTAGAGGTTGTACTCGACCCACATGAAGCAACACCTGCCACCTGTGGCTCCCGTCCCTACCCTCCCATGGGGGCTGGGCGGCCTGACACCTAGTAACCCACTAGGGTTTTTCTTTTTCCCACCCCTCCTCAACCCAGCCTCTGAGGCCGTGGGTGGTCATTTTTGCCTTCCATTTTTAGACCGGACACACGATCACTGCAGACGAATGGGTACTCCAGATTATACAGAGGAGTCATACTCTGGAATTAATCTCCAAGACCTCCCTCGTCCTCCCTGACATATTCATTATAACCATCAGATCATATATCTATCCTTTCAGAGGATTTGAGGGCTCTACTGGTGATGTACGCCAGTTTCTCCAGTCCCCTATCACATGGGATTCTACTCCCACTTCTTTCAGGTACCCAGACGAACTGGAGACCTCAGTTCGATACGGGACCTCAGAAAACTGAACCTTTCTGTCCAGTACAAACGGTTTCACATTATAACCTTGACTTCCATCATGCCAATACTGAAACAGTAAGATTGACTTTGTGTCCTGTGTGATGTGTCCAGCCCTTTCCTGAAAATTTACTCTCGCTCAGCCCCTTTAGCGCCTAAAATCCTTTGTCTTGCTAACTCTCCTCTGCTGTGACTGTCTGCCGCACAGCTCTCGCCCTGTTCATAAATTTACCCCTCTCTCTCTCTCTTCTGCAGCTGAAGCCACCCCTTGACTAGGACTCACAGCTCTGCCAGTTCCCAAGACTGTGCCCTCCCGGATGGACGGCATCCCTGGAGCTGCTGTCCGAGACCGCAAGCCCTGCCAACAGACCTGACTAGGTACTGCTGCTGCTCACGCGCTTGTGTGCCGGCTTCCCACCCACCCCACCCTCCCGCCCTATCTCGGCTTTTTCATTTATAGCTGAAACGAGCCACATGATTGCTGCGTTTTACTAACAGTCTGCTTTGCCATTGGCTCCTTATTTTCTCTCACCACTAGAGAGTCCTAAGAAAATCAAGCACTCAGGCTATCGTTATCTCTGCATGCCCTGCATTGCTACCTAACTCTATCTCTTGCCACTATGCTGCCCGCTAACAGGTACTTGCAATACCCACATCACCTTGTCTTAGTGATATTTATTAGTATCCTTCTTGGTCCATCAGTCCCACCTGTATCCCTGGCTAAATATCCCGTTGCCCAACTTGATGCTGCCACCATAAAGTACACTGGCACTCTGTCTTACACCCTGACTCTGTACCACTCTTAACTACCCACATTACCCATCGCAACCGTGTGCCTCACTTACCACCCTGTATGATCTACTGGTCACGTTGCTTGAAATCTCCGCATCTGCCCCCTATTGTGTACAGCTATCTTGACACTTCACTAGGTGCTACTCATTAACTCATAAATACCGCAAAGCTAGATTTCTCGCTTTACTGCTCCTTCTACTGCTTGCTGGTGATGTCCACCCTAACCCTGGACCACCCTTCATAAACTCCCCTACCCCACAGCTCACACCCTGTACTCCCCCAGCCCAGAAATTATCCACCTAAATGCCCACAGCCTTACCAGCAAACTACCTGTGCTGCAGATAATGGTCCTAGAGTATAAACCTGACGTTATCATCATCTCAGAAACGTGGCTCTATGAGCATATCACGGACCAAGAAGTTTCAGTTCCTGGGTTCATTATAACTCGGATGGACAGACTCGGACAAGGGGACGGAGTTGCAATCTATGTCTCTACCTCCCTTCAGCACTCAATTGTGCTGAAAGCCACCTCTCCTTCCTCTCCTCTCACAAGGCTATCCTTCTCAACCTGAAGCTACCGTACTCCTCCCCACTGTTTATTGCAGGGGTTTATTGTCATCTTAGCCAACTCCCTTCCCAAGTCACAGAGCTGTCAAAGAAACTGACGGGGCATTGGAACTAGCGGCCTAGCGACCAGAACTGAAGGAGACTCTAAGCCCACCAACAGCGTTGTTCTCCAGGCGGTGAAAGTGCTTGACAGCTTGGTGAAAGCACTAGATGCAGAACTCGACACCTATAACTCCCGGGTGTCTGCTCTTGAGACAAAAACGGAGACGATTGCAGTAGAGGCATGCTTGGCGAAAGAATCCGCCGACAGGACATCTGCTACAACTGCGGGGCTCATCTCGGAGAATAAATTACTCTGATTGCGCCTGGAGCAGTTGGAAAATGGGGCTCGATTGAACCATGTGCACTTGCTAGGGATACCAGAGGGAGTGGAGGGAAATGATCCCTTACAATGTGTCTGCAGCCTGTTACAACCAACTCTGCATTTTGAACTTGTGGAGGCAATCTTCAAAGTTTACAGAATCACACCCAGAAAACCAGCAGAGAACCCTTCATCATCACAGGCTACTGCCCCCCTTCGTTCCACTACTTTAACGTCTCCCTGCACCCCTTCTATACCTCACTCTGCCCCCTCACCTGCTACCGTCTTCTCTGCTTCCTCCTCCTCTACTTCCTCTGCCCACTCTTCATCTACCCCTTCATCTTCACCCACATCTCCTCTGCTGCTGCCTTACAAGCCCTTTTGTCCATTAACCCTGCCAAAGGCTGCGCTTCTGATGGCCTGGACCCCAAGCTCCTCTCCCTGTCTGCTCCTGCTATCGCCTATCCAATCTCCCTCTTGCTAAACCTCTCCTTTGTCTCTTCCACTGTCCCTTCAGCTTGGAAACACGCTACAGTTCTGCCTGTCCCTAAAGGAGGTGATCTCTCCTCCCCTAGCAACTACTGCCCTATCTCTCTCCTTCCTACACTGGCTAAGCTCCAGGAACACATAGTACTTGAACAACTCTCCTCCTATCTTACTGACTGCACCTTTCTCACTCCATTCCAATCTGACTTTAGAAAGCATCACTCCACCGGCACATCCTTGCTATGGCTGACTGACTGTCTCTACGGGCATGGACAATGGCCTCATAACCTCTGCTGTTTTTATTGACCTAGCCATGGCCTTTGATACAGTCTCTCACCCTATACTCCTGTCCTGTCTCAGGTCTGCTGGTCTTTCCCCTAATGCCACTGATTGGTTGAAGTCTTATCTGTCAGGCAGATCCCAATCTGTCCGTGTGGCTGATTCCATCTCCCCACCACTCCCCGTTACCATGGGTGTCCCTCGGGGATCTGTACTTGGGCCTCTCCTTTTTTCAATCTTCCTTAATGATCTCCCTCTGACTTGCACATTGACGAACATACACATGTATGCTGATGACACGATACTGTACACAACAGGCAAATCAGTCCCCAGTGTCACCTTCAGGCTCCAGATGGATTTCAGCAATGTACAATGCTGGCTTAGAGAGCACCACCTCTTCCTAAATTCAAAGAAAACAGTCTCTATGACTTTCGGTACTAGGCAGAGGATAGGAAGGCTCTCCTCCTTACCCACTTTCCACACCATCGATGGGACTATATTAGAAGACGCCTCCTCCTTCCGATACCTCGGAGTTTGGCTGGACGGGAACCTAAACTTCTCTGTTCACATCGATGCCATTCTGAAGAAACACCGGCCTAAACTCAGGACCCTATACCGCAACAGTGGATGTATCCCTCTTCCGGCAAGGCGCAAATTGGTACATAAAATGATTATGCCAATATTCAACTACTGTGACATAGTATATGGAGCTGCCCCCAATCTTCCTTATCTAGGCTGGATCCTTTCTTTAACTCCTTCTGCTGGTTTGCCCTAGATGCCCCTGCCGTGACCCACCACTGCACACTCTACCGCTCTCTAAATTTTCCCACACTTGCCGACAGGAGAACCATGCATGTGGCTAAATTCAACTCAAAATTCTGGTTAGGTAACTCCCCTGCCTAACTCTCCACCTCCTTGTCTGCCCCTCTCCCCTCCAAATACTCCGTCAGATCTGACGACTCCGTTCTCTGAATATACCTTACAGAAGCACAACATCTGGCCAAATGGCTTTCTTCCATCGTCTACCTAAACTTTGGAATCAACTTCCGACCCAAATCCGACACGCCTCCTCAGTCGATTCTCTCTCTACATCCCTAACAAACTACCTAGTGATGAACTGCAACTGCACCTGGTTCCTCTAGGCTTGTCTCTGCTGATGGTCTATATCTCCTCCTTCCTCCAGTAGGGCCAATTAATGTCTCTCTCATCCTAAACCCTCCTGCATCCTAGCTCTTGTACCTCTCCTGTACCACCCCGTTCCTTAGTCTCCAAATCCCCCCTTCCTGCTACGCTTCCTTTATATCTCCCATGCTGACTATGTTAATACTCATGATGCTTGTTATCTCGTTTGGTTTGGCTGTGTACAGTTAAGCTATTTACATGATTTATGTGTACTGTTGTATTAATTGTTGCTCCCTCTCCCCTTCCCCCAGGACATACCGTGAGACGAGCATTTTGTTGCTCAGTGCAGTTTTCCTGGTGAAACTTCTCAATAAATAAATAAAGATATGATGGGTGCCTACCTGCATCCATCCTGCTCATTGCAGGTTTCATCATCTCTACCTACCAGATTAACACTTTATCAGTTTCAAGCACTCCGGTTTGGCCTCTCCTCGGCCCGGAGTGTGTTCACCAAATACCTAGAGGTAGTTGTAACAGCTTTAAGAGGGAAAGGGCACTTGTATCTTCCAATATCTAGACTGACCGACTTGGTCTCCAATACATTGGAGCTGCCCTAGATACAGTCTCGGCCAGAACTTACTGTCTGGCCATCCGGGCATGCCATGCCCTTGTTTCTGGCATCACGCATACAGACTTAGAAAGTAGTCACAGCTAGACAACTGCTATGTCTTCTGGGTCACATGCTCGCTGCTGTCCCTACAGTTGCACTCACCAGTCTTAATATGAGACCTCTTCAGTGAATCCTCCAAAACCTGTGGTCTCAAAGAACAAGAAAAATGTTAAGACCAGTTCAGAGGCACTCCCTCCCTGCCATCAGCTCTGCCTTGATGGTCAGTCAAAACCAATTAATGAACAAGGAATGCCTTTTCAGTCCCTCCCTTCCACGCAGACAATCACCATGGATGCTTCCCGGACTGGAAGGAGCGTGCCCCTGGTTCCTTATCGGACACAGGGTGCGTGGACCACTTCTGTCCCTCAACCTCACATCAGTCACCTAGGGCTGAGGGCATTCCACTTAGCTCTTCCAGCATTCCAACCTTTTTTGACTCTAGCCAGTGGTGGGCAACCTGAAATAAACATGCAGCCCTCAAACCCTCTCGAGGGCCCCCCTGACCACGCACGACTTGGACTAGACCCATTTCACCAGGAAATTAATTAAAAGTGACAGCTCTGAATGCAAAGAAAACTATATTTAATGAACTGGTAAAATCATTAAAAAATTTAAGACAGTATAAATATTAAAGTTAAAATTCAATTTATTTCTTTTTTGTGTAGTGCAGTCCTGTTGTGGTGGCAGCAATGTTCTCAGGGGGTCCGCAGCTTAACCCGCCGAGTGCCGCATGTGGCCCCCGGGCAACAGGTTGCCCACCACTTCTCTAGACCATTGCTGATCCAAACAGACAACTTTGCAGTGGTGTTCTATCTCAACAGTCAGGAAGGTGCTCCAGTCTTCAACCTCTTGACTAAACATTAAAGAACTCTGTTACCTCACTACCTGAAGGCTCTACACCTTCACGCTTGGCCCCTGAATACTTTCATAACCTGTCTACCAGTGTCTTCTCCTGTTACCTATATTCTCTTGGCCTCCCGTAAGCCAGCAACCAAAGCAACATACAATTCCAAATGGAAACACTTTTCCATATGGTCTACCTCTCGATCTTTGGACCCTTATGCTAGTCCATTGACGAAGGTTCTGCACGGCCTGGCCTCACTATCTGAGTCTGGTTTAAGTTAGTCTTACATCAGAGTCCACTTGGCCACCATCTCCGCCTTCCATGAACCCCTGGATGGCACTTTACTGTACCAATATCATCTAGCTAAGACGTTTTTGAAAGGAATGTTACATATTAAAATTCCTATTAGAAGACCCTCTCCTCTGTGGGTTCTCAATTTTTGATAAGAAAAATTGACCCTTGAGCCTTTTGAACCAGCAGCCACTTGTGAACTCCGGTTCCGTTCACGGAAAACCCTATTTCTAGGATAGTGGATATGTTGTTCATCCACACTTATTGACAGAGTCCCTTTCCCTTTAAATCAGCTGGAAAGTCTTCAAGCAGGCTCCTCCGACCCACCCGGTTGGTATAACCCTCAGCTCTAACTCATGATGCCAGATCTTCCTTTCCACTAGAAGATTCAGGTTGCCTCCTTCGTGCTTTCGCATTTTGTAGGCCCTGGCTTCATAACCTTTGGTTATTCCAAAAATTCGTCTTGTTCACGTTAGCGATTGCGATAGTTTTTCCTCGAACGTGGAAGACAGGTCTTCCCCCAGATTTTGCAGGTGTTTGTGTGGCCAGAAGATGACGCGCACCGACCTGCATGCCACATGCATTTATTGTTTGGGTGTCGGCATTGATGCCACAACGTGTGAGTTTTACCTCGCATTCCAACCTAACATCTTTGACGACTGTCTCGCATGCCTTAAGCTGCGGAGACCCGAAAAACGGAACCCACTTGTGAAATCCAAGAAGGCCTGGTGGGTGGTTTCCACGGCCGTGGGATCTGCCGAGCATTTAGAGCACATGCAAGCCTTCTAGGAGGAAGCGTCTCATGCCATGGATTCTTCGTTCCGCTCAACCTGGGCTCCACCTTCTTGGGTTCCTTCCGAGAGCTGTGCCACTTTCTTCCAGCTAAGGGTGAGAGTCCTACGGGCATGCACTCCTCTCAATCCTGTAAGCGGGAGAAAGACCCAGGACCATCTTCGTCTCGACGGAGACGCACTTGGGATTGGGAGAGATCTCGGTCCCAGGAACTGGCCATTTTGACCTTGGTCGAAATCGCCTCTTCGGCCGCTGGCTTCTCAGCCTTGTCATCTAGCCAGTTGACCGAAGTGTCGATCGATGACGTTGAGATAATTATCTACCTATTGTCGCCAACTCCGCTCGACAGCTCCTTCTCTCACACTCCGGTCCTTGCTTTCCCAGATGAGGAGTCCCAGCCTGCTGGGAATCCTGCCGAGGAAGTGGTCCCTGACCCCGGGAAGTCATTGGTCCCACCGGTGTCTCCTGAGCGACTGAGTCGGCCTGTCTGATCTCGATCAAGGTCTCGGATCCCCTCGACCGAAAGGCTGAGGAAGGGCCATAAGTGCTGTAAAAGAAGGTGACGCCATTGATCGTCCTCGTCCTCCTCGGCTGAGGAGAGGCTCTGGCGGAAGCTCCATCGGCGCTACGAGGACCTCATGTGGCAACAGCTGATTTTTTCCAGGCACAAACCTACCCCAGCTTCTACCCCGGCCTTTATTTGGCTTTCGCCACCCAGACTGAAGCCAACTCCTCTGGAGCGGAATAAGTCTGTTCCTCTGCCCGTGGAGCCAGCAAAACCTTCAGTTCAGCCTAAACCAGTCTCTCCACCGATTTTGGTGGAAACGCCGCCCAAGCATCCTGTGGGAGGAGCTCCTTCTAAGGAAGCTAGACCGGACACTGGGCTTCCTTGGCACCTCTTGGTCACTGTCACCCCTGAGTGCCCCGGTCGAGTCGAGGGTGATATGGGCGGTCGACCGCTGTATCCAGATACCTTGGATTCGGATGAAACTGGTCTCCATTCTCATCCAGGGGATGATGAATCGGCTGGTGGGATAGAGATGGAGGAAGGTCCTTCATCCTTTCAGGGCATTCTTCACCTCATCTCTCTGAGTCCACAGGGATGCCCCTGGAATCTATCCAGAAAAGGGCGGAGTACCCTCCCACTGACATCCTCAAGAGAGGGGATACCCTGAAGGAAGCCTTTCCTGTGGCTGAGGCCATTGTTGGCCCGGTCTTAGAACTTTGGCAGCACCCTGCCTCCTGTCCAGCTCCATATGGCCCACAAGTATGCGGTGCCCATGGGGTCCCTTGCAGGGTTCACAGAGCACCCTTCGGCCGAGAGCCTTGTGACCGCCTCTGTGTTTAGGCATACTGGTAGTTCTGCCGATACCGACAGACCTCCTGAGAAGCAATCCAAATATTTGGATCACTCTGCCCAGAAGATCTATGCGGCCTTGTCTTTAGGCCTCCATCAGGCAAGCTCAGCCATCAGCTTGGCACACTTCTCCCATGCCCTTTTGGGGTCCTTGGACGAAGTCCTCCTACATCTCCCCGCGGACTTGCAGACCACAGTGAAGCAGGTCCGGGATCAAGGCTGTGCTGTTTCCAAATAACAGCTCCAGATGGTTCTGGACATCAGGGACTCACATGCCCGTTCGTTGGCAGCTGCAGTTGCCTCTCGTTGCAGGGCTTGGCTGAGGCTGTCCTCCTTTCTGGTGGATACTCAGCACAAACTAGCTGATGTGCCTTTCTTGGGCACCAATCTCTTCGGTCCAGGTGTGGCTGGTCACCTTCAGTGCATTGAGCAGTCCAATGCCACCGTGGACGTCACTTCTGCTAAGGGTTTTTCTGGTCCCAAGAAGCAGCAGCAGAAACAGCAGCCTTTTTGGCACTCTTCCCCTGCGGCCCAGCAGTCCTCCTTTCAAGGGGGTCAGCAGCGGCAGGCTCAAGCTTGGTGCCCCCAGCCCAAGCCCAGACCCACCCTGGACCCCCTCTCCCTCCAAGCCTGCCCAGTGATGGGGTGGGGGCTGCCACCCCTACTCCCATCATGCCAGCTCTGAGTCCTTCCGTGGGGGGCCAGCTCCACCACTTTCCTTCCGCCTGGTACGCTGTTACCATGGACAGGTGGGTCTTAGAAGTGGTCGGTCAGGGACTGCCTCTGAAATTTGAGCAGTACCCTCCAAGCTTAGCCCGTGCCCCATGGGAGGAGAGGGTATCCACCCACACTCAGTTTGCTCTCCGAGACGACATTGCTCAGCTCCTCCTCAAGGAGACAGTAGCTGCAGTGGTGGACCCTTCAACAGACCCAGGCTTAGTTTCTAGGTGCTTCCTTGTTCCCAAGCGGACAGGGGGCTGGCGCCCCATTCTAGATCTGCACAACCTGAATCAGTATCTCAGGTCATGCACCTTCTGGATGGTCACTCTGTCTCAGATCATACCATCCCTGGAGCGAAACATATGGTTCTGCTCACTGACTCTCCAGGATGCGTTCTTTCACGTCCCAATCCGTCAGTTCCACCAGTGGTTCCTCCACTTCAGTGCCGAGGGAACCTATAGGAGTTCCAAGCCATGCCATTCGGCCTGTCATCAGCCCCACTGGTCTTAACCAAATGCATTGCAGTGGTGGCAGCCCACCTCGGGGGGCAGAATTTACCCTTGCCTCGACGATTGGCTCTTAGCAGGTTCCACCCAGCAGCAGGTGGAGAGGTCCAGGGATGTGGCCCTCGAGACCTGCTCCCAACTCGGCCTCCTGATCAACGAGGCCAAGTTGGAGCTTGTACCTTTTCAGGTGATGTTCTTCATCAGGGCAGATCTTGACTCTAGTCAAGCCAGAGCTCGGCTCCCGGCGGACAGCGCGGAGGTGCTTTCCTCCTTTGCCCAATCATTTCTCTTTGGGCAACTGCGCCCTGCCCGGGACTTTCTGCGCCTTCTGGGTTACGTGGTGGCATGCACCTCCGTGGTCCGTTGGGCCCAGTGGCACATGCACGCCCTCCAATGGGAGCTGGCCGCCCAGTGGACTCAGCGCCATGGTCATTTCAATCAGCTGATCACTGTGACCCAGAAGATGTGGGACGTTCTTCAGTGGTGGACCGTCCCAGGCCAGTTGTAGGAAGGGATCCTATTTGTCCGCCTGAGTCAACGGCTGTCCTTATGACCTATGCCTCTCTCATGGGCTGGGGAGCTCACATGGGGAACAACAGGGCCTACGGGTTCTGGATCCCCGAGGAGTCTTATTATCACATCAACAGGTTGGAGCACAGAGCAGTCAGACCAGCACTATCGGCTTTCGCTCCTCAGCTCCGGGGTCAAGTGGTTCAAGTCCAGACGGACAATAACACGACCATGTGACACCTCAGTAAACAGGGTGGCAGGCATTCCCATCTGCTATGCAGGGAAGTGCTCTGCATCTGGATACTCGTGAGCCGTCTGGAGCCGGATCTCCTAGCCATCCATGTGGTAAGAGCTTCAAACCAACTGGTGGATGCTCTCAGCCGCATAGGCGAGACATCCCACGAATGGTCTTTCCATCCAGAGGTAGCATACAGTTTGTTCTCGCACTGGGGCAGACCGTTAGTGGACCTGTTTGCCTCCCAGGAAAACACCAAACTGAGGCTGTTTCATGCCCGCCCCTCTCAGCAGGGCTCGCTGCAGGGACATGTCTTCTCGAGGCCGTGGACCCCAGGCCTTTTCTATGCCTTCCCTCCATTTTCCTTGATCCACAAAGTGCTCCTCAAGGTGAGGAGGGACAAGGCACAGGTGATTCTGGTAGCCCCAGACTAACCACGCCAGTTCTGGTACCCAGATCTCCTCAACCTCCGCAACAGGCCCCCGGAGTGACTTCCAGCACCTCCTAACCTGATCTCACTCAATCAGGAGAAGGTATTCCATCCGGACCTTCAATCCCTGCACTTGTCAGCCTGGTACCTGAGCGGCTAGAGTTCTAGGCTTTGGGTCTCTCAGAGGATGTCCTAACAGTAGTGGAAGCATCCAGGAAGGAGTAGATCAGGAAGTGTTATGCATTCAAATGGAAAAGGTTTTCCATTTGGTGTCGGGGCAAGGGCCTGGACCCTCTGTCCTGTCTAGTGGCTAACATTCTCGACTACCTTTGGTCTCTGTCCAAAGGGCATCTTCTGTCATAGACACTTAAGGTGCACTTGGCAGCCATCTCTGCTTACTGGGCGCAGGCCGGTCAGCCGATGGCACAGGAGACAGTGGTCGGGCGCTTTTTCAAGGCCTGGATCACATATCCCCTCCGGTGCATGAACCTGCACCTCCGTGGGATCTACTGCTGGTGCTAGCAAAGCTCACAGGCAAGCCATTCAAACCAGTGCACAAGTGTGCTTTGTCACACTTGTCGTGGAAGACGTCCTTCCTGTTGGCTAGCTCGTCTGCCAGAAGGACAGGGGACCTCCAGGCACCTTCAGTGGACTCCCCTTATCTAGTCTTCCAGAGGGACAAGGTTGTCCTACACCCCACCTGAAATTTCTTCCAAAGGTGGTGTCAGAGTTTCACCTTAACCAGGTGTTAACTCTGCCGGTATACTATCCTAATTATACCTCGGAGGCCGAGTACAGGCTCCATACTTTGTACCTGTGACGAGCTCTCTCCTATTATAAGGAGAGGATAGTGGAAATTCAGGGAGAGGTTCGCCAGCTGTTTGTCACCTACATTGAAGCTGCTTCTGGCAGACCTGCAGCAAAACAGACTATTGCAAGGTGGATTACATCTTGCATAAGCCTGTGTTATGAGTTGGCGGGCATGGAGCCTCGCAGAGGGAATGGAGCTCATTCTACCCGCCATACCGCTGCATCAGGGACTGCTTCCAGGGACATCCCTATCCAGGAAATCTGACGGGCTGCTACCTGGAAGTCAGCAAACACCTTCATTACCCATTACCACATTGACCTTGAGACATGCCGGGATACTGGTTTTGGGGCCTCAGTTCTCCAATCTCTGTTTCCTAAGTAGGGGGTGTGCGCCTTGCCTCCCTCCTCCCGGAGATCTGCTAGGTATCTGCCAATAAGTGTGGATGAACAACATATCCACTGTCGTAGAAAAACAGGTTAGTCATCTATAACAGTAGTTCTAGGAGTGGTATATGTTGTTCATCCACATATAACCTCCCGGCTGCGAATATAACACCTGGCTTCCAGTGTGCTAAGATCTGACGTCATGGAGCGGAGCCGAGGTATATACCACCCGGGTTGGTTGGAGGAGCCAGCTTGAAGACTTCTGGCGATCCTTAAAGGGGAAAGGGACATGCCAAGAAGTGTGGATGAACAACATATACCACTCCTGGAACTACTCTTACAGGTGAGTAGCCTGTTTAGACTCGTATATTTCATATTAGCTCTCTTTTCTCCTTGCAATTTGTTTTTTACTCCAAGGTTATATGCATGAAAACAGGATCTTTGGTTTTTGAGAGCTCACCAGTTCATATTGCTTATTTCCTACCTATTAACATTCGACTGTGATGTCACAAAAGAAGATTATGGTTTCAAGTTGGGAAGAAGCTGTATGGGAACATGTACTCCAAGATATAAAGATCCCATTTTTGTGCAGATTTCCTCAGTAAAAAAAGGGGAGGAAAAAACTGACATACAGGGTAAATTGTATCGAATTATTAGGTTTTCCACAGTTTTCCCAGAGACATCAGTGGCTGTTTAACATATGCTCCCTGGGGAAACAGTAGTAATGTGATTGAACACAGCAGGAAGGTCATGTCAGACAAATCTAATTGATTTGTTTGACTGGGTGACCAAAGTAGTAGACCAGGGAGGGGCTGTGGATATGGCCTACCTAGACTTTAGCAAGGCATTTGACACAATCCCACACAAAAGATTAATAAATTAGCCAGCCTAGGAGTGGGTCCCAGGGTGGGAGCCTGGGTAAAACACTGGCTGGACAACAGGACACAGGGGGTAATAGTAAATGAAGTCGACAGTGAAGAAAGGGTGATTACTAGTTGGGTACTGCAGGGTTCAGTACTGGGGCCAGTCCTTTTTAATGTCTTTATAAGTGACATTGCAGAGGGAATGGAAGGAAAAATATGTCTCTTTGCAGATGGCACAAAGATCTGCAACAGGGTTGATACACAAGATGGGGTGAAAAGGATGAAAAGGAACTTGATGAGGTTGGAGGAATGGTCAGATGTATGTCAGTTTAGATTCAATGCAAAGAAGTGCAAAGTAATGCACCTGGGAAACAAAAACCAAGGGGAAGAGTACACAATGGGGGTGAGATACTGACAACAGCAAAATGGAAAGGGACCTGGGGCTAGTCCATCTCAAACGATCTAAAGGTGGGCCAGCAATGTGAGAAGGCAGTAAGGAGGGCTGGGGGGATACTGGGATGCATAGGGAGAGGCATCACCAGTAGAAAACAGGAAGTTATTGGCCCTCTGTACAGACAGTTGGTAAGGCCACATCTGGTGTACTGGGTACAGTTCTGGAGACCCCATCTCCGCAAAGACATAGGGTGGAGACTTCCCAGAGGAGGGCAACCAAAATGGTGCAGGGTCTGCACCAGAAGACATATGAAGAAAGACTAAAGGAGCTTAAAATGTATAGCCTCTAGGAAAGGAGGGAGGGGGGAACATGATAGAAACTTTAAAATACCGCGAGGGCATCAACAAAGTCCAAGAGGGTAGCATCTTTCAGAAAAAGAGATGTGCAAGAACAGGGGCACAATTTGAAGATTGAGGGGGACAGCTCAGAGGTAGTGAGAGGAAGTATGTCTTCACAGATAGGGTTGTAGATGCATGTAACGGCCTTCCTGGGGAGGTAGTAGAGTCAAAAACAGTGAGGGAATTCAAGAATGCATGGGACAGACATAAGGCAGTTCTGTTGGGGGGTAGGAGGAAGTAGGCTGTTGGTTAACTAGGATCTTCAGCTTATCTGTTAGGTAAGGAAATGGGCAGACTAGGTGGGCCAAGCAGTCCCTATCTGCCATCAAATTCTGTGTTTCTATGTTAACATACAGAGACATTTGATTGGGTGTCCTGCAGCAGGATGCGAGTTCATGCTCTGTAGTGCAGAGTCAGTAATGACTGGAGTCACTTCTTCTCCTGTAGAGTGGTGGATGTGTGGGACACCCCACCCGTAGAGGCACTGGACATGAAGACAGAGCAGGCCTTCAGTGTAAGCCTGCACAAATGTTTGCTTAGTAAGGGAAGCACAGGGTACTCTGGGTAGTAGCGTGGGTAGTGAAATACTGATAAATTAGACTATGTTGTCACAGAATATTTATTCATCCCCTCATGAAGAGGGGTGTGGAGGCAGGTATGATGGACCTAGAGTCCCTACCAATCTTAAATTATTATATTACTGTGATTGTACTACTGTTACACTTCATATGTGCCCACATTAACACATGTGTATGTTTTTTCCTTGTTCAAGTCTCTGGCAGAGGGTGCTGACCTAAAGATGATTAAACCCTTCAATGCAGTAATCGACATTCTGCGAGAGTGCAGGAGCAGTGCAGCACAGCTGTTCTCCAGGTAATTTAAATTCTTGAATATTTGTAAAACAGATGAAAAGGAAAAGGGGACATTTTTCAACCAGGAAAGGCAAACGAATCCGGAGTTTGTTTCCAGGTGCAGTCTGGGAGCAGAAGGAAGTTAAGTTAGGAGGCAGTATGGCACAGTGGTTTAAGGCTCTGAGCTGCAAATCTGGAGAACTGGGTTTGAATCCCACAGCCCCCACTTGCATACTGTGTGACCCTGAGCAAGTTACTTAACTTCCTTGTGCTCCCAGGTTGCACCTGCAAACAAGCTTAGTGTGTATCACCTGGTAAAATAATTGGTAAAAAAAAAAAGTAGCTTGCTCAGGGTCACATAGTATGCAAGTGGGAGCTGATGAAATTCAAACCCAGGTCTTCAGCTTTGCAGCTCTGTGCCCTTAACCACTAGGTTATACTGCCTCCTAGATAACTGCAGAGCCATTCAAAAGGAATATAAAAATGGATGTCTAGATCAATTCCTGAGGGCAAATGGGGTTAAGGAATACACAGCATGATTAAGTGTGGTATTCCGTCTGATAAGATTGGTTATGTGTCTGCTCTTATGGGCAGACAGAAGATTGGTACGGGCGGTCTTCCTGTCTCAGCTAGGACAGATTGAAAGTTCTGAGCATGAAGGACATGCCTCCAATCCCATCACCCTCAGTCTTTTGATTTGTCCTAGCTAGCGGGTAGAAAAATCCCTGACTGGAGGCAGAGCTGAATCAGGTTTGTGGTGTTGGCTGCTTTGTCTTCTCAGAAGGAACCGGAAGGGGACAGGATCAGTTGTGTTCCAGTACAGTAGCTGCTTCTTGTTGTTTTCACAGGGTTCTTGTGGATTTTACTTGGTAGAAGGTTATTTCTTTTCTTTCTTACTTCTAAGGGGCTATCAGGGTATTGTTTTGGGGGCTGTTGGAAGTTTGAAAACTGGTTTGGTGGCTATAAGTGGGCTCATTTGTTGGATGTTTCACTGTGTAACAGGCTGCACTGGTGGAGGCCTATTTCTTCTGATTTAAAACCTATTTGGTGGGATTTGCTTGGGCCTGGTTCTTTGGCTGCTGGGCTTGGAGGGGAGACACAGGGCTGATACACTCTCTCTCGAGTCGGGTGTCTGCCCAAGACCCACCCTCCCCACCCTCCCTCCCCAGAGTTCTGCTAATTTATAGGGGAACACCTGCCCTGCAATTGGAGGAAAAGGCTGCAGGTGCAGCTCATGTAGTTCTAGCCACTGGGGGTTGGATTTAAAGGCTGGGAGAGAGGAGCTTAGGGAGTTGTTCATTTCCCTTATAAGTTTACTGTGTTGTACTGCACCTAGTAGCAGGGTTACCGGTGTACTGTGGGACTGTATCTAAGATTAGTGGGTGACCTGATTAGGCAGTAGGGGTGTATCTTGGACTAGGGGGGAACCTGGTGGCTCACCCAAGGAAACCTACTTGGAAGGGGATGGAACCACATGTCATTAGGGCCGGCATCTTTGGAAGGGTGGTGGGGTGCACAGGGTGGGAGCAGCCATGATACTGGACTGGACTTGGAAGTTCGGTGGTTGCCCAATGTGCTACCAGCTGGCACAGCTAGGAGGAGGTTGCGAGATTAGAGACAGCTGGGGGAAGGGGAGGTATAGTTGGGGAAGGGGAGGGGATCTCCCACGGGGTTGCACCAGGCATTGGGGGTGGGGGCATAGGGAAAGGAGTGCAGGAGAATATTCAGGGGTCACATAGGGACCCTGGCAGAGGGTGTCCAAAAGGACACTACCAAGGAAGCAGGCAGGTAACTGGGGACCCTCACAAAGAAGGGACAACATTCTCAGGGAAGTAGGCAGATGGCCAGGGCTGGACAGAAGGAAGCAAGGCGGGGAGGTGGATCAGACCTTACACTCAATAACCGCTTCAATTCTCTTCTCCTGCTCGAGGATGAGGGAGGTCATGTAGCCATGACAGGGGTGGTTAAAGACGGAAAAGGAGTGGGGGGCAGGAGGCAGGGGCCGGATAGCAGGAAGAACAGAGGGGAACCTGGAATGCAGGAAAATGGGGGGAGCAGTGAATCAGAGAAGGAGGGGCAGGGGGAAGGGGGAGGAAAGCGCAAGGAGAAGGACCAGTTGGGAGGAAAGGTAAAGGAGAAGGACCAGAAGTACAAGGAGGATTCAGTAAAGGGAGCTGAGGGTTTAGGCCAGGGAGCCAGACAAGCAAGGAGGGACTAAATCGAGACAGGAAGGAAGGGAGGACTGAGCCAGGCTAGTTTAGCAGATGGGGAGAAGGACCAGTTGCAAGCAGTGAGGGGGAGTTAGCAAGGTACAGAAGGATACTCAGGAGGAGGGAGGCATAGGATTGGAGGAGGGGTGGCCAAGGTAATAAGGAGAGGGTGGCATGTGGCACCCAGATAGGGGGAGGAACAAGGAGCCGGCTGGGTGGAGGGGCCGGTAGAAAGGATGAGGGACATGGAAGGGGGGCAAATGGAGGAAAAGGAGTGGTCAGAGTGCTCCTGCTGGGGGATTCTATGATCAGGAGTATCAAATGGGATAGGGAGGGAGAAGCCTGGCCAGTTAGAACAAGATACTTCCCTGGACTAATGGTGCACAGGGCTAAGCACGAGGTATATCAGCTGGCAAGGGATTGTGGGGGTTCCCCAGACATACTGGTCCACCTGGGTACAAATGACATTGAGGGAAATAGCGAGCTAGAGATACAGGCAAGATTCAGGGAGCTTGCCAGGGTCTGTCATGACATAGGATGCACAGTTTCCTTCTCAGAAATCCTGCCGGTGCCAAGGGCTAGTGGGGAACACAAAAGGAAGATTAGGGAGATAAACCAGTGGCTCAGGGAGTGGTGTGAGGCCAGAGGGTATGGGTTGATGGGGGATTGGGGGGAGACCTGGAAGGATAAGGGGCTGTATGCTAGCGATAGACTCCATCTCAATTTGGAGGGGAGGGGAATCCTTAAGTTGAAAATAGAGGGGTTCATTGGTGAAAAGTGGGGTTTAAACTTGTGAAGGGGGGAGGGATAGGAGTAAAGGCTGTCGGGGGTGCCGATTAAGGAGGGACTCTGTCTCCACCCCCCGGTGGAGCTGGAGGATTGCGGGAAAAGGCAGACTGGTAAAGTGCAGACCAGGGGAAAACAGAATCCCCATGGGAACACGAGCAGGGGAAATGGAAGTATAGGGAAAGGGTGGAAGGTAGTCCTGCTAAATGCCAGGAGCTTGGGCAATAAAATGCCTGAGCTCCAGGCGATGCTAACTGAGGGAGCAGTGGATGTGGCAGCGGTCACTGAGACCTGGGCCACTGCAGGACACGACTGGGACCTGAACCTGGAGGTTACACTATGTTCAGGAAGGACGGGGAGGGAGGGGGGAGCAATGATAGTCAAAAACTGCATTGGCATAGGGGGAGTAGAGGAGGCGGAGGGAACCGTGGAGGCGATTTGGGTCACCTTGATAACAAGGGGGGGCAAGAGAGTAAAAATAGGAGTGGTGTATAGACCCCCTGCCCTGGCGGAGGAGCTGGAGGAGAGTCTGGTGGCAGATGTTGGGAGACACTGCAGACTGGGCAGAGAAACAGTGGTGGTGTTGGGGGACTTAAACATGCCAGGAACAGACTGGGAGACTATGACATCCTCTGTGACCAGGGAACAGAGGTTGTTGGATGTCTTTCAAGACGCGTTCCTAACTCAGCAAGGTGGGGGAACTGACCAGGGAGATGCGGGTACTGGATGTGGTCCTGGCAGACAGTGACCAGATTGGGGGCCTGGAGGTAAGGGACCCGTTGGCGGGGAGTGACCATGCCACGGTCTGGTTCTGCCTGGACCTAGGAGGGCTAGAAGGCTGCACAAAGACGGAGGTAACTGACTTCAGGGGGACGGATTTTAAGGAAATGGGAAGGATCCTTAAGGAGCATTTGGATGTGATTGGGTCAGACATGGATGCTGATAGTAGGTGGGAAATCATCAGGAGAGGAGTTCAGGATGCTACCAGCACCTGTGCAAGAGTAAGACGAAAATGCAGTAGGGCCCGAAAACTCTGCTGGTGGACCAGAGAGGTCCAGGAGGTGGTGCAGGGAAAGAAGGCATCCTATAGACAATTCAAGTGCTCAAGGAGTGAAAAGGATCGAGGGGAGTATGAGCTGATGGCTAGAAGGGCAACTAGGGTGGTGAGGGCGGCTAAGGCAAGGAAGGAGCAGAACCTGGCCAGGTAAATTAGGAGAGGGAACAAGGGGTTCTTTACATACATTGGGGAAAAACAAAGGGTGAAGGGGCAGATTAGCAGGATTAAATCAGGGGAGAGATGGGCACAAGACCCGAGGGAGCAGGCTGAGGTACTAAATCCATCCTGGAGGGGAATCCAAGCACTCAATGATAAGTTTAAATGCTACATTGACAAGCATTTAAACTAGCAAAGGGGGGTGGCAGTCCAGCAAGGAGGGTACCTACTTGCTCACCCCCCACAGCTAGCAGTGGAACCAGTGAACCAGAGGAGTGGCTATCTCTGCAAAGCAGTGTGCAAAAGATGGAGATTCGGTGCCCAAGAGGTGGATAAGCACAAAGGGCAAAATTCAGCAGGCGGGCAGACAGCAAGGAGAACCAGGATAAATGACAACCAAGGAAGGGCTGGAGTAGAACAGTGAGACAGTCTAGGAGGTCAAATCATGGAAAGCCATGTGCAGATGCCAGGAGCCTTAGCAACAAGATGGAAGATCTGGAGGCTGTCATGGTGCAGTCAGACCTGGACATTGTGGCCATCACTGAAACCTGGTGTAATGATAACCACGACTGGGAGATGGCCATACCTGGCTACAACATATTCAGAAGAGACAGAGCAGGCAGGAAGGGAGGAGGAGTGGCACTCTATGTGAAAAAGGACATAAGGGCCACAGAGATCCAGGAGGAACAAAATGGGGGAGAGATACTGTGGGTTAAGCTGGAAAGGAAAATGGGGACAGCCATCCGCACAGGTGTGGTCTATATAGCACCAGCCCAGGAGGAAGAAACAGCTAGGGAGCTGATGCTAGCCATCCAAAGGATGGCAGACAAGGGTGAGGTAGTACTGGTTGGAGACTTCAATATTCCAGATGTGGACTGGAGCATCCCAGCAGCAGCATCAACTAGGAGCAGATTTATCCTGGACTCCCTTCAGGGTGCCTTCCTCAAGCAACTGGTCATGGAACCAACTCGGCAGAAGGCAATACTGGACCTTGTGCTCACAAACAGGGACAGTGTGATGGGGGTAACAGTGGGGAGCACCTGGGAAACAGTGACCACCAGTCATTGTGGTTTGAAATCACAGAAAGAGCAGAACCAAACCACACAAAAACACGATCCTGGATTTTAGGGGGCAGACTTTGGGAAAATGGGAGATACTTGAAAGAGGCATTAGGGGAATGGGACAGGAATCAGGGGTTGAGGAACAGTGGGCAGTATTTAAAATGGGGATTACAAGAACAACAGAATTATGTATTAAGCAGGTTAGCAAGAGGAAAAGGAAGAGGAGACCATTATGGTTTTCCAAAGAGGTAGCAAAGAAAGTGAAAGCCAAAAGATTGCATTCAGGCAATACAAAAGACACAGGCAGAAGGGATAGGGAGAAGTACCAGGAGAAGCAAAGGAGGCAGGGAGGTCAGTAAGGAAGCCAAAGCTCAGACAGAAGAACACATTGCAAAATCAGTGGGTAGAGGGACAAAACCTTTTGCAGGTACATAAGGAAAAAAGAAAGACAAAGGGAGGGATAGTGAGACTGAAGGGGGAGGATGGGGGCCGCTGGAGGATGACAACAGTAAAGCTGACATACTGAACAGGTATTTCTGCTCAGTCTTTACTGAGGAAGAGGAGGGTAACGGTTTGAAGGGAGTACAAGGGTGAGAATGGTGCAGAAATGGACACAAGTCCCTTTACACGAGAAAGGGTCCTGAAGGAACTGGAAGCAATAAGAGTTGATAAAGCAATGGGGCCAGATGGGGTGCACCCCAGGGTCCTTAAAGAACTAAGAGAGGTGGTGGCTGAACCTCTGGCTATCCTGTTTAGCAGATCACTGGAAACAGGGGAGGTACCCAAAGACTGGAGGACAGCAGATGTAGTCCCCTTATACAAAAGTGGGAACAAAGAGGAAGCAGGAACTACAGACCAGTCAGCCTCACCTCGGTAGTGGGAAGATCATGGAAGCACTACTGAAGGAGAGATTGGTGGAACATCTGGTTGTCAATGGACTACAGGACCCAAGGCAGCATGGTTTCACCAGGGGAGGTCATGTCAGACCAACCTCATTGAATTTTTTGACTGGGTGACTAGGGAGGTGGATCAGGGAGGGCAGTGGACATGGCCTATCTGGACTTCAGCAAGGCCTTTGACACTGTGCCACTTAGAAGACTATTACACAAACTGGGGAATATGGGTGTGGGCAGGACAGTAGTGTGGTGGGTAGGTAACTGGCTGGGTGGCAGGACACAGAGGGTGGTGGTAAATGGCTGTCACTCCACAGAGGGAAGAGTGACCAGTGGGGTACCACAGGGATCAGTGCTGGGACCGGTGCTATTCAACATCTTCATCAGTGACATGGCGTAGGATCTAGAAGGCAGAATTTCATTGTTCGCTGATGACACAAAGCTCTGTAACAGAGTAGACACACCAGAGGGTGTAGACAGAATGAGAAGCGACCTGCAGAAACTTGAAGAATGGTCAGGGGTTTGGCAGTTGAAATTCAATGCAAAGAAGTGCAAGATAATGCATATGGGGCACAAAAACCCTGGCACAATATATCAGTTGGGGAGTGAGGATATAGCATGCACCAAGCAGGAAAGGATCTTGGGGTTATCATCTCTGATGACCTCAAGGTAGGGAAACAGTGTGACAAGGCAGCAGGTAAAGCAAATAGGATGCTGGGATGTATAGGCAGGGGCATCACCAGCAGGAAAGGGAGGTCATAATTCCGCTATACAAGACACTAGTGAGGCCCCACCTGGAGTACAGTGTACAGTTCTGGAGACCATACCTATGTAAGGACATAGACAGGGTAGAGAAGGTTCAGAGGAGGGCAACAAAGATGGTGCATGGATTGCATCACAAGTCCTGTGAAGACAGGTTGAAGGAACTGAACATGTACTCCCTGGAGGAGAGGAGAGGAGGGAGAGAGGGGATATGATAGAGACATACAAGTATCTTACAGGGAGGAACAGGGTGCAGGAAAACACTATTTTTAAGCGAAAAAGATGTTCCAGGACTAGAGGGCATGGGATGAAGTTGGAGGGAGGACGATTCAGAGGAAACATAAGAAAGAATTTCTTCACAGAACGGGTGGTGAACAAGTGGAACACCCTGCCAGAGGAAGTGGTGGGGGCTGAAACAATCACGGGATTTAAGAATGCATGGGATAGACATAAAGGAATTCTGGAGGTCAGGGGTAAGGGGCAACAGACTTCTAGGAAAACAAACTGAACTTACAAGCTCAAATGGGCAGACTGGGTGGGCCATAGGCCCTTATCTGCCGACACTGTCTATGTATCTATGTAAATGAGTACTTCACCTCAGTTTTTACCAAGGAAAATGGGGGTGCTGCATCATACATGGGAGGAGACAGAGATACTGAGGAGGGGGGACCCTTACTGATCGGCGGGTCTGGGGAGAGGGGGAGGCATCACTGGCAGGAAGGGGGAGGGCTAAGCAGGGAGAAGAGGTACCGGAAGTGGAAATCACAGCAGAGAGAGTGAGGGAAGCCCTCAGCTCCCTTAAGACGGAGAAAGCACCGGGGCCGGATAAATTACTTCCCAGAGTGCTGAAGGAACTTGCGGATGTCCTGGCGAAACCCCTGGCGGAGCTTTCACCATCTCTCTGAGGACAGGGTGGTGCCCAGGACTGGAAGGTGGCGATATAGTGCCTATCCACAAGGGGGGGATCAAGGGAGGTGGCAGGGAACTGCAGGCCTGTCAGCCTGACATCGGTGGTGGGCAAGGTGATGGAGGGCATTGTCAAGGAGAGGCTAAGGGGGGACCTGGAAAAGTCTGGGTGCCTGGACGATAGCATGGATTCGTCCCAGGGAAATAGTGTCAGACAAACCTTGTGGAGTTCTATGACTGGTTGACGAGTGCCTTGGATCTGGGTAGACCAGTGGACGTCCTCTTTCTAGACTTCAGCAAGGCATTTGACTCTGTTCCTCACGTGGGCCTGTTGGATAAGCTGGGAGAAATGGGGGTGGGGAACCAGATTATCAGATGGATAGGCAATTGGCTCCAGGACCGGACCCAGAGGGTCGTAGTTGGCGGGATAGTCTCATCCCCAAGAAGGGTCATTAGTCGGGTCCCACAGGGATCAGTCCTTGGGCCCCTCCTGTTCAATGCCTATGTCTCTGACATAAGGACAGGAATCAGGAGTGAGATGAGTCTCTTTGTGGATGACTCAAAACTGGAGGTGGTGGATGTGGAGGGGGGACCTGGAGGCTTTGGAAAGATGGTCTAGAAAGTGGAAGCTGAAGTTCAGTGCAGCGAAATGCAAGGTACTCCACCTGGGGCCAGAAACCTGGGCCAAGTGTACACCTTGGGGGGGGGGGGGGAATGCTACAAGTCTCGATGGCTGAGAGGGACCTGGGGTGGTGGTGGATGTCAAGATGAACAACTCGGAGACTTGTAGGAGGGCAGCAGCCAAGGCCAACAGGATGCTGGGATGCATCGCTAGGAGGATCACCTCCAGAAGGAGGAAAGTGATACTCCCTCTGTATAACTGCTTGGTGAGGCCGCACCTCGAGTACTGCGTGCAGTTTTGGAGGCCACACTTAAAGAGGGACATTAATCTCCTGCAGAGGGTCCAGAGGAGGGCAACCAAAATGATTTGGGGCTTGGGGGACAGGACCTATGAGGAGAGGCTCGAAGAGCTAAATATGTACACATTGGAAGAGAGAAGGGACCGGGGGAACATGATAGAGGTCTTCAGGTACATGATGGGGATAAATAGGGGAGGAACAGTCGGGGTGCTTGGAAGGAAGGATGAGGGGGCCACTAGAGGGCATGGGTGGAAGCTGGAGGGGGGGGGAGATTCAGGGGAGAAAGGAGGAGGTGCTACTTCACTGAGAGGGTGGTGGAGCCATTGAATGCGCTGCCTAGGGGGCTGGTGGAGGCAGAGACAATGGAGGGGTTCAAGAGGGGGTGGGACAGGTACAGGGCACGGGTTCTGGAAGCAAAATCCAATGCAGCAAGAATATCCAGAACTGGGAATGGAGAAGCCAGAGAAGGCGAGGGGGGCAGCAAGGTCAGCACCCAGGGTGGGGGCTGACTAAACGAGCAGACACGAAAGACCATTAGGCCTATTCTGCTGGCATGTTAGTATGTTAGCTGAGGTACTTTGTTCTTTTTCTGTGTTTTTTTTCTCATTTTGACCAAATTCTGTAAGTCACTAGCAGCTGAAGCCCTTCAGACAGTGAAGAAGACCGTGAGAACTGTGGTGCTGCTGGGAATGTCAACAGCTGGAGCCCTGGGCTACTAGAGCCCAACTTCACTTTGTGCAGAGAGGCAGCGGTCCCCTCGTGGAGCCCTGGTATGAAATGGGCCTTTTCTGGAGGAAGTGCCCCAAACACCCAGTCACCACTGTGATAGTAGTCACTGCACCTGTGAGGGTGGCCTTTCATGCTGTAGTCAGCACGATCTGTTGTGAAGGGCTCTGATGCATTCTGACTGGAAGGTGGCATTGTGCACAGCCACTCGTGTGCCCCAGGTAGCGGTGGTCATCTTATGCACAACTTCATATGTCCGCTGAAAAGTGGCAGCCATTTCACGTACAGGTACTCCGACACACTACTCCGTGCATTGAGCATTACCTTCAGTGCTTGGCACATTTTTCACAGTCCAGCATCTCCACCCCTAAAGGAGAGCGCTTAAACTGCAGTGGAGCTGTGCAGGCTGTTTTACGTACAGAACTCATCCTGGGGCCAGAACTGTAAAGCAGCTCCCAGGGCTCTCGATAAGATTTTTTTGGATGAGTACCTGTATTCCTCATTTTGAAGGTGAGGTGATTAAAAGGAAATTCAGATGTGTATAAATGTCTTGCTAGAGTGGACTGAAGAGTACATTTATTAAAAAAAATGTATTTTTTTTTTCTATATAAGAATTCTAGGGACATGGATATGTTGTTCATCCACACTGTCTGGCCAGGTACCTTGCCGCTTTAAATCTTGCCGGAAGGTCTTCAAGCTGGCTCCTCCCACCCACCCAGGTGGTAAAACTCTCGTCTCCGCCCCATGATGCCAGATCTTCCTTACCGCTTGGAAGCTCAGGTTCCCTCCTTAACATTCTGCGTGTAGACTGGATCCTAATTCTTCGGTTCGCCCGAAACTTATTTTAAAATTTTCAAGACTTCGGTCAAGTTTCTCCCTCATGGCTGCGATGGACAAATCGACTCCCAGATTTCGGCGGTGCCCTTGTGGGCAGAAAATGTCCAGGACGGACCCGCACTCCACGTATGTCTACTGCCTCTGCCTAGAACATGACCCGCAGGCCTGCGAATTATGCCGTTCATTTCGCCAACGCCTTGAAGACCACGCTGCCCGGTTACAGCTTGGGTGCCCCGAGAAGCGCTACCTGCCGGTGAAGTCGAAGGAGGCCCGTTGGGCGGTTACCGCGGTGGCTGGCTTAGCTGAGCAACTCGAGCAGATGATCGCCCTCGAGGAGGAGGCGGCACAGGCCGCATCATCCTCTTCCTCGGTCGTGGCATTTATCCCGCTCTGTCTGGGTACCTCATATTCAGCTCTTTTCAAGGAGCTTTGCCAGTCACTTTCCACAAAGGGAGAGGGGCCATCGGGACATTCCTCTCGGTCCAGAAAGAAGGACTCAAAAGGTAATTCCCATCGTTGGCATTCGTGGGAGCGGGAGAGGTCCCCTTCCCCGGACAGTCAACACTCGACTTCGGTTCGAGGTTGTGGCTAAGGCCGCTGGCTTCACGGTGTCCCCATCAGGTCAGCCGGCCAAGACACCCGTCAACGCGGTCGAGATTTTTCTCGACCCGTCGGACGGGCAATTGACTGGTGAAGCCAACAACCCTTCTTCACCAGTTCCCCCGGTGGAGACCGAGGACTTGCCTGTGCCTCCAGTGCCGCAGTCCCCAGTTAAGGCTTCCGAGCCGAGGGAAGAGCGGTGTCCCTCGCCTTTCCAGACCCGTCCTCGAAGCGCCGAGGATCTCTGTCTCGGTCTCAGACATCCTCTCGGTCCAGCCGATCCCGCCGACATCCCGGCGGTCTCGTACCCTAAGTGGCGCCGCCGCTGGCTCGTCTCCTCCTCGAAGAGGAGAGGTCATGCAATTGCGTGCCAACGCTCACGAGGACCTGATGTGGCAGCAGTTACTTCTGTCCGGGAATGTCGACGAGTCGCTGCCTCGGTCATCAAGTGGCTGTCATCAGAGCGGACGAAACAACCCCTCGCTGCAGCCGATGTGCCCAAGCCTGGGCCGGTTGTTCGGCCGAAACCAGCTGCCCCACTGATTGTAGTGAAACCTCCGCTTCCACAACCGAAATCGGGGGCGCCGACCAAGGACTCTCAGTCGGGTCAGGGCCTGCCCCACAGGTTGTCGATCACTCTCACTCCCGACTGTCCTTGGCAGGTGGAGGGTGGCTCAGGCCCCAGGCAGCTCTTCGCGGACTCCTCGGAGTCCGATGACGACTCCTCCCTGTTCTCCAGGCCCATTGACCTGGAGTCCTCCCGGGGCCAGTCGATGGACAAAAGCCCATCGTCCTTCATGGGTTTGCTTCTGCTCATCTCGAAGTCCACTGGGATGCAGCTCGAGCCCATATCCAAGCGGGTCAAGTATCCCCTGACGGAGATACTGGACCGAGGGGATTCACCCATGGAGGCCTTTCCGGTGGCTGAAGCCATTGTTGGCCCAGCCTTGGAGCTCTGGCAGCGGCCTGCTTCCTGTCCTGCGGCTCCGGCCAGGATGGCCAGGAAGTATCGGTCCCTACTGGCTCTTTGCTCGTTTTTTTGGAACACCACTCTGCCGAGGGGTTGGTCACCGACAGCGTTTTCCAGCATTTCAGGAACGCTAGGGATGTGGACAAGCCCCCCGACAAGGAGTCCAAAAAGCCCGACTATGCCGGGCGCAAGGTGTATGCTGCGTCCTCCCTTGGCCTCTGCCAGGCCAGCTCGGCCGTGCTGATGGCACACTTCTCCCACGCCCTCATGGGCTCCCTGGATGAGGTAATCCCTCATCTCCCGGCTGACCTGAAGACCACGGTCCGGCAGGTACGGGACCAGGGTAGGGCGGTGGCTAAACAGCAGCTCCAAACAGCTCTGGACATTGGAGACTCCTGTGCCAGATTGGTTGCGGCCGCGGTGGTCATGCGCCGCAGAGCATGGTTGAGGATATCCACCTTCACGGCGGATACCCAGCACAAACTGGCGGATGTCCCCTTCCTGGGGACCGACCTCTTCAGCCCTGGAGTGGAAGGTCACCTCCAGCGGTTCAAAAAGTCCAGTGCCACTCTGGACTCTGTCACCTCCGCCCAGAAGGACAAAGGCCGACAGCAGCAGCACAAGTCCTTTCGTCTTCTGCGCCTACGGCACGTCTGGCCCAACAGCACCAGGGCCAGCAGACTCGTGCTTGGCATCCCAAACCCAAGCCTGCGGCTTCCTCCAACAGGAAGCAGGGAGGTAAAGGCCCAGGAGGTCCCTCGGCCGGTCCCTCCTCTGAGCCTTCCCAGTGACGGGTTGAGGGGTGTCGCCCCCAGCCTCATCACTCCCCCCTGGGTTCCCCCCGTGGGGGGATGGCTCTGCCACTTCCTTTCCGCTTGGTCCATTATCACCATGGACCATTGGGTGTGGAGGATTAGTGGAAAGGAGCTTGCCCGGAGTTCGAGCAGGCCCTGCCCTTCCGAGCCGTCGCCCCTCGGGGGGGCTACGGGGTCCACAGCCTCTTTGTCGGCTTGCCGAGCCGATATTGCCCTGCTCCTGGAAAAAGAGGTGATCAGGACAGTGGCGGATCCTCCTCCAGACCCAGGGTTTGTGTCCAGGTACTTCCTGGTCCCGAAACGGACGAGGGGCTGGCGCCCCATTCTCGACCTGCACGACCTGAACAGGTTCCTGAGGTCTCGGACCTTCAGGATGGTCACTCTGGCTCAGATAATCCCATCCTTGGAACGAGGCGTGTGGTTCTGTTCTCTGGACCTTCAGGACGCGTTCTTTCACGTCCCAATCCGTCCGTCCCACCAGAGATTCCTCTGCTTCAGGGCAGAGGGATCCCCCTACGAGTTCCGGGCCATGCCCTTCGGCCTTTCCCTAGCTCCCAGGGTCTTCACCAAATGCATGGCAATGGTGACAGCACTCCTGTGGCGCCGAAGGGTCCGGGTGTACCTCTACCTGGACGACCTGCTGATTGCAGCCCCCTCCAGAGCAGAGGTGGAGAGGTCCAGAGATCTGGCCCTCCAGGTTTGCTCTCAGGTTGGCCTCCTCATCAGTGAGGCCAAGTCGGAACTCGTGCCAAAGCAGGTGATACAATTCATCAGGGCAGAGCTCGACTCTCTACGAGCCAGAGCACGGCTCCTGGCGGACAGGGCCGAGGTTCTTTCCTCCTTTGCCCAATCATTTTAGGTTGGGCAATCGCGCCCTGCCCAGGACTTCCTGCACCTCCTGGGCCTCATGGCGGCCTGCACCGCTAGTACATGCGTCCCCTTCAGTGGGGGCTGGCCAGCCAACGGTCACAGCACTTCGATCCGCTGGATCAGCCAGTGACAGTGACCCAGGGGATGTGGAACGCTCTCCAGTGGTGGACCATTCCAGCACATCTGCAGGAAGGCATCCCATTTGTCTGCCCCGAGCCGACGGTCTCTCTATCGACCGATGCCTCTCTGCTGGGTTGGGGTGCCCATCTGGGGGAGCACAGAGCGCACAGCGTCTGGTCCCCTTGGGAGTCCCGATGCCACATCAACCTGCTGTAGCTTCGAGTGGTTCGTCTAGCCCTCACCGTCTTCGCTCCGTTTCTATGGGGTCAAGTGGCTCAGGTCCAGATGGACAACCCCACGACCATGTACTACCTAAACCGCCAGGGCGGGACGCGCTTCATGTCTCTGTACAGGGAAGCTCTCCGCATTTGGTCCCTCGTGCGCAGCCTGGAGGCGGATCTCCTTGCCATTCACGTGGCAGGAGCCTCCAACACCCGGGCCGATGCCCTAAGCTGGATAGGGGCTGCATCCCACGAGTGGTCTCTCCTGCCAGAGGTAGTACAAGATCTGTTCTCCCACTGGGGCACGCCTCAGGCGGACCTGTTTGCCTCCAGGGAGAACGCGAAGCTGAGTCTGTTCCATGCCCGCCCCCCTCAGCAGGGCTCGCTGCAGGGGGATTCCTTCTTGAGGCCGTGGACCCCGGGCCTCTTTTACGCCTTTCACCCATTATCCTTGATCCACAAGGTGCTTCTCAAGGCGAGGAGGGACAAGGCGCAGGTGATTCTGGTAGCCCCCAGACTGGCCCCGCCAGTTCTGGTATCCAGATCTCCTCAGTCTCAGCTCCAGGCTCCCGAGGCAGCTTCCAGCCCGCGTGGACCTGATCTCAGTCAATCAGGGGAAGGTATTCCATCCGGACCTTCAATCCCTGCACCTGACGGCCTGGTTCCTGAGCGGCTAGAGTTCCAGGCCTTGGGTCTTTCCGACGAGGTCTTCAGCATCGTTGAGGTGTCCCGTAAGGAGTCGACCAGAAAATGCTATGCCTTCAGATGGAAGAGATTCTCCATTTGGTGTCAGGGCAAGGGCTTGGACGCTCCCTCCTGTTCCTTGGCAAGCATTCTGGACTACCTGTGGTCCCTTTCTCAGCAAGGGCTTCGGTCGACGACCCTTATGGTGCAGCTGGCAGCCATCTCTGCTTACCAGGCGCGGACCGGCAACCAGTCGGTGGCGCAGAAGAAGGTGGGTGCTTTTTCAAAGGCCTTGATCACATATCCCCTCCGGTGCGAGAACCTCCACCTCCATGGGATCTACTGCTGGTATTGGCTAAGCTCATGGGCAAGCCATTCGAACCGATGCACAGGTGTGACATCTCTCACCTGTCATGGAAGACCGCCTTCTCGGTGGCTATCACGTCAGCCAGAAGGATGGGAGAGCTCCAGGTGCTTTCCATCAAGTCTCCTTATCTGGTCTTCCACAGGGACAAGGTTGTCCTGCGCCCCAACCCGAAATTCCTTCCGAAGGTGGTGTCGGAGTTTCACCTTAACCAGGTGTTGACTCTGCTGGTGTTCTACCCGAATCACACCTCGGAGGCCGAATATAGGCTCCATGCTTTGGACCCTAGAAGAGCACTCGCTTACTACAAGGCGCGGATGGCTGAAGTTCGGGGAGAGGTTCGCCAGCTGTTTGTCACCTACATTGAAGCCGCACCTGGCAGACCTGCAGCCAAGCGGACGATAGGCAGGTGGGTCACTTCCTGCATAGATCTCTGCTATAGGTTGGCGGGCATGGAGCCTCCCAGAGGGATAAGAGCTCATTCTACCTGCCATACCGCTGCATCGGTGGCTGCTTCCAAGGACGTCCCTATCCAGGAAATCTGCAGGGCTGCTACCTGGAAGTCAGCACACACCTTCTTTACCCATTATCACATCGACCTTAAGTCATGCTGGGATGCTGGTTTTGGGGCCTCGGTTCTCCAGTCATTATTCAATAAGTAGGGGGTGTGCGCCTTGCCTCCCTCCTCCCGGAGAACTGCTAGGAGTCTGCCAGACAGTGTGGATGAACAACATATCCATGTCCCTAGAAATATGTAACAGGAGTTCTAGGAACGGTATATGTTGTTCATCCACACGACCCACCGGCCTCCCCGGCTTCAACGCACAACCTGGCTTCCAGCGGGCTAGATCTGGCGTCATGGGGCGGAGCCGAGAGTTTTACCACCTGGGTGGGTGGGAGGAGCCAGCTTGAAGACCTTCCGGCAAGATTTAAAGCGGCAAGGAACCTGCCAGACAGTGTGGATGAACAACATACACCATTCCTAGAACATAGAAACATAGAATTTGACGGCAGATAAGGACCGCTTGGCCCACCTAGTCTGCCCATTTTCCTACCTAACAGATAAGCTGCAGATCCTAGTTAACCAACAGCTTACTTCCTCCTACCCCCCACTAGGACTGCCTTATGTCTGTCCCTGCATTCTTGAATTCCCCACTGTTCTTGACTCCACGACCTCCTCAGGAGGCTGTTCCATGCATCCACAACCCTCCGTGAAAAATACTTCCTCACATTGCCACTGAGCCCCCCATCTTCAAACTGCACCCTTGTTCTTGCACATCTATTTTTTGAAAGATGTTACCCTCTTGGACTTTGTTGATTCCTTGAGGTACTTGAAGTTTCTATCATGTCCCTCTCTCCCTTCTTTCCTCAAGGGTATACATATTAAGCTCCTTTAGTCTTTCTTCATATGTCTTCTGGTGCAGACCCTGCACCATTTTGGTTGCCCTCCTCTGGACAGCCTCCATTCTGTCTATGTCTTTGCGGAGATGGGGTCTCCAGAACTGCACACAGTACTCCAGATGGGGTCTCACTAACTGTCTGTACAGAGGGATAACAACTTCCTGTTTTTCTACTATTGATGCCTTTTCATATGCATCCCAGTATCCCTCCAGCCTTCCTTACTGCCTTCTCACATTGCTTTCCCACCTTTAGGTCATCTGATATAATTACCCCCAGGTCTCTTTCTATTTTTACTGTTGTCAGTATCTCAGCCCCCATTGTGTACGCTTCCCCTGGGTTTTTGTTTCCCATGTGCATTACCTTGCACTGAATCTGAGCTGCCATACATTTGACCACTTCTCCAACCTTGCCAAGTCCCTTCTCATCCTTTCTACTCCGTCTTTTGTATCAACCCTGTTGCAGATCTCTGTGTCATCTGCAAAGAGACATACTTTTCCTTCCAGTTCCTCTGTAATGTCACTTACAAAGATATTAAAAAGGACCGGTCCCAGTACTGAACCCTGCGGTACCCCGCTAGTAACCCTCCTATCTTCCCTTGTTAATCTTCACCATTCATTACTGCTTGGGTTAGAGCCGGAGGCGCGTTCCCTTCTGGGAGTTTTTTTTTTTTGGAGTCGGCTTCAACGGGCGCTGGCCGAGAGCCGCATTAAGGCCAAGCGCGCGAGGGCGGCCGTTAGGTGACGCAGTCTCCTCCCTCCATCTCAGTTCTGTTTCTCCGCCATCGAGACTGCACCTGCCGCGCTGATTGTTGAAGTTAGGCCTTCTGGGCCATACAAGCCAGACTCCTTCTCGCAGACTTGTCTCGACACTCACCCGGTAAGACTGTTCTGTTGATTACTACTTTCGACGGCGCCGAGAGCTTTTGCTGTTTTTAGTCTACATTTTTTGACATCATGTCAGGTTCGGGGGCAAAACGTAAGTCGAAGGCGGGCCGCACCCCTATGCGTCGGTGCTCCTGTGGCCGGCATTTTTCCGTCACGGATCAGCATGATGTTTGTCTTCATTGTCTGGGACCCAACCACGATATGGATGCGTGCGATGCCTGTTTCTCCATGGACCGTCACGTCCTAGAAGTCTGCGCGTTCAAGATCGGCAAGGCCCCGCCGACTTCCGGGGGACGGCGTCGCTCCAGGGATTCCCAGGTAAGGTCTCTAGGCCCTTCCTCCGGGTCCCCTCTCGGGCCTATACGGTCTGTAGAGGAGGAGGCTTCCTCATCTTCTCTTGCTGAAGAGGAAGCTTCTTTTGCGGTGTCGGAGGAACGTCGATGTCCCTCTCGGGGCCACGGCAGGGACACCGCCTCGGCAGTCACCTCCTCGGAGGTGCAGTCTCCACCAGTGTCAAGGCCCACGCCTGGTGGGCCTGGCATCAGTGGACCCTCGACGCCACTTTCCGGCGCTGTTTCGGATCCCCGCGCCGCGGGCCCAGTTCGCTCTTCTGGCGGCAGCGCGCGAGTGGGGTCGGCACCGATGGCGATGCCGTGGGTCTGGCAGGCACCGTTGGGGAGCCAGGGCTGGGCTTAGGTGTCGCGGGGGTTCTGAGGCCGTCCGGCGCTGCCTCCAGTGCCGTTCACAGTGCCATTTCACCGGGAACCCCTGGGGTTGCTAGTATTGTGGTCCAGCTGATCTCTTCCTCTTCGGACGCTGATGATTCAGACGTGGACCCGTCCTGGCAATCTGTCTTTTCGGAGTCAGGGTCTCCGGTGGCACGAGGTGCTAGGCGGCCCAGCGCCCCTTTTTCTCTGTCTCCGCTGCCGTCCTCCCCTGAGGACCCCCAGGCTGGAGGTGGTCTGGGGTCCCTGGGGGGGCGATGGAGCGGAGGTGGAGGGAGGGGCTCTCCCTCCTAGGGGGCTCTTGGCAGCTACCGACCCTGGTGCTGTTGCACCCCCTCAGGGTGGGAGGTCGCTGGGGTCGAGGAGGAGGGTGTTCTCGGAGTACGAGGGGTCGAGGGGCAGGGTTCAGGCGTCTCGGTCTCTGCCCGCCACCCCTCGGGGTGTGGCTCGGAGCTGTAGCGCTGGGCCCCGTCTTTCCCTTTTGGACCCCGGGGACCCCTCTGGTGGCGTTGCTGTGGGCTGCCCTTCTGGATCCTTGCAGTCCCATGTTCACCATAGGGGACGATCCCCTTCTGGGCTCTTCCAGGCTACACATCCCCAGGGTTCCGTTTTGCGACCTGGTCTGTTGTCCGGGATCCTGCCAGCTCGGGCTCCGTCCCCGGATTCCAGAGCCCTAGCAGAGGATAGTTGCTCTCCATAGGTGCCCTTCTCCCATTCCTCTGCAGCCACCCCCTGCTCTCCCAGGCCATGTCGGTCCCACGGGACCGTTATCCTGGGAGGCGTTCAGAGGTTCTGCGGTGGCCTTCCTCTCATATGTTAGGTGCACGAATGAGCGGGTTTTTCGCCTATCCCCACCGCCGCTAGAGTCCTCTGGACACTCAAGCTCTCCATCATCCTCGTCTCCCTCCTCTGAGGGAGAGGAACCCACTGCTCATCTCTCCTCCGATGCTGATTTCACTGAATATCAGAGATTCCTTTCGAGGATGGTGAGGGATCTTCGAATTTCCTATTTTAGGTGAGACAATACTGAATGGGAGACACGTGAATTCCTTGGCGAATTCAGTGCCCAGCACTTGGTGGTACTATCCTGGCCTGTTCCCTTCCAGGAGGTGTCTATCCGTTCCTGGCAGTCGCCAGCTGCCCTTTCTTCAGCCCCGGCAGACTGCCAACGTAGGTATTGTGCACCTTCGGAATACCT
Organism: Neoceratodus forsteri; assembly: GCA_016271365.2. Classification (NCBI taxonomy): domain Eukaryota; kingdom Metazoa; phylum Chordata; order Ceratodontiformes; family Ceratodontidae; genus Neoceratodus; species Neoceratodus forsteri. Next base: position 434,501,360 of record JADMNL010000024.1, on the reverse strand, counting down.
AGGTACTCTCCCCACCCCCTCGGGTTTGGCATACCTGAGACTCCTCCCGGCGCTGCCGCTGGTGTGACGACTGCACCGGACTCGATTCTACAGTTCGACCGTGGGGCGAAGAGTGTTCTCTTCCTCTCGTGCGATGTCTTGCATTGCATCTCATCAGGCCCATCACGCTGCCTACAGTAGGCATTTGTGGTCGATGCTTTCCCAAATCTTAGCATCAGTGCCTGACACGGAACAAACCAGACAAGCTATTGCCCTCTCTGCTATAGGCCTGGAGCTGGCAAGACACCAAGCAAGGGCATCTAATGATGCTAATGAGGTGGCTTCCAGGCTTGCAGGGACAGTGATCTGTATTAGACGGACTGCATGGCTTCGTCTATCAAGGTTGTCATCCCTGGCCCGGCGTAGTGTGATTCTCTCCGCTTTCTGGGGCACCGTCTCTTTTCCTCCAGAGCTAGGAGACTTCTGCAGGGGCTTCCTCCATCTCCCCATCCTCAGGGGGCACCTCCAACTCTTCTCCCCCATAGGCGTCTCTCTTGATTAGCCCAGGGTCTTCCCCTTCTGTTTCTCACCAACAAGAGGCTGGGGGTCTTGCTCCCTCAGGGTTTCTACCCCCCCCCTTTTTTTACGAGGGGGGAGATTGGTACTCACCCAAGCAGTAATGAATGGTGAAGATTGACAAGGGAAGATATGAAAATTATGTACCTACCGTAATTCTTGATCTTCTCTTGTATCTTCACCATTCATTACTGATACCCGCCCACCTTCCCCTCAGCGGCCTCCTACTGTGGCGTCTCCCCCTCCCGTCTCGTTCCTCTCCTTCCCTTTGGCCTTTATGCCCAAAAAAAAAAAAAAATTCTATTTTCCGTTCTTATCGAATGGATCTTTTTTCCTCAAGGTAAAGAGGAACGAGCAGGATCTGTGTTTCACCTATTCTGAGGGAGCTGTTTCTGACTGCCCCTAGGGTGCGACCTCTGGGCACCTTAATCATATTACGCAGTTCACAGTTTAAGAGACCGTGCCTGGCTCGGCCTCAAAGAAATTTAGATTACCCCTGGCAGGTGTTATTATTATTCAGCTCATTCTGGCTGGTGCTTAGCACTTCTTAGCCTTGAGCGGTTGCTCTTGCCTTGCCTTAAGGGAGTCTGATTGAGTTCCCACTCTATCCTTTTATACAGAGCTGCCTTTCGTACGGCATAATCCTTCCCCATACACTTCTGTGTTAGCACTTAATAGGGTGCTAAGGGGCATATTCCCCTTCCTAGGTGGTCTCTGTCTCCGGAACAGATTTTTTCCTCGGGCAGTCTGTGAGCTCTCAGCTAGGACGTAGGGACTTGGCATGTTGAGAGATTAGAGAATCTGCCCTTTATGTCCGATCTGTGCAGGCGGTTCAGTTGAACCCTCTCTCAGTCCTATCAGCAGGGATTCTTGCTCCCTGGTTTTAGTCTCGAGCTTATAAGCCTCTCAACCAATGCCTCTATGGGCACTGTTCTCCCCTCTCAACATGCCTTCTTTTCTTCTCCTTATTCTTCTTCTTCTTCTTTTCCCTTTCTCTCTATCTGTTCCTCCCCTAGAGCCGCCCCGGAAAGGAGGCCCTTCGGTCCCTTAGGGTAGGAATTCTCTCTCCTCTGTCTGTCCTCTACTGGCTTATTTCTTTTTCAGTTTATATCCTTTCCTTTTTCTGTCCCTCGGCTCTCTTGCCTCGCTCTCCATTTTTTTTTCCTTATCCTTTGTTTTCGCCTCTCCGGTTACCAGAACTGAGATGGAGGAGGAGTCTGCGGCACCTAACGGCTGCCCCTCGCGCATGACGCAGTGTGTCGCTCTCGAGGGCGGCGCCATTGGAGCCGACTCAAAAAAAAAAAAAAAAATTCCCGTAGCGGGTGCGCGCCTCCGGCACTAACCCAAGCAGTAGTGATGGTGAAGATACAAGAGAAGATCAAGAATTACAGTAGGTACGTAATTTTCATTTCTTAACTGTGGACTCCATTTACTACTACCCTTTGCATCCTGTTGTCTAGCCAATTTATTATCCAGGCTACCACCTTGGGACCCACTCCAAGGCTGACTAACTTGTGTATTAATCTTTTGTGTGGGACTGCATCAAATGCCTTGCTAAAATCTAGGTAGGCCATGTCCACAGCCCCTCCCTGGTCTACTACTTTGGTCACCCTGTCAAAGAAATCTATTAGATTCGTCTGACACAACCTTCCCATCGTGAATCCATGCTGCCTTGGGTCCTGTGCCCCACTGGCCTCCAGGTACTCGACAGTTCTTTCCTTCAGAAGTGATTCCATTATTTTCCCTACCACTGAGGTCAAACTAACTGGTCTGTAGTTTCCTGCCTCTGTCCTGCTCCCACTTTTATTAAGAGGAATCACATCTGCCCTCCTCCAGTACTCAGGTACCACCCCATCCTCCCATGATTTGTTAAAGAGAGTAGTCAGCGGTGTCACTAGTTCTACCCTTAGTTCTTTTAGAATTCTTGGGTGAATCCCATCAGGCCCCATTGCTTTGTCCATCTTCAATTTTATTAGTTCTTTCAGAACCCTTTCTTCTGTAAATGGACTGGTATCGACCCCTGTCTTCAGAGTGTTTCTCTTGTTTGGTTTAGGTACCTCCCCCTCCTCTTCCTTTGTGAATACTGAGCAGAAATATTCGTTCAGTATCCCTGCTTTTTCACTGTCACCCTCTACCCACATTCCTTCCCCTTTATTAAGCCTCGTATCCCTCCTTGGTCTTTCTTCGCTCCCTAATGTACCTATAAAAGGTCTTATCCCCCTTCTTAACAGAATTGGCTATCCTTTCCTCGGTTTGGGCCTTTGCTATTCTGACTGCCTTCCCAGCCTCTTTCTGCTTTAACTGATAAAATTCTCTGTCCTGTTCCTTCTGTGTTTCCTTATATTTCCTGAATGCTGTCCTTTTCTCCTTAACCTTCCCTGCCACCTCTTTTGAGAACCATAGTGTTTTTTCCTTTTGTTGTGTTTTATTGATTTGCTTTACACAAAGGCTCCTGTTACAGGTGAGTAACCTGTATTTGCTGACTCTATGGTCATTACGGCAGCTCACGATCAGTCCAAGTAGCCGCGTCATCTTCACAGCCAGCCTTCTGACGAAGACTCTAAGCAGGTGGACGAGCTCGGCAATGAAATCTATGCTTTAGCCACCTGTGCCATCCACTTTCTCAGTCGTTTTGCCCACATGGTTCAGTACCAGGTCATCCTGTGGGAAAAGGCCGTGGAACTGGTCCAGACTCAACAGTATAGTCCCCAGACGTCTGAGCTGCTTTATATTTTAAAATCCAGTTCGGATGTAGGCATCCACGTTTTACTTTTCTCATATGACACAGCAGATGCTGCGTCCAGGGCAGCGGCCTCCGGCATTTGCCTCTGCCACTATTCTTGGCTCCTCGTCTCAGGTTTTAAACCCAGACATCCAAGGGAAGATTATGGACACCCATTTGAAGAGCTCAGTCCTTTTCGGTGAGGACTTCGAGAAGGTTGCAACTCACCTCCAGGAATCTGGCGTAGCTGTATGATCGGTTCACACCATGTACAGATCACTCAGAAACAGAACCGTCACCAGCCATTTTGTCGGTCACCCGGATAACAGCCCCAAGGGTAACAAAATAGAGGAGCCTTTAAGTATAAGGCCACTTCACAGGACTCAGGAGGTTCATGAACCAGAGCCCCCAAAACCTCACAGGTCCCTTTGCCTGTCCCCAGTTCTGCGGCCGGACTCCCTGCCTGACCCCCCCTCCCTCAGCAGAATCCCTGGGGAGGCAGTAGGGGGTGATTTTTCTTTCTATCTAGAGGGATGGCACAGAGTCACAATGGATCAATGGGTTCTTCATCTAATAGAGAAAGGACATGTCCTGAAGTTCATGGAGATTCCCCAGACAACCCTCTTGTAAACTCCCTTTACCCTTAGTAACACCTCTCCCTTATTCAGGAAGAGATTCAATGCTCTTGCTGAAACGGGCCATAGAGCCAATTCCACCAGCTCAAAGGGACAGGGATTTTATTCCCACTTTTCTCTGGTCTTGAAGAAAACAGGACATACTGGACAACAGGACATCCTGGATCTCAGCTACCTGAACAAGAACATAGAGTACAAACAATTCAGGATGGTCACCCTTACAGGCCTGCCTTCTACCCTTCATCAAGGGGACTGTTTGTGCTCCCTAGAGATGCAGGACGCATACCTCCACATTTTGGCATTTCAGCCCCACAGGAGGTTCCTTCCCTTCCGCTTTCAAGGCAACCATTATCAATTCTGCGCCCTGCCATTCGTCCTGTCTTCGTCTCCTGACCTGAAGCATTCCACATAGTGCAAGAAAGCAGCAGCAAAGGCAAACAAGATGCTGGGATGCATAGCTAGGAGGATCAGTAGTAGGAGAGAGGAGGTTATACTGCCCTTGTACAGGTCACTGGTAAGGTTGCATCTAGTGTATGGAGTTCAGTACTGGTGTGCACACACCTCAAGAAGGACATTAACCTGCTGGAGAAGGTCCAGAGGAGGACTACAAAGATGATAGCCGGTCAGCAGGGCTACCGCATATGAGGAGAGGTTGAGAGCACTGAATATGTACTCCCTGGATTACAGGAGAGAGAGAGTGGACATGATTGGGACTTTCAAGTACTTGAAAGGGATGAATAAGGTTGATAAGGAGAGTCTCTTTAAGCTGAGTGGCAACCTTAACACAAGGGGGGTACAGTCTTAAGCTGGAGGGTGGGAGGTTTAGGAGGGCGGTCAGGAAGCACTTCTTCACAGAGAGCGTGGTGGACGCTTGGAATGCGCTGCCGGAAGAGGTCATCTCATTGAAGACAGTGGGAAGATTTAAGAGAGGCTGGGATAGGCATAGGGGGAAGGTAAGGATCATGGGTAGGGAGGATGGGAAGAGTGGGAAGGGAGGGCAGAGACATTAGCTCAAGCTGTGGATCCTGCAATACGAGCAGACTTGATAGATCAAATGGCCACCCGACTGAAACACATGCGACTTATATGAGCAAGCAAACTTGCTTCAGCTCAAAGGCAGACTGTATACATGGGTAACAAATGGAGTCCAGCAATCAGTCAGGATTCAGAAAATAACTCAAATTTATTCTTAAGCAGGAAAATAATAAACGGACTTAAACAGCGGAAAAATAAAATAAGTTCTGTATAACATAAGTATTTACAACATCTCATCAGTTAGCGTCACTGGAGATTACAAGTCTAGTAGCAAGCTAGAACTCTGGTAGGTTCGCCCTCCTACCACACACTGCCTTACATAGTTATTTCCACAATGTATATGGTTTTCAGATCACATGACATGTGTAACTCCACCCCAAACATAGTCATTTTAATAATAAAAGCTTTAAATGTGATCTGAATTGTATCTTCTACTTAATTTGTACATACTTCTAAAGTTCAGCCTGAAAGAACCAAATAAAACATTATATTTCAGCTTTTTAGTCTAAGAAAGTACACACCAAGCTCCTCCCATCAGCCTGCACCATAACAAGAGTGGAGATAGGGCCGGCCAGCACTATAGCAAAGGTATAGAGCTGAGAGGAGGGGCTAGTGAACTACTGAACTTACAAACAACAAAGAGTAAGTGGTATCCCTTAAACATGAACTAAACAGTAACATTTATTTTATTAAGAGTGCAAACAAAGCAATACAAATACTTGTATCATTGCAGCAGCAATCAAAATGTGTGAGTTTAAGTTTACTAATTAAACTGCAGCTACCTAATCCTTTTAATTTGTAGATCTCTTGAAGCAGCTGGATAGTATTTGCTGTATTCAGAGTAGCAAGTCTCTGCCTCACTTTGAGTTTCTGCTTCCAGATGTTGTTTAGGGTTTCAAAGGAATGCGGCATAAAAATACATAAGAAAACATGAAGAGGAGACTAGAGATAGATAGACTACGCATAGGTGGCCACACTATGGGTAGGGAAAATAAAAGAAGCCTGAGAAATGGTAGAAAGAATAAAGATATAGAAAAGAGACAGAATTACTCTTGCAACAGATTTTTAAAGTGTATTTTCATCCCAATTACCAAATAAACCTCAGCATACCAACCCAATATAAACTCCAGGTTTAATAGGCTCCATAAGCATAAACAACAGTCCTAGTCCCTGCTACAGAGACTTATCCTACCAGTCGTGCCTAATAGCGAAAAAGGCCTCCCTCGGTCTCTTGCCTTCTGGTGTACAGTCACTGTTTAGGTCACCAAACCACACCCAGCATACTAGACGCACCTTGAACCATGCAGTCATAGTGCCTTGCTGCTGTACCACCAAAGGGCAACACTTATTTGCATACAGAGCACCATTGTGGTATAATTCACTCCACTGAAACGTTACCAAAGACCAAACATTGGGCTCCTTCAAAAAGAAACTGCGCCAAGGACTAGTCGCCAGTGCCTCCTGTGACTGCCGCACATAAAACAACTTGGGCCTGTTTCCTTTCCTTCGCCCACACCCTACCCCACCCTTCCTCCACTCTGCCATCCTTCCCTTGCTACTACCCTATAACTTACCTGCCTTCCTGAGGTCCTCATTAACCAATCCCAGCATCAAACTATACTTGCTGCTCCATAGAGGGCATCATCAGTTCCTGCACTGATTGCCCCAGTGGAGTGCACTCTTAAACTGAATGACACAGCCCATGTTTGTCTGCTGGTATTCCTCTCCTGGCACTGCGGCCCCCCTTAGACAATTCCTTTGGTTGTGTCCCTACTTTGGAACAATGCTAGGCCCTACCCCTTAGCTTCTGTCCATCCTGTAAGTCCATGTCCCTAGTTGTCTTTCCCTCATTTTGTCTCTGACAATGCCATTTGACTGCATCTTTTTCCTCCTGTAGCTGGATCCCAACCCTAATGCCCTTTTAGCTGGTTAAGCTTACTCCTAACCGCTGTATGTCTGCAAAATACTTGTTTTCGTAACTTAAATCCATATGTGCTATTTCATTGTTACCTTTACTCTTAGGATCACTATGTACTGTATTTTCTCACTATATTGTTTGTTCCGTTATTTGATATGACGTGGAGCCTATGTAAAAGAGCCTTTGGCTCAAAGGTATTAAGTCCAAGACTGAAATAATAAAAATAAGGAGTTGTCACTTGTGTCTGAGACTTTTTAATCTCCTTGTGCTTAGCCTTTCTATAACCTCTCTCTAATCTTATCCCTGTACTCTGAGTTTCCCAGTGAGTTGAAAATGGCAGCAACATCAGATCTTACTTCGAGAGGGCTCTTGCAGTAGGTAATTACATATAGGACTGACACCGGCCGGCGGCAGGACCCCAGGAAAAATTTCTAGCTAGCGGTCCCTGAGGGCCGCCTACGCAGGTGACGGTGTCATCTGACGTCGGTATAAAGGGGTGGTCCCGGACGCCCGCCTTCCAGTTCTTTCCCGCCGTCAGCTCGTGCAGCGCCTCACAGTTAAGTTCTTATCGCTCAGTCCTGTTACTTGGTCGTTTTTTTCCGATTAGTTTCAGAATTTTGTTTCTCTTTCGTCAGGTGAACGTCAGTATATGTCGTCCCCTTCAAAGAATAAGTACGACTCGTGCTGCGCCCAACTGCCTCACAAAGACGGTCACTCCCTCTGCCTCTTCTGCCTAGGCCCCGACCACGCGGTCGACAAGTGTCCGCACTGCCTTCGGTTCAACGCGGCCACCCGCAGACGACGCCAGCAGTCCCTCAAAGCCCATCTCCTCAAAAAGAAGATGTCTGTGATGGAGAAAGAGCTGAGAAACTTCGCAGGCGCGACCTCCCTGAAGGCATAAACAGGATAAGGAAGGCACGGGAGAGGCCTCCTCTTCATTGACTCCGGCGGATCGATGAGCAAGGAAGCTAACATCCCCTTCGGGGGATCGCCTGACGGCAGCCTCCAAGGCTTTGGAGGAGGCATCGGCCCGCCCGATGGGTTTGGGTTTGAGTTCGAGCCCGCCGGGCATCTCCGGGCAAAAGGAGACTCCAGCCCCCAGTACCACTGCAGGCCTGCACCCTACTGGTGTGGGCACCTCCCTTAAGCCGGACGTCGGCTCCTCTGACGTACGCCGGGAGAAAGCCTCTAAAACGCTTGACCCTTTGGGGCGGCGCTCGGCAGCGTCTCCCTCGGACCGGGCCTCCTCTCATTCTCGGCCCGCCTCCGATGAGGGACCCTCGAAGCAGACGCCCGGTTCTTCTGGCGTCTGCGGGACTCGGCCCATAAGCCACCGCGTCGGCTCCTTGCGTGCGCGGAGGCCTCTGAGCCCTCTGGCGGAACCTACTGTTTCCGTCGTTCAGGCTCTCCACAGCCTTCGCTGCCGTCAAAGGGAGCCCCAGTCACCCTGCCTGACCCGGATTTTCCCCTCTGTCCCCGGGACGAGACTGGGACCATGGGCTACCGTCCGATCCTCTTCAAGAACCGGATCTGGCGCGGTTCCCTGGCCTTGGCCCTGGCTCCGCTGGCGCGGTTCCGACGACCCCTCCGGCCCGGCTGGCGAGATTTTCCTCTTCGCCGGGCCTCCACCACGGGCCTATCCCGGCTGATCCGTTACATGGGTACCGGCTGGGCCGTCTGCTCGGCAGCTCCTCCAGTGCCGGTTATCTGCCATCGATCCGCCACCGGTCTTCCCAGGTCCGCGGTATCCTGCGCCGCCGTGCCAGTGCCGACTCCTTGACCTTGCGCAGTACCCGACTCCGGATACCCGCGGCGGGTTACGGATACTCCCCTACGGTTTCCTCCGTAGCAACTATCCCCTTCTCCTCCTCCTCCACCGCCCCTAGGCAGCTGGTGGATCTGCAGAGACTCTTGCTTCTTGGTGGGCTGAGGCCAAGGCTCAGCTCACCGAGGAAATCGAGAACCATCTTCTGGCGATGGTGCCATCCCGGCTCCCGTCGCCCTAGGCGGCACTCTCCTCTCCTCCTCCAGTTCGGGTTCTTCCCTTGGGGTCCAGAGGGGCAGGATCTGGCTCTGGGATCCCTCCCAAGGGACCCGTTCCTCCCCCAGACGGGTTAGGGAGTCTTACTCTGCTTCAGATTCTTCCTCCCCTTCTCTCTCGGACTCCTCGGACACTTCCGATGGATGTTCCGAGAAAGACGACGAGCCACGCTCTCCGTCCAAGCCCCGGCCAAGGACTCCTCCAAAGTCTCCTCCGAGGATCCTTTCTTCACGGAGCTGCTTAGGAAGATCCAGGAAGTCCATCAGTGGCATTCCTTAGAGCCAGATCCTCAGCGGGTAAAACTCGCCGAACATCTGGACTTGCCCCTTACGGCTCCTACTTTAGTGCCACCCTGGATCGAGCCTCACGCCCACCTTGTTTCCACTATTGGGAAACAACCGTCGCCTTTAGCCCCACTTACCAGGAAGTCGAACAGGCTATACCAGGCTCTGGAGGGTGTAGACTTTTTAGACTCTCACCCCCGTGCAGACTCGGTTGTCATTAGCGCCGCTCACGGCCGGTCAGCACACCCGAAACATTTGAGCTCGTCTCCCCCGGATAAGGAATCTCGCCTTCTGGATCAGTATGGAAGGAAAATCTACGCTTCTTCCACACTGGGGATTAGGACCCTGAACTATGTATTACATATGGGGGATTACCAGAAGGCCGTCCTTACCCAGGCGGAATCCAAGATCGACTCTTTGCCTGACTCTCAACTCAAGCAGGAGTTGGCCGACCTGGTCCGTTCTGCTCGTTCGGCCAGTTGTCACATTCTGAGGACGACCTACGACGCAGTGGACACTGCAGGACGGAGCTCCGCGTTTGCAGTAAGTCTTCGGCGTCACGCATGGCTCCGTGTGTCAGGTCTGGTCCGGAGGTGCAGTCAGCCATCCAAGAAGCACCTTTCAGGGTTCTGTGCTTTTCGGTGGTGATGTCAAGGACATCATCACTGATTTTAGGAGAAGGGGATGACCTTAATCCATTGATTCAATGTACCGTCCCATCCCCACAGCGCCATCCCTTTGCTGAGCAGCCGGCCTCATGAAACCTCAGGAAGGCGGGCCACTAAACGTCCGGGCCCCCAGCTGCCAGGCCCCTGCCGCCCAAAAAAGCAGTGGGTGCCCCAGTTGTGGCGCTGCCTCACACCATCTGACTCCTTCCCTCTCCCACCGCCTCCGGACGCCCCGGAGGAACCGGTAGAAGGGAGTTTCTCCCTCCACCTTCCGGGTTGGGAGAGGATAACATCGGATTCATGGGTGCTTCAGATCATAGCAAAGGGGCACTCCATAGAGTTTCTACAGAAACCTCCACGTCACCCTCCTCTGAATTCTGCTTACTCAAGGGACCATCTTCTTTTGGTCAGGAAAGAAATCTCAGCGCTTCTTGTGAAACAGGCTATAGAGCCCATCCCTCCTCACCTCTACGGGACGGGGTACTATTCCCACTTCTTCCTTGTACCAAAGAAGACGGGAGATCTCAGACCTATTCTCGATCTCAGCTCCCTGAACCTGTATGTGGAGTACAAGAGGTTCAGGATGCTCTCCCTTCAATCCCTTTTGCCCCTGCTTCAGCCGGGCCAATGACTTGGTGCACTAGATATGCAGGATGCATACCTGCACATCCCCATTCGCCCTTCGCACCGAAAGTACCTCAGGTTTGCATTCTAAGGGGTCCACTATCAATTTCGGGCGCTCCCATTTGGTCTTTCCTCGGCCCCCCGAGTCTTTACCAAATGCCTGGCGGTGGTAGCGGCCCACCTGCATTCTTTGGGAGCTCAGGTTTTCCCCTACCTGGACGACTGGCTCCTGGCGGCCCCGTCCAGGGAGGAACTCCTGCATTTCCTCTTCCTCACCCAGCAGGTTTTCACTGGCCTGGGTATTACCATCAACCATTCCAAGTCTCACCTGGATCCTTCACAGAGGCTCCAGTTCATCGGGGCAGTTCTCGACACAACTTTGTGCAAAGCCTTTCTGCCTCCGGACAGGGGGGCCTCCCTCCAGTCACAGATTTCCCTCCTATCGGAACAGAGGAGGGTCCCGGCTAGGTCAGTGCTCCGTCTACTGGGGCTTATAGCGGCCATCCCGACGGTTCCGCGTACACGCCTCCACATGAGAATCTCTCAGTGGACTCTTCGATCTCAGTGGGATCAACGAGTAGACAACCTAGATCATCTGGTTCTGATCTCCTCGCCGATGGTAAGAGACTCGCAATGGTGGATGGTTCCAGAGAACCTCTTCCGGGTGGGTCCCCTTTTTTCATCCTCCCCCCGATCAGACTCCGACCACGGACGCTTCAGGCGAAGGTTGGGGAGCCCATCTGGGTCCTCACTGAACCCAAGGCCTTTGGTCAAAGTTGGAGATAGTTCTCCACATCAACATGCTCGAGCTTCGAGCAGTGCTGTATGTGCTCCAGGCCCTTCACCAGTACATCCTTCCCGGTCACCTAGCTGTCCAAACGGACAACATGTGCGTGGTGTGGTACATCAAGAAGCAGGGAGGAACTTGGTCCTACCCGCTGTGCAGGGAAGCGATGAGGGTCTGGGATTGGGCAGCTCTCCACAACCTTCACCTCACGGCGATCCATGTTCTGGGAGTCGACAATGTCCTGGCAGACAGACTAAGTCGCTCGTCGGCTCTTCCACACGAGTGGGAATTGGACAAAAAAGTTCTAAAAAGCATCTTCCAGATTTGGGGGACTCCTCAGATAGACCTGTTCGCTTCCTCCCAAAACGCAAAGCTTCCAGTCTTTTGCTTGCTCCCTCCAGAGCGAGACGCTTTCTGGAGCGACGCTCTATCTCTAAGCTGGAAGGACAGATTCGTCTATGCTTTTCCCCCAATTCCTCTGGTCCCTCATGTGCTACAGAAGCTTGCTCTAGAAGGAGCGAGAATGATTCTGATCGCTCCTTTCTGGCCCAGGCAAATCTGGTTCTCTCTTCTACAACAATACTCAGAGGTTCCTCCTCTTCTTCTTCTTCTTCCTTTATCTCCAGGATTGCTGACCCAGGATCAGGGGACCCTGGTCCATCCGGGACTCAAGTCCCTTCAACTTCATGCATGGCTCCTGCAGACCTAGCTCAATCTCGTTTTGGCGTTTCTCCTAAGGTGGCCGAGATTCTGGTGGAGGCTAGAAAACCCTCCACTAGGTCCACCTACGCCATGAAATGGAAAAGATTTTCTATCTGGGCTGTGCCCAGGAACATGGAGCCCTTTTCCTGCCCTGTGACCATTCTGCTTGAGTACATGCATCATCTTTTCGACCTGGGTCTCAGTCACTCCTCTTTGAAAGTCCATATGGCGGCTATTTCAGCCTACCATGTCCCTTTCACTGATAAGGCATTTGCCCAGCTGGAGGTATCCAAAACTTTCCTCCGAGGGGTCCTTCATCTCAGGCCCCCTGTCCGGACTCCAGCTCCGCCTTGGGACTTAACCTTTGTCCTCGAGAAACTTACCCTTCCTCCCTTTGAGCCTACGGCTTCCGCAGACTTGAAGTTTTTATCGTGGAAGGCACTCTTCTTGGTGGCCATTACTTCTGCTCTCAGAATTTCCAAGCTCCAGGCCCTGATGTGCAAAATCCCTTATCTGATTTTTCACAAAGGACAAGTAGCTCTTCGCACGAATCCTAAGTTTCTTCCGAAGGTGGTAGCGGAATCTACCTTAAATCAGTCTATTGAATTACCTGCTTTCTTCATGCAGTACTCCAATCAAGGAGAATACCTGCTCCATACCATGGATGTTCACAGGATCCTGAGATACTACACCGATAGGACGAAGGATCTCAGAAAGACTGATCAGTTGTTCGTCTCTTTCACTCACAAAAGAGAAGGCAATGCTGTCTCTAAGCAATGCCTATCAAAATGGTTAGCCCATTGCGTCGCTTTCTGTTATGACAAGTACAACAAGACCCTCCCCGGTCGAGTCAGAGGCCACTCCACTCATGGAGTTGCTGCCTCTGCGGCTTGTTTCAAGAATGTGTCTGCGGCAGACATCTGTGCTGCCGCCACTTGGACTTCAGTCCATACCTTTACTAAACATTACAGTTTGGACATTGCCTCTCACCGTAGAGCAGGCTTCGGGTTAGCTGTCTTGCAAGGCCTCCTTTCCTGAGACCTGCTAGATTATTTACTACTTTTTGGAGTAGTTCCTCCTCCCGGTGCCTTTCATTTGTTCCAGACTGCTTGGGATTCTGTCCTATATGTAATTACCTACTGCAAGAGCCCTCTCGAAGTAAGATAGTACAGTTACGTAAGAACTTACCATAACAGTAGATCTTCGAGAGAGGCTCTTGCAGTAGGTAATACCTTCCCGCTCTCCATCCCCGTAGGCTTTTTCAGCTCCTTTTCCATTCGGGGAATTATCCGCTTCTCTCTCGTCCGGGCCTGTGGCGGGAAAGAACTGGAAGGCGGGTGTCCGGGACCGCCCCTTTATACCAACGTCGTATGACGCCGGTCACCTGACATGGGGGCGGTCCCCATCAGGGACTGCTAGCTAGAAATTTTTCCATGGGGTCCTGCCGCCGGCTGGCATCAGTCCTATATGTAATTACCTACTGCAAGAGCCTCTCTCGAAGATCTACTGTTACGGTAAGTTCTTATGTAACTGTACTTTGTCAGTGTCAGTGGCTCAGCAGGTAGCGCACTCACCTCTGAGGCCGGGAGATCAGAAAGCTGTGGGTTCTATCCTCACACCAGGCACTTGTGTTAATATCCCAATACTGACACTGTAGTGCAGCATAAGGGGGGTCCTGCACTCCTGAGGTGCCGTCTTTCGGATGAGACGTTAAACTGAGGTCCCATCTACCTGTTCCGGTGGTAGTTCAGGTGGATGTTAAAAGATCCCATGGCACTTCTCGAAAAGAGTAGGGAAATTTCCCCAGTGCTCTTGCCAAATTTCCCCCCATTCACTAAAATACCACCAACAGATTAATCAGGTTCAAGGTCAGTTGGCATTCATCTGTATCCCCTCCCCCGGGTCGTTACTGAAAATAGGCAGGATTTGTCTAGTGCACTTACCCGGTCAACAGAAACTAAATAAACAAACATTCTCACACATCCCTTTTCTGGGTTGTGAAACACTTTGGGATACATTTTGTATAAAAGGTGCTATATGAAACCAAGTTAATGTCCTGTACTTTTCTACTCTTTCATCACAGACTCATTCAACACAGAGACCTTGGTCAGTTCTCCCCCTCCCAGCTATGGAACAGAATGGCTGGGTGAGCTCCACATTAGGGAATACCCACAGAATATAAATTTCCCCTCCCAGTTACTTTTTTTTGGGGGGTGCTGGGTGAGCTGAGGTTTGAGCTGAATGAGAAGGCAGAAAATCCTCTGTAGGCATTTTGTCAGTGGTCGCTTCATGTGACAGACAGTACCTGTCTCTTAGATCACTCTCCACCCCGCCTTCCTTTATGTTGTAAGGGGTGCCTCCAGTGACACTTTTGTAGGAGAGTCTTGACTGTCTGTGATCACCCATTTGCCGATGCCATGACACCAATCAGCTGTATGAGGCACTACTAAAGCAGGCATCCGTGCTTCCTTTTTCCATGAAGTCCAAGCATGCTTCCTCCATATGGCATCCCGGATTCCACTGGCTCAAAACAAGTGGTTTGGGCTGCTGCACGAACCCATTCCCTTAAGTGACAGCACAGTGTTCTCATGCCCACACTGGCAGACCAGGTGAATGCAGTGTTGTAGGATATTTGTCTCCTTTCAGCTGTCCTGCAGGCATGAGCTGTGGAAATGCCTGATTGTGTTTTAGGGTGTGTGATGGTTTTTTCTCTTTTGCTGTCCTGCAGGTATGGTCTGAGTGAATGCCCAATTTGTCTTGGAGACCCCCAGGATCCAGTTTGTCTGCCCTGTGATCACATCTACTGCATGGCCTGCATTGGGCGCTGGCTGGCACCAGGACAGATGTACTGCCCACTGTGTAAAACTGACTTGCCGGATGACTACGAGCTGAAGGTGTCTGAAGAGCTCAGGTATGTTGACACAAATACACTTGTATTATTACAGTATACTTTTATGTGTACTGGTTTCCCGTGTGAGGCAGTGACTAATCAATGAAATCTTGCAATTGAACAGTATAGTAGTGTGAGTTGAAATGTTAAAATAAGTATGTTGTGGATTTTAGGTGATCTCATAGATGACATGGAAGCCTGACCCGAGAGTTCCCTGTCCAAAACACAGTAATCTCTTATTAGGGAATGTGTTTCAGCTCAGATTGGCAGCAGAGGGTGATAAGAGGGACATTGGACTAATGGTCAAGTCAGTGAAGCCAAAACTGTGTTCCTGGTGGAAGATGCTGATGGATCCTGCAGTGATGGCTCCAGTTTGGAACTGTCTCAGGCTTCCACCACAGCCCGGGCTGATGAGCACTTTATACCAAAAACATACAAGAAAACTGCCAAAAAAACAGAGTTCTAGGGGTGAGGATGGCAGATCCTCCAGAAGAGCTGGTTTGCTGGAACGTCTTTAAGCAAAGCTACTACACGACCTGGGCAATATATCCATCAGCTCTGCCCTTTGATGACAGAGCTTCATTTCCACTAGAAGAGTTCGGTCTTCTCCTTTACAGCTCCGCAAGTTGTAGAGCCTAAACAGTGCGCCATTGGCAAATTTTGATCGATTTCTTCAACTTTTCAGTATTTTCTTAATTCTTCAGTACTACTCCAGCCCTCGGCAATGGAAGATGGAACATGAGGAAGTGTAGCAAGCTCCCGGCTTCAAGCATACGTCACATGCAGGCAGAAGATGTCGCAGATGGAACAACCCATGTCATGTCTTTACTACGTGGGGATGGCACACAATGTCTTGGGTTGCGACCTCCGTCAAATGATGCTAGTATCATTTTCAGAAGATCATAAGTCTTGTCTTCTCTTCAGCTGACTGGCCGAGACCCTAAGTTGCAGCTAAAGGGCAGTTGCAAGGCAGCAACCACTGCAGTTTAGTCTGTAGCCCAACTCACAGCTATTGAAGAGGCGGCGGCAAAGGCCGTGCCTGGCACCTTGGCAGCCTCGGTGCTGCTCCTGGCTGGGGCCAGCATGGGAGCATCCTTCACAGAGGAGTTTCATGAAATGTGTCTGGCCCTCAAGACCTTCCGGGAAAACCATACGCAACACAGAAAGAAACATAAGAAACACTGCCGTCGGTCATGAAACCAAGAGAGATAATGTTCCTCCCACTTCCTCGACTCCCCCCGACTGCACAAAACTTGTGGAGAACCCGGCTTCCGCTTAGCCAAAATTGGTCAAGGGAGCAGGTTGCTAGCTCCACGATGCCCAGTTGAGATCTTTCTTGACCCCATCGACCAGTTATCGGAGGGGGTCAACAAGGAGTCAGTCTCCAAGATCCCAGTCTTCCTTCTCAATCAGGAGGACATGGAGTGGTCAGTGTCCCTGGCCATTGCCACTTGGGATCAGCCTCCACTGGATGTTGCACAGTCGAAACCAGTGCACGTCATTTACACAGCACATCCAGCTGCTTCTCCTTGACATCGGCCCTTGGGTCGATGGTCGAGATTGAGGTGCTTCTCAAGCTCTTGATCCCCCTCAACTGTCTTCGCTCCTTGTCCTCCTCATCCTTGGATGACGAGAGGCTCCTCTGATATATGCAGTGGTGCTACAAGGAGCTCTTCTGGCAGCAGTGGACCTTGGCAGGTCAGGGAAAGGCTCTATCCCCAACCCCTGTGGTCGATTGGTCGGTGCCGGTCCTTCCGAAATGGCTGTCACTGACACCTGTCTCACCACCCTTATAGGTGGAACTGCCTCCATATCATCCCCATGTAAGGACTCCCATGCTGCTTCCAACTTCCCAGGTTGGTTATCTGTGGAAATCACTCAGTCAGGTGACTCGAGGGTGGTTTATGGCATTAAACAGTCGAGGGCCATCTTTGATGAGTCCTCTTACTCCAGTGGGTCCTTCATGTGGTCATCAAGGATGCATACTTTTGACCTAGAATCAATCAAGGAACTGACCTCCTCCAAGAAGTCTGTGCCCGTTAAGGGCCTCCCGCACAGGCTGTCCTGTCACCCTCACTCCCGACCATCCGCTGCGGCTCAAACGTGACTGGTAGTTGGCCGCTCTATTCAGAGTCCGAGGACTCTAAATTGAATTTGCATCCATGCGACGACGATTCAGTGAGTCTCTCGATGGAGGAAGGTCCTACATCCTTCCTGGGCATCCTTCGTCTCATCTCTTAATCTACGGGGTTGCCCTTGGAGCCCGTTAAAAAACGGGCGTATTATCCTCCAACTGATATTCTCAGAAAAGGAGCTTCTCCGTCTGCGGCCTTCTCAGTGGCCGAAGCCATAGTTGGCCCGGCCTTGGAGCTTTGGCAGCATCCAGCCTCCTGCCCTGCGTGTTCAGCCAGAATGGCCCGCAAGTATGCGGTTCCCATCGGCTCCCCTTCGGGGTTCACACAACACCCCTCAGCTGAGGGAAGGGTGACTAAGTCTGTGTTTCGGCACTCACGCAACTCAGGGGACACTAATAGACTTCCGGACAAAGAGTCCCAAGAAGTTGGACTATTCAGCCAGAAAGGTCTATGCTGCCTCCTCAATTGGTCTCCAACAGGCGAGTTCAGCCATCATCATGGCACTCTTCTGCCATGCCCTGTTGGGTTCTCTGGATGAGGTGCTTCCTCATCTCCCCAAGGACTTTCAGACCACGGTCAGCAGGTCCAGGACCAGGGTCGGGCTGTTGCTAAACAACAACTCTAAACGGCTCTGGATATTGGGGATTCTTGTGCCCATTCGATGGCGGCTACATGCACCACAGGGCCTTGCTGAGGGTCTTGACCTTTACGATAGGCACCTAGCACAAACTGGTGGACATTCCTTTCCTGTGTACCGACTTGTTCGGTCCAGGAGTTGAAGGTCACCTCCAGTGTATCGAGAAGTCCAGTGCCACCTTGGACTCCATTAATCTCCCCTTGTCAATCTTAACCATTCATTACTGATGGATGTGTAAGCTGGATGCACGCACCTGCTACGGGAGCTTTTATTTTTATTTTTTGAGGAGTCGGCGCCCACGAGCATGACGCATCATGTGGTGCGCGAGGGGCGGCCGTTAGGCACTGCAGACTCCTCCTCCAACCCAGTTCTGTTTCTCCCGCCGTCGAGGGAGCACCTGCTATGAACTGCTCTTCATTTTATCTGCATCATCGTTCAACATTAGAGTTTTCGACGACGCTATTTTCTCCTTCGTCCCGGTTCTCCATTCCGACGCTGTTGAAAGCCGGTAAGTCCATTCCTTGTCTTTTCTAACGGCACCGGGATCTTTATTGTATTTCAGTTATTTTCTCATCCTATCCAATTCGGGAGCTAATCGTAAATCGAAAGTGGGCCAGGCTCCCATGCATCAGTGCTCCTGTGGCTGGCATTTTTCCGTTTCAGACCAGCATGATGTTTGTCTGCGGTGCCTGAAACCTAACCATGATATGGATAGATGCGACGCCTGTTTTCTCCATGGAACGTTGTGTTCTGGAAATCCATGCGTTCAAAATCGGTAGGGCCCCTCCAACTTTCGGAGGATGCTGTCACTCTCGGGCCTCCCAGGCCAGATCTTTAAACCCTTCCTTCCGTTCCCCTCCCGGGTCTGTACAGTCTGGTGAGGAGGAGGCCTCCTCATCTTCTAGCCTTGCTGAGGAGGAGGCCTCTTTTGCGGTGTCGGAGCAGCAGTGCAGCTTCTCCCGGGGTTATGTCGACACAACCTCGGCAGTCACCTCATCCGAGGTGCAGGCTCCCCCAGTGTTGCGGCCCATGGTTACTGGGTCCGGCACTGGCGGACCCTCAATGCCGCCTTGCACCACTGTTTTGGATCCTGATGCCATTCAGCATGTCATTGGTCCCCAGGGTCATCACCAAATGCATAGTAGTAGTAGTGGTGGAGGCCCATCTTAAGTATCAAGGGGTCAGAGCAGGTCCCTCCAGACTGGAGTTAGAGAGGTCCAGGGATTTGGCCTTCCAAACCTGCCTCAGCCATGGCCTCCTGATCAACGAGGCCAAGTCGGAACTTGTGCCCTCGCAGGTGATCTACTTCATCGGGGCAGAGCTCGACTCTTGCCGAGCAAGAGCCAGGCTCCCGGTTGACAGGACGGAGGTTCTCTCCTCCTTTGCCCAATCATTTCTGGTTGGGCAATTGTGCCCTGTCCGGGACTTCCTCCGACTTCTGGGTTACATGGTGGCCTGCACCTCTGTGATCTGATGGGCCTGGTGGCGTGTGTGACTCCTTCAATGGGAGCTGGCCAGCCTGTGGTCTCAGCGTCTAGGTCATTTCGACCAGCTGGTCACTGTAACCTGGAAGATGTGGGACGCTCTCCAGTGGTGGACCATCCTGGAACATCTGCAGGGAGGTTTCCCGTTTGTCCACTCTGAGCTGACAGTCGTCATGATGACCGACGCCTCTCTCAAGGGCTGGGTGCCACATATGGGATCACAGAGTCCATGGGCTCTGGAATCCTGATGCCATATCAACCTGCTGGAGCTCTGAGCAGTTCGGCTGGAGCTGGTTGCATTCGCTCCGTTCGGGGTCAAGTGGTTCAAGTCCAGAATAACAACACCACGACTATGCACTACCTCAACAAACAGCAGCATGCACTCCCGGCTTCTGTGCTGGGAAGCGCTCCACATCTGGACCCTCGTGAGCTGCCAGGAGGCAGATCTCCTAGTCATCCACATGGCAGGAGCCTCAAATCGGTTGGCGGACACCCTCAGCCGTGTGGGCTAGGTGTCTCATGAGTGGTCTGTCCATCCAGAGGTAGTGCACAGTCTGTTCTCCCAGTGGGGCACCCCTCAGGTGGACCTGTTTGCCTCCAAGGAGAGCACAAAGCTGAGGCTGTTCCATGCCCGCCGCCTCAGCAGGGCTCGCTGCAGGGGGATGTCTTCTGAAGGCCATGGACCCCAGGCCTCTTCTATGCCTGCCCTCGATCCACAAGGTGCTCCTCAAGGTCAGGAGGGACAAAGCACAGATGATGCTGGTCGCCTGAGACTGGTCCCACCATTTCTGGTATCCAGATATCCTCAGCATCAGGCTCCTGAGGGGTCTTCCAGCATGCCCGGACCTGCTCTCGATCAATCAGGGGAAGATATTCCACTCGGACCTTCAATCCTTGCACCTGGCAGCTTGGTTCCTGAGTGGCTAGAGTTCCAGGCTTTGGATCTCTCTGATGATGTCCTCACTGCAGTTGAGGCATCTAGGAATGAGTCGATCAGTTGGTGCTATGCCTTCAAATGGAAGAGATTCTCCATTTGGTGTCAGGACAAGGGCCTGGACCCTGTGTCCTGCCCAGTGGCTAGCATCTTTGACTACCTTTGGTCTCTCGCCAAAGAAGGTCTTCGGTCTACGACCCTAAAGGTGCATCTGTCAGCCATCTCTGCTAACCGGGCATGGGCCAGTCAGCAGACGGTGGTTCAGGAAAAGGTGGTCTGGCCTTTCTTTTAAAGCCTCAACCACATTTTCCCTCCGGTGTGTGAACCACCACCTCTGTGGGATTTACTGCTGGATTTGGAAAAGCTCATGGGCAAGCCATTTGAACCGATCCACAGGTGTGAGATGTCACATCTGTCGTGGAAGACTGCCTTCTTGGTGGCTATCACGTCAGCCAGAAGGACTGGGGAACTGCAGGCGCTATCTGTTGAGTCTCCCTATCTGGTCTTCCACACGGACAAGGTTGTCCTGCGCCCCCACCAGAAATTCCTTCCGAAGGTGGTGTAGGAGTTTCACCTTAACTAGCTGTTGACTGTGCCAGTGTACTACCCCGGTTACACCTTGGAGGCCAAGTACAGGCTCCATACTTTGGACCTGAGACGAGCGATCTCTTATAAGGAGCGAATGGCTGAAGTTCGTGGGGAGGTTTTGCCAGCTGTTTGTCACCTAAGCTGACACCGCACTTGGCAGACCTGCAGCAAAGCAGACGATTGGTAGATGGATAACATCCTGCATTGATCTCTGCTACCAGTTGGCGGGCAAGTAGCCTCCGAGAATGATAAGAGCTCATTCTGCCCACTGTACTGCTGAGTCGGTGGCTCCTTCTAGGGATATCCCTGTCCAGGATATCTGCAGCAGGGCTGCTACCTGTAAGTCAGCAAACACCTTCATTACCCATTACTACATCGACCTAGAGTCACACCGGCATGCTGGTTTTGGGGCCTCAGTTCTCCAATCTCTGTTCCCTAAGTAGGTGGTGTGCGCCTTCTCCCAGAGCACTGCTAGGAGTCTGCCAACAAGTGTGGATAAGAACAACATATCCACATCCCTAGAAACACAGGTTACTCACCAGTAGATCTTCTATGAACTGGTCTCTTGCAGTAGGTTATTACATTTGGGAGGTTCCACCAGGTGGCGCTATCACATGGCAGCTTCTTCTAGCAGTCTTCTATAGGGGCCGCCCACACAAAATCACTTCCTCAGGCTGAGTATAAGTGTGGGCGACTCCAAGTACCCTCTGTTCATTTTTCTGCCGGCTTCAGCTTGCACAGCAGCTAGCTCTTTCTCCTGTGTTCCAGTGTTCGACGTGAACTTGAACCCGATCTTTCTACTCTGTGCTGGGCCTGTGACAACACTCACAGATCCCTCGGCTATTCTACTCCCAGGACCTGGGCCTGTGAACCACTCACAGTAACCCCAGCTCCTGCCTCTGGACCCAGGCCTGTGTTCTACTCACAGGCCCCAGCTCCTACCTCTGGGTCCGGGCCTGTGACACACTCACAGAAACCCCGGTTCCCCATCTTTATGCGAGCCTGTGACCCACTCACAGCAAGCATGCTACTCTTGGCCTGACACTCCTGCTGGGCCTGTGGAATCTTCGGGCTGCCTGCAGCCCTGCCAGAAAGGACCGCGGGGTCCCGCTTTAAGGGTCCCCAACTTAGGGCTCACATTTCTGGCTGATGGGGGGAAAGGGACTTCTACTCCTCACACTCCCTTCACCTTTCTCCGTCGATGGTGGCTTCTCCCTCTCGCTGGAGCATTCCTCTTGAGCTGCCCGTCCTCGGAGCCTTCGTTGTTCCCTTTTTTCTGCACCGGGTCTTACCCCGTCACCTGGGCACTCTGCTTCTTGGTTCTTGTCAGCAGTCCGTACCCCATCAACGCACTCTGCCCCTCTTCGACGGGCCATACCCTGTCGACAGAGCGCTTTTGGGATCCACTTCCCGTCGAGGGGCACATTTTCCCCATCGACAGAGGATTCCTCATTGACGGGGTGGCGTCCCCTGTTGATGGGCCATTCCCTCCTTCATGCCTTTTCGACGGGGTCTCCGCACCCCGGGACATCCTCAGTTTGGGAATCCCGTTCCATGTCCATGGCACCGGCACACTACCTGGCATCATGGGTATCACCCCTCCATCGCCATTCCTGAGCCCCTCGGGTGCCCCATCTTTTGTGCCCTCTGCCATGGTTCCTGGGTCTCATTCCTCAGCCCTCCTCTGGTGCCACCTCGCTGGGGTCAGAAAGCACCCCCCCCCCTCCCCGTGCACCTTTTCAGTTCTGGCTGTCTCCACCTGGTTCCCTCACCCCTGTTTTCCAGGGTCCATGCATTTGAGGGGGGACCCTGGGAGTTCCCTACGGGGGCCTTTTCTGTCAGTGCCTGTGCTTTGGTGTCCCCTCTCCCTTCTCCTCAGTCATGCCCCACATGGGCCTCTCGGCTGTGCAGCACCCCGTCGGGCCTTCCCTGTTTGCTGCCGCTCCTGCGGCTGCCTCCATGGACATCTCGGGAGCTTCTGCCCAGACCTCTTGGCCCCATCACGCCTGTTCTTGTCCACCGGATATGGTTTTTCCGGCGCCACGATTCCTTTGGCGTGCAGGTTTGCCCTGTCATGCCTTGCTACTGCGCAGCCTTCATATGTGTGCTGTGCGGTCCGATGCCTCGGCGCCTAATGTACTCCGCTTTGGCGCCTTCCTGCCACTGCCTCCTCCCCGGAGTAGGCCCTTTTGGCACTGCCCCTGTACGCCATTTCCACTCTTTCCCGACACCTTACTATGGGCTCTGATGCTGTGGCTGCATCTGCCTGTCTGCCACTGCCTTCGCCTTGCGGTGCCTTGCCTGGCTTCGGGTGTCTGGTTCGGCTTCCAACTTGTACATGTTGATTTTCATAGCCCATTTTGTGGTGCCACGTCATTTGGTCCTGGTACCCAGACCTTCTGGGTTCTCTGCCACCGCCATCCAGTCATACCCGGCAGTCGGTCCGGGACCTCTCCCATGCCCCGCAATTCCTGTCATCTTCCTCAGCTGCCGGGACGTGCCATTTCTGCCCCCTTCTCAAAGTGCTGCTCAGGACCATGCTGGGGCTGCTTCGTCTGCCCCTCAGTCCCATGCCTGTCCCTCTGGGAGGGCCAGGCCAGCTGCTTCTCCTTGACTACTCTTCAGGGCTTATTCCCTGCCTCCTTCCACATGCCTCGGAGGTACCCTGGAGTCCTTTTGCCCTTCCTTTGGAGGACTGCTTCCTGCTCCTGGTCGCTTCCCTCCTCTCTCTGGTTCTTTTGGGACTCCTGCTGCTCTCCCTCCTGGAGCCCCTTCAGTTCCTTGCTGTGGCCTGCCCGGGTGCTTCTTGCCCTGGTACGCTTCACTACTTGGCCACGCACTCCGCGCTTGGCGGGCTGTACTAAATATACCTGTTTGCCATGGCCTGTTGACCCCTGCCTCATCAGGATGAATCACTGTGAATGGCCACCTACTTCTCTTCTACATACACCATACTTGCAGCATGTTATCCTCGTTCCCTACCGGGTGGTTCGAGTCAACACGTCTGAGACTGTCTCTGACGCCGTCCCTGTCTAGGGATATAACTGCTGTCTCTTTGCTTTCGTGTGGCAGTCCTCTACAGTTGCCACCTGGCCTCTGTACGTGGCCTCTCTTCTGTCCATTCCCATAGACGTTCCTGTCTGCTTTTGCCCGTTCAGTCCCTGTCCTCGGGCCTGGCCACCTTTTCTTCTCCACTCCTTGCCCTACCGGACCTTTTTGTTTGGAGACTGTTTTCTGCTGTGGCCCAACCTTTGGTCGCGCCATCGTGCCTGGCTTCCTGCCTTGGCTATCCTGCCTTTTGAGTATTACTGCTTGGTACTCTCCCAAGTGTAATAACCTACTGCAAGAGACCAGTCCATATAAGATAGTATCGTTACGTAAGAACTTACCGTAACAGTAGATCTTAGAGAAACTGTTTCTTGCGGTAGGTACAATCCCACCCTTCGTCCCTCTCCCTCTTTGTACATGAGGTGGGACCTCCTTTGTCCCTTGGTCTCCCTCGGTCCTCGCCTTGCTTGCTGAAGCCGACAGGGAACAGAGGGTACTTGTGGCTGCCCACACTTATACTCAGCCTGAAGAAGTGATGTTGTGTGGGCGAATAACCTACTGCAAAAGACAGTTCCTCGTAGATCTACTGTTTCGGTAGGTTCTTACGTAACGATACTTTCTAGGAGTTGTATATGTTGTTCATCAACAGCAAGAGGAAGGAGGTGCTATTAGAACTATACAACTCTGCTGGACTAAAGAACTAGAACTCTGTTACTGAAGTGAAGTAATTGTTATCTGTACAGTTAGCTAGGTGAAGAAACAAACTGTTAATTAGGGGGGGAGTGGCTTAGAGAGAATAAAGCCAGGTGTTTGCATTTAAAAACTGACCTAGATAGCTTGTGGCAGAGAACAGCAAGAGGAAGGAGCTGCTGTTAGAACTATACTACTCTAAGCTGGCCCGTCAGCGCAGTGGTTAGATTTCTGCTTGCAACGCCGGTGACCCGGGTTCGGGAACGGACCTGGGTCACTGGAGGGCCGACCGGGGGGAGATGGGTAGTGTGTCCTGTAGACTGCTTTCCTCTGGGGGGAGGGTGGGGAAGTGCCTGGCGCGAGACAGACCCCTGGCGGAGGCTGTGAGTCAAGCAGCTACCGGCGCTAACACGTACCGGAGGCGGGGCGGACACTGGACGTCATTGCACGTCCCTGCCTCCAAGGAAAAATGGGTGGGTCCTCCGTCTATATGAAGCCCTCCCCAGGCTTTGATTAGCCACCATTGCTGGCTCTCCCAATTAGATAGTGGTTTCACGGTGCTGGGATTAAGGGGAACCAGTACCACGGCCCTGCCCTCTGGGGGGCAAGCTGGGGGTGACTGGAAGAATTGCCGGCAGTTGACGGTAGGTGGGAGCCCAGGGGTCAGGTCCAGGGCAGAGCTCGACGGAGGACTCTTTGGAAAAAAAGCATAATAAAAAAAAAAAAAGCTCTACTACTGTACTGGGACTGTATTCCTCTCCATCCCTCCACCCTTAGCCAGTTCTGCCTTTTATAGGCACAGGATTTGACTAACAACAGGAACTTCCTGTTTGGGAGCAGGTAGGGAGTGATCACAGAGGCACAAATCCTGGCTCCCCATGGTTGCAACTCGTCCTTGCCCTCCCGACCCTTCGAACCCTGCCCATTCCGTGTTCCACTATGGCCTCCTCTCCATCCCAGCGTATACCCCGGAAGTTGACATACTGCCACCCCCTGACCAGAGCCTTGGTCTTCCTACTACTCCTATCTGGCAACATACATCCTAACCCAGGCCCGGCCCCCTCCAGCCCACCTACTAGACCCACTTGACTCGAATAGCCTCCATGAACACATGCAGCCTACTGAAAAAATTTGATGCCCTCCAGTGCTGGGCCATGGTACATCAATCAGACATCATAGCCGTGGTTGAAACCTGGCTGTCCAAATCCCCCCCCCCGACTCATTTGTCTCCCTCCCAGGCTATACCCTATACCGGGAGGACGGAGTAGGCAAACGAGGGGGAGGCTGTGCAGTCTACACCAGGGACACAATCACTGGACAAGCACTCCCTGCCCCCACCCTTGTGAATGGGGCCCAGGCCCTTACCCTCAAACTCACTCCTGACCCCTCCAGGGGCCCTCTCTATCTCACCACTGCCTACGTTCCCCCAAAGAACCAGAACCCAGCGCTGGTATCTATAACTGAATATCTGGCCACCCTCCACCACAAGGTGGAACAGATCCTAGTAGGGGAACTTAACGTAAACTGGCTCAGCGCCTCATGTTCCACGATCCGAGACTCTTATGCTGCCCAAGACCTGACGCAACTCATCTCCCAGCCCACTAGAGTAAACCCAAAAAGAGGAACCAGTACTCTTCTGGATGTAATTATCACCAACTGCCCCCCAAAAATCCATAACATCCAGGTCCTCCCAGATTCCCTAAGTGACCACTCCTTTATCCTGTTTCTTTGGGCAGCCCCCACTCCCAAACCCAAAGCCCAGACCACACTCCGCAGGTGCCTCCACCCTGGTGGGCTGAAAAAACTTAAATAGTTTGTCGCCCAGATTAATTGGTCCCCCATTCATCATGCACCCGACATTGACACTGCCCTTGCTTTTTTCTCCCAAATCTTTAACAAGGCCTGTGACCTCTTTGCACCCTTCACCAAAATTCGATCCAAAAAATGTAATGCACCCTGGGTTACCCCTGCCCGACTACAAATGCTTAGAAATCGGGATAACCTCTGGCACCTTGCCACTGAAACAGGCCAGCTGGCTGATAGACAAGCCTACAGTGCTGCCCGGAACAGGTGCTCTTGGGCCGTCCGTAAAGCCAAGGCTGACCATTACCAGGCCACCCTCACCTCCTCCTGGGGGTGTGCCCAGACTTTCTGGGACAATATTAAACAGCTAAATGGAAAATCACACTCCCCTCCCCCATCCCAGCTCACTATTGATGGCACTGCCTCCACTGATCCTGCCTTCATAGCTAACTGCCTTAACACCTCCTTCACTTACCTTAGCTCTGTCCTCACCAGTAATTTCTTTGACCCTCCCCCCAGCCTACCTCCCCCTGTCCTCCAACGCCCCAGCTTCCATCTACGCAAGCTATCTGTCCAAGAAGCCAGACCCCTCCTAATTAAAGCATTAAATGCCAACAGTCCCAGCAGCGACTCACTGGACCCCAGTATTCTCAGGCTGGTGCTGGATGAAGTCCTTGCCCCACTCACCAGCCTACTAAACCGATCCCTCTGCCTGGGGCAATTTCCCACTGCTTGGAAAACAGCCATAGTCACGCCCATTCATAAAGGGGGCAACAGGTCCTCCGCCAGCAACTACCGACCAATCTCCATCCCCCAAAGCCCTAGAAAAAGTGGTGGCCATTCAAATCACTGAATATCTGACTAAGCATAACATCTTATGCCCAGAGCAGCATGGCTTCCGTGCTGGTCACAGTACCGGCACTGCACTAATTGAGTTCTCCAACTTCCTACACTCCTCACTTGACGCCAGCTCCCTAGCTGGTGCAGTGTTCGTTGACCTCTCTAAGGCTTTCAACACTGTCTCCCACCCTCTTCTGCTGGATGCCCTCTGCCACACTGGTTTCTCTGCTGGCCCCCTTGCATGGTGCACGAGCTATCTATCCGCTCGCTCACAGTGTGTAAAAAGCAATGGGACACACTCTGATACCCGTCCCATCCGCTCGGGTACCCCAGGGCTCCATCCTGGGCCCCCTTCTCTTCTCACTCTATCTAAACACCCTGCCCAGTGCATGCTCTGACAAAATTCTTATGTATGCAGACGATGCTGTCATTTTTTCTACCCACAGCAATCCCATCTCCTTCCAGGACTCCCTACAACAATCCTACAATGGTGCCGAAGTCTGGTTTAAGAAGCACAGACACATCATTAATCTTAAAAAAAAAAAAAAAACTATGCTCTTTGCCCACCCCCAAAGCAAAGCCTGCAACCACCCACTCCCTATCCTTCCTAGTACCAAACAACCGCTTGAACAAGTCTGCTCCTACAAATACCTTGGGGTTACCTTCGATTCAGCCCTCACATTCCACACCCACATTGATGCCTTTGCATCCGCCACTAATACACGGCTTGGCATCCTCTACCGCTATAAAAACTGCCTCCCCCCTGATGCTCTCCGGCTTGCTGTTACGTCTTCTGTACTGTCCCTTGTAGACTATGGCCTGCCAGTCTATGGTGCTGCTGACACGACCGCCCTCAACAAAATTCGCCTCACCCTAAATAAGGCCTGCAGACTGATTACTGGTGCCCCCAGGCTCACTCATACTTGTCAACTCTATGTTGAGGCTAAACTCCTTAATCTAGATGAACGGCTACGCTATCAAACCTGCCTCCTCAGAAAAAAAACCCTACTCGGCTCTCCCGTCGTGGGGTGACAGCCTCCATCCACCATAGCCCACCTACTATCGCAACACGAACCTCCCACAAGACCACTCTACTGGTCCCCAGATCAAGGACCACCTATGGTCAGAGGTCCTTCTGCTACAGAGCCCCATCCTGGTTTAACTCTCTCTGCTCCCATCTCCAGTGCCCCCACAATCTCCAACTTCAAAACCACCCTTTGGAGCCAACTCTTTAACACTCGTAGCTGCTCCTGTCTCTAAATGTGGCCTTGATCTCTCCACACATGACAACGCCTGCCGGGCGGCACTCCACCTCACCCCCCACCTTCTCCCCCTGTGCACCGTGCCTATGCTATGACTGGCCTGTGCCTGCTGTATTATTGTAATTACCACTAGTTTGTACAATGTATGAAATCAACTTGTGTAACGCCAATTTCAGCTACTTGTACTCTGTAACCTAAATTTGTTATGTTTGTCCTCAATGTGACGAGGTGCCTTTGGAAACGAGCCTCTGGCTCAAAGGTTGTAAACTGATTTACAAACAAATAAAATAAATAAATAAAACAAAAGAATCACCATCCTGGAAGGAAAAAGAGTAGCTCTCCATCATCCCCTAGCTGCTGGAGATCTGACTCTGAGCAAGTAAGAAGGAGACTACTAAGGAATATAGGAACTTACTGTCCCAGAACAGGAAGATCAGGAGCTTTAAGTGCATGGAGGCAGTAAGAAAGTAGGGAAATATATATACTGTATATATATATTTCTCTCTAAAATAAGCAGAGAGGAAACAACAGTTAAGGGACCACAAATAAAGACACGATGGGATTGGTGCAGTGCAGTGGCTGTGGAGCAGCAGCCTTCCGGGAGATGTTCTGGAGGATGCAGTGTTGTCTCGTCTGCAGGCACCTTTGCGGGCTGAGGTAGGAGGTTGCTTATCTCCAGGCAGAGTTGGCCAGGATTCGGGGGACCTCCTTTCCCACCCAGGGGCCACCGCCGCTGCCTCAGAGGTTGCCAACAAAGAGGACCGGTTGGACCACAGTGGGCTCAGGGAGGGTGAGGGTAGTGGAACAAAGGCGCATCCCTTCAGTTGTATCTCTTCACAATTCATATGCCATTCTGGCAGAGTGTGGTTTCTCTACGGAGGCACCCGCAGTGGAGACCAAGGAGGATGCTGGGAACCTCCACAGAGGAGACCCACAGGAAGGTGGCATGGGACCTCTCAAGGGAAGAAAACAACTCCTGGTGGGGGACTCCATTATTTGGAGGGTAGAACTGGGGGAGGGTGAGGAGAGGGAGGTAAGGTGCGTGCCTTGTGCCATGGCTTGGAGAGACAGGGAGTGAATCCTCAGGATCGCGGGAGCAGCTATACGGGGAGGGAGCTGGATGTCAGTTTCCACCTAGGGACAAATGACCTGGCTGGGAAAGAGATCAGAGCAGTGCAGGAGGAGTTTGTGGAGTTGGGGAGGGGCCTTAGACAAGTAGCTCGCATGGTAACCTTCTCACAGGTGCTGCCCATTTATGGTATGGATGAGACTACGGTACTTCACACCATGGGATTCAATCAGTGGTTGAAAAAGTGGTGCAGAGCTCAGGGTTTCAGCTTTGTTGGGGACTGGGGCTCCACCTGGAGGGATACAGGTCTATACTGGCACATTGATCTGCATCTGTCCAGGAGGGGAACCAGGATCCCAGGTGATTGGTTTAAATGCTTCATTGGCAAGCATTTAAACTAGCCAAGGGGGGAGGCACTGAAGAGGAGAAGGGAACTACGCCCCCTCCCCCCCAAAATCAGGGTAGTTAGTGAGGTAAACACCAAGATAGAGCAGTCGATAGGGAGAAGGGCAAGGGTAAATGGAGAAAAAGACAAAGGCAGTAAGGACAGGGATGGTGCAAAATGGGATAAGGCCATCACAAAATGGAGGGTAATGAGTACTGGTGCCCATAGTCTATGTAACAAGTTCCCTGAACTGGTGGCCTTGATGGAAGAGGGATGCCTGGATATCATGACAGTCACAGAAACATGGTACACAGAGAACCATGACTGGGATGTCAACGTACTAGGGTACACAATCTACAGGAGGGACAGGGAGGGTAGAAGAGGAGGAGGAGTAGCTCTCTTTGTGAGGGAAGGGATCAAAGCAACGGAACTAAAGGGTAAACGAGGAGAGGAGGCACTGTGGGTCACCCTGGAGACTGGAAATGGCACCACAGTCCGCACGGGTTGTATACAGATCCCCATCTCGGGGAGGAAATGGACAAGGAAATGATAGAAGGCATCCTTAGGATGGCAGAGAAAGGGGAGATATTGCTGATGGGTGACCTGAATATGCCAGTTAACTGGAGCAACTTTGTGCAGCCACATCCAAGAGCAGGGCCATTTTCTGTACCCTACAGGGGGATTGCCTCAGACAGTTAGTGTTGGAACCCACCCGGGAGGGAGCAATCTTAGACCTAGTACTCTCAAATGGGGACAGAGAGAGGATCTCAGATCTAGAAGTGGGTAGCTATCTGGGAACAAGTGACCACCAAGCAGTGTGGTTCACGATAAACTTAGCTGTAGAGTCAAGCCATACAAAAGTGAAGGTACTGGACTTCAGGAGGGCTGATTTTGTCAAAATGGGAGAGTGCCTTAGAAAAGCACTAGCAAACAGGCAAGAAGATGGGGTGGAGCAACAGTGGGGAAACATAACAACTGCCATCACAGAGGCAACAAGCCTTTGTGTGAAGCAAATAAATCAAAATGAAAGAAAAAAACACTACGGTTCTCATAAGAAGTGGTAGGGAAGGTTAGTGAGAAAAGATATTCAGAAAGTGTAAGGAAGCACAGAAGGAGCAGGACAGAGAACTGTACCTGTTAAAGCAGAAGGAAGCGGGGAAGCAGTCAGACTAGCAAAGGCCCAAACCAAGGAAAAGATAGCCAACTCGGTTAAGAAGGGGGATAAAACCTTTTATAGCTACATTAGGGAGCAAAGAAAGACTAAGGCAGGGATACTGAGGTTGAATAAAGAGGAGGGCGATTGGGCGGAGAGGGACAGTGAAAAAGCAGGGATACTGAACAAATACTTCTGCTCAGTATTCACAAAGGAAGAGGAGGGGGAGATGCCTAATCCAGTCAATAGAAGCACTCTGGATAGGGGGTTGATATCAGTCCTTTCACAGAAGAACGGGTTCTGAAAGAACTCCTTAAACTGAAGATGGATAAAGCAATGGGGCCTGATGGGATTCATCCCAGTATTCTAAAAGAACTAAGGGGAGAAGTAGTAACACCACTGACTACCCTGTTTAAGAAATCATGTGAGGATGGTGTGGTACCTGAGGACTGGAGGAGGGCGGATGTGATTCCCCTTCACGAAAGTGGGAGCAAGACAGAGGCAGGAAACTACAGACCTGTCAGTTTGACCTCAGTGGTAGGGAAAATGATGGAATCACTTCTGAAGGAAAGAATTGTTGAGTACCTTGTGGCCAGCGGGGCACAGGACCCAAGGCAGCATGGATTCACAGTGGGAAGGTCATGTCAGACGAATCTAATCGATTTTGTTGACTGGGTGACCAAAGTGGTAGATCAGGGAGGGGCTGTGGACATGGCCTGCCTAGACTTTAACAAGGCATTTGACACAGTCCTGCACAAGAGATTAATAAACAAATTAGCCAGCCTGGGAGTGGGTCCCAGGGTGGTAGCCTGGGTAAAACATTGGCTGGACAACAGGACAGAGAGGGTAATAGTAAACAGAGTCAGTAGTGAAGAAAGGGGGGTTATTAGTGGGGTACCACAGGAATCAGTACTGGGTCCGATCCTTTTTAATGTCTTTATAAGTGACATTGCAGAGGGACTGGAAGGAAAAGTATGTCTCTTTTCAGACAACACAAAGATCTGCAACAGGGTTGATACACATGGTGGGGTGAAAAGGATGAGAAGGGACTTGGCAAGATTGGAGGATTGGTCAAATGTATGGCAGCTTAGATTCAACGCAAAGTAATGCACCTGGGGAAGAATACACAATGGGGGGTGAGTTACTGACAACAACAAAAATGGAAAGGGACCTGAGGATAGTTATATCAGATGACCTAAAGATGAGCAAGCAATGTGAGAAGGCAGTAAGGAGGAATGGGGGGGATACTGGGATGCATAGGGAGAGTCATCACCGGTAGAAAACTGGAAGTTGTTATCCCTCTGTACAGGGTTGGACTGGGAAGCAAAGGGCCTACCTGGAAATGGGTCCAGGGGGGCCTTGGTACTGGCCCCCGGGGAGGCCCCCATTAAAAAGTCACAAGGGGGCCTTGGTACCAACCACGGCATGCACTAGTGTATAAACTGTAGCCCAATTTCTACAGACTGGTACGCCCTGGCATGCTGTAGCTAAGTATAAGATCAAGGATTACATATATATATTTTGCATAAAAGAAATGTAAATATACTACTGATTGATACTCAAGATAAACAGAAATGGTACCAATGACAAGACGGCACAGAAAAACTAAGCTTTTGCACAAAATATTTGCAGCTTAGGACTCCAGATTAAGTTGACTTTTAGATAATTAACAATGTACACACTTGTCTAGTTAAACTGCACCCTTAATATGGAAAAGGGTACTCATCAAGGCAGGCCCTAAAACAAACACCTCTTTCAATTCCTGGTGGTAACATTTACCAGCAGGCAAATAGCAACTGGGGCTGGCTGGCTTAGAGATGGTGGACTGGAGTGGTGGATCCGAGGTCTGGATGTTTGCACTCAAGTCGCCAATAGGCCTGCTTGCCACTTGCCTTGAGTAAGTAAGTCACTCACAAAAGTGCCTCCCTGACCCCTACTCTACTACCCCACCCATGCGGTCCATGCCATAACTGGAAGCCGTGTACTTACAGGGACTGATGACACCCGGTACCAGGACAGAAAAAGCTGATTCTAACCCAAAACAGACAGGAGAACTACCCTGTCTGTCCCCCATTCACACTATCGCACTTCGAGGTTGACACTGTGGTAGGGCCTGCCCTGCAAAGCGTGTCTGTGACAGCCATTACCTGCCACGCCAATGCCTTCCCAGACCCACCAGGTGGAACCCCTTCAAACAGTAAAATGGGAGATGGGGTGAAGTTACTGGACAGTAGAGAATGCTTGAAAAATGGGATGGAAAAAGGGGAATGAGTGCCACTGACACTGAGCATCAGGGACTGCTTGACATGGGACAGGGAGGGGGTGCCACTAGTAGACACCACAGAGTGCACGAGACAAGGAGAGCAAGTTCCATGATAAAATAACATTACAGTTATGCTCACACTCAAAATTAGTTATGCATTTGTCATTTTTGACCAGGAAAGGTAAGACAAATGCATTTGTTAGACGACCACCCAATGGCTCCAGGTAACGTACAATTTCTCCTAAGGTATAAATACTGGATTAGCAGAAAAAAATCATATAAATGATAACCGATAATACATCATTTTAAAATACTCAGTTACAATTCTAATTTCCTAGCTGGACCCAAAAACTTGAGCAAACAAATGAGTTTTTAGCACTTTAAAAATGGTAACAGACAGGACACCACACATTTCAGTGTTTTCCACATCAGTGAGCCTGCTACCCTACAATTCAGGCAGCAGAGTCACCCTCATCCCCCACACACACCATATACACGCACACAAAATGGCACACAATCCATGCCACCCTTCCCCCCATACACCGCGCCACCCCCCAATACACCACGCGGTCCACGCCACCACCCCTGCCCCCAGAAACCAACATTTCTCAGTTTCTCTCAACTAACTCTCAAACTCTGTACTGTATTCTAGCCTGGGCCATAGGCACTGGCACGCCCTCCTCCCTGGACTGAGTTGACCCCTCATTCTGGCAGACTGGCAGAGAGACTAAACTTTAACTAGTAAAGCACTGGCAGCACTGCTGCTGCCCTTAGCCCTTCCTTGTTTTACCATGCTGCCACGCCACGCCACAGTCACTGACTGCAATCAGGGTTCCAGGCCAGGAAAACTCACCAAATTGTTGTTGGAATGGACTGTGTCACTTGACTACCTTCGCCCATGCATCGACCTGGCATTCTTCAAATTCTGTTTGTCGTCGCTGTGGCTCAGCGGCTGTGCTTGGATGGTCACGGTCGGACTCAGTCGGAACAACTTCTTCTTCCCCAAAAATCAGCAGCTCAGCTGGGCTCCACTCCAGGCTTGATCACGAGCGACGCTAGGAACGAACTGGAAGGGAACAGAAAGAATAATCCCAGCTCACTCTGGGCTTTTTGAAGGGCCCAGCGCACCGTGTCATGTCACAGACTCATCTAGACAGACGACAGACCTGAGCGATGGGACGACGGTTGCCATGGTGACGAGACAGCTCAGCTAATGGAAGTTGTTCCTGTGCCCAGCCCCCTCTCGTCCAACACACTGCAAGACTCAAATTATATTGAAGAATGTGGAGTGGTGAGGTCGTTTCGTCTATCTAATCGATCGCGGTCAGTACCACCCGGTCACTACGGCAACGCACAAATAAAACTTTTGTCTACTCTCTAGCGCACGATTACCCTGCAATTAACGTACACAGAACACAGGGCCCCAGCCCCCAAAGAAACTACTGCAGCTGCCTCGTGGCTATTAACTGGGGGTAATATTTAATATTAGTGATGGTGCACAGCAGGGCTTGAATTCCGAGTGTGTGCCCCCCTCCACAGCAGTTGTGTACGCGTGTGTGTGTACTGCTGGGGGGGGGGGGCCCACCCGGAGATTTCCGGGTGTCCGGCCAGGCCAGTCCGACCCTGCCTCTGTATAGACAGTTGGTGAGACTACATCTGGAGTACTGTGTGCAATTCTGGAGACTCCATCTCCGCAAAGACATAGGGTGGAGGCTGTCCAGAGGAGGGCAACCAAAATGGTGCAGGGTCTGCAGCAGAAGACGTATGAAGAAAGACTAAAGGAGCTTAATATGTATAGCCTCGAGGAAAGGAGGGAGAGGGGCACATGATAGAAACTTTCAAGTACCTCAAGGGAATCAACAAAGTCGAAGAGGGTAGCATCTTTCAGAAAAAGAGATGTACAAGAACATGAGGGGCCTCAGTGGTAATGTGAGGAAGTATTTTTTCAAGGAGAGGGTTGTAGATGCATGGAACTGCCTTCCCGCGGAGGTCATGGAGTCAAAAACAGTAGGGGAATTCAAGAATGCATGGGATAGACATAAGGCAGTTCAAGTGGGGGGTAGGAGGAGGTAGACTGTTGGTTAACTAGGATCTTCAGCTTATCCATTAGGTAGAGAAATGAGCAGACTAGGTGGGCCAAGCAGTCCTTATCTGCCATCAAAATCTGTGTTTCATCCACACTGACCCACCCGATCTCCCCTCCTTCGATGCACAACATCTGCTTCCAGTGGACAAGATCTGATGTCATGGGGCGGAGCTGAGGCATATACCAGCTGGGTTGATGGGAGGAACCAACTTTTAGACATTCCGGCAAGATTTAAAGGGAAAGGGACATGCAACAGTGCAGATGCCTTTTAATAAGGCCTTCACCAACCTGTCCTCAGTGCTGCCTTCAGACTGTTTTCAGCCCGCTGAGAACCATGACAGCACCAACTCTCCAAAAACGAACCACCCAGCCTTCTACTTTATGAGGGTGGCAGCGAAGGAGGTCCTAACTATGGTCAAGAAAGTTCTAGGCAGGACCAGACTGGGCAGTGACGGGGTGGACATGAAACTACTATCCTTCACCCTGGATGTTCTTATCCTGCCCATAATGTTTTTTAACAAGTCCCTGACCCTTGCTGAATTCCCCGGAGGTCTGGAAGCAAGCCCTTGTTACGCCAGTGCATAAAAATGGCGATAAGGCACTGATAACTAACTACAGGCCTATCTCAATCCTCTCCCCACTACCCAAGGCACTGGAAAAGATCGTTGCAGACCAGTTCATTGACTACCTCCCTAAGTACAGTCTGCCATGCCCAAACCAGCACAGCTTCAGGCAAAATCACAGTACCACCACGGCACTGCTGGACTATACAGACTATGCACACAAGGCGCTGGGTGAAGGCAAAATGGTGAGGTCGGTCTTCATAGACCTCATCAAAGCATTTGACACCGTCAACCACCCTCTACTAGTGTCCCAACTGCATAACTTGGGTGTGGCACCCAAAGCCTTATACTGGTTCCAAGACTACCTGACTCATAGGAACCAACGTGTCAAAGTTGGGCAGACGGTATCCAGCGAAAGAGAGGTAAGTATCCTTTGTTGTCCCTCAAGGGTCAATTCTGGTGCCCCTGCTTTTCAGCCTTTTCTTAAATGACCTTCCCACAGCCTGTGACTCTAAACTTATCCTTTACGCGGATGATGCCGTGTTTCTGAGCAGCAACACCTCTTAGGGTGCCCTCCAATCTGAACTGCAAAACTCCTTCACTGAGCTAGATCAAGGCAATGCTTATATCTAGCCACCTTAACAAACACAGGCTCCATCCCCTCGTCTTCTCCAACACTTATAGTGAACTGCTTGAACAAGTGCACTTGTTTAAGTACCTTGGGGTCACCATTGACGACACCCTCACATTCACGCATTGACTCGCTCGTCAGGGCAGTAAACACCAAGATAGGTGTCCTCTAAAGGCATAGGAAATTCCTTACCCCAGAGGCAGTCCACCTGTCAGTCTCCAGCTCCATAATATCTACAATTGACTATGGGCTGGTGGTTTACGGGGCAACCTTGGATACAGTGCTTGAGAGGGTTCATACTGTACTCAACAAGGCATGTTGAGTACAGCTTGGCAGAAGACACCAGGAGAAAGGACTGCTGTGTGACTGAACTTCTCTGCTGGGACTACAGTAGAAGAACTTTTGTACTTGGACCTTTAATTTAGGGTAAAAAAAACTAACATACAAAACAAAAAAAAAAGTGTGTGTTTGTCTGGGTTAACTGAACTGAATGGGTATCTGAACAGTTATTTAGGCGTAAATCTCAGGTGATTGAAAGGACTTAACTGTTGTGAGGTTTAAATTACTTGTAGAAAGATCTAGTAAGTAGGGGGAGTGGCTTAGCTAGAAGGAAGCTACATTTAAAGACTGCCTTAGAAAGATTCTGCTAATAGCTTGGCAGAAGACACCAGGATAAAAGGACTGCTGTGTGACTGAACTTCTCTGCTGGGACTATATTGCCCTCCTTCCCTGCCCTGCACCCCCCCACCCAAAGCTAGTTCTGTTTTTATAGGCACAGGATTTGACTGACAACAGGAACTTCCTGTTTGGGAGCAGGAAGTGAGTGATCACAGAACCACCAAAGACCCACCATCCTAGAAGGGCAAGAGTAGCTCTCCGGCCCCCTCTAGCTGCTGGAGGTCTGCCTCTGAGCAAGTAACTGGTCTACTGAGAAATATAGGATATTCTTGTCTCAGAACAGGACAAGCAGGAGCTTAAAGGGCACACAGGCAGAAAGTAAGGAGAGAGAGAAAAAAAAAACAGAGGAAAGAATAAGGATTGCAA
The DNA here is from genome assembly GCA_016271365.2 of Neoceratodus forsteri. Lineage (NCBI taxonomy): Eukaryota > Metazoa > Chordata > Ceratodontiformes > Ceratodontidae > Neoceratodus > Neoceratodus forsteri. The sequence continues at coordinate 434,463,884 of JADMNL010000024.1, read as the reverse complement.
ACAGTTAAGGGGTCAGAAATAAGACATGATTGGAATGTGCAGTGCAGTGGCTGTGGAGCAGCAGTCTTCCGGGAGACGTTCTGGAGGATGCAGTGTTGTCCCATCTGCAGGCATCTCTCTGGGCTGAGGAGGAGGTTGCTCATCTACAGGCTGAGTTGGCCAGGATTTGTGGGACCTCCTCTTCCATCCAGGGACCACCAGTGCCTCTGCCGCTGCCTCAGAGGTTGCCAAGAAAGAGAGGCGGTTGGACCACAGTGGGCTCAGGGAGGGTGAGGTGGTGGAACAGAGGTGCATCCCTCAGTTGTACCTCTCCACAATTCCTATGCCATTCTGGCAAAGTGTGGTTCTCTATGGAGGCACCCATGAGTGGAGACCAAGGAGGATGCTGGGAACCTCCACAAAGGAGACCCACAGGAGGGTGGCAGGGGACCCTGCAGGGGAGAAACAACTCCTGGTGGGGACTCCATTGTTAGGAAGGTAGAACTGGGGAGGAAGGGAGAGGGAGGTGAGGTGCCTGCCTGGCGCCATGGCTTGAGGGACAGGAGCGAATCTCAGGATTGCCAGAGCAGCTGCACGGGAGGGGAGCTGGATGTCATTGTCCACCCAGGGACAAATGACCTGGCTAAGAGAGGGATTAGAGAAGTGCAGGAAGAGTTTATGGAATTGGGAGGGGCCTTGAGTCAAGTAGCACGCACGGTAACCTTCTCGGAGGTGCTGCCCATCTATGGCATAGGAGAGGCTAGGGTGTTCCGCACCATGGGATTCAATCAGTGGTTGAACAACTGGTGTGGAGCTCAGAGATTTGGCTTCATTGGGGACTGGGGGTCCACCTGGAGTGATGCAAGCCTATATTGGCATGATGGGCTGCATCTGTCCGGGAGGGGAACCAGGATCCTAGGTGATAGGTTTAAATGCTTCATTGGCAAGCTTTAAACTAGCCAAGGGAGGCACTGGAAAGGAGCAGGAAATCTAGCGCCCCCAAATAATCACGGTAGTAGTGCGGCAAACACCCAACATAGAGGTGTCGATAGGGAGAAGGCCAGGGGTAAATGGAGAAAGTGACAAAGGCAAGAAGGACAGGGATGGGGCAAATGGGAGTAAGGCCATCAGGAGGTGGAGGTAATGAGTACCAATGCCCGTAGTCTGGGCAACAAGCTCCTGAGCTGGTGGCCTTGATGGAAGAGGATGCCTGGATATCGTAGCAGTCACAGAAACATGGTACACAGAGAACCATGACTGGGATGTTAACATACCAGGTACATAACCTACAGGAGAGACAGGCAGGGAGAAGAGGGGAGGAGTAGCTCTCTATGTAAAGGAAGGGATAAAAGCAACTGAACAAAGAGTAAACAGGGAGGAGAGGAGGCACTGTGGGTCACCTTGGAGACTGGAAAGGGCACCACAATCGCACGAGGGTTGTGTACAGACCCCATGTCAGGGAGGAATGGACAAGGATATGATAGAAGGCATTCTTAGAATGGCAGAAGAGGAGATACTGTTGATGGGAGACCTGAATATGCCAGATGTTAACTGGAGCACATTTGCTCTGCCACATCCAAGAGCAGGGCCATTCTTGATGCCCTACAGGTGGCAGGCATTAGACAGCTAGTTTCGAAGCACTCAGTGAGGGAGCAATCTTAGACCTCGTACTCTCAAACGGGGGCAGTGAGAGGATCTCTGATCTAGAAGTGGGTTGCCATCTGGGGACAAGTGACCGTCAAACAGTGTGGTTCACATTAAACTCAGCTACAGAGTCAAGCCATACAAAAGTGAGGGTACTGGACTTTAGCAAGATGGGAGAGTGCCTCAGAAAAGCACTAGCAAACAGGCTAGAAGGAGGTGTGGAGCAACAATGGGGAATCATCAAAACTGCCATCACAGACGCAACAAGCCTTTGTGTGAAGCAAATGAATCAAAACGAAAGAAAAAGCCACTATGGTTCTCAAAAGAGGTGGCTGTGAAAGTCAGGAAGAAAAGATAGCATTCGGAAGTATAAGGAAACACAGAAGGAGCAGGACAGAGAGCTGTACCAGTTAAGGCAGAAGGAAGCAGGGAGGAAGTCAGAATAGCAAAGGCCCAAACTGAGGAAAAGATCGCCAACTCAGTTAAGAAGGGGATAAAACCTTTATAGGTACATCAGCGGCGTGAAAGACAAAGGCGGGATAGTGAGGCTGAATAGAATGAGCGAGTGGGTGGGCAGAGGGGACAGTGAAAAGCAGGGATACTGAGCAGATATTTCTGCTCAGTATTCACAAAAGGAGGGAAGTGCCTAATCCAATTAACAGAAGCACTCTTGATAGGGGGTCGATCCAGTCCTTTCACAGAAGAAAGGGTTCTGCAAGAACTCCTAAAACTGAAGTGGACAAAGCAATGGATCCTGATGGAATTCACCCAGAATTCTAAAAGAATTAAGGGAGGAACTAGTGAAACCACTGGCTACTCTTTTCAATAAATCATGGGAGGATGGTGTGGTACCCGAGGACTGGAGGAAGGCGGATGTGACTCCCTTCACAAAGTGGGACCAAGACAGAGGCAGGAAACTACAGACCTGTCAGTCTGACCTCTGTGGTAGGAAAGTGATGGAGTCACTTCTGAAGGAAAGAATAGTTGAGTACCTAGAGGCCAGTGGAGCACAGGACCCAAGGCAGCATGGGTTCTGGCAGGAAGGTCATGTCAGGCCAGATCTAATAGATTTCTTTGACTGGGTGACCAAAGTAGTAGACCAGGGAGGGGCTGTGGACATGGCCTACCTAGACTTTAGCAAGGCATTTGACACAGTCCCACAAAGATTAATAGTCAAATTAACCTGCCTGGGAGTGGGTCCCAGGGTGGTAGCCTGGGTAAAACATTGGCTGCACAACAGGACACAGAAGGTAATTGTAAATGGAGTCCACTCTGAAGAAGAGGGGTTACTAGTGGGGTACTGAGGGTTCAGTATTGGGTCAGTCCTTTAATGTCTTCATCAGTGACATTGCAGAGGGACTGGAAGGAAAAAGTATGCCTTTTGCAGATGACACAAAGATCTGCAACAGGGTTGATACACAGGAGGCGTGGAAAGGATGAAAAGGGACTTGGCAAGGTTGGAGGAATGGTCAAAGTATGGCAGCTAGGATTCAATGCAAGAAGTGCAAAATAATGCACCTGGGAAACAAGAACCCAGGGAAGAATACACAATGGGTGGGGAGGTAGTAACAACAACAAAAAAGGAAAGGGACCTGGGGGTAATCATATCAGATGACCTTAAGGTTAGCAATCAATGTGAGAAGGCAGTAGGGAGGGCTGGGGGTATACTGGGATGTATAGGGAGAGGCATCAGCAACAGAACTACTATGGACTACAGGACCCAAGGCAGCATGGTTTCACCAGGGGAAGGTCATGTCAGACCAACCTCATTGAATTTTTTGACTGGGTGACTAGGGAGGTGGATCAGGGGAGGGCAGTGGACATGGCCTATGTGGACTTCAGCAAGGCCTTTGACACTGTGCCACATAGAAGACTATTGCACAAACTGGGGAATATGGGTGTGGGCAGGATAGTAGTGCAGTGGGTGGTAACTGGCTGGACAGCAGGACACAGAGGGTGGTGGTAAATGGCTGTCACTCCACAGAGGAAGAGTGACCAGTGGGGTACCACAGGGATCAGTGCTGGGACCGGTGCTATTCAATATCTTCATCAGTGACATTGCGCAGGACCTAGAAGGCAGAATTTCACTGTTCGCTGATGACACAAAGCTCTATAACAGAGTAGACACACCAGAGGGTGTAGACAGAATGAGAAGGGACCTGCAGAAACTTGAAGAATGGTCGGGGTTTGGCGGTTGAAATTCAATACAAGGAGGTGCAAGATAATGCATATGAGGCACAAAAACCTGGCACAATATATCAGTTGGGGGTGAGGATATAGCATCACCAAGCAGGAAAGGGATCTTGGAGTTATCATCTCTGATGACCTCAAGGCAGGAAACAGTGTGACAAGGCAGCAGGTAAAGCAAATAGGATGCTGGGATGCATAGGCAGGGGCATCACCAGCAGGAAAGGAGGTCATAATTCCACTATACAAGACACTAGTGAGGCCCCACCTGGAGTACAGTGTACAGTTCTGGAGACCATACCTACGTAAGGACATAGACAGGGTAGAGAAGGTTCAGAGGAGGCAACAAAGATGGTGCATGGATTGCATCACAAGTCCTATGAGGACAGGTTGAAGGCACTGAACATGTACTCCCTGGAGGAGAGGAGGGAGAGAGGGATATGATAGAGACATACAAGTATCTTACAGGGAGGAACAGGGTGCAGGAAAACACTATTTTTAGCGAAAAAGATGTTCCAGGACTAGAGGGCATGGGATGAAGTTGGAGGAGGGCGATTCAGAGGAAACGTGAGGAAGAATTTCTTCACAGAACGGGTGGTGGACAAGTGGAACACCCTGCCAGAGGAAGTGGTGGGGGCTGAAACAATCACGGGATTTAAGAATGCATGGGATAGACATAAAGGAATTCTGGAGGTCAGGGGTAAGGGGCAACAGACTTCCTGGAAAACATAAACTGAACTTACAAACTTAAATGGGCAGACTGGGTGGGCCATAGGCCCTTATCTGCCGACACTGTCTATGTATCTATGTATGTATCTAGAAAACAGGAAGTTGTTATCCCTCTGTACAGACAGTTGGTGAGACCCCATCTGGAGTACTGTGTCCAGTTCTGGAGACCTCATCTCCGCAAGGACATAGACAGGATAGAGGTAGTCCAGAGGAGGGCAACTAAAATGGTGCAGGGTCTGCAAGAGAAGCCGTATGAGGAGAGACTAAAGGAGCTTAATATGTATACCCTTGAGGAAAGAAGGGAGAGGGGGGACATGATAGAAACTTATAAGTACCTCAGTGGAATCAACAAAGTCCGAGAGGGTAGCATCTTTCAGAAAAAGAGACTTACAAGAACAAGGGGACACAATTTAAAGATAGAAGGAGGGCGGTTCAGGGGCAATGTGAGGAAGTATTATTTCACAGAGAGGGTAGTGGATGCATGGAACAGCCTTCCTGAGGAGGTTGTGGGGTCTAAAACTGTGGGAGATTTCAAGAATGCATGGGACAGACATAAGGCAATTCTTGTGGGGGGTAGGAAGAAACAGGCTGTTGGTTAACTAGGATCTGCGGCCTATCCTGTAGGTAGGGAAATGGGCAGACTAGATGGGCCTAGCGGTACTTATCTGCCGTCAAAGTCTATGTTTCTAAGTCGCCTCACCCTGGATGCAGATCATTGTACTTATACCTGTACTCTATATGAGCAAACAAATTGGCTCACATTAAGGAACAGGATAAAGTACCAAACTTGCCTACTACGGAAGAAGGCTCAATTGGGCAAAACCCCACCCTGCGTAGGAGATCTGATTGAGGCTTTCATCTCATCACAGATCACCAGGGGAGGACGAGAGGAGTAATGTCAATCCCCTTCTGCTGCACCACGCTAGGGCAACGAGCCCACTCCTGTTGTAGGCGCCCCTGTGGATGAATGAACTTCCTGCGCACCTCCTGGCTTCCAGCAGCCTGACGCAATTTAAAACTGGCCTCAAACAGCACCTAATAACAAACTCAAATGTACCTGCCTCTAAGGACGACCCAACCCCCCATTGGCCTGCCCATATGTAAGCACCTGGCAGGTCTTAACCGTACCTCACCCTGCCCCCTCCGTTCAAACCATGGTCTACCCTTAGCAAGCAGTCCTTATGTACTTTCAGTACTCCCACTCCCCTCTCCATGCCTTATTTCTACAGTAATGCCTTGCCCACTCTCCCACCTCTCCGTCCTACCCTAACCTCCCACGTAACCATCCCCATTCTCGACAAGGCCCCGTGGGGCCTGCTCCCCAGTCTGTCTCCAGTGACCCATTTCTCTCTCTTATCCAGTATCAAACCTTCGCCACTATTATAGACTTTACTGTTACATGTCTTGTATTCATTTGGGTAAGAGTTTTATAGTGGGCAATTAATTAGCCTCAGCACTGTATACAAATTGTATTTGCTCCACTATTGTTGTATGATGTTCTTGCACCAATTGCTCATTTGCCTACTGCTCTTGTAATGATAACCGCTCTACTGTATTGTATACTGTTCTTGTCTACTCTGACGTGGAACCTTTGTAAAAGAGCTCATGCTCAAAGGTCTTTCCGAACTACTAAATAAAGAAAATAAATAAAACAAGTGTGGATGAACAACATATACCACTCCTAGAACTCCTGTTACAGGTGAGTGACCTGTGTTTTTGTGACTGTGCTACTCGATACCCAGAGGCAGTTCCTATGCATACTGTCACAGCCCCAAACGTTGCAGCAGAGCCTGCCAAACTTTTCAGTAGAGTGGGCATACCTAAAGAAATCATTACTGATCAGGGCATTGATTTTGGTGCATCTTTACTTGAAGGGAATCCGTATGTTTCCTTTTGAAATTATTGCAAAGGTAACTTTGCGAATCCAGTACGTAAATTGCTGGGTTATATTTAGAAAATGTTTTCAAGTAAGACAGAAAAGTGCTTTTTAAATGGGGATGTGGAGGCATCCATTGTGTTGCCCTGAAGGGTGTTGTGATGATGTCACTGCCTCACCAGTGTTAACAGTGTGCAGTACAGCAGGTGAGAGCAGTTTGACTATGCTGTCAGTGATTCTATTAAATTCTGAGGAACACCCAGGATTTATGTTTGTCAGAGTGCAATAAAAGAATCCAGTGCTTCTCTTCATGATAGAACAGGATCCCTGTCTGTAGGAGCAGTTTGTTTTGACCTGCTTAATTGCATACTATTAGAGCTGGTGAGGCAGTGACAGCATCACAGCACTCTTCCTGTGCACAGAATGGATGCCTCCACATCACAATTTTAAATGTATTTTTCTGTCTTAATGAAAACATTTTATAAATATAACCCAGCAATTTACATACTGGATCCTCATAGTAACCTTTACAGTAATTCCGTAAGGAAGTGTATGGATTCAGTCTACTAGGTATCACTGCCATAAGAACCTCCCCTTATCACCCTTAGACCGAGTGTCTTGTTGAGCATTTTAATCAAACCCTAAAACGTGAGCGGCCGGCGCAGCGGTTGGATTTCTGCTTGCGACGCCAGTGACCCGGGTTCGGGAACGAGCTCAGGTCGCTGGAGGGCTAGCCGGGGGGAGACAGCTTGAGCGTCCCACGACTGCTCACTGTCTTCAGGGAGGGAAGGGATTGCGACCCGGTGTTGAAAGCGACCACTGGTGGAGACCGGTGCTAGAGCAACGCGTCGGGGTCATTGGGGTGGTGCGTGACGGACATCGGCTCTTACCTTGACGACCGGACGTCACGCACCCTAAGGAAGCCAGGAAAATCGCTCGCAGGCCTCCGGATGACTGCTGTCTGTTCTCTAAGGGCATCCCTGGGCCCTAGAAAGTATGTGCTGGGGTCATGTCTCCCCCCTGGTGCCTTCCCTCTTGGAGGAGGGGGACCTGCCCGGTGATGGGATACACCAGGATATCCCGGGGGTCGGCTGTGATCTGAGGATCAGAGGAGGGCTGGGTAAGGACAGAAGGGGTCGGGGGGAATTTGATAGAGCCCGAAGGAGTGGAGGACCGGCGAGCACGGGGGCGGAAAAATACATTACACCCAAAAAAAAAAAAAAAACTTAAACGCAAGTTAAAAAGGTTTGGTAAAGGGGAAGGAAAAGGCGGGGACCGATACTTACCTTACCTGCTTTTTACTTACAGAGAAGTGCACAGGCATCAGCAGGTTTTTCACCATTTGAAATGCTGTATAGTAGACAACCTAGAGGGCCACTAGATGTAATAAAAGAAATCTGGGAAGATAACCTCAATCAGAAACCATCTATTACATCTTATATGTGTGCCCTGAGAAAGGAACTGGTAAAATATGTTGAAATCAACCATAATAATCAGGAAGAGGCCAAAAACCAGCAGAAGGTGTATTATGACCATGCAACAAAGTGGGCCATGGAGTCCCTGAAGTTTTATTTACTGGGAACTGAATTTGTGCTTGTAATAGATCACATTCGTTTCTATTGGCTTAACCAAATGAAAGATAACAATTCCAGAATCACAACGTGGTACCTGGCACTACAGCCATTTAAATTCACTGTGATACACAAATCTGGTAAAGAGAATAGCAGTGGTGGTTTCTGTCAAGATATGGACCAGGAATTGAGGGTTCTGAAGGTTGAAAACAAATTCATGGGTTTGAACTTTACTGTTTGCTGTACTGTTATATAAAAACTGCTAATGTACATGTGCTTAATTTCTGAAAGCAGCAAATGTTAATAGAGAATAGAAAGTTTTAGAAACCTCTTTAATAAAACAGGTTCCCTCTTAAGGAGGGAGGTGTATGTGGCAGGGTAAAATAGGATGCTGTCCCAGTTGTTAGAGAAAGTGTTTAAATGCAAGGATCGATTCTTTCCTTTTCTGTCTCTTCTCTGTCTGGTTGCGCAACCAGATTTTCCTGTGAGACTTCGGATTTGATCAACCCGACAGGCTCGCAGTTCTTTGCCTCTCACTGTCTCAGTTTTCTCTTGCTGTTTCTTTTTCTCCCTTGCATATCTATGTCTGCTAATATAAAGATATATGCAATTTATTGTATGGAAATGTAATTGATAATAGCATCACTTTTGTTTAGAAAAATATAGTGTTCTAGGAGCGTGGATATGTTGTTCATCCACACTCTCTGGCATGTCCCTTTCCCCTTTATATCTGGCCAGAAGTCTTCAAGCTAACTCCTCCCACCCACCTGGGTGGTAGATGCCTCGGCTCTGCCCCATGACACCAGATCTTCCTTTCTGCTGGAAGATTCAGGTTCCCTTGTGCTACTTTAGCAATTTCCAGGCCCTGGGTTCGCAAAGTCGGTTTTCACCACAAATTACTTTGAAACTCGTCAGAGTTCACGACTCCGATTACAGCGCATTGAGCATGGAGGGACAAATCGCCCCCCGGATTTCGCTGGTGTCCCTGCGGCCAGAAAATGTCACGCACCAATCCCCACCTCTCGTGTGTCTATTGCCTAGGTGTCGGACATGGCCACATCTTTACTTTCTGTTTGGCCTTCCATCTCAATGTTCTGGACGACCGCAAGGCGCGCCTGAAACTGGGGAGACCGGAGCTTAGAAACCCGCCGGTGAAATCTAAGGAGGCAAGGTGGGCGGTTTCCGCGGCCGTAGGATCTGCCGAGCAGCATGAGCAGATGGCTGCTTTCGAGGAGGAAGCGGCTCAGACTTCGGTCAGTCGCAGTTTTCTCATTCCCCTCAGCCTTGGCTCGACTTTTTCGTGCTCCTTTAGGGAGCTGTGCCAGTCTGTCCCCACCAGGGGTGAGGTGCCCTCGGGCTCGCACTCTTCCCGCCCTCGGAAGAGAGACAAGGATCCCAAGTCGTCATCTTCTTCCAGAAGGAGACACTCCTGGGACCGAGAGAGGTCCAAGTCCCAGGAACATGTGGTCTTGACTTCGGTCAAGATCGCTTCCTCGGCCGCCAGCTTTACGTATCTTCCGTCTGGCCAAGGCACCGAGACTGAGGAAGCTGCTGAACCGGCGGAGATTACTCTTGACCCAATCAACCCTTTGTCGCAGACTCCGGTTGCTGACTCCTTAGAATGGACGCCGGTCCTTTCTTTTCCGATGGGAGACACTGTCCTCGGTGTCCTAGCGAGAATAAAGTGCGGAACCTCGGTTTCCACCGACTCCAGTGTCCCCGATCGAACTCTTGACCCCGTCCAGTCTCGATGAGGACCTAGGCCTCGAGTCGATTGTCGAAAAGGGCCATAAACATTCAAAAAAGAGGCATCGCTGCCGCTCCTCATCCTCCTCCTCGGACGAGGAGAGACTTCGACGGAAACTCCGTCGACGCTATGAGGATTTGATGTGGCAACACCTGATTTTGACCGGACAGAAGCTGGCTCTGCCGGCCACCCCGGCGATTACTTGGCTCCTGCCTCCCAAGCCGATGCCTACCCTTCCAGAACCGAAGGCCTCAGTTCCACCTCCCATAGGTCTGGCGTGTATACCGGCTCGGCCTATTCCAGTTTCTCCACTGATTTTGGTAGAGCCACCGCCTAAGCAGCCTCAGGGAGGGGCTCCCTCGAAAGAGGATCCGTACAGACACCGGACTTCCCCGACGTCTGTCCATTATGGTCACCCCCAACCACCCTCGGATCAAAGGGGACGTATGCGGTAGGCTACTATACCCCGACACTTCGGACTCCGATGACATGGGGTTACACGCTCATCTGGGGGATGATGAGTCGTCCGTGGCCGGACTGGAGGAAGGCCCTTCCTCTTTTCAGGGCATCCTCCGCCTGATCTCTGAGTCCACCGGACTGCCCCTGGAGCCCATCCAGAAAAAGGCGGAGTAGCCCCTTACAGATATCCTCAAAAGGGGGGATACCTCGACGGAGGCCTCTCCAGTGGCTGAAGCCATCGTTGGCCTGGCCCTTGAGCTTTGGCAGCGCCCTGCTTCCCGCCCAGCCCTGTCTGCCCGCATGGCCCGCAAGTATACAGTACCCATGGGGTCCCTGGCAGGGTTCACAGAACACCCTTCGGCCGAAAGCCTAGTGACTGCTTCTGTGTTCAGACGTATTGGTAGCTCAGCCGACACTGACCGACCCCTGGACAAGGAGTCCAAGAATATGGACCACTCTGCCCATAAGGTCTATGCGGCCTCCTCCTTAGGCCTTTGTCAGGCCAGCTCGGCTGTCATCATGGCACATTTCTCTCATGCCCTCCTTGGGTCATTGGATGAAGTCCTCCCTCATCTCCCGGCGGACATGCAGACCTCAGTGAAGCAGGTCCGTGATCAGGGCCATGCTGTTGCAAAACAGCAGCTCCAGACGGCCCTGGACATTGAAGATTCCTGTGCCCACTCTTTGGCAGCTGCAGTGGCCACTCGCTGCAGGGCTTGGCTGAGGCTGTCCTCCTTCCCGATGGATACCCAGCACAAGTTAGCTGACGTGCCCTTCCTAGGCACCGACCTCTTCGGTCAAGGAGTGGCTGGTCACCTCCAGTGCATAGAGCAGTCCAGTGCCACCTTGGATGCTACCTCTGCGAAGGGTTCTTTGGGCAAGAACCAGCAGAAGTGCAAGAAGAAGCCTTTTCAGCACTCTTCCCCTGCGGTTAGGCAGCCCTCCTATCAAGGAGGCCAGCAGCAACAGCAGGCTCAAGCATGGCACCCCAGGCCCACGCTGGGTCCTCAACAGCCCTCTAAAGGAGGCCAAGATGCCGGTCCAGGAGCCTCCTTCTCCTCTAAGCCTGCCCAGTTCTGGTTGGGGGTTGCCACCCTTACACCCGTCATGCCAGCTCTGGGTCCTCCCGTGGGGGGCCGGCTCCGCCACTTTCTTTCCGCCTGGTCCCATATCACATCGGACAGGTGGGTCGTAGAAGTGGTCGGCCAGGGACTGCCTCTGGAATTCGAACAGTACCCTTCCAGCCGCGCCCGCGCCCCTCGGGAGGAAAGGATCTCAGCTCACACTCAGTCGGCTCTTCGAGACGACATTGCTCAGCTCTGCAAAGAGGCGGTAGCCCCAGTGCCAGATCCTCCTACAGACCCTGGCTTCGTGTCCAGGTACTTCCTCGTGCCCAAGCGGACGGGGGGTTGGCGCCCCAACCTAGATCTCCCCGACCTGAATCAGTATCTCAGGTCTCGCACCTCCCGGATGATAACTCTGAACCAGATCATACCATCCCTGGAGCGAAACATGTGGTTCTGTTCACTGGATCCGCAGGACGCGTTCTTCCACGTCCCAATCCATCCGTCCCATCAGCGGTTCCTCTGCTTCAGGGTCGAAGGGACCCTGTACGAGTTCCGAGCCATGCCATTCGGTCTGTTATCAGCCCTGAGGGTCTTCACCAAGTGCATTGCAGTGGTGGCAGCCCATCTATGGCGTTGAGGAGTTCGAATTTACCCTTATCTCGATGACTGGTTCTTGGCAGGTTCCTTCCTCCAGGAGGTGGAGAGATCCAGAGATCTGGCTCTCCGAACCTGCTCCCAACTCAGCCTCCCGATCAACGAAGCCAGGTCGAAATTTGTGCCCTCTCAGGTGATGGGCTTCATCGGGGCAGAGCTCGACTCTTGTCAAGCCAGAGCTCGGCTCCCGGCGCACAGGGCGGAGGGTCTTTCCTCCTTTGCCCAATCATCTCTGGTTGGGCACCTGCACCCTGCCTGGGACTTCCTGCGCCTTCTGGGTTACATGGCGGCGTGCACCTCAGTGGTCAGTTGGGCCAGGTGGCACATGCACCCCCTCCAATGGGAGCTGGCCGCTCAGTGGACTCAGCGCCACGGTCACTTCGACCAGCTGATCACTGTGACCCAGAAGATGTGTGACGCTATCCAATGGTGGACCGCCCCAGACCGGTTGCAGGAAGGGATCCTGTTTGTCCATCCCGAACCAATGGTCGATCTCACGACCGATGCCTCTCCCATGGGCTGGGGAGTCCACATGGGGGACAACAGAACCCAGAGGTTCTGGACCCCCGAGGAGTCCCGATGCCACATCAACCTGTTGGAGCTCAGAGCGGTCAGACTGACACTGTCAGCTTTCGCTCCTCCGCTCCGGGGTCAAGTGGTTCACGTCCAGACGGACAATACCATGACCATGTACTACCTCAACAAACAGGGTGGCACGCACTGCCATCTGCTGTGCAAGGAGGCACTCCGCATCTGGACCCTCGTGAGCCGGTTGGAGGCGGATCTCCTAGCCATTCATGTGGCAGGAGTCTCGAACCAGCTGGCGGATGCTCTCAGCCGCATAGGCCAGACACCTCTTGAGTGGTCTCTCCATCTAGAGGTAGCTTACAGTCTGTTCTCCCGTTGGGGCAAACCGTTGGTGGACCTGTTTGCTTCAAGGGGAAACACCAAGCTGAGGCTGTACCATGCCCGCCCCCCTCAGCAGGGCTTGCTGCAGGGGGATGCCTTCTCGAGGCCGTGGACTCCAGGCCTCCTCTACGCCTTGCCTCCATTTCCCTTGATCCACAAGGTGTTACTCAAAGTGAGGAGGGACAAGGCGAAGGTGATCCTGGTAGCCCCAGATTGGCCGCGCCAGTTCTGGTACCCAGATCTCCTCAGCCTCAGCCTCAGCTGCAGGCCCCCGGAGCGGCTTTGTACATGCCCAGACCTGATATCTCTGAACCAGGGGAAGGTATTCCATCCGGACCTTCATTCCCTGCACCTCACAGCCTGGTACCTGAGCGGCTAGAGTTCCAGACTCTGGGTCTTTCCAAGGATGTCTACACCGTGGTAGAGTTATTTCATAAGGAATCGACCAGGAAATGTTACGCCTTCAGATGGAAGAGATTTTCCATTTGGTGTCAGGGTAAGAGTCTGGACCCCTTATCTTGCTCTGTGGCTAACATTATCGACTACCTTTGGTCTTTCTCCAAAGGGGGTCCTACGGTCATTGACCCTTAGGGTGCACCTGGCAGCCATTTCTGCTTACCGGGCGCGGGCCGGTCAGTCAACATTGGCACAGGAGACAGTGGTCGGGTGCTTCTTCAAAGGCCTGGATCACATATCCCCTCCGGTGTATGAACCTCCAGCTCCATGGGATCTGTTGCTGGTTTTGGCAAAGCTTATGGGCAAGCCATTCGAACCCATGCACAAGTGTGAGCTCTCACACTTGTCGTGGAAGATGGCCTTTCTGGTGGCTATCACATCAGCCAGAAGGACAGGGGAGCTCCAGGTGCTTTCGACGGACTCCCCCATCTGGTCTTTCACAGGGACAAAGTTGTCCTGCGCCCCCACCTGAAATTCCTTCCGAAGGTGGTATCAGAGTTTCATCTTAACTAGGTGTTAACTCTGCCAGTATACTACCCTAATTACACCTCGGACTCCGAGTACTGGCTCCATACCTTGGACCTGAGATGTGCTCTCTCCTATTATAAGGAAAGAACGGCGGAAATTCGGGGAGAGGTTCGCCAGCTGTTTGTCACCTACGCTGAAGCCGCTTCTGGCAGACCTGCAGCCAAACGGACCATTGCAAGGTGGATTACATCTTGTAGAGGTCTGTTCTATCAGTTGGCGGGCAAGGAGCCTCCCAGACGGATAAGAGCTCACTCTACCCGCCATACTGCTGCATCGGTGGCTGCTTCCAGGGACATCCCTATCCAAGAAATATGTCGGGCTGCTACCTGGAAGTCAGCAAACACCTTTGTTGCCCACTACCACATCGACCTTGAGTCATGCTGGGATGCTGGTTTTGGGGCCTTGGTTCTCCGATCTCTCTTTCCCAAGTAGGGGTGTGCGCCTTGCCTCCCTCCTCCCGGAGAACTGCTTGGAGTCTGCCAGTGTGTGTGGATGAACAACATATCCGCGCTCCTAGAACAGGTTACTCACCAGTAACAGTAGTTCTAGGAGCGGTGTATGTTGTTCAGCCACACGCACCCACCCAACCTCCCTGGCTTTAGGCGCACAACCTTGCTTCCAGCGGGATAAGATCTGGCATCATGGGGCGGAGCCGAGGTATTTACCACCCGGGTGGGTGGGAGGAGCTAGCTTGAAGACTTCCGGCCAGACTTGAAGGGGAAAGGGACATGCCAGAGGGTGTGGATGAACAACATATACCACTCCTAGAACTACTGTTACAGGTGAGTAATCTGTTCTTACTGCTGAAATGTATATAATTATAATGTGAGATTATTATAAAAAGCTAATGGAAAACTCCAGAGGTTACTTGAGTGCAAATCTTACAGCCTTTTGCAAAAGCTGCAGAAGGGGCCTCAGCTCAAAGCACACTGTATTCTAGCAGCTCCTGAAACTTATGAAAACAGGATGCTTGCTAAGGATGGGGGTTGATAGGACTTATAAGAGCTAAGCTGCAACTGCAAGAGAGAGTTGGAGAACAAGGGACAGAGAGACTGAAAGAAAAATATTTTCTAGGATCCTGGATATGGTGTTCATCCACACTTATTGGCATGTCTCTTTCCCCTTTAAATCTTGCCGGAAGTCTTCAAGCTGGCTCCTCCCACCCACCCGGGTGGTATATACCTCGGCTCCGCCCCATGACACCAGATCTTGCTTTCCACTGAAAGATGCGGGTTGCCTCCCTTGTGCTCATGCATTTCGTAGGCCCTGGCTTCAATACTTCGGTTTTACCGAAATTAAAACTTGTCTGAGTTAGCGATTGCGCTTTTTCGTCCTCGATCATGGAAGATAAATCTTCTCCAGGATTTTGCCGGTGTCCTGGCGGCCAGAAGATGTCACGGACTGATCCCCATCTCACATGCGTCTACTGCATAGGTGTCGGCCATGACACCTCGTCCTGCAGCTTTTGCTTGGCCTTCATCCAAACATTCTGGACGACCGCCTGGCATGCTTAAAGTTGGGGAGACCGGAGAAAAGGAATCCTCCGGTGAAATCCAAGGAGGCTAGGTGGGTGGTTTCCGTGGCCGCGGATTCCGCCGAGCTGCTGGAACGCATGAAGGCGTTCGAAGAAGCCGCCAGCACTTTGGACAGTCGAAGGTTTTTCCTTCCACTCAACCTAGGCTCCACCTTTTCAGGTTCCTTCAAGGAGTTGTGCCACTCTCTCCCCATCCGGGGAGAGGCGCCCGCGGGCTCGCACTTCTCCTGATCTCTTAAGAGAGATAAGGAACCGAGCTCATCTTCGTCTCAGCGAAGACTCTCTTGGGACCAAGAGAGGTCTCAGTCCCAGGAGCATGCGGTTTCGACCTCGGTCGAGATCACTTCCTCGGCTGCAGGCTTCAGGGGCCTTCCGTCAGGCCAGCTGACCGAGGATGCGGCCGATGAGGTGGAGTTTGTCCTCGACCCCATCGACCCACTGTTGCCGGCCCCGGTCGATGACTCTTTGGAAAGGACTCTGGTCCTTTTCTTCCCCGATGAGGAAACTCAGCCTGCTGGTGTCTCCATCAAGGACCCAGTTCCGGATCCCCGGGTATCACCGGTGTCTCCTGAGTGACCTAGTCAGCCTGTCCGATCTCGGTAGAGATCTAGAACCCCCTCATCCTGATGGCTGAGAAAGAGCCACAAGCGTTCGAAAAAGAGGCAACACCACCGGTCGTCCTCCTCATGTGAGGAGAGGCTCCGACGGAAACTCCGTCAGCGCTACAAGGACCTCATGTGGCAACAGCTGATTTTAACCGGGCACAAGCTGACTTCGACTCCTACCCCGGCCATTACTTGGCTTTTGCCTCCTAGGCCGAAGCCGACCCCCTCAGAACTGAAGCCTTTGGTTCCTCCACCCGCGAGGCCGGCCCGTCTTCCGGTTCGACCCATACCGGGCTCTCCACTGATAGTGGTGCCTAAGCAGCCTGTGGGAGGGGCTCCTTCCAAAGAAGGCCGACCAGATACCAGACTTCCCCGACATCTGTCGGTCACCCCAGACTGGACGTCACCGGGCTCCACTCTCATCCTGGAGATAACGAGTCATCCGTTGGGACAGGGATGGAGGAAGGTCCTTCCCCCTTCCAAGGGATCCTTCATCTCATCTCTGATTCCACAGGGATGCCCCTGGAACCTATCCAGAAAAGGCAGAGTACCCTCTCACAGACATCCTCAAGAGTAGGGATACCCAAACGGAGGCCTTTCCTGTGACCGAAGCCATTGTTGGTCCGGCACTCAAACTATGGCAACGTCATGCCTCATGTCCAGCACCGTCTGCCGCATGGCCCGCAAGTATGCGGTGCCCATGGGGTCCCTTGCGGGGTTCTCAGAGCATCCTTTGGCCAAGAGCCTGGTGATCGCCTCTGTGTTCAGGCGTACTGGCAGTTCTGCTGACACTGACCGACCTCCTGATAAGGAGTTAAAAGTATTTGGACCACTCGGGGCCAAAGGTCTATGCGACGTCCTCCTTGGGCCTTTGTCAGGCGAGTTCGGCTGTCATCGTGGCACACTTTTCCCATGCCCTTCTCAGGTCATTGGATGAATTCCTCCTACATCTCACCGCGGATGTGCAGACTATGGTCTAACAGGTCCGAGATCAGGGCTGTGCTGTCACCAAACAGCAGCTCCAAATGGCCCTGGGCATCAGGGACTCGTGTGCCTGCTCGATGGTTGCTGCAGTTGCCTCTTGCCGTAGGGCTTGGCTGAGGCTCTTCTCCTTCCCGGCGGATACTCAGCACAAGTTAGCTGATGTGCTTTTTCTTAGGACTGGCTTGTTCGGCCCAGGAGTAACCGGTCACCTACAGTGCATAGAGCAGTCCAGTGCCATCTTGGATGCCACTTCTGCCAAGAGTTCTTCGGGCAAGAACCAGCAGAAGAAAAAGAAGAAGCCTTTTTGGCACTCTTCCCCTGCAATTCAGCAGTCCTCCTTCCAGGGAGGACAGCAGCATCAGTAGCAGGCTCAAGCTTGGCACCCTCGGCCCAAGCCTGGACCCCAACAGGCCCACAGAAGAGGCAGAGGCTCAGGTCCTGGAGCTTCCTCCTCCTCCAAGCTTGTTCAGTGACTGGGTGGGGGTTGCCACCCTATTCCCATCACGCCAGCTCTGGGTCTTCCCGTGGGATGGCCGGCTCAGCCACTCCCTTTCCGCCTGGTCTGCTGTCTCTTCGGACAGGTGGGTTCTCGAAGTGATCTGTCAGGGAATGCCTCTAGAATTCGAGCAGAACCCTCCCAGCCGAACCCATGCCCCTCGGAAAGAACGAATTTCCACATGCACCCAGTCTGCTGTTCGAGACGACATCACTCAGTTCCTCCTCAAGGAGGCAGTAGCTCTCGTGGCGGATCCGTCTGCAGACCCAGACTTTGTCTCCAGGTACTTCCTGGTGCCCAAGCAGACGGGGGGCTGGCGCCCCATTCTAGATCTCCACTATCTGAATCAATATCTCAGGTCACACACCTTTCGGATGGTCACTCTGTGCCAGATCATACCGTCCTTGGAGCGAACCATGTGGTTCTGTTCACTGGATCTGCAGGACATGTTCTTTCACGTCTCAATCCGTCCATCCCATCAGCGGTTCCTCCACTTCAAGTCAAGGGGACCGTGTATGAGTTCCGAGCCATGCTTTTCGGCCTGTCATCAGCCCCATGGGTCTTCACCAAATGCATTGCAGTGGTGGCGGCCCATCTCCAGCATCAGGGGTCAGAATTTACCCCTACCTCGTCGATTGGCTCCTTGCAGATTCCACCCAACAGGAGGTGGGGAGGTCCAGGGATCTGGCCCTCCAAACCTGCTCCCAACTCGGCCTCCCGATCAACAAGGCCAAGTCGGAACTCGTGCCTTCTCAGGTGATGGGCTTCATCAGGGCAGACCTCAACTCTTGTCAAGCCAGAGCTTGACTCGCGGCGGACAGGGCGGAGTTTCTCTCCTCCTTTGCCAATTCATTTCTGGTTGGGCACTTGCGCCCTGCCCGGGACTTTCTGCGCCTTCTGGGTTACATGGCAGCGTGCACCTCAGTGGTCCATTGGGCCCAGTTGCACATGCACCCCCTCCAATGGGAGCTGGCTGCCCACAGGACTCAGCGCCACAGGCATTTCGACCAGCTGATCACTGTAACCTAGAAGATGTGTGACGCTGTCCAATGGTGGACTGCCCCAGACTGGTTGCAGAAAGGGATCCCATTTGTCTGCCTGAGCCAACAGTCGTCCTCTCGTCCAATGCCTCTCTCATGGGCTGGGAGCCCACATGGGGGACAACAGGGCCCACGGACTCTGGACGTCCAAGGAGTCTCGATGCCACATCAACCTGTTGGAGCTCAGAGCAGTCAGACTGGCACTGTCAGCTTTCGCTCCTCAGCTCCGGGGTCAAGTGGTTCAAGTTCAGATGTACAATACCACAACCATGTACTACCTCAACAAACAGGACAGCATGCACTCCCGTCTGCTGTGCAAGGAGGCAGTCCGCATCTGGACCCTCGCAAGCTGGTTGGAGGCAGATCTCCTAGCCATTCATGTGGCAGGAGCCTCGAACCAGCTGGCGGATGGTCTCAGCCGCATAGGCCAGACATCCCACGAGCGGTCTCTCCATCCAGAGGTAGCTTACGAGCTTGTTCTCCCATTGGGGCAAACCAATGGTGGACCTGTTTGCCTCCAGAGAAAACACCAAGGTGAGGCTGTTTCATGCCCACCCCCTTAAGCAGGGCTTGCTGCACGGGGATGCCTTTTTGAGGCCATGGACCGCAGGCCTCCTCTACGCCTTCCCTCCATTTCCCTTGATCCACAAGGTGTTACTCAAGGTGAGGAGGGACAAGGCGAAAGTGATTCTGGTAGCCCCAGACTGGCCGTGCCAGTTCTGGTATCCAGATCTCCTCAGCCTTAGCTGCAGGCCCCCGGAGCGGCTTTGTACATGCCCGGACCTGACATCTCTGAACCAGGGGAGGTCTTCCATCTGGACCTTCAATCCTTGCACCTCACAGCCTGGTACCTGAGCAGCTAGAGTTCCAGGCTTTGGGTCTTTCCGAAGATGTCTACACTGTGGTCAAGGCATCTAGAAAAGAATCAACCAGGAAATGTTACGCCTTCAAATGGAAAAGATTTTCCATTTGGTGTCAGGGTAAGGGTCTGGACCCCTTATCCTGTTCTGTGGCTAACATTGTCGACTACCTTTGGTGTCTCTCCAAAGGGGATCTATGGTCATCGACCTTTAGGGTGCACCTGGCAGCCATTTCTGCTTACCGGGCGTGGGCCGGTCAGCCAACATTGGCGCAGGAGACAGTGGTCATGGGCTTTTTCAAAGGCGTGGATCACATATCCCCTCCAGTGCGTGAACCTGCTCACTTTACTCCTCCACAGGGTGGCTCCAGCTGCACCTCAGGACAAAGTATCAGGCATGCATTATAGGAAAAAAGCCCTACTTGGTCTCACGCCCGACTCTACTGCCACACTGTTCCAGCGACACCCCTCGACTAAGGTCACCAGAGGAATGGCAAACGGTGTGCTCCATGTCCCATTCAAAGAACATGCTTTGCTCAGCGGTTACTCTCCTAACCGCGGCCCCACATAGCTTAACGAACTCCCCTCTTCTGCGCTGGAACACACAAAAATAGGCCCTTTTAAGAGAGACCTTTTAGCCGTTCTGACAGAAGACAACCAGTGTGGCTGCAACCACTAGTTGCAGTCGGCCATGAGTACCTCCTCCCTAACACCCCAACCCCGGCACTTCTCCTGCACTCCAGCACCCCCCCTGACAAAGCCTCTGGGCGGCTGTCCCCATCACCAGCTCCACCCCTCACCCCTTTTCCAACAAATGACAAAGACACCTCAGGAGACTCCTCCCAAACTTCAGGATAGACTCCATGAGGCCTTCTTTAAGACCTAACAATACAAACCTAAATCACTTACCAAAAGCACTTGTACGTCCTATACAACTTAGGAATTGCAATAGATTACTTGCCTGCATGTGCAGCCGGTCAGTATCCTCTTATCAGCAAACAGTAGCACCAAGGCCCATCAAATTACCACTGTATTCTTGTATTCTCCACTAATGAATTGTAATCTGTAAATTTGTTCTGCTTAAAATGTAACCTTGTAACCTGTTCTGTCTGTTTGTTATACCTGACATGGAACCTTTGTAAAAGAGCCGTTGGCTCAAAGGTGTTAATCTGCAAATTAAATAAATAAAATAAATAAATAAACCTCCACCTCCATGGGATCTACTGCTGGTATTGGCAAAGCACATGGGCAAGCCATTCCAATCAATGCACAAGTGTGAGCTGTCACACTTGTGGAAGACGTCCTTCCTGGTGGCCATCACGTCTGTCAGAAGGACAGGGGAGCTCCAGGCGCTTTCGGTGGACTCCCCTTACCTGGTCTTCCACAGGGACAAAGTTGTCCTGCGTCCCCACCTGAAATTCCTTCCGAAGGTGGTGTTAGAATTTCACCTTAACCAGGTGTTGACTCTGCCAGTATACTACCCTAATTATACCTCAAAGGCTGAGTACAGGCTCCATACTTTGGACCTGAGATGTGCTCTCTCTCCTATTACAAGGAGAGGTCGGCGGAAATTCAGGGAGAAGTTCGCCAGCTGTTTGTCACCTACGCTGAAGCCGTTTCTGGCAGACCTTCATCCAAACGGACCATAGCAAGATGAATTACATCTTGTATAGGTCTATGCTTTGAGCTGGCGGGCATGGAGCCCCCCAGAGGGATAAGAGCTCATTTTACCCGCCATACTGCTGCATCGGTGGCCGCTTCTAGGGACATCCCTATCCAGGAAATCTGTCAGGCTGCTACCTGGAAGTCAGCAAACACCTGCATTACCCACTACCACATCGACCTTGAGTCATGCTGGTTTTGGGGCCTCGGTTCTCCAATTTCTATTCCCTAAGTAGGGGGTGTGCGCCTTGCCTCCCTCCTCCCAGAGAACTGCCAG
The DNA here is from genome assembly GCA_016271365.2 of Neoceratodus forsteri. Taxonomy (NCBI): domain Eukaryota; kingdom Metazoa; phylum Chordata; order Ceratodontiformes; family Ceratodontidae; genus Neoceratodus; species Neoceratodus forsteri. Next base: position 434,442,621 of record JADMNL010000024.1, on the reverse strand, counting down.
GAGTCTGCCAATAAGTGTGGATGAACAACATATCCATGGTCCTAGAAGTACGGGTTACTCACCTGTAACAGTAGTTCTAGGAGTGGTATATGTTGTTCATCCACACGGACCCACCCGACCTCCTCGGCTGCGGATGCACACAGTCTGGCTTTCAGCGGGCTAAGACTTGGCGTTGTGGGGTGAAGCCGAGGTATATACCACCCAGGTGGGTGGAAGGAGCCAGCTTGAAGACGTCCAGCAAGATTTAAAGGTGAAAGGGGCATGCCAATAAGTGTGGATGAACAACATATACCACTCCTAGAACTACTGTTACAGGTGAGTAACCTGTTTTTATTTTCTCCTCTCTACATAGTTATTATGAACAAGTTTATTCTTTTTATGATACTGCTGGTGTAAATAAATATTTCTGGTGAATTCTACAACTGCTCCTCGTTTTCCTATTCTTCCTGACCTGTGCCTTGACGACAAGTGGCCCTGAATGTGATCGCGGAAATGGGGTCTAGCGGGTGACTAGTAGCCACAGGGATCAGTTATTAACTTCTAAAATCTGGCCCAGTATGGTCAGATAAACTCAGACTGGTTTCAGCAGCTGGCCTTGTTAAAGGGATATGCTGGGATAATATCATGCATTGGAGGCGTTACGAGGAACGAGGTGTAGCCAAGAAACTTCAACCACCAGGAAGTGACATTATCCAGCATAACACACCCTGGAGTGTCTTACTATAATTATAAAATGGATTCTGTAGAATTTACAAGAAAGGGATCTAATAGGTCTTTGGATTAGAATCAGACCATGATGTACTGAGATTAGCTCATGGCTTGAACTACCTCTAGACTGGTCAGCTTTTAGAATTTTTTTCTGTCCCTTTTGTAACCTTGGTCAGGTCCATAATATAATGTAAGTCTGATCATTGCATGCAGATAGATGGATGAAGAGGGAGAGAAATGGGGAGATACAGTAGGTGGATACAGTGGATGGTTGATTTATTTTTTGGGGATTTTCGGCCACGATAGGTAAATTTAGCCTAAGTTTGCTTCCAGGTGTGACCAGTGAACACATGAAGCATAATTTACCTGGTCAGGGTCACACAGCATCCAAGCAGTTGTCGGTTTCTGGGTTTACAGCATGGAGCTCTAATCACTAGGCTATACTAGGCAAGGCAAATGTTACCTATAAAGTTCCCTTTGCCATAGGCAAGGCAAATGCCATTTATAAAGTGCCTTTTGCCATAGGCTCTGGGTGCTGCACAAGGAATAACAAATAAAATTCTAGGGATGTGGATATGTTGTTCTCTCCACACTCTCTGGCATGTCCTTTCCCTTTAAATATCTTTCCGGAAGGTCTTCAGACTGGCTCCTCCCACCCACCCTGGTGATATAACCCTCGGCTCTGCCCCATAATGTTAAATCTTCCTTTCTGCTGGAAAATACAGGTTCCCTCCTTTTTGCTTCCACATTTAGTAGACCATGGCGCTCCAAAAACTTGGTTTTATTGATTAAGATTCTCTGACTCTCTCCAAACAAATTTGTTCTCAGAACCACGATGGAGGATAAGTCCTCACCTGGGTTTCTGCCAGTGTCCCTGTAGGCAGAAAATGTCTCGGACGGACCCACATGCCATGTGCGTGTACTGCCTGGGTCACGATCACGATACTCCCGCCTGCTACTTATGTCGTTCCTTTCATCCAAATGTCTTGGATGACCACCTCGCATGTCTCCACCTCGGACGTCCGGAAAAACAGTACCCGCCGGTGAAATCTAAAGAAGCCCGCCGTGCTAGCTCTGCGGCCGCGGGGTCCGTGGAACCGTTGGAACAGATGAAGGCCTTTGAAGAAGAGGTGGCGCTCGCCGCCGAGCGCTCGTCTTCGCCCTCAATTTGCGTTCCACTTAAACTGGGCTCCTCTTTCTTGGGTTCCTTTAAGGAGCTGGTCCGATCCCTTCCCACTTGCAGGGAAGGCCCCAGCTCTCGCATCTCCAGATCTCGCAAAAAGGAATCCAAGGAACTGAGAGAAACTACGTCTCGTCAATATCGCTTTTGGGGCAGAGAGCGATCTCTGTGCCAGGAGGCTCCTCTTTCAACTTTGTTCGATGTTGCGGCCTCGGCTGTCGACTTCTCGGTGCTCCTGTCAGGTGAGCCAGCCCAGATACGGGACGACGATCCCATTGAGATCATTGTCGACCCATTGTGGACCGATGAGGCCGAGAACTCCTTGTTTAGAACTCCGGTCCTTTCGGACCTTGCCAGTGAGGTGACCCAGCCAGCTGGGAAGCCCCAGGTAGTGGTCGTTCCTGACCTGGAGGAACCGGGGTTCTCCAAGACTTCTCCTGAACGTCCAGGTCTGGGACATCCTTGACGGAAAGGCCGAGGAAGTTGCATAAGCGGGACACCAAAAAGCGTCGGCGCCGCCATTCATCCTTGTCCTCCTGGGATTAGCGGAGGCTCCTATGCAAGTTGTGTCAGTGCTACGAGGATATGTTGTGGCAGAAGCTAGTTCTGGTTGTGCTGAAGGTGATCCCTTCTACCTCGGCCATTACCTGGCTGTCACCCTCTAGGCTGTCGTTGACCACTCCGGAGTCGGTTGTCGCTGCCCCTCCGCCTACTGAACAGGTGACGTCCCTCTTGACTCGGCCAGAGTTGGTCTCCCCACCTATCCTGGCAGAGCCGCCACCGAAACAGCCTCCCTCTGGGGCTCCCGCTAAGGACTCTCGGCCTGCCTCAGACCTCCCGCACAGGCTGTCTGTCACTCTCACTTCCGACCGTTCGCGGCAGTTTCTTGGTGACACCGGTAGCAGACCACTCTACCTGGATTCCTCTGAGTCCAAGGACTCTGAACTGGCATCTCATTCTCGGGACGAAGATGCCATGAGTCTTTATGCCAAGGAGGGGCCCACATCCTTTATGGGCATCCTCCGCCTCATCTGCAAGTCCACAGGGATGAAATTGGAACCCGTTGAGAAACGGGTAGAATACCCCTTAACTGACATCCTCGGAAGAGGGGATTCTCCGACAGAGACCTTTCAAGTGGCCGAAGCCATTATCGGCCCAGCCCTGGAGCTGTGGCAGTACCCAGCCTCCTGCCCCGCACCGTCCGCCAGGATGGCCCACAAATACATGATACCTACTGGCTTCCTTTTTGGGATTCACACATTATCGCTCTTCTGAGGCAGTGATGATCGAGTCTGTGTTTAGGTGGGTAGGGAACTCAGGAGACTCCGATAGACCACCCACCGGACAAAGAATCCAAGAAGTTGAATCACTCCACCTGAAAATTCTGTGCTGCCTTGTCGCTCTGTTTCCATCAGGTGAGATCGGCTGTGATCATGGCACATTTTTCTCACACCCTATTGGGCTCCTTAGATGAGGTGCTTCCTCACCTCCCCACGGACCTTCAGACCACAGTCAGACAAGTCCGGAACCAGGGTCGGGCTGTTATTAGGCAGCAACTCCAAGCGGCCTTGGACATCGGGGACCCCTGTGCCCATTCGGTAGCAGCCACAGTTGCCATGCACCACAGGGATTGGTTGCGGGTCTCAACTTTCATGGCCAACACCTAGAATAAGTCATCTTGAACGTATCGAGGAGTCCAGTACTACGTTGGACTCCGCTACATCTGCCCAAAAGGAATCCCAGGGTTCCAAAAAAAACCGAAGGAGAAGCCTTTTCGCCCTTCTGCCCTGCGGTCAATCAGCCCCAGTTTCAATCTGGGTAACAGCAGCAGGCCCAGACTTGGCCTCCTTAGCCCAAGTCAGGAGCTCAGTCAGCAGACCAACTGGGAGGGAAGGGTCCATGTGGTCCCGCTTCCAGATCCTCCTCTTCCAGGCCTGCTCAGTGATTAGATAGGGGTGACCAGCCCCATACCCATCACAACTGCTCTACGTCCTCCCGTGGGGGGCCGGCTCCACCACTTCCTTTCCGCCTGGTCCGCTGTTACCACGGACAAGTGGGTGCTGGAAATGGTTGGTCAGGGACTGCCTCTGGAGTTCGAGCAGTACCCGCCAAACCGGGCCCATGCCCCACGCAGAGAAAAGGTATCAGTTCACACTCGGTCAGCGCTAAGAGATGACGTAGCGCAACTCCTCCTCAAGGAGGTAGTGGCTCAAGTCACAGATCCCCCAGTCAACCCAGGGTTCATTTCCAGTACTTCCTAGTCCCTAAGCGAACGGGGGTCTGGCTCTCCATTCTGGATCTGCATGACCTGAATTAGCATCTCAGGACGTGCACCTTTCAGATGGTAACTCTGTCACAGATCATACCATCTCTCAAGCAAAACATGTGGTTCTACCTGGCCCGGTGGTGCTGAGGGTTGATGTGCTGGATGCTGCACCTCGTGCCACGCCAGCGACCCGTGTTTGGGAGCGGGCACGGGCCGCCGGGGGTCAGCAGGGGAGGACAAGGATCGAGCATCCGGAGGACTGCTTTCCTTCTCCCGGAGAGGAGGGTCTCCATTGCCAGCGTCGGTTGCCCCCTGGCGGAGGCTGCGAGACAGGGCGCCACACTGTAGCAGGGTGGAGCTGGGGACAGACACCTCTCTGTCAGCGTCATTGCATGTCCCTCAGCTCCAGGGGGAAAAGTAGAAAATATGCCAGCCCCCATGTATGAGCCAGCTCCGGTGCCTGACCCTCAAGCTACGACAGTTCCGCCTCAGTGACCCCACTTGGGGGGGGCATCCCCGGGTGAGGGTTCAGGTTGCCGGAGCCTGACGAGCCCACTCTCGGGGCTAGGGGTGCCCGGCAGCAAAACCAGAAATGAAAAACAAAATGTGGTTCTGCTCCCTGGATCTTCAGGACACATTCTTCCATGTACCGACCTGTCTGTCACACCAAAGGTTCCTCCGCTTCCGAGCGGAAGGAAACCTCTACGAGTTCCCAGCCATGCCGTTTGGCCTGTCATCGTCCTCCCGAGTCTTCAAATGCATTGCAGTGGTGATATCCCGTATTCAGCGTCGAGGGGTCAGGGTGTACCCTTATCTCGACAGTTGTCTCATAGTGGGTCCCTCCAGGTTGGAGGTGGAGAGGTCCAGTGATCTGGCCCTCCAGACCTGTCTCGAACTTGGCCTGCTTGTCAGCAAGGGCAAGTTGGAACTCGTGCCTTCACAGGTGATCTGCTTCATCAGGGCAGAGCTCAACTCTTGTCGAGCCAGCGCCCGGCTCCCAGCAAACAGGGTGGAGGTTCTCTCCTCCTTTGTCCAGTCATTTCTGGTTGGGCAATTGTGCCCTGCCCAGAACTTCCTGTGTCTTCTAGGTTACATGGCAGCCTGCACCATCATGGTCCATTGGGCCCAGTGGCAAATGCGCCCCATTCAGTGGGTCTTGGCCGACCAGTGGTCCCAGTGTCAGGATCACTTCAACCAGCTGGTCGCAGTAACTCAGAGGATTTGTGACACTCTCCAGTGGTGGACGGGCCCACAACACCTGGAGGGAGGGATCCTGTTTGTCCTCCTCAAGCCAGTGGTCATCCTTATGACCGATGCCTCTCTCACAGGCTGGGGAGTCACAGGGTCCACGGGTTCTGGAACCCCGATGTCACATCAACGTGCTGGAGCTCCGAGCAGTACAGCTGGCGCTGACTGCATTGGCTCCGTTTCTGCAGGGTCAGGTGGTCCAGATGGACAACACCACAGCCATGCACTGTCTCAACAAATGGGGAGGCATGCACTTCGGCCTCTGTGCAGGGAAGCACTCTACATCGGGACCCTCTCGAGCCGACTAAAGGCAGATCTCCTAGCCATCCATGTGCCAGGGGCCTTGAACTAACTGGCGGATGCCCTCAGTCGCATGGGCGAGGCGTCCCACAAGTGGTCTCTTCACCCAGAGGTAGTTCGCAGCCAGTTCTCCCTGTAGGGCACCCCTCAGGTGGACCTGTTCACCTCCAGGGAGAACACAAAGCTGAGGCTGTTTCATGCCCGCCCCCCTCAGCAGGGCTCGCTGCAGAGGGATGCCTTCTCAAGGCCACAAACCCCAGGCCTCTTCTACACCTTCCCTCCTTTTCCCTTAATCCACATGGTGCTTCTCAAGGTGAGTGAGGGACAAAGCGAAGGTGATTGTGGTAGCCCCAGATTGGGCGCCAGATCTGGTATCCAGATCTCCTTAGCCTCAGCACCAGGCTCCCAAGGCATCTTCCAGCACGCTCGGACCTGATATTGGTCAGTCAGGGGAAGGTATTCTATCCGGACCTTCAGTCCCTGCACCTGACATCCTGGTACCTGAGCGGCTAGAGTTCCAGGCTTTGGGGGTCTCTGAGGATGTACTCAACAGTAGTGGAAGCATCCAGGAAGGAGTTGACCAGAAAGTACTATGCCTTCAAATGAAGAAGGTTTTCCATTTGGGGCAAGGGCCTGGACCCTCTGTCCTGTCCTTTGATGAACATTTTAGACTATCTTTGGTCTCTATCCAAAGGGGGTCTTCTGTCTTAGACCCTTAAGGTGCACCTGGCAGCCATCTCTGCTTACTGTGCACATGCTGGTCAGCAGACGGCACAGGAGAAGGTGGTTTGGCACTATTTCAAAGACCTAGATCACATATCCCCTCCGGTGCATGAACCTCCACCTCCGTGGGATCTACTGCTGGTCTTGGCAAAGCTCATTGGCAAGCCATTCGAACCAGTGCATAAGTGTGAGATGTTACACTTGTCGTGGAAGATGGCCTTCCTGGTGGCTATTGTGACTCTTGGCCAGCTGGTTATGATTGTTGTATGATATTTGTAATATAAAATTAGCTGATTGTCTCACATAAGATAGCCAGTGCTTATGTCTCTCTCTCTCCCCGATTTCAGTGGAGTGACAAGTGACCTGAAACCAGGAGGAAATTAAAAGACCAGAGAGACTTAATTAAGGGTCTCCTGTTTTTCTATCTTAATTAGAACTGACCCAGCTGCCAGGATATAGGGCTCGTAAAGTTTTATGATTCCTATGGGAATAACATTTTATACCAACATGGTGCGAAAAGTTGTAAAACCCTTTGATATGCCTTGGGAATAGGAACTGCTCAAGATCAAAGAGAAAATGTGTAATTAAGGAGTCATATTTAGGAAGTGGAGTTTTGCTGATGTCAAGCCTGGCTTGGTGCCCTTCAGAAAGATTGTACCTGCGGTCCCAAGAAGAGATGCAGTATCTGAGCCTGTGCAAGTTAGATGCAGCTAGCATAAGGTTCACAGTTTGAATCCCCTCAGAACTTGAGACTAAAGGTGATTCGGACCCAAAAGCAGACAGGAGGGTTTCCCTGTCTGTTATCTGTTCACATTACTGTGCTCGGAGGTTGGCACTGTGGGAGCAGAGGGCCTGACCTGCTGAGTGCGTTTGTGACAGCTGTCATGTCCGCCAGAAGGACTGGAGAGCTCCAGGCGCTTTCGGTGGAGTCTCCTTATCTGGTCTTCCACAGGGACAAGGTTGTCCTGAGCCTCAAACATGAAATTCCTCCTGAAGGTGGTGTCAGAGTTTCACATTAATCAGGTGTTGACTCTGCCTGTGTTCTACCCGAACTACACGTCGGATGCCGAGTACAGGCTCCATACTGTGAACCTGAGACATGCTCTCTCCTATTATAAGGAGAGGACGGCGAAAGTTCGGGGAGAGGTTCGCCAGCTATTTGTCACGTACGCTGAAGCCGCACCTGGCAGGCCTGCAGGAAAGCGGACCGTTGGCAGATGGATTACATCCTGCATTGATCTCTGCTATAGGTTGGTGGGCAAGGAGCCTCCCAGAGGGATAAGAGCTCATTCCACCCGCCATACCGCCGCGTCAGTAGCTGCTTCCAGAGACATCTCTATCCAGGAAATCTGCAGGGCTGCTACCTGGAGGACAGCAAACACCTTCATCACCCACTACCAGATCGATCTTGAGTCACGCCGGGATGCTGGTTTTGGGGCCTCAGTTCTTCAGTTTCTGTTCCCTAAGTAGGGGGTGTGCGCTTTGCCTCCCTCCTCCCTGAGAACTGCTAGGAGTCTGCCAACAAGTGTGGATAAGAACAACATATCCACATCCCTAGAAAAACAGCTTTCTCCCTTGTAACATTAGTTCTAAGAGTGATATATGTTGTTCATCCACATTGACCCACCCAACCTCCCCAGCTGCGACGCACAACCTGGCTTCCAGCAGGCTAATATCTGGCGTTATGGGGCGGAGCTGAGGGTTATACCACCCGGGTAGGTTGGAGGAGCCAGCTTAAAGACCTTATAGCGAGATTTAAAGGGGAAAGGGACATGCCAACAAATGTGGTTGAACAACATATACCACTCCTAAAACTACTGTTACAGGTGAGTAACCTGTTTTTACTCACCTGTAACAGTAGATCTTCCATGGAGTGGTCTCTTGCAGTAGGTAATACTTTTGGGTGTCCATCAGAGGTCAGTGTGGCACACAGCAGCTCTTCTAGCAGTCTTTTCCAGAGATCACCCACACATGACATCAGCTTCATGTTTCCTGTATTAGTGTGAGCAGTCCCTGGTATCCTCAGTTCCTTTTTTTGCCATCTTTAGCTCGCATGTAGCAGCTAGTACAACTTCTGAAAACAGCAGTCATCGATGAGAAACAACACTGAAGATTCTACGAACAAGGGGGCTCACCCATCGAGATCTCCCTATTTACTGATCTACATTTCTGGACTAACATAGAGCAGGAGTATCCCTCCTTACCCTCTATGTCTCCTTTACTCATAGACGGCCGCCATACCGTCAACGATGCATCTGTAATTTCATTGACAGTCCATAACCGTCGACGGTGGCTACATCTATGTTCTCGTTGACTGCCATACCCGTCAGTGTTCTCATCGATGACTACCACCATCAACGATGCATCTGTATTCTTATTGACGGCCGTACCCATCAATGTTCTCATCGAAAGCTACCACCATCTGTCTTCAAGGCACAGGTCAGGAAGCATAGGAAAACCTGGAGCAGTTGTAGAATTCACTAAAAATATTTATTTACAGTAGTAGTAACATAAAAAACAACTTTTTCAGTATAACTATGTACAAAGGAGAAATAAGAGATCTTAGTTCGAGTGGGAGCTCTTGCAGCAGGCTGTTACAATTAGGACAATGCCGCAGGCACTACGACTTCCAGAAAACTTCTCAGCCAGCAGGGACCGCCCCCGACGTTGGCTGCACCCGTCAGCTCTGGTATAAAGGGCAGACCCAGTTCACCCAGTTCTTTCCCGCATCCCGTGCGTGATTCCTGCTCATCTTGGCTTGCCAGCCAGCTAAGAACCTCAGTTTTTTCGCTTAAGTATTCATTTTCTCCACAGTTTAGAAGGTTTTCATCGTACAGACGTATGTCTTCGCCGTCATCTGTCTCCTCGTTGGAACCCCACGTCAATAAGTGCGGTTGCGGACGCCAAATTCCGTCCAAAGACGGCCTTAGGCAGTGCGATTTTTGCCTGGGGCCTGAGCACGACACCGTGGTCTGTTCAGCTTGTAAGAATTTCACTGGACCTGTTTGCGTCACCATGCGGCGCCAAACTGCTAGTTCTAGGGACGTGGATATGTTGTTCAATTCACACTTACTGGCAGGTTCCTTGCCGCTTTAAATCTTGCCGGAAGGTCTTCAAGCTGGCTCCTCCCACCCACCCGGGTGGTAAAACTCTCGGCTCCGCCCCATGATGCCAGATCTTCCTTACCGCTTGGAAGCTCAGGTTCCCTCCTTAGCGCTCTGCGTTTTAGGCCTGGATCCACACTCTTCAGTTAAACCGAAACTTATTCTATAGTTTAAAAGACTTCAGTCTTCTTTTTCCCTCGCGGCTGTGATGCACAAATCAACTCCTGGATTTCATCGGTGCCCCTGTGGGCAGAAGATGTCCCGGACCGACCTGCACTCCACGTGCGTTTACTGCCTAGGACTCGGACATGACTCTCAAGCTTGGGAATTATGCAAATCCTTTTCGACTTTGGTCTTGGAGGACCACGCTGCCCGACTGCTTGTGGGGCACTCTGAAAAACGTTATCCTCCGGTTAAGTTGAAGGAGGCCCGTTGGGCGGTGTCTGCGGTGGCGGGCTCAGCAGACCAGCTGGAGCAGATGATCGCCCTCGAGGAGGAGGCGGCCCAGGCCGCATCTTGATCTTCCTCTGTCACAGCATTTATCCCCGCTCTCCTTGGGCTCTTCTTATACAGCTTCTTTTAAGGAGCTTTGCCAATCCCTCTCCACCAAGGGAGAAGGACCATCGGGACATTCTACTTGGTCCAAAAAGAAGGACTCCAAAGGTAAGTCCCACCGTCGACGTTCGTGGGAGCGGGAGAGATCCCCTTCCCTGGATAGTCGACTTACGGTCGAGGTTGCGGCTAAGGCCGCTGGCTTCACGGTATCCCCGTCAGGTCAGCCGGCCGAGACACCCGTCGACGCAGTCGAGATTTTTCTCGATCCGTCGGACGGTTTGTCGACTGGAGAAGCCGACAACCCTTCTTCACCAGTTCCCCCGGTGGAAACCGAGGACTTGACTGTGCCTCCTGTGCCGGTGTCCCCGGTTAAGGTCCCTGAACCGAGGGAGGAGCGGGTTTCCCCCGCCCCCTCTCTGACCCACCTTCGGAATCCGAGAAGGTCGCGGTCTCGGCACCATGGAAAGCGGCGGCACCGCTCATCCTCGTCGTCCTCTTAGGAGGATAGGCTCCGGTGCAAGTTGCGTCAGCGCTACGAGGATTTAATGTGGCAGCAGCTGTTATTGCCCGGGAATAAGCTGACTCCGTCGCCTTCTCCGGCCATTAAGTGGCTGTCACCGGAGGGGCCGAAAGTGGTCGAGGAGCCAAAACCGGCACCGGTTGTTTGGCCGAAACCAGCTGCACCACCCATTGTGGTGGACCCTCCACCTCCACAACTGAAGACTGAGGCCCCGACCAAGGATTCTCGGTCGGGTCAGGGTTTGCCCTGTAGGTTGTCGGTCACCCTCACTCCCGATCGACCTCGGCATGTGGAGGGTGGCTCAGGTGCTCGGCAGCTGTTTGCAGCCTCCTCGGAGTCTGACGATGACTCCTCCTTGTTCTCCAGGCCGCTTGACCTGGAGTCCACTGGGGGTCAGTCGGTGGATGAGAGCCCATCCTCGTTCTTAGGAATGCTTCGACTCATCTCAGAATCCACTGGGATGAAGCTCGAACCCGTTTTAAAACGGGCCAAGTATCCCCTCACGGAGATACTGGACCGAGGGGATTCACCTACAGAGGCCTTCCCGGTGGCCGAAGCCATTGTTGGCCCGGCCCTGGAGCTGTGGCAGCAGCCAGCTTCTTGTCCAGCACCTTCGGCCTGGATGGCTCGGAAGTATGCGGTCCCTACAGGTTCACTCTCCGGTTTCTCGGAGCAGCCCTCTGCGGAGGTGTTAATGACTGACAGCGTTTTCCGGTGTTCCGGGAACACTCGGGATGTGGGCAAACCACCCGATAAGGAGTCCAAGAAATTGGACTACTCAGGGCGGAAAGTTTATGCTGCTTCCTCCCTAGGCCTTCGTCAGGCTATCTCGGCCATCCTGATGGCACACTTTTCACATGCCTTTTTGGGCTCCCTGGATGAGGTGATTCCTCATCTCCCAGCTGACCTTCAAATGACGGTCAAGCAGGTGCGGGACCAGGGAAGGGCGGTAGCCAAACAGCAGCTCCAAACTTCGTTGGACATCGCTGATTCGTGTGCCGAGTCAGTAGCGGCCGCAGTGGCCATGCGCCGCAGAGCTTGGCTGCAGATCTCCACCTTTACGGCGGATGCCCAGCACAAGCTGGCAGACGTCCCCTTCCTGGGTACTGACTTGTTTGGTCCCGGGGTGGAGGGTCTTCTTCAACGGATCGAGAAGTCCAACGCCACCTTGGACTCGGTCACGTCTGCCCAGAAGGACAAAGGCCGCCAGCAACAGTGTAAGCCCTTTCGTCCTTCAACCCCTGCGGCACGTCCGCCCAGCAACACCAGCATCAGGGCCTGCAGGCTCGCACTTGGCACCCCAAAGCCAAGCCTGCTGCTTCCTCCAGCAGGAAGCTGGGAGGGAAAGACCCAGGCAGCTCCTCGGCCAGCCCTTCCTCCAAGCCTGCCCAGTGACGGGTTGAGGGGTGTCGCCCCCAACCTCGTCACTCCTCCCCGGGTTCCCTCCGTGGGGGGACGGCTCCGCCACTTCCTTTCCGCCTGGTCCGATATCACCACGGACCGCTGGGTGTTGGAAGTGGTAGGCAGGGGTCTGCCTCTGGAATTCGAGCAGTCCCCATCCTATCGAGCCATCGCCCCATGGAGGGCTACGGGTTCCGCAGCCTCTCTGTCAGCTCGTCGAGCCCACATTGCCCTGCTCCTCCAGAAGGAGGTGATCAGGGAGGTGGCAGACCCTCCTCCAGACCCAGGGTTTGTGTCCAGGTACTTCCTGGTCCCAAAACGGACGGGGGGTTGGCATCCCATTCTCGACCTACATGACCTGAACAAGTTCCTAAGGTCTCGCACCTTCAGGATGGTCACTCTGGCTCAGATCATTCCATCTTTGGAATGAGGCGTGTGGTTCTGTTCTCTGGACTTTCAGGATGCGTTCTTTCACGTCCCAATCCGTCCGTCTCACCAGTGATTCCTCCGCTTCAGGGCAGAGGGATCCTTTTACGAGTTCCGGGCCATGCCCATCGGCCTCTCTCCAACTCCCAGGGTCTTCACCAAATGCATGGCAGTGGTGACAGCATTCCTGCGGCGCTGAGGGGTCCGGGTGTACCCTTACCTGGATGACTGGCTGATTGCAGCCCCCTCCAGGTTGGAGGTGGAGCGGTCCAGGTATCTAGCCCTCCAGGTCTGCTCTCAGATTGGCCTCCTTATCAAGGAGGCCAAATCGGAACTCGTGCCATCGCAGGTGATTCAGTTCATCGGGGCAGAGCTCGACTCTGTTCGAGCCAGAGCACGGCTCCCGGCGGATAGGGCCGAGGTCCTTTCCTCCTTTGCCTAATCATTTCTGGTTGGGCAATTGCGCCCTGCCCGGGACTTCCTGTGCCTTCTGGGCCTCATGGCGGCCTGCACCAGCGTGGTCCATTGGGCCCACTGGCATATGCGTCCCCTGCAGTGGGGGCTGGCCCGCCAATGGTCACAGTGCTCCGGTCCTCTGGACTAGCCAGTGACAGTGACCCAGGAGATGTGGAACGGCCTCCAGTGGTGGCTCGTTCCAGCTCATCTGCAGGAGGGTATCCCGTTTGTCCGCCCCGAGCTGACGGTCACTCTGATGACCAACGCCTCTCTGATGGGTTGGAGTGCCCATCTGGGGGAGCTCAGAGCTCACGGCCTCTGGTCCCCTCGGGAGTCTCGATGCCACATCAACCTGCTGGAGCTTCGAACGGTCCGACTAGCCCTCACCACCTTTGCTCCATTTGTACGGGGTCAAGTGGTCCAGGTCCAGACGGACAACACCATGACCATGTACTACCTCAACTGACAGGGTGGGATGCACTCCTTGCCTCTGTGCAAGGAGGCTCTCCGCACTTGGTCTCTCGTGATCAGCCTGGAGGCGGATCTCCTAGCCATCCATGTGGCAGGAGCCTCCAACAGTCTGGCCGATGCCCTAAGCGGGCGCTGCATCTCATGGTGGTGTCTTCTGCGGAGATAGTACAAGATCTGTTCTCCCACTGGGGCACCCCAGGTGGACCTGTTTGCCTCCAGGAGAATGCGGCTGAGGCTGTTCCATGCCCGCCCCCCTCAGCAGGGCTCGCTGCAGGGGGATGCCTTCTCAAGGCCGTGGACCCCAGGCCTTTTCTACGCCTTCCCTCCATTTCCCTTGATCCACAAGATGCTTCTCAAGGCGAAGAGGGACAAGGCGCAGGTGATTCTGGTAGCCCCAGACTGGCCCCGCCAGTTGTGTCCAGATCTCCTCAGCCTCAGCTCCAGGCTCCCGAGACAGCTTCCAGCCTGCCCGGACCTGATCTCGGTCAACAAGGGGAAGGTACTCCACCCAGACCTTCAATCCCTGCACTTGACGGCCTTATTCCTGAGCGGCTAGAGTTCCAGGCCTTGGGTCTTTCCAACGAGGTCCTCAACATTGCTGAGGCATCCCGTAAGGAGTCGACCAGAAAATGCTATGCCTTCAAATGGAAGAGATTCTCCATTTGGTATCAGGATAAGGGGTTGGATCCTGCCTCCTGTTCTTTGGCTAGCATTCTGGGCTACCTGTGGTCCCTTTCTCAGCTAGGGCTTCGGTCGACGACCCTTAAGGTGCACCTGGCAGCCATCTCTGCTTACCGGACGCGGGCCAGCAAGCAGTCGGTGGCACAGGAGAATGTGGTTGGGCGCTTTTTCAAAGGCCTTGATCACATATCCCCTCCGGTGTGAGAATCTCCACCTCCGTGGGATCTACTACTGGTATTGGCTAAGCTCATAGGCAAGCCATTCGAACCGGTGCACAGGTGTGACATCTCTCACCTGTCGTGGAAGACCGCCTTCTTGGTGGCTGTCACATCAGCCAGAAGGATGGGAGAGCTCCAGGCGCTTTCCATTGAGTCTCCTTATCTAGTCTTCCACAGGGACAAGGTTGTCCTGCGCCCCCACCCGAAATTCCTTCCGAAGGTGGTGTCGGAGTTTCACTTTAACCAGGTGTTGACTCTGCCAGTGTTCTACCCCAATCACACCTCGGAGGCCGAATATAGGCTCCATACTCTGGACCCTAGAAGAGTGCTCTCTTATTATAAGGAGCGGACGGCTGAAGTTTGGGGAGAGGTTCGCCGGCTGTTTGTCACCTACGCTGAAGCCACACGTGGCAGACCTGCAGCCAAGCGGATGATAGGCAGGTGGATCACCTCCTGCGTAGATCTCTGCTATAGGTTGGCAGGCATGGAGCCTCCCAAAGGGATAAGAGCTCATTCTATCCGCCATACCGCTGCTTCGGTGGCTGCTTCCAGGGACGTCCCTATCCAGGAAATCTGCAGGGCTGCAACCTGGAAGTCAGCACACACCTTCATTACCCACTACCACATTGACCTTGAGTCACGCCGGGATGCTGGTTTTGGGACCTCGGTTCTCTAGTCCTTATTTCCTAACTAGGGGTGCGTGCCTTGCCTCACTCCTCCCGGAGAACTGCTAGGAGTCTGCCAGTAAGTGTGGACTGAACAACATATCCACGTCCCTAGAAATACAGGTTACTCACCTGTAACAGGAGTTCTAGGAGTGGTATATGTTGTTCATCCACACAACCCACCCAACCTCCCCGGCTTCGACGCACAACCTGGCTTCCAGCGGGCTAGATCTGGCGTCATGGGGCGGAGCTGAGAGTGTTACCACCCGGGTGGGTGGGAGGAGCCAGCTTGAAGACCTTCCAGCAAGATTTAAAGCGGCAAGGAACCTACCAGTAAGTGTGGATGAACAACATATACCACTCCTAGAACTCCTGTTACAGGTGAGGATCCTGTATTTTTCTGCTCGCGAGAGCTCGCGTCTGGTGTTTTCTGGCCAGACTCGTTGTTCCTGTGTTGGGCAGGGAGGTTTCTTTACTCCTTCCATTCCTCTCCTCTCGTCCAGAGGGTTCTGTTGAAGTTACAGGCCGAGGGGGCACGAATGATTCTGATCGCCCTGCTGTGGCCTCGGCAGATTTGGTTCCCACTACTTCAGTGGCTTTTTATGGAACCTCCAATTCTGCTGCCAATATGCTCGCAGTTGCTGTCCCAGGATCAGGGCTCGCTGGTTCATTCCGATCTCCGATCATTGCACCTTCATGTTTGGCTCCTTCGGACGTAGCAAAATTCAGGTACGGGATATCGCCAGAGGTGACAGATGTTCTTGTGTCGGCGAGGAAGCCCTCCACGTGCTCCACTTATGCTATGAAATGGAAGCAGTTTTGTTTGTGGGCCTCGTCTTACCATCTGGATCCCGTTACCTGTCCAGTGAACTCGGCTCTTCAGTATCTCCTCTCCTTATATCAGCAAGGCTTGAGCTACTCCTCCATAAAGGTGCACATGTGGGCCATCTCAGCTTATCACGTCGTTTCGGGTGACAGAACCTTAGCCCAATTGGACGTGGCCCGCACCTTTTTACGGGGGATTCTTCTCATGAGACCTCCCATTCGGGATCCTTTCCCACCCTGGGACCTCCTTTTTGTGTTGGAGAAGCTTACTCGTCCCCCGTTTGAACCTGCAGCGGATTGTGAGCTGCGATATCTTTCTTGGAAGGTTTGTTTTTTAGTTGCCATTACTGCAGCTCGAAGGGTTTCCAAGCTTCAGGCTCTGATGTGTAAAGAGCCGTACTTAATTTTCCACAGGGAAAGGGTTTCCCTGAGGACGAACCCTAAGTTTCTTCTGAAAGTGGTCTCGGAATGGACCCTCAACCAGTCTGTTGACCATCCAGTTTATTTTCCTTCTCCTTTTAACAGAGAGGAAGCTCTCCTTCACACCTTGGTCGTTCACAGGATGCTTAGATATTACCTTACGCGAATGGCTAATCACCGTAAATTGGAGCAACTGTTTGTGGCCTTTGTGCCACAGCACTTGGGTAGACTGGTGTCCAAGCAGACCATTTCTAAATGGATTGTCCACTGTGTCTCTTTCTGGTATGGAAAGCACAACAAGCCCCTTCCGGGCCCAGTTAGGGGTCATTCCTCCAGGGGAGTGTCTGCTTCCTTTGCCGCACTGTGGAACATATCCATTAAGGATATTTGCGCGGCCACTACCTGGAATTCAGTGCATACTTTCGTAAAGGACTACAGCTTGGACATTGCCTCTAGATGTTGTGCAGGCTTCGGCCTAGCAGTCCTTCAGGGACTACTGTCTTGAGCTTCTATCCATCTCCCGGGGTCGACTACCTCCTTGGTGAGGGACTGCTTGGGATTCAGTCCTAATTGTAATAGCCTGCTGCAAGAGCTCCCACTCGAAGTAAGATAGTACAGTTATGTAAGAACTTACCATAACAATAGATCTTCGAGAGGAGCTCTTGCAGCAGGCATTACTTTCCCGCCCTCCTTTCCCTCTGAGGTGTACAGAGTTTCATCTTTCGCTTTTGCTCCATTCTCCTGTCAGGGCTCGTTCGCGGGACTTAGCGGGGGAACTGGGGTGGAGCTGGGTCCGCCCCCTTTTATAGCAGAGCTGACGTCGGGGTGGGGCCGACCTCTGGGGCAGTCCTGCTGGGTATTGCTGGCTAAGAAGTCTTCCGCAGGGTCCTAGTGCCTGCGGCATAGTCCTAATTGTAATAGCCTGCTGTACTTTTTCCTTCAGTCTGTGTCCCTTTTCTCCTCTCTCTCTCAAGCAGTTGCAGCATGTGACGTGAGAAACCCTCTAATGATTACATTGTATAATATTTGTGATAAAGATAAATGTGTATGTGAATATCTGCTTAGGATTAGCAGCCAGTAAGTAATGAGGCTTGACCTTCTGACCTCAGCATAGCCCTAATGTAGTAGATGTTCTTTTCCTGCTCTGTGTTAACACATAGGGGCTTCCTTCCATGCCAGGTGATAACACATCGTAAAATAGTCCTGCTTTGAAACTACAGAGACAAAGTATGCATTTTATGATCCTTGAGGAATAGGGGACATTTGGCTGTTATCTTTCACACCTGGAAGGGAACTGTTGGCAGGATGTACGTTCTAAGAAAAGGAAATGCTTTGGTCAAAGGGACTGTCAGATTTTAAAAATGGCTAACTGCTGATTTCCAGCCAGCAGTAAAATAACATCCTTTTGGATATTCCACTCAGATTACAGAGTTATCACAGGGCTTGCAGTGACCTCATGTGTGCTGTGACATCACAAGGAGGTGGCGAGATTGACGTGTTTTGTATTTTATCCATTTTTTTATTTTTTCGGTAAACACTATTTTTCTTAAAATTCTGTCTGTGCTTTCTCAGTTTCTTTTGCATATGAATGCTGGACCAGTGTTTAAAATTCTCAGAACTGTAAGGGCTTAGAAGTGTGTTACTTATCTTGCTACAGTAAGAATATACTGTACCTAGGTCTCAAACTGAGTCAAAAGGGTAGACTTTTGAACCTGGCTGGCTGCCCACTGGGTGAAGTATTGTATTGCATTTCCCCGAAGAGAATACATATCTGAGCCTGTTAACTGGGTGTGCTAGAAAAAGGTTCATATTTTACCCCAGACTCGAGGCTAGTAGGTAATTCGGACCCAAAACAGACAGGAGGGTTACCCTGTTTGTCTCCTGTTCACATATTGCCCTTCGAGGTTTGGCACTGTGGGAGCAGAGGGCCTGATTTGCGGGGTGCGTTTGTGACAAAGCTTAGCTCCCTTTTAAGTCCTTGCAACCCCCACTCTTGACAAGCAATACTGTTCTTGTAAATATCAGGCAGGAGGAGCTGCTTGAACATAGTGTGCTTTGAGCTGAGGCCCCTTTTGCAGCTTTTGCAAAAGACTGGAAGATTTGTACTCAAGTAACCTCTAGAGTTTACAATAGCTTTCTGCAATCATCTCAAAATATAATTATATATATTTAAATAGTAACACTATATATTTTCTAAACAAAAATTATCCCATTATCAGTTACATTTTGATACAGTGATTTGCACATACTTTTATATTAGCATATATGCAAGGGAGGAAAAGAAAGACAGCAAGAGAGAACTGAGAGACAGTGAGAGGCAAAGAACTGCAAGATTGTAGGGGTGATCAAGTCCGAAGTCTCACAGGAAAATGTGGTTGCGCAACCAGACAGACAAGAGACAGAAAAGGACAGATCCCTTGCATTTAAACACTTTCTCTAACAACTGGGACAGGGTCCTATTCCACCCTGTCATACCGTTGATGATGCATCTATAATTTCATTGATGGCCCATATCCGTCAACTTCCTCATCGACGGCTACCACCGTCGATGATGCATATATATTCCATTGATGACCATACCATCAGTGTTCTCATCAACAGCTACCACCATTGACGATGCATCTGTATTATCATTGATGGCTACCACCATCAATGATGCATCTATATTCTCATCAGCGGCCATACCTGTCGATGATATATCCATATTCCCATTGACGGACTTCCCCTTCAACTATGCATCCCCGTCGACGGTGCATCATTATTCTGCCTACTCATTGACGGGACGTTTTTCTCACTCCCTCGACAACCATGCTTCCTTCCAACACTATAAAAAGGCAATACATAAATAACTATTTCTGGGTTCCATTGGAGTCACAGAGCTGGAGAGATTCTCATCAACCTCTGTACTTCACGCCTCGTCGACTGCAACCGCTCCAGGTGTCCCTCCATAGACGGCGCGCCCTCATATTCATTCTTAGTAAAGGGGACTTCATAAAAAGAAACAATGGCTTATTCCATGTTTCTGGCATTCCACCCTCTTAGGTGGACAATCACAGGGGTCAGGTGGACTGAGATCGGAATCCTGGATTTCACCACCCAGGGGCAAGACCTGCTCAGGCTACATGTCCACTCCCCCCACCCCTTGTGTTTCAAACACTCTCCCCCGCCAGAAGGAATTGAACATTTCCACTGCAGTACAGCACGCCTGACACTCCGAGCCCTCTGAGCCAAGGGGGCAGGGCAACCCTCCATGATCTCCTCCTCCTCTTCCACCTAAGAATTTTCATGACGACCAGGATCCATTCCCACCCTGGTCAGTTCCTCCTTATACAGAAGACTATTTTTCAGATAAACAAGAGCTCCCAGTTAACTTTACCGGTGACCTTGAACTCGACAATTCCAGGAGCTGAAATTTCTTCCTCAGTCTCCCTTTTTCGGAAATCTCTTCTTTCGATGAGTGCCTGCCTAGACTCCGCAGCACCACCTCCAGATGACCCTTCTTTCTACGAAATGATGATACAAATATAGAAAAGTCATGGGATTCTCTACCACAAAAATATGTCAAAGTAAGGATATGGCAGAATACCTTGATCTGCCAGATGAACCTATTTTGGTGGTTTCCCCACTAATTACAAACTTACGAGAAGGCCATGCTGGCTGCCTCACACCAGCATTCAGTTATTTCAGCTGTTCCACATAAAGTTGATCATATTTATCCATCTCCTCTGGTTCCTCCCTTTCTTTCAAGCTTTCCTGAAAGTGGACTCTGAACTGCCACGCATGATCACATGAGCTCCTTGCCACCTAATAAAGAATCCCGAAGACTTGCCTTTCTGGAGAAAGTAGTCTTTTTTTCCGGTACCACGAATATCAGAATTCTGTATTATATGGGTCATCTGATTAAATAACACCATACCCTTGGATCATCTGCCATTGAGATTATCAATCACCTGCCTCCTTCACCGGAAGAGAGAACGATTATTGGCTACTATGTCAACTAGTAATGCTAATTCCCGTCACCTACCCAAGTCAGGATATGATGCCGTCTGTACCTCAGCTCGACTGTCGGCTGTTGGTATTTCTTTGCGATTCCACACCTGGCTCTGCTTTTCAGGACTTACGCCTGATGTGCAACATAAAATAGCTAAGGCCCCTTTTTAACAGGTCCAAGTTCTTTGGGCCAAGTACTCAAACTTTACTGGATGATTTACAGACATCAGGCAGAACTGTCTGTACGGTTCATGACGTGTACCATACTCCACGTACAACCTACCGTATTCGATCCCCTTCCTACTCTGAAAGAGGTGAAAAATACAGAGATACCAATACTGACAGCTATCGAGGTTTTACTCAACTCACATGAGGCAACACCTCTGCCGCCCATGGCTCCCTCCCGGGGGGGCTTTGCAGCCCAACACCTAGTGACCCATTAGGGTTTTTCTTTTTCCCACCTCTCCTCAACACAGCCTTGGAGGCTGTGGGTGGTTGTTTTTGCCCTCCATTTATAGGCCGGGCAGACGATCACTTCAGACAAATGGGTACTCCAGATTATATAGAGGGGTCATACTCTAGAATTCTAATCTCCATGCGCCCCCCCCCCCAGACATATTCATTATAATCATCAGATCATGTACCTATCCTTTAAGAGGATTTGAGGGCTCTACTGGTGATGCACGCTGTTTCTCCAGTACCCCCCTCACATGGAATTCTACTCCCTCTTCTTTCGGGTACCCAAACGACCTGGAGACCTCAGTCCGATACGGGACCTCAGAAAACTGAACCTTTCCATCCAGTACAAATGGTTTTGCATGATAACCTTGACTTCCATCATGCCAATACTGAAACAGGAAGATTGGCGTTGTGTCCTAGATATGCATCCATCCTGTTCATCGCAGTTTTTTGGTCTCTACCTGCTAGGTTAACACTGTCAGTTTCAAGCATTCTGGTTTGGCCTCTCCTCGGCCCTGAGTGTGTTCACCAAATACCTAGAGATAGTTATAATAGCTTTAAGAAGGAAAGGGCACTTTATCTTCCCATATCTAGATAACTGTCCTATCAAAGCGGAACAGCTTTGCTTTCTCACCTAGAGGCTACCCTGCAAATATTTTCACATTCTAGGGATCACAGTCAGTTTACCACAGTCCAACCTGACTGACTCAGTCTCCAGTACATTAGAGCCGTCCCCACCAGAACTTACCGTCCAGCCAGCCACACCCTTGTCTCTGGCATCACGCATACAGATTTAACAAGTAGTCACAGCTAGACAATTACTATGCCTTCTGGGTCACGTGCTCGCTGCCATCCCTACGGTAGCGCTCGCCAGTCTTCATATGAGACCTCTGCATTGAATCTTCCAGAATCAATGGTCTCAAAGAACAAGAAAATTTTTAAGGCCAATTCAGAGTCACTCCCTCTCTGCCGTCAACTCTGACTTGATGGTCATTCGAAAACAATTTATGACAAGGAACGTCTTTTCGATCCCTCCCTCCCAAAATGGCGTTCACCACGGATGCATCCCTGACAGGAGGGAGCGCACGCCTGGATCCTTATCGGACACAGGGCGAATGGACCACTTCTCTCCCTCAGCCTCACATCAACCACCTAGAGCTGAGGGCATTCCCCTTAGCTCTTCCAGCATTCCAACCTCTTTTGACTCTAGAAAGAACCCTGTTACATCCCTACCTGAAGGCTCTTCACCTTCACGTTGGGTTCCTGAGGACACTTTCATAACTAGTCTACAAATGTCCTCTCCTGTTACCATTATTCTCTTGGCCTCCCATAAGCCAGCAACAAGAGCAGTATACCATTCCAAATGGAAATGCTTTTCCATATGGTCTGCCTCTCGATCTTTGGACCCTTACTCTTGTCCACTGACAAAGATTCTGGACTACCTGGCCTCACTATCTGAGTCTGATTTAAGTTATTCTTCCATCAAAGTCCACTCAGCCGCCCTCTCGGCCTTCCATGAACCTCTGGATAACAGGTTACTGTACTAACATCATCTAGCTAAGATGTTTTTGAAAGGCAGGTTACATATTAAACGTCCTATTAGAAGACCCACTCTTCCGTGTGATCTTAATTTTATGATAGAAAAATTGACCCTTGAGCCTTTTGAACCAGCAGCCAATTGGGAACTCCCATTTTCTTTCATGGAAAACCCTGTTTCAGGTGGCTGTCACTTCCACTCGACATATTTCCGAGTTTCATGCCCTCATGTGTAGGACACCTTACTTGATTTTCCACAAAGACAGGGTGGTCCTTCGTACCAACCCTCCCTTCCTTCCTTCCTAAAGTAGTCTCCAAACATACTTTAAGTCAGTCCTTGGAGCTTCTGGTCAACTCTCATGACTACTCCAATCAGGGTGAATATCTACTACATACTTTAGATGTCCATCACTACTATACTGATCGGACTCAATCAATTAGAAAGAAGTCTCAACTCTTCCATCACTTTTGCCCCGGGTCATGATGACCTCCCGGTTACTAAACATATTATTTCATCCTGGTTGATAAATTGTATTACATTTTTGTTACACAAAATCCAACAAGACTTTACCTGGACCTGTCCAAGCCCCTTCCACTGAAGCTCTGGCCACTACTGCAGCTTGCTTTACAGAGGCCTCCATTTCAGATATCTGCAATGCGCCTGCCTGGTCCAGAATTCATACATTCACAAGGCACTACCTTCTGGATATTGCCTCATGACGTAGGGCGGCCTTTGGCCATGCAGTCCTTCAAGGTCTTTTGTTATAGCTGTCCTCCCACATGGTCTTTATTGCTTGTGAATCATCCCAAAAGTATTACCTACTGCAAGAGACCACTCCGTGGAAGATAGTACAGTTACGTAAAAACTTACCGTAACAGTAGATCTTTGAGGAGTGTCTCTTGCAGTAGGTCAGTTCCCACCCTTCATCCCCCACCTTCTCTAAGAGAGCAAATTCTGGTCCAGTGACTATGGTGTGGGACTCCTTTGGTACCTCGGTTGCCCCTCGGTCCTCGCTTTGTGAGCTGAATCCGGCAAGGGAACTGAGGATACCAGGGACCGCCCACGCTTATATAGGAAACAGGAAGCTGATGTCATGGGTTGGTGGTCCCTGGAAAAGACTGCTAGAAGAGCTGCCGTGCGCCACACTGAGCTCTGCTGGACACCTAAAAGTATTACCTACTGCAAGAGACACTCTTCAAAGATCTACTGTTACAGTAAGTTTTTACGTAACTGTACTTTCTAGGAGTGGTATATGTTGTTCATCCACATTTTCTGACATGTTCTTTCCCTTTAAATATCTTGCCGGAAGGTCTTCACGCTGGCTCTTCCCACCCACTCAGGTGGTATAACCCTCGGCTCCACCCCATGACGCCAGATCTTGCCCGCTGGAAGCTAAGGTTGTGCGTCGAAGCCGGGAAGGTCGGGTGGGTCAGTATGGATGAACAACATACACCACTTGTAGAACTGCTGTTACTGGTGAGTAATCTGTGTTTATTAAACACATCAGCAAAACTATCATAACATCAAAGATATAGACTTCATTAAAAGACCACTGCAAAATGCCATAATAATCGAGTATATTTTCAGTGAAGCTCTGAAGGCCTCCCCTGTGTGGGGACAGTGAACATTCCCAGGTAACGTATTCTAGAGCATGGGAGCCACCACACCAAAAACAGTGTCCCCCGATTGTTTCAGATGAGATTTGGGGACAGCAAGCATATCCACATCAGAGGAACGGAGATGGCAAGTTGGGAGGTAAGGAACCAGGAGATCTTTTAAGTAGTCAGGTCCCAAACAGTGTGTGTATACACATACGGGAACTAGTATTTCAGTCATTACAAGCAGCCAGCTTTATAGCTCACAAATGCATGAGATTTGGTCCCCTCATCCTTTCACTTTACAGTGATATTGTTTGTTTTTGCAGGACTTCAGTCAAGAAGAATGCAGAGTTCCGCCAGCTGTGTAATAGGTACTTCATTGACTTGGTCTCTACAATGTGCTTCAAGGATAACTCTCCTCCAACCAAGGAAGTGATTCAGCAGCTACTCTCTTTGCTATTTGTCCAGAAAGAATCTCCTCAGCTCTCTTTCTCAGGTATGCCACAGTGCAACCACCTTGCCTTAGGGCAGCTAATGTGGGGAGGAGGCATGTGGAGAACAGGGATGTGAGGGTGGTCTGAAGAGGTTGGAGTGCAATGTTGAATCACAAGCTGGAATCCCACCACAGCGTGAGAGTCACTGTGTGATCCTGAGAAGGTCACCTGGGTGTTGACTCCAGTGGTCAGGTAGAAGAGAGGGGGCATTTCCTCCTCATAGCCAGGATATAAGCTAAACCTGGAGAGCCATTTGGACCTGCCCCTTTACCCAGACTCTCTCAGCTGCACATTCAGGGAGCGGGAGGACCCCATGGAAAAAGGATGTTGCATCTTAATTGGACTTTAGGTGAAAGGGGAAATTGTTTAACCAGGAAAGGCACACTTAAGTCAGAGCTTGTTTCCAGGTGTGACCTGGGAACACAAGGAAGTTAAGTAACTTGCTTAGGGTCACACAGTATGCAAGTGGGGTGATGGGATTCAAACCCAGGTCTCCAGGTTTGCAGCTCAGTGCCCTTAAAGCAGCAGTGCAACGAAAATGGGTTAAAATTTGACCCCACCTTTTTTGCTTCCTACTTGATGTCAGATGTCTTCCAGTTTATGTTGGTGGTGAAATTTTCATTATCATTTCAAAATTTTATGAACGTTTTAAAGTAACTATTTCTCAAGAAAAAAGATGGCCACCTAATTTCTGCATAGAAATAATACTGAGGCCCCTAGGAGGATAAGAGTCCAGACAAAAATGCAACTGTACAGTACACAGCATAGGAAGCAATCAGAAAACCCAAATCAACAGTTCTGCCAATGTTTTTTATAACCATAGCAGAAAATTAGCTTTTTGGAATAACTTTTTTCGTTGTACTGCTGCTTTAACCACTGTGCTATACTGCCTATTTTACTGGGGAAATAGCTTTTACAAAAAAATAGGAGACACCAGCTTTTATTGTAGAGCTTTTTAAGTGATATATAGTACACTCCAAAGCATAGAATGGAAGCCAAGAGCTAAGCAAAGACCTAGGTTCATATAAACAACCCCAGCCAACTAAGAGATTAAGATTAACTCAGCAGACCTGACTCAGCAATTTGGGAAGGGTAGAGACATATGTAACCTCTGCATTACAGTGACAGATACTCCGGTGCTATCAGTTTTCAGCCTGCTGCTGGAGACAGCCAAAGGCCAGCGTTAGCCAAGTACAAAGGATAAACAGGAACCAGTAGGGACTTGGCAAATGAGCACTTCATAGTTTGTGTAGCAATAAAGAACAACAACAAAAAAAGACGGGGGCAGGGATTTTTCAATCGTCATGGGCTCTGAACCTGCCTTATTTTTTTGTTTTGGACCACAGAGAATGAACTTTTAACAGGTCTGATGGATCATGAAAACTGGGGAACCATCAAAATTGATATTGGACATTGATGGAGAATAAATACATTCTAGGGATGTGGATATTGTTCACTTACCTAAAGTCTCGCAGTTCCACTGTTAGGCGATGATTCGCTGGATGTCTGTAAGCTAAGCTCCTCCCACCACCAGGGTGGCTGTATTTCCCAACTCCGCACCGTGATGTCAGATCTTTCTTTCTGCTGGAAGAATAGGCCACCTCCTTAGTACTCTGCCGGTCCTGAAGAGGGCCAAGTGCCCTTTTACAGATATTTTGGACAGGGATGAATCCTCAGGGGGTTGCCGTCCTGTTGGCAGAGGCAATCCTGGGACCACCCTGGAGCTCTGGCAGCTTCTTGCCCGGCCCTCTTGGTCCACAAATATGCAGTCCCTATGAGCTTCCTTTCTGGGTTTTCTTACCACAGATTCGGTGTTTGTAGGCCCAGACACCAGGGAAGATGGACAAGCCTCTGGACAAGGAGTCCCATAAGACGGACCGTTTCTCAAAAAAAGGTGTAAGCTGTGGCTACCGAAGGTCTCCATTAGGCTAACTATGCCATTATGATGGCTAATTATGGTCGTACCCTAATAGGAATATTTGATATAGTCTGCCCATACCTCCATCTGGAGCAGCAGCTGGCAGTGGGGCTCATCAGACACCACGGTCAGTCGCTGGCTAAACACCAGCTCCAGACAGCCTTGGACATGGGAAACTTTCATGGCCATTCAGTGGCAGTGGCTGTCTCTGTGCGTCGCAGGACTTGGCTGCACTTGTCCACCTTCGTGACTGATAACCCAACAGATGCTGGCTGGTATCTCTTTTCTGGGCACTGACCTCTTGAGCCCTGGGGTAGAAGGACATCTCACGAGGATCGAGATGTCCAGTGTCACCCTTGACTCTGTGACCTCGTCCCTTCAGAAGAACCTGAACAAGAAGCTGAAAAAACAGGCTTTCCGGTATTGGTCCTTTCAGTCACAGCCTTCCTGGCAGCAGCCCCAGTAGGGCAGTTTCAGGCCTGGTGTCCCACGCAGAAGCCCAGGGCCCTGGGTCCAAAGGGAGGAGCCAGGAGTAGTGGTGCCTCTCTGTCTGCAAAAGCTGCCCAGTGACGTGTTGGGGATGTCATCCCTCCACCCATCCTGTCCCCGACTGCTCTGTCTGAGACCGTTTACATAACTTCTTGCCACGTTGGTCTGCTAGTACAATGGAAAGTAGGTGTTGGACATAGTGGGCAGAGAACTGTCTCTAGACTTCAAGGCTCTGCCACCCTTCCACTTCCACACACCTGGAGAGTACAGGATGTCTCAGGACATGCTGTCCGCCCTCAGTGAGAAAGTTGCTCAGCTCCTTGCAAAAGGAGTCGTGGCATGTTTCCAGGACGCCTTTGCCAATCAGGGTTAAGTATCCAGGTACTTTCTGCTCCTGAAATAGATAGGGGGCTGATGTCCCCTATTGGATCTTAATGAGCTCAACCAGTACATGTGGAAGTGCATGTTCCGGATGGTCACTCTGAGCCAGATTATACCATCCCTGGAGCAGAACATGTAGTTATGCTCCATGGATCTCCAGGATGTGTTCTTCCACATTGCAGTACACAGATCCCACCACCACTACTTCTGGTTCAGAGCAGAAGGAGTTCTGTACACTTACCTGGTCGACTGACTGGTAGCTGGTCCATCCAGAGAGGCCGTGGTGAGGTCCACAGCCCTGGCTATCCAGACCTGCCAAAATTTGGCCCTGTTGGTGAACCTAGATAAGTTTGAACTGGTACTGAAGCAGGTGATCAAGTTCATCAGGGAAGAACTAGACTCCTCGTGGGCCAAGGCCCACCTCATGGCAGACCGGGCATATGATCTTACCTCCTTTGCCTGATCATTCCAGGTTGGACTATCGCGCCCTGCTTGAGATTTCCTTTAGCTGCTGCGGTACATGGCATTCTGCCCCATCGTGGTCCATTGGGCCCGCTGGTGGCTGAATCCCCTCCAGAGGGAGCTGGTCCATCAGTGATCCCAGCGTCTAGGCCACTTGAACCAGCCAGTCACAGTGACCCAGCAGATGTGGAACGCCATCCAGTGGTAGCTGATCCTGGAACACCTGGAGGAAGGAGTCCCGTTTTCTAGGGATGTGGATATGTTCTATCCACACTTCTGGCAGTGTCCTTTCCCTTTAAATCTTTTTATAAAGTCTTCAGTCGGGCTTCTCCCACCCACCCGAGCGGTATAACCCTCTGCTCCACCCCATGACGCCAGATGTTCCTTTCCGCTGGAAGAAGCAGGTTCCCTCCTTACTGCTCCCACGTTGAGTAGGCCTTGATGGCTCAAATCTTCGGATTTACTTCCAGAACTTGAACTCGCTAGAGTTCCATCTTCAGTATGATCTTCGATCGCGACCACAATGGAGGAAATGTCCTCGCCTGGATTTCACCAGTGCCCATGCGGGCAGATGATGTTGCGCACCAACCTGCACGCAACATGCATTTACTGCCTGGGCCACAAGCACAATCCCCAGGCCTGCAACATTTGCCATTTGTTTCAGCCGTCGGTCCTTTAGGACCGCCTTGCCCACCCGAAGGTGGGCTGGCTGGAGAAATGGAATCTGCCGGTCAAATCCAATGATGAACCTTTGGGTGGTCTCTGTGGCGATGGGGTCTGTCGAGCAGTTGGAGCAATTTAAAACCTGTGAGGAGGAGGAAGTGGTGGCTCAGGCCACCGTGCAGTCTTCTTCGGCTTCTGCATTTGTTCTGCTCAAACTGGGCTCCACTTTTTGTGGCTCCTTCAAGGAGAGCTGTGCCACTCTCTCTCCCAACCAAGGGAGAGGGCCCTTCGGGTTTGCACAGCTTGCACTCCCACAAGGAGGAGTCTAGACACGACAAGGAGAAGACTCACTGTTGACGTTCTTGGGATCAAGAGTGATCTCAGTCTCAGGAATCTCTGGTTTTGACTGTCGCAATAGCCATCTAACCTGTTATTATTTGTGTATAATTTTGTTATAAATGTGTTTTTGAATTTCTGCTTGTGAAACATGGCAGTCAGCAAAGCATCATGGAACTTTGGAGTTTCAAAAATATATTATTCTGTCTCTGAGTGGAAGGAAACCGTTAACTGTAAAAGAAACTAACACATGCCTAACAAAACCTATGTGGAAATCATAAAAGCCATGTTCTCAGAGTGTTGGTGCTTTGAAGTGAAAATATTGCCTTTTACGTGGTGACAGGAGGGAGAATGCTTCCTAGTCCATCTGTGTCAAAAATCTTACGATTTTGAGAGGTGGTTCTCGGACTGCTTTCCTAAGAGATCAAAGGAAGGGGGAATCCTGACCTGTCATGAAGCATGCTCTGTAGCTCACCAATTAGGAAGTACAGTACGTATGTATATATATATATTTTTAATTGGAATGTTTAGCAGTGTGTATAGACATGTGACTGATCAATTAATTACAGGACTAAGAGTGACCGCATGTCAGCAGCCCAGAGCTGTGACATCACAGGATGGGAGGAACATTTTGGAGTCTGATATTATTAAGCTGGCTGAAAGGACAGACACTCTTGTGTTCTGGACTTCTAAGGGACACTTTTGTTCCTGGACTCAGAGAGGCATTTCTGCCAAAACAAGTAATTTAATTCCATTTATTTGCCAACTGGAACTAGGGTAGGCTTAGTTATTCAGTGCAAGGTGCTTTGTTTATATCTGTCCATTTATTTTCTGACTGTACCCTTAATGTATATATGTTTTGTATTTTATTTACTATTTTTAATTTTAGTAGACTCTGTTTTTCCTTAAAACACTGCCTGAGACATGCTCATTTTGTGTATGAATGGTGGAACATTCTTAATATTCTAACATAGCTGTTAAATGCTTATTGTGTCAACTTATGCAGCCACGCTAGCAAGGATCTGTATAAAGAACCAGCAAGGTAAGAAAAATACCAGAATCTCAACTGAGTTGGAAGGGGGTTGTGAGCCAGGTTGGTTGTATGCGCACTGGGCCAAGTATATTGCGCTGCTTTCACCGAAGAGAGTGTGATATTTGGATCTGTTACCTGGGTGTGCTAGCTAAAAAGGGTTCATAATTGACCCTAGGACTCGAGACTGGTAGTTGCTCGGACCCAAAACAAACAAGAGTGTGCCCTTGTTTGTTCCCTGTTCATGAATCACACTTAAAGATTAGGCACTGTGGTATCAGAGGGCCAGACCCCAGGAATGGGTTTGTGACATTGACCATGGTCGAAACTGCAGCCTTGGCCACTGGCTTCACATTGCCTGTCAGGTCAGCAGGCTGAGATACTGGCTGACAGTGCAGCCAAGATTATTCTCGACCCCTGTTGTTGCTAGGTGATGCCAACAATTCTTTGTTCAGGACTCCGGTCCTGCCGGTGACCACCAAGGGGGCAGCTCAGCCCACTGAGCCGGACCCTCCGGTCACTGACCCAGACCAGGAGGATCCACGGCACTCCCCTGCTTCTTCCGAGATCCCTCCGTCCCCACCACTGGCAGCCAGGGTCTAGGTCTTCCTCATCCAGTGGATGAAGAAGATCCTGCTGACGTCGGTGGTCCTGCTCTCGACGCTACGGGAAGAAGCACTGCCACTATTCGTCATCTTCTTCCTCCTCAATTGAGGAGAGGTTTTGACTCAAGTTGCGTCAATGCTACAAAGACCTCGTGGCAACAGTTAGTGTTGTCCGGTCTGAAGCCGAACCCAGCTCCCACACCAGCCATCACATGACTGTTGCTCGATAGGCCAATACCGATGCCCCCAGAGGGGTCAGTCAACACCGTTCCTCTACTTGTGGAGCCTGTTCAGGCCACCTCAGTTTGTCCGAAATTGGCCTCTCCACTGATCATGGTGGAGCCGCAGCAGCCTTAGACCGGGGCTCCAACCAAGGAGTCTTGGCCAGCTAAGGTTCTTCCTCATTGGCTGTCGGTCACTCTCACGCCCAACTGTCCGTGGCAGGTCGAGAGCGACTTGGGTGGTAAGGCTGCTTTATGCAGACTCTTCCGAGTCCGAGGACTTCTCACTGCACTCCCATCCGGTCGACATGGAGTTGGTGGGGGGTTTCTCAATGGAGGAAGGACCCACGTCCTTCATGGGCATCCTCCATCTCATCTCCGAGTCTGCAGGGATTTCTCTGGAGCTCGATGAGAAGAGGGCTTGCTATCCCTTCTCACGAGATTCTAGATAAAGGGAACTCTCCAACGGAGGCCTTCCCGGTGACCAAGGCCATTGTCGGCCTGGTCTTAGAGCTTTGGTAGCACCATGCTGTGACAGGGTAGAATAAGACCCTGTCCCAGTTGTTAGAGAAAGTGTTTAAAATGCAATGATCTGTCCTTTCCTTTCTATTTGTCTGTCTAGTTGCGTAATTTTCCTATGAGACTTTGGACTTGATCATCCCGAACAGTCACGCAATTCTTTTCCTCTCTCTGTCTCTCAGTTTTCCCCCTACTGTCTGTTTTTTCCTCCCTTGCATATCCACTGATATAAAATACATGTAGGTCATTGTATGGAAATGTAACTGATACTGGGATCCCTTTGTTTGGAAAATGTATAGCATTACAGTTGAAACGTATATAATTATAATTTGAGATGATTGTAAAAAACAAATGGAAAACTCCAGAGGTTACTTGAGTGCAAATGTTTTAAGCCTTTTGCAAAAGCTCTGCAAATGAGGCCTCTCAGCTCAAGCACACTGTATTCTAGCAGCTCCTGCCTGATTTTTACAAAAAACAGAATGCTTGCTAATAATGGGGGGTTGAAAGGATTTATAAAGGAGCTAATCTGCAACTGCAAGAAAGATTAGAAGGAAAAGTAACACAGAGACTCAAGGAAAACTTATTTTATTTTGGCTTTGTAAATAGTTATACTGAACAAGTTTTATTTTTGTTATGTTACTGCCACAGTAAATAAATATTTTTGTTGAATTCTACAACTGCTCCTGGTTTTCCTATGGTTCCTGACCTGTGCCTCATCGACACCTTCCCTCGACCCAGATGGCCCACAAATATGTGGTACCCACCGGTTCCCTCTCTGGGTTCACGGAACACCCTCAGCCGAGGGTTGGTGGCCGATTTTGTGTTTCGGCGCTTGGGCAATACAGTCAACGTCGACAGGCTGCCCAACAAGGAGTCCAAGAAATTGGACCACTTGGCCAAAAAGGTCTATGCTGCTTTCTCGCGTGGCCTCTGCCAGGCATGCTCGACCATCTTGATAGCACATTTCTCCCATGCGCTTTTGGGCTCCCTAGATGAGGTGATTTCTCATCTCCCTGTGAACCTCCAGACCATGGTCAAGCAGGTCCGAGACCAGGGCCGGGCTGCGGACAAACAGTAACTCTAGACAGCTCTGGACATTAGGGATTCCTGTGCCCGCTCGATTGCGGCTGCAGTCATCATGCGCCATAGGGCTTGGCAGAGGATCTTGACCTTCACAGCAGACACTCTGCACAAGCTGGCGGATGTTCCCTTCTTAGGCACCGACCTGTTCGGGCTTGTTGTGGAGGGTCACCTCCAGCATATTGAGAAGTCCAATGCCACCTTAGACTTTGTTACATCTGTCCAGAAGGATCCCAGTGGCTCCAAGCAGCAGAAGTGCAAGCTCTTTTGGTCCACCACTCCTGCGGCAAAACCAGCCCAGCACAAGCCGGGCCAGCAGGCTCAGCCTTGGTGCCGTAGACCCAAGTCAGTGGCTTCGGTAGTCCAAAAGCCAGGAGGAAAGGGACCCAGTGGCTCCTCAGCCAGGTCTTCCTCCTCCAAGCCTGCCCAGTGACGGGATGGGGGCTGCCACCCTCATGACCCTCACGCCTCCCCTGGGTCTTCCTGTAGTCGACCAGGATCTGCCTCTGGAGTTTGAGCAGTACTCTCCAAGCCGAGCCTGTGCCCCACGGGAGGACTTGGTATCCGCAGACACTCGGTTGGCCCTTCAAGACGACATAGCCCAGCTCCTCGGCAAGGAGGTCATGGTCAGGGTAGCAAATCCTCTGGAACACCCAGGGTTTGTCTCCAGGTACTCCCGGGTACCAAAGCGGCTGGCGCCCATTTTAGATCTGCACTACCTGAAAAATTCCTCAGGTCTCGCACCTTCCGGATGGTAACTCTGTCCCAGATAAAACCATCTCTCGAGCAGGACATGTGTTTTTTCTCTCTGGATTTTTTTTTTTTTTTCTCCAGTTGTTTAACCATGTGAGAGACACTAAGCTGAAAGCTTGTTTACAGGTGCAACCTGGGAGCACAGGGAAGTTAAGTGACTTGTTCAGGGTCACACAGTATACAAGTGGGGGCTGTGTGGGATTCAAACCCAGGTCTCCAGATTTGCAGCTCAGAGCCTTTAACCACTGCGCTGTACTGTCTCCATCTACAGGACGTGTTCTTTCACGTCCCGATCTGTCCACCCCACTGAAGGTTCCTCTGCTTCCAAGCCAAGGAACCCTCTACGAGTTCCAGGTCATGCCATTCAGCCTCTCCTCAGCCCCCAGGGTCTTCACTAAATGCATAGCAGTGGTGGAGGCCTACCTGAGGTTTCGAGAGGTCTGGGTGTCGTCCTACTTGGATGACTGGCTGATAGCAGGTCCCTCCAGGCAGGAGGTGGAGCAGTTCAGGAATCTGGTCCTCCAAACCTGCATCCAAGTTGGTCTCCTTGTCAATGAGGCCAAGTCGGAACTCATGCCCTCGCAGGTGATCAGCTTCATTGAGGCAGAGCTTGACTCTTGCCGAGCCAGAGCCAGGCTCCTGGCAGACAGGGTGGAGATTCTCTCTTCCTTTGCCCGATCCTTTCGGGTTGGGCACTTGAGCCTTGCCCAGGACTTCCTGCGCCTTTTGGATTACTTGGCAGCATGCACCACCATGGTTCGATGGGCCCATTGGCATATGCTGTCCTTGCAATGGGAGCTGGCCAGCCACTGGTCTCAGCGCTACAGTCACTTCGACCAGCTGGTCACTGACCCAGAGGATGTGGGATGTGCTCCAGTGGTGACTTGTCCTAGAGCACCTGCAGGGAGGGATCCAGTTTGTCCACCCCGAGCTGATGGTCATCCTGATGACCGATGCCTCTCTCATGGGCTGGGGTGTCCATATGGGGGAACACAGGGTCCACGGGCTCTGGACCCCCAAGGAGTCTCGATGCCACCTCAATCTGCTGGAGCTCCAAACACGTCTGTTGGCGCTGACTGCATTCGCTCTGTTTGTACGGGGGTCATGTGGTTCAAGTCCAGACGGGCAACACCACGACCATGTACTATCTCAGCAAGCAGGGTGAGACACACGCCCTGCCTTTGTACAAGGAAGCTCTCTGCATATGGACCCTCCTGCACAGCCTGGAGGCGGATCTCCTAGCCATCCATGTGGCAGGAGCCTCCAGTCAGCTGGCGGACACTCTCAACCATGTGGGCGAGGCGTTTCATGAGTGGCCTCTCAATCTAGAGGTAGTACACAGTCTGTTCTCCCAGTGGGGCACCCCTCAGGTGGACCTGTTCGCCCCAGGGAGAATGCAAAGCTGAGGCTGTTTTGTGACCGCCCTCCTCAGCAAGCAGGGAGATGCCTTCTCGAGGCTGTGGACCCCAGGCCTCTTCTATGCCTTTCCTAGATCCACAAGGTGCTGCTCAAGGTCAGGAGGGACAAGTCACAGGTGATTATCATGGCCCCGGACTAGCCCTGCCAGTACTGATACCCAGATCTCCTCAGACTCAGCAACAAGTTCACGAGGCATCTTCCATTATGCCTGTATCCACTCTCAATCAATCAGGGGAAGGTACTCCACCTGGACCTTTAATCCCTGCACCTGACAGCCTGGTTCCTGAGCGTCTAGAATTCCAGGCTTTGGGTATCTCTGAAGATGTCCTCACTTGTGGAGGCATCTAGAAAGGAATCGACCAGGAAGTGCTATGCCTTCAAATGGAAGACATTCTCCATTTGGTGTCGGGGCAAGGGGCTGGACCACTTGTCCAGTCCAGTGGCCAGCATTTTGGATTAGCTATGGTCTCTCTCCATAGGGGACTTTAATTGACGACCCTTTAGGTGCACCCTGGCAACCCATATCTGCAGGCGCCTTGGGCAGGTCAGCAGTTGGCAAGGAGACTTTGGTCTGGTGCTTTTTCAAAGGCTTAGGTCACATTTCCCCTCCGGTCTGTGAACCACCACCACTGTGGGATCTGGTGTTGGTTTTGGCAAAGCTCATGGGCAAGCCATTCGAACTGATGCACAGGTGTGAGATGTCACACCTGTTGTGGAAGACCACCTTCCTGGTGGCTATCATGTCTATCTGTCTATCCTGTTTAGCCGATCACTGGAAACAGGGGAGGTACCCAAAGACTGGAGGATAGCAGATGTAGTCCCCTTATACAAAAGTGGGAACAAAGAGGAAGCGGGGAACTACAGACCAGTCAGCCTCATCTCGGTAGTGGGGAAGATCATGGAAGCACTACTAAAGGAGAGATTGGTGGAACATCTAGTTGCCAATGGACTACAGAACCCAAGGCAGCATGGTTTCACCAGGGGGAGGTCATGTCAGACCAGCCTCATTGAATTTTTTGACTGGGTGACTAGGGAGGTGGATCAGGGGAGGGCAGTGGACATGGCCTATCTGGACATAAGCAAGGCCTTGACATGTGCCACATAGAAGACTATTGCACAGACTGGGAATATGGGTGTGGGCAGGACAGTAGTGTGGTGGGTAGGTAACTGGCTGGGTGGCAGGACACAGAGGTGGTGGTAAATGGCTGTCACTCCACAGAGGAAGAGTGATCAGTGGGGTACCACAGGGATCAGTGCTGGGACCGTCCTATTCAATATCTTCATCAGTGACATTGCTTATGGACCTAGAAGGCAGAATTTCACTGTTCGCTGATGACACAAAGCTCTGTAACAGAGTAGACACCAGAGGGTGTAGACAGAATGAGAAGCGACCTGCAGAAACTTGAAGAATGGTCAGGGGTTTGGCAGTTGAAATTCAATGCAAGGAAGTGCAAGATAATGCATATGGGGCACAAAAACCCTGGCACAATATATCAGTTGGGGGGTGAGGATATAACATGTACCAAGCAGGAAAGGGATCTTGGGGTTATCATCTCTGATGACCTCAAGGCAGGGAAACAGTGTGACAAGGCAGCAGGTAAAGCAAATAGGATGCTGGGATGCATAGGCAGGGGCATCACCAGCAGGAAAAGGAGGTCATAATTCCACTATACAAGACACTAGTGAGGCCCCACCTGAGTACACTATACAGTTCTGGAGACCTTACCTATGTAAGGACATAGACAGGATAGAGAAGGTTCAGAGGAGGCAACAAAGATGGTGCATGGATTGCATCACAAGTCCTATGAGGACAGGTTGAAGGAACTGAACATGTACTCCCTGGATGAAAGGAGGGAGAGGGGATATGATAGAGACATACAAGTATCTTACAGGGAGGAACAGGGTGCAGGAATACACTATTTTAATGAAACAGATGTTCCAGGACTAGAGGGCATGGGATGAAGTTGGAGGGAGGCGATTGAGAGGAAAGCGTGAGGAAGAATTTCTTCACAGAGCGAATTGGTGGACAAGTGAACACCCTGCCAGAGGAAGTGGTGGGGCTGAAACAATCACGGGATTTAAGAATGCATGGGATAGACATAAAGGAATTCTGGAGGTCAGGGGTAAGGGGCAACAGACTTCTTGGAAAACATAAACTGAACTTACAAGCTCAAATGGGCAGACTGGGTGGGCCATAGGCCCTTATCTGCCGACACTGTCTATGTATCTATGTATGTATGTATCTGTGTCAGCCAGAAGGATCAGTAAGCTCCAGGCGCTCTCAGAGGAGTCTCTTTACCTGGTCTTCCACAGGGACAAGGTTGTCCTGCACCCCAATCCGAAGTTCCTTCCGAAGATTGTGTCGGAGTTTCACCTGAATCAGGTGATGACTCTTCCGGTATTCTTCCCGAATCACACCTCGAAGACCGAACACAGGCTACATACTCTGCACCAGAGGCAGGTGCTCGCTTACTGCAAAGAGCACATGGCTGGAGTTCGGGGAGAGGTTCACCAGCTGTTTGCCACCTATGCTGAAGCCACACCTGGCAGACTTGCAGCAAAGCGGATGATTGGCAGGTAGATCACTTCCTGCATTGATCTCTGATATAGGTTGTTGGGTATGGAGCCTCCTGGAGGGCTAAGGGCTCATTCCACCCGCCACACCGCTGCATTGGTGGCTGCTTCTATGGACGTCCCTATCCAGGAAATCTGCGAGGCTGCTACCTGGAAGTCAGCACATACCTTCATTTTCCATTACCACATTAACTTAGAGTCACACCAGGATGCTGGTTTTGGGGCCTCAGTTCTCCAATGCTTATTTCCTAAGTAGGAGGTGTGCGCCTTGCCTCCCTCCTCCTGGAGAACTGCTAGGAGTCTGCCAGAAGTGTGGATAGAACAACATATCCCCATCCCTAGAAACACAGGTTACTCATCTGTAACAGTAGATCTTCCTCAGCAGGTAATACACTTGGGTCGTCGCCAGAGGTCGTTGTGGCACACGGCAGCTCTTCTAGCAGTCTTTTCTAGGGGACGCCCACACATGACATCACCTTCCTGTTTTCTATATAAGTGTGGAAGGTCCCTGGTATCCTCAGTTCACGTTCCCGCCATCTTCAGCTCACACACAGCAGCTAGAGCAACTCCGTAGCAGTCATCGACGAGAATTTGATCTCGGAAGCGGATTTTTTCCATTTCAGTTTTTACATTGTCGAATGTCCAAAGAATCTACAAGCAAGACAGTGCTATTTCATTCCTGTCATTGCAGCAGGAAAATCTACCATTTCGACAACCACGCCATTTGTGTAAGGTGTCTGAGACCCACACACAACACCACCTCCTGCATACATGGCCAGGATTTTAACCAGGCAACTCGTCGATGGCTGCAGGAAATTGAAAACTACTTAATGGAGCAGAAATTGTCTCTACTGGAGAATCAAAGGGCTCGCCCCAAGAGCTCCCCATCTACTGATTCTCATAAACGGCACAAAAAAAGAGAAGGAGAAGCCCTCCTCAACCTCTGTGCCTAAACGCTCATCATCGGCCACCATCACAGTTGCCCCACCGTCGACTGTGTGTTCACACACTGCCTCCTCGTTGATCGTGGGTTTTCACCTCTCGTTGACAGCGCTTTCCAGCACTCTGTGGTGAACCCTTTGTGCGTTACGTCGACAGGGGGCTCCTCTCCCATCGACAGTGACTTTATTTCAGCTTGAAACAAGGAGATTGGCTATGTGCCCTAGATATGAAGGATGCCTACCTACATATCCCCATCCATCCTGCCCACCACAGGTTTCTTCGCTTTCACCTGTTGGGACAACACTACCAATTTTGAGCACTCGCGTTCGGCCTCTCATCTGCCCCAAGAGTGTTTACCAAGTGCCTAGCGGTAGTGGTAGCAGCCCTATGACGGGGCAGGCACTTTTTCTTCCCATTTCTGGACGACTGGCTCATTAAAGCAGGGTCCAGAACCTCTCTGCTTTCTTCCCTACACACAACACTAACTCTGTTCCACTCATTAGGGATTACAGTCAGTTGGCCGAACTCCAATCTGACCCCTACAAAGTCGCTCCAATATATAGGAGTGGTCCTAGACACTGTCTCTGCCAGGGCATACCTCCCGGCCGACAGACAAGACAAGCTTTTACCTCTGGCTTCTCACATACAAACCCAGAAAGTTGTCACAGCCAGATGTATGTTACATCTTCTAGGACACATGACAACTGTGACACTTGGACAGCTGGTTCCGATTACCCTATGATATTTTTTCTACAATATAAAATATGTAGGGGACTGTCTATCAGGAGAAACTACTGTCTTGCGAAATGACATTACCCCGGTATGGATTCAAAGGACAGGGCGTAGGTTAAACTACAGATATCTGGGATACAGTTTGCTTTGAAGCCAGGAACTAATGTATCCTATTGTATGACGTCCTCAGGAAATCCTTTGATTTGCACTAGGTGTCATGAGGAAAGGGGCATATGCATTTGTTTGGCGCGTTGTTAGAGGAAGCCAGTTAATTACACCAAAGAGACTTTGATGTCTGTGTGAAGCAGATCACAGACTGGTTTGGGGAGTCACATGAAGAGAGGAGATTCACTGATGTCACCTTTTTTTTTTTTTTTTAATATCTTATTAGGACATCCTGTATTTTAAAATATACATTTTAATACACCAAGGCGGAGTTAGGTGACCTCAGAGAGAAGGCCGTCTCAAGACTGCTTTTAAGTATACTGAGCAGACCTTAGAGACTGACATAAATATTCATTTCTGACTGAGAAAGAGGAACATCAACGCACTGAAAGATTAAGAAAGTAAGGGTACATTAGATAAGACCAGTCTGAGTGTATGGGTTGTAGGAATTTGCACTTTTAAACCTATTTTGTTTTTAAGATTGTATGTGTTGAGATATCTTGTTTTGTATTTACTGTTTACCTATTTTAAAGTAAAGATATATATTTAAAAAAACAGAAACTGCCTGGTGTGCCTTGAAACTTCTTTTTTTAAGTGAAGCTTAGATGGTTACAGTTGACACTGTGCAGGAGCTTATTGTGGTACCAAACTGGGAAACATATAAGAGTTCTCTAGGTCTTGCATAGAGTTCTAAAGGTTCATTTTGTAATACCTGATTAGGTGCCCGTAGACAAAGATATCTGGCCCCCTGAAGACAGAATTATCTGAGTCTGACAATTGGGTACGCTAACAGCAGGTTATCAGTTTGAATCCCTCCAGAACTTGGGGCAAAAGGTGACTCGAACCCACAAAAACAGACAAGAGGGTTACCTTGTTCTGTTAACTGTTCACAAGACTGCACTCGGAGGTTGGCACTTTGGGAGTAGAGGGCTGACCTGCTGAGTGGGTTTGTGACAGCCACTATCATCCCTATGGTAGCACTTTCCCGTCTTTAAATGGGACTAGTCCAGTGGATTCTCCAGAACCAGTAGTCTCAAAGAACAGGAAATTTCGAAGACAAAATCAGAGTCACTCGCACGTTACAGTCCGCCCTAGTATGGTGGACCCTCCGAGCTAATCTATGCCAAGTCATCCTTCTAACCCCCACCCCAGCGGACGGTGACCACAGATGCATCCCCTAGAAGGGTGGGGTGTGCACCTGGGTCCTTACAGGACACAATCAAGTGGACCAGTTCTACCCCTCCTCTCCACATCAATCTTTTGGAGTTGAGGGCAGTTTGCTTAGTGCTCCAGGCTTTTCAACCTCACTTGTCTCTGGGACCATTACTGATTCAATCAGGTAACACCTCAGTAGTGTTCTACCTCAGCAAACAAGGAGGTACGAAGTCCCGTTCTCTATGCAGGGAGATGATTGCAGTCTGGCTGAAGGCCATACGTCAACACCTTGTACTGACAGCCGTTCATCCACCAGAATGCCACAATCTTCTGGCCAACCTTCTCAGTCACCAGTTGTTCGCACATGAATGGACACTTTATCATGAAGTGCTTCAGAAAATCTTTCATCTTTGGGGAGGGCCTTGCAACTGGATCTGTTTGCCTCCGTAGTCAGTCGCCGTCTCCCCAAATACTTTTCCATTATCCCGAGCAAAAAGGGACAATCTATAGATGCCCTGTTCCAGTCATGGACAGAATTCTTCTTATATGCTTTCCCCCGTCCCTCTCCTGCAACGGACCCTGCTGAAATTACAACTCAAACCTGCTACCATGATTCTCATAGCCCCTCCGTGGCCTCGGCAGGTGTGGTTCCCCCAACTTCAGCAGTTCTCAGTGGAGGAACCCATCCTGTTACCAGTAAGACCAAATCTCTTGACTCGGAATCAAGGGATCCTTCTACATCCCAACCTTAAGACATTACACCTTCACAGTTGGCTCCTGAGAACGCTTTCATCGCACGTCTACAAGTGTCCTCCCCTGTTGCAAATATTCTACTGGCCTCATGTAAACCAGCGACCAGGGAAGCTTATAATGCCAAATAAAAACACTTTTCTGTTTGGGCTACCTCCTGAACATTGGATCCTTATTCTTACCCACTGGCGAAAGTATTGGATTACTTGGCCTTGATTGCCGAGACAGGATTAAGCTAGCCCTCTGTCAAAGTCCATTTGGCCTCCATTTCGGCCTTCCATGAACCTCTTGATGTCAGATTACTGTATCCACATCACCTAGCCAAAACGTTTTTGAGAGGAATGTTACATATTAAGCCACTTATCAGACCACCCACTCCTCCGTGGAATCTCAGTTTTTTAATAGAGAAGTTAACTCTTGAACTGGCGGCCACTTGTAACCTCCGCTTTCTTTCTTGGAAAACACTGTTCTTAGTGGCTGTCTCTTCAGATCTGCGTATTTCCGAGTTTCATGCCCTCGTGTAAAGAATCTTAATTTTTTCACAAAGTGAAAGTGGCACTTCGTATCAACTCTTCCTTTATACCTAAGGTAGTGTCTGAACACACCTTAAATCAATCCTTGGAGCTATCGGTGTATTACCCTGAACACTCCAGTCAAGGTGAATATCTTCTACATACTCAAGATGTCCATTATATATTACGATACTGTACTAATCGAACTAAATCGATTAGAAAAACCTCTCAACTTTTCGTTACCTCAAGTAGGGAAGGTCTCCCAGTCACTAAACGGACCCTCTCCAATTGGCTAGCAGATTGTATTACATTTTGCTACACAAAATACAACAAGCCATTACCAGGACCTGTCCAAGACCATTCTACCA
Source organism: Neoceratodus forsteri (assembly GCA_016271365.2). Taxonomy (NCBI): domain Eukaryota; kingdom Metazoa; phylum Chordata; order Ceratodontiformes; family Ceratodontidae; genus Neoceratodus; species Neoceratodus forsteri. The sequence continues at coordinate 434,401,302 of JADMNL010000024.1, read as the reverse complement.
GAGCTGTGGCCACCCCAGCGGCCTGCTTTGAAGGGGCCTCTATCACAAATTTCTAGGATCATGGCTATGTTGTTCTATCCACACTTGTTGGCATGTCCTTTCCCTTTAAGATTCTTGCCGGATGGTCTAAAAGGTGGCTCCTCCCACCCACCCAGTGGTATATGCCTCAGCTGCACCCCTTGATGCCAGATCTTCCTTTCCGCTGGAAGATTCAGGTTCCCTCCTTATCGCTCACGCGTTACTGTCGGCCCAGGCACTTAAATCAGCAGATTTACCTAAACTCCGACTTGTTAGTTTCTCCCAACCATTTTGCAGTCTCGACTGTGATGGAGGACAAGTCCTCACCCGTTTTCTGCCTCTGCCCATGCGGGCAAAAGATGTCATGCACCGACCCGCGTGCCTCATGCGTTTATTGCCTGGGTCTCGGTCATGATACCTAGGCGTGCAAAATGTGTCGCTCTTTTCATCCAAACATCTTGGACGATCGTCTCGCATGACTGCATCTGGGCAGACTGGCAAAAACGGAATCCGCCAGTCACATCCAAGGAAGCCCATTGGGTGGTCTCCGTGGCTGCGGGTTCGGTGAGCAGATGAAGACCTTCAAAGAGGAGGCAGCTCGGGCCATAGATCGGTCCTCTCCAATGTCCATTTTCGTCCCGCTCAGTCTGGACTCCACCTTCTCAGGCTCCTTTTGGGAGTTGTGCCAGTCCCTCCCTACAAAGGGAGAGGGACCCTCGGGTGCACAAGTTTCTCGATCCCGTAAAAAGGACAAATGAGCCTAAGGAAATTTTCATCTCACCGACGACGTTCTTGGGACCGTGAGAGATCTCAGTCCCAGGAATCTTCTGTCTTAACTTCGGTCGAGGTTGCGGCCTTGGCCGCTGACTTCACAGTACCCCTGTCAGGTCAGCCAGCTCGGATGCGGACAACGGTCCGTCGAGATTATCCTCGATCCCGTCATCACTCGATGAGGCTGACAACTCCTTATTCAGGACCCCGGTCCTGCCTGCCACCGAGGAAGAGACCCAGCCTGCTGGTGATCATTCCGTGGCCCAGATCCTGGACTAGGAAGAACCACGGTTCTCCCGTCTTCTTCTGCGACGACCTGTCCCCCGATGGTCCAGGCGAGTCTCGGACACCTCGGCCTGACAGGCGAAGAAGGAGCATAAGCACTCTAAAAGCACGCGCCGCCTCCTCCTTCATCCTCCTAGATGAGAGGCTTCGATGGAAACTCCATCAACGCTACGAAGACTTAATGTGGCAGCAGCTAATTATGTCCGGCCAGAGCCGCCACCTCGGCGCATTCTGGGCCTACTGCATAGGCTGTTCATTACCCTCACACCTGACTGTCCCAGGTAGGTACAGGAAGACTCTTGTGGTCAGCCAATCTATTCGGAGTCAGAGGACTCCAAACTACATTACCACCCCTTGGACGAGGAATCTGTCGGTAGTCTTTCGACAGAGGAAGGCCCTTCTAGGGCATCCTCCATCTCATCTCCAAATCCACAAGGATGCCCTTAGAACCCATTCAGAAATGGGTCAAATACCCCCTCACTGATATCCTCACATGAAGGGATTCACCGACAGAGGCCTTCCCAGTGACCGAGGCCATTGTTGGTCCGGCCTTGGAGCTCTGGCAGCACCCTATCTCCTGCTCTGAGCCTTCAGCCCGAATGGCCCTCAAGTATGCGGTACCCATTGGTTCCCTTTCGGGATTCACAGAGCACCCCTCAGCCAAGGGATTGGTGACTGGATCTGTGTTTGGGTAATTAGGGAGACACCGATAGACCCCTGGACAAAGAGCCCAAGAAATTAGACCATTCGGCTCGGAAAGTCTATGCCGCCTCTGCGCTAGGCTTTCATTAGGCAAGCTCATGGCGCATTTTTCTCACACCATTCTGAGCTCTCTTGATGAGGTTCTTTCTCACCTCCCTGCAGACCTCCAGACCACGGTCAAGCAGGTCCAGGACCAGGGCCGAGTGGTTGCGAAGCAGCAATGCCAGATGGCTCTGGTCCTAAGGGACTCCTCGCCCCACTTTGATGGACATCCCTTTCCTAAGCACTAACCTTTTCTGCCCAGGTGTGGATCGTCACCTCCAGCACATAAAAAAGTCCAGTGCCACCTTGGACTCTGTGACCTTTGCTCAGAAGGAATCCCAAGGTTCCAAAAAGCAGAAGAGAAAGCCCTTTTGAGCTTCTGTCCCTGCAGCCAAGTAGCTCCAGTTCCAGTCGGGGCAGCATCAGCAGCCGGCTCAACCCTGGCATCCTCGGCCCAAGTCTGAGCCCCTAGCAGCCAGTAAACCCAGAGGATGGGGTTCAGGTGGTCCCCAAGCCAGACCCTCTTCCTCCAAGCCTGCCCAGTGATGGGATGGGGGTAACCACCCCACACCTGTCACACTAGCTCTGGTTCCTCCAGTGGGGGGCCAGCTCCGCCACTTCCTTTCCACCTGGTCCACTGTTACAATGGACAGGTGGCTTTTAGAAGTGGTCAGACAGAGACTGCCTCTGGAATTCGAGCAGTTGGGATATGATGCCATTGATACCTCAGCCCGACTCTCAGCTACTGGAGTATCTCTGCGTCACCATGCTTGGCTTCACGTTTCAGGTTTTGCTCCTGACATAGAACATAAAGTTGCTAACGCACCCTTCAGTGGGTCCAAACTGTTCAGGCCAGGTACTCAAGTAAGCATTAATCCCCGAAGAAGGTGTCATCTAATGATGAGTTAATGCATGGTTGGGACCGTTGTGGCACAAGGCCAGAGGCCGAGTGCGTACAACGGTCCAACCATGCATTAACTCCCCATTAGATGCCACCTTCGGAGGGGATTAATGCACTTGTAACATGGACATCAGCATGGTTACTATTGAGTACACATCTTGCTAGTGATACAACAGAAAAGATTACGAGACTGATGTGCTGTGCTGTGATTTTTAATGTTACTTTCACATTTTTCAACAGTACTGTGTTTCATACAGATGTGTTTATTTTGGTTTTTTGATGCACTCAACTGTTTATTTATTTACTATTCGTGCACATTTGAACAATTTCTGCGCGGGTGTTTAATCAATATTTGAGCTAGGATGACTCTGATTCTGCCGCCTTTGCTCTTTCCACAGTCTCTGCATCTCTCATTTGCATACCGCCAGCGTCATCTGCTGAGTCCAATTTATAATTCTATCCTCCTCGCCCTCTCTTCTCCACTACTGCTTTGTTCTGTGTGCTATGCTCCGGGTGTGTCATTCCTCCTCCGCAGTTGAAGTTTACCATGCCGTGGACCGTGAAACTGTTACAGTTAAATGCGTTGCCGGATGTCCCGCCTGTAGCTCCCTGTTCCCATGCACTGCTTCCTCTCTCTCTCACTATTTGTGGTCCGGGGTCATTCCTTGTGTGACTGTGTCCTGCTCTGTCGTCAGTGTTTCGCCGTGCTTCTCCCTCTGTGTTTCTAGTTCACTTCTCTCGGTCTGCCATTTCTGGATGTTGTGCTCCGACATTCCCGTTTCTGTCCTTTTCACTTTCTTCCGGTGTTTCTCCCTTTCTCCCAGGTCTCTCATTCCCTTGCAGCCCTCTGGTATTCTGCCACTACCTATGTCCCTCGCTTCTATTTCTCCCCCTGCCTGTCTGTCCTACTCTCTTGCTCTACCCACAGTGTGCTGCTCTTATTTTTTAACAGTCACAACTCGAAACACTGCTACTTTCATTCTGGTGGCTGCTTTCTGTAGTTGAGAAGCAACATGGCATTATCGTCTCATAATGCCATGTTGCTCCTGTACCATGTGACTGCTTCTGTCCTATCCGCGTTCCTCTTCAGCATTCTCACATTTGTGCCATGTTACAAACATTTTTAGACAACTTGCAGGCATCTGGCAAAACCCTTCATACTGTGCGCGGCATGTACCATACTCCTCCCATGCACAATATTCTTCCTATTCCAAATGAGGCAGAAAATATAAGGCCTCTAATAGAGGTGGCTTTTGAGGTCATGCCCAGCCCGCAAGGGGCAACGCCTCCGCCACCAGTGGTTCCCATGCCCGTCCCCCGAGAGGGGCCGGACCACCCACTACCCAGTGACCCATGAGGGCTTTCCCCTCGCCTCCTCAACCAGGCCCCGGAGGCGATAAGGGGTCGTTTTGCCCTCCATTTGGAGGCCTGGCAAAAGATTACTCCGGACAAGTGGGTACTTCAGATAATTCAGAAGGGACACACTTTATAATTTCTTTAAACCCCCATTCCCCCCCTTGGTAATCCATTACCCACCAGATCATGTCCCTATCCTTCAATAAGAATTGAAGGCACTTCTGGCCAAACAGGCTGTCTTACCAGTGCCCCTTCCAGAACATCAAACAGGATTTTAATCCCACTTTTTTCTGATACCCAAGCGAACCGGAGATCTCGGGCTGATACTAGACCTGAGACACCTGAATTGGTATATTCAGTACAAACATTTTCGCATGATAACTCTGTCCACCATCATACCTATTCTAAAACTAGACTGGCTTTGTGCCCTGGATATGAAGGACGCCTACTTACATATCCCCATTCATCCTTTCCATTACAAATTCCTGTGCTTCCATCTTTTGGATCAAAACTATCAGTTTCAAGCACTCCCTTTTGGACTCTCATCAGCCCCAAGAGTGCTCACTAAATACCTAGCGGTGGTAGCAGCAGCCTTACGGAAAAAAGGGCACTTCATCTTCCCATAGCTAGATGATTGGCTAATCAAAGCAGAATCCAGAGAAGCTCTGCTTGCGCCCCTAGCTGCTACTCTGAGCATGTTCAATGATCTAGGGATAACAGTCAACTGGCCAAAGTCCAGTCCACGCCCGACGCAGTCTCTCCAATACATCGGAGCTGTTCTAGATACAGTCACAGCCAGAGCTTACCTTCCATGGCTTGTTAGGACACTTTCGTATATCACTGGCTAATCTGAAGACCAGAAAATACTCACGTGACCAGACAAATGCTGAAACATCTGGGTCACATGTCTGCAGCCATCCCTGCGGTGGCATTCACCTACCTTCTCATGAGACCTGTACAGTGGACCTTCCATAATCGGTGGTCTTAAAGAACTGGACAGTTCGATGACAGGATCAGGGTCACTCCTTCTCCAAAGTCATTCCTGAAGTGGTGGACAATCAAAACCAATTTGTGTTGAGGAATGCCTTTGGCTGCCTCCCTCCCTCCCATGCAGATGTGAACCACGGATTTTTCCCTGGACAGATGAGGCACACACCTAGGTCCGTATCAGATCCAAGGCCAGTGGACCGCCTCATCCCATCACTCTCGTATCAGTCTCCTCGAGATGGAGCCGGTCCGTCTAGCCCTTCAGGCTTTCCAGCCCTATCTCGAGCCAGGACCATTTGCTGATTCAGTCAGACAACACTGCAGTGGTGTTTTACCTCAACAAGCAAGGGGGCACGAGATTGCGCACCCTCTGCATGGAGACCCTTGCAGTCTGGCAGGAAGCCATCAGACAAGACGTCATGCTAACGGCCGTCCACCTACCGGGACGCTGCAATCAGTTAGCAGACCGGCTAAGTTGCCAGTCATCTGCTCATGAATGGACAATTCACAGAAAAGTACTCCAAGAAATATTCGACCTATGGGTAACTCCACATCTGAATCTGTTTGCCTCCCCAGTCAATCACCGGCTCCACAGTTACTTCTCCATTATCCCAAGCAACAAGAGACATCTATAGATGCCCTGTCCTGACCTTGGACAGGACTCTACTTATATGCCTTCCCCCATCCCTTTCTTGTGATGGACCCTATTGACATTTCAAATGGAACCGGCCACCATGCTTCTCATAGCACCAATGTGGCCGTGTCAACCGTAGTACCCTCTACTCCAGCAGCTGTCAGTAAAGGAACCAATTCCGTTGTCAGGCAGACCGGACCTCCTGACTCATTGTCACGGATCTGTCCTGCAACCCAGCCTGAAGACCCTTCATCTTCACACTTGGCTCCTGAGGATTCATTCATAAATAGACTCCATGTGTCCTCTCCTGTTCCCAACATTCTCCTGGCTTCTCGTAAACCAGCAACCAGAGAAACATATCATTCCAAAAGGAAACTCTTTTCCATATGGTCTACCTCTCGCTCCCTGGACCCTTACTCTTGTACACTGACAAAGGTTTTAGATTACCTGGTCTCATTATCAGAGTCAGGCTTAAGTTACTCCTCCATCAAAGTCCACTTGGCTGCCATATCGGCATTTCATGAACCTTTCGATGTCAAACTTCTGTACCAACATCATTTAGCCAAGATGTTTTTGAGAGGAATGATGCATATCAAATCTCCTATTAGAAGACCCACTTCTCCATGGGATCTCTGTTTCATTATAAAAAACTGACCCTCGAACCTTTCGAACCAGCGGCCACTTGTGATATCCATTTTCTCTAATGGAAAACATTGTTTCTAGTAGCTATTTCTTCAGCTCACTGTATTTCTAAGCTTCATGCCTTCATGTGTAGGGAACCTTACTTGATTTTCCACAAGGACATGGCGGTCCTTCATACCAACCCATCCTTCCTTCCTAAAGTAGTCTTCGAACATACTCTAAATCAGTCCTTGGAGCTTCCAGTATACTAACCTGAATACTCCAGTCCCAGCAAACCTCTGTTGCATACCTTAGATGTCCATCGTATACTACGCTACTACACTAATCGTACCCAGTCAATTAGGAAAATGTCTAAGTTGTTCATCACGTTTGCCTCTGGCAGAGAAGGGCTTCCTGTTGCTAAACGAGCCCTGCCTTCATGGTTGGCGAACTGTATTACCTTTTGTTACAAAAAGTACAACAAACCTCAATATGGACTTGTCCAAGCCCACTCCACTAGGGCTATGGCCACTACTGCGACTTTCTTTAAAGGAGCCTCCATTTCAGATATCTGCAATGCAGCTATCTGGTTCACAATCCATACCTTCACAAGACATTATGATCTTGATATTGCCTCATGACGTAGGACGGCCTTCGGCTGTGCTGTCCTACAAGTTCTCCTATCTTAATTGTCCTCCCATATGGACATAACTGCAGGGGATTCTCCCAAAAGTAAATACCTACTGCAAGAGACCATTCCGTGGAAGATAGTACAGTTACATAAAGTCTTACCGTGACAGTAGATCTTCGAGGAATGTCTCTTGCAGTAGGTGCAATCCCGCCCTCCGTCCCCCTCTTTCTCTAACGTAGGAGATTCTGGTCCACTGACTTAGGGTTGGGACTCCTTAGTACCTCGGCTTCCCCTCGGTCCTCGCTTTTGTGAGCAGGGGAACTAAGGATACCATGGACCGCCCCACTTATATAGGAAGCAGGACATGATGTCATGTGTGGGCGGTCCCTGGTGAAAACTGCTAGAAGAGCTGCCCTGCGACAGTGCCCTCTGCTGGAAACTCCTAGAAGTAATTATCTACTGCAAGTGACATTCCTTGAAGATCTACTGTGACAGTAAGACTTTACGTAACTGCACTTTCTAGGAGTGATATATGTTGTTCATCCACATGGACCCCCCTCCCCAGCTTCGACGCGCAACCTACGCTTCCAGCGGGAAAGACCTGGCGTCAAGGGGCAGAGCCGAGGCATATACCACCCAGGTGGGTGGGAGGAGCCAGCTTTTAGACCTTATGGCTAGAATCTTAAAGGGAAGAGACATGCCAAGAAGAGTGGATGAACATGTACCACTCCTAGAACTACTGTTACAGGAGAGTAACCTGTTTATCTGCAATGCAGCTACCTGGTCCACAATTCTTACTTTAACAAAGCATTACAATATAGATGGTCCTTCATGCCGTAGGATGGATTCATCCCAAGTGTATTACCTGCTGCAAGAAACCACTCCATGGAAGATAGTACAGTTGCATAAGAACTTGCCATAACAGTAGATCTTTGAGGGGTGTTTTTTGCAGCAGGTACAATCCCACCCAACGTCCCCCTCCTTCTCTAAGAGAACAAATTCTGGTCCAATGACTTGTGTTGGGATACCTATGGTACCTCGGCTTCCCCTCAGTCCTCGCTTAGCGAGCTGAATCTGGTGGGGGAATCTGAGGATACCAGGGGCCACCCACACTTATATAGGAAACAGGAAGATGATGTCTTGTGTTGGTGGCCCCTGGAAAAGACTGCTAGAAGAGCTGCCGTGTGCCACAGTGACCTCTGGTGATGACCCAAGTGTATTACCTGCTGCAAGAGACACTCCTCAGAGATCTACTGTTACGGTAAGTTCTTGCATAACTGTACTTTATAGGAGTGGTATATGATGTTCATCCATACTGTCTGGCAGTGTCCTTTCCCTTTAAATCTTGCCGGAAAGTCTTCAAGCTGGTTCCTCCCACCCACCCGGGTGGTATAACCCTCGACTACGCCCCGTGACACCAGATCTTGCCCACTGGAAGCAGTACCGTGCACCGAAGCCAGGGAAGGTCGGGTGGGTCAGTGTGGATGAACAACATATACCACTTCTAGAACTACTGTTCTAGGAGCGTGGATATGTTGTTCATCCACACTCTTTGGCATGTCCCTTTCCCCTTTAAATCTGGCCGGAGGTCTTCAAGCTGGCTCCTCCTACCCACCTGGGTGGTAAATACCTCGGCTCTGCCCCGTGATGCCAGATCTTCCTTTCTGCTGGAAGATTCAGGTTCCCTCGTGCTACTTCTGCAGTATCGTCGGCCCTGGATACTAATCGACTGTTTTCACCGCAATCACTTTCTTTGAAACTCATACGAGTTTACGATTCCGATCAGAGTGCATCGGACATGGAGGACAAGTCGTCCCCCGGGTTTCGCCGGTGTCCCTGCGGACAGAAAATGTTGCGCACCGATCCCCCACCTCTCGTGTGTCTATTGTTTTGGTGTCGTGCATGACACCTCTTCGTGCACCATCTGCTTGGCCTTCCATCCCAACATCCTGGACGATCGCAAAGCGCGCCTTAAGCTGGCGAGACCGGCGCTACGCAATCCACCGGTGAAATCGAAGGAGGCAAGATGGGTGGTTTCCTCGGCCTCAGGATCCTCCAAGCAGCTCGACCAGATGGCGGCATTTGAAGAAGAAGCTGCCCAAGCTTCAGCCAGCTGAGGCTTTTTCGTGCCGCTAAACCTTGGCTCTACCTGCACAAGATCCTTTCGGGAGCTGTGTCAGTCTCTCCCCACCAGGGGTGAGGCGCCCTCGGGCATGCACTCCTCCCGCCCTAGAAAACGGGACAAGGACCCTAAGTCTTCTTGGAGAAGATGTTCCTGGGACCGAGAGAGGTCTGAATCCCAGGACCTTGCAGTCTCGGCCTCGGTCAAGATCACTTCCTCGGCCACCGGCTTTTCGGACCTCCCATCAGGCCAAGGCACCGAGGCCGAGGAAATGGCCGAACAGGACGAGATTTCTCTCGACCCAATCGAGCCGTTGTCGACGACTCTTTGTAATGGACACCTATCCTTTCCTTCCTTGTTGAGGAGACCCAGCCCTCGGGTATCCTGATCAAGGGACAAGAGCCGGAACCTTGGTTTTCACCGACTCCGACCTCTCCCGATCGAACAAGCAGACCCTGTCGGTCTCGATCGAGGACCAGGACCCTGTCGGTCGAAAAAAGGTCACAAACACTCTCTGAAGAGGCATCGCCACCGATCCTCATCCTCCTCCTCAGACGAGGAGAGACTTCGACAGAAACTCCAGCATTATGAGGACCTTATGTGGCAACAGCTAATTCTGAGTGGTCATAAGCCGGCTACACCGGCTGTTACTTGGCCCCAGCCTCTTAGGCCGACACTGACCCCTCCAGAACTGAAGACTCCGGTTCTTCCTCCGGTAGGACCAGCACGCATTCCTGTTCAGCCTGTTCCGGTCTCCCCATCAATTTTGATGGAGCCACCGCCTAAGCAGCCTCAGGGGGGGGGGCTCCCTCGAAAGAGGACCGGACAGATACAGGCCTGCCCCATCATCTGTCCATCATTGTTGTCCCTGATCACCCTCGGCGTATTGAAGGGGGAGTAGGCGGGAGACCCTTATATCCTGACTCTTTGGACTCTGATACCACTGGTCTACACTCACACCCTGATGATGAGTTGTCAGTGACAGGCTTGGAGGAAGGTAATTTCTCTTTCCAGGGCATCCTCCGCCTTATTCCAGAGTCAACCACTATGCCCTTGGAGCCTATCCAAAAGAAGGCAGAATATCCTCTCACGGATATCCTTAAGAGGGGAGGATGCCCTGACGGAGGCCTTCCCAGTGGCCGAAGCCATTGAGCTATGGCAGCGCCCTGCCTTTTGTCCGGCTCTGTCTGCCCGCGTGGCTCGCAAGTGCACTGTACCCATGGGGTCCTTGGGTTTCACGGAGCATCCCTCGGCCGAGAGCCTTGTGACTGCCTCAGTGTTTAGACACACGGGTAGCTCGGCGGATACTGACCGCCCTCTGGACAAGGAGTCCAAGAATATGGACCGTTCTGCCCGGAAGGTGTATGCGGCCTCATCCTTGGGCCTTTGTTAGGCCAGCTCGGCAGTGATCATGGCACACTTCTGTCACGCCCTCTTGGGATCGCTAGATGAAGTCTTCCCTCATCTCCCAGCGGACATGCAGACCACAGTTAAGCAGGTCCATGACCAGGGCCATGCTGTTGCAAAACAACAGCTCCAGATGGCCTTGGATATTGGAGATTCCTGTGCCTGCTCACTAGCAGCCGCAGTGGCCATTCGCCACAGGGCCTGGCTGAGGTTATCCTCTTTCCTGGGGGATACTCCGCACAAGTTAGCTGATGTGCCCTTCCTTGGCACCGATCTCTTCAGTCCAGGAGTGGCAGGACACCTCCAGCGCATAGAGGGAGGGCTGGGGGTATACTGGGATGTATAGGGAGAGGCATCAGCAGCAGAAAGCAGGAAGTTGTTATCCCTCTGTACAGACACTTGGTGAGACCCCATCTGGAGTACTGTGTCCAGTTCTGGAGACCCCGTCTCCGCAAGGACATAGACAGGATAGAGGTAGTCCAGAGGAGGGCAACTAAAATGGTGCAGGGTCTGCAAGAGAAGTCAGTATGAGGAGAGACTAAAGGAGCTTAATATGTATACCCTTGAGGAAAGAAGGAGAGGGGGACATGATAGAAACTTTAAGTACCTCAGTGGAATTAACAAAGTCCAAGAGGGTAGCATCTTCCAGAAAAGAGACTTGCAAGAACAAGGGACACAATTTAAAGATAGAAGGAGGGCGGTTCAGGGGCAATGTGAGGAAGTATTATTTCACAGAGAGGGTAGTGGATGCATGGAACAGCCTTCCTGAAGAGGTTGTGGGGTCTAAGACTGTGGGAGAATTCAAGAATGCATGGGATAGACATAAGGCAATTCTTGTGGGGGGGTAGGAAGAAATAGGTTGTTGGTTAACTAGGATCTGCGGCCTATCCTGTAGGTAGGGAAATGGGCAGACTAGATGGGCCAAGCGGTCCTTATCTGCCGTCAAAGTCTATTTTTGTATGTTAGAGCAGTCCAATGCCACCTTGGATGCCACTTCTGCAAAGGGTTCTTCGGGCAAGAAACAGCAGAAGCGCAAGAAGAAGCCTTTTCGGCAGTCTTCTCCTGCAGTTAGACAGCCCTCCTTCCAGGGAGGTCAGCAGCAACAGCTGGCTCAAGCTTGGCGCCCCAGGCCCAAGCAGGGTCCCCAACAGCCCCACAAAGGAGGTCGAGGTGCCGTTCCAGGAGCCTCCTCCTCTAAACCTGCTCAGTGACAGGTCAGGGGTGGCCACCCCTGCACCTGTCACGCCAGTTCTGGGTCCTCCCATGGGGGGCCGGCTCCGCCACTTTCTTTCCGCCTGGTCTGGTATCACTTCGGACAGGAGGGTCCTGGAAGTGGTCAGTTGGGGACTGCCTCTAGAATTCGAGCAGTACCCTCCCTGCCGAGCCCGTGCCCCTCAGGAGGAAAGGATCTCAGTTTGCACTCAGTTGGCCCTTCAGGACGAGATTGCTCAGCTCCTCCGCAAGGAGGTGGTAGCTCCAGTGCCGGATCCTCCTACAGACCCAGGCTTCATGTCCAGGTACTTCCTGGTGCCCAAGTGGATGGGGGGTTGGCGCCCCATCCTAGCTCTCCACGACCTGAATCAATATCTCAGGTCTCGCACCTTCTGGATGGTAACTCTTAATCAGATCATACCATCTCTGGAGCAAAACATGTGGTTCTGTTCACTGGATCTACAGGACATGTTTTTCCATGTCCCAATCCGTCCGTCCCACCAGAGGTTCCGCCGCTTCAGGGTGGAAGAGACCCTGTACGAGTTCCAAGCCTTGCCGTTCGGCCTGTCATCGGCCCCTCGGGTCTTCACCAAGTGCATCGCAGTGGTGGCGGCCCATCTGCAGCATCATGTGGTTCGAATATACCCCTGCTACGATGATTGGCTCCTGGCGGGTTCCTCCCTGCAGGAGGTGGAGAGGTCCAGGGACCTGGTCCTCTGAACCTGTTCCCAATTAGGCATCCCAATCAACAAGGCCAAGTCGGAACTCGTGCTCTGTCAGGTGATGGGCTTTATCAGGGCAGAGCTTGACTCTCATCAAGCCAGAGCTCAGCTCCCGGTGGACAGGGCGGAGGTTCTTTCCTCCTTTGCCCAATAATTTCTGGGTGGGCACTTGCGCCCTGCCTGGGACTTCCTGCGCCTTCTGGGTTACATGGCAGCATGCCCCTTAGTGGTCCGTTGGGCCCGGTTGCACATGTGCCCCCTCCAGTGGGAGCTGGCCGCTCAGTGGACTCAGCGTCAGGGTCAATTCGACCAGCTGGTCACTGTCACCCAGAAGATGTGGGACATTCTCCAATGTGGACCATCCCATGTCATCTGCAGGAAGAGATCCCTTTTGTCCACCCAGAGCCGACAGTCATTCTCACAACCGATGCCTCTCTCATGGGCTGGGAGCCCACATGGGGGACAACAGAGCCCACGGGTTCTGGAACCCCGAGGAGTCCCGATGCCACATCAACCTGCTGGAGCTCAGAGCAGTCAGACTAGCACTGTCTGCTTTCGCTCCTCAGCTCTGGGGTCAAGTGGTTCAAGTCCAGACGGACAATACCACAACCATGTACTACCTCAGCAAACAGGGAGGCACGCACTCCCGTCTGCTATGCAAGGAGGCGCTCTGGATCCGGACCCTCGTCAGCCGGTTGGAGGTGGATCTCCTTGCCATCCATGTGGCAGGAGTCTCGAACCAACCAGTGGATGCTCTCAGCCGCATAGGCCAGACATCCCATGAGTGGTCTCTCCATCCAGAGGTAGCTTACAATCTGTTCTCCCATTGGGGAAAACCGTTGGTGGACCTGTTTGCCTCCAGGGAGAACACCAAGCTGAGGCTGTACCATGCCCGCCTCCCTCAGCAGGGCTCGCTGCAAGGAGATGCCTTCTCGAGGCCATGGACCCCAGGCCTCCTCTACGCCTTCCCTGCATTTCCCTTGATCCACAGGGTGTTACTCAAGGTGAGGAGGGACAAGGCGAAGGTGATTCTGGTGGCCCCAGATTGGCCCCCCAGTTCTGGTATCCAGCTTGCCTCAGCTGCAGGGCCCCGGAGCGGCTTTGTACATGCCCAGACATGACATCATTGAACCCGGGGGAAGGTATTCCATCCGGACCTTCAATCCCTGCACCTCACAGCCTGGTACCTGAGCGGCTAGAGTTCCAGGCTCTGGGTATTTCCTAGGATGTCTACACTGTGGTGGAGGCATCTCGTAAGGAATCGACCAGGAAATGTTATGCCTTCAAATGGAAAAGATTTTCCATTTGGTGTCAGGGTAAGAGTCTGGACCCCTTATCCTGCTCTGTGGCTAACATTTTAGAGTACCTTTGGTCTCTCTCAAAAGGGGGTCTACAGTCATCGACTGTTAGGGTGCACCTGGCAGCCATTTCTGCTTACTGGGCACGGGCCGGTCAGTCGACATTGGCACAGGAGACAGTGGTCGGGCGCTTTTTCAAAGGCCTGGATCACATATCCCCTCCGGTTTGTGAACCTCCACCTCCGTGGGATCTTTTGCTGGTTTTGGCAAAGCTCATGGGCAAGCCATTCGAACCCATGCACAAGTGTGAACTCTCACACTTGTCGTGGAAGACTTCCTTCCTGGTGGCTATCACGTCAGCCAGAAGGACAGGGGAGTTCCAGGCGCTTTCGGTGGACTCCCCTTATTTGGTCTTTCACAGGGACAAAGTTGTCCTGCGCCCCAACCGAAATTCCTTCCGAAGGTGGTGCCAGAGTTTCACCTTAACCAGGTGTTGACTCTGCTGGTATATTACCCTAACTATACCTCGGATGCCGAGTACAGGCTCCATACCCTGGACCTTAGATGTGCTCTCTCCTACTACAAGGAGAGGACGGCGGAAATTCAGGGAGAGGTTCACCAGCTGTTTGTCTCCTATGCTGAAGCCGCTTCTGGCAGACCTGCAGCCAAACGGACTATTGCAAGATGGATTACATCATGCATAGGTCTGTGCTATGAGTTGGCGAGCAAGGAGCCTCCCAGAGGGATAAGAGCTTATTCTACCCGCCATACTGCTGCATCGGTGGCTGCTTCCAGGGACATCCCTATCCAGGAAATCTGTCTGACTGCTACCTGGAAGTCAGCAAACACCTTCGTTACCCATTACCACATCGACCTTGAGTCACGTCGGGATGCTGGTCTTGGGGCCTCGGTTCTCCAATCTCTGTTTTCTAAGTAGGGGTGTGCGCCTTGCCTCCCTCCTCCCAGAGAACTGCTAGGAGTCTGCCAAAGAGTGTGGATGAACAACATATCCACGCTCCTAGAAAAACAAGTTATTAATCTGTAACAGTTCTAGGAGTGGTATATGTTGTTCATCCACATGCACCCACCCGACCTCCCCAGCTTTAGGCGCACCACCTTGCTTCCAGCTGGCTAAGATCTGGCGTCATGGGGCAGAGCCGAGGTATTTACCACCCGGGTGGGTGGGATGAGCCAGCTTGAAGACTTCTGGCCAGATTTAAAGGGGAAAGGGACATGCCAAAGACTGTGGATGAACAACATATACCACTCCTAGAACTACTGTTACAGGTGAGTAACCTGTTTTTACAGTTGAGTAACCTGTGTTTTCTTCCATCTCTGTTTGCCAGATAGGGATTTGCGTCTTACCCCTTCCTTCTGGAGAACTGCTGGAAGTCTGCAAGAAGTGTGGATAAGTGAACCATATCCACGTCCCTTGAAAAAGAGGTTGCTGACCTGTATCTGTAGTACTAAGAATGGCATGTGGCTCACATCTGCTCAACCCACCCGATCTCCCCTGACAAGTGGTACACAGATCCCTGCTTCCAGCATGCAAGCTCTGATGTCAAGGGGTGGAGCCTAGGGATATACCACCTGGGTGGTGGGAGGAGCATCACTTAAAGACTGTCTGGCAAATCAGCTCTTAAAGGGAGAGTGCCAGGAGTGTTAATGCGAACCATGTACCACTTCTGTAACTACGGTTACAAGTGAGTAGCCTTATGTGTTTTTTTGCACTTTTCCTGGAAAAATGCATTTTTGTTGCCACCAGCTGCTAGTCAGGTGAATGAGCACCAGATGCTATCTGTAGTCACCATATCTGGTTTCTCACAAGAACAAGATTGTCCTATGCTCCCATGGGAAATACCTGCCCAGGTTAGTTTGAGTTTCACTTAAACCGAGCACTCATGCTGCAAGCCTTCTTCCCAAAGCCTCATGCTTTGGATGCAGAGCAAATGATCCACACACTATTTGTTAGCAGGACTATGCTCTTCTCCCGGAAACAAATGACAGAATATTTTGGAGAGGCTCACCAATTGTATTCTGACTTATGCTGATGCCACCTCAGACAGGCAGCCAAGCAGATGATTAGCAGTTTCGGTCTTCACGTCATGCATTTGAGTGTTCACTCTTCCAGATATACTGTTGCCTCTATTGATACTGCTAGGTACTTCTCAATTTCTAAGATCTGTGGGGTTGCTACCTTGTCAAATGCACCCACATATCCCATACCAGCATTGACTTGCTCAGTGCTTCGAGACAATGCTTTTGGGTCCTCAGTCCTCCAGTCTCTATTTTTTTTTTTAATGCATATTTCATCCTCCCCCTTCTCCTCTGGAGTCGCCTCTTCGGGAGAGCCAATTGAGCCTGTCCCTACCCCCGTCTTACCTGACCGATCAGGATCCTCCATCATGCTGTGGTTTCCCCCAGACCATCGACACTCGTCCAGGACCCCGATTCAACTGCATAAGACAGCATTAAATTGGACCTAGCTCTCCGTCTACCAACTCGAAGGGCTCTTTCCATTTTTCTTAAGATGGACTGCTTGCCCCAGCGTCAAGTTGTAACGTCTATGCTCCATAAAGACCCCCGAGACCCGTCACGAAACGGATTGGTACAAGGCCTACACCCCCGACCAGTCCGTCCAGTGACTCCAGCAGCTATTGCACCCCCAGCCTAATCCAGGGTCACCACTTGCCAGTGTAAGGAACCGGCGGGGAGGCGAGCTGTAGTTGGACCCTGTGGCCTCCCTCCCCCGTCAACCCCTGGTGGCCCCAGCTCATTCCTGGAACTGGTCGCTGCATGGTGCGAGGTGTGCATCTAGCGCCTCAACCTCAGCACCACCAGACTGGCTCCAGTCTCTATTTGCATAATTTGGGGTGCGCATCTTTACTCTCTCCTACTGAGGACCATTCGGAGTCTGTGTGTGGATAGTGAACTGAATTTTCAGTTCGAAATAGAAGTTACTTATGACTGCAGTTTTACAGCTATAGTCAGTTCACATCCACGTGACCCACCTGTCCTCCCCGGCAAGGCTTGCTGCCAATTCTTATACCAACATGCAGACCTGAGTGCATTGGGTGCAGAGCCAGAGGACCACATGGTTCCGTAATAGGAGAAGTCAGGCTTGAAATCTCTTTCGCTGACTGGGCATGCTCAGTTAAAGACTGTCTTTGTGTGTATGTGAACTGGATACTAGTAGTACAGCTGTGGTTACGAGTAAATCGCCTCCATTTTTCAGGGGGTCTCGGGGGTGGTGGCAGGTCAGACTGGTAGTGATTGCATAAACATAATTCACCTGTTATGCTGTCATGTTAACACTGTTACATTATTTTGTTTTTTTCAGAGCGCAAAACCCACACCAAGTCTCTCTCCCCTTTTGATGACTCAATAGATAGGAATCCTGTGGTTCGCTCAGTGGTGTTGAAACTCCTTTTAAAGTATAGGTGAGGATGGCTTGACTGTTATTTCTGGTGCATGTTTTTCAGCAGATCTCTGCTTCCTTACCCTGAAAATGTAGAAAAATATAATACATAACTCTTAACTAAGAAGATGTTCTCCAGCCTTTTATAATTACAGTAGGAAAAAAATATGCGTTTTGAAAAGTGTCTTAAAAGCTTGAGGTTTTTAAATTTAAAAAAAGTTTAATTCCTTTTAATCATAAATACTCACAGTATTCTGCTTCCATGGGTAAGCCTATTCAGGCTTCTAGGAAATCTGAGGAGTTTAGAACACTGGTAGTTCGTATAAGGCAGCATTTGAAAAGTTGTCACGTGCAAAGAATTCCATCATTTGCAAGTGTTCTAGTCTCTCCGGGAAGTCCTACCTAAAAGGCTTACTGCAGAAAGTTATGAATACCTGAGTATCACTGGGAAGAAACAAGATTACTAAGGTGAGTCATTTTTTCTTGTCTGTCACACAAATTGGCATTTGTAATAATTTTCACATTGAGAACTGACGTGACCAAATTCACTAGAGTCCACATCTAAGTTTGTCACAAGTGCTAGAAAGATGGGTTTTGGCCCGCATTTGTAGCAGGCCTTAGGATATCCCGAGTAGACACATGCTCCTCTGTCCCTTCCTGGAAAAAACTGTTTGGCAGGTGCCAGGCTCATTTTAAGTTTCACCCTAAAACACCAGCCCCCTGTCCAAAAACCCTCGGAATCTAATAATGCTTCTGAAGAGTCTAGTACCTCATATTTCTGTTGCAGCCAGTGAAGAATATCTCCAACACTTACACCTTCATTGCGAAACATATTTGTTACCTTGGTAATCATGGGCTTAGTTAGGGGAATAACAGGAGAAAATTTCAATTGATTGTATTTAATCCCAACCTTGTGAAGTATTAAAACTGATGTCAAAATTATCCTCACCAGACACATGGATTAGACCATATACATCCGAGGGTCCAAAATTCATAGATTCTTTTAATAATTTCTTCCCCACATAAGCATTGTCTGGTCTTGGGTCCAGGTCCTCGTTTATATCTTATTCTGATAGCATTCTTTCTTGGAGCAGGTTCTGCTCTATTTTTAAATAAATCTGCAAAACTTTTACTTTGTTGGGGGGCCTCAGAAGTTTTTCCATTGTCTCCCAATCAACAGAAAATTCATCCCCTGTTGTATTACCTGTGGGATGAACATTTGTGGATGTCCTGTTTTGTAACCCTTCTTTAGTCAGAGTACTCTTGCCAGTTTCAGTGTTTTTTTGCCAGTACAGACTTAAAGTGCACTCCAGTCTTAGTGCTATTAACTTGTATGGCGGTCTTTTTCCCAGCACTAACAGCAGCTGTCAGAACTCTTTGTATCTGCACTTTGATCCATTTCCCCATTAATGTTAGTTAAATTCAAATTTACCCATCCTTCTGCTTCATTTGCAGACAGTACTTTTTGTTCCGTGAAGTTGTGCTCCTCATTCAGTCCTGGTTCTCCCGTCAAAACTGTCTGTGTCTCAAACTCTTGCTGCCAAGAGTGTGAGTTTAAAAGGGATACTACATCCCATTCAGGATCTGGGACTCATTTACCACAGTCCAATTTTTTCCAGCCAGCTTCTAAAAGTCCACGTTCCAGTGACCAGTCTTTTACAGGATAAGGCTGCTCTTGAACACCGAACGCTACGGCCATTCTTGCTATGGCTAATGTTGGTGTTCTTTGATCTTTCCCAAGCAGCTAATTGTCAAAGTATGCCCAGTTTGGTAGGGTAGTGTTCGCTTTATTCGCTCCAGTATTCCCTGAATTTACTCCTACAAAGCACTGTTCTGGAAAAAGAGCTTGAAGTGTCTTGTTGCTCCCTTTAGTTTACTGAAGCGTTCCTCATCCTTCGCTGATATTGCTGCCAGTATTTGATGTCTTTCTTACATTTCTTTCTCTAGTTGTGCTTCTGCAGCAGCGACATCGTACTGTCTCGTGTCATCTGGGAAATCTTATTTTCAGCTGCAACATCCAAAATAACTGCAGGGTTGGGGGGGGGGCACTGTGGTGCCTGAGCTAGGTGGAAGCAAGAAACAAACAGCTCTGCTACTTTTCCACCAGAATTCCATAAAACCTGTTTTTTGACGAGGAATTTGCTACTTTGGACCTCAGGAACGGTTTTCTGAGCACCAAATTGACCAAAATGGGGAATTCTAAATGGGATAGAGGTCCAGGAGCTGCAGAACAACGAAAAGGTGCTGGCGCGGCCCAGACCTCGCGGTTGAGCCTAGAGGATCCTGTAACTACTCCCGCAAGCACAGATAAATCCCTTGCAATGCTGGGGTCGAAAATACAGACTCTTATTGCTTCAATGGGTGACCTCTCCCAGAAAATGGAGTCCCTTAATAGCCGAGTGATTCGGCTGGAAACCTTGGTGGAGGGTCTAAAAACGGGATTTGGGGAAGTAACAAGACGGGCTGACTCATCTCTTCTGACTGTATACCATTTACCACCACTCTCTGTTTTCTGCCCATCAACCAGTTTGCCACCCAGTTGACCAACTTCTGACCCACCCCGAGCCTACCCAGCTTATTTATCAATCTTCTATGTGGAACAGTGTCGAAAGCTTTGCTGAAGTCAAGGTAGGTGACATCAACTGCTCCCCCTTGGTCCACCACTCTGGTTACCCAGTCAAAGAAATCTATGAGATTAGTTTGACAGGACCTTCCTTTTGTAAACCCATGCTGTCTTGGATCCTGTGCCCCTATAGATTCCAGGTATTGCACTATCCTTTCCTTAAGGAGTGCCTCTATAATCTTGCCCACTACTGAGGTAAGACTGACTGGTCTGTAGTTCCCTGCCTCCTCCCTGCTACCACTCTTGTGGAGCGGGATCACATGAGCCCTTCTCCAGTCTTCTGGGACCTCTCCTGTCCCCAGAGACTCACTAAACAGTTCTGCTAATGGCTCTGCTAGTTCCACCCTTAGTTCCTTAAGTACCCTGGGATGTATGCCATCAGGTCCCATTGCCTTGTCCACCCTGAGCTTAGAAGCTCTTGGGACCTTTCTTTTGTGAAGGAGTAGTGCTCACCTCCCTCCCCCTGTGTCCATGGTGCTGAGCTGTGGCCCTGTCCTACCTTCTCTTCAGTAAATACTGAGCAAAAGTATCTATTTAGGATAAATGCTTTTACATGGTCCTCCTCCGCACATGCCCCCTTTTCTCCTTTGAGCTTAACAGTAACCCTCTGGACTTTCTCCTTTCACTAATGTATCTATAGAAAGTCTTGTCACCTTCTTTACTGTTTGTGCTAGTGTTTCCTCAGTTTGGGACTTTACCTGCCTTACTTCCTCCCTGCTTCCTTAGGGCAGTTTGGTAGCCTCCCCTATCTTCATCCCGCTGTATTCCTTATATTTCCTGAAGGCCAGCCTTTTGGCTCTGACCTTTTCTGCTACTGTATTTGAGAACCAAAGTGGTTTCCTTCTTCTTTTGCACTTCCTTTTCTGTCTAACACAATGGGATGTTGCTTCAAGTATTGCATCCTTAATGCTTGCCCCTTTGCCTGTACCCCTCACCTGTGTTTCTTTTGGCCAGGGCTAGCTTAACTCTGTTGGCCACCTTATCAAAGTCAGCTCCTCTGAAGTCCCATATTTTTGTCTTGGAATGGGATGATTTAGATGTAGTGGCCAAGTTGAACCATACCATGTAAGGGTCACTGGCCCCAGGTGACCTTCTACCTGGAGATCTGTGATCCCTTCCCTGTTAGTCAGTACTAGAGCTAGGATAGCCCTGTCTCTTGTGGGTTGTTGTACCAGTTGTTTGAGGCCCTCCCCCTGCAGGGAATCCACCACATGTCTAGTTCTGGCAGATGTTCCTGCTGGTATTGACCAATCTGTATCTGGCATGTTGAAGTCTCCCATTATCAGAACCTCCCCTTTAGCTATCATGTTCTGTATATCTTCTAACAGTAATGTGTCTATGTCCTCCCCCGGGTCTGGAGGCCTGTAGACAACCCCAGTTCTTATATTGTCCCATTTCCTGTTTCAGGGTGACCCACAGTTGTTCAGCTCGCCGTTATATTCTGAATTTCTGTGGCTTTGATATTTTCATTGACATGAAAGGCCTCCACCCCCCACCCACCCCCTTTTTGCACCTCGGTCTCTTCTGAACAGTACATAGCCAGGTACTGAAGTCTCCCAAGTGTGGTTACTGGTAATCCGCGTCTCACTAATTGCTACTATGTCCAGTTTAGCCTCTGACATTATTGCCTGCAGGTCTGGGATCTTATTTCCCAGGCTGCGAGCATATTGTGTACATGATTTTCCATTTGCCAGATTTCGGTGTGTTAGTTGTTGGGTGAGGTTGGCATTTTCCCCTGTGCGCCGTATGGGGAGACGGGACCTTTTTTCACTCGGTGATGCAAATGAACTGCAAACATGCTGAATCCCTGTTTGACCACTAGCTGAGGGGGGAGGGGTGTTCTTCCCATTCGAAGTATGGGGTGCTGCACCCCTCTCTCCATTTGCTAGTTTAAATGTTCTGCAAAGATTTCAAACTTCTACCCCAATGCACTGACTCCCTCTTTAGTCAGATGCAGTCCATCAAATTTAAAGAACTTTCGCTCCCAGAACTGTTGCCAGTTCCCTACAAATATGTGTCCTTTTTCCTGGCACCAGCCTTTGAGCCACATGTTTAGCTCCCCTGTCTCCCCTTCTTCGACCTTCCGTCTATCTGCCCCCCTCTCCCAGACTGGCAGGATCTCAGAGAAAGAGATGTCGGACGAAGTGGATGTTAGTTTGTCACCCAGCCTGGTCAGGTGTTCGAGATCATTAGTCCCTATGTATACCAGGACGTCAATGTTTTCTTCTGCTTTGTGAACAATTTTAGCAATGCGGTCAGTGTCTCTCCATGCTGATGTACCTGGGAGACATCTGATCATTACCCCTGGCTGGAGATGGGCATCAACTCCCCAAATCATGGAGTCTCCTATGATCAGAAGTTTTTTGGATTTCCTTTTTGCTTTTTTTGTTTTGGTTCCTGATTTGGGCAAGTTTTGTTGTGCTAGCTCCTGTGCTGCAGTGTCCTGCTCTGCAGTGTCCTCTGCCCCTTTGTTTGATTTCGGAGATAGAGGCAGATACCTGTTTGTAGTGTTTATATGGTTTTTGGAGGTAATATGTTGGAGAGCACAGAGTGCTGAGGCACCCGATGTGCCCCTCCTAACCACCTGCCAGCCTCCTGGACCAACTACCCTCTGCGGTCAAGGTTCTTCTGTTGGATGTTGGGGAAATGGCGGGTGGTTCTTATAATGTATTTCCTCTCCCTCTGCACACGCCTCAAGGAGAATATGAGTGTACAACACCTTTCTTGATTTAATGAGGATGTCGTTGCATGTTTTAAACTTGCTCCAGACCATATGTAGGAAGCCCCCATTCACTAAAAATACCACCAACCGCTTACTCTGGTTCAATTCAGGTATAGTTGTTTTTTTGCATCTGTACTGCCCCACCCTTATGACCAGGCAAGAATTAGGCAGTGTTGTCTAGCCTTTCTTTCCTGGTCATCTCTGAATGAACAAATGGATGTGATGACTGTTTGATTTCAGTGGTGGAGAAGCAGGAAGATGAGATGAAATCTCTGAGACAAAGAATGTTTTCATTCAAATTTCCTCAATTACAGAATCGGGGGGGGGATAAAAATGAATGTCATATATCGTAGGTGGATTTGTATCTGAATATTTAAATAAGTGCCCTAAATACTAGAGAAAGAAATGTGATAGCTGTATTAGTCCAGTTGATCATGTAGAAGAAGGAAAAAAAACACAAATAATATGTTGCAGGAGATGCTTTTTATTGGATAAAATTTTTTTTTTTTTTTAACTAGCTTTCAACAGTTACATTCTCTTCCTCAAGTCAGTGCTGACCTCAGGCACCGACCTGAGGAGGAGAGTATAACTCTTGAAATCTAGTCTCAACAACAGTTTTGTTAGGTCAGTAAAAGGTATCACTTTCAACATATTTTTGCCCCCATTCTAAATGTAAGAGAACTTAACTTCCAGTTGTCAGCGCAGATTTGGGAGGAGTTATAACAGGTAAACCCAATCAGTTTCTTCGATTGGATGACCAGGGAAATAGAGCTGGGTGGGGGTGGTCGACA
The DNA here is from genome assembly GCA_016271365.2 of Neoceratodus forsteri. Lineage (NCBI taxonomy): Eukaryota > Metazoa > Chordata > Ceratodontiformes > Ceratodontidae > Neoceratodus > Neoceratodus forsteri. The sequence continues at coordinate 434,378,039 of JADMNL010000024.1, read as the reverse complement.
TGACCTACTTAAGAGTTCAGCAAGGCCTTCGACACCGTACCACATAGGAGGTTTGTAAGAAACTGGGCAGTTTGGGGGGTGGGACCCGAGGTGGTAAACTGGGTATGCAGCTGGATGATGGATAGGCAACAGAGGGTGGTGGTGGTAAATGGCACTATCCTAATAAGGAGAGATTGAACAGCGGGGTGCCTCAGGACTCGGTGCTGGTACCAGTCCTCTACAGTGTCTTTATAGGCAACATTGCAGACGAGCTGGAAGGGAAGGTATGCTTCTTTGCAGATGACACCGACATCTGCAATATAGTACATACTGTAGAAGGGGTGGAGAGAATAGGTAGAGATTTGAGGAAACTGAGAGTGGTCGAGGATATGGCAGCTGGGTTTCAACGCAAAACAGTGCAAAATCATACATCTGGGCAGAGAAACTCAGAGGTGGTGTATGAAAGTGGGGAGATGTATTGACGATCACTAAACGGGAAAGAGACCTTGGAGTTATAATTTCTGATGACCTCTAGGTGGCCAGACAGTGTGACAAGGCAGTAGACAGGGCAAGCAGGATGCTAGGGTATGTAGGGAGGGAAATCCTCACCAGAAAAAGAGGTGTTGTTACCACTGTATCGATCCTTGGTGAGACCTCATCTGGAATACAGAGTCCAGTTCTGGAGACCACATCTCAGGAAGGACATAGACAGGGCAGAGGCTGCCCAGAGGAGGGCAACTAAAATGGTGCAGGGGCTGCATCATAAGCTCTATGAGGAAAGACTTGTCGTTCTCAATATTATTACCTTGAAAGAGAGAGAGAGGAAAAAGATGCCGGCCTGTAGTAGTAAAACAACTTTATTTATACCTGCTAGTATTTGACAAGTAGATATACACCATAGGGCCAAACAAGCCCAGTTTTCAAAATGATCCTCTATTTAACATAATAAGTTACAGCACAGGGCTGTAAGCTAAAAATACATATACTACATACAAACTAATACTTTACAAAGACAAACATTCAGCATAATCCCATAGTATTTGTACAAAAACACTAATATGGACCCCTAATAGCAGTGACATTCACGCGATTTTGGTTTAACATATTGTCTGTATGTGTCAACAGAGTCCGATACCTCCATTCACTTGAAAAGTTATTCCAAGCAATTGCTGCCCGATATTTAAAAGTAATTTCCCTAAATCTGTTTCTGGCCTTAGGGATCTTCATTCTCAATTTTTTTATCCCTCAAGGAAAAATTATGAATTGTCCACTCTGTTGATCTAACTAGTCTATTGGGCTCCCCTAAGCCTTTAAATAGAAGTGTAGCCCAGATATTATCTCTTTTTTGTTGGAGGGAACTCCAGGCTTAATCACTGTAAAGTACACAGTGGTGAACATCAAAGCTACTCTTTAATGCAGCTCTATTTTATGATAGGTCACGAGGGGTTATTAGAGATTCCCAGGGTACGGTTGAAGACCTCTGGTGCCCGTGCTTTTATGTATGTAGCTCCGACCCTGTGGAATTCTCTACCTTGTCAGATTCGAGAGTGCAGGACCGTGGAGTGCTTTAATATGGCCTTGAAAATGCATCTTTCATTTAGTGTTTGATGATTATATATTGGAATAACTGTATTCTGTGTATTTGGAATCTGTATGTTTTAGTATTTTAAATTGTACAGCGCTTTGATTGCAGAATTGCACTATGTAAATAAAGTTTATTATTATTCTTATCTAATCTATGCAGTGATTTTTTTGGTACTGTTGTTAAATATAAGGCTACCAAAGTCTAAGAGGGGAACCAATGGCTGATCAGCCACTATCATACGATCTTTCCTAGTCAAGCAAGCAATGAGATGCCCGTCTCATGGCTCCTAGCTTTTCCCCCACCTTATTTACTAAAGCGTCAATATGAAGCTCAAAATTTAAATGGTGGTCGAATTCTACACCCAGGTACTTATAGCTTAGTACCTGGGATAGAATCTAACCATCCCTTTCCCTGACTTCTAGAGTTTTAGGTGAATTTGCTTTCTTTCTCCTGTTTGGACAAAATAACATACATTGAGTCTTTTTTAAGTTCATAAGCAGCGCCTTAGATGTGAACCACTGTTCCATCCTGTCAAAGTCAGTCTGGAGTTTAAACTAAGCATCTTGGGAATTTAGTCCCTCTGCAACTATTACGGTGTCATCAGCATATAGTGAAAAATGTGTACAGTGGACAAATCTAGGGAGACTATTCATATATACTAAGTACATTAAAGGGCCCAGTATAGAGCCTTGAGGGTACGCCCCTGGTTATTGGAGCCAGATTAGAATTTATATTTCCTATAGATACCATTTGGAAACGATTTTCTAGGTATATCTGAACCATGCTAGGGGTTTATCCTTTACTCCGATCGCTTCCAGGCTGGTCAAGAGCCTACTGTGTTCTACCAGATCTGAAGCTTTGGACAGGTCCAGGAAGACCACGCCTACGGACCAACCCTCCACAAGGGGGGGTAACCAGAAGTACCTCAGTGGGTTGAATATACAGGATGGGGGAGTATTTTTCAGAAGAGAAGGTGTACGAGAACAAGGGGGCATGCAGTGAAGCTGAAAGAGGGTAATTTAGAAGGAATGTGAGCAACTACTTCACTGGAAGAGCAGTGGACACCTGGAACAGCCTTCCAGTGGAAGTGGTGGAGGCAAAAACAGTGGTGGGCTTCAAGCATGCATCAGATAGGCACACAGGAACTTTGTTGGGGGGGGTGGATCTGTTGTGATAGTATACACGGGACTAAAATAGTCAGACTGGGTGGGCAAGTGATCCTTATCAGCTGACAGATTCTGTGTTTGTGTGTGTAAGTGAAAACAATTACAGGTAAATTACCCAGACCTTGGACGTGTCAAATTGAGGTCTGGACTGTTTTGTTCTGTGGGGTTTGATCACTTTTGTTTCTTAATTTTTTTATTTATTTTTTTCCTTTCCAACAGTTTCCATGAAATCAAGGACTACCTGCAGGAATACCTTTCCTCTGTGATGCATTTCGGTATCATATTTGCAGAAGATCGGACTGAACTTTACATGCTGTTCATTAGCTGTCTTGAGGTAATGTCACCTGCCTGCCCCAATCCCTGCTGTACAGATGTCTCCTTTTATTGTTACATTCTGTTTTGTTCTCCTTTACTTGAAATTATTAAAACTGGGTTAATCACAACTAAGAGAACATACATTATCAGATGGGCAAGAGAGATCTTCTTTGAAATATCTCCTTGCGTTGAGCCAAATTGTGGAACTGTAAGCTGTCAACGTTAGGACCACAGGCTGAGGCCTCCCACATTGATATGCCTCATTGGTGCCTATATAACGTGGGTGACCCAAGTACGCTTCAGATCTTGCTTCAAGAGGGTTCTTGCAGTAGGTCATCACATATAGTACTGCACCCTCTGGCGTCAGGACTGCACGGCAGACTTTTCCAGCAGTGTCTGGCGGGGGACCACCCACCAGACGTCATGTGACTGACATCAGCGTGACCCTATATAGTGGGCGGTCCCCATGCCCACCTTCTAGTTCTTTCCCGCCGCGACCTGCTAGTACTCATGCAATCAGCAGCTTTGTTGATCCTAATTTTTCTTATTTTCATATCCAGTACTGTTTTCCACTCTTTGTCTTCTCTGCCTCCAAAGGCAAAGAAGTGCACCAAGTATGGGGCACAAATTCCCTGCAAAGACTGCCATCATCTCTGCCTCTTCTGTTTAGGCTCAGACCACGACATCGTGGCCTGTCCCGACTGTCAGCCCTTCAACCAGACCACTCACAAAACTACGACAGCAGGCTCTGGAGGCCCATCTCCTTAAGTCCAGAATGGCTTCACATGAGAAGGAGATGCAGAAAATTCGGGACACAGCTTCTTCCCCTTCATTGGACAAACAGAAGTAGAAAAAAGACAAGGAGCAGCACAGAGAAAAGGAGCGCCATGAGGACCAGGACCAATCCTCAGCTAGTAAGCCTTCAACCAGCAAAAACCCTTTCCCCGGCGCCCTCCCTCGTAATGACCCAGGCAGCTTCAGGGACGACCTCCAGTGCCTCCGCCATCTTCCAGCCTATGTCGACCGGTAAGTCGTCCGCTGGCTTCTCCTGCAAATGCCCGGTCTTTGCCGGTAAGTCAGACTCTATTCAAAAGCAGCCAATAGTCCGGTCGACTTTGACAGATGTCAGTTTAGGGTCTCACCCTCCACTGCCCGGTCAGTCGGTCACCTCTGACGACTGCTCGGGCATTGCTCTCCCATCGGGGGCTCATGTCGTCACACCCGACGTCCAGCAGAGCGTGCTGGCTTCTCAGAGTCAGCCCCCGGCCCTGCCCGGTCAGGAGACTTCCTCTCCACCTCTCCTGGTTGTTTCCCCTGTCCCACAGCATATGTCTGGGACACAGGAGGAAGGAGGACACCTGGAAGTGGTTCTCTCTTCGCCCACTCCTTCGGTGGTTCCTCAGATCCCCCCGTGGGATACTTCCCCTTCACCAAGCCCTATAGCTGCCCTGGTGTCTGATCACCCTCCACCTGCTGCTCCTCCCTTGGCGTCAGGGCGCTTATTCGGATCTTTACATCGCTCTCTCCGTCAGGGCCCAGTGCTCGACCGCTACGCAGGATCAGACCTCTTTGGATCTGACATCGTGCCGTCACGTCAGATATCCCGGTATCTCCCTTTCACATCGACTGACAGACGACCATCCCGATGTGAGTTATAGTGATGTCAGTATTTATCCTGGCCGGTCCCAGGCCTCCGGCCAAGACCTGCCAGTTTCGCCATTTTACCGGACATCAGGCACCCCTCCCCTTCCGCCGCTAGTCTGTCATGCCTCTTTATTCCAGGATATTCCCTGAGTATCAACAGGGATTCCCATATTATTAGGGGTACGCCCCCCTTCAATATGTGGGGTTGGGAACTCATTATTACACCCCCCCAGCCAATCCACCTCCTCCACCTCCTTCTCCACAGCCAGACTTCCAATCCCATATCCAGTCTTGGTGGAAGTATGCAAGATCCCAGCTAGTCTCAGACCTGGAACATAGGCTTCCTAGTGCAGTGACAGTACCCCGACCCTCACGTCTCCTGTCAGTTCACTGCATAAGGTGCATGGCTCAGGGACTATGCCCTCAAGACATCCCTCTCCCGGATTTTGAATGTCCAGAGGGTGAAGAGCCCCCTGATTCTGACCACGAAACGTTGTGTCTTCCTCAGATGAGCTATCCTTTCCCCCCAGGAGCAAAGAGTCTCCTAAGTCTCCTCTGGAGGATCCCTCTTTTACCGAGCTCCTCCGCATAATCCAACAAGCAAGCAGTTGGAATGCTGAGGATCTGGATCCTATGAGGAAGCATCTAGCCAGACATTTAGATCTAGAAGCTGCCTCTCCCATACCAGTTCCTCTTTGAATAGCTCCACACGAAGACCTTACTACTACAGTTTGGAAATTGTCTTATTCCATTCCTGCTGTTCCTAAGAAGGCAGACAGGATCTACCACTCTCCTGTGGACGTCCCTTTCCTGGACTGTCACCCCAAGGCAGACTCCATTGTCATTACTGCCATTCATGATCGCTTGGCTAACCCCAAGCACATGAACATGCCCCGCCCCGGACACGGGTCCAGGTAGATGGAGCAATTCGGGAATAAGCTTTCTCTTCGGCCACATGTGCCCTCGCTTCCTGAATATTACGTGGCATATATGGTGTCATTTCAGAAGGCCACCTTGGCTAAGCTTGAGGCCAAGATCTCATCCCTGGAGGACTCTGAACTCAAAGAAGAGATAGCTAAAGAGCTTCATCTTTCTAAAATTTCCTGCAGGCATGCTCTTCAGGCCACCTGTGATTCAGTGGATGCGGCAGCCCGCTCCTCTGCTACTGCAGTCAGCCTCAGGAGGCACACTTGGCTGCACATTTCTGGCTTGTCTACGGATGTGCAAGCAGCCATTCAGGACGCCCCTTTCCGGGGATCAGTCCTCTTTGGAGGGAAAACTAAAGATTTGATTACAGGCCTCCAAGATAGTGGTCAGGCCCTCAGATCAGTCTGTTCCATGTATAGGGCCGGTACCCAGAAGAAGCAGACTCTTTGGCGCCAGTTCAAGTGCTAAGGGAAGCAATCGGCTCCAAAGAAGCAGGCCAAAAGATGAGCCACTGGCTCCTCTTTCTACTCTCCACGTGTGGCCAAATCCCAGAGATTGGCAGGAGGGCCTTTGCCCCCTCCACCCTCTGCCTCTAGACTCGCCCAGTCTTCCCTCCACTTCAAAGCGTGGAGCCAGTAGGGGGAAGATTTGCCCTTCACATCCAGGAGTGGGAGGACATCACCTCAGACGCGTGGGTCCTACAAATCATTTCTCAAGGGCATACACTAAGAGTTTCTGGAGTTGCCTCCAAACTCTCCTCCCAGTTGGTCGCACTACTCCCCGCATCAAGTCCCGTTGATCGAGGAAGAGCTCAGGACTCTTTAAAGGAAGGCAGCCATAGAGTCCATGCCTGTGGCTCAGAGAAGAAGGGGGTTTTACTCCCACTTCTTCCTGGTCCCAAAAAAGACAGGTGACCTCAAACCAATCCTGGACCTCAGCAGCCTGAACCTCTTTGTCAAGTACAAGAGGTTCTGCAAGCTGACTGTTTAGAACTTCCTGCCCCTTCTGCAGCAAGACCACTGGCTCTGTGCCCTGGACATGCAGGACGCTTACTTGCATATCCCGATCTTCCCTGGCCACCACCGTTTCCTGCAGTTTTGTTTCCAGGAGGAGCACTTCCAGGTCGTAACCTTCCCCCCCTTTGGTCATTCCTCGGCATCCAGGGTTTTTACCAAGTGCCTAGCGGTGGTGGCAGCAGCTTTATGCCGACAGGGTATAGCAGTGTTCCCCTACCCGGATGACTGGCTAGTGTTAGCTCTGTCCAGGAACAGCCTTCTGGACTTCCTCTCAGTTACCCTGGACCTTTTTCCCCCGACAGGGGATCACAGTCACCCTCCCCAAGTTATCTTTAACCCCCTTTCAGAACCTTCAGTTCATAGGGGTGGTCTTGGACACAGTTCAGTGCATAGCCTTTCTCCCCTCAGACAGAGTGGAGACTCTCTGAGAGCAGGTCACCCTGGTTATCTCGTCCTGATCTCTTCCGGCCATAGCAGTACTATGCTTGCTGGGCCTGATGGCAGCTTCTGTCTCCACAGTTCCTTTAGCCAGGTTGCATATGCGGATCTCCCAGTGGACATTGCATGTCCAATGGGACCAGCGCTTGGATGATCTGGACCATCTCATTCTGGTCTCCAGCGTAGTCAAGAGGGATCTACTGTGGTGACTAGACCCTCTGAATCTGTCCAAGGGACTTCCATTTCAAATTCCCCTCCTCTGTGGCCCTCACAACAGACGCTTCTTATCTGGGTTGGGGAGTGCACCTGGGGAATCATTGAACCCAGAGTTTATGGTCCCAGCTGGAGATGTCTTTGCACTTCAATATTCTGGAGATGAGGGCGGTTCTTTATGCCTTCCAGGCTTTTCAGACAATCCTATCGAGAGAAACACTGCTGATCCAGAGAGACAATATGTTAGTAGTCTGGTACATCAACAAACAGGGAGGCATCCGGTTGTACCCCCTTTGCAGAGAGGCGATGAGGGTGTGGAATTGGGCTGGTCAGTCCAGCATGACCTGTTTCTTACAGCCGCGCATGTTCCAGGCATTCACAATGTCCTGGCGGACAGCCTCAGTCGAACATCTCCCTCGCTCACAAATGGGAATTAAGTCAGGAGGTAACAGACTCTCTTCCAGAGGTGGGGTCGCCCAGACATCGATCTGTTTGCCTCCCTATCCAACGCAGAACTTTTCAGCTTTTGCTCACTCGTTCCAGAGCCTGGAGTTTTCTGGCACAATGCAGTGTCACTATGTTGGACAGGGAAGTTCTTGTACGTCTTCCCTACCTTTCCCGTTCTTCAGAGGGTACTTCTCAAGCTCCAGGCCGAAGGAGCTCGGATGATTATGATCGCTCCTCTCTGACCGAGGCAAATCTGGATCTTACTTCGAGGGGGAGCTCTCGCAGCAGGCTATTACTATTAGGACTATTGCTGCAGGCCTTAGGACCCAGCGGGGACCACCCTCCCGATGTCGCTCCGAAGTCGGTCTTGCTACATAAGGGGCGGACCCCGGCTCCACCTCAGTTCTTTCCCACTACAGACCCACTCACGTTGGGAAGTTCTTAGTGTTTTTTCGCGGCAGTTCCAGCGAATGTACTTGTTTTTTCGACGATTTATATTGTTCTTTCCTCTGCATTTCGTTCCTTTTTGCAGTTTGTTTCCTCTCCCTCTCAACCTTGGCACCATCGCCGGTCTCCTCCAGTCCCAAAAACATGAAGTACGCCTGTGGCTGCCAAATTCCATCCAAGTACAGCCACAACCAGTGTGTCTTCTGCCTGGGACCAGACCACGCCCTCAAGACCTGCAAGATTTGCAAGGGCTTTACTAGCAGGACGAGGATTAGACACTTGAAGGCCTTGAAAGCCCACCTGCTTGAGCAAGAGATGGACATCCTGCAGTCTTCCCCTGGGGACAAGGGCGAAAGCAGGGAGAAAATCGCAAAGTCATGACAGGACATGCTTGCGTCCACCACCACTCAAGATCCCGCTTTCCCCACTGGCAAGGCCTCTTCCTCCAATTTGGGTGGGTCTGACCACTCCAAGAATTCCAGGCACGGGGAAAAATTGAGGCCTGAAGCTCCCACCAAAATACCAACATCGGTACCACTGGGAGCTACTCCCTCTGCTTCTAAGCGTTCTAAGATGAAAATCATGCCACTGCGCATGTCCTCCGCCCTGACAGAGTCGACTAAGGCCTCTACCTCGGCACAGTCTTCAGCCCTGCTGAAGAAGGCCCCGACTACGGCCTTACTGGACTCCAGTAGGCTGTCTGGTAAGGACCGGGACCCCAAGGCTAAGGCCCCGTCTGGGTCCTGCCCTCTTAAGTCGGCTACGTCGGATCCAGCCCCAGCTAAGACACCAGTACCGGCCAAAGTACCTGCGACCAGTGAGGCTGCTGGTGAGCTGACACCAGTCAAGGTTCCGACACTGGCACCTAGGGCCTGTACTCCGGAGGGCTCATCCTCAGGTTTCTCCCCGCAAGCCCTTCCACCCCCACCTTCTCTGATTCCCCCATGGGAGTGGGTGGCGTCTTGTTTCAGTAAGGAGGAGCTGGGAGAACTTTTCTCCTTTTGGTGGAGCAAGGTCCATAAAGACCCTCCTCCAGCTCAACTGGAACTGACACCAGTTCAAGACTGACCAGGAGCCGGGGTGGGGGGTGTTGCCCGTCTGCTTTCCGGCAAAAATCCCTGAGAACCAGTGACTAGCCACTAACCCCCCCCCCCCCCTCCAGCGGAGGTTTCAGGGGAGGCAGTAAGGGTCGCTTCTCCCTCCATCTGGAGGGATGGGGCTGTATCACATCAGACCAGTGGGTCTTGGACATCATAAGGAGAGGACATGCTGGAGTTCACCCAGATTCATCCAGAAATTCCACCAAGGTCCTTGAGATACCCTCTTTCTCACATCCCTCTCGTAGAAGGAGAAATCCAGGCCCTCTTGCAGAAAAAGGCAATACAGCCAGTTCCCCTGCAGCAGTGGGGTAAAGGGTATTACTCCCATTTTTTCCTGATTACAAAGAAGACGCAAGGTCTTCAGCCCATCCTGGACCTCGGCTCTCTAAACAGTTATATAGAATACCAAAGGTTCAGGACGTTGACCCTTCCAGATCTCATTTCTTTGCTTCACCAGGGAGACTGGCTCTGTTCCCTGGACATGCAAGATGCCTACATGCACATCGGGGCCTTTCCCCCTCACAGGAAGTTCCTGAGGTTCTGCTTCCCCAGGGGAAGAGTACACAATGAGGGGTGAGATACTAACAACAACAAAAATGGAAAGGGACCTGGGGTTAGTCATAGCAGATGACCTAAAGGTGGGCAAGCAATATGAGAGGGTGGTAAGGAGGGCTGGGGGGATACTGGTATGCATAGGGAGAGGCATCATCAGTAGAAAACAGGACGTTGTTATCCCTCTGTACAGACAGCTGGTGAGACCCCATCTGGAATACTGTGTTGCAGTTCTGGAGACCCAATCTCCGCAAGGACATAGACAGAATGGAGGCAGTCCAGAGGAAGGCAACAAAAATGGAGCAGGGTCTGCACTAGAAGACATATGAAGAGAGACTTAAGGAGCTTAATATGTATACCCTCGAGGAAAGGGGTTGGGGGGACATGATAGAAATGTTCAGGTACCTCAAGGGAATCAGCAAAGTCTAAGAGGGTAGCGTCTTTCAGAAAAAGAGGTGTGCAAGAACAAGGGGGCACAATTTGCAGATAAGAGGGGGGACGGCTCAGAGGTAATGTGAGAAAGTACTTTTTCACGGAGAGGGTGGTGGATGTATGGAACGGCCTTCCTGAGGAGGTTGTGGAGTCAAAAACAGTGGGAGAATTCAAGAATGCATGGGACAGGCCTAAGGCAATTCTAAGGGGTGGGGGTAGGAGGAAGTAGGCTGTTGGTTAACTAGGATCTGCAGCTTATCCGTTAGGTAGGGAAATGGGCAGACTGGGTGGGCCAAGCGGTCCTTATCTGCCGTCAAATTCTGTGTTTCTATGTTTCCAGGGGGAATATTATCAGTTCTGGGTTGTTTTGTTCGACCTCTCCTCCACTCCTCGAGTCTTCACCAAATGCCTTGCAGCGATAGCTGCGGCTCTAAGGTGCAAGGGACATTGCATCTTTCCTTACCTCGACGACTGGCTTCTAGCGGCCTCGTCGAGAGAGCGCCTGCTTCAAGCTCTCGGAGACACTTATACATTGTTCTGAGAGGTGGGGATCACCCTGAACCTACCAAAGTCGTCCCCAGAGCCCAACCAAAGACTCACCTTTATAGGTGCAATCCTGGATTCAGACCAGGGCACAGCTTTTCTTCCTCAAGAAAGAAGAGATCGCCTGAGAGAGGTGGCCAGTTCAGTCCTAGTAACCCCGCAGGTCCCAGCCAGGACCTTCCTCAGACATCTGGGGCACATGGCGGTGGTCATCCTAGTAGTTCCCTTGGCCTGCCTCCACATGAGGGTCCCACAGTGGATGCTCAGGGTGCAGTGGGACCAAGGCTACGACAGTGTTGACCATGTTGTCAGGATCTCTGAGCCAGTCAGGAGGACCCTACATTGGTGGTTGAACCCTTTGAATCTAGACAAAGGGATTCCATTTCATCAGGAGCCCCCAAGCCAGACTCTGAAACAGATGCCTCCGATTTGGGCTGAAGCGAGCCCTAGGGAATCACCAGACTCAGGGTGTCTGGTCTCCGGAGGTGCACGCCCTCCACATCAGTGTTTTGGAAATGCGGGTGGTCCTCAACACCCCGGGCCTTTCAAGAGGATCTCGTGCAGACTGACAACATGGCGGTTGCCTTTTACATCAACAAGCAGGGGGGCTCTCACTCCTACCCCTGTGCAGGGAGGTGATGATAGTCTGGTACTGGAGCATCTCATCTCGCTGTCCATGTTACAGGTGCCTCAGCAGGTCTCAGTCGAAAGGCGCACGAGTGGGAACTGCTACAGTTTGTAGCGGATCAGCTGTTCAACACATGGGGTCATCCAGATCTGGACCTCTTTGCGTCTCCATGCAACGCCAAACTGCCATTTTTTTACTCACGAGAGCATGCGCCTGGTGTTTTTTGGCCAGACGCGTTGTCTCTTTGCTGGGCAGAGAAGTTTCTCTATGCCTTCTCTCCTTTACCTTTCCTTCAGCGAGTATGCTGAAGGTACAGGCAGAGGGGGCTCGGATGATTCTGATCGCCCCGCTGTGGCCCCGGCAGATTTGGTTCCATTACTTCAGCGATTGTCCTCAGAATCTCCAATTCCGCTGCCAGTGTGCTCGCAACTGCTATCCTAGGACCGGGCAGGCTGGTGCATACAGATCTCAGGTCCCTACATCTTCGTGCTTGGCTCCTGCAGATGTAGTCAAATCCAGGTACGGGGTCACTCAAGAGGTGGCAGACATTCTGGTTTCTGCGAGGAAGCCCTTGACCCGCTCCACTTATGCCATGAAGTGGAAGCAGTTCTGCCTTTGTGCTTCATCCCATCATCTAGATCCCCCTTCCTGCCTGTTGAACTCAGCATTACAATATCTCCTCCCCTTGTATCAGCAAGGCTTGAGTTATTCGTCCATAAAGGTGCACATGTGGGCCATCTCTGCTTATCATGTCCCCTTCAGAGACAGGACCCTGGCTCAGCTGGACGTGGCCCGCACCTTTTTACGGGGCATTCTTCACCTACAACCTCCCATCAGGGATCCTATCCCTCCCTGGGATCTCATTTTTGTGCTGGAGAAACTGACTCTTCCTCCCACTTTGAGCCCACAGCAGAATGTGAGCTACGTTTCCTTTCCTGGAAGGTTTCGTTTTTAGTTGCTGTTACTTCAGCTCAAAGAGTTTCCGAGCTACAGGCCCTAATGTGTAAGGAGCCTTATATTATTTTTCATCGGGAAATAGTTTCCCTCAGAACGAATCCTAAGTTCTTACCTAAAGTGGTGTCGGAGTTGACCCTCAGCCAGTCAGTCGACCTGCCAGTTTATTATCCTACCCCTACTAATGGGGGAGAGTCTCTCCTGCACACATTGGATGTCCAGAGGGTGCTGACCTTAAGCGGACAACGGCACACCACGAATCTGAGCAATTGTTTGTGACCTTTGCTCCTCAACAATTGGGCATATCAGTGTCAAAGCAGACCATTTCCCAGTGGCTTGTACACTGCATAGTGTACTGCTATAACAAGTACAACAAACCTCTACCGGGCAAGGTCAGAGGTCATTCCACTAGAGGAGTCTCTACCTCCTTCGCCTCCTTAAAAAGGTCTCCCCTCGAGACATCTATGCAGCTACTACTTGGAATTAAGTGCACACCTTCATGAGGCATTACAGTCTGGACATTGCTTCCAGGCGCCGAGCCAGTTTCGGCCTGGCAGTTCTTCAGTGACTCTTGTCTTAGTTTGCTTACTCCAGCCATAGGCTTTACCGTCATTTCATCTGTCATCCTACCTCCCAGGGCTAGTTACCTCTTTAGTACGTGACTGCTTGGGATTCTGTCCTAATAGTAATAGCCTGCTGCAAGAGCTCCCCCTCGAAGTAAGATAGTACAGTTACGTAAGAACTTACCATAACAGTAGATCTTAGAGAGGAGCTCTTGCAGCAGGCGCTGCTTTCCCACTCTCCGTCCCCCAGGAGAATTTCTCAGCATGTCTACGGTGGGCTTCACCCGGTTCTCTTGCTGAGATCTGTTCTCGGGTCTTTGGCGGGGGGGACTGAGGTGGAGCCAGGGTCCGCCCCCTTTTGTAGCATGACCCACATTGGGGTGGAGCCGACATCAGGAGGGCGGTTCCTGCTGGGTACTGCTAGCTAAGTTTTTTTTCCGGTGGGTCCTAAGGCCTGCGGCAATAGTCCTAATAGTAATAGCCTGCTGCAGGAGTTCCTCTCGAAGATCTGCTGTTATGGTAAGTTCTCACGTAACTGCACTTTTCCGCTAATGCAGCAGCTCTCAGTGGAACCCCCAATTCCTTTACTTCTCAGGCATGATCTGTTGACTCAGGATCAAGGCAGGATGGTACAGCCAGGACTCAGGACCCTGCATCTTCATAATCGGAGCTCATTTTGGGGTTTCCAAAAAAGTTGCTCAGGTCCTGGTGGAAGCGAGGAAACCCTCCACTAGGCTGGGACCCCTTTACCTGCTCTGCTTTCCAGGTCATGGAGTACCTCCTGGACTTGTCTGAATCGGGTCTGTCGTATTTGTCCCTCAAGATTCACTTGTTAGCCATTGCGGCCTACCACGTGCCGATGGAAAGAAAAACCATGGCTCATTTGGAGGTCTCTAAGACCTTTTTAAAAGGGATTCTCCCCTCAAACCTCCCATTCGTAACCCCTTCCCACCCTGGGATTTGAATTTTGTGTTAGAGAAGCTCCCTTTGAACCAGCGATGAGAAGTGACATGCGGTACCTTTCCTGGAAGGCGCTATTTTTAGTTGCCATTACTTCTGCTCATAGGAATAAGGAGCCTTATTTGATTTTCCACAAGGACTGGGCAGTCCTGTGTACTAATCCTAAGTTTCTTTCTAAGGTGGTTTCTGATTTCACCTTAAACCAGGCAGTTGAACTCCTGGTTTATTACCATGTTCATTCGGAATCTCCTTCACACGCTGGATGTTCATAGAATCCTCAGATGCTATGTTCACAGAACTAAAGGCGTCAAAAGTCTGATCAGCTTTTTGTCTCCTTTGCTCCCAAATCCTTGGGGTTGGCAGTTTCTAAACAGTGCCTTTCTAAAGGGAACTGCATTACGCTTCTGTTACCAGAGTACAAGAAACCTCTTCGGGGAGGTCAAAGGTCACTCTACTAGAGGCACGGCTACCTCTACGGCATTCCTGCAAAATGTTTCTGCAGCAGAGATCTGTGCGGCGGCAACCTGGAGTTCCATCCATGCCTTCACGAAACACTACAGTCTTTTTTTTTTTTTTGTTGCATATTTGGCACTTATACATGTCCATTACAACTCATTGCTCTCGTTACACAGTGCAAGAGGATAGTACATAGTACATGGTCAGGATTTCTCACCCCGCCCCTTTTATTTATTTATTTATTTATTTTTCTCCCAGCGCTGCTTACAATTCAATCACATTTCCATTTATACACTTTTACATAATTCATACGTCTCAACTGAGGCTTGACCAGGTCAAACATAGCTTTTATCTAGCTATTTCCTCCGCCTCCCTTTTTCTCTTTTCCCCTTTTCCTCCTCTAGTCCTTTTCTTTATTCTCCATCTCCATAAACCATGGGGTCCATCTTTCCACCCAAGCCTGCCCCTCATATTTATTCTATATGTCACCTCTTCCATGTCCTTGATTTCATCTACTATTGATTCCCAATCTTGGTTCGCTGGAGGGGTAGCGGTGAACCACTTTCTGGTCACGCCTTTATGGGCTGCCCCCAACAATATATTCCATAGATAGATTTGACTTGTTCCTCTTATTTCTTCCGGTAATACTCCTAAGATCAGGTTTGTCGGGCCTAAATATGATTGTATATACGAAACACTACAGTCTTGACTTTGCCTCTAGGCGTAGGGCCGGGTTCGGCCTTGTTGTCTTGCAGGACCTACTGTCTTAGGCTGGTCCTGTGCTGTCTTTCAGTTGCTTCTCCTCCCGTGACTCTCTCGGTCTCTCTATGAGTGACTGCTTGGGATTCTGTCCTATATATGATGACCTACTGCAGGAACCCTCTCAAAGTAGGATAGTACAGTTAAATAAGAACTTACCATAACAGTAGGTCTTCGAGAGAGGTTCATACAGTAGGTCACCTTTTCCCTCACTCCTTCCCCCAGTTTTCTGCTTTTCTTTCAGCCATTCTGAACTGGGCTCAAGGATTTCATCCTTTCTCCTTCTACTTGGATCTCCAGCGGGAGAACTGGAAGGCGAGCATGGGGACTGCCCACTATATAAGGTCACGCTGATGTCCATCATGTAACGTCTGGTGGGCGGTCCCCTGCCAGACATTGCTGGAAAAGTTTGCCGTGCAGTCCTGACACCAGAGAGTGCAGTCCTATATGTGATTACCTACTGCAGGAACCTCTCTCGAATATCTACTGTTACCATAAGTTCTTACATAACTGTACTTTCTTTCTCCTGCCATCAACCACTCATTGGTCCACGGCTGCTAAAGAATGCCATTGAACTTCAAACGTTGCTGTTTCTTAAGTTTGTTATTTTAAAACTTTTTTTTTATGCTGCCACCAAGAGACAAGGAACCTTTGTTCCAGTATTGCTGTTGCAGCAATGCTAAGATGTACAAAGACAACTACCACTCTGATTGTATCCATTGCGTCAGTACAAACCCATGACATTAAAGCCTACTCAGTTTACCAGAGTTTTAATCAGGCAACCAGGAGATGTTGCAGGAAGGCTTTAGAAGTCTTTCTTAAACTACAAAAAATGGAGAAACAGGTTGCAGTGAAGGTGGCTTTGACATCGTCAGTGCTTCCGTTCCCAGTTCACCTTTGGCGCGTCAGTTCCTACAGTCGACGGTGGCAGTCACTCACTTGTCGGAGAAATAGGATAAGTCCTCCAAATCAGTGGAGAAACACCACCACTCTGGCAAGAACAAGTGAAGAAAAGATAAGTCTGCTTCTCATGAACATTCGCAATCCCCACTAAAAAGAGGTAAGTTGGGTGGGTAGGGCTAGCTGCCGAGCTGAAAGCTGCACTTAACTACAGCTTTTCACTAAAACTTTTTATCTCCTCTTTTTTCAGCAGCACAAACGAAGTAATTGCTATAAAAGTAATATTTCTAGTCTCAGCTAAAGATATGGAATCTGGGCATACCTAAATTTTTCCCTCTAGGAAAATGAGTCGTCCAAAAACAACTGCGGGAGGAGAGGGAAGCAAGACAAGGCCCAGACAAAGACAAGGAGCCTGCCGATTTGGCCCTGAGCCAGCCCACAAATGCCACGCTGCTTAAAGCTATCCAAAGCATTGACAAAAAAATGGACGATTTTACTTCGCAGCTGACCATAGTAGAAACAAAAATGACCATGGTGGAAGAGGCAGCGCAGGAGGTGAGTAAATCACCAGAGAAATCTGCAGCCACTACATCAGGCCTTATCAAAGAGAACTCTCCTCCGCTGGTGCCTAGAAAATCTAGACAATGGGGCGCGAACATCGACTATCCGAATTATAGGGCTACCAGAGATGAAGGAAGAAGTTATATACAATTTTCATAAAGCACTGGATCCCAGAGCAATTGCAAGATGAGGTATTGATTCAGAGGGCATATAGATTGAATGTGTGAGGGGCTCGATGACATCAGGACTCTGCCTACCCTCCAACACGTGCGGTGCTAGTCGTCCTGGGCTCCATGAAAGAGCGAGACAGCATTATACAAATGGCATGGAAGCAGGGTCCCATACATTGGCATGGGGCTAATATCCACATATTCCCAGACCTCAGCTACACCACGAGACAAAGGCGCAAGGCGTTTGATGGGATCAGGTCCAAACTGTGGCAACTGGGGGTCCACCATGTTTTGTTGATGCCTGCAAGTCTGAAAGTGGTGTATGGCACCAAAACTTTTCACATCGCTAACTCGGAGGATGCAGGCAAATTGGTGAATAAAATCAAGCAAGGCTGTGCAGCTCCAAGCAGAGAATCTGATTCCGAAGATTAGGGAGATGATGGAATCCAAAGGGCTGCAGTTTGTAAGTCTACCCATGGCTGGGGCACCTAATCCCTCATGAGACCATTGCACCTTTGGACTTTTGGGACATTTAGTCTCACAGAGTAAAGTATAGATTAATTTAATGCGAGTCGTTACACCGTTCAGATAATAGGAGCATGTATTAACAATGCAGTGTTTTTTTTTATCCTTTTTCCTCTGTTTAAATTGAAGTGGTTAGTGAATTGGGTGCAGGGAATATGTGTTCGAGTTTATGTTGCAGTTTCTTTTTTCTTCTTCTATCTTATTACTGAGTGCTTCAACTCAGAAACGTTAAAATAAATACCTGGTTCATTTTCATTAAGTTTATAGCTGTAAGGTAGGCTGAAGTAGTTTCTTTTAAAGCTACAGATAATCTGCATAGTAATATTGTTTTTGCCAAGAAATCACATTTGTCCTGTTGGATAAAAGTTGATTGCACCTCGAGTTACTGTTTGATGATCATTATAATGAATGAGTGGAGCTGTGTAAGTGTTTTGCTTTACTATGATATAATGTGTTACCTTATCTTGGGCAAATGAGGATGTTTTTCACCTATCATAGGGGTGTGTTAATTGAAATGCTATAAATTTATAGGATATCACCACTCATGGCAGCAACTGGCTTTTGAAAATTTCTGTTTAAAGGTAACAGGATATTTTTCTTTTTAAGGTACCCCATATGAAGTAACAAGTTAGGAGTATTACAAATCCTGCATGGTCAGAGATTGTAATATTTTGTTTTTGATGATTGAATGTACTGTCCTAAGGAAAGATGCTTGTATCTATTGCATTTATTTTTTACAGCTATTATTTTCTCTCCTTCCACTGCCAGCTTGTCCTCAGGAGGGCGCCCCTAGCCCCGTCCCCCGACGTCTACCAGCCGATACTGACCCAAACCCCAGGGCTTGCCCCCGGTGGGGTCGGCGGAGGTCCCCAACCCCCCACCAAAGTCCGGATTTAGTGGGCCAGCGCAGTGACTAGCCGGGAGCGGAGCCTGCGAGGCACCCTCCGCCATTGTGCACGGCAGTGCGTTTTTCTCCTCCTGATCTCCCCAGAAGTTGGGGCCGTGCATGACGCCAGCAGAGGGGAGCACGCACAAGTCTGCACATGCTCCCTCCAGGCATTTGGCCCGACTCCTCCCCAGCTTTGTGGTGCGGTGCCCTGTTCCTCAGCCTCCTCCGGGGAGCGAACAAGTGCTGACCACAGGAAACCCCACTCCCCGGTGAAAGAGAGCAGTCCATCGGACGCTAAGTCCTTCTCCTCCCCCCTGCTGACCTCTGGCGGCCCGTGCTCGTTCCTGAACACGGGTCGCTGGCATAGCGCGAGGTAAGGCACCAGTGCCTCAGCCCCACCGGGCCAGCTTATCTATTGCATTTTAAAATCAACAAATATGTTTAAAAAAAAAAAAGAGGTAAGTCTACTGACAAAGCCTAGTCCTCAGCTCTGGACACAGGTCCTGCCACACCCCCGTCCCACCTCCTCGACTGTATCTTTCAAACACCAAAATCAGGGTTTGGTGTCAGCTTGTCTCCCCGGCGGGAGGTTTCGCCTCTAGCCTGTTCCACCACTGAGCACTGTTCCATCGATGGCTTAGCCATTGTCAACCCCTTTGGGGCCTGACGACACACAGATGTTGTATCAGACAATGTCTGACCTTTTTCTGCAGTCTTTTGTCACTGTCGGCACCTTAGGCTGGTCCATTGTCAACTTTACTGTCAATGCTCCAGTTCTCAGTCCCTGCCACAGTGCCGGGGCTTGAACAGCCTTTGTCAACTGGACACCCATCGACTGTTGTCTCCCCTTTCCATTGACCCTCAGCTGATGGCGGTCAGCAATAAACTGGAGTATAATTCAGAATATATGGAGGAGGAGACCATGGATGAAGAAGAGGCAATAGATGTGGTTGGCTCAAGCCCCACTCTGACCTCTCGCTCAGAGGAAAGTGTGAAAAAACACCAAGGTCTCCACCTGAGGATGCCTTATTTCAGGACTTCTTAAAACAAGTTAAGGCCAAATTGGTGTTTTCAGGCAGAGGAGGAGGAGGAGGAAGATTCCTCCAAGAGCAATCTCTATGAGTTCTTTGAAGTTTGTCTCCCCTACAGTTATAATTCCTCCACTACATTTGGCACTCGATGATGCTACTGTAGCTGTCTGGCACAGGCCAGCTCAGTTACCAGCAGTGCAGTGCCTAGGAGGTTTGATAAACAATATCCAGCCCCTACTGCTCAACCTTGTTATTCTTTACAGCCTGAAACAGATTCAGTAGTCATTATGGCTCACAACAGATCCAAAGCTCCCAAATACATGAGTTCTCTTCCTCATAAGGAGTTGAAACTAGATGTGATAGGGACGAGGACTTTGTCTTACTGTTTCCATGTCTCAGAATTGGCAACAATCAGGCATACGTGATAAAATATCAGAATTGCCTTTGGAAGACTATGGTCATCCTGGCTGAGAAATTGCCAGAAGGCGAAGATGAAATATTGGCACAGCAAATCACTGCCACTGGACAAGAGGCTGGTAAACACCTGTTAAGATCAGCCTGCAATGCCTCAGATGCTGTAGCTAGAGCTGCTGCATTGGGATTTGCCTCCACCACCACTCTTGGCTAAGAGTGACTTGTTTTGTCTTTGATGTGCAGCAGTCTGTGATGAATGCTCCATTCAGGGGAAAACAACTGATGTTGAAGATGCATTAAGGAATTCACAGTCCTCTAAAATGGCTCTTAGAGCCCCACAAACTTTTAATCTAAGACTATGGGGAGGGGTCATAGTTCTTTTCGCAGGCTCTATGCCCATCCAGGCAGAGGTTATTCCAGAGGCCCATGACATGGTTCCAAAAGGGCCTAACCTTCCACATCCCAGGCCGCCAACCTGCCTGCTGGTACCCAGGCCAGACTTCCAAAAGGTCAGACCATTACTGGCACCCCAGCTGCTCCTTGCACTGACTCTCCTCTCCTTCCTCTAGTCTCACTGCCTAAGGAAGTTCAGTGTGAGGGCGCATCTTCCTCTTCCTACAGAAATTGAGGAAGATCATTACAGATGCCTGGGTCATGGAAGTGGTTCAACAGGGACACTCCCTTTTTGTCCCTCCAGTTACGACCACCCCTCTCCCCTCCATTGCACAACAGATAACCTCAGAAACATCTTGCCCTCCTGCTGGAGGTGTTTCGAACCCTCCTCCACAAAAGGGCTGTAGAACCTGTCCCCATTTCAGAAAAATCTGGTCTATTATTACTGATACTTTCTGGCCCTAAAATGGACCGGGGATCTCAGGCCCACACTAGACCTTCAAGAACTGAATCTACTGATCAAATACAAAGAGTTTTGAATGATCTCATTGCAGTCCCTCCTCCTCCACCTGCTCACAGAGGACTGGATG
Organism: Neoceratodus forsteri; assembly: GCA_016271365.2. Taxonomy (NCBI): domain Eukaryota; kingdom Metazoa; phylum Chordata; order Ceratodontiformes; family Ceratodontidae; genus Neoceratodus; species Neoceratodus forsteri. The sequence continues at coordinate 434,357,442 of JADMNL010000024.1, read as the reverse complement.
GTTGTCCTGCACATGAAGGACAAATACCTTCATGTCAGAATCCAAAAATCACACAGAAAATACCTGCATTTCTTGCTTCATGACTCACACTACCAGTTTCATGTCTTGCCCTTTGGTTTATGCTGTGCACTGTCTGTTTTCACCAAAGTATTTGCCACAGTGATGGATGCCCTTTGCATGGAGGGGCCTCTACGTCTTCCCTTACATAGACAACTGGTTCCTAAAGCCCCATCTTGGAAAGCAACAGTCTACACATTGTTTTGAACTGAATAGTTGTTCGACCAGCTAGGTATACTGGTCAGCAAACCAGTCCGTCCTCACTCCTTGGCAGCAGCTCCAATGTATAGAAATGGTTCTGGACACCAGTCTGGGATGGTCATTCCTGCCCTCAGACTGCTACGGCACTGGTGGCCCAGGCATGATTGGTATTATACAGCGACTATTTCTCGGCCAGATGCCTATTAAGGTTAATCAACCTAATGACGACTGCTATACTGACTGTCCCCCTGGTTCATCTTTATATTGATTTATTTATTGAAATGTTTCACCAGGAAGACATACTGAGCAATATTGCTCGTTTCCAGATGTGTCCTGGGGGTAAAGGAATACAGAGAGGTATAACAATTTAGATACAGAATAGGCAAAGACAACAAGTGCTATAGACAGAATTCAGTTAAATAGATAGCATTAAGTGCTCCACTTAGGAATTACATTCAGTTAACAACTAGACATGTCACACAAGCATAGGGTATAGTGAATTAGAACAGAATAAATAGACTAAAATGGGTAGTCAGAGGAAGGGGATGGCAGTGGTGGACCTGGAAGGGATGGCGAGGGTTCGGGCTGCACTACGCCTCTGAATGCAAGTGAACGGTGACAGGAAGATGAGATGTGGAGCAGATGTACAGGAGGGTAGTAAGCAGACTTGCCTGTGAGTTAGGGGCAGTTGCATGCAGGTGTTGTGAGTAAACTCATGAGAGAGGTCGAGGACATGGGATGATGGAGCATTACGAATGTTGCAGGGAAGGGAGTTGCAAAGCTTGGGCTATAAGAATCCCTCAGTGGTTTCTCAGGGTGTAATGGGCACAGCATTCGGATGAATTGGAGTGTCTTATATGGATGACGTCTCCACTGCATCGCTCCCTACTCGGGTGGTTGGACAGCTCCAACCAGAACTAGGGTCCACTTCCCTACGGCCATCCCCCCTCCTGCTGATGAGCATGGACGCATTGGGTTTAGGTTGGTTTGCCCAACTGGGCCCCATCAAAACTCTGGATCAGTGGACCACTCTGGATACAGTTTTGCACAGCAATAATCTGGAGACGAGGGCTGTTCTGCATGGCCTACAGGCCTTTTCTTCCCTCCTCCAAGGGTCCCAGCTACTGATCTGTTCCGACAATATTTCAGTGATGTACTACATCAATCAAGAAGGCTGATTACATTCATATCACATCTGCAGAGAGGTAATGAGCGTTTGGCACTGGGCAGTAGAATAGCACATTTCTATCCACAGTTTCTAGGGACATGGATATGTTGTTCATCCACACTGTCTGGCAGGTTCCTTGCTGCTTTAAATCTTGCCGGAAGGTGTTCAAGCTGGCTCCTCCCACCCACCCGGGTGGTAAAACTCTCTGCTCCGCCCCATGACGCCAGATCTTACTTACCGCTTGGAAGCTCAGGTTCTCTCCTTAACGCTCTGCATGTAGACTGGATCCTAATCTTTCGGTTCGCCCGAAACTTATTTTAAAATTTTCAAGACCGATCAAGTTTCTCCCTCACGGCTGTGATGGACAAATCGACTCCCGGATTTCGGTGGTGCCCTTGTGGGCAGAAGATGTCCAGGACGGACCCGCACTCCACGTGCGTCTACTGCCTCGGCCTAGAACATGACCCGCAGGCCTGCGAGTCATGCCGTTAGATTCGACCAGCGTCCTGGAAGATCACTCTGCCCGGTTACAGCTTGGGCGCCCAAAGCGCCTGCCATGGGTGAAGTCGAAAGGAGGCCTGTTGGGTGGTTCTGACGGCTGGCTCAGCTGAGCAACTCGAGCAGATGATCGCCCTCGAGAAGGAGGCGGCACAGGCCGCATCATCCGCTTCCTGGGTCTCGGCATTTATCCTGCTCTCACTGGGTACTTTGTATTCAGCTTCTTTCAAGGAGCTTTGCCAGTCCCTTTCCACGAAGGGAGAGGGGCCATCGGGACATTCCTCTCGGTCCGAAAAGAAGGACTCAAAGGGTAAGTCCCATCGTCTGCGTTCGTGGGAGCGGGAGAGGTCCCCTTCCCTGGACAGTCGACACTCTACTTCTGTCGAGGTTGCAGCTAAGGCCGCTGGCTTCACGGCGTACCCATCAGGCCAGCCGGCCGAGACACCCGTCGACGCGGTGTCGACTGGTGAAGCCGACAACCCTTCTTCACCGGTTCCCCTGGTGGAGACCGAGGACTTGCCTGTGCCTCCGGTGCCGCAGTCCCCAGTTAAGGCTTCTGAACTGAGGGAGGAGCGGGTGTCCCCCGCCCCTTCCCAGACCCATCCTCAGAAACAATGAGGATCTCGGTCTCAGTCTCGGACATCGTCTCGGTCCAGCCAATCCCACCGACATCAGCAGTCTCGGTCTCGGCACCGAGGGAAGCGGCACCGCCGCTCGTCCTCGTCTTCCTCCTCGGAAGAGGAGAGGCTTCAGCGCAAATTGCGTCGACGCTACGAGGACCTGATATGGCAGCAGTTACTTCTGTCCGGGAACAAGCCGACGCCGTCGCCTTCCCCGGCCATCAAGTGGCTGTCACCCAAGCAGCCGGAACAACCCCTCACTGTAGCCGAGGTGCCCAAGCCTGGGCCGGTTGTTCGGCGGAAAACAGCAGCCCCACAGATTGTGGTGGAAGATCCGCCTCCACAACCGAAATCAGGGGCGCCGACCAAGGACTCTCGGTCGGGTCAGGGCCTGCCCCACAGGTTGTCGGTCACCCTCACTCCCGACCGTCCTCGGCAGGTGGAGGGTGGCTCAGGCCCCAGGCAGCTCTTCGCGGACTCTTTGGAGTCCGACGACGACTCCTCCCTGTTCTCCAGGCCCATTGACCTGGAGTCCTCCAGGGGCCAGTCGATGGATGAAAGCCCATCGTCCTTCATGGGTCTGTTTCGGCTCATCTCGGAGTCCACTGGGATGCAGCTCGAGCCCGTATCCAAGCGGGCCAAGTAGCCCCTGACGGAGATACTGGACCAAGGGGATTCACCCATGGAGGCCTTTCTGGTGGCTGAAGCCATTGTTGGCCCAGCCTTGGAGCTCTGGCAGCGGCCTGCTTCCTGTCCTGCGCCTTCGGCCAGGATGGCCAGGATATTTTGCAGTCCCTACGCTCTTTGCCGGTTTTTGGAACACCCTCTGCTGAGGGGTTGGTCACTGACAGCGTTTTCCGGTGTTCTGGGAATGCTAGGGATGTGGACAAGCCTCCCGACAAGGGTCAAAAAGCTGGACTATGCGGGTGCAGAATGCACTGCGTCCTCCTTGGCCTCCGCCCAGGCCAGCTCGGCCGTGCTGATAGCACACTTCTCCCACGCCCTCATGGGCTCCCTGGATGAGGTGATCCCTCATCTCCCGGCCGACCTGCAGGCCACAGTCCGGCAGGTATGGGACCAGGGTAGGGCAGTGGCTAAGCAGTAGCTCCAGACGGCTCTGGACATCGGAGACTCCTGTGCCAGATCGGTTGCAGCCGCGGTGGCCATGCGCTGCAGGGCATGGCTGAGGATATCCACCTTCATGGCGGATACCCAGCACAAACTGGCGGATGTCCCCTTCTTGGGGACCGACCTCTTCGGCCCTGGAGTGGAAGGTCACTTCCAGCGGATCAAAAAGTCCAATGCCACTCTGGACTTGGTCACCTCCGCCCAGTAGGACAAAGGCCACCGACAACAGCAGCACAAGTCCTTTTGTCCTTCTGCGCCTGCGGCACGTCCGGCCCAGCAGCACCAGGACCAGCAGGCTCGCGCTTGGCATCCCAAGCCCGTGGCTTCCTCCAACAGGAAGCAGGGAGGTAAAGGCCCAGGGGGTCCCTCGGCTGGTCCCTCCTCTAAGCCTGCCCAGTGACGGGTTGAGGGATGTCGCCCCCAGCCTCGTCACTCCCCCCGGGTTACCCCCTTGGGGGACGGCTATGCCACTTCCTTTCCGCTTGGTCCGTTATCACCACGGACCGTTGGGTTTTGGAGGTGGTAGGAAAGGGCCTGCCCCTGGAGTTCGAGCAGGCCCCGCCCTTCCGAGCCATCGCCCCTCGGGGGGCTATGGGGTCCGCAGCCCCTTTGTCGGCTCGTTGAGCCAATATTGCCCTGCTCCTTGAAAAAGAGGTGATCAGGAAGGTGGCGGATCCTCCTCCAGACCCAGGGTTTGTGTCCAGGTACTTCCTGGTCCCAAAACGGATAGGTGGGGGGGCTGGCACCCCATTCTCGACCTGCACGACCTGAACAGGTTCCTACGGTCTCGGACCTTCAGGATGGTCACTCTGGCTCAGATAATCTCATCCTTGGAATGACTCGTGTGGTTCTGTTCTCTGGACCGTCAGGACGCGTTCTTTCACGTCCCAATCCCGCCGTCCCACCAGAGATTCCTCCGCTTCAGAGCGGAGGGATCCCTTTACGAGTTCCGGGCCAAGCCCTTCGGCCTTTCCCTAGCTCTCAGGGTCTTCACTAAATGCATGGCAGTGGTGACAGCATTCCTGCGGCGCCGAAGGGTCTGGGTGTACCCCTACCTGGACGACTGGCTGATTGCAGCCCCCTCCGGAGCGGAGGTGGAGCGGTCCAGAGATCTGGCCTTCCAGGTTTGCTCTCAGGTTGGCCTCCTCATCAACGAGGCCAAGTCGGAACTCGTGCCAAAGCAGGTGATATAATTCATCGGGGTAGAGCTCGACTCTCTGCGAGCTAGAGCATGGCTCCCGGCGGACAGGGGCGAGGTTCTTTTCTCCTTTGCTCAGTCATTTTAGATTGGGCAATCGCACCCTGTCCGGGACTTCCTGCACCTCCTGGGCCTCATGGTGGCCTGCACCAGCGTGGTCCGTTGGGCCCGCTGGTACATGCGTCCCTTTCAATGGGGACTGGACAGCCAATGGTCACAGCACTTCGATCCGCTGTATCAGCTAGTGACAGTGACCCAGGGGATGTGGAACGTTCTCCAGTGGTGGACTGTTCCAGCACATCTGCAGGAGGGCATCCCTTTTGTCCGCCCTGAGCCGATGTTCTCTCTATCGACCGATGCCTCTCTGGTGGGTTGGGGTGCCCATCTGGGGGAGCACAGAGCGCACGGCCTCTGGTCCCCTCGGGAGTCTCGATGCCATATCAACCTGCTGGAGCTTAGAGCGGTTCGTCTAGCCCTCACCGCCTTCGCTCCGTTTCTACGGGGTCAAGTGGTTCAGGTCCAGACGGACAATACCACGACCATGTACTACCAAAACCACCAGGGCGGGACACGCTCCATGCCTGTGTGCAAGGAAGCTCTCTGCACTTGGTCTCTCGTGCGCATCCTGGAGGTGGATCTCCTCGCCCTCATGTGACAGGAGCCTCCAACTCCCTGGCCGATGCCTTAAGCCGGATAGGGGCTGCGTGTCACGAGTGGTCTCTCCTGCCGGAGGTAGTACAAGATCTGTTCTCCCACTTGGGCATGCCTCAGGCAGACCTGTTTGCCTCCAGGGAGAATGCGAAGCTGAGACTGTTTCATGCCCGCCCCCCTCAGCAGGGCTCGCTTTAGGGGGATGCCTTCTCGAGGCCGTGGACCCCGGGCTTCTTCTACACCTTTCCCCCATTTCCATTGATCCACAAGATGCTTCTCAAAGCGAGGAGGGACAAGACGCAGGTGATTCTGGTAGTCTGACTGGCCCCACCAGATCTCCTCAGTCTCAGCTCCAGGCTCCCGAGGCGGCTTCCAGCCCGCCCAGACCTGATCTCAGTCAATCAGGGGAAGGTATTCCATCCGGACCTTCAATCCCTGCACCTGACGGCCTGGTTCCTGAGTGGCTAGAGTTCCAGGCTTTGGATCTTTCCGACAAGGTCCTCAACGTCGTTGAGGCGTCCTGTAAGGAGTCGACCAGAAAATGCTATGCCTTCAAATGGAAGAGATTCTCCATTTGGTGTCAGGGCAAGGGCCTGGATCCTTCTTCCTGTTCCTTGCCAAGCATTCTGGACTACCTGTGGTCCCTTTCTCAGCAAGGGCTTCGGTCGACGACCCTTAAGGTGCACCTGGCAGCCATCTCTGCTTACCGGGCGTGGGCTGGGAAGCAGTCGGTGGCGCAGGAGAAGGTGGTCTGGCGCTTTTTCAAAGGGCTTGATCACATATCCTCTCCGGTGCGAGAACGTCCACCTCCATGGGATCTACTGCTGGTATTGGCTAAGCTCATGGGTAAGCCATTGAACCAATGCACAGGTGTGACATCTCTCACCTGTCGTGGAAAACCACCTTCTTGGTGGCTATCACGTCAAGCCAGAAGGATGGGAGAGCTCAGGCGCTTTCCTCGAGTCTCCTTATCTGGTCTTCCACAGGGACAAGGTTGTCCTGCTTCCACCGAATTCCTTCCGAAGGTGGTGTCGGAGTTTCACTTTAACCAGGTGTTGACTCTGCCAGTGTTCTACCCCAGTCACACCTCGGAGGCCGAATATAGGCTCCATCCTTGGACCCTAGAAGAGCACTTGCTTGTGCTAAGGAGGCGGGCGGCTGAAGTTGGGGAGAGGTTAGCCAGCTGTTTGTCACCTACGCTGAACGCCTTGGCAGACCTGCAGCCAAGCGGTGATAGGCAGGCGGGTCACCTCCTGCATAGATCTCTGCTGTAGGTTGGCAGGCATGAAGCCTCCCAGAGGGATAAGAGCTCATTCTACCCGCCATACCGCTGCATCAGTGGCTGCTTCCAGGGATGTCCCTATCCAGGAAATCTGCAGGGCTGCTACCTGGAAGTCAGCACACACCTTCATCACCCACTACCACATCAATCTTGAGTCACGCCAGGATGCTGGTTTTGGGGCCTCGGTTCTCCAGTCATTATTCCCTAAGTAGGGGGTGTGCGCCTTGCCTCCCTCCTCCCGGAGAACTGCTAGGAGTCTGCCAGACAGTGTGGATGAACAACATATCCATGTCCCTAGAAATACAGGTTACTCACCTGTAACAGGAGTTCTAGAGGTATATGTTGTTCATCCCACCCTCCGACTCTCCCTGGCCCGGCGCACAATCCTGGCTTCCAGCGGGCTAGATCTGGCGTCATGGGGCAGAGCCGAGAGTTTTACCACCCGGGTGGGTGGGAGGAGCCAGCTTGAAGACCTTCCGGCAAGATTTAAAGCGGCAAGGAACCTGCCAGACAGTGTGGATGAACAACATATACCATTCCTAGAACTCCTGTTACAGGTGAGTAACCTGTATGTTTCTACCAGGGACCCAGAACACTCTGGCATATTGTCTAAGTTGGTCTCAGATGCAGTGCCACAAATCTGAACTCTCCGACTCCGTCGTGAACAGCCAGTTCAAAAAAATGGGGTCAGCCAAGCATAGACATGTTTGCGTCTCCATACAACGCAAGACTGCCGTGTTTCTCCCAGCTCGCTCCAAGGCCTGGAGTTTTCTGGCAAGAAGCATCGTCCCTCACCTGGAAAGGCCTCTCCGCTTTCCCACATTCCCTTGAATACACAGGGGAGTAACTAGCTGTGCATGAGCTTTGTACATCCAGCAGACAGACCTGAGTTTGATTCCCTCAACTTCCACTTGCATACTCTGTGACTCTCAGCAAGTCATTTAATCTCCCGGGTTGCCCCCGAAAACAAGCACCTGTGCCTAGTGAGCGTTACCCAGTTAACAAAGAATAAAAACAAAACAAAAAATCCCTGCACCACCATGCTAGGCTCTTTAGGACATAGAGGTCTGTCGCTTCAGGGTGTCCCTGGCAGTTGCAGATGTTCTGCTAGTGGCTAGGCGCTGTCTACAAAGTACACCTACTCATGGGTTTGATTTCCTCACAAAGGGCAAGGTGGTGGCACAGATGAGAGCTTCCAGCAATTTCTAGAGGTATCCTCCGTTGTATCCCCAGTCCAAGATCCAGTTCAGAGTGGGACTTCAATTTGGTCTTGGAGACCCTGACTGCATCTGCCTTTGAGCTTGACGCTACTTACAGGTTATGCTTTCTATCTCAGACAGCACTGTTCCTATTGGCTATGAGGTCTGTTAGGCGCAAATCTGAACTGCAGGCTCTGGTTGCAGTCCTTTTTATTTTTCATAAGGATAGGGTTACATTATATACTAACCTTTGATCTTCGAGGATATCTCTTGCAGCAAGCCACACATATGGAATAATAGCCGTCAGGCACTAGGACCAAATGGAAAACTTTCTAGCTAGCAGTCTACCAGGGGCCACCCACGACGACGTTAGCGGACGCATTGTCTCTCCCATACAAACGTGGGCATTGCCGTGCCCTCCTCAGTTTTCCTGCCATCAACCATCACACGTTGAACTCCACAGAGAACACTGTTGCTTCAGTCAACCACCAAATCTTCGATTTTACCCTTTCTTTTCTTTTTTTCTCACCCTAGTTAGTGATCCCTTTATTGAAGCGATTCCTCCCATTGTTTGTCTAAAGGTTCCAAGAAGCTTTTCAAACTCTGTGAGTGCAGCAAGAAGATCACCGACATGGACAACCACAACACCTGTGTCCGCTTCCTCCGCACCAACCACAACATCCAGGTCTGCGAGATCTACCGCAGATTCAACCAGGCCACTCGCCAATGTCATCAAAAAGCCCTCAAAACCTTCCTGGAATGGAAGGTCCTCCGCATGTGGAAAGGAGCTCCAGGAAAGAAGCCCCCTCTGCCTCACCATCTCTGTCTATGGGCTCCCACTCCTCCAAGGCTCAGGACAAATCTGCTGGCAAAGAAAAACACCAGGATAAAAATAGGCCCAGGAACAAGGCCTCCTTGACACGCTCTCGGTCGCCGCTACGAGTGCCGTCCATTGCTGGGTCGTTAATCGCCTTGGCAGCAAACTCTGATGCTGCCCACACCCTCTCTTCCACAGGGTTGGCTTTGGCAGTGCCACCCACTGGTGTTTCTCCTTTACCAGTGCTGGCTCATTGACATTGGGCCTCCTGACACCCCCATTGACGCTTCAACTCTAGTCCTTCAGGCCCATTCAGATCCAGGGGCATGTGTCAGGGTGTTCTGCCAGACCTCTCTTGGCCGGGATTTTTGCATCCTTTGGCGACGCCTGTGATCATTTTGTCAGCATCAGGGATTCAGCCTCCCCTGTTGATGCCTCTGGCTGTCTTGTCAATGCCAGGACTCCAGCCTCCTCTGTCGACACCCCAGACTGCCTTGCTGCAGGACACACCATCAACACTGGGGGGGCACAGTCGATGCCACTAGGTGGTCTGAAGATGCTGATCACCATCGACATCCAGACCATGCGTCCCTACTTCTGGGAGGGCATGCATCGCATTGCTCCCTCTCAAGGCCTGCCGATGCTGGGACCTACCAGGCCAACTCGTGCACTGGCGCCTTCCACAACAATGCGCCCTTCAGTTGTCACCGTCATCTCTGCCCTATTCTGAGCCCGGGGATGAGGGTGAATATCATTGATGAGGAGGATGAGGACATTAATCTTAGGAGCCCTTCATCTTCCTCTGCAGTTTCTTCTGTGGGTGAGGACTCTTCTAAATATACACCATAGTCCCCTCGCCCATGACCCCTCCAACCCTTCATCTCAGTGATGAGGCAGCTACAAGCACCTATGGTGTTGGAGGCTGAGGAACAGGATGTTACCAGGAGAAATCTGACAGAATACCTGCAATTGCCAGATTCTCCTCATCTGATTGTTCCTCTTCTACTGGCTGTATTTGAGGATGCCACTGTGACTGCCTGGTACAGATCAAATAAGATTTCTGCGATGCCCAGAAAGGCAGACAGATTGTACCAGGCTCCCTCAAGGAACCTTGCTTTGTAGAGCAACTGAGGGCAAATTCAGTAGTGATAAACGCTGTCCATGATAGCTCCAAGAGACCCCAGCACCTCCGCTGCCTTCCCCCAGATAAGGAGTTCAGAAAGCTGAAACTTATGGGCAACAGGCCCTATGACTCTTCCACATTGGCTATCAGGGTTATAAACTATGTTTCCCATATGGTCAAGTTCCAAAATGCCCTTTGGAAGAAGAGCATAGCTGCGGCTCAGGCTCTTTCTGAGGGTCCCCAGAGACGAGCTGCTCCAGTCAGGGGCTGATGTGGGCAAACACCTCTTGAGTGTACTCTATGATACTGCGGATGCCTCTGCTAGAGCAGCTGCAGTTGGCATCTGTCTTGGATGACATTCTTTGCTCAGGGTGTTCGGTTTTGTCACCGACGTACAACAGTCCATCTTGAATACCCCCTTCAGAGGCTACAAGCCTTTTGGGGCAGATGTGCAGGACATCCTTTCTGACCTATAGGCCTCAAGGAGAACCTTGCGTTTGGTTCACTTCCTTTGCCATACCCAACCAAGAGGTGGCCAGATGGTGCCTTTTCGTTGAGCTTCCTGCAGACCCAAGCTGGGTGCCTGACAGCCAGCCAAGCACTGAGTAGCCACAGCCCTGCCCACCCCTTCCTCCTCCACTGGCAAGGCTCCTAAAGCTGGAGGTGCAGCCCCTGACACTGGTCCTACCTTAGCATGACTCCGGGTCAGACCCCCGCCCTCCAGCACTGCAGGAGACAGTGGTAGGGGGTCAGTCTACCTAGACAGGTGGAGGGACATCACAACAGATGCTTGGGTCCTGCAGCTCGTAGAGCAAGGCCACACACTAGAACTCCTGGAGTGGCCTCCAGATCTTCCTCCGGTTCATTCCAGGTATCCTCCAGATGACGTTCCAGTGTTGCTGGAGGAAATTCGCATGCTGCTGCAGAAAAGGGCCATGGAACAAGTTCCAGAGGAACAGAGGGTTCTAGTCCCCAAATCCACGGGGAATTTGCGGCCCATCTTGGACCTAAGAGAGACCCGAATTTCTACAATCCAGTACAAGAAGTTCAGGATGGTAACCCTCCACGGTCTGCTGCCTCTACTGCACAAAGGAGACTGCATATGCTCCGTGGACATGCAGGATGCATACCTGCATATAAAGGTCTGCCCTCCCCACAGGTAGTACCTCAGGTTCCTCTTCCAGGGGCAGCACTACCAGTTCAGGGCATTGCCCTTTGGCTTGTCTTCTATGCCACAAGTCTTTACTAAATGCTTGGCAGTGGTAGTGGCAGTCCTCAGGAGGAAGGGACTGTATGTCTTCCCTTACCTGGATGACTGGTTGCTCACAGCTCAACATGAGGAATAACTCTCTTGAACCATAGCGCATACCAGCCAGCTGTTCCACACCCTGGAGATTATGATCAACCTGTCCAAGTCAGTGTTGACCTCCTGTTAACATCTCCAGTACATGGGGCCATATTGGATACTGCCCAGGGTGCACCTATCTGCCCCAGGACAGGATGGAGCGCCTGATAGAACAGGCCTGGTTCCTTTACAGAAACCAGTATGCGACAGCCAGAACATTCCTGCGGCAGCTGGGCCTCATGGCTGAAACCATTGTCACTGGTCCTCTGCTGAGGCTGCATATGCGGCCAATGAGATCAGCACAGGGACGATCTAGAACAGAAGGTTCTAGTCTCTTAGCTGATTAGGAAAGTGCTTCAGTGGTGGATGGAACCCAGCAGTCTTCTCCGGGGAAGGGGGGGTCCTTTCCTAATTGCCTCCCCTCATTAGATCCTCTCCACGGATGCTTCGGGGATGGGCTGGGGTGCTCACGTGGGCCCTTAGCAGACTCGTGGAGCTTGAACTGCAATAGAGAGTTCCCTCCACATAAACATCCTAGAGATGAGGGCTGTCTTGTACGGCCTGCAAGCGTTTCAGGACTACCTGTCCCTTGCTGGTACAAATAGATATCTTCAGCATAGTGCACTACTTCAGAGCGGGGGCCCTCATTCATACCCCATGTGCAGGGAAGCAATGAGGGTCTGGTACCGGGCTCTAGAACACAGTCTAGAATTGTTGGCAGCCCATGTTCCAAACCCCCAAAACGTCTTGGCAGATAGACTAAGCAGGTCACAGTTCAGGGTGCACAAATGGGAGCTGCTGACTTCAGTCATAGAAGACCTGTTCGACAGGTGGGGTCATCCAGAGTTTGACTTTTTGCTTCCCCACTCAATGCAAAACTGCCTCTTTTCTGCTTGTTCGCTCCAGGGCCTGGAGTTTTCTGGCAAGACGCACTGCCCCTCTCTTGGAAAGGGAGGTACCTGTATGCCTTCCCTTCCTTCCCCCTGCTGCAGAGGGTGCTGATCAAGTTTCAGATGGAAGGAGTGAAGATGATCCTTGTGGCTTCCTTCTGGCCTTGTCAGATCTGGTTCCCCTTACTGCGGCAGTTGGCGGTAGAACATCCAGTTACCCCTGGGGGACGATGCCAGCAGCCGAGCTGTGAACGGCCTTCCTGCACGGCTCCTCAGACAAATGCAGAATACAGAGGAAAAAAACTAATTTATGCAATATTAAACAGTAAACAACCAGGAACATCTGCCAGAACTAGACACGTGGTGGACTCCCTGCACGGGGAGGGCCTCAAACAACTGGCACAACAACCCACAAGAGACAGGGCTATTCTAGATCTAGTACTGACTAACATGGAAAGGATCACAGATCTCCAGGTAGAAGGTCACCTGGGAGCCAGTGACCATCACATGGTATGGTTCAGTTTGGCCACTACAACTAAATCATCCCATTCCAAGGCAAAAATATGGGACTTCAGGTGAGCTGACTTTGATAAAATGGGCAACAGAGTTAAGCTAGCCCTGGCAAAAAGAAATACAGGTGAGGGGGTACAGGCGAAGTGCGCAAGAATTAAAGATGCAATACTTGAAGCAACATCCCATTGTGTTAGAGAGAGAAAAAGAAGTGCAAAAGAAGAAGGAAACCACTTTGGTTCTCAAAAACAGTAGCAGAAAAGGTCAGAGCCAAAAGGCTGGCCTTCAGGAAATTTAAGGGAATGCAGCAAGATGAAGATAGGGAGGGATACCAAACTTCCCTAAGGGAAGACAGTAAGGCAGGCAAAGGTCCAAACCGAGGAAACACTAGCACAAACAGCAAAAGAAGGTGACAAGACTTTCTATAGATACATTAGTGAAAGGAGAAAGTCCAGAGAGGGTATTGCTAAGATCAGAGGGGATGAGGGGGCATTTGAGGAGGAGGAGGACCATATAAAAGCATCTATCCTAAATCAGTACTTCTGCTCAGTATTTACTGAAGGGACGGGAGGGCAGGGCCTACAGCTCAGCACCATGGACACAGGGGGGAGGGAGGTGTGCACTAGTCCCTTCACAAAGGAAAGGGTCCTACAAGAGCTCGATAAGCTCAGGGTGGACAAGGCAATGGGACCCGATGCCATACATCTCAGGGTACTAAAGGAGCTAAAGGTGGAACTAGCAGAGCCATTATCAGACCTGTTTAGTGAGTCTCTGAGTACAGGAGAGGTCCCAGAAGACTGGAGAAGGGCTCATGTGATCCCGCTCCACAAGTGGTAGCAGGGGAGGAGGCAGAGAACTACAGACCAGTCAGTCTTACCTTAGTAGTGGGCAAGATTTTGGAGGCACTCCTTAAGGAAAGGATAATGCAATGCCTGGAATACATAGGAGCACAGGATCCAAGACAGCATGGGTTTACAAAAGAAAGGTCCTGTCAAACTAATCTTATAGATTTCTTTGACTAGGTAAACAGAGTGGTGGACCAAGGAGGAGCAGTTGATGTTGCCTACGTTGACTTCAGCAAAGCTTTCGATACTGTTTCACATAGAAGATTGATTAATAAGCTGGGTAGGCTCAGGGTGGGTCAGAAGTTGGTCAACTGAGTGGCAAACTGGTTGATGGGCAGAAAACAGTGTGGTGGTAAACAGTATACAGTCAGAAGAGATGCAAGTCACAAGTGGGGTACCTCAGGGATCAGTCCTGGGGTCAGTCCTCTTCAATATCTTTATCAGTGACATTGCATGTGGACTAGAGGCTAAGGTTTGTCTGTTTGCAGATGACATCAAGATCTGCAACAGCGTAGATGATCCAGATGGGGTGGGCAGAATGAGAAGAGATCTGGATAAACTAGCAAAATAGTCGGAAGAGTGGCAACTGGGGTTTAACGCAAAGAAGTGCAAGATCATGCACATAGGGAAGAGAAACCCTGAAGCCACCTATAGGCTGGGAGGGGAGTTGCTGGCAGTCACAAGGGAAGAAAGAGACTTGGGCATCATCATCACTGATGACCTGAAATCATCCAAGCAGACCACTGAAGCAATAGGTAAGGCTAGAGGGATGTTGGGGTGTATTAGTAGGGGTATCACAAGTCGGAAGAGGGAGGTAATAACCCCTCTTTACAAGACACTAGTTAGGCCCCATCTGGAGTACTGCGTGCAGTACTGGAGGCCACACCTTCACAAGGACATTCACCAACTTGAGGCAGTCCAGAGAAGGGCAACCAAAACGGTGCAGGGACTGCATCAGAAAACATATGAGGACAGATTAACGGAGCTCAATGTGTATACCCTAGAGCAAAGGAGGGAGAGAGAGAGGTAATATGATCGAAACATTCAAACACCTTAAGGGCATTAACAAGGTGAGAGAGTCTAACATGTTTCAGTATAAGAAAAATAGCAGGACAAGAGGACATAGCATGAGATTACAGGGAGGCCGATTAAAGGGTAATGTGAGGAAGTACTTTTTCACAGATAGGGTGGTGGATGCATGGAATGGCCTACCTTAGGAAGTGGTGGATATGAATACAGTGCAGGGCTTCAAGCAGGCATGGGATAGGTATAAGGGAGCAATACAGATGAGTATGAATAGATAGGCCATTGTCAGAGCAAAGGCCGATGGCACATTCATAAGGTAGAAAAAGAAATGGGCAGACTGGATGGGCCTTGTGGTCCTTATCTGCCATCAACTGCTATGTTTCTCTGTTATTAACTTGAAGAACAGTCTACAAGCTATTGATTGCTTTTGATATCGTAAAGGTGGGCACAAGCAAACAGCAGCAGTGGTCTGCGGGAATAAAGGGGGAGCGCATGGGGAAGGAGCCCAATCAAAGGAGCCTAAAACTGGCGGTAGCAAGGAACCACAACTGGATGCGGAGGACCAGGCAGGATCGCAGCCGACCAGTGCTGCGCTGCTGAAGGCCATACAAAGCTTAGACTGCAAACTGAAGGACTATAGTATCAAGTTAAAACAAGTCCATAACAAGGGCGGGGTGCTAGAGAGCCAACCTCCAGGATGGATATATCCGTTCAAGACTCTCCTCAAGCTCAACAATTTACAAAAAAAAAAGTTTTAAAAAGTTAAGAAACAGCTCTGTTCAATGAAATCCTACTCCTGATAGTATAAAGATCAAAACGATACCTTTCTTCCCAGTGGGTCGCCAAAAGAACCAGCAAGGTCAGCAAAAGCAACCTCAGCCTGAGGGAAAATCTACAAACAGCACGAGTACGGCGGGGCCTAGTAATGGAGGATGGCCAGAACCACCCTGGCAAGCGATGGTGGAAACCATGAGGGCAATGGACGCAAAAATAGAATGGACATTGACAAAACTGGAAACTCATGATGTTGCAGTTAAAACCCTCACTGGGTCCCTGGCAGAGCAAGACAAGAGAACTGTCTCTACTCAAGCAGCAGTAACCACTCTGACCCGAGAAAACCACCAGCTCTGTAGTAGACTCAAATCAATCGAAAACGAAGTACGGGCTGGAAATTTACAGTTAGTTGGAGTCCAGGAAGGTGGAGAGGGCTCTGATCTCTTTTCATACCTAAAGGAGTGTCTAGAAGCGTCCATCTCAGTGCCTGAAGACTTCCAGTGGTCTGCTCTGCGATATGCATATCGGGTGAACCCCAGGGTGCGGCCGCAAGACACCACCCAACCTTGTACTATCCTGCTGCAAACCTCTGGTGTGGAGATACAAGATCTGACCCTCGAGGCTGCGAGAGCGGCGTACCCGCTTACCTTAAATGACATCTGTCAAAATATTTCCAGACCGCTGTTTTCAAACTCGGGCCTATCGTAAGCAATTTAATGCA
This sequence comes from Neoceratodus forsteri, assembly GCA_016271365.2. NCBI lineage: Eukaryota > Metazoa > Chordata > Ceratodontiformes > Ceratodontidae > Neoceratodus > Neoceratodus forsteri. Next base: position 434,341,389 of record JADMNL010000024.1, on the reverse strand, counting down.
GTCCAGCAGCGCCTCAGATCGCTGGGCATAAACCATTCATTCCTACTTCCAGCCAGACTGAGAATCCTTTATGGTGGGAAAAGCTGGCAGTTCACAGACCTAGGAGACGCAGGTCACTGGGTAGCAAAGACTGAGGGTGAACTTGCAGCTGCCGCCAGAGCAAGGGGAAGAGAAGAGGATTCCAAAGAGGAGGGCTGAATCCATGGTTTGGAGCAGTAATCCAAGTTGTGTTTACTGCAGCATCTTCACATGGTGCTAAAGTTTGTTGGCACTTGTTGAGCTTGGAGCCAGTTGTTTTATTTTGGGACTTTTGGGACTGTGGAGGGGCTAGTGAGTAGGCCACCCTTCTCCAGTGGCATTTGCCACAATGCAAATCATTAAGATGACATTTAAGGCTCACAATGAGACACTACTTAGTTAATTAACTAATCACTCAAATAGGAAAATCCACAGTTCATAAATGGTTTGAATTGGATTAGTAATTTCCTTTGTTCATATACAAGCCATAATTGGAGTTTAATTGTGATTGCTGGGCCTGGGAAGAGGGAGGTAAAGAGATTTAGTGTATCTAGTCTCATGCTTACTAATAGGTTAACAGCAGTGTCTAGGCTTGCGTTCTTTTTTCTTCCTTGATATTCTCCCTTAGTTGGACATTGCCTCACCTTTGAAGCGGTTAGCAATTCTTGGAAATATACGGTCTTTTCTTTTTTAACTTTGGATTCCTCCAGGATCCTATTGTACAAGAATATAGAGTCACCACGTATTACTTTTTACTATTCTTGCTTATATAGCCTATATGTGTACTAGCTATCTATCTATGGTTTATCCTAGTACTTTATATGAGCAATTGTATTGTTTTGTCATTATGATAAAATTAATAAACAAAAAGTAAAAACAAAAAGTCCATAACAAGGTGGAAAGTTTAGCCGACGAAGCAAAAGGGGCAATGAAAAATGCTGATAGGGCCCTTAAGGTCACTGCAGGACTGACGGAGAATGGCCTTTTATGGAGGCGTATAGAGAAAACAGTTCACGCTTCCCATATTCATAACCTTTGAGTCCCAGAACACATGGAAGGAGAACATCCTTTACTTTTCTTTAAGGACTAGCTAAAAAAACTTTTACAGTTGGAGACAGATATTGTAATCCTGAAGGCCTATCGGATCACACCACATGACAGTCGTTCGCAGTCAGCAACAGGGGAACCCGCACCATGCATCGTAATGCTGGAACTGAGAACATCTATGGAGAAGGACTTCGTCTTGCAGCAGGCTAAAACATTAAGCCCGCTTACTTGGAAAGAAAATGGGGTCCACCTTTTCCCAGACCCAAGTTATGCCACGAGGATGCGGTGCAAGAGTTTTGATGGGGTTCGAACGTGCCTCCGAAACTTGGGGATGCATCATGTTCTCCTAATGCTTGCCAGCGTGCGGATCGTTTATAGAGGTAAGACTTACCAGTTCTCTGTATCAGAGGCATCTAAACTTCTAGAAAAGATCGAGAAACAGTTTGTAACCGGAAAGGACTCCTGACTCTGATGGGTACCGAACTGTTGGAAAGAACTAAAGCTTCAGTGGTGTTAAACGTGGACATTGGGAGTTAGAGGGGGAAGATCTAAATGCTCGGACTTGTATTGAAAATACCTCAGAATATATATGTTTGTTAACATAGCTATGTTTAGTGATTGTTATATCTAAGAGGCCAGATTCAAGATGGTGCACTGTGTCGCACAATGTATTCTTTCCTCATATATCTACTCCCATGGATTTCATCCCCACTAACACCTAAATGTTTGATTTCGAGGCAGATCTGCTGTTTGCCTTCCACTAGCTAACCTCTGTTTGTTTATCAAGTTTAACTCTGTGTTATTGGAAATTTTTATATTACAACATAAAGTGAAAAGTATGGGTATAATTATATTTATAATCAAAATGGCTGTTATTCTATAGCATTCTGCCTGAATTTATGCAGAAGGGTGTAAAAATGTTATTTGATGCACCAATGTTTTGAGGGTGGGACGATTAACTCTCATATAGGGTGCACGTTTTGATGTGAACATTTCTGCCATCCCTGCTCATGGCTGCACTGACTGGTTGATGCTGGAATGTTTTCATTTTAGGATTCACATTATAGGCAATGGTGTAATAACCTACTAATTGTTAGAAATAGTTTGAGAATATATGCACCCCCCCCACCCAGGTGATGTAATGCTGAACAGGGGTGCTTGCAGTCTGTTACTGTAGAAATGTAGTAATAACCCTTACGGTGAATGTTCTACTACTATATGCCTGCCTGTTGGAAATAACATGTAATGCCGTATTGCATAAATCAATAAAATATAAGTACAGAAAAAAGAACATCCAGTACCCTTGCCCCTGTACAAAGGCTTGCTCTCCCAGGAGCAGGGAACACTAGTCCATCTGGCCGTCATGTCCCTACACCTCCATGCCTGGCTCCTGAAGACATAGCCATGACTAGGTCTGGGGTATCCCAAAAGGTGGCTGATGTCCTGGTGGCTGCTAGGAAGCCATTCACAAGGGCCATTTATTCCATAAAGTGGAAGCGCTTTGCTCTGTGCGCCGCTTCCTGTCATCTAGTTCTGTTCACTTGTCCAAAAAAATCAGATTTTGGAATACTTGCTGTCCCTCTCCGATTCTGGTCTGTAATACTCCTCCATTAAAGTGCACCTGGACGCTATCTCAGCCTTCCATGTGCCTGTTGATGGCACAACTGGAGGTGTCCTGTACCTTTTTGAGAGGCATTCTACACCTGAAGCCTCCCATCCACAATCCAGTCCTATCTTGGGACTTAAATTTCATGTTAGAAAAACTTACTTTGGCTCCTTTTGAGCCAGTCACGACAACAGGTTGCCTCATTTATAAGATCACTAACTCTGGCTTACCAGCATCTTTGGCCAACATGTTCTGACCTGTTACCTCGGCCTATCCTCTGAGATCAAATGAGAAGTCCTTAGTGGTGGTACCCAAATCTGCTTTGGATATGGGATCCTTCTCATTGTACACCCCCAAACTCTGGAACTCTCTCCTTCACAAATTTTTTCAGTTATTATTTTTCCCCTGCCGGCTTACATCCACAGGGCACCCCGAGCCCCGTCCCCCGACGTCCACCATCCAGCACTGCCGAGGTTCCCCAACCTCACCGGAGACCGGATTCAAGGGGCCAGTGCCATGGCTGGCCGGGAGTGGAGCCTGCGAGGCGTCCTCTACCATATTGCTGCAGCAAGTAGTTTTTGTCTGTTTCCAGCTTCTAGGGGTTGAGGCGTGCAACGACACCTACAGAGTGGAGCGCGCACGCATCCGCACGCGCTTCCTCCAAGCATCTGCCCCGACTCCTGCCCTGTCTGCAGCATGGCAGCCGTGTCACCCAGCCTCCGCTAGGAGGCAACCAGGCGCCAACAGCAGAAACCCCTCCCCGGAGAAGGAGAGCAGTCCATCGGATGCTCAGTCCTTCCCCGCCCCTGCCGACCCCCGGCTGTCCATGCTCGTACCTGAACACGGGTCGCTGGCATTGCGCGAGGTAAGGCGACCAGTGCCTCAGCCTTCAGCGCCACTGGTCCGGCCCTGTCTCCTTCACTAATGAGTTTCAAGAAGGAAATCTGCATGTTCCTTAGTGACCTAGACAAATGCTTATGCTGCTGATCGTCGCCCTGCCCAGAGAAAAAACAAAAACTAGCTCTTATCTCCCTCCCTATGGCACTGGGTTACTTTGTCCACTACTGCCATGCACTTGGTTTCAGTGGTTGTCTTGTCTGCTCTGGACTTGTATCCATCATATCTGAGTTGTGGGGCAGTTCATTTTTCCTTCCTCTTGGCAATGCATGTAACTGTCTGAGTTAATTTAGGTCTGTACTGCTGTTCCTCAGTTAAATATATTGCTCTGTACTGTATCACAGTGGTTTTGTTGTACCTCAGTTATGCTCTGTCTCAGACTGCCATGCGAACTACAGACCAATCTCAAACATTCCCTTTATAGGAAAGGTGATTGAGAAAGTAGTGGCTGTACAGCTGGAGAACCATTTGACCATCCATGACATCTGTGAACCTCTCCAGTCCGGTTTTCAATAGAGGCATGGTACTGAGATGGTGCTGGTTCGGGTGCTCGGTAATCTCCTGATGGCAAGAGATCAGAAAAAATGCTCCATCTTGGTCCTTCTTGATCTCTCATCAGCATTCGACACTGTGAACCATGGGTTCTCCTCGGTCGCCTGAGGTTCATCTGTGGCCTGTCTGGTACAGTCCTCAGGTGCTTTCCATCTTTCCACACTGGAAGAACTCAAGAGGGTGGTGTCGGGGATTTATTCCCCTGACCCAGTTCCTCTGTCGTGGGTGCCTCAGGGATCAGTGTTGTCCCCCGTGTTGTTCACAGTATATATGCTACCCCTCGGAGACATTGTAAGAAGGTATGGGCTGAGGTTTCACTGCTATGCTGATGATACCCAGCTCTATCTTTCTTTTGTACCCGACCAGGATAGAGCTGTCTCGGTATTTAATAACTGCCTCGCTGAAATCCAGGACTGGGTGAATTCGAGTTGGTTGAGTTTGAACTCGGAAAAGACTGAGGTGCTGGTTGTGGACCCGGGGCGCCGTATGGGGGGTTGGGGGTAGGTTCACCCTCGGGACTTTTTCTTGGGGGCTTATTACTCCCAACCTCTGAACAGGTGTGAAACCTGGGGGTAATTTTTGTCGAAGGCTTGACACTTCGTTCACAGGTGTCAGCAGTCGCCAAATCCTCATTTTACCATCTGAGGAATATTTCCAGGGTTAAGCATCTTGTTACCTCTGGCAGTCTCCCTACATTGGTCCATGCTTTTGTGTCCTTGCACCTGGATTACTGCAATTCCCTTTACCTAGGGCTACCTGGGGTGGACATTTGCCGCTTGCAGCTGGTACGGAACGCAGCAGCCTGGTTATTGACAGGAACCTCTCGGTCCTGTCATATTTCCCCGGTGTTGCGTGAACTGCAGTGGCTGCCAGTACAGTGGCGGATCACCTTTAAAGTCAGACTTCTGCCTTATAAAGCCCTACACGGACAGGGCCCAGACTACCTGAAAGAGCTTCTGGTCCCTTACTGCCCTGGACGATCACTCCGCTTGACTGATGAGGGGTTGCTAGAGATTCCGAGGGTTTGTTTAAAATCTGCTCAGGCATTTATGCATGCAGCCCCTACTCTGTGGAATTCTCTACCCCGTCAGCTATGGGTGTACGCAAGTGTGGAGGGATTCAAACAGGCTCTCAAAAACTATTTGTGGAGGAAAGCTTTTGGTGACTGACTCTCATATACTGGTTTTATCTGTACTATCCATTTTAATAATTTATAATGAGTGATGTTATGATTTATTCTGTTTTAATTGTTGTGAGGCGCCTTGGCTATGGAAAGGCGCCATATAAATAAAGATTTATTATTATTTTATTATAACCTTTCCACTTGCTATTGTATTTGCCTGTAATGTACTGTATTGTCATCATGTGACTCCTGTCACCATGTCTGTAATCTCCCGGGTCGTGCCTGAAAATAGGCAATTTTATTGTCTAGCGCACCTACTCATTAAAACCAAAACAAAATGAATAAATGAAAGCTACACTTTCTATTGTGGAAAACGTTATTTCTAGGAGCGTGGATATGTTGCTCATGCACACTCTCTGGCATGTCTCTTTCCCCTTTAAATCTGGCCAGAAGTCTTCAAGCTGGCTCCTCCCACCCACCCAGATGGTAAATACCTCGGCTCTGCCCCATGACACCAGTTCTTCCTTTCCACTGGAAGATACAGGTTCCCTCATGCTTTTTCAGCAATTCGTAGACCCTGGATTTTCAGCGTCGGTTTTTACCGCAACTTACTTTAAAACTCGTTAGAGTTACCGATTCCGATTGTAGTGCATCAGACATGGAGGATAAATCGTCCCCCAGATTTCGCCGGTGGCCAGAAAATATCGCGCACTGATCCCCACCTTTCGTGCGTTTATTGCCTAGGTGTCGGACATGACACCATGTCTTGCACTTTTTGCCTGGCCTTCCATCACAACATTCTGGATGACCGCAAGGTGCGCCTAAAATTGGGGAGACCGGTGAAATCGAAAGAGGCGAGGTGGGCGGTTTCCTCAGCCACGGGATCTGCCGAGCAGCTGGAACAGATGAAGGCATTCAAGGAGTATACGGCTCAAGCTTCTGCCAGTCGAAGCTTTTTTGTTCCACTCAGCCTTGGCTCTACCATTATGGGCTCCTTCATGGAGTTGTGCCAGTCTCTCCCCACCAGGTGTGAGGCACCCTCGGGCTCGCACTCCTCCCACCCTTGGAAGAGGGATAAGGACCCTAAGTGTTCGTAGAAACGAAGATGTTCCTGGGACCGAGAGAGGTCCGAGTCCCAGGAACACGCGGTCTCGACTTTGGTCGAGATCGCTTCCGCGTCCGCCGGCTTTATGGACCTTCCATCTGGCCAAGGGACCGAGACCAAGGAAACAGCTGACCAGGCAGAGATTACTCTCGACCCGATCGAGCCTTTATCACCGACTGCAGTCGACAATTCTTTAGAAAGGACTCCAGTCCTTGTCTTTCCCGATGAGGAGACCCAGCCCTCTGGTGTCCCGATCGAGGAAACGGTTCCAGAACCTCAGTTTTCACCGATGCCAGTGACTCCCAATTGACCCCGTCGATCTCGATCGAGGTCCAGAACCCCTTCGGCCGATCGGGTCACAAGCACTCTAAGAAGAGGCGCCGCCACAGATCTTCATCCTCCTTGGACGAGGAGAGGCTTCGGTGGAAACTCCATCGATGCTATGAGGGTCTTCTGTGGCATTAGCTGATTTTGACCAGGCAGAAGCCGGTGCTGCTAGCCACCCCGGCCATCACTTGACTTCCGCCTCCCAGGCTGACGCTGACCCCTCCGGAACCGAAGGCCTCGGTTCCACTGCCCGTGGGGCCGGCCCGTATCCCGGCTCAGCCTATTCCGGTCTCCCCACCGATTTTGGTGGAGCCACCACCTAAGCAGCCTCAGGAAGGGGCTCCCTCGAAAGAGGACTGACCAAACACGGGGCTTCCCCGATGTCTGTCTATCACGGTCGTCCCCGATCGCCCTCAGCATACCAAGGGAGACCGTTGTATCCTGACTCTTCGGACTCGGATAACATTACACACTCATCCTGGTGATGATGAGTCATCCGTGGCAGGATTAGAGGAAAGCCCTTCCTCTTTTCAGGGCATCCTCCACCTGATCTCCGAATCCACCAGAATGCCCCCTGGAGCCCAGCCAGAAAAAGGCGGAGTACTCCCTTACGGATATCCTCAAAAGGGGGAATACCCCGACGGAGGCCTTTCCAGTGGCCGAGGCCATTGTGGGCCCGGCCCTTGAGCTTTGGCAGCGTCCTGCTTCCTGCCCAGCTCTGTCTGCCCGAATGGCCCAGAAGTACACGGTGCCCATGGGGTCCCTGGCGGGGTTCACAGAACATCCTTCGGCTGAGAGCCTGGTGACTGCTTTTGTGTTCATACGTACTGGTAGCTGAGCCGACTCTGACCGACCCCCAGACAAGGAGTCCAGGAATATGGACCATTCTGCCTGTAAGGTCTGTGCGGCCTCCTCCTTAGGCCTTCATCAGGCCAGCTCAACTGTTATCATGGCACACTACTCTCATGCCCTCCTAGTGTCATTAGATGAAGTCCTTCCTCATCTCCCGACAGACATGCAGACCACAGGAAAGCAAGTCCGTGATCAGGGCTGTGCTGTTGCAAAACAGCAGCTCCAGACAGCCCTGGACGTTGGAGATTCTTGTGCCCACTCTTTAGCAGCAGCAGTGGCCACTCACCGCAGGGCTTGGCAGACTGTCCTCCTTCGCGGCGGATACTCAGCACAAGTTAGCTGACGTGCCCTTCGTAGGCATCGACCTGCTCTGTCCAGGAGTGGCTGGTCACCTCCAGTGCATAGAGCAGTCCAGTACCACCTTGGATGCTACTTCTGCGAAAGGTTCTTCGGGCAAGAACCAGCAGAAGCGTAAGAAGAAGCCATTTCGGCACTCTTCCCCTGCGGTTAGGCAGCCATCCTACCAAGGAGGTCATCAGCAGCAACAGCAGGCTCAAGCTTGGCGCCCTAGGCCCAAGCAGGGTCCTCAACAGCCCCATAAAGGAGGCTGAGGTGCAGGTCCAGGAGCCTCCTCCTCCTCCTCCTCTAAGCCTGCTCAGTGACGGGTTGGGGGTTGCCACCCCTACACCCATCACGCCAGCTCTGGGTCCTCCCATGGGGGGCCTGGCTCTGCCACTTTTCTTTCCGCCTGGTCCGAAATCACTTCGGCCAGGTGGGTTCTAGAAGTGGTCGGTCAGGGATTGCCTCTAGAATTCGAGCAGTACCCTCCCAGCCGAGCCCACTCCCCTTGGGAGGCAAGGATCTCAGCTTGCACTCAGTCAGCTCTTCGAGACGACATAGCTCAGCTCCTCCACAAGGAGGCGGTAGCTCCAGTGCCGGATCCTCCTACAGACCCAGGCTTCGTGTCCAGGTACTTCCTGGTGCCCAAGTGGATGGGGGGTTGGCGCCCCATCCTAGATCTCTACGACTTGAATTAATATCTCAGGTCTCGCACCTTCCGGATGGTAACTCTGAACCAGATAATACCATCTCTGGAGCGAAACATGTGGTTCAAACAACATGAAGTCTTGCTGTATTCTGACTATTGCAGTGATCTCCAACCTTTGAACTACCCCGGGGAACAAAGAGTTAACTTTCCATGCAAGGCAAGGAACGCTGAGCTCGAACTCGGTTGAAGCCTCTTGTCTTCTGTTGTTTGAACCCCAACCGTCAGATTATTTACTCCGGCCTCACTGAACAGTCGCTCCAGAGATTTCTCCTTCGCTCAGTTCAAAAAAGTCGGTTAAAGTGTCGTTATTTCTCTTGGTTTCAACCAAATTTCTGCTTCTGACCTGTTGGTTTAAGTCTCTGTCTGTGGTACTGTGAGTACTAGATAGGTTTTCTATATTAGTTTTTCTGTATGGAACTTGTAAACATTGGATCGGTTCAGTTTGAACCGATCAGGTTTGAGTATAAAAACTTCTGTCTTTATTAGAGTGTGGTAACCGGTCCATATCGGTTCTAAAAAAAAAAAACGGATTTCATTACATTTTTTTCCAAGACCCGTAACACGTTCAGGAACCGATAGGGGTGTCTTGCCTGGCGGATTGCCGAAAAAAGGGTAAGTTTGGTTAGGATTGGCCATGTCTGAGAAACCCAAGAAAAAACCGGGCCCACTGGGTTTCAACACTGTAGTGTGTGTGGGGAAACCTTTGCTAAGGCTGACCCCACACCACCTGTGTTTATTGTCTGGGGTTTGACCACCTCAATTCAGACTGCCAAATTTGTAAAAGTTTTCCCAAAGCTACCCTGGATAAGAGAGTAGGTAGACTGAAGGAAAGGGAGGCCGAGAAGTCCACTGACCCGGATGGCCAGGCCGGTTCGGTTCCGACCGAACAAGGAGGAGTGCCCTCTGACCAGGGCAAAAATTCTTTGGTAAAAAGGAGAACCGATTCTGAGGAGTCGGTTCAGCAAAGAAAAGAAGGGTAAATCATCGGTTTGATTCACACGTTCTTTCTCCGACCGCTGATGAGATAGCCAACGCGATAAGGATAGTTCAGTCGCTAACTTCGGTTCCAGCCGAACCGGCACCATCGGTCAGGGGCTCGGTTCAGTCGGTTCCCCCGGTTCTGGATTATACTTTAGAAGAATTTTATGAACCGGAGGAGGAAGAGGGAGAGTATGAGGATAATGATGATGATGGTGATTATGAAAGTCTGGATGTGCCTATTGACCCGGACATCTCCCCAGACAGACCTTCAGGCGTTTCTCCTCCTAGGCTTCTGAGTCCCCCTCCCACTTTATGTTTTACAAAAAAGTGGCTGAAACCCTCCAGCTTCCTATGGAAGAAGCAGTAGAGGATCAGGAGGAGCCTGATTTTGTTGAGATGATGGACATGCCAGAGGCCAGGAGATTGTCTATTCCCCTCCATAAATCTTTTGGGAAACAGACTTTTAAAATTCTAAAAACTCCTAATTCAATACTTCCTGTGGACAGAACAATGGACAAGAGGTGTACTCTTTCAGGCTCAGACATGGAGTTCCTTTCCCAGCAATGCAGCCATGTTGGGGTAGTGCAGGCTGCTGCCTGTGATAAGGCAAATATTCCCATGGCTTCACACCCCCCAGACAAGAACTCCAGGAGGATTGATGCCATGGCAAAGAAACAGTACATGGCAGCATCTTTGGGACTCAGGCAGGCTAACTATATGGCCTACATAGCTAGATACCAGAAGTCCAGGTGGGACACTGTGATAGCTCTAGCTAAACAGGCCCCTGACCAGCTTGCCAAGGAGCTGGAGCGGGTGGCTGCAGATGGGATTGAGGCATCCAAGGTGCAGTTTCATGCTGCTGTGGACTCCAATGATGTTTCATCTAGAGTCATGGCTACATCTGTGACCCTTCGGAGGATGGCTTGGCTCAGATGTACTAGCCTGTCAGAGGATACCCAGGCTAAGGCCATGGATTTTCCTGTCATTGGTAATTCTCTGTTTGGGGAGCAGACAGAGAGTTACATGAAGAAGACGGACGAGTACAGGACCACCTACAGGAGTGCTCAGGCCAAAGAAAGGCAAGCCACTCCTCAGAGGCAGCATTTCAGGGGCAGGGGCAGGCCTTTTCATAGGCCTTTTTACCAAGCCCAGGCCTCCTTTTCTGCTTTTGCTCAGAGTGGGTTCTTTAGAGGGAGAGGCAGACTGGGTATGAGCAGGCCTGCTTCCACCCCTCAGTCTAAAGCCCCTGCCAAGCAGACACCCTGATGGGTCTGCCCAGGCCGATTCTCCACTACCTGTAGGGGGCAGGCTGGCTTACTTTGTCCAGGACTGGAAGTCTTTAACATCAGACAAGTGGGTCCTGGAAGTAGTAAGCCAGGGACTGGTTCTCAGCTTCAAAAAATTTCCCAAGATGAGAACCAGATCCTTTCCACCTGCAAATCCTTCAGAGGCCCTTGCCCTAGAGGCAGAGGTTTCTTCCCTCTTGGCTCTCAGAGCCATATAAAGGGTTCCTACCCTACACAGGGCAAAGGATTGTGCTCCAGGTACTTCCTAACCCCCAAAAAGACAGGAGAGTGGCGGCCCATCCTGGATCTGAGATACCTAAACAAGCACTTTTTAAAGCCAAAATTCAAAATGGTGACTCTGGGAATAATTCTGCCCTCTCTAAGGCCAGGCGACTGGCTAGCCTCCCTGGACCTCAAGGATGCTTACTTTCACATTCCCATCAGGTTCAGGACTGGGGTTCCACCTGGAGGGACACCAGCCTATACTGGCAGGATGGTCTGCATCTGTCCAGGAAGGGAACAAGTCTTATGGGCAGTCAGTTTAAATGCTTCATTGGCAAGCCTTTAAACTAGTCAAGGGGGGAGGCACTGATAAGCAGCAGGAAAATCCCAGCCTCCCCCTACAAAACAGGGTACTAAATGAGAAAAAGACCAAGGTAGAAAGGTCAGTGGGGGATGCCGCTACAGAAGATAAAGCCATCAAAAAATGGAGAGCAATGAGTACCAATGCCCGTAGTCTGGGTAACAAGCTTCCTGAATTAGTGGCCTTGATGGAGGAGGAAGATCTGGATATCGTGGCAGTCACAGAAACATGGTACACACAGAACCATGACTGGGACGTAAACATACCAGGATACACATCTACAGGAGGGACAGGGAGGGTAAAAGAGGAGGAGGAGTAGCTCTCACATAAGAGAAGAAATCAAAGCAACAGAACAAAAGGATAAACTGGTAGGAGAAGAAGCACTGTGGGTCAATTTGGAGGCAGGCAATGGCACCACAATCCGCTGGGGTTGTATACAGACCCCCTCTCAGGGTGAGGAAATGGACAAGGAAATGATAGAAAGTATACTTAGAATGGCAGATAAAGGGAGATATTGCTGATGGGTGATCTGAATATGCCAGATGTTAACTGGAGTGCAGTTGCAGCAGCCACTTCTAAGAGTGGGGTTATTCTAGATGCCCTACAGGGGCATGCCTTGAGACCAGGGTTCTCAGACCTTCTCAGGTTGAGCCTCCCCTATGTCACTTTGGATAAGCCTGGGCCTCCCATGTCTCAAGCACAGTAGAACACACTCAAAAGGATATGAATTTCGCGCGATTTCAGCGCAATCACGCAAACAGGCAAAATATACTATGATAGTGTTTTATTTACAAAGTGAAGCACTGTGCATTGTAAATACAGTGCAAATGACTAATTAAAAGTCAACTGAAAGGCAGTTTACCACTGCACACCAGATACCATGCAAAGCAGCAATAAAAGTCAACTGATAAAAAATGTGCTGTACATCCAGTGCTGTTTAAGTCAGTCAGCTGACACAAGATTACAGCACACATTTTGAACCCCACAGCATACATAGGTAAGGCAAATAATGCTTTTTACAGTGAAGGGTCTTGGATGGGTTTGGGGTGGGGAACACTCCTGAAAACCTGAAGAAGCCTCTCACCCCCCCAAGCTACACCAGCAGACCCTTCACTCACAAAAACAAACATAACCAGCACCATTTGATACCCACGGCACACAAGAAAGGGAAATTATGCCTACCGAAGGGTCTCGTTTGGGTTGAAGGGGCCATTCCTTAAGACCTGAAGAAGCACCTCATGTCCAAGGTACACCTGCAGCCACCCCCCAAAAAAGGGCACCATTTTAGTACCAAAAAACAATCATATATATGCCCCAAGCTACACCCACAGAACCTTCACTCAGAAAACAGTCAAAACCATAATTATACAATGGCAAGAAAATTTCCTGGATTTGGATTGATCAGTCTGAAGTGGACCGTGATGTTATCCCAGCATAACATCACAGCTCTAGTCTCAGCCTCACTGTGAACCAGTGTAGATGGCATTATGTACCTTGCATCTCTCATTTTCATCTCCTCTAAGAAACAAAATATTTGTTCACACTAATAAAAACATTCTTTAAAATATTTTTTATATATAACAATGAGCCATTGTATAATCAATAATGCACTCAGGGTGTGTGTCGTGCTGGGATAACGTCACTTCTGGGTGATTAATCACACTCGGCCTGTGGCCTCGCGGCCTCAATCACCCCAGGCGTGATGTTAGGCTGGGACGACACACCCTGTCGCGGCAGTATTACACCCTCCAAGTAAAACCACCAGGTCCATCACTTCAAAAACAGTAGCAGAAACAACTGTGCATCTTCCCACAAAACAGAAGCATCCAAAAGTCTCCACAGCACGGGCCCCAAGATGCAGATCCATCATTGTAGCATTGTAGCACCCCCCCAATCACCACAAGACTTCCTTTTGTGGCATTTCAACCATACCCCTTCCCATAAATACAAATAAACCAGACATAAAAAACGAACCAGAAGCAATCCTTCCTGTGAAATAGTCAGCTCTGTCTATGTACACTCCCCTGTTTCCAGTAATAATATTCATGGAACCTACTGGCTGAGAGTCCCATTTTCACAGCAGCAGATAGATGGGGGGACATTTTTACCAGCATATGAAAACCTCAACCGCAATAACTCCTTCCTTAGAACCCTCCAAGATGGGGAGGCAAGAACATTTTTAGCAGCAGGTAAAACCCCAACCTTACAGACCCTTCCTTACTCCATCCTTGAAGGCCCTCCATGGGGGTAAATGAACTTTTTTTGCACATTAAAGACCCAACCTTACAGACCCTCAATGTGGGGTGAAATAAATGTTTTTTTAAGAGGCATATTAAAACACCAGCCTTGCAGCCCCCAGGCCCCTGCAGCAAAAACCCTGAGTTGACCAGCCCCTTCAGCAAAAACAACTAAAAAATCAATGCTTACCAGCCCCTTCAGCAACAGACGTAGGAGAGTTCAGTTCTACACCCAGGTGGCAGCTGGCAACCAACGAGATGAACTGTGAGTGCATCGGAGGTCGGAGTCGGCGACTCGAGCAGTGGGTTGAAGAAGCAGTGGCAAATGAACACGGACGATCGGATCGGGCGACCGAGCAGTGGCTTGAAGCAGTGGGTCCTCGTTGAAGTTGTACCCGCGCAGATCTTCCGATTCAGCAGCTGTGAGAAAAAGCATCCTGGGCATGCTGTTTTATTGCCGAACTGTTCTGCAGCACAGGGCAAGCAGCAGCTGATTGGCCGAAGAAGTCTGCCAGCCATTGGCTGGAAATGTGAGGCATACGATTGGTTGCATTCCTCCCTTTTCATTGGCTGTTATTTGCCTGCTCCTCATTGGTCCAGTACAGATGAAATTTGGCCTCTTGATTGGTGGGCTTGTGATACCCTCCTAGCCCCTCTAGGTCCGATGCCTTTCTCGTTTCTCCGGCACTGGCAGAAAGAAGTTGGCGCCTCTCATCAAGGTGCTATTAGCACCTCATCAAGTCATCAAGGGACAACTGGGACTGAAGACAAAGGTAGGGGAGAGGGGGGATGATGTGTTTGTAAAGAATGGATGGGGGATGTGTGCGTTTACAGTCCGCGGAGGCGCCGTTTTGCCGTTTTCAGTTTGGCTGCTTGTTTGCTTTCTGGTATTACAAGCAAGCCTCCGCGCCTCCCCTGGAAGCAGCTCGCGCCTCCCTGCCTCACCATTTGAGAACCGCTGCCTTAGACAACTAGTATTGGAGCCCACTCGAGAGGGAGCAATCTTAGACCTGGTTCTCTCAAATGGAGATGAAGAGGATCACAGATGTGAAGTGGGTAGCCATCTGGGAACTAGCGACCATCGAACAGTATGGTTCACAATAAACACAGCAATAGAGTCAAGCCATACAAAGACAAAGGTACTGGATTTTAGGAGGGCTGTCTTTGCCAAAATGGGTGAGTGCCTAAGGAGTGCACTAGCAAATGGGCAGGAAGGAGGGGTGGAAGAACAATGGGGAAATAATAAAAACTGCCATCACAGAGGTAACAAGCCTTTGTGTAAAGCAAATAAACAAAACGAACGAGGTAAGAAACCACTATGGTTCTCAAAGGAAGTGGCAGTGAAGGTTCAAGAGAAAAGAAAGCATTCAGGAAGTACAAGGAATCACAGAAGGAACATGACAGAGAACTGTATCAGTTAAAGCAAAGGAAGCTGGGAAGGCAGTCAGAACAGCAAAGGCCCAAACCGAGGAAAGATAGCCAACTCAGTTAAGAAGGGGATAAAACCTTTTATAGGTACATCAGGGGCGAAGGAAGCCAAGGGAGGGATAGTGAGGCTTAATAAAAGGGAGGGAGGGTGGGCAGAGGGTGACTGTGAAAATGCAGAGATACTAAACAAATATTTTGCTCAGTATTTACAAAGGAAGAGGAGGTACCTAAAACAAACAGTAGAAACACTCTGGATACAGAAGTTGATAGCAGCCCATTTACAGAAGAAAGGGTTCTGAAAGAGCTCTTGAAACTGAAGGTGGACAAAGCAATGGGGCCTGATGGGATTCATCCCAGAATTCTAAAAGAACTAAGGGTAGAACTAGTGACACCACTGACTACCCTCTTTAACAAATCATGGGAGGATGGGGTGGTACCTGAGGACTGGAGGAGGGCAGATGTGATTCCCCTTCACAAAAGTGGGAGCAAGGCAGAAGCAGGAAACTACAGACCTGTTAGTTTAACCTCAGTGGTAGGGAAAATGATGGAATCACTTCTGAAGGAAAGAATTGTTGAGTATCTAGAGGCCAGAGGGGCACAGGACCCAAGGCAGCATGGATTCACAGCGGAAGGTCATGCCAGACAAATCTGATAGATTTCTTTGACTGGGTGACCAAAGTAGTTGATCAGGGAGGGGCTGTGGACATGGCCTACCTAGACTTTAGCAAGGCATTTGACACAGTCCACACAAAAGAGTAATATACAAGTTAGCCAGCCTGGGAGTGGGTCCCAAGATGACAGCCTGGGTAAAGAATTGGCTGGAGAATAGGACACAGAGAGTAATAGTAAATGGAGTCCACTCTGAAAAAAGGGGTTAGTAGGGTACCGCGAGGGTTCAGTATTAGACCGGTCCTCTTCAATGTCTTTATAAGTTACATTGCAGAGGGACTGGAAGGAAAGATGTCTCTTTGCAGATGACACAAAGATCTGCAACAGAGTTGATGCACAAGGTGGGGTGGAAAGGATGAGAAGGGACTTGGCAAGGTTAGAGGAATGGTCAAATGTGTGGCAGCTTAGATTCAATGCTAAGAAGTGCAAGGTAATGCACCTGGGAAAAAAAACCCAGGGAAGAGTACACAATGGGGTGAGATACTAACAACAACAAAATGGAAAGGGACCTGGGGTAGTCATATCAGATGACTTAAAGGTGGGCAAGCAATGTGAGAGGGCAGCAAGGAGGGCTGGGAGGATACTGGGATGCATAGGAGAGGCATCACCAGTAGAAAACAAAAGTTATTATCCCTCTGTACAGACAGCTGGTGAGACCACATCTGGAGTACTGCGTGCAGTTCTGGAGACCCAATCTCCACAAAGACATAGACAGGATGGAAGCTGTCCAGAGGAGGGCAACTAAAATGGTGCACGGTCTGCACCGGAAGACATATGAAGAGAGACTTAAGGAGCTTAATATGTATAGCCACGAGGAAAGGAGGGAGAGGGGGGACATGATAGAAACTTTCAAGTACCTCAAGGTAATCAACAAAGTCCAAGAGGGTAGCATCTTTCAAAAAAAGAGGTGTGCAAGAACAAGGGGGCACAATTTGAAGATAGAAGGGGCGGCTCAGAGGTAATTTAAGGAAGTATTTTTCACAGAGAGGTTGTGGATGTATGGAACGGGCTTCCAGAGGAGGTTGTGGAGTCAAAAACAGTGGTGGAATTCAAGCATGCATGGGACAGTCATAAGGCAATTCTAGGGGTGGGGTAGAGAAGTAGGCTGCTGGTTAACTAGGATCTGCAGCTTATCCATCAGGTAGGAAGTGGCCAGCGGTCCTTATCTGCACAAATTCTATGTTTCTATGTTTCCCCACAGAAAGTACCTCAGGTTCGAGAGTTGCCCTCAGGCCACTATCAATTCAGAGCAATGCCCTTTGGTCTAACATCAGCCCCAAGGGTGTTCACAAAGTGCCTGGCAGTAGTGGTTGCTTTCCTAAGGAGAAAAAAGATCTCCATCTTTCCATACCTGGACATCTGTCTCATAGTAGGTCAGTCTCCAGATCAAGTCAAGTCAGATCTTCAGATAACTCAGCAACTGCTCACTTCCTTAGGGTTCATCCTAAACCTTCCAAAGTCAGTTCTAGAGCCAGTGCAGCTCCTCACCTTTATAGGGGCAGAGCTGGATACAATAAAAGCAAAGGCCCTCCTTCCCCTGGACAGGGCAAGGACTCTAATAGAACTGGCCTCTTCTTTCACCCTTCAGGTGTCTCGACCAGCAAGACACTTCTTCCAGCTCCTGGGCCACATGGCAGCCTCTACAGCAGTGGTCCAGGGTGCAAGATTTCAGATGAGGGACATTCAGTTCCACTTGAGAACTTTCTGGTCCCAGAGAAAGGATTTCCTGACCAAACTAGCCCCAGTGACTCGAACCCTGATCCAGGCTTTGCAGTGGTGGCAGGATCAGGACAATTTAAGGCAAGGAGTTCCTTTTGTCACTCAGTCTCATTCTCTAATCCTCACCACAGACGCCTCCCTCTTGGGCTGGGGAGCCCACTTGGGGGATCTTACCACCCAAGGGCTGTGGTCACCTCAAGAGTCTGTGCTTCACATCAATCTCTTGGAACTCAGAGCAGTGTTTCTGGCACTACAAGCTTTTCCCAAGTCTGTTCAGAACAAAGTAGTCCAGATCAGAACAGACAGTACCACCACAATGTGGTACATCAACAAGCAAGGGGGGCATTCTGTCTACGGCCTTGTGCACAGAAGCAATGAAGTTGTGGTCTCTGGCCTATTCCGTGCAAACTTCTCTCACAGCAGTTCATCTCCCAGGGAAGGACAATGTCCTGGCAGATGCTCTCAGCAGGATGCCTCAGGGCCACCACGAATGGTCCCTAGATCCCCTAGTTTTGAAGGTGATTTTCTCCAGATGGGGCACTCCACAGATAGATCTTTTTGCAGCCCCAAACAATCACCAACTTCCTCTCTTTTGCTGCAGACCCCCAGTATTGGGCTCAGTCCCCCTGGATGCTCTGGTACTCAATTGGGAAGGGAAGTTCCTGTATGCTTCCTCCCCTTCCCTCTCCTGTTCAAGGTACTAGTCAAGATCAGGTCTCAACCCTGCAAAGTGATTCTGATCGCTCCAGACTGGGCCAGACAGCCCTGGTACCCACTGTTGCTGTCCTTAGCAGTTCACCTTCCCCTGTCTCTTCCCAGGAATTACATCCTGTTGACATCCTCTCAGGAGGGTTTGTTATCCGAATCTCAAATCTCTCAATCTCAAGGCCTGGCTCTTGAAGAATTAGAGTTTGCTGATCTGCATCTCTCTCAAGGTGTCCCGGATATTCTAAAATGTTCTCGAAAGCCTTCCACCAGAAAGACTTACAACTCCAAATGGAAAGGTTCACTATTTGGTGCTCTGGTAGCATATTTCTCCAGAATCTGCTGGGTTGCCTACAGTCCTGGACTATGGTTCATCTCAATGGCTTGGGACTCAGACCAGCTACACTCAAAGTACATTTGGCAGCTGTTTCAGCTTTTTGTCAGTAGGCAAGCCCTTCTTCTTTCAGCCCATCCTGTATTTTGCAAATTCTTCAAGGGACTGTTGCCGCCAATCCTCCCTTCAGGGACCCTGCTGCTGCTGGGACCTTAATGTTTGCATTGCTCAGCATACAACCCCTTTTGAGCCTTTGTCCTCTGCAGAGCTTAAGTACTTGACTTGGAAAACTGTGTTTTTGGTAGCCATTACCTCTGCCAGGCGCATCAGTGAATTGCAAGCCCTGTCAGTGGAGCCTGATTTAATCTCTTTCCATAAAGATAAAGTGGTCCTAAGAACTAATAGGAAGTTTTTGCCTAAAGTGGTTTCAGATTTCCACCTTAATCAGTCTATGCCTCTCCCTGTTTTCTTCACTGACCATTCCTCCTCTGGAGAGAGGAGGTTGCACAGCTTGGATGTTAAAAGGGCCCTCAGCTACTACATAGAGCGCACCAAGGGTCACAGGTTTGAGTCCCTCCAGTTGTTCCTCACATATGGAGAGGTCGGTAAGGGCAAACCTGCCACTAAAAGATCTATTGCCAGGTGGATTGTCTCTTGTATACAATTCTGCTATGAACAACTGGGTAGAACACCACCCTCAGGCCTGAGGGCTCACTCTACTAGAAGTAGAGCTACTTCCCTGGCTGCTGCCAGGGATATTCCTATCTTAGAAATTTGTCAAGCAGCCACCTGGAAAACAGTCCATACTTTCACCAAGCATTACTCTCTGGATATCCAGGCTAGGAGTGATGCTCGGTTTCACACAGCAGTACTTCAGAGCCTATTCCCAAAGTAGGTTCTGTCCTCCTCCATGGAGGTACTGCTTGGTAGTCTGCAATAGTCAGAATACAGCAAGACTTCATGTTTGAAGAAAAAATTACTCACCTTAGTAATGTTGTTTCTTCTAATGGAGTCTTGCTGTATTCTGACCTCCCCGCCTCCCTCTCAGAACCTGGTTTTTGAGATGTGGGTGAGCAGGAGCAGTGTTGGCACCTAGAGGTGCCCCCTTTTTCTCACCCTCCTTTATTTTGGGTGTGTGTTGTGTTTTGTTTTTTGGGTTTCCTGACTTGAGTCTTTGCTTTGAAACCGAAAAACCCCTTTTTATCAAATTTAGTTGCCATTTGGCTAGTGTGAGTTTACAGTTTCCACACAGAACATCCAGTGAGTATAGCTCATAAAGATCTGACGGTTGGGGTTCAAACAACAGCAGACAGAGGCTTCAACCGAGCTCGAGCTCAGTGTTCCATGCCTTGCATGGAAAGTTAACTCTTTGTTCTCCAGGGCAGTTCAAAGGTTGGAGATCACTGCAATAGTCAGAATACAGCAAGACTCCATTAGAAGAAACAACATTACTAAGGTGAGTAATTTTTTCTTCTGTTCACTGGATCTGCAGGACGCACTTTTTCACGTCCCAATCCGTCCGTTCCATCAGCGGTTCCTCCGCTTCAGGGTCGAGGGGACCCTGTAGGAGTTCCAGCCTTGCCATTTGGCCTGTCATCAGCCTCCATGGTCTTCACCAAGTGCATTGCAGTGGTGGCAGCCCATCTCGGTGTCGAAGTCACGAATCTACCCTTATCTCGACGACTGGCTCTTGGCAGGTTCCTCCCTGCAGGAGGTGGAGAGATCCAGGGATCTGGCTTCCAAACGTGCTCCCAACTAGGCCTCCTGATCAATGAGGCCAAGTCGAGACTCGTGCCCTCTCAGGTGATGGGCTTCATCGGGCAGAGCTCGACTCTTGTCAAGCCAGAGCTCGGCTCCCGGCGGACAGGCGGAGGTTCTCTCCTTCTGCCGAATCATTTCTGGTTGGCACTCACCCTGCCCGGACTTTCTGCGCCTTCTGGGTTACATGGCGATGTGCACCTTGGTAGTCCATTGGGCCAGATGGCACATCGCCCCCTCAATGGGAGCTGGCCGCCCAGTGGACTCCAGCGCCATGGTCACTTGACCAGCTGATCACTGTAACGCAGAAGATGTGGGACACTTGCAGGAAGGATCCTGTTTGTCAGCCCCAGCCGACGGTTGTGCTTATGACCGATGTCTCTTTTATGGGCTGGGAGCCCACATGGGGACAGCAGAGCCCATGGGTTCTGGACCCCGAGGAGTCCTGATGCCACATCAACCTGTTGGAGCTCAGAGCAGTCAGACTGGCACTGTCAGCTTTCGCTCCTCAGCTCCTGGGTCAAGTGGTTCAAGTCCAGACGGACAATACTACGACCATGTACTACCTCAACAAACAGGGTGGCACGCACTCCCGTCTGCCATGCAAGGAGGCACTCTGCATCTGGACCCTCAGCCGGTTGGAGGCGGATCTCCTAGTCATTCATGTGGCAGGAGTCTCGAACCAGCTGGCGGATGCTCTCAGCTGTATAGGTCAGACATCCCACGAGTGGTCACTCCACCCAGAGGTAGCTTACAATCTGTTCTCCCATTGGGGCAAACCAATGGCGGACCTGTTTGCCTCCAGGGAAAACACCAAGCTGAGACTGTATCATGCCCACCCCCTCTCTGCAGGGGGATGCCGTCTGGAGGCCGTGGACCCCAGGCCTCCTCTGTGCCTTCCCTCCATTTCCCTTGATCCACAAGGTGTTACTCAAGGTGAGGAGGGACAAGGCGAACGTGATCCTGGTACCCAGATCTCCTCAGCCTCAGCTGCAGGCCCCCGGAGCAGCTTTGTACACGCCCGGACCTGATATCCCTGAACCAGGGGAAGGTTTTCCATCCGGACCTTCAATCCCTGCACCTGACAGCCTGGTATTTCAGCGGCTAGAGTTCCAGGCTTTAGGTCTTTCTGAGGGCGTCTACGGTGGTGGAGGCATGTCGAAGGAATCGACCTGGAAATGTTATGCCTTCAAATGGAAAAAGATTTTCCATTTGGTGTCGAAATGAAGTCTGGACCCCTTATCCTGTTCTGTGGCTGACATTCTCGACTACATTTGGTCTCTCTCAAAGGGGTCTCGGTCATCGACCTTAAGGTGCACCTGGGAGCCATTTCTGCTTACCAGGTGCGGGCGGTCAGCTGACATTGACGCAGGAGACAGTGGTCGGGCGTTTTCAAAGGCCTGGATCACTTATCCCCTCTGGTGCGTGAACCCCCACCTCCGTGGGATATCTTGCTGGTTTTGGCAAAGCTCATGGGCAAGCCATTCGAACCCATGCACATGTGTGAGCTGTCACACTTGTGGAAGACTGCCTTCCTGGTGGCTATCACGTCAGCCAGAAGGACAGGGGAGCTTCAGGCACTTTCGGTGGACTCCCCTTCTCTAGTCTTTCACAGGGACAAGGTTGTCCTGCGCCCCCGCCCGAAATTCCTTTCCGAAGGTGGTGTCAAGAGTTCCACCTTAACCAGGTGTTGACTCTGCCGGTATACTACCCTAACTACACCTCAGATGCCAAGTACAGGCTCCATACTTTGGACCTGAAACATGCCCTCTCCTATTATATGGAGAGGACGGCGGAAATTCATGGAGAGTTAAGCCAGCTGTTTGTCACCCTACGCTGAAGCCGCTTCTGGCAGACCTGCAGCCAAATGGACCATAGCAAGATGGATTACATCATGCATAGGTCTGTGCTATGAGTTGGCGGAAAGGAGCTTCCCAGTGGGTTAGAGCCTACTCTACCCACCATACTGCTGCTTCGGTGGCTGCTTCCAGGGACATCCCTATCCAGGAAATCTGTTGGGCTGCTACCTGAAGTCAGCAACACCCTCGTTACCCTACCACATCGACCTGGAGTCATGCCGGGATGCTGGTTTTGGGGCCTCGGTTCTCCAATCTCTAGTTCCCAAGTAGTGGTGTGCGCCTTGCCTCCCTCCTCCCCGAGAACTGCTTGGAGTCTGCCAGAGTGTGGATGAACAACATATCCACGCTCCTAGAAGAACAGGTTACTCACCTGTAACAGTAGTTCTAGGAGTAGTATCGTTGTTCATCCACAAGCACCCACCTGACCTCCCCGGTTTTAGGCGCACAGCCTTGCTTCCAGCGGGCTAATATCTGGCGCCATGGGGCGGAGCCGAGGTATTTACCACCTGGGTGGGTGGGAGGAGCCAGCTTGAAGGCTTCGGCCAGATTTAAAGGGGAAAGGGACATGCCAGAAAGTGTGGATGAACAACATATACCACTCCTAGAAGTACTGTTACAGGTGAGTAACCTGTTGTTTTGTTACATTATTTTTGCTCGGAGGATTTTAAGCTTTAGGTTCTGATGTGTGAGTCTCCTTATTTGGTTTTCCCAAAGTCTTTGGGTACCAATCCTAAGTTTTTACCAAAGGTAGTGTCTGTGTCTACCCGGAATCAAGCCACCCACCTGCTTGTGTGTTACCCAGAGCATGCCAGTCCAGGGGAAGCATTGCTCCATGCTTTAGATGTACGTAGAATACTCAGATCTTACTTCGAGAAAGCTCTTGCAGTAGGCAATAACAATTAGGACTGAGCCGCCTGACACTAGGACCATACAGAATACTTAGCTAGCCGTGTCTGGTGGGGGACGCCCACCTGGCATCATGTGACCGATGTCAGCCTGATGCTATATAGTGGGAGGTCCCCATGCCCACCTCCAGTTCTTTCCCAGTGTCGACCTGCACACGTTGGACCTCACAGAATGCTACTACTGTCAACCACCATTTTTGATAAGTATACACTTTCGATTTTTCATTATTTTCTTTAAAAATTCTTGTATTTCGTTGTCGGATTGCATGACTTCTCCAACTCCTTCTGAATCTCATAAGAAAAAGTGCACCCGCGGCAAGTAGATTCCTGAGAAGGATGGCCATACCTCGTGTCTCCTGTGTCTTGGGCCTGATCACAACACCGAGGACTGTGAGGCCTGCCAGAAATTGAACCAGGTCACACAGAAACACCGTCAGCAAGCCTTGGTAGTCCATCATGTCAGGCAAAAACTAGCTTCCATTGAGAAGGAGCTGCAGCAAGTGCGGAACTCTTTGTCTTCACTGGGAGGATCTTCTGTCTCCCACAAGCAGAAGAAAAAGGACAACAAGGAGAAGCACCGGGACTGGGACCGGTCTCCCTCCACGACCGAGGCCGACGAGCGGCCTTCCTCCAGCAAGGATACCGCTCCTCCAACCAAGCCTGCTTCCTCCTGTTCGTGACAGCCCTTGGTCCCCCCCGCCTGTGCTGGTTACAGTTCAGGCGGGGACCTCCAGGGATTCGGAGGCTTCCACCACTCTCAGGCCCTTCAAACCCTCCATGTCTAAGCAGAGTGATTCGGCTGGTAAGTCAGATGCCAGTTCCATCGACTGTCCGTCACCATCACACCTGACCGCTCGCGAAGGGTTGAAGGTGACTTGGGTGGTTGGCTGCTTTATGCGGACTCGCCGGAGTCCAAGGATTCCTCACTGCACTCCCCTCTGATCAATGAAGAGTCTGTAGGGGATCTCTCGACAGAAGAAGGGCCCACTTCTTTCTGGGCATTCTCCACCTCATCTCCAAGTCCACAGGAATGAAATTGGAGCTCGTCCAGAAGCGGGCTTGCTATCCCCTTACAGAGATTCTGGACAAAGCAGATTTCTGGAGGCTTTTCCAGTGGCTGAGGCCATTGTTGGCCCAGCCCTGGAGCTTTGGCAGTGCCACTTGTCTTGCCCAGTGCCCTCTGCCGTAACGGCCCGTAAGTATGCAGTGCCCATTCGTACCCTCTCTAGGTTCACGGAGCACCCCTTGGCCAAGGAACAGGTGGCCGACTCCGTGTCTCGGCGCATGGACGAGGGACTGATGGCTGACTACATGTTTTGGCGCTCATGCAATATCGGGGACATCGACAAGCCACCGAACAAAGTTTACTCTGCCTCCTCACTCAGTCTCCATCAGGCAAGCTCGACCGTCTTGATGGCGCACTTCTCCCACCCCTCTTGGGCTCTTTGGATGAGGTGATTCCTCACCTGCCTGCGGACCATCAGACCACAGTCAAGCAGGTCCGAGATCAGGGCCGGGCTGTGGCTAAGCAGCAACTGCAGATGGCTCTGGATATGGGGGATTCCTGTGCCCGCTCGGTAGTGGCCACAGTAGCCATGTGTTATAGAGCTTGGCTGCGGATCTCGACATTCGTGGTAGACACTCAGCACAAGCTGGCAGATGTTCCTTTCTTGGGCACAGACCTGTTTGGGACCAGTGTGGAGGGTCACCTCCATACATCGAGAAGTCCAATGCCACCTTAGACTCTGTAATATCCACACAAAAGGATCCCAAGGGCTCCAGGCAACAGAAACGA
The DNA here is from genome assembly GCA_016271365.2 of Neoceratodus forsteri. Taxonomy (NCBI): domain Eukaryota; kingdom Metazoa; phylum Chordata; order Ceratodontiformes; family Ceratodontidae; genus Neoceratodus; species Neoceratodus forsteri. The sequence goes on along the minus strand of JADMNL010000024.1, from coordinate 434,316,555 downwards.
AAGCCCTTTTGGTCCTCCACTCTGCGTCAAAACCAGCCCAGCGTCATGCTGGCCAGCAGGCTTAGTCCTGGTTACCCAGGCCCAACTCAGTTGCTTCAATGGTCTGTAAGCCCAGAGGGAAGGGACCGAGTGGCTCCTCAGCTGGATCCTCCTCCTCCTCCAAGCTTGCTCAGTGACAGGATGGGGGGCGGTGCCACCCTCATATCCGTCATGCCTCCCTAGGGTCCTCCTGTGGGGGGCTGGCTCCTCCACCTCCTTTCTGTCTGCTTCGCTGTCACCACAGACAGGTGAGTTCTAAAAGTGGTCAGTCAGGGTCTGCCTCTTGAATTCAAGCAGTACCCTCCAAGTCGAGCCCTTGCCCCCACTGGAGGACTTGGTATCCGCAGACACTCTGTTAGCTCTTTGAGATGACATAGCCCAGCTCCTCTGCAAGGAGGTCGTGGTCAGAGTAGTGGATCCTCCGAAACACCCAGGGTTTGTCTCCAGGTACTTCCTGGTGCCACAGCGGATGGGGGGCTGGTGCCCCATTCTAGATCTGCACGACCTGAACAAGTTCCTCAGATCTTGCACCTTCAGGATGGTAACTCTGTGTCAGATCATACCATCTCTGCAGCACAACATGTGGTTTTGTTCCCTGGATTTTCAATACATGTTCTTTCACATCACGATCTGTCTGTCCATCCCACCAAAGTGTCCTCCACTTTCAGGCCAAGGGAACCCTCTACGAGTTCCAGGCCATGCCTTTCAGCCTCTCCTCTTCCTCCAGAGTCTACACCAACTGCATTGCAGTGGTGGCAACTTACTTGAGGCGCTGAGGGTTCCGGGTGTACCCCCACATAGATGACTGGCTGATTGCAGGTTTCTCCAGGCAGGAGGTGGAGCAGTCCAGGGACCTGGTCTGCCAGTCCTGAACCTCCCTTGGCCTCGTGGTCAACGAGACCAAGTCAGAACTCGTGCCCTCGCAGGTGATCAGCTTTATCGGGGCAGAGCTTGACTCTTGACGAACCAGAGCCTGGCTCCCAGCGGACAGGGCGGAGGTTCTCTCCTCCTTTGCCCAGTCATTTCAGGTTGGGAAATTGCGCCATGCTCTGGACTTGCTGCACCTTCTGGTTTACATGGCAGCCTGCACCACCGTTGTCCGATGGGCCTATTGGAATATGCTCTCCCAGCAATGGGAGCGGACCAGCCAGTGGTCTCCGCACAAAGGTCACTTCGACCAGCTGGTCACTGTGACCCAGAAGATGCGAGGCGCCCTCCAGTAGTGGCTGGTCCCAGCACATCTGCAGAAGGGATCCCATTTGTCCGCCCGAGCCGGCGGTCATCCTGACAACCGATGCCTCTCTCACGGGCTGGGATGCCCATCTGGGGAACACGAGTCCATGGGCTGTGGACCCTGAGGAGTACCGATGGCACATCACCCTGCTGGAGCTCCATGCAGTTTGGCTGGTGCTGACTGCATTCACTCCGTTTATTCGGGGTCAGGTGGTCCTAGTCCAGGCGGACAACACCGAGACCATGTACTGCTTCAACAAGCAGGGCAGGACACACTCCCTGCCTCTGTGCAAGGAAGCTCTCCACATTTGGACCCTTGTGCACAGCCTGGAGGCGGATCTCCTAACCATCCATGTGGCAGGAGTGTCCAATCAGCTGGCAGATGCCCTTTGCTGGGTAGGCGAGGCGTCTCACAAGTGGTCTCTCCATCAGGAGGTAGTTCACGGCTTATTCTCCCAGTGGGGCACCCCTCAGGTGGACCTGTTTGCCTCCAGGGAGAACGTAAAGCTGAGGTTGTTCTGTGCCCACCCTCCTCAGCAGGGCTCGCTGCAGGGGGATGCCTTCTCAAGGCCTTGGACCTCAGGCCTCCACTTCCCTTGATCCACAAGTTGCTGCTTAATGTCAGGAGGGACAAGGCACGGGTGAGCCTCGTGGCTCCAGACTAGCCATGCCAGGTCTGATACCCTGATCTCCTCAGCCTCAGCAACAGGCTACTGAGGCATCTTCTACTCCGCCCAGACCTGCTCTCCATCAATCAGGGGAAGGTACTCCACCCAGACCTTTAATCCCTGCACCTGACAGCCTAGTTCCTGAGCGGCTAGAGTTCCAGGCTTCAGGTCTCTCCGAAGGAAAAGGGTCAACCTAATATTGCTAAGATAAGTCAGCCCAACTGCACCTCTCCAAGGGAATGTTAGAGAAAATAAAGTATAAAGCCTACCCCATTGTTTGTGAAACTTGGCCAACCTGTTGTGCAGGCTGGCTATCATTCTCTCAAGGTGAAGGTTACTTAGTTGCTCATTAAGCCATTCATTGTACTATATGTCCAGTTGGTCCATCCAGTGGCGAAGGACCACTCTTTTAACTGAAAGTGCGATCATGGCCAAGTGATATTTCTGCTCCGTAACCCCTACACCAGAGAAACCGCCTAAGAGGAAAATTTCAGGCGTAAAGTGGTCTCCCAGACCAAGAAGAGGGTCAGCTCTGTGTTTGATCATATCCATAGAGGGCGCTTTTGAGGCAATCCCACAAAATGTGGAATAAGGACCCCTCAGCCTTGCACATCTGGTGCAAAGTGAAGGAGAGTATCTCCATCTGATACAATTTACTTGGTGAAATATATATTGTGTAGAGTATAGAATTACGTAAGCCATAGTTTCATTCTTTATGTAAAGATAAAGGTCCTCCCAGATACGGTCCCAGTTAAGAGTCTTATCAGGAAACAGAAAAGACCAATAACGGGAACAACCCATACTGGATGGGAAGAGCGCAGCAAATAACGTGGCAGTAAGATGTGACATTGAATGCCAGGCCAGAGTCCGGAGCATATAAAGAAACTCCCCTGATTAATGGATCAAGACACCGTACCACACCGTTAAAAGAGTGGCAAATTTAGTAAACTTGAAAATATAGTGAGGCATGCCGGCCCGGTGGCACTGAGGGTTAAGGCGCTGTACACCACACCTCGCGCCACGCTGGCAATCCAGGTTTGGGAACGAGCTCAGGGGTCGGCATGGGAGGGAGAGGACTGAGCGTCCGAGGACGGCTCTCCTCCGGGGAGGGAGGGGGGGATGCATGCTCGGTGCCTAACTGGCCTCTGGCGGAAGCCGGAGACATAGCAGACACATGAGCGCACAAGTGGTTGGGAAGTGGCGGACGTCAACGGAGACATCTTGACGTCAGGACATCAGCCACTTCCTCAACAACATCGGAAAAACACCCACAGCACTCCCAGGTAGACGGAGCGCCAGGCCCCGATCCCCAATACCTCTACCTGCCCCGGTAACCGGCGTCCTGACGCGACAAGGAATTTGAGGTGCTTGCTCCCTGCCTCGCTCCGCCTAGGGGGTAAGCCAAGGCTACGTGGAGGATGGACCGCCATGGGATACAGGTAGGATGTGGGGACTGGAATGGCCATAGGCATCTCCCGAAGGGAGTGAAGTGCCGCGGGAGGGGAGGAGAATAAATAGAAAGTAAAAAAAAGAAAAAATCTAGTGAGGCGAGAGATTACGAAGGGGCAATAGATCCTGGCTTGTCTGAAGCTGGCCATTATGAGAAGATCACACACCCTTTTCCCAGCCAACAATGGCATGTCCTCTGGGGTCAGCATCTTCCTCCCAGTTTAAATTGGGGTTCTAACAGAGGGTTGAGAGATACAGTATCCCAAAGGTTATCATACTGTAAGACTCTGTAAAATTGGGCTTGATTTTTAGAGAGACAGATATGGCAGAGTGACGAATCTGGGGAGGCAACGATTTAGGGGTTACAAAAAGGAGGCTGTCAGGGGATAGGCCAGATTCATGGATCAAATGCCGTTCTATATGAAGCCAAAGTGGTATATATGGGGGTTTGTCCCCTGACAAAGGGATAACAGACCAGCTAAGATATTTGACCATGTAGGTGGCCAAATAATAAAGGAAGAAATTCAGCAGCTTGAGGCCAGCCAAGTTCTTCTGCGCTCCCAAACAGGTGTACGCACAGAGGGACAAGGTTGGCCTGCGCCCCAACCCGAAGTTCCTCCCGAAGGTTGTGTCGGAGTTTCACCTTAATCAGGTGATGACTCTTCCAGTGTTCTCCCCGAATCATACCTCAGAGGCTGAAGCAGGGCTTGACAAATTTTAAAATTAGGTACTTGTCCATGGACAGGTGGCTTGTTCAAAAGTAGTTGTCCCGGTGCTTGAGTTGGTAGTCCAGGTATAAAATTGCGTATTTTAAATGGAAACTATAAAAATACAGAAACCTAAACTGATTTATTGTAGTATCAGTTATTTAGTGTTGTAATAGACAGTAAGGAGAATAATATGATTTTTTTCATTTTTTTTTTGTCAGGATGGAGAGGATTGTGAAAGAAATGTCAGCAGCGAGCGCAGTGAGTGTAGTTGCAGGATGTGGAAGAACATCATGCAGCAGACAGTACAGCATCAGCAGACAGCAGGATAGGAAAAGTTTTAGGAAGCCAGCCTGAGCTGCACTGCTCCAGAGACATCGTAATTCAGTGCCATCATCGCCATCAACACTAGCGACAGCCTCAGGGACATTTTCACGTGAATCTAAATCAGCAGAACTAGTAGCTGAACTAGCATGACCATGATCATGGTGTGTGTGCGGGACCAGATAGTAGCCAGTGGTTGATCGCTGATCCGGATCAAAGCTGTCTAATGCAGGACCTTCAACTGTTATATGCAGAAGTGACTGGAGTGTGTTATCAGCCAAATGTGTTCTTATTTTAGTTTTTATAAGATTCTGAATGGAGAATACTCTCACATTTAGCTATAGACACACTTATAGCCAGTAACATTTCTCTTAGATCAAGGATGTGAGCAAACTGGGACGGTCTTTCTCACAGTAGTCGTGAATACACTTGGAGATGCGGCTTATCAACTGCAGACTTGAGCATTGCTTTGAATACAGAATACTCCCTTTTTATACTGGTTACTTGGATCTTCAGAAAAAAGTTGCAAAAGTAGACTAACAAATTACTTAAATCAGTCGTGCCAAACTGCGCAAGTTCTTCTCGTGATAGATCGAAATTTTTGAAATCTAAACAACTGAACCATTTTAGAGGTTCCTCCGAGAAATTCGAAAGTGCTGGTCAATGTAAGATACTGCTGCATTTATTAAACTGTGCAGCTGAGTATCAGTATGAAATTTACTTCTGGACAGTTCCTTTGAAGGTAAAAGGAACAATCTTGTCCTCAGTGCCACATTTTGAAATTAGATAGTTTATGCATTTCTCTGCAGGATTATACTGGTTTAGACAGGATGGTCATAAACTTTCCAGGTCTTATTTTAGCTCCATCAACTGGAGTAAGCATGTCTCAAAGAGTTGGGGACTTCTAATATTAGCAGGTCATGCTTTTGAAATTCCAGTGAAAGATTTTCAATATTGGCAAAAATCCGGAAGAATAAACAGTGATTTTACAAACCGTACTGAGTGCGCATCTCTTAGAAGGCCTTTGCTTTGGCACCATCATCACCAGAAGAGTTTACGACATGTTCGAGGTGTTGAACTACTGTGGGCAGGTTGACTTGAACAACATGAACTGAACAGGTCTTACTTGAAAGCTAACGCACTTGCTTTGTTGCACTGATGTAACCCCTAGATGGCGCTATCCCAGGGGCTACTACCCCTGCCTGATTTGCCACTAACAGGTTGAGGGGCCTGGATCCAATGGCGGGTGCCTCCACCCAGAGGTCAGGGTTTGCAATAGTTAAACTAACTTGGTCACAGCCCTCTGGGACACTGCAACCCCTCTTTCTTCCCACTAGTGGCCCACACATATATCAGAATTACCTTCACAGTATACACTTACCCCCAGGTCTGGTTCCGACACTGGGACCTCCTGTGAAATGAGATACAGTGCAACAATCACAGTACAGTACTTTAACATAGACAAATACCTCAGGCAGTATAACTTTGCTGAAACAAGCAGCTCTGATTTATTTAGGGATATAACAAGGACAGGGGAAATCAGGTTAATTAGCTTATCACTCTAATAATCTACCTATGGCTCTGTGCACAGGCCTATCCCTATCAGTTACTGTCCCTAGGTACCCAAGCCCTAGTGGCTAGTCCAAACCGTGGCAGCTGGTAGGGCCCTTTCACACAGAGAAAAGGAGAATGAAACAGTCAGCAGTACAGTAATTCCATTTGGATTTAATGTGGCAATTCAACAGGAAGCGACCCTGAATTAGTACTCACGACCTCCAAATAAGATAGGGTCCTTCAATGTCAGCAGGGCTCACTTGAGGTACACAAACCTCTTACACATCCATATAAAAGAAAGCACTATACCAGGCAGGCTGCATCTGTATCCCGATCGCAATTACTGCACAATACCCGGAGAACACACAAGCAGATTCAGTTCCTGACAGACCGAGTGCAATTTCAGGAATTCCTCCAGTCTTCTACAGGGTGAGCCTGGTTTCTACTCTTCAGAGATCCTTTGATTCTTTTCACAGGACAGATTCAGTCCTAACAAGCTGTTACACAAGCTACAGGCCGGAACTCTGGGCCTTACACGTCTTTTTGACTAAAACTGCACACTGAAAAGCACAGGGCTCCTTCCTTCTTCACTGCCAAAGCTCAACTGAAACTCCAACCGACAAAACCGGGCACTTCCTTTGAGTTCCTCACAGTTCTTGACTGGATTGGCTGTCACTCACAATAGACTGCTGCTGTTGGTCCAAAAGGCACTGAAGTCTAAACTACATCTCCCAGAGTCACTGCCCATACAATCCTCTTGTGGCTGGCTCAGATTATGAGTCAAGTTCGATTCGTCCAAGGCACCATTTTAGAGCTAGCTTCCCCACACTGATTGGTCCAGTTCAGCAGTTCAAAACTAGAATGGGGAACTAGCAGACACAGTTCTGACTGCAAAGAAAGCAGGTTAGACAAACTGTAATTTCATTATTACTCTAAATAATTTCTGGCAAACAGTTACATCTTTCAGATAGGTTCCTTTTGCACTCCTAGTGACTGCAAAATGAAGTGAATTAGCAGCAGCTCAGAGTGGTACTCAGAGAAGCACACAGTCCCCCCATACAAACTAATTATGTCTGCAAGCAGACAGCTCTTAAAGACAGTACCAGAAACTCAAAAACACTCACTGATAAATGGCTTAAATGCCAAACACCATTCAGGCTTGGAGCATTCAAGCAAGCTCCTGGAAGTCTTTTGGGAACCCCATTTGCAGGGGGTTACACCTTCCTGGCCTGGGAAAGCTTGACGTCGCGTCAAGCAAGTACCCATAAGTTTCAACTGCAACCATATACATTTGCATTAGGCTCGCACATGTAATCATCAGTCAATATATCATTTTACCAAGAACACATTTCTGAAACATTGCAGTACGTCACTCTTTACACAGTATTACATACACATTGTACCATAACTCAAGTTATTACCTCTTGTACATGAAACCTGAAGAGAGGGGGCCCTTCCCTATCAGTTACCTTGGGGCTGGATGGGGCAAGGGCACCATACTTAGAAGGCAACACAAGTAACTTGGAGTTAGCACTGATGCTCAGTTTGGGCAATGAGCTCGGGGACACATACACTCCTTTATGGACAACATTGAGAGGCAAGTCCACAGGCCTCCCAAGTGAATCATAACTGAGGTGCACCACAGGCTTACAGCTCGACCAGTCTTTCTAGGGGAACTGTTATAGTCTCTGCACTCTGAGCCTCATTTTCAGCATTGTCCTCACTTGTCAGGGGAGTCTCCATGGGGTAGAGAGGCTAGAACTTGGGGCACTTTCAGCTCCAGGAGTTACAGTTTCTGAGTCCACAACATTTGGCTCGCATGGAGAGCTTTCGGACACTGGCAGTGGACTGTCAGGGCACTCAAAATACTCTTCTTGTTAGAGTGTATCACCAGTCTGCCCCAATCTATCATTTTCCTCCCTGAAAACTCAAACAGGTCAACCATGCACAATGATTCCATTTCATCTGATCTGATGCTTTGCACTTCACTTTCTGGGAGCATTGGCTCCAGGGATGAAGCTGAGGCTTAGACAGTCCAGAAGGCCCAGCTTCATCTCCAGTATTGACTAGGGGATTGCCCTGAAACAATTGACTCAGTTAAGTAAGAAGGATAGTATTCAAAGTCCTCTCACTTTCTTCCGATATGGACTGACAGTCATGCTCAACTGGGACTTGTGGAGGGAACACTTTAACTTTGCTTCTGTAGGTGCAGACTTTCTTGATCTTTTCTTAGCAGCAGCTCTAGTCACTGGTCCAGAGGGCATCTTCTAGGGGCTCAGACTCAATTAAGATTTGTCCAATGGGCAGTAAATGATTTCTATGCATTGTTTTTACATCTTTTGAATTATTCTCAGGCCTTACTTTGTACACTGGCAGATCATCTAGTTTGCCCACTACAATGTGAGGAGATGGTGCCATCTGTCAGCAATCTTGTGCTTGCCATGCAGTCCCAGATTTCTTAGCAATCCGATCTCCTCCTGGAGTTCCTGTGCTTTCACCTTTTTATCATACCTTTCTTTGTTGGCCAGATTTCTTTTGGCAGCCATGGTTTGAGCCAGTTGCACGCATGAGTTAGCTGGGCCTTTAACTTTTGCACATACTGTAAATAGTTGTCAGCTTGAACCCCATCAGGAGAGACCCCAAACACACATCTACTGGTAGTGAGCTTCTCTTCCAAACATCAGAAGCGGTAGGGGGAGAATCCAGTGGCATCACTTTTAGTGCAGTTATAAGCATGTACCAGGGTGCTAATTTGTTGGCTCCATCTAGGCTTGTCCTTTGGGTGCAGGGTGCCTAGCATATCTAGCAAAGTGCGGTTGAAACGTTCAGGCTGTGGGTCCCCCTGGGGGTGGTAAGGAGTGGTTCTGGACTTTCGCACTCCCCACAGAGAAAGCATCTCTTTGATCAGATGACTCTCAAAGTCTCTCCCTTGATCAGAATGGATTCTTTGTGGAGCCCCATAGTGAACAAAAAAGTTTTCTACAAGTACTTTGGCCACAGTGGATGCTTTCTGGTCTTTGGTGGGGAAAGCTTGGGCATATCTATGAAATGGTCAGTGACCACCAGCACATTACTGATATTTCTTTGATCTGACTCCAAACTCAGAAAATCAATACAGACCAGCTCCATGGGTGCACGGTGGATGATGTTAACAAGGGGCAGCCCTCTGGGCAAAACTTTCCTCTGTAAGCAGCGACTACAAGTTCGAATGTGTTGCTCCACATCAGCCCCCATCTTAGGCCAATAGAATCTGGATCTCACCAAGTCAAGTGTTCTGTCTATACCAAGGTGCCCCATGTGGTTGTGCAAGGACCTCAGTACTGAGTCTCGAAAAGCAGTGGGCAGCACTAGATCTTCCTGGACATAAGTCTCCACCACTCATTCACACTAGTGGGTTGGCGCGAGGCACTAAGACCCATCGGGGAGCAAACTTTTGCTGGAGAATCGCGGAGAGCCGGCGAGACATGCGGCCCATGAGCAGCGGCTTTCGGCAGTAATGACCATCTCGGCGGCTGACCCTCCAACACATGATTCCCTTTTTTCCATGATCCAGTGCTGGCAGTGGCAGCGACCAACTCAAGCCTGTCCCGAGTCAAACTTCAAACTAGCGCATAGTTTTCCAGTTTGTTTTGTAACATTATCACGATAGTAGTATCGCTTAGTTTTATTCTATTTCGTAAAATTTTTCTAATATTTAAATTTAATCTTACTTAAAGAAGTCTCGGCCTACTGGACGGAGTCGACCATGAGCAGGTCAGGTGACGGTAAGGAGACTCTGATGAAAGCTATTCAGTCAGCGGGCTGGGGTCCGTCAGCCTCCTTCTCCTCAAGCGGGTTCCGACACGGTCAGTCCGATGCCAGGGGATAAGCGGTCCCCGCCCGGCATAAAATAAGCGGTCGCATTCTGGCGCCGTTCATTCTCGAGCCTCTTCTTGACCCCACAGGTCAAAAGAAGGCATCCACTGAGGAATTCGCCCTCTGGTATCATCTCTTGCCGTCGGCGGTCGGTTATCGTTGCTGGTTACGGTCTCCTTCTTGGTCGCCAGCTTCGATAATCGTCGTCCTCGACATCAGGCCCTCCACTATAAAGTAAGGGCTCCAGGAAACAGTTTCATCAAGTGGGCGCTCTTATGGGCGATGGGCTCGAAGGTTAGTTCTTCTGCCTGGCTCGGTTACCTCGGGCCTCGGGCTCCTCCGGCGATCAGGTAGAGCGGTTGGACCTTCCTAGTCGCGGCGCCTTCTTGATACTAAGCGACTCGATGCTTAGTGTTTCCCCCCTCACATGGCTGCGGCGCGGGGGCCTCACGGTACTATCTCCTGGTATTTTTCCTTCTCTTGTTTCCAGGTTCCGGGGGCTTTCGAGCGCCTTCTACGAGTCTGGCCCATGTCGCGGCGCCGTTTTGGGCCGCCCAGGAGCTTCGCGGCGCCGTTGGCGCCGCGCGTATCGGCGCCGTTAGTGGCGCGCGTTGTCTCGCAGCGCACCATAGTCCCGTTAGTTGGCGGCGCGGTCACAGCGTCATCTCGATCCGTTCGCGGCGCGTTCGGCGTCGTCCGTAAGCGCCGTTAGCGCTGTCATAGCCGTCGTCAGCAGCGCCGCCAAAGCTCGCGGGGCAGGCCACCTCTTCCAGCGCCGTCGCCTCCTGATACCGTCTTCAGCCCGTTTGCCGTCTCGGCGCTTGGCCTTCGCCAGGGACTCTCCTTGTTTTGCCATTTCCTCTCTCCTAATTTCCTCCTTTCCTGTCAAACAGTCCCTGGACCATCAGGAGATGATGGAAGCCCTGACCCAGACTGCGGTTGGGTGATGAAATGGAAAACAGGATCTTTCTTTGCTACAGAGCCTGTGGTAGAGGACCTGTCCCTGAAGTCTGTTGAAGAACCTGGGATCACTCTTTCTCCCAAGCAGATCGATCTGGGAAGATATTAAGACTCCAGTATCTTCGTAGCCGGAGATCCTCGTTGGCTCTCCGATTCAGCCTTCCCCGAGGCCGCTATCTCAATGGTATGGAATAACCTGCTCTTATTCCCTCAGTGGCTAAATCCATTGATAAAGTATTCACCAAGGATGTCCATTTGGCATCCCAAGCCTTTGCGGATCTATTGTAGTCCTAGCGAGAATGACAAATAAGTTCTTCATCAAACTACTACAGCTCGACCTATTAACAAAGAGTACCAAGATTGATACATTAGGTAAGAGAGTCTTTACCCTCCACTCAGTATCGCGTACCAGTTATCAAGCTATTTTCTCAGTATGAGTATATCCTATGGCACTCTATGAAAAGTGGTGAAGCTCTTCAGATTCGGTTCAAGTCAGAGCTTGTCGACCGTTATTAAAGTATTGGTCAATAACCAACAGGTCAAAGCCGCCGTGGATGCTTCGACCTGCTTCTTAAAGCTGTATCAAAAAATGGAGAGCAATGAGTACCAATGCCCGTAGTCTGGGTAACAAGCTTCCTGAATTAGTGGCCTTGATGGAGGAGGAAGATCTGGATATCGTGGCAGTCACAGAAACATGGTACACACAGAACCATGACTGGGACGTAAACATACCAGGATACACTAGCTACAGGAGGGACAGGGAGGGTAAAAGAGGAGGAGGAGTAGCTCTCTACATAAGAGAAGAAATCAAAGCAACAGAACAAAAGGATAAACTGGTAGGAGAAGAAGCACTGTGGGTCAATTTGGAGGCAGGCAATGGCACCACAATCCGCACAGGGGTTGTATACAGACCCCCTCTCAGGGTGAGGAAATGGACAAGGAAATGATAGAAAGTATACTTAGAATGGCAGATAAAGGGGAGATATTGCTGATGGGTGATCTGAATATGCCAGATGTTAACTGGAGTGCAGTTGCAGCAGCCACTTCTAAGAGTGGGGTTATTCTAGATGCCCTACAGGGGGCATGCCTTAGACCAGGGGTTCTCAGACCTTCTCAGGTTGAGCCTCCCCTATGTCACTTTGGATAAGCCTGGGCCTCCCCATGTCTCAAGCACAGTAGAACACACTCAAAAGGATATGAAATTTCATGCGCGATTTCATGCGCAATCACGAAACAGGCAAAATATACTATGATAGTGTTTTATTTATCAAAGTGAAGCACTGTGCATTGTAAATACAGTGCAAATGACTAATTAAAAGTCAACTGAAAGGCAGTTTACCACTGCACACCAGATACCATGCAAAGCAGCAATAAAAGTCAACTGATAAAAAATGTGCTGTACATCCAGTGCTGTTTAAGTCAGTCAGCTGACACAAGATTACAGCACACATTTTGAACCCCACAGCATACATAGGTAAGGCAAATAATGCTTTTTACAGTGAAGGGTCTTGGATGGGTTTGGGGTGGGGAACACCCTGAAAACCTGAAGAAGCCTCTCACCCCCCAAGCTACACCAGCAGACCCTTCACCACAAAACAAACATAACCAGCACCATTTGATACCCACGGCACACAAGAAAGGGAAATTATGCTCACCGAAGGGTCTCGCTTTGGGTTGAGGGCCATTCCTTAAGACCTGAAGAAGCACCTCATGTCCAAGGTACACCTGCAGCCACCCCCAAAAAGGGCACCATTTTAGTACCAAAAACAATCATATATATGCCCCAAGCTACACCCACAGAACCTTCACTCAGGAAACAGTCAAAACCATAATTATACAATGGCAAGAAAATTTCCTGGATTTGGATTGATCAGTCTGAAGTGGACCGTGATGTTATCCCAGCATAACATCACAGCTCTAGTCTCAGCCTCACTGTGAACCAGTGTAGATGGCATTATGTACCTTGCATCTCTCATTTTCATCTCCTCTTAAGAAACAAAAATATTTGTTCACACTAATAAAACATTCTTTAAAATATTTTTTATATATAACAATGAGCCATTGTATAATCGAATAATGCACTCAGGGTGTGTGTCGTGCTGGGATAACGTCACTTCTGGGTGATTAATCACACTCGGCCTGTGGCCTCGTGCCTAATCACCCAGGCGTGATGTTATGCTGGGACGACACACCTGTCGTGCAGTATCACCCTCCAAGTAAAACCAACAGGTCCATCACTTCAAAACAGTAGCAGAAACAACTGTGCATCTTCCCACAAAACAGAAGCATCCAAAAGTCTCCCACAGCACGGGCCCCAAGATGCAGATCCATCATTGTAGCATTGTAGCACCCCCAATCACCACAAGACTTCCTTTTGTGGCATTTCAACCATACCCCCTCCCATAAATACAAATAAACCAGACATAAAAAACGAACCAGAAGCAATCCTTCCTGTGAAATAGTCAGCTCTGTCTATGTACACTCCCCTGTTTCCAGTAATAATATTCATGGAACCTACTGGCTGAGAGTCCCATTTTCACAGCAGCAGATAGATGGGGGACATTTTTTTACCAGCATATGAAAACCTCAACCTCAAACTCCTTCCTTAGAACCCTCCAAGATGGGGAGGCAAGAACATTTTTTTAGCAGCAGGTAAAACCCCAACCTTACAGACCCTTCCTTACTCCATCCTTGAAGGCCCTCCATGGGGGTCAAATGAACTTTTTTTGCACATTAAAGACCCAACCTTACAGACCCTCAATGTGGGGGTGAAATAAATGTTTTTTAAGAGGCATATTAAAACACCAGCCTTGCAGCCCCCAGGCCCCTGCAGCAAAAACCCTGAGTTGACCAGCCCCTTCAGCAAAAACAACTAAAAAATCAATGCTTACCAGCCCCTTCAGCAACAGACGTAGGAGAGTTCAGTTCTACACCCAGGTGGCAGCTGGCAACTTCAACGAGATGAACTGTGAGTGCACGGATGATCGGAGTCGATGACTCGAGCAGTGGGTTGAAGAAGCAGTGGCAAATGAACACGGACGATCGGATCGGGCGACTCGAGCAGTGGCTTGAAGCAGTGGGTCCTCGTTGAATTTCCGCCGCAGATCTTCCGATTCAGCAGCTGTGAGAAAAAGCATCCTGGGCATGCTGCTTTATTGCCGAACTGTTCTGCAGCACAGGGTAAGCAGCAGCTGATTGGCCGAAGAAGTCTGCCAGCCATTGGCTGGAAATGTGAGGCATACGATTGGTTGCATTTCCTCCCTTTTCATTGGCTGTTATTTGCCTGCTCCTCATTGGTCCAGTACAGATGAAATTTGGCCTCTTGATTGGTGGGCTTGTGATACCCTCCTAGCCCTCTAGGTCCGATGCCTTTCTCGCTTTCTCCGGCACTGGCAGAAAGAAGTTGGCCTTCATCAAGGTGCTATTAGCACCTCATCAAGTCATCAAGGGACAACTGGGACTGAAGACAAAGGTAGGGGAGAGGGGGGATGATGTGTTTGTAAAGAATGGATGGGGGATGTGTGCGTTTACAGTCCGCGGAGGCGCCGTTTTGCCGTTTTCAGTTTGGCTGCTTGTTTGCTTTCTGGTATTACAAGCAAGCCTCCGCGCCTCCCCTGGAAGCAGCTCGCGCCTCCCTGCCTCACCATTTGAGAACCGCTGCCTTAGACAACTAGTATTGGAGCCCACTCGAGAGGGAGCAATCTTAGACCTGGTTCTCTCAAATGGAGATGAAGAGAGGATCACAGATGTAGAAGTGGGTAGCCATCTGGGAACTAGCGACCATCGAACAGTATGGTTCACAATAAACACAGCAATAGAGTCAAGCCATACAAAGACAAAGGTACTGGATTTTAGGAGGGCTGTCTTTGCCAAAATGGGTGAGTGCCTAAGGAGTGCACTAGCAAATGGGCAGGAAGGAGGGGTGGAAGAACAATGGGAAATAATAAAAACTGCCATCACAGAGGTAACAAGCCTTTGTGTAAAGCAAATAAACAAAACGAAACGAGGTAAGAAACCACTATGGTTCTCAAAGGAAGTGGCAGTGAAGGTTCAAGAGAAAAAGAAAGCATTCAGGAAGTACAAGGAATCACAGAAGGAACATGACAGAGAACTGTATCAGTTAAAGCAAAAGGAAGCTGGGAAGGCAGTCAGAACAGCAAAGGCCCAAACCGAGGAAAAGATAGCCAACTCAGTTAAGAAGGGGGATAAAACCTTTTATAGGTACATCAGGGAGCGAAGGAAGACCAAGGGAGGGATAGTGAGGCTTAATAAAAGGGAGGGAGGGTGGGCAGAGGGTGACTGTGAAAATGCAGAGATACTAAACAAATATTTTTGCTCAGTATTTACAAAGGAAGAGGGGGAGGTACCTAAAACAAACAGTAGAAACACTCTGGATACAGAAGTTGATAGCAGCCCATTTACAGAAGAAAGGGTTCTGAAAGAGCTCTTGAAACTGAAGGTGGACAAAGCAATGGGGCCTGATGGGATTCATCCCAGAATTCTAAAAGAACTAAGGGTAGAACTAGTGACACCACTGACTACCCTCTTTAACAAATCATGGGAGGATGGGTGGTACCTGAGGACTGGAGGAGGGCAGATGTGATTCCCCTTCACAAAAGTGGGAGCAAGGCAGAAGCAGGAAACTACAGACCTGTTAGTTTAACCTCAGTGGTAGGGAAAATGATGGAATCACTTCTGAAGGAAAGAATTGTTGAGTATCTAGAGGCCAGAGGGGCACAGGACCCAAGGCGCATGGATTCACAGCGGAAGGTCATGCCAGACAAATCTGATAGATTTCTTTGACTGGGTGACCAAAGTAGTTGATCAGGGAGGGCTGTGGACATGGCCTACCTAGACTTTAGCAAGGCATTTGACACAGTCCCACACAAAGAGTAATATACAAGTTAGCCAGCCTGGGAGTGGGTCCCAAGATGACAGCCTGGGTAAAGAATTGGCTGGAGAATAGGACACAGAGGTAATAGTAAATGGAGTCCACTTGAAAAAAGGGGTTAGTAGGGTACCGCGAGGGTTCAGTATTAGACGGTCCTCTTCAATGTCTTTATAAGTTACATTGCAGAGGGACTGGAAGGAAAGTATGTCTCTTTGCAGATGACACAAAGATCTGCAACAGAGTTGATGCACAAGGTGGGGTGGAAAGGATGAGAAGGGACTTGGCAAGGTTAGAGGAATGGTCAAATGTTGGCAGCTTAGATTCAATGCTAAGAAGGCAAGGTAATGCACCTGGGAAAAAAAACCCAGGGAAGAGTACACAATGGGGTGAGATACTAACAACAACAAAATGGAAAGGGACCTGGGGGTAGTCATATCAGATGACTTAAAGGTGGGCAAGCAATGTGAGAGGGCAGCAAGGAGGGCTGGGAGGATACTGGGATGCATAGGAGAGGCATCACCAGTAGAAAACAAAAGTTATTATCCCTCTGTACAGACAGCTGGTGAGACCACATCTGAGTACTGCGTGCAGTTCTGGAGACCCAATCTCCGCAAAGACATAGACAGGATGGAAGCTGTCCAGAGGAGGGCAACTAAAATGGTGCACGGTCTGCACCGGAAGACATATGAAGAGAGACTTAAGGAGCTTAATATGTATAGCCACGAGGAAAGGAGGGAGAGGGGGACATGATAGAAACTTTCAAGTACCTCAAGGTAATCAACAAAGTCCAAGAGGGTAGCATCTTTCAAAAAAAGAGGTGTGCAAGAACAAGGCACAATTTGAAGATAGAAGGAAGCGGCTCAGAGGTAATTTAAGAAGTATTTTTCACAGAGAGGGTTGTGGATGTATGGAACGGCCTTCCAGAGGAGGTTGTGGAGTCAAAAACAGTGGTGGAATTCAAGCATGCATGGGACAGTCATAAGGCAATTCTAGGGGTGGGGTAGAAGAAGTAGGCTGCTGGTTAACTAGGATCTGCAGCTTATCCATCAGGTAGGAAGTGGCCAAGCGTCCTTATCTGCCATCAAATCTATGTTTCTATGTTTCTCCACAGAAAGTACCTCAGGTTCGAGTTGCCCTCAGGCCACTATCAATTCAGAGCAATGCCCTTTGGTCTAACATCAGCCCCAAGGGTGTTCACAAAGTGCCTGGCAGTAGTGGTTGCTTTCCTAAGGAGAAAAAAAGATCTCCATCTTTCCATACCTGGACATCTGTCTCATAGTAGGTCAGTCTCCAGATCAAGTCAAGTCAGATCTTCAGATAACTCAGCAACTGCTCACTTCCTTAGGGTTCATCCTAAACCTTCCAAAGTCAGTTCTAGAGCCAGTGCAGCTCCTCACCTTTATAGGGGCAGAGCTGATACAATAAGAGAAGGCCCTCCTTCCCTGGACAGGGCAAGGACTCTCATAGAACTGGCCTCTCTTTCACCCTTCAGGTGTCTCGACCAGCAAGACACTTCTTCCAGCTCCTGGGCCACATGGCAGCCTCTACAGCAGTGGTCCAGGGTGCAAGATTTCAGATGAGGGACATTCAGTTCCACTTGAGAACTTTCTGGTCCCAGAGAAAGTTTCCTGACCAAACTAGCCCCAGTGACTCGAACCCTGATCCAGGCTTTGCAGTGGTGGCAGGATCAGGACAATTTAAGGCAAGGAGTTCCTTTTGTCACTCAGTCTCATTCTCTAATCCTCACCACAGACGCCTCCCTCTTGGGCTGGGGAGCCCACTTGGGGGATCTTACCACCCAAGGGCTGTGGTCACCTCAAGAGTCTGTGCTTCACATCAATCTCTTGGAACTCAGAGCAGTGTTTCTGGCACTACAAGCTTTTCCCAAGTCTGTTCAGAACAAAGTAGTCCAGATCAGAACAGACAGTACCACCACAATGTGGTACATCAACAAGCAAGGGGGCATTCTGTCTACGGCCTTGTGCACAGAAGCAATGAAGTTGTGGTCTCTGGCCTATTCCGTGCAAACTTCTCTCACAGCAGTTCATCTCCCAGGGAAGGACAATGTCCTGGCAGATGCTCTCAGCAGGATGCCTCAGGGCCACCACGAATGGTCCCTAGATCCCCTAGTTTTGAAGGTGATTTTCTCCAGATGGGGCACTCCACAGATAGATCTTTTTGCAGCCCCAAACAATCACCAACTTCCTCTTTTGCTGCAGACCCCCAGTATTGGGCTCAGTCCTCCTGGATGCTCTGGTACTCAATTGGGAAGGGAAGTTCCTGTATGCTTCCTCCCCTTCCCTCTCCTGTTCAAGGTACTAGTCAAGATCAGGTCTCAACCCTGCAAAGTGATTCTGATCGCTCCAGACTGGGCCAGACAGCCCTGGTACCCACTGTTGCTGTCCTTAGCAGTTCACCTTCCCCTGTCTCTTCCCAGGAATTACATCCTGTTGACATCCTCTCAGGGGAGGGTTTGTTATCCGAATCTCAAATCTCTCAATCTCAAGGCCTGGCTCTTGAAGAATTAGAGTTTGCTGATCTGCATCTCTCTCAAGGTGTCCCGGATATTCTAAAATGTTCTCGAAAGCCTTCCACCAGAAAGACTTACAACTCCAAATGGAAAAGGTTCACTATTTGGTGCTCTGGTAAGCATATTTCTCCAGAATCTGCTGGGTTGCCTACAGTCCTGGACTATATGGTTCATCTCAATGGCTTGGGACTCAGACCAGCTACACTCAAAGTACATTTGGCAGCTGTTTCAGCTTTTTGTCAGTAGGCAAGCCCTTCTCTTTCAGCCCATCCTGTATTTTGCAAATTCTTCAAGGGACTGTTGCACGCCAATCCTCCCTTCAGGGACCCTGCTGCTGCTTGGGACCTTAATGTTTGCATTGCTCAGCTTATGCAACCCCTTTTGAGCCTTTGTCCTCTGCAGAGCTTAAGTACTTGACTTGGAAAACTGTGTTTTTGGTAGCCATTACCTCTGCCAGGCGCATCAGTGAATTGCAAGCCCTGTCAGTGGAGCCTGATTTAATCTCTTTCCATAAAGATAAAGTGGTCCTAAGAACTAATAGAAGTTTTTGCCTAAAGTGGTTTCAGATTTCCACCTTAATCAGTCTATGCTCTCCCTGTTTTCTTTACTGACCATTCCTCCTCTGGAGAGAGGAGGTTGCACAGCTTGGATGTTAAAAGGGCCCTCAGCTACTACATAGAGCGCACCAAGGGTCACAGGTTTGAGTCCCTCCAGTTGTTCCTCACATATGGAGAGGTCGGTAAGGGCAAACCTGCCACTAAAAGATCTATTGCCAGGTGGATTGTCTCTTGTATACAATTCTGCTATGAACAACTGGGTAGAACACCACCCTCAGGCCTGAGGGCTCACTCTACTAGAAGTAGAGCTACTTCCCTGGCTGCTGCCAGGGATATTCCTATCTTAGAAATTTGTCAAGCAGCCACCTGAAAACAGTCCATACTTTCACCAAGCATTACCTCTGGATATCCAGGCTAGGAGTGATGCTCGGTTTGGCACAGCAGTACTTCAGAGCCTATTCCCAAAGTAGGTTCTGTCCCTCCTCCATGGAGGTACTGCTTGGTAGTCTGCAATAGTCAGAATACAGCAAGACTTCATGTTTGAAGAAAAAATTACTCACCTTAGTAATGTTGTTTCTTCTAATGGAGTCTTGCTGTATTCTGACCTCCCCCGCCTCCCCTCTCAGAACCTGGTTTTTGAGATGTGGGTGAGCAGGAGCAGTGTTGGCACCTAGAGGTGCCCCCTTTTCTCACCCTCCTTTATTTTGGGTGTGTGTTGTGTTTTGTTTTTTGGGTTTCCTGACTTGAGTCTTTGCTTTGAAACCAAAAAACCCTTTTATCAAATTTAGTTGCCATTTGGCTAGTGTGAGTTTACAGTTTCACACAGAACATCCAGTGAGTATAGCCTCATAAAGATCTGACGGGGGTTCAAACAACAGCAGACAGAGGCTTCAACCGAGCTCGAGTTCAGTGTTCCATGCCTTGCATGGAAAGTTAACTCTTTGTTCTCCAGGGCAGTTCAAAGGTTGGAGATCACTGCAATAGTCAGAATACAGCAAGACTCCATTAGAAGAAACAACATTACTAAGGTGAGTAATTTTTTCTTCTGTTCACTGGATCTGCAGGACGCACTTTTTCACGTCCCAATCCGTCCGTTCCATCAGCGGTTCCTCCGCTTCAGGGTCGAGGGGACCCTGTAGGAGTTCCGAGCCTTGCCATTTGGCCTGTCATCAGCCCTGCGGGTCTTCACCAAGTGCATTGCAGTGGTGGCAGCCCATCTCCGGTGTCGAGGAGTACGAATCTACCCTTATCTCGACGACTGGCTCTTGGCAGGTTCCTCCCTGCAGGAGGTGGAGAGATCCAGGGATCTGGCTTTCCAAACGTGCTCCCAACTAGGCCTCCTGATCAATGAGGCCAAGTCGGAACTCGTGCCCTCTCAGGTGATGGGCTTCATCGGGGCAGAGCTCGACTCTTGTCAAGCCAGAGCTCGGCTCCCGGCGGACAGGGCGGAGGTTCTCTCCTTCTTTGCCGAATCATTTCTGGTTGGGCAATTGCACCCTGCCCGGGACTTTCTGCGCCTTCTGGGTTACATGGCGATGTGCACCTTGGTAGTCCATTGGGCCAGATGGCACATGCGCCCCCTCCAATGGGAGCTGGCCGCCCAGTGGACTCAGCGCCATGGTCACTTTGACCAGCTGATCACTGTAACGCAGAAGATGTGGGACACTTTCAGGAAGGGATCCTGTTTGTCAGCCCCGAGCCGACGGTTGTGCTTATGACCGATGTCTCTTTTATGGGCTGGGGAGCCCACATGGGGGACAGCAGAGCCCATGGGTTCTGGACCCCCGAGGAGTCCTGATGCCACATCAACCTGTTGGAGCTCAGAGCAGTCAGACTGGCACTGTCAGCTTTCGCTCCTCAGCTCCTGGGTCAAGTGGTTCAAGTCCAGACGGACAATACTACGACCATGTACTACCTCAACAAACAGGGTGGCACGCACTCCCGTCTGCCATGCAAGGAGGCACTCTGCATCTGGACCCTCAGCCGGTTGGAGGCGGATCTCCTAGTCATTCATGTGGCAGGAGTCTCGAACCAGCTGGCGGATGCTCTCAGCTGTATAGGTCAGACATCCCACGAGTGGTCACTCCACCCAGAGGTAGCTTACAATCTGTTCTCCCATTGGGGCAAACCAATGGGACCTGTTTGCCTCCAGGAGAAACACCAAGCTGAGACTGTATCATGCCCACCCCTCTCTGCAGGGGATGCCGTCTGGAGGCCGTGGACCCCAGGCTTCCTCTGTGCCTTCCCTCCATTTCCCTTGATCCACAAGGTGTTACTCAAGGTGAGGAGGGACAAGGCGAACGTGATCCTGGTACCCAGATCTCCTCAGCCTCAGCTGCAGGCCCCCGGAGCAGCTTTGTACACGCCCGGACCTGATATCCCTGAACCAGGGGAAGGTTTTCCATCCGGACCTTCAATCCCTGCACCTGACAGCCTGGTATTTCAGCGGCTAGAGTTCCAGGCTTTAGGTCTTTCTGAGGACGTCTACACGGTGGTGGAGGCATGTCGAAAGGAATCGACCTGGAAATGTTATGCCTTCAAATGGAAAAGATTTTCCATTTGGTGTCAGGGTAAGAGTCTGGACCCCTTATCCTGTTCTGTGGCTGACATTCTCGACTACATTTGGTCTCTCTCCAAAGGGGGTCTACGGTCATCGACCCTTAGGGTGCACCTGGGAGCCATTTCTGCTTACCAGGTGCGGGCCGGTCAGCTGACATTGACGCAGGAGACAGTGGTCGGGCGTTTTTTCAAAGGCCTGGATCACTTATCCCCTCTGGTGCGTGAACCCACCTCCGTGGGATATCTTGCTGGTTTTGGCAAAGCTCATGGGCAAGCCATTCGAACCCATGCACATGTGTGAGCTGTCACACTTGTGGAAGACTGCCTTCCTGGTGGCTATCACGTCAGCCAGAAGGACAGGGGAGCTTCAGGCACTTTCGGTGGACTCCCCTTCTCTAGTCTTTCACAGGGACAAGGTTGTCCTGCGCCCCCCCCCGAAATTCCTTTCCGAAGGTGGTGTCAAGAGTTCCACCTTAACCAGGTGTTGACTCTGCCGGTATACTACCCTAACTACACCTCAGATGCCAAGTACAGGCTCCATACTTTGGACCTGAAACATGCCCTCTCCTATTATATGGAGAGGACGGCGGAAATTCATGGAGAGGTTCGCCAGCTGTTTGTCACCTACGCTGAAGCCGCTTCTGGCAGACCTGCAGCCAAATGGACCATAGCAAGATGGATTACATCATGCATAGGTCTGTGCTATGAGTTGGCGGGAAAGGAGCTTCCCAGTGGGTTAAGAGCCTACTCTACCCACCATACTGCTGCTTCGGTGGCTGCTTCCAGGGACATCCCTATCCAGGAAATCTGTTGGGCTGCTACCTGGAAGTCAGCAAACACCTTCGTTACCCACTACCACATCGACCTGGAGTCATGCCGGGATGCTGGTTTTGGGGCCTCGGTTCTCCAATCTCTAGTTCCCAAGTAGTGGTGTGCGCCTTGCCTCCCTCCTCCCCGAGAACTGCTTGGAGTCTGCCAGAGAGTGTGGATGAACAACATATCCACGCTCCTAGAAGAACAGGTTACTCACCTGTAACAGTAGTTCTAGGAGTAGTATACGTTGTTCATCCACAAGCACCCACCTGACCTCCCCGGTTTTAGGCGCACAGCCTTGCTTCCAGCGGGCTAATATCTGGCGTCATGGGGCGGAGCCGAGGTATTTACCACCTGGGTGGGTGGGAGGAGCCAGCTTGAAGGCTTCCGGCCAGATTTAAAGGGGAAAGGGACATGCCAGAAAGTGTGGATGAACAACATATACCACTCCTAGAAGTACTGTTACAGGTGAGTAACCTGTTGTTTTTGTTGCTATTACTTTTGCTCGGAGGATTTTTAAGCTTTAGGTTCTGATGTGTGAGTCTCCTTATTTGGTTTTCCCAAAGTCTTTGGGTACCAATCCTAAGTTTTTACCAAAGGTAGTGTCTGTGTCTACCCGGAATCAAGCCACCCACCTGCTTGTGTGTTACCCAGAGCATGCCAGTCCAGGGGAAGCATTGCTCCATGCTTTAGATGTACGTAGAATACTCAGATCTTACTTCGAGAAAGCTCTTGCAGTAGGCAATAACAATTAGGGACTGAGCCGCCTGACACTAGGACCATACAGAATACTTAGCTAGCCGTGTCTGGTGGGGGACGCCACCTGGCATCATGTGACCGATGTCAGCCTGATGCTATATAGTGGGAGGTCCCCATGCCCACCTCCAGTTCTTTCCCCAGTGTCGACCTGCACACGTTGGACCTCCACAGAATGCTACTACTGTCAACCACCATTTTTGATAAGTATACACTCGATTTTCATTATTTTCTTTAAAAATTCTTGTATTTCGTTGTCGGATTGCATGACTTCTCCAACTCCTTCTGAATCTCATAAGAAAAGTGCACCCGCTGCAAGTAGATTCCTGAGAAGGATGGCCATACCTCGTGTCTCCTGTGTCTTGGGCCTGATCACAACACCGAGGACTGTGAGGCCTGCCAGAAATTGAACCAGGTCACACAGAAACACCGTCAGCAAGCCTTGGTAGTCCATCATGTCAGGCAAAAACTAGCTTCCATTGAGAAGGAGCTGCAGCAAGTGCGGAACTCTTTGTCTTCACTGGGAGGATCTTCTGTCTCCCACAAGCAGAAGAAAAAGGACAACAAGGAGAAGCACCGGGACTGGGACCGGTCTCCCTCCACGACCGAGGCCGACGAGCGGCCTTCCTCCAGCAAGGATACCGCTCCTCCAACCAAGCCTGCTTCCTCCTATTCGTGACAGCCCTTGGTCCCCCCCGCCTGTGCTGGTTACAGTTCAGGCGGGGACCTCCAGGGATTCGGAGGCTTCCACCACTCTCAGGCCCTTCAAACCCTCCATGTCTAAGCAGAGTGATTCGGCTGGTAAGTCAGATGCCAGTTCCATCGACTGTCCGTCACCATCACACCTGACCGCTCGCGAAGGGTTGAAGGTGACTTGGGTGGTTGGCTGCTTTATGCGGACTCGCCGGAGTCCAAGGATTCCTCACTGCACTCCCCTCTGATCAATGAAGAGTCTGTAGGGGATCTCTCGACAGAAGAAGGGCCCACTTCTTTCTGGGCATTCTCACCTCATCTCCAAGTCCACAGGAATGAAATTGAGCTCGTCCAGAAGCGGGCTTGCTATCCCCTTACAGAGATTCTGGACAAAGCAGATTTCTGGAGGCTTTTCCAGTGGCTGAGGCCATTGTTGGCCCAGCCCTGGAGCTTTGGCAGTGCCACTTGTCTTGCCCAGTGCCCTCTGCCGTAACGGCCCGTAAGTATGCAGTGCCCATTCGTACCCTCTCTAGGTTCACGGAGCACCCCTTGGCCAAGGAACAGGTGGCCGACTCCGTGTCTCGGCGCTTGGACGAGGGACTGATGGCTGACTACATGTTTTGGCGCTCATGCAATATCGGGGACATCGACAAGCCACCGAACAAAGTTTACTCTGCCTCCTCACTCAGTCTCCATCAGGCAAGCTCGACCGTCTTGATGGCGCACTTCTCCCACCCCCTCTTGGGCTCTTTGGATGAGGTGATTCCTCACCTGCCTGCGGACCATCAGACCACAGTCAAGCAGGTCCGAGATCAGGGCCGGGCTGTGGCTAAGCAGCAACTGCAGATGGCTCTGGATATGGGGGATTCCTGTGCCCGCTCGGTAGTGGCCACAGTAGCCATGTGTTATAGAGCTTGGCTGCGGATCTCGACATTCGTGGTAGACACTCAGCACAAGCTGGCAGATGTTTCTTTCTTGGGCACAGACCTGTTTGGGACCAGTGTGGAGGGTCACCTCCATACATCGAGAAGTCCAATGCCACCTTAGACTCTGTAATATCCACACAAAAGGATCCCAAGGGCTCCAGGCAACAGAAACGAAAGCCCTTTGGTCCTCCACTCTAGTCAAACCAGCCCATGGCGCATGCTGGCCAGCAGGCTTAGTCCTGGTTACCCAGGCCCAACTCAGTTGCTTCAATGGTCTGTAAGCCCAGAGGAAGGGACCGAGTGGCTCCTCAGCTGGATCCTCCTCCTCCTCCAAGCTTGCTCAGTGACAGGATGAGGGTGCCACCTCATATCCGTCATGCCTCCTAGGTCCTCCTGTGGGGGCTGGCTCCTCCACCTCCTTTCTGTCTGCTTCGCTGTCACCACAGACAGGTGAGTTCTTAAAGTGGTCAGTCAGGGTCTGCCTCTTGAATTCAAGCAGTACCCTCCAAGTCGAGCCCCTTGCCCCCACTGGAGGACTTGGTATCATAGACACTCTGTTAGCTCTTTGAGATGACATAGCCCAGCTCCTCTGCAAGGAGGTCGTGGTCAGAGTAGTGGATCCTCCGAAACACCCAGGGTTTGTCTCCAGGTACTTCCTGGTGCCACAGCGGATGGGGGCTGGTGCCCCATTCTAGATCTGCACGACCTGAACAAGTTCCTCAGATCTTGCACCTTCAGGATGGTAACTCTGTGTCAGATCATACCATCTCTGCAGCACAACATGTGGTTTGTTCCCTGGTTTTCAATACATGTTCTTTCACATCACGATCTGTCTGTCCATCCCACCAAAGTGTCCTCCACTTTCAGGCCAAGGGACCCTCTCGAGTTCAGGCCATGCCTTTCAGCCTCTCCTCTTCCTCCAGAGTCTGCACCAACTGCATTGCAGTGGTGGCAACTGCAGGCCTGAGGGTTCCGGGTGTACCCACATAGATGACTGGCTGATTGCTGGTTTCTCCAGGCAGGAGGTGGGGAGCAGTCCAGGGACCTGGTCTGCCAGTCCTGAACCTCCCTTGGCCTCGGTGGTCAGCAGACCAAGTCAGAACTCGTGCCCTCGCAGGTGATCAGCTTTATCGGGGCAGAGCTTGACTCTTGACGAACCAGAGCCTGGCTCCCAGCGGACAGGGCGGAGGTTCTCTCCTCCTTTGCCCAGTCATTTCAGGTTGGGAAATTGCGCCATGCTCTGGACTTGCTGCACCTTCTGGTTTACATGGCAGCCTGCACCACCGTTGTCCGATGGGCCTATTGGAATATGCTCTCCCCGCAATGGGAGCGGACCAGCCAGTGGTCTCCGCACAAAGGTCACTTCGACCAGCTGGTCACTGTGACCCAGAAGATGCGGGGCGCCCTCCAGTAGTGGCTGGTCCCAGCACATCTGCAGAAGGGGATCCCATTTGTCCGCCCCGAGCCGACGGTCATCCTGACAACCGATGCCTCTCTCTCACGGGCTGGGATGCCCATCTGGGGGAACACGGAGTCCATGGGCTGTGGACCCCTGAGGAGTACCGATGGCACATCACCCTGCTGGAGCTCCATGCAGTTTGGCTGGTGCTGACTGCATTCACTCCGTTTATTCGGGGTCAGGTGGTCCTAGTCCAGGCGGACAACACCGAGACCATGTACTGCTTCAACAAGCAGGGCAGGACACACTCCCTGCCTCTGTGCAAGGAAGCTCTCCACATTTGGACCCTTGTGCACAGCCTGGAGGCGGATCTCCTAACCATCCATGTGGCAGGAGTGTCCAATCAGCTGGCAGATGCCCTTTGCTGGGTAGGCGAGGCGTCTCACAAGTGGTCTCCCATCAGGAGGTAGTTCCAGCTTATTCTCCCAGTGGGCACCCTCAGGTGGACCTGTTTGCCTCCAGGGAGAACGTAAAGCTGAGGTTGTTCTGTGCCCACCCTCCTCAGCAGGGCTCGCTGCAGGGGGATGCCTTCTCAAGGCCTTGGACCTCAGGCCTCCACTTCCCTTGATCCACAAGTTGCTGCTTAATGTCAGGAGGGACAAGGCACGGGTGAGCCTCGTGGCTCCAGACTAGCCATGCCAGGTCTGATACCCTGATCTCCTCAGCCTCAGCAACAGGCTACTGAGGCATCTTCTACTCCGCCCAGACCTGCTCTCCATCAATCAGGGAAGGTACTCCACCCAGACCTTTAATCCCTGCACCTGACAGCCCTAGTTCCTGGCGGCTAGGTTCCAGGCTTCAGGTCTCTCGAAGGAAAAGGTGTCAACCTAATATTGCTAAGATAAGTCAGCCCAACTGCACCTCTCCAAGGGAATGTTAGAAAATAAAGTATAAAGCCTACCCCATTGTTTGTGAAACTTGGCCAACCTGTTGTGCAGGCTGGCTATCATTCTCTCAAGGTGAAGGTTACTTAGTTGCTCATTAAGCCATTCATTGTACTATATGTCCAGTTGGTCCATCCAGTGGCGAAGGACCACTCCTTTTAACTGAAAGTGCGATCATGGCCAGTGATATTTCTGCTCAACCCTACACCAGAGAAACCGCCTAAGAGGAAAATTTCAGGCGTAAAGTGGTCTCCCAGACCAAGAAGAGGGTCAGCTCTGTGTTTGATCATATCCCATAGGGGGGCGCTTTTGGAGGCAATCCCACAAAATGTGGAATAAGGACCCCTCAGCCTTGCCACATCTGGTGCAAAGTGAAGGAGAGTATCTCCATCTGATACAATTTAACGGGTGAAATATATATTGTGTAGAGTATAGAATTGCGTAAGCCATAGTTTCATTCTTTATGTAAAGATAAAGGTCCTCCCAGATACGGTCCCAGTTAAGAGTCTTATCAGGAAACAGAAAAGACCAATAACGGAACAACCCATACTGGATGGGAAGAGCGCAGCAAATAACGTGGCAGTAAGATGTGACATTGAATGCCAGGCCAGAGTCGGAGCATATAAAGAAACTCCCTGATTAATGGATCAAGACACCGTACCACACCGTTAAAAGAGTGGCAAATTTAGTAAACTTGAAAATATAGTGAGGCATGCCGACCGGTGGCACTGAGGGTTAAGGCGCTGTACACCACACCTCGCGCCACGCTGGCAATCCAGGTTTGGGAGCGAGCTCAGGGGTCGGCATGGGAGGAGAGGACTGAGCGTCCGAGGACGGCTCTCCTCCGGGGAGGGGAGGGGATGCATGCTCGGTGCCTAACTGGCCTCTGGCGGAAGCCGAGACATAGCAGACATGAGCGCACAAGTGGTTGGGAAGTGGCGGACGTCAGCGGAGACATCTTGGCGTCAGGACATCAGCCACTTCCTCAACAACATCGGAAAAACACCCACAGCACTCCCAGGTAGGACAGGCGCCAGGCCCCGATCCCAATACCTCTACCTGCCGTGTAACCGGCGTCCTGGCCGACAAGAATTTGAGGTGCTTGCTCCCTGCCTCGCTCCGCCTAGGGGTAAGCCAAGGCTCGTGGAGGATGGACCGCCATGGGATACAGGTAGGATGTGGGGACTGGAATGGCCATAGGCATCTCGAAGGAGTGAAGTGCCGCGAGAGGGAGAATAAATAGAAAGTAAAAAAAAGAAAAAATCTAGTGAGGCGAGAGATTACGAAGGGGCAATAGATCCTGGCTTGTCTGAAGCTGGCCATTAAGGAGAAGATCACACACCCTTTTCCCAGCCAACAATGGCATGTCCTCTGGGGTCAGCATCTTCCCTCCCAGTTTAAAATTGGGGTTCTAACAGAGGGGTTGAGAGATACAGTATCCCAAAGGTTATCATACTGTAAGACTCTGTAAAATTGGGCTTGGATTTTTAGAGAGACAGATATGGCAGAGTGACGAATCTGGGGAGGCAACGATTTAGGGGTTACAAAAAGGAGGCTGTCAGGGGATAGGCCAGATTCATGGATCAAATGCCGTTCTATATGAAGCCAAAGTGGTATATATGGGGGTTTGTCCCCTGACAAAGGGATAACAGACCAGCTAAGATATTTGACCATGTAGGTGGCCAAATAATAAAGGAAGAAATTCAGCAGCTGAGGCCAGCCAAGTTCTTCTGCGCCTCCCAAACAGGTGTACGACAGAGGGACAAGGTTGGCCTGCGCCCAACCCAAGTTCCTCCCAAGGTTGGGCGGAGTTTCACCTTAATCAGGTGATGACTCTTCCAGTGTTCTCCCGAATCATACCTCAGAGGCTGAAGCAGGGCTTGACAAATTTTAAAATTAGGTACTTGTCCATGGACAGGTGGCTTGTTCAAAAGTAGTTGTCCGGTGCTTGAGTTGGTAGTCCAGGTATAAAATTGCGTATTTTAAATGGAAACTATAAAAATACAGAAACCTAAACTGATTTATTGTAGTATCAGTTATTTAGTGTTGTAATAGACAGTAAGGAGAATAATATGATTTTTTTCATTTTTTTTTTGTCAGGATGGAGAGGATTGTGAAAGAAATGTCAGCAGCGAGCGGCAGTGAGTGTAGTTGCAGAAGTGTGAGAAGAACATCATGCAGCAGACAGTACAGCATCAGCAGACAGCAGGATAGGAAAAGTTTTAGGAAGCCAGCCTGAGCTGCACTGCTCCAGCGAACATCGTAATTCAGTGCCATCATCGTCATCAACACTAGCGACAGCCTCAGGGACATTTTCACGTGAATCTAAATCAGCAGAACTAGTAGCTGAACTAGCATGACCATGATCATGGTGTGTGTGCCGGGACCAGATAGTAGCCAGTGGTTGATCGCTTGATCCGGATCAAAGCTGTCTAATGCAGGACCTTCAACTGTTATATGCAGAAGTGACTGGAGTGTGTTATCAGCCAAATGTGTTCTTATTTTAGTTTTTTATAAGATTCTGAATGGAGAATACTCTCTCACATTTAGCTATAGACACACTTATAGCCAGTAACATTTCTCTTAGATCAAGGATGTGAGCAAACTGGGACGGTCTTTCTCACAGTAGTCGTGAATACACTTGGAGATGCGGCTTATCAACTGCAGACTTGAGCATTGCTTTGAATACAGAATACTCCCTTTTTATACTGGTTACTTGGATCTTCAGAAAAAAGTTGCAAAAGTAGACTAACAAATTACTTAAATCAGTCGTGCCAAACTGCTCAAGTTCTTCTCGTGATAGATCGAAATTTTTGAAATCTAAACAACTGAACCATTTTAGAGGTTCCTCCGAGAAATTCCGAAAGTGCTGGTCAATGTAAGATACTGCTGCATTTATTAAACTGTGCAGCTGAGTATCAGTCGTGAAATTTACTTCTGGACAGTTCCTTTGAAGGTAAAAGGAACAATCTTGTCCTCAGTGCCACATTTTGAAATTAGATAGTTTATGCATTTCTCTGCAGGATTATACTGGTTTAGACAGGATGGTCATAAACTTTCCAGGTCTTATTTTTAGCTCCATCAACTGGAGTAAGCATGTCTCAAAGAGTTGGGGGACTTCTAATATTAGCAGGTCATGCTTTTGAAATTCCAGTGAAAGATTTTTCAATATTGGCAAAAAATCCGGAAGAATAAACAGTGATTTTACAAACCGTACTGAGTGCGCATCTCTTAGAAGGGCCTTTGCTTTGGCACCATCATCACCAGAAGAGTTTACGACATGTTCGAGGTGTTGAACTACTGTGGGCAGGTTGACTTGAACAACATGAACTGAACAGGTCTTACTTGAAAGCTAACGCACTTGCTTTGTTGCACTGATGTAACCCCTAGATGGCGCTATCCCAGGGGCTACTACCCCTGCCTGATTTGCCACTAACAGGTTGAGGGGCCTGGATCCAATGGCGGTGCCTCCACCCAGAGGTCAGGGTTTGCAATAGTTAAACTAACTTGGTCACAGCCCTCTGGGACACTGCAACCCCTTTCTTCCCACTAGTGGCCCACACAATATATCAGAATTACCTTCACAGTATACACTTACCCCAGGTCTGGTTCCGCGCACTGGGACCTCCTGTGAAATGAGATACAGTGCAACAATCACAGTACAGTACTTTAACATAGACAAATACCTCAGGCAGTATAACTTTGCTGAAACAAGCAGCTCTGATTTATTTAGGGGATATTAACAAGGACAGGAAATCAGGTTAATTAGCTTATCACTCTAATAATCTACCTATGGCTCTGTGCACAGCCTATCCCTATCAGTTACTGTCCCTGGGTACCCAAGCCCTAGTGGCTAGTCCAAACCGTGGCAGCTGGTAGGGGCCCTTTCACACAGAGAAAGGAGAATTAAACAGTCAGCAGTACAGTAATTCCATTTGGATTTAATGTGGCAATTCAACAGGAGCGACCTGAATTAGTACTCACGACCTCCAAATAAGATAGGGTCCTTCAATGTCAGCAGGGCTCACTTGAGGTACACAAACCTCTTCACATCCATATAAAGAAAGCACTATACCAGGCAGGCTGCATCTGTATCCGATCGTAATTACTGCACAATACCGGGAGAACACACAGCAGATTCAGTTCCTGACAGACCGGTGCAATTTTCAGGAATTCCTCCAGTCTTCTACAGGGTGAGCCTGGTTTCTACTCTTCAGAGATCCTTTGATTCTTTTCACAGGACAGATTCAGTCCTAACAAGCTGTTACACAAGCTGCAGACGGAACTCTGGGCCTTACACGTTTTTGACTAAAACTGCACACTGAAAAAGCACAGGGCTCCTTCCTTCTTCACTGCCAAAGCTCAACTGAAACTCCAACCGACAAAACCGGGCACTTCCTTTGAGTTCCTCCCAGTTCTTGACTGGATTGGCTGTCACTCACAATAGACTGCTGCTGTTGGTCCAAAAAGGCACTGAAGTCTAAACTACATCTCCCAGAGTCACTGCCCATACAATCCTCTTGTGGCTGGCTCAGATTATGAGTCCAAGTTCTGATTCGTCCAAGGCACCATTTTAGAGCTAGCTTCCCCACACTGATTGGTCCAGTTCAGCAGTTCAAAACTAGAATGGGAACTAGCAGACACAGTTCTGACTGCAAAGAAAGCAGGTTAGACAAACTGTAATTTCATTATTACTCTAAATAATTTCTGGCAAACAGTTACATCTTTCAGATAGGTTCCTTTGCACTCCTAGTGACTGCAAAAATGAAGTGAATTGGCAGCAGCTCAGTGGTACTCAGAGAAGCACACAGTCCCCCATACAAACTAATTATGTCTGCAAGCAGACAGCTCTTAAGAGACAGTACCAGAGGCTCTAAAAACACTCACTGATAAATGGCTTAAATGCCAAACACCATTCAGGCTTGGAGCATTCAAGCAAGCTCCTGGAAGTCTTTTGGGAACCCCCATTTGCAGGGGGTTACACCTTCCTGGCCTGGGAAAGCTTGGCGTCCGCGTCAAGCAAGTACCCATAAGTTTCAACTGCAACCATATACATTTGCATTAGGCTGCACATGTAATCATCAGTCAATATATCATTTTACCAAGAACACATTTCTGAAACATTGCAGACGTCACTCTTTACACAGTATTACATACATTGTACCATAACTCAAGTTATTACCTCTTGTACATGAAACCTGAAGAGGGGCCCTTCCTATCAGTTACCTTGGGGCTGGATGGGGCAAGGGCACCATACTAGAAAAGCAACACAAGTAACTTGGAGTTAGCACTGATGCTCAGTTTGGGCAATGAGCTCGGGACACATACACTCCTTTATGGACAACATTGAGAGGCAAGTCCACAGGCCTCCCAAGTGAATCATAACTGAGGTGCACCACAGGCTTTACAGCTCGACCAGTCTTTCTAGGGGAACTGTTATAGTCTCTGCACTCTGAGCCTCATTTTCAGCATTGTCCTCACTTGTCAGGGGAGTCTCCATGGGGTAGAGGCTAGAACTTGGGGCACTTTCAGCTCCAGGAGTTACAGTTTCTGAGTCCACAACATTTGGCTCGCATGGAGAGCTTTCGGACACTGGCAGTGGACTGTCAGGGCACTCAAAATACTCTTCTTGTTGGGTGTATCACCAGTCTGCCCCAATCTATCATTTCCTCCCTGAAAGCTCAAACAGGTCAACCATGCACAATGATTCCATTTCATCTGATCTGATGCTTTGCACTTCACTTTCTGGGAGCATTGGCTCCAGGGATGAAGCTGGAGCTTAGACAGTCCAGAAGGCCCAGCTTCATCTCCAGTATTGACTAGGGATTGCCCTGAAACAATTGACTCAGTTCGTAAGAAGGATAGTATTCAAAGTCACTCACTTTCTTCGATATGGACTGACAGTCATGCTCAACTGGGACTTGTGGAGGGAACACTTTAACTTTGCTTCTGTAGGTGCAGACTTTCTTGATCTTTTCTTAGCAGCAGCTCTAGTCACTGGTCCAGAGGGGCATCTTCTAGGGGCTCAGACTCAATTAGATTTGTCCAATGGGCAGTAAATGATTTCTATGCATTGTTTTACATCTTTTGAATTATTCTCAGGCCTTACTTTGTACACTGGCAGATCATCTAGTTTGCCCACTACAATGTGAGGAGATGGTGCCATCTGTCAGCAATCTTGTGCTTGCCATGCAGTCCCAGATTTCTTAGCAATACCCGATCTCCCTCCTGGAGTTCCTGTGCTTTCACCTTTTATCATACCTTTCTTTGTTGGCCAGATTTCTTTTGGCAGCCATGGTTTGAGCCAGTTGAGTACGCATGAGTTAGCTGGGCCTTTAACTTTTGCACATACTGTAAATAGTTGTCAGCTTGAACCCCATCAGGAGAGACCCCAAAACACACATCTACTGGTAGTCGAGCTTCTCTTCCAAACATCAGGCGGTAGGGGAGAATCCAGTGGCATCACTTTGGTGCAGTTATAAGCATGTACCAGGGTGCTAATTTGTTGGCTCCATCTAGGCTTGTCCTTGGGTGCAGGGTGCCTAGCATATCTAGCAAAGTGCGGTTGAAACGCTCAGGCTGTGGGTCCCCTGGGGGTGGTAAGGAGTGGTTCTGGACTTTCGCCTCCCCACAGAGAAAGCATCTCTTTGATCAGACGACTCTCAAAGTCTCTCCCTTGATCAGAATGGATTCTTTGTGGAGCCCCATAGTGAACAAAAAGTTTTCTACAAGTACTTTGGCCACAGTGGATGCTTTCTGGTCTTTGGTGGGAAAGCTTGGGCATATCTCGTGAAATGGTCAGTGACCACCAGCACATTACTGATATTTCTTTGATCTGACTCCAAACTCAGAAAATCAATACAGACCAGCTCCATGGGTGCACTGGTGGTGATGTTAACAAGGGGGGCAGCCCTCTGGGGCAAAGCTTTCCTCTGTAAGCAGCGACTACAAGTTCGAATGTGTTGCTCCACATCAGCCCCCATCTTAGGCCAATAGAATCTGGATCTCACCAAGTCAAGTGTTCTGTCTATACCAAGGTGCCCCATGTGGTTGTGCAAGGACCTCAGTACTGAGTCTCGAAAAGCAGTGGGCAGCACTAGTTGTTGTTTGTCTACTTGTCCCCTCTGTCTACTGTTTCTCTGTATAACAGTTTATTGATCAGTTTCAACTTAGGACCTTCTTTGTATAACAGTGCAGTTCTCAAATCAGTGGGCGTAATTGGACACATCTTTTCCTGCATAGAGGGCTTCTAAAGCTGCTTTGATCATGGGATCGTGAGTTGAGCCCTTGAATACTGTCATTGTCCAGCTGAGGCAGTGCACCAATGTCTATTGCAGAAAAGTGGCAATAAGCAGCAGGTATGCAATTCTCAGAGCTCCCAAGCAATCCACCATGCAGTCCACTGCGTCCGTGGACATTGGTTCCTCCCTGTCAAACTTCGCAGAGTGCCGAATGTCAGGTTCTGCCAATCGGACCCAATCATTCTGGGGAACAGGCCTCCGGAGAGCATCAGCATCTATGTGGTTCAGACCTGCTCGGTATTCGAGAGCATAGTCATATGTAGATAATGCAGAAAGCCACCTATGGCCAGTGGCATCCAACTTAGCTGAGGTCTGCACATAGGTCAAAGGATTATTGTCAGTTTTACCTAGTATTTTAGCCCCATACAAGTACTCATGGAATTGGTCAACAATAGCCCACTTCAAAGCTAGGAACTCTAACTTATGTACAGGATAGTTCTTTTCGGATGGGGTCAGGCTTCTACTGGCAAAGGCCACTGGTCTCAGGCCATTCTCGTGCTCTTGGTACAACACAGCCCCAACCCTTGCAAGCTAGCATCAGTGTGCAGGACGGAGGTTTTCTTGGATCGGCATAGGCCAGCACTGGAGCATGGGTAAGTTGATATATGATCTCATGAAAAGCAGTCTCACAATCAGGAGTCCAGCGGCCCCAAATACTTCACTCGGATGAAAATACACTCTTTCAGTCTTGAGGGACACTGACTTTGGTATTTTTGTGGGTTGGGGATACCCTTGAGTAAGGTTAAGTAAAGGGCGGATCACTCTTGAATAGTCCTTGATGAAGCGCCGATAATAACCACAGAATCCCAGGAATCTTTGCAGTTCTTTTAGATTTTGGGCTGTGGCCAGGTGAGTCAAGGCCTCAACTTTACTTGGGTCGGTCTCTATTCCTCGGTGGATACTATGTGTCCCAATACTTTACTGATGTTTGAAAAATTGACACTTATCAATGGACAGTTTAAGGCCAAAGTCCTCCAGTCGGTCCAATACCTTAAATAATCTGCTCTCATGTTCCTCCAGTGAGCTGCCAAACACAATAACATCATCTAGGTATACCAGGCACTCTAGTAAGTTCATGTCCCCACTGCACGCTCCATCAATCGTTGAAAAGTGGCTGGGGCACCTGAAATCCCTTGAGGCATCCTCATGAATTCATAGAGCCAAGCGGACAGATAAAGGCGTCTTCTCACGGTCCTCTGGGGCCATCGGGATCTGGTAGTACCCACTGCGGAGATCCAGCACAGAGAACCACTTGCTCCCGTTTAGGCAGTCCAAAGCATCCTGAATGCGGGGCATTGTGTACTGATCAGGGATAGTCCGCGGTTTAAGGTGCGATAATCACACACATCCTTACTGTTCCATTCTTTTCCTCACTACCACAATGGGGAAGCATAAGGGCTTCTGATTCTTGTATTACACCAGCAGCTAACATCTCTTGCAGATGCCGTCTCACATCATCTATGTCAGCAGGTGCCAGGCGTCGAGACCTCTCACGAAATGGTCTTTCGTCATGCAGCGGATATTGTGCTCAGCTCCTTACGCATCCTACATCCCATTCCTTTAAAGAAACACCTGGTCTCTCTGGGCAAGCTTCTCACTGATCCTCACTTTCCATTCAGCTGGCAGCGGGAGTCGCGAAATCAAACAAGTCAGGCGTTACTCTGTCATTCTTCCTTGAACTCTTGCTGCTGGGTAGCACTGCAGTGTCTGCACAATGCACATTAGCCAGGATGCAACCTCTGTTTACTCGAATGTCTCTTTCAGACACATTATGAACTTGGACCATTACCCTTCTGGCATAAGCATGGGCTCTAGCGGGCAAAATACTAGGCTTGACCAGCAGTCCCTCTGGCAATTTTCCATCGCCTGGTGCATCCAACATTAATATTTTATTCTTAACATCCTTTCTGATACGGACCTCTCCTGTAAGGTACACTGGGCATTTGGCGCCAGGATCAGAGACTCAGGATCCTTCTTCCATACAATTCGACCGGTTCCTCTGGTTCTGTTTTTCAGCATCTCTCTGTGCCTCATAGGCCTTCTTAATTAAAGCCGGAACTCTTAAAGCTCTACTAGTCTTTGACCCTGTTTTCATAACACAACTGTGCCAGCCTTCCGAACATATGAGCATTTGTTCCAATCAACAAAGGACACCATCATACAGTCCAGTGGGGACACACTAAGGCTAGGGTCTCTACTTGTTCGGCCACTCCAGCCACGGAGGTGGGGAAAGACAGCCAAATTCGGATATACCCGAATAGGGTAGGCCTTCTCACTTAACCCCATACATGCAGTCCTTCTAATGGTTGTAAGGGTACGTCTGACAAATGCTTCTGATACCAATCCTGGAACATAATTGTCACTTGGGAGCCACTGTCTAATACAGCTCTTGTAGACACTCCATTCACCTTTACAGTGGTCTCCATGGAGGGACCCACTATTCTGGACCAGTCTGGAGAGGCGGTAGTGGGGGCCTGGGCAACTGACCTTGCCACAAAAGGACGTGAATTAGCATTTTTGGTGCCCTCACTGGGATCATGTCGTGCACCTCTTAACCACTGATTTCTTCTCCGAAGCTCTCCTTGTAGCCTATATGCAACTTTGTCAGTGTCTTTTGGGGACTGGCATTCCCTTTCATGCCCATCTTTCCCACAATTATAGCAAAACATACTTTCTGGAGTTTGAGCTGGCGGCGCCACACTGGGAGCCAGGGCGGGGTATTACTAACTGGAAACCTGGTGCCATCTCTGTCTGCGGCGTGATAAGCATTTGGAGACATCTCGTCAGTTTCTCCACTTCCATGGTCAAGGAATTGAGTTTGGAGCTGTTATCAGCAGGAGATACATGGGTGGGTACCCCACCCCATAGAGATGCAGTCGGATATAGGTCAGGGCCCGTACTTGCAGGCGTGGCCTTCATAAAGGGACTGTTTTTAATTCCCGGATCTCTCTCAACAGTTCGCCCCATTGTGGCATATCTTTTCCTTGTCAGAGCACTCATTGACTGTCAACCTCTGCCCCTGAACTTCACTTGATGGGTCACCCTCAGTCACTCGAGTCGTAGCCACAGCTGTTGGTGCAGGTACCTCCGAGGTCGCCTTTTCTCAACTCCTCGAATTTCTCTCATTAACTCATCATAGGAGGGTGGGGATTCCAGTCGATTTGCCAGGCGTAACTGAAGCAACAGCAGTTCTGAGAAGGGGGCAGACTTAAGGATTCTGTCCAGTCTGGTTCGGTCCAGTTCAATCGCTGGCAAACTACCCTTTCTGAGGCATTCTTGCAACAATTTTTCCAGCCGAGAGACATACACAGACAACAACTCCCTTGGTACTGTTGTGCATTTCTTACTCTCCACCATAGGTCCTCATCAGAATCTGGGCTCCATACATTCTCCAAGGCCTCAAGATAGGCCTGTGCAGTCGCTTCAGGGTTACTGGCCCGTTTAGCACGGATGGTAGCCAGGGCAGGACCTCGGAGGCTCTCACTAACCCTCTTTAGCTTTTCGCCTTCCGAGCATTGCCATTCTAGCACTTGGGGGGCAACATAGTCTATCCAGGTCTCCCAGTCATCCTCCCCTTGGGGGGTGGGGAGGGTGCCAGAGAAGATCCTCAACCTTCGGTAAGAGTCGTGACTAATGGCAGGTGCAGAAATAGGAGTCTGCATTGGTTCAGCCACCATTACGGGCACTGGAGCAGGAGAGGGTGTTGGGGGAGGAACACCCCCAGGTGGCAAGAATAGTTTCTTCAAGTCCTCCACAGTTTTCCCCTCTCCCAGCAACCATTCAGCAAATTTCTCCTCAAAAGTTTCAGATAGTGGTGGGGGCTGATTCCCCACCGGGTCTTTACTGTCCTTAGTTATCACTCTCCAAGCAGTGAGGGCTCCCTCTGGGGTAATGGTCTGTGGCACTTTGGAGCTATCTATGGGATCCTTAAACTCTACTAGGGCCAGGAAAGTGTGGGTGAGCAGATTAGCATGCCGACCCACCACCACAGGGTTTTGTAAACCTTCCACCTTGGAAAGTACTCCCTGCACAGTGTCCGTATTGATACCCAGGGGGATGTCCAGGATAAGCATAGCATTTTGGGGGTCGATCTCCTCCCCAGTACACCACTCCACCAGCCGGTGCACAGCCACTTCTGTCGGGGTACCCATTTTTTCTTAACAGTGGTTAGTAAATATGGCCACTAGAGGACACACAATCCAGCGGTGAGCCTCAAGATGTAACCCCTAGATGGCGCTATCCCAGGGCTACTACCCTGCCTGATTTGCCACTAACAGGTTGAGGGCCTGGATCCAATGGCGGGTGCCTCCACCCAGAGGTCAGGGTTTGCAATAGTTAAACTAACTGGTCACAGCCCTCTGGGACACTGCAACCCCTTTCTTCCCACTAGTGGCCCACACAATATATCAGAATTACCTTCACAGTATACACTTACCCCCAGGTCTGGTTCCGGCACTGGGACCTCCTGTGAAATGAGATACAGTGCAACAATCACAGTACAGTACTTTAACATAGACAAATACCTCAGGCAGTATAACTTTGCTGAAACAAGCAGCTCTGATTTATTTAGGGGATATAACAAGGACAGGGGAAATCAGGTTAATTAGCTTATCACTCTAATAATCTACCTATGGCTCTGTGCAGGCCTATCCCTATCAGTTACTGTCCCTGGGTACCCAAGCCCTAGTGGCTAGTCCAAACCGTGGCAGCTGGTAGGGGCCCTTTCACACAGAGAAAAGGAGAATTAAACAGTCAGCAGTACAGTAATTCCATTTGGATTTAATGTGGCAATTCAACAGGGAGCGACCCTGAATTAGTACTCACGACCTCCAAATAAGATAGGGTCCTTCAATGTCAGCAGGGCTCACTTGAGGTACACAAACCTCTTCACACATCCATATAAAAGAGCACTATACCAGGCAGGCTGCATCTGTATCCGATCGCAATTACTGCACAATACCGGAGAACACACAGCAGATTCAGTTCCTGACAGACCGAGTGCAATTTTCAGCAATTCCTCCAGTCTTCTACAGGGTGAGCCTGGTTTCTACTCTTCAGAGATCCTTTGATTCTTTTCACAGGACAGATTCAGTCCTAACAAGCTGTTACACAAGCTGCAGACCGGAACTCTGGGCCTTACACGTTTTTGACTAAAACTGCACACTGAAAAAGCACAGGGCTCCTTCCTTCTTCACTGCCAAAGCTCAACTGAAACTCCAACCGACAAAACGGGCACTTCCTTTGAGTTCCTCCCAGTTCTTGACTGGATTGGCTGTCACTCACAATAGACTGCTGCTGTTGGTCCAAAAAGGCACTGAAGTCTAAACTACATCTCCCAGAGTCACTGCCCATACAATCCTCTTGTGGCTGGCTCAGATTATGAGTCAAGTTCTGATTGGTCAAGGCACCATTTTAGAGCTAGCTTACCCCACACTGATTGGTCCAGTTCAGCAGTTCAAAACTAGAATGGGGAACTAGCAGACACAGTTCTGACTGCAAAAAGCAGGTTAGACAAACTGTAATTTCATTATTACTCTAAATAATTTCTGGCAAACAGTTACATCTTTCAGATAGGTTCCTTTGCACTCCTAGTGACTGCAAAATGAAGTGAATTGGCAGCAGCTCGAGTGGTACTCAGAGAAGCACACAGTCCCCCCCATACAAACTAATTATGTCTGCAAGCAGACAGCTCTTAAAGAGACAGTACCAGAGGCTCTAAAAACACTCACTGATAAATGGCTTAAATGCCAAACACCATTCAGGCTTGGAGCATTCAAGCAAGCTCCTGGAAGTCTTTTGGGAACCCCCATTTGCAGGGGGGTTACACTGAAATGAGCCAGTTGAGTGTGTGACATCTGCAGTTTCCTGTAGTTCCCTAAGTTTCTTGGGGCTGTGGTGATGAAATTTAAAAATTCCTTTCAGGGTGTTCTCTACATTTTGAACAAAGGGATTTTTTTCATGACGTCGAGAACTGCTGACTCCAGTTTGTGGGCTACGCAACGCTTGGCTATTACAGTGGGGACATGTCTGATTTTTGCTACGGTGCCACCTGTATGGTCCATCATCACACTGGCACCATCAAAGTTGGCAGCTTTTCCTTGTTCCAGACTGCTTGAGACTCAGTCCTATATGTAATTACCTGTTGCAAGAGCCCTCTTGAAGTAAGATAGTACAGTTACGTAAGAATTAAGCGTAACAGTAGATCTTCGAGAGAGGCTCTTGCAGTAGGTAATGCCTTCCCGCCCTCCATCCCCCTTAGCTTTTTCAGCTCCTTTTCCAGGGAGGGAAATATCCTCTTCTCTCTCATCTTGCCTTTTTGGCCTTTGGTGGGAAAGAGCTGGAAGGCGGGCGTCGGGGACCGCCCCTTTATACTGACGTCACCTGACACCAGTCACCTGACGTGGGGGCAGTCCCCCACCAGAGACTGCTAGCTAGAAATTTATCTTCTTGGACTAAGTCTCCATCACTCATTCACACTAGTGGGATAGCGCCGGAGGTGCTAGGACCAGCAGGAGCTAACATTTTCAGAAGGGTCGGCATGCAAGACAGGACCAACATCTTGTGACACCACGGGACTAGCTCGCGCCTGTGTCGACTATCTTGGCGTCGACCCTCCAACCACCTCAGTTCCTTTTCTTCCGCCGTTGAGTGCACTTGGATGTCGACGTCTCTCATCTGCTGGAGTCTTAAGTTTTCGTCTATACGACAGCAGCTTTTAGCGTTTCATATTTTAAATAGTAATTTCTTATTTTACAAACAAGAAATGAAGATTATGAAGAAGAAGGAAAAGAAATTCTTTCCTGCCATCAACGGAGTCGTCCTTAGACAGTAGTGGTGACAGTAGGAGGACTTAATTTGAAAGTTTTTATGGCAGAGGGGCTGTGTCCGGTCCGCGCCCTTAGTTAACAGGGGGGTCTGACTCTGAACAGTCCTATGCTTCGGGGTGGGGGAGGACAGTCCACTGAAGCACAAATCTAGCGGTTCCAAGAATTGGCTCTGCTTAACCTCAAGCTCTTCTTCCTCGTTGGGGGAAGAAGAATCAGTGCTGCTTGAGGTTGCCCATTGCTACGTCTGCACTAGGATTGTTCTTCGGGAGGGGCGATGGGCCTGAACCAACTTTGGTGGGTTCCCCTTGGCCCTGCTCCTAACAGCCACATTCTCAACTCCGAACTCCATCTCTTTCCTCGTTGGAGCTCCAGTGAGCAGTTTCACCTCTGGGCCGCTCCTGTGGAGCAGGGGGGTTGACTTCCCCAGTTTTCCTGGCTCTGTTCCTGATTTCAGGTCCTCTGGGCCTCAGAGTCGTTGGACCGGAGCCGGGTTGATTGGATCAGGATGGGCAAGGTGCCCTCTTGGTGCCTCCGCCATCGTGTCGACCTCTGGTGCCTACCCCGCTCTCCCTTTTCCATGCAGGGGCCGGCATGGGCACCGCCTTTTTCCTTCTCCCCTTCTTCTCAGGATTTCCATTGGCATTTTCCTTCGGTGCCTTGGTCAGCGCCATGGGTCGGTGCCATCACTCTGTGTGGCACCATGGGTGCCTAGGTGGCGCTGAGCACCTGCTGGGGGCACCGAGGGTGCCCATGGGTGCCACGGGGGCCATGGATGCTATGCGTGGCGCCCATGGATGCTGCAGGTGGCACCGGGGTGCCCATGGGTGCCACAGGTGCCCTCAGGTACCATGGGTGCCACTGGTGCCCTCCAGTGCCATTCTTGCCATGGGTGTCATGGTACTATGTGTGTCAGGGGTGCCCTTGGGTGCCATTGCTGCATGGGTGCCAGGGGTACTTGTGGGTACTACCCCGGGTGCCCTCAGGTATCGCCCAGGTTGGCATTGGCACTACTTGGTGCCCTCCTGTGCCATGAGTGATGCTGGTGCCGCAGGGGTGCTAGTGGGTGCTGTCTGGCAGAATTAGTGACGCATTTTTCCTTTTTGGACTTCTTCTCCACAAAACTTGTGGCAGGATGTTTCCATGAGATGAAGTCCTGTTCTGCGATTATTTTTCCACACATCTTAGTGAGTGGCGGTCCATGTGGGATCTTGTGTCATCCAGCGGTTTCTGCTGGGGAACTCTGCTGTACTTTTCTGCCAGTGGAATCTCTCTTTCAGCTCAGCACTTTCTCGGCTCCCTACGCGGTATCAAGCTCCTCGACATCCTTCCTGGTGGCGGAGTCTCTAGTGGCTCTGACCTAGACCTCCCTTAGAGGTCCTTCTGGGGTAGAAGTGCATCTAGATGGGTCTTTCCCTGTTCTTCTGGTCAGTAATACAGCAGATGACTCAGTTTATATACTGAAGAGTACGTTCTCTCTATCATCAGAGTCCGTGATGGAAGATCTTTTCAGTAGTTCCTCAGTAATGGGGTCCATTATAGTATTTCAGACTGCGTCCGTGGACCATACACTTTTGCGTCTAGACTTTTTCAGTCGTCAAGACAGTTACACTCTGTGCAACATTCTAATTTAATGGCCGGGAGCCGCTCAGGCTCTTCCACTCCTTTGATAGAGGTATATAGCCCCTTGTGATATTGCCCCTTCGGTGGCTTCTTCGGCAGAGGTGGTTAACATCTCTCCAGCTGTGATTATTAGTCTGGTCATGATTTCAGTATGGACGCTCAGGCTCCTTCTGCACTCAGATGGAGAACATCTTCGCCATTTTGTATCAAAACAATCCTTGTGAAATAGCAGCCTGAAAGCCTTGTTAGGCTCGGACTATTAAAAAAAAAAAAAAAATGTTATCACAGCACAGGGCTTAGCTGAAATTACCCGCTACCCCCCTTTTTGGATCTCGTCTGGTTCTGCCTCAGCCCCTGAGGCACTCTTCTCCAGAGTACGGTAAAAAGTACCCGACTTCTTCTTCTTCCCCTAGGGGGAGTCCAATCCAGAGGCGGTATGGGTCATCTCTTTCTCTAAGAGAGATTTCTCTCATTCAGAGATATTTCCTAGACCTAGGCAACTGCCCAGTCTGTTAATTCCCCTTTCTTTTTATCAGACTTTCTTCTCTTGAGCAGAGCCTCGCAGCAACAGAAGCGACTCTCCGAAGAGTCGGAACTCAGGTTCCTACTTCCTTGGTTGCTTTAATTTAACAGGCGATATACTCCTTCTTGACCGAAAGTCAAGTACATCTTTTTTCTGAAGTAGCTTCTCAAATATTCACACCTTCGGTTTCTGCGCACTGGTTCCATGCCAGTTGCTCACGAAGCTATCCTCTCCAAGTGTGTGACAGAGTTGTGATGTTTGTTTTTCAGCAAACAAACTAGAATCCTTTCCTACTCCCTTCAGGGAGGCCAGAGTGAGTAGTGCCTCACTGCACTGAGTCACTGCCGCTTTCAGTCACTTTCAACGAATGGGTTAGCCCTAACTTGGTCCTGCTGTGTCCCTCCTCGACGCACATCTGCCTCTATTTGCCTTAGAATTCCAG
Organism: Neoceratodus forsteri; assembly: GCA_016271365.2. NCBI lineage: Eukaryota > Metazoa > Chordata > Ceratodontiformes > Ceratodontidae > Neoceratodus > Neoceratodus forsteri. The sequence continues at coordinate 434,272,985 of JADMNL010000024.1, read as the reverse complement.
CCCCTGTTTTTTTCTGTCAGAATGTTTTTTTCCGCAGTGGACATGTCCTTCTGTACATTTTTTCTTTCTTCCCTGAGTTCAGAGACTGCTACTGCAGTTGTACACATAGGGGCAGGATGATTCCTTGTGGAAAATGCAGTGGGTACGATCTGGTTCTACTAGACCATCACAAAAGGCTTCTAAGTCGTGCTTGGCCTTCCATCAGAGAGGTCCCAGTGACTAAGCGGAGACCATTCTCCTTGATGGGCTAACCCCACCTGGACCCCCTTTGCTCACCAAGGGGTTCAAGTGCTCCTGGACCTGTTGTTCACAGGTGAGCCATACTTGATAGTGGGGGTTTCCATCTGCACTTTCCGGTCTATCCTGAACCAGTAGACTTTACCTCCGACTCTTTCAATTCCTGAGGTCCCTTTATGTTACATTAGTACATGTCTTTGACACTATTAATTTTGGTCCTCGACCAAATTGTGAAGCCAAGTTCTTACCGCTCTCCTACAATGGTTGCGGCTTCCTTGCAGACTTTCATTTTGTGCCCATTGCAGTCATCTGCAAAGTGGTGAGTTACAACTCGAGCGCATATCTTGTAAGCACTATGTTCTAGTTGCTCTTTACAAGACAGCTCTTTTTATTAGCAGGACAGTCCTTGGTCATCCTTTCTGAGTGAACCTTATCGCCTACCACCCTACTCAGGGTTGTTGGTCTTAGCTCGGTACTCTCCCACTAGTGTGAATGAGTGATGGGGACTTAGTCCAGGAAGATATGGAAATTATGTACTTACTGTAATTATTGATCTTCTTCGACAGTCTCCATTACTCATTCACATGCCCACCCACTATCCCCTGGGTTCACTCGTTTTCTTTCCTGGTCTTCATGGACCTGTGGTTCAGACTGTGAAGACATTGTTCTTTGACCTTTCTTGCAAAGGCCATCTGGGTCCTCTCAGGCCCAGACACTCAGGATGAGTTATTCTCATTAGTTACGCTGCACCTCCTCAGTCGAAAAGGTACTGAGGCGGTTGGTAGGTCAACGCTGAGATAGCCTACACAGGCACGAGCTAGTTTCGCGGTGCCGCGCATGCGTGGTCCTGTCTCGGCGCCGACTCTTCGGACTCCCGAAGCTCTGGCTCGAAACCGGACCACTCTCCCTCCAGGGCTCGGTCGCAACCTCCCCCGGTTCAGGTCAGATCTTCCAGCGGCTCCTCTTCTCTTCAGCCTCTGAAGACTTCCAGGCCGTCTGCCTCTTCCACTCCATCTAAGGTCTTGTCGAAGTCCGGGGAGCGCCATAAATCTTCTTCCCGCTGGAGGGACACCGACGCCAGGTCAGTTTCCCAGCCTCCGCGTGGTTCGGATCCAGTTCCCCATAAAACCAAAGACCTGACGTCCCTCAAACGGACGTCGGACCCGACATCGGCCCACCCGATGTCAGCCAAACACCACCGGCGCTCCCAGGAGCCGGCGACACCTAAACACCCATCGCTGGCCAGGGGACCGACTTCGGCTACTCCTGAGAAGAGAACCGCACCACCGTCACCGGCGGACACTGGTCAGAAGTATTCATCTGAGGAGAATGCCACACAGCCCGAGGACCAGGCAGGTGACACCGGAGACGCCGGGCTCCCGCGGGAGACCCCCGGGGACCCGACCCCGGCAACAGGCCACCGGCGTCAGGCCCGTCGTCAGGTATGAACCTGGCAGTGATAAAAGAACTTTTTACCTTCTGATGGGACACCATCAAAAAAGATGTGGTCACCACACGTCCTCCTCCTACTCCGCCTCCGCCTCCACCTACTCCTTCACCGCCTCACCCCCTCCTCCACCTAAGGGGCCCGTAGTACGATTGCCAACCCCCAAGGAGCAGACACCACCTCCTCGGGGCAGATCTTCAGAAAGGAGACCACCTCCCTCTAGATCCCCCTCAGGGTCACCCAGTCCCCAAGAGACCCAGATGACGCCGGTACATTCTGTCTGGGGAGGATTCCAGATCTGACACTTCATAGTGCTCCTGATCACCTTCTCCTATCAGCATTCCCTCTCCAGACCCACACGACCTACCCAGGTCTCCTCTGCATGATCCCTCTTTCGTGGAGATCATGAGGCACATCCAGGAGAACATGGGGTGGGATGCTGAAGAGCTCGACCCCGAGAGACAACGCCTTGCTCGCTACCTTCAGCAGAAAGACCCGAAGCCTGTGGTAGTGCCACTCTGGTGGATACCTTTGCGGACGTCAACAAGGCCGCCTGGAAACATCTGCGCTCCACTCCCGCAGTGCCGAAGAAGGCTGACCACCTATACAAGGCCCCTAGGGAGGACCAGTATCTGGCGAACCATCCTCTGGCTGACTCCCTGGTCATCACCGCTTCGCATGACCAGTCTCAGAGACCTCAGCATTTGAGCACACAGCCACTGGACCAGGAATCCAAGCAATTGGATGTCCTGGGTGGGCGGACGTATGCGACTTACGCCATCAGGTCACTGAATTACCTCACCCACATGGTTCAATTTCAGAACGCACTGTGGGAGCAGGGACAGGACCTGGTCGAGAAGATGCCCGATGGTGACCACAAGTAGGAGCTCTTGAACCTCCTCCGCACAGGTTCGGATGTGAGGACCCAAGTGCTCAGAGCCGCATATGATTCTGCGGACTCTTCAGCCAGAGCTGCAGCCTCAGGCGTGTGTCTCCGGAGACACTCTTGGCTCCGTGTCTCTGGCTTTACCCCGGACGTCCAGAAGAACATCTTAGACATCCCTTATAATGGCTAGGTCCTAGTTGGTGAAGCCTCTGAGAGAGTAATCACCAAACTTCAGGACGCAGGGAAGGCAGTCCGATCTGTACAAGCTATGTACAGGTCTCGGCCTAGTTCCTTTCGTAGGAACCAGAGCCGTTTCCGTGGCCAGCTACAAAGGCGACCGCAACGTTCCGGCCAACAGCAGAGGGGCACTTTCACCTGCAAGGCCCAGGCACAAGTCATCCCCAGGCAGAGGCCAATGATTTGCAAAGTCGGCCCATCCTGCCGGATCAAACGCTGCCACAGCATGACTCCTTCCCAGCCCCTGCCCCTCCTTAGGATCAATGGGAAGAGAAAGTTGGGGGTTGCATCGCACGCCACTTGCCAGGGTGGCAATCGATCACCACCGACAGGTGGGTTCTGCAGCTGGTCAAAAAAGGCCATTATATAGAATTTGTAGGCAGTCCACCTACAAGACCTCCCCTGCTCTCCCGATATTCAGGTCAGCATGCCCTGCTCATACAGCAGGAAGTGCTTGCGCTTCTGGAAAAGGAAGCCTTAGAGTACGTCCCAGAGAACCAGAGAGGACTAGGGTACTATTCTCACTTCTTCCTGGTTCCAAAGAAAACAGGGACCTCCGTCCAATACTGGACCTCAGCGACCGCAACCTTTCGGTCGCTTACAAACGCTTCCGCATGGTGACCCTTCCGGGTCTAATTCCCATGCTGAAGCAGGACGCCTTTCTGGCGTCCTTGGACATGCAGGACGCCTACCTGCATATTCTGATTGCTCAAGCGCACCGGAGGTTCCTGCGCTTCGAGTTTCAGAGCCACCATTATCAGTTCCGAGCTCTTCCCTTCGGGCTGTCATCGGCACCTCGCGTGTTCACGAAGTGCATGGCGGTCGTAGCGGCGTCTCTGAGGAGACAAGGCCACTATGTGTTCCCATAACTGGATGACTGGCTTCTCATGGCGCCCTCCAGGGAGGCACTGATGATGGCTATTCACTGCACCCAGTCCCTTTTTCAATCACTGGGTATTCTCATCAATTACGAGAAGTCACTCCTGGTGCCGTCCCAGAAACTGCAGTTTATAGGAGCAGTTCTGGACACCATCAGAGGGAAAGCTTTTCTTCCCTCGGACAGAGCAGAACACATCATATCCCTCATCAGGGACTTGTTGGTGAAGAAGACCGTGCCATCCAGACTGGTCCTTCGCCTGCTCGGACACATGGCTGTGGCCATTGCGACAGTCCCGCTGGCACGTCTCCACATGCGGGTAACCCAGTGGATGCTACAGGTGCAATGGGAGCAAAGGGAAGACCATCTGCAGCATCCAATCCGAATCATGAAAGTCGTCATTCGGGATTGGCAATGGTGGCTAAATCCAGGGAACCTCTCTGCGGGGGTTCCCTTCACAACGCTGTCTCCGACTGTGACCCTCTCCACAGATGCCTCAGGGCTCGGGTGGGGAGCACACCTGGACGGTGTTCGGTCTCAGGGCCTGTGGACAGCCCAGGAGTCTCATCTCCACATCAACATTTTGGAAATGAGGGCAGTCCTTTACGCTCTGCAAGCCTTCCAGTCGGAGATTCCACCGGGTACACTCCTGTTGCAAACAGACAATACCGCAGTGATGTATTACCTCAACAAACAAGGAGGCACTCACTCCTACCCGCTTTGCAGGGAGGCCATGAGAGTGTGGGAGTGGGTATTGCAACACGGCGCAAACCCTAATTGCAGTACATGTCCTGGAGTGGACAGCACCATGCAGAGACAGTCTGAGCAGCTCTCAGGCCAGAGTCCATGAGTGGGAACTTCTACAGGAGGTGGCAGAGGATCTGTTTCACAGATGGGGCACTCCAGAGTTAGACCTTTCCGCGTCGCATCACAGCAAAACTGCTCAATTTTGCTGCTAGATCCAGGGCCTGGTGTTTTCTGGCGAGACGTTGTCCCTCTCCTGCGGGCAGATTCCTTTATGCCTTCCCTCCTTTCCCGTTGATCCAGAGAGTTCTCTTAAAACTTCGAAGGGAGCAAGTGACACTCATTCTGATCGCACCCTTCTGGCCCAGACAGATTTGGTTCCCTGTTTTGCACCAGCTATCCCGGGAACCTCCAGTTCCTTTGCCAGTCAGCTCCCATCTATTGTCTCAGGAGGCGGGTTCATTGGTCCATCCAGACTTACGCTCATTGAACCTGCACGCTTGGCTCCTAGAGACATAGCCATGATGTGATATGGAGTCTCGCAAGAAGTGGCAGACGTACTCTCCGCCGCCAGAAAACCGGCAACCCACGCATCGTACGCCTTGAAATGGCGTAGATTCTGTTTGTGGGCTCAAGCGTGCGGTTTCCCGCCATTAGACTGTCCAGAAAAGCTGGTTCTGGACTACCTGCTTTCCCTCTTCCACTCCGGACTGGCTTACTCCTCGATTAAAGTGCACCTTTGTGCAATTTCTGCTTACCATGCCCCTGTAGGCCATCGGACGGTGGCCCAGCTGGACACTACTCATGCCTTCTTAAGGGGCGTCCTCCACCTTAGGCCGCCCATCAAAGATCCAGTCCCTCCTTGGGACTTACCTTTTGTCCTGGAGCAGCTTACACTGCCACCCTTTGAACCAGCCGCGGATTGCGAGCTACGTTTTCTCTCTTGGAAGACGTTATTTTTAGTCGCTGTTACTTCTGCTTGAAGGATCTCGGAATTGCATGCTCTTATGTGCAAAGAGCCTTATTTGGTTTTCCACCAGGACAGGGTATCCCTAAGGACAAACCCAAAGTTTTTGCCTAAGGTGGTTTCAGCTCTCACCCTTAATCAGGATATTGACTTGCCAGTGTATTTCCCAAGGTACACCAACGGAGGAGAAGCCCTTCTGCACACTCTTGATGTGCATCGGTGCCTCAGATACTACCTGACCAGAACCAAACAGCTCCGAAAGGTGACCAACTTTTCGTCTCCTTCGCTCACAGAATGATAGGAGCTCCTGTCTCCAAACAGTCACTCTCTAGGTGGCTCATCCAGTGCATCACTTTCTGTTATGACAAGCGCAATAAACCCTTACCGGACGCGGTCAAGGGTCATTCCACAAGAGGGATGGCTACTTCATTTGTGGTGTTAAAAAACGTCTCCACCTCAGCTATTTGCGCTGCAGCTACTTGGAGCTCTGTGCATACCTTTATCAGGCATTACAGCCTGGACATTGGATCAAGGCGAAGAGCGGGGTTCGGTCTAGCCGTCCTTCAGGGATTTCTGTCCTAGGCTCGAGTTATATCAGTCTCTACCTTTCCTCCTCCCGGTGGTGCATGATTGCCACTACTGCTTGGAAATCAGTCCTAATGGTGTAACCTGCTGCAAGAGCTGTATCTCGAAGTAAGATAGTACAGTTACGTAAGAACTTACCGTAACAGTAGATCTTCGAGAACAGCTCTTGCAGAAGGTACCTTCCCGCCCACCGTCCCCCTTTTTGGAGGTAGGTCATAGTCAAGCACCCATCTTATGGGATGGGACATTACTATTCACTAGTCTTTGCCATCTGGTGGCGGATCCTTGGTCTCCTCTTCTGATGTCATCCTGTGGCCGGGAGTCTCCGGTGGGAGAACTGAGGATTATGGGGAGATCGTCTCCTTATGTACTACGCCGAACGTCGGGGGCAGGACCGACATCAGAGGCGGTCCCCGCTGAAGACTGCTAGCTAGAAAATTTCCGTGGGGTCCTGGCGCCTGCTGGCTTCAGTCCTAATGGTGTCACCTGCTGCAAGAGCTGTTCTCAAAGATCTACTGTTACGGTAAGTTCTTACATAACTTTACTTTTCTGTGGGGTCCTGATGCCTGCCGGCTTCAGTCCTGTATGTAATTACCTACTGCAAGAGCCTCTCTCGAAGACCTTCTGTTACGGTAAGTTCTTGCGACAAATGATATATACCAGTCACACATGCAGTGTACATTATATACGAAGCCCATAAAGCAGGGAACCAGCAAAACTGACCCGAGGAAGTACAAGTATTGTAAGAGTGTCAAAAATATATACAAGCATCAGAACCAGAGCCACGCTCTGGACAGCAAGAAGTAGCAACTTACAGAAGTACATGTGCATACTGAAGGAGATGGTTGCGGTTTATGCTTGACAAAAAGAGATGGCTGCAGTAACGAAATGTTAATATTGACCCACGATTCTCCACTCTTGTTCATTTCCTTTAGTATTTGGAACATCATGATGCTGACCCTCTCATCATTTATGTGTATGTGAGCTCTCTTCTTACCTCTTGCCCCCCTAAGCAGTTAATCAGCTTGTTATCCCTGTGCTGGATTCTCTAGAACCTCCAAACTGCACACAGCAGTACACCACTGATGATGAATGCAATGGTGGGGGGGGCAAACTAGGCATTATTTCTGTTACAGACCAATGAACTAGAAGCCTCAAGTGTATTTGCCACTTGTTGTCTCTAGTTACACAGACTCTTTATCAGAAGTTCTCAGGGTGGGGGTTGGGGGTTTAAAAAAAATGGTAGCCTAGTATTGCTTACAGGTGCTGATTATCTTTTTTCTGGTGATTCTCATTTACTGCTCGCAGGACTCGATGTACGAAAAGTCGGGGTTTTACTCTCTGTCAGATAAGGGAGCCTACCTCAACCTCGAGGGTCAATTTCTTGAGCGCTGTCTAAAGTTGAGAAGTCGCTATACTTCCAAGGAGTCCTCTGAGGAGTCCTCCGTGGAATACCTGCAGCAAATTGCAAGGACCCGGCTCTGCCTGGATGTGGCTGCACAGCTGCTCTTTGAACTACAAGGAGCCTCAGGTAAGGGGGAGGGATCATTGCCGCTGTCCTACTTGGGTAACCAGTGAAAGGACTGATTAGGCCCACCACCACCCCAGACATGGAACTGCACATGCTAACCGATTTGACCCAACTGCCTACTGCATTTTTTTTGTCCCTATGTTTATTATTGCTGTTGAAATCATTTACTGTGTTGATCTGATACTTTGTCATTTGTGTTACTTTATGCTGCACAGTTAGTTGTTATTCCCTAGGATCCTCATGAAGACAAGATGCTGTGCTTCCTGAGGATTCCCCATTGAACAACACTGTATCCCCAGTGGTGTCTTCTGTGCCCCATCCAGGTGATTGAGGGGTACCACTGCCGCACTCTACCTCTGGCAAGAAGGTAGACAAACTCCTTGATGAGCCAGCAGAGGATGTGGCAACGCTGAGCGGCGCAGGCGCCCCCCACCCCCACAAAAAACTACCTGATCATGGGATTCCAGTGCTATTTTTCAAAACACCAGTTTCCCAGGTGGCAGTGGGATGTGCTGCAGGCACACCTCTGGGACAGCAAACTGAGCAACCTCTTGAATAAATAAACTAGAAAGGAATGTGCTCATTCTTAGACAGAACAACCACTAGTACTTTCCAGCCATTTCCAAAAATAAGCTTATATAATATTTGTATAATGCTTGAAACTATATTTTGAAAGCTGTTACATTTGAACAGTGAATGTAGTTCTCCTGTGATGCCACATGCATATAAATGTCAATTTAATGTAAAAGTGACAGGACTTAAAAATGCCATGAACCAAGTTTCTAGCCCTAATAGTTCCAAAGTTATCACCTTTAAAAAAAAAATCTTTTGAAAGTACTTACTTTGGAACCATTGAGGCTAGAAACTGAATTTTTATTAAATGAATGCTTGGAATACAGCCATTGGGAAATAGTGTTAATATTATATCGTTACAGTAGTAATTATTGTTGTCGATATTAAAAACAGGCAGTTTTCTCTAGGTATATCAATATACTTATTAACATCATGACAGAACTGTTTTTTTCTTTTGTAAAATAAATGATCTTACTTTGAGAGGGCTCTTGCAGTAGGTAATTACAAATAGGACTGAAGCCGGCAGGCATCAGGACCCCATGGAAATATTTTTCTAGCTAGCAGTCTCTGGCGGGGGACCGCCCCAAGTCAGGTGACTGACATCATGTGACGTCAGTATAAAGGGACGGTCCCCCACGCCCGCTTTCCAGTTCTTTCCCGCCGTTAGCTCGTATAGCCCCTTGCGGATAAGATCATTGCTTCGCCAGTCTGTCGTCTGTAGTTTCATCGTCTCTTTTCACTTGGTTGCTCCAGCTGATAGAAGGTCACTCAATAATTGAGTTTCTTCAGAAACTACCATACCCCCCCCCCCCCGGTCGTCTTACTCCCCAGAAAACCTTCTTCTGGTCCTGGAAGAAATATCCTCCCTTCTTCTGAAGGAGGAATAGAACCCGTTCCATCCCACCTTCGGGGGATGGGTTACTACTCCCATTTCTTCTTGGTTCCGAAGAAGTCAGGAGACCTGAGGCCGATTCTAGACCTCAGCTCCCTGGAGTACAAAAGGTTCAGAATGCTCTCTTTGCAGAGTCTTCTGCCTCTCCTTCGGCTGGGACAGTGGCTGTGCGCTCTGGACATGCAGGATGCCTACCTGCATATCCCTATTCGCCCTTCCCACCCCAAAGACTTTTTTGTTCCAGGGGGACCACTACCAGTTCAAGGCCCTCCCATTTGGTCTTTCATCAGCGCCCCAAGTGTTCACCCAATACCTTTCAGTGGTAGCGGCCTACCTGCGTACCAAGGGGATTCAGGTTTTCCCATACCTGGATGACTGGCTCCTGGCGGCCCCATCCAGGGAGGAACTACTGCGCTTCCTTTCCCTTACCCTGCAGGTTTTCATCAGCCTGGGTATTACCATCAACCAGGCCAAGTCTCATCTGATCCCATCCCAGAGGCTCCAGTTTATCGGGGCAATCCTGGACTCGACCTCCGGCATGGCTTTCCTGCCACTGGACAGGGTGGCCACCGTCCAGGCTCCAGTCAGCCTGTTGTTTAGCTGCAGGCGGGTCAGCGCCAAGTCAGTCCTTCACCTCCTTGGGCTTATGGCAGCTGCTATTCCGACAGTCCCTCGCGCTCGTCTCCACATGAGAATCTCTCAGTGGACGCTTCGGTCTCAGTGGGATCAGTTGGTGGACGACCTAGATCTACAGGTTCTGGTCTCCAGTCCTATGGTTCGGGACTTGCAGTGGTGGATGGTTCAGGAAAACGTTTGCCGGGGAGTTCCCTTCTGCCTCTCTCCCCCTCTCCCAGACGCTGACAGCAGATGCCTCGGGCGAGGGTTGGGGAGATCACCTGGGGTCTTACAGGCTCCTGGTCCAGTCTCGAACAGACACTTCACATAAATGTGCTTGAGCTCCGGACCGTGCTGTATGCTCTACAAGTTTTGCATCTGTATCTGCTCCCCAGGCATCTGACTGTCCTGACGGACAACGTATGTAGTCTGGTGCATCAACAAATAGGGAGTAACTCGTTCCTACCCTCTCTGCAGGGAGGTGATGCGAGTTTGGGGTTGGGCAGTGCTTCACGTCCCGGGAGTAAAGAACACGTTGACAGACCACTTCAATCGGTCATCTGCTTACGCTCACGAGTGGGAACTGGTTCAGGGGGTAGCAGACGATATCTTTCTACGTTGCAGAACACCCCAGGTAGACCTGTTTGCCTCCCCAGCGCAAAACTTCCCGCTTGCTCGCCGCCGCCAGGGCGCGGCATTTTTTTGGAGAGACTCTCTGTCTCTAGACTGATGGGGCAGATTCGTCTGTGCTTTCCCCCGATTCCCTTGATTCCGAGGGTCTTACAGAAACTCGGCTCAGAAGGAGCTTGCATGATCCTTATCGCTCCTTTCTGGCCCAGGCAAGTTTGGCTCACTCTTCTGCAACAGTATTCTGAGGAACCTCCTTTTCCTTTTCCTCTGTCGCAACTTTTGGTGACCCAGGATCAAGGGACCCTGGTCCATCCAGGCCTCAAGTCCCTTAAGTTGCACGCGTGGCTCCTGCAGACGTAGCTCAAGTCTGATTCGGGGTTCCCCCGCTGGTGGCTGAGATTCTGGTGGAGGCTAGAAAGCCCTCCACTAGATCTACCTGTGCCATAAAATAGAAACAGATCTCTATTTGGGCCTCTTCCAAAGATTTTGAGCCTTTCCTTTGCTCTGTTGGGAGGCTTATGCACTACATGCACCATCTTTTTGATCTGGGTCTCAGTCATTCCTCTCTGAAGGTTCACATGATGGCCATCTCCGCTTACCATGTTCCTTTTGGGGACAGAACTTTCGTGCAGTTGGAAGTCTCTAAGACTTTTCTTAGAGGGGTTCTCCACTTGAGACCCCCTGTTCGCGTTCCTGCCCCTTCTTGGGATTTGAATTTTATTCTTTTTTCATTTTTTTTGCATTATGTTATTTTTGCCACCTTACTGGCCCCTGGCCCGCCACTCCTTCCGGCTGCACAAGACCCCGACCCCCTTCCTACTCACCTCAGATCGCAGCCGACCCAGGGGTGACCTGGCGTAACCATTCGCCGGATGGGTCCCTCTCTTCCAAGGGGGAAGGCACCAGGAGGGAGGTAACAGCGCACTCACTAATCAGCCCCTGGGTGCTGCTGAGGCGGATTCCGGGGTGTCGGGGCATCTGAGGTGGCAGGGAGTCGGCAGCCATCATCCGGCAGACTGGGCAGCCTTTTTCCGCTTTCCTGTGGGGAGTGGCGTCTCAGCGTCAAGGCGTATGCGGCGTCTGCCACTGCCCTTGAACACCGTGCCCGGCTGTATTGCTACACTCCAGCCCTCGCCGGAAATCAGCCTACGTGGGTGTCGTCCCCTGCCCTCCCGCGAGAAGGAGAGCTGTCCCGGACGCTCTATTCTTCTCCCCCCCGGCCGGCCCTCCGGCAACCCGAGTCCATTCCCGAACCCGGGTCGCCGGCTTCGCAGACTGAAATCCAACCGCTGCGCCGATGGGCCAGCTTGAATTTTATTCTTGAGAAGCCTACCCTGCCTCCTTTCGAGCCGGCAGCCTCAGCAGACCTAAAGTTCCTTTCCTGGAAGACTCTCTTCCTAGTGGCCATTACTTCTGCTCGAAGGATTTCCGAGCTCCAGGCCCTGATGTGTAAAATCCCGTATTTGATTTTTCACAAGGAACGTGTGGCTCTGCGTACCAACCCTAAGTTTCTCCCTAAGGTGGTAGCGGAATTTACTCTGAATCAATCCATTGTGCTGCCTGCTTTCTTTACACAGCACTCCAATCAAGGGGAGTATCTCTTACATACTTTGGATGTTCGCTGAATTCTGAGATACTACAGCACCGAAGGATCTCAGAAAGACTGATCAACTGTTTGTCTCTTGCTCGTAAAAGAGAAGGCATTGCTGTCTCCAAACAATGCCTATCTAAATGGTTGGCTCCTTGTATCACTTTCTGTTATGATAAGTACCACAAGACCCTGCCGGGTAAAGTCAGAGGCCACTCCACCAGGGGGGTCGATGCCTCTGCTGCTTGTTTCAAGAGTGTGTTGGCAGTAGACATCTGTGCAGCCGCAACTTGGACTTCTGTCCATACCTTTATGAAACATTACAATTTGGACATTGCTTCTCGCCATAGAGCTGACTTCGGGTTGGCTGTGTTACAAGGTCTTCTTTCCTAAGACCTTCACAGCCAGAGGGTCTACATTTGGGTAGTCTCCTCCTCCTGTTTGCTTCTTCTTGTTCCAGACTGCTTGGGATTCAGTCCTATTTGTAATTACCTACTGCAAGAGCCCTCTCGAAGTAAGATAGTACAGTTACTTAAGAACTTACTGTAACAGTAGATCTTCGAGAGAGGCTCTTACAGTAGGTAATACCTTCCCGCACTCCATTCCCCTAAGCTTTTTCAGCTCCTTTTCCAGGGAAGGAAACATCCGCTTCTCTCTCGTCTTGCCTTTTTGGCCTTTGGCGGGAAAGAACTGGAAGGTGGGCATGGAGGGCCGCCCCTTTATACTGACGTTGGTCACCTGATGTGGGGTGGTCCCCCGCCAGAGACTGCTAGCTAAAATAAATTTCCGTGGGGTCCTGATGCCTGCTGGCTTCAGTTCTATTTGTAATTACCTACTGCAAGAGCCTTTCTTGAAGATCTACTGGTATGGTAAGTTCTTACATAACTGTACTTTATTGATACACTTTTTCCATAATGATAAAGTATATCGATCCACTTTTTTAATATTGAAGTGGAAAGCTCATGATGGTTTAAAAAAAAAAATTGCACATCTCACTTCGAGGAAGGAGCTCTTGCAGATGGTAATACCATTAGGAATATGGCCGCCAGGCGTTAGGACCGCACAGAAAAATCTTCTAGCTAGCAGTCTTTGGCAGGGGTCCACCCCCGACCTCGGCTCCGACGGCATACGTGGTATAAAGGGGTCAGACCCCCAGCACCACCTTAGTAGTTTTCCCGTCTACCCACTAACATGTCAATATAATGTAAAAATGACAGGACTTAAAAATGCCATGAACCAAGTTTCTAGCCCTAATGGTTCCAAAATTATCACATTTAAAAAAAAATCTTTTGAAAGTACTTACTGTGGAACCAGGTCACCCCTGAAAACAGGCACTTGTGCCTAGTGGGCCTTACCCGGTTACCAAAGACTAAAATAAAAAAAAAAAATTGGATCCACTGACGCCGTAGTTGCAGTTGACCGTCTTTTTATCATGCATCGCGCTGTTTTTTTCACCAAAATTTTATTTTTTCCTCAATCTTTTTCATCAGTTGAGTGCAAGTCTTCATCAACACAGCGGCAAAAGTCCAAGTGAGCGTGCAGGAAGCCGATCCCAGCGAAAGACGGCCACTTAGCCTACCTGATCTGCCTAGGCCCAGATCACCAGCCTGACGATTGCCCGCATTACTAGAAGTTTAACAACAAAACGAGGATCCACCACGCCAACACACCGAAGGCCTACCTACTAGAGCAGCAAGTAGCCACCATGCAAAAGACCCCATCGGAACATAGTTCATCCTCCTCAGCCAGGGAGTCTTCCCCCAAGGAGAAGAGATCGGGAGGGAAATACCACCAACGGGAGAAGGAGAGAGCGAAATTGGAGTCCTGCCCAAAGTCCCTCACCAGGCATCCCCTCGGGGTACCAAGGCAGTTTCGGGGGAGACTCACAAGAAGACAACCATTTTGTCACACGCTAAGGGTAGGGAGTCTTCTTCCCAGGAGCAGTCATCTGCCCAGGTCCCCTTGGCGCACCGACCCTACAAACCTTTGCATGGGTCGACCCATGAGGGACAGGCGTTAACCTCAGGCAAATCCACAGAATCCAATGTTTGTAAGCACTCTGGTTCATCCAAATAGGATAAGAAATTGGACAGTTCCACAAAACGCCAGGAGGTTGTCAGGTGCCGGACGCCTCCCCGAACCAAGGAACAGGTAACATCCGCCTCTGAAGGAAGGCAGACCACTGGATGCTCTGTGTCGGGGAGAGAGAGAGCGAGAGAGAGCAGGCGCCAGCAGCCTAAGAGTGTCAGCTGGCCCCAGCGACCGAAACCCCAAAGACGGGGCACCGGATGCCCAGCATCCTCCTCTGAAGGAACCGGACGCCAGACCATCAGACAGCATGGATCTGACGCCGGATAGGATAGGAAGGAATCAGTGTGCACAGGATCTGTCTCATGGTCCAGAGTATAGAAGGTTTCATAGTATTGACAAAAAACTTGAGTTATGTTTTTAAATTTAGTATGACACTCTCCTGTCCCAGGGTCCTTTATCACTGCAATTGTGGATAGTTTACGGTGTTGACGGAGTCAGTACGCCAGCAGTCGGGAGGTACGAAGGCCAATCTCGCCATATCTCTACCAGAGATATGCAAGGGCCACCTCCGTTTGCTGCAGGCATAGAGAATCCAGATTTCTCTTAGTCTGCTTTATCTGGGGAAGAACTGAGTCATCACCTTGCTGGTGAGCCAGCTGAAGGAACTAAAGTGTCTGTTCCAGCTGTAATTGTCTTTCCTTTCACGCCTTCGTTAGCCCAGCTGAATATTTTATTAAATGGTCTCTCAGGACTGCTTTTAGGGTATCCCATTGAATAGTTGACGAGGTCTCCTGGGTAGAGTTATCCTGTATGATCTCCGAGATCTTATCACTAAGGAACTCTTTGAACTGTTCGCTTTTTAAGTGTACAGGGTTAAATCTCCACCTAGTGTTGCGCCTCTCTAGGCCGGGGCTTCACAGAGTGATAAGTGGTACATGGTCCGAGTGGGCTATGGGGCCCAACGTGGCCTCGACCAATGAGTCAAGCTGTTCCTTCTGGGTGTAACAATGATCAATTCTTGTATAAGTCCCATGGACTGAGGAATAGAAAGAGTACCCCCTGTCTCTAGGATGTAGAGCCCGCCACGTATCTAGCCACCCCACTACCTCAACAGACCGCTTGAAAAATTTATGTGAGGCCTGTTGTGCACTGGGCCGGGTTCTGGTTGTGTCCAAAGCCGGGTTTGGGGCAATATTAAAATCACCCACCAAGATCAAGGTCCCCCTCGTCATCTCCATCACTTTGTCCAGCAAGAGGCGGATCATAGGGGAGTTCGAGGCCAGGGGGAGATAGATGTTGGCTAAGGTTAATTCCTACTCATATAAAATCCCTTGGACTATAATTAGTCTACCTGCCGGGTCAGCCCATTCTTTAATTTTCCGGAATGGGAGAAGTAAGTAGACCAGTATAGCAACCCCTCTCCTTCTCCCCCCCCCCACCCCAGGCATAGCCGAGGCAAAAACCTGCATGTAGCCTCTGCCCTGGAGCTTCCCATGCTTCTCTGAAGTTAAGTGGGTTTCCTGCATATAAACTATCTCAGCATTGGACTTCGTAGCTAGTGTTATCATCCTAGTTCTCCTGACTGGGCTGCTCAGACCATTCACACTCAGTGAGTATACTTTTAAGTGCTTACGAGCCATTTATCTTTCAAACAAAACTCTACATCTGTACACAGCCTTTTATTCTCCTGGGAAACTACTGTAGCCTCTGACTGAATCTGGACAATGTTGATTGCTGTTTCAGCTTGATATGTTATCTCTAATTTACAGTTGTTGTTTTCAATGAAGATTTACCGTCTTGATGCTTTCAGAGTTAGGTTCCCTATGTCTGTGGCAGCATTGTCTAAAAACGGGGAAATTATTCTAAACATCTGATGTTCTGGATTAGGGTGATATTTTGGTGGTATATTGAGTTTGGAGGGAGGAGATGTTTTTACTCTCCAAAGTTATATAGTTTTAAGTACCAGCGATTTACTAAATAATTAAATTTGAAGCAGTAAATGGACATTTAAAGGCACAATTTAACATAAAATAAAGGATATTTGTTTTGGATTGTGTATGACTGATGCGGGGGGGTTATTATCTATTTGATTTAATATACCAATTTGGTAGATTGGGGAAGCAACACCTATTAAAAGGGGTAGAAATTTTATAATTAATATAGTGATTTGTATTAGTATTTCCCCACTCATGGCAGCATATAGCCTTGGTAATGCATATTAGTAAGTATTTAAATATACTAAAGTGGGTAATCCTCCTGTGATGTACCAAATTAGGAGTGTTAAAGATACTGTATTTTACGGATATTGTACAGTGTATTTAGTGATGCGCTGTCCTACAGGTAATTCTTGTATCTGTTGAATTATAAAATCAATAAATGCAGAATAACTAAAAATTGCTGCTGGAGCCAAGAGTTTCCATGGTAACTGGGGAGAGCGTTTCCATGACGACTGCAGCAAGCATACTCTCTGTAAGTTGTAGTTCTAAATACAGAGCACCTGTAAGTACAGAGTAGCTGCAGTAGCTTGAGCGCTAATTAAAAATTGCTGCCGAAGTCGAGTTTTTCTATGGTGACTGGGGCGAGCGTTTCCAAGGTTACTGCGGCGAGTTCACTGGTAACTCTAAGCTCCCTGAGTTCTTCTAAGTACACCGTATGTTACTTTTTCTTATTAGCTGCTGCAACAGCTTGTGTGCTGTCTCTTATTGCTGTCCATATGTTCAGGTTGGGAAAATCATCTAGCGGTAAGATGAAAGTCGGCAGACAGTACTGGTCAGGAACTTGGTTACGGGCTAATGACTGTTGGTAAATTGGGAGTGGGGAGATCGTACCAGACCCCCACCACCAGTTGTTCCACTAGCCGAGGTGGTAGCGCTCTTTAATGCCTGGTGGAACACCGTTAAAGGGGATCTTCTCCCTAACCCAGGGATCCATCCCCAGTCCAGCCACCGCCTAGAGACCAGTCACCATAGCGGCCCTTACCTCCGAAGGAGCTTCCACCGCCCGATGAAGTAGTTAGGCGGCGCCTGGGTCGGGTGCCCGAAAAGGATATCCATCGTCCATTCCGTCCTTGAGCGGACACCCACCATCATCTTCAGGAGAGGAAGCTGGAGATTCTTCATCAGACTGCTACTCCAAGGACGAGCTGCCCATTCCGTCTCCTAATCCAAGGGACTCGCTGAGGTCAGCCCCGGATGACCTATCCTTCTTGGATATTATGAGACACATACAGGCGCTGTATCAGTGGAGCACAGAGGACCTGGGCCCGGAAAGGCGCAAATTGGCAAAACTTTGGGGGGCAAATGACCCTAAACCTTTGGTCATTCCCCCATTGGTAGAGCCGTTTCAGGACATAACCAGGTTGACTTTGAGACATCCAGCCACTACGACCGCAATGCCACGCAAGGCCGACAGACTCTCTAAGACTCCTAAAGGGGAACCCTTCTTGGGCGAACACTTGAAGGTGAACTCCATGATCCTGATGGCTGCCCACGGCAGGGCACAGCAACCAGGTCACATTAGTGCCAAGTCCCCAGACCCAGAATCAAAAAAACTGGACCAAATGGGTCATAAGGTGTACTCTTCGGCAACTTGCACTGTCCGGTCATTGAACTTCCTTGCCAACATCGTCACATACCAGAAGTCCCTGTGGGGAAAGGCGATGGACTTGGCCAAGCCCCAGCCAGATTCGGAGGGTAAGGCGGAACTCCTTGCTGTCACAGTCTGGCATGGACGTAAACAAACACGTCCTAAGGAGTACTTACAACTCAGCAGCAAGAGCAGCAGCCACTGACATTTGCATGCGGAGGCATGCCTGGCTTGGAGTCTCTGGCTTCCAGCAGGATTTACAGGATGCTATCCTGGATGCCCACTTTCAGGGACTAGTCCTGTTCAGCCAAGACACTGAAAAGCTGATTACTGAACTGCAAGATTCTGGCAAAGCAGTATCTGAAGTCCACAGAATGTACAGGTCAGAGCCGCAGGCCTCACATCACCATCCCTTTCGCAAAAAACAGGGACAGCAAGGAAGACGCCAGACAACAACACAAGGGAGGTTTTAAAAGTAAAGGCCACACTGTTCCTTCAGGCCCCCAGAGCCCCAAAAATCCCAAGGTGCCCAGATGTCCCATGCCTACACCCTTCAGTACAGCATGACTCCCTACCAACCCCCCCCACCACCAGAAGTGCATGATGAGGCAGTAGGAGGGAGGTTCTCCCTCTGCCTATCCAAATGGTCCAATATCACATTGGATCAATGGGTCCTCCAGATAGTAGAAAGGGGATACTCCCTAGAGTTCACTCAAATCCAACCGGATATTCCACCAGTCTCCTCCCACTGCTCACCCTCCCATGCACTCCTCCTGAGAGCAGAGATGCAGGCCCTTATTAGACAAAAAAGCCATACAAGTGGTTCCCTTTGCTCAGAGAAGCAAGGGATTTTATTCCCATTTCTTCCTTGTCCCAAAGAAGACAGGTGACCTCCGTCCCATTCTGGATTTTAGCTTTCTGAACACTTTCATCGAATACAAACAATTCAGAACCTGTTACCCATGCTCCATCAAGGAGCCTGTCTTTGCTCCCTGGACATGCAGGACGCCTACCTGCACATCAGGATCCTGCTGTCCCACAGGAAGTACCTCTGCTTTACTTTCCAAGGCAGACACTACCAGTTCAGGGTGCTGCCATTCGGCCTATCATCAGCACCAAGTGTCTTTACCAAGTGCCTGGCAGTGGTGGTGGCGGCCCTCAAGGGGGGGGTACTTTGTATACCCCTACCTGGACGATTGCCTTCTTACCGCTCCAGCAGAAGACCAGTTGAACAGAACCTTTGAGGAGACATTGTCTATTCCAGACTCTAGGCATTACCCTAAACCTGCCCAAGTCACAGCCGTGGCCAGCTCAAAGGCTACAGTACATAGGAGCAGTCCTGGACACAGTCCAAGGGAAAGCCTTTCTGCCAACAGACAGGGCATCAAGGCTAAGAGAAGTCGCACACAGGGTACAGGACTCTTACTTTGTTCCTTTGAGGGTGGTTCTGCAGCTTCTAGGTCACATGGCCACAGCCATAGTCACAGTTCCACTCGCACGTTTGAACATGAGGATTCTGCAGTGGCACCTCGGGGTTCAATGGGATCAAGGCACGGACGAGCTAGAGGAGCCCATTTGGATCTCCAACATAGTCTTGACAGTCCATGACCTGGTGGCTCACCCTAGCCCACTTGAGCATAGGGGTTCCCTTCCAGCGATCCAGCCCACAGCAGATCCTTTCTACGGATGCCTCGGGACTGGGATGGGGAGCACATCTTGCTTTTCATCAGATGAGAGGTTCCTGGAACTCAACAAAATGGGTTCTTCACATAAGCATTTTGGAGATGAGAGCTGTACTGAATGCCTTTCAAGCCTTCCAAGGGGTGCTCCTCTCTGGGCCTCTTCTGGTCCAGTCAGACAATACCCCAGTAGTCTTTCATCTTAACAAGCAAGGGGGCACACATTCTTATCCCCTGTGCAGAGGCGATGAGAGTATGGACTTGGGCAGTGGATCACAGCCCGGACATCATCGCAGTCCATATTCTGGGGATTCACAACGTCCTCGCAGACAGCCTAGGTTGCTCTCTGTCTCAGAACCACGAGTGGGAACTCCAGCAAGAAGTCGTATATGACCCTTTCAAAGGTGGGGTTGGCCAGAACTGGACCTCTTTGCATCCCTGCATGACGCCAAACTGTCCAATTTCTGCTCGCTAGATCCAGGGCCTGGTGTTTTTTGGCAAGACGTATTGTCCCTCTCTTGGAGAGGGAGGTTTCTGTATGCCTTCCCTCTTCTTCAGAGGGTTCTGCTCAAGATGCAAGCAGAAGGAGCCAGGATGATACTGGTAGCACCATTCTGGCCTCGACAGATTTGGTTCCCGCTGTTGCAACAGCTGGCTTCGGAACCACCTGTTCCATTGCCCCTCTCCACTCACTTGCTGTCCCAAGAGCAAGGGACGTTGGTCCATCTGGCCCTCTGATCCCTGCATCTGCATGCTTGGCTCCTGCAGACTTAGCTAGGGATAGGTTTGGTGTATCCCTCATAGTAGCAGAGGTGCTCGTGGCAACAAGAAAACCCTTTACCAGGGCTACATACGCCATGAAATGGAAGCGTTTCTGCTTATTGGCGATTCCCCGTTCTCTGGATCCCCCTAGACTGTCCAGTGGAGTCTGTACTGGAGTACCTTCTCTACCTATCAGACTTGGGCCTCAGCTGCTCTTCCATTAATGTACATCTCTGTCAGCTTACCATGCACCAGTGAATGGCAAGACCTTTCTAAGAGGTATCTTGCACATCACCCCACCCCCAAGGAGAGACCCAGTGCCGCTTTTGGATCTCCTGTTTTGGAAAAGCTCACCTTGCCCCCTTTGAACCAGCCGCAAGTTGCGATCTACGCCTTCTTTCATGGAAGGCATTATTTTTAGTTGCCATTACCTCAGCCCAGAGGATTTCCAAGCTGTAGGCTCTGATGTGTAAAGAGCCTTGTTTTTCACAGGGACAGGGTAGCTCTGCATACAAACCCTAAGTTTCTGCCGAAAGTAGTGTCTGAGTTCACGCTAAACCAGGACATTCAGCTACCAGTTTATTACCCAGAGTATTCAAACAGAGGGGAGGCATCGTTGCACACTCTGTATGTACATAGAATCTTGCATTACTGTTTGGCCAGGACCAGTTCCGTCAGAAAGACAGACCAGTTGTTTGTCTCCTTTGCCCACAGAAAATGTGGGACACCAATGACAAAGCAAACACTAACCAAGTGGCTGGTGTATTGCATTACCGTCTGCTACCAGCAACACAGCAAACCCCTATCAGGACGGGTAAGAGGTAACTCCACCATAGGGATAGCGACGTCCTTCGCTTCCCTTCGGAATGTATCCTCAGCAGTCCTCTGTGCAGCTGCAACTTGGAGTTTAGTGCGCATCTTTGTGATGCACTACAGTCTGGACACTGCTTCCAGGAGGAGAGCAGGTTTCAACCTAGCGGTCCTTCAAGAACTCCTCTCCTGATTTCCTATAGCCCTTTTGTCCTCCACCCTTCTGACCTGGGTCTCTTCTTAGGCACTGCTTGGGACTCCGTCCTAATGTATTACCTGCTGCAAGAGCCCCCCCTCTCGAAGTGAGATAGTACAGTTATATAAGAACTTACTGTAACAGTAGATCTTCGAGAGGAGCTCTTGCAGCAGGTGGCTTTCCCACCTACCTGCCCCCAGGAACAAATTTTTTGCATTATTTTCTCTTTGGGGATGGGAGATCCTCTTCAGATCGCCATGTGTTTTTCAGCCTGGTCTCCGGTGGGAGAAATGAGGTGGTGCCAGTGGTCCACCCCCTTTATACCATGCCTGACATTAGGGCAGAGCTGATGTCTGGGGCGGACCCCCTCCACAGGCTACTAGCTAGAAGATTTTTCCATGAGGTCCTAACGCCTGACAACCTTAGTCCTAATAGTATTACCTGCTGCAAGAGCTCCTCTCGAAGATCTGCTGTTACGGTAAGATCTTACTTCGAGATGCAGCTCTTGCAGCAGGTTACACCATTAGGACTGAAGCCGGCAGGCGTCAGGACCCGAAATCTTCTAGCTAGCAGTCTTCAGCGAGGACCGCCCCGGCGTCGGTCCGCCCCAAAATCAGGCGGTAGTACATAGGAAGCGGTCCCGCCAGATTCCCCTGGTTCTTTCCCGCTGGCCGACTTGCATGTTGCGACCCTTGTCTGCTTCTCAGCACGCTGACGCCTGGTTAAGTTCTTCCTTCAGGATAAAGTTTGTTTTTTCTGCTCAGTTTCTATCTGATGTCCTCTCCTACCTCCGTTGAAGGCCATCCTTCGAAGTGCGCCTGTGGGAAGCAAATCCCGTTCAAAGACCGCATTCGGCCTGCGTCCGGTGCCTAGGCCCAGACCACGACACCCAGGCCTGCTCCTTCTGCCAGGGGTTCAACAGTTGGACCCGGATCCGTCGCCAGAAGGCCCTTCAGGTGTTCCTGCTTGAGGAGAAGATTAAAGCCGTGGACGCAGTCTCCAAGGGGGAATCTTCAGATAAGGCCCGGAGACACCTCGAGAAGCACAGGGAGAGAGTGAGATCCAGGTCCCCGTCTAGGGCCTCTGATTCCCGGGCTCCCCCTGCAGCGGTGAAGACACCTTCGGGTTCCTCCTCTCTTCTTCAGGCCAAGACCTCCAGACCTGCTTCGTCCTCGGCTACTAAAGCCCTGTCGCGGTCAGGGGACCGTCACCACCATCACAAGTCCAGTTCCCGCCATTTGGAACCCGACGCCAGGTCAGTCTCTTTGCCTCCTCCTCCCCAGTGGAAGACCAAAGAACTGACTTCTCTTAAGAGATCGTCGGACCCGACGCCAGCCCACCCGATGTCGGCCAAACACCATCAGTCCCGAGAACCAACGACCGCCAGGCGCCCGTCGCGGTTAGGCTTCGGCCTCCACGCGCCGCCGAGGGACCGCGTCCGCACCTATATCAAGAAGAGGACCTCGCGCTCCCACCGGCGTCGGTCAAGGCGATCACGGAGGAGGCTGACTCAGCCCGAGGACCAGACGGGCGAACCCGGTCTTGTCGTACCCCCCAGGGAACCCTCGCCGGAACCTGAGGGCCCTGGGGAACAGACGCTGGAACCCGACGACCAGCCATCGGCGCCCGGTCCGTCGTTGGGCCTTAGCATATCCGAGGTCAAGGAGTTGTTTACTTACTGGTGGGACACAATAAAAAGGGATGTGGTTCCCACACCACCTCCTCCTCCGCCGGCTCCCACGCACCCTTCTGCACCCAGGGATGCAAGCCGAGTACCCTCCCCCAGGAGCCCACGGACCCTCCTAGGGGTAGATCACGAAACAGGAGACCTCCGTCCAGATCCTCTTCAGGGTCATCCAGCCCCAAGAGACCCAGAAGACGCCGCTGTTCGCCTTTGACGGAGGACGCGGGATCGGACAGACCCAGATCCCCTTCCCCGATCAACGTCCCTTCTCTGGACCCACGTGAGCTTCCAAGATCTCCTCGGGATGACCCGTCGTTCTCAGAGATCATGAGGCATATCCAAGAGAACATGGGCCGGGACTCAGAGGAACTAGACCCCGAGAGATTACGCCTTGCCAGATATCTTCGGCAAAAAGATCCAAAGCCTGTGGTGGTGCCACCCTTGGTGGACACATTCATGGGCGTCACCAAGGCAGCGTGGAAAGCGTCCACACTTCGCTTCGGCAATGCGAGAAAGAAAGCTGACCGCCTGTACAAGGCCCCTAGGGAGGACCAGTACTTGGCATCACATCCTCTGGCCGATTCTCTGGTCATTACAGCCTCTCATGACCGGTCCCAGAGGCATAACATTTGAGCACCCTGCCACGGACCCCAGAGTCCAAGCGGCTGGGTAGCTATAGGCAGTGGCGTAGCCATCTGCTACCTGGCCATCAGATCCCTCAACTACTGAAACCACATAGTACAGTTTCAAAACGCCTTGTGGGAACAGGGACTGGATCGATGGACAAGATGCCAGAAGGTGAGCAGAAGGAGATGTTGCAACTCTTTCGTACGGGTTTGGACGTGGGAACCCAGGTGCTGCAAGCCACGTATGATTCCGTGACTCCTCGACCAGAGCGGCAGCTTCAGGCGTATGCCTCCGGAGACGCTCATGGCTCCGTGTCTCTGGATTCACCCCGGACGTCCAGAAGAACATCCTGGACGCCTCGTTTCATGGAGAAGTTCTTTTTGGTGAGTCATCAGAGAAGGTCCTCACTAAACTTCAAGAGGCCGGGAAGGCGGTACGGTCTGTCCAGGCCATGTACAGACCCAAGTTTAGTTTCTTCCGTAGGAACCAAAGCCGTTTTCGAGGCCGGGTGCAGAGACAGCAGTCCTGCGCCGGCCCGCAACAGAGGGGATCCTTCTCCCGCAGAGCCCAGGGAAAGTCATCCGCAGTCCGAAGCCAATGACCAGCCAGGTCGGCCCAGCCCGCTGGACCCTCAGCCACCACAGCATGACTCCTTCCCGGCCCCCGCCCCTCAGGATCAACGGGACACCAAGGTCGGGGGCCGCATTGCGGACCACCTGCCAGGGTGGCAGTCTATAACCACAGACAGGTGGGTTCTTCAGTTGGTCGAAAGAGGCCACTTTATAGAATTCGTGGACAAACCACCCACAAGGCCTCCTCTGCTCTCCCGTTACTCGGGTCAGCACAGATCTCTCATCAGGCAGGAGGTACTCGCGCTTCTGCAAAATGGAGCGGTGGAGTATGTCCCAGAGAACCAGATAGGATCCGGATACTATTCCCACTTCTTTCTGGTTCCGAAGAAGACAGGGGACCTCTGTCTAATCCTGGACCTCAGCAACCTCAACATGTCGGTCGCCTACAAACATTTTCGCATGGTGACCCTCCAAGGACTCATTCCCATGCTGAAGAAGGATGCCTTCTTAACGTCCCTGGACATGCAGGACGCCTATCTGCACATCCCAGTAGCTCAAGCGCACAGGAGGTTCCTGCGCTTCGAGTTTCTTGGCCACCACTTTCAGTTCCGGACTCTTCCGTTCGAACTGTGTTCGGCCCCCAGGGTCTTTACCAAGTGTATGGCAGTCGTGGCAGTGTCTCTAAGGAGACAGGGCCACTACGTGTTCCCGTACCTGGACGACTGGCTTCTCATGGCCGCCTCCCAAGAGGCGCTGTTGCTGGCTATTCAGAGCACCCAGGATCTGTTCCAGTCTCTGGGCATTCTTATCAACTACGAGAAGTCTCTCCTCGTACCGTCGCAGAAGCTGCAGTTCATAGGCGCAGTTCTGGACACCGTCCAAGGAAGACATTTCTTCCTGGCGAGAGGCGGAACACATCAGATCCCTCATCAGCGATCTCTCGGCGAGAAGATCGTCCCCACCAGTTTGGTCCTTCGCTTGCTCGGACACGTGACTGCGGCCATTCCAACCGTCCCTTTGACAAGGCTCCACATGCGGGTAACTCAGTGGATGCTTAAGGTGCAGTGGGACCAAAGGCAAGACCACATGCAGCATCCGGTCAGGATCACGAACGCCGTGATTCAAGACTGGCAATGGTGGCTAGACCCAGGGGATGCTTTCTGCGGGTGTCCCATTTACAGCGCCGTCCCCAGAGGCAAGCCTCTCCACAGACGCCTCAGGGCTGGGGTGGGGAGCGCACCTGAACGGGGTGAGGTCCCAGGGAACATGGACCCCTCAGGAAGCCCACCTCCACATCAATGTGCTGGAGATGAGGGCGGTCCTTTACGCCCTGCAGGCCTTCCAGTCAGAAGTTCCGCTGAGTACTCTTCTGCTTCAGACAGATAACACGGCAGTGATGTATTACCTCAACAAACAAGGAGGCGCACACTCCTACCCCCTTTGCAGGGAAACCATGAGAGTGTGGGATTGGGTTATCCGACACAGCATGAGCCTGATTGCAGTTCACGTTCCCGGAGTGGACAACACAATCGCAGACGGCCTGAGTCGTTCCCAGGCCAGAGTCCACGAGTGGGAACTTCTTCAAGAGGTAGCAGAGGATCTGTTTCTTCGATGGGACACTCCAGAGCTGGACTTATTCGCTTCCCCGTCCAATGCAAAACTGCCCAATTTTTGCTCGCTAGATCCAGGGCCTGGTGTTTTCTGGCGAGACACGTTGTCCCTCTCCTGGGCGGACAGATTCCTCTACACTTTCCCTCCCTTCCCGTTGATCCAGAGAGTTCTTCTCAAACTGCGCAGGGAGCACGCCACAATGATCCTGATAGCGCCTTTCTGGCCCAGACAGATTTGGTTCCCTATGCTGACGCAACTGTCCTGGGAACCACCAGTCCCGTTGCCTTTCAGCCCCCACCTATTGTCTCAGGAGGATGGTTCACTAGTCCACGGGACTTACGCTCACTGAACCTGCATGCATGGCTCCTAGAGACATAGCCATTTTATCGCATCTGAGGTCTGCAAGAGGTGGCGGAGTCCTTTTGCCAGAAAAGCCGCAACGATGCGACGTACATAATCGTGAAGTGGCGCTGTTTTTGTTTATGGTCGCAGGCACACGGCCTTTCTCCTTTAGAATGCCCGGTGAAAGTGGTGCTAGAATACCTGCTTTCCCTATTTCATTCGGATCTCGCCTACTCCTCCATTAAAGTGCACCTTTGTGCGATTTCTGCATACCACTTCCCAGTGGGGCAACGCACAGTGGCACAGCTTGATACCTCTCGGGACTTCTTGAGAGGGGTGTTACACCTTAGGCCACCCATCAAGGATCCCGTTCCTCCTTGGGACCTACTCTTTGTCCTGGAACAACTCACACTTCCTCTCTTTGAACCTGCCGCGGATTGTGAGCTGCGTTTTCTGTTGTGGAAAACATTATTTTTAGTTGCTGTCACGTCAGCAAGGAGAATTTCCGAGCTTCACGCTCTCATGTGCAAGGAGCCTTATTTAATTTTTCACCAGGACAGTGTCTCTGAGGACGAATCCGAAATTCCTGCCTAAGGGGGTCTCTTTCCTCACTCTCGATCAGGACATCGATCTGCCTGTGTACGTCCCCAAGTACTCTAACAGAGGAGAGGCGTTGCTCCACACCCTGGATGTTCACCGCTCCTTAAGGTTCTACCTGAACAAAACCAAACAGCTTCGCAAGTCAGAGTAACTATTCGTTTCCTTCGCTGAGAGGATGCTGGGCCAACCAGTCTCAAAGCAGACCCTTTCTCGCTGGCTTGTCCAGTGTATTTCATTTTGCTACAACAACAAAAGTAAGCCCCTCCTGGGTACAGTCCGGGGCCACTCGACAAGGTGGGTAGCTACTTCCTTCGCAGCACTGCGCAGCGTCTCCACTTCGGCCATTTGTGCTGCAGCTACTTGGAGCTCTGTGCACACATTTATTAGGCACTACAGCCTAGATATTACATCACGGCGGAGAGATGGTTTCGGCCTGGCCGTTCTACAGGGTCTCCTGTCCTAGAGTCAGGACTTGTCCAAGATCTCTCCTAATTTCCTCCTCCCAGAATGCTTACAGGCACCATTGCTTGGGAATCAGTCCTAATGGTGTAACCTGCTGCAAGAGCTGTATCTCGAAGTAAGATAGTACAGTTACGTAAGAACTTACCATAACAGTAGATCTTCGAGAACAGCTCTTGCAGCAGGTACCTTCCCGCCCACCATTCCCCCTTGGAGGAGGTATGGCTACCAAGTCTTTGGCAGGAGCTTAAGCTTAAGCTTTTTCTTCCGATGGCGGATCCTCGGTCTCCCCTTCTGATGTCATCCTGTGGCCGGGAATCTGGCGGGACCACCTCCTTATGTACTACGTCTGACGCCGGGGGCGGTCCCCGCTGAAGACTGCTAGCTAAAAGATTTCCTTGGGGTCCTGACGCCTGCCGGCTTCAGTCCTAATGGTGTAACCTGCTGCAAGAGCTGTTCTCGAAGATCTACTGTTACGGTAAGTTCTTACGTAACTGTACTTTCCTATGTAACTGTACTTTTCTGGTATTAGTTCCTATTATTTAATTGGTATCTATATAAGTAATACCCATAAATATTCATCATATACCTTAAATCGCATGGCTAACATTTCAATCTCCTCCCAAGCAACACCAATTCCTCCTCGCTTTTGCAGCCTTTGGCTGTGAAAGTGTTGGACTATAATAGAAGGACGTGCTCTTCTGTGCGTGCAGTATAAATAGGATTATCCTTATTGTGCACAGGTATTGATGTGCCATTCTGCCATTCCTGGTGTCTGGCTGATTTGCATTCTCAGTCCACATACAGTGTGTTTTACCATTCTGTCTCTAAATTAGTTTTTCTAGGGACGTGGACATGGTGCACCTATCCACACTTTGGCAGTCTTCCTTTCCCTTTAAGTTCAGCTGGAATGTCTTCAAGCTAAGCTCCTCCCACCTGGCTGGTATCCTCCTTGGCTCTGCCCTGTAATGTCGCATCTTCTTTTCTGCTGGAAGAGTCAGGTCTCTTCCTTAGCAGCTTCTGCACACAGGGTAGGCCCAGTTCTTAAAAAAAAAAAAAAAAAAACTTTGTCTTCAGGTGATTCTAACAAGTTTCTCGTAATGTATTTTGCTTAATTATGGAGCACAGTGATCAGAAAACTTGTCCCGGGTTCAAGCTGTGTGCCGCATACAACCAGAAGATGTAGTGCACTGACCCCCACGCTTCATGCATACGCTGTTTGGCAGCTCAGCACAGCTTGTAGGCTTGTGGCCTGTGCCGGTCCCTGCAGCTCTCATCTCTTGAGGACCATTATGACCACCTTTTGCTTGACCGCCAGACGGACAGGATCCACTGGTCCAGTCCAAAGACGCCTGCATTGCCATTTTGGCAGTGGGCTCAGCATTGCAGCTTGCCGCACTTGAAGAGGCAGCAGCACAGGCTGCAGTGAGCTCCTCCTCAGCTTCAGTGTTGCTCCCAGTGGGGGCCAGCATCGGGGCCTCGTTTATGAGTGCCTTACGTTGACATATGCCAGTTCCTTCAGATCCTTGGGGAGGGCTCTTCCTAAGGTGATAAATAAGCATACCAGTCGCATGTTGTGGGACA
The DNA here is from genome assembly GCA_016271365.2 of Neoceratodus forsteri. Taxonomy (NCBI): domain Eukaryota; kingdom Metazoa; phylum Chordata; order Ceratodontiformes; family Ceratodontidae; genus Neoceratodus; species Neoceratodus forsteri. The sequence continues at coordinate 434,244,634 of JADMNL010000024.1, read as the reverse complement.
GAAAACGGGCTCACACTTCCTGCTGCTGTGATTCTGTTTCTGGCTTGAGAGCTGTCGAGCAGTTGGCTTCAGCCAGTACTTCAGGGATCCCTGTTCAAGCCGCTAGCTTCATGGTGTCCTTGTCAGGCTTGTTGGCCGAGATGTGGGCAGACCAGCTGTCTCGACCCAGTTGACACATTGTCAGAAGAGGTCGAGGATGACTCACTCTTTCGGACTCCAGTCCTTCTGGCTCTCTCCTAGGAGGGACCAGCCAACCCAGCTATTTTCTCCCCCCACCCTGGGGATTTCTGGGGTTCTGTGACAGGAACTGGTCCATGTAGAATATACGGCCCGTTGCCCCACCTCTCCTCACCAGAGAGACACTCGTTAGTCAAGGTCCCGCTCAAAATCAAGGTCTTGGGGTTCTCGACATTCTAGATCTCAGCTGTCGACACTCCTGTTCCTCCTCATTTTCGTAAGGCTCTGCCACAGGTGTTGGCAGTGCTATGAGGAGCTCATGTGGCAACAGTGGATACTTGACCACACAGTCAACCCATACCTCTAACACCAGTGCAACCTTGGCCTCCTCCAATGCATCCCATTCCAGTCACCCCCCACCCTGCCTCAGCAGCCCTTCCATGGGGCCCCATCCAAGGCTGTTTGCCATGCCTCTGGTCTCCCCGGATGGCTGTCTGTGATCTCTCACTCGGACAAGTCCAGGGTGGTCCACGTGGAGTGAGGGTTGAAGGCGGTGTTCGAGGAGCCCTCAGACTCCGAGGGGTTCTCCATGCATTCTGCTCGGACCCCGAGCTTTTTTTTTTTAACTTTATTTTTATATTTTCTATATATCATTACAGTATACTTGAAGCATGTAGCGAAGTCCATGCAGACAATAAGACCATTGGAGAAACAGTTGATCCCCTACAATACAGGATATAAACATTGCATCCACTATATTTTGATACGTCATATGAGTGTCCCCTCTACTTACTAACAATAAAGATGCTAAATATGCCATGGGAAACAGCCCATGAGCTACATGGCTAGCTTAACATTATATGATTGTCCATCAGTGTTCAGCCTTATAAAAAGGAAACGAGTTCCAAAAGGGACTTAGGGTGTCATGTTGATACCTTAAGATGATATTACAGTTTCCAAAATTTTTAAACATTAAAGCAGCAGTACTGCCGAATCAGGAAGTGGATCTATCAAAATTCTGCATTTTGGCTGTAAGCATGCGGCCAAAGTTCCAGTTTCCATACCTGTAAATGTTTTTTCTCAGCCATTTTTAGTTTTTTAGATATTTGCAATTTATTTGAATTGTTGTAGCGCTACAACAAATACGGCGGCTAACTAATTTTCAACTGCGCTTTTTCTACAGATCATATCACGTCTTTTGACAATAGCAGAGGGACCCTCTGCCGACCGTTCCCGATGTCCCTGCAAGTCATTCACATGTGCAGTTGGCAGCAGAGGGGGTTCCAGTGCAACATACTTAGTGGCAGAAATGTAAACAAAAGCAGAGAATAACTGAGCAAATTACTCCGTGATAGTACAATGCCGGCGAGAAAGAGTACCAGGTATATCGTTGGCAAGGCACAGGGAATAAACTTTCAAAAAAGCGCAATTTTTTTTTCCGTAGTACTGCTGCTTTAAGCAGCAGAATCAACCAACATTCAAAATTAAACATTTAGATTCTAAATTGAGAATTTCTCATTTAAAGAGCCTCTCTCTCTTGTGATGTCTTATCTTTCCTATATATTTTAACTCCTTTAACAAATCTCTCCTTCATAGTAAATCCTTCCTAAATAAACCAAACTCAAGATGTTAACATGGATAGTGTGAGAAGTATCAACCCCCCTTACAACAACATCATAGTAGACTTGAAATAGCCCCTTTGAATTTAAACTTAAAAACGTTCCAAATAGGCAGAGGAAATTTTTTAACTTTATGAAAAGTTACTTTAGTGAAAAGCTAAGCATCTGTTTAACATATGAAGGGCATAATAAAACAGTCAAAGCTCAGAGTCACTTATCTGGAAATTCCAGAGGGAATCACAGCCAGGTTATTTACAGGTGCCCTCTATTCAGGTATTCACATTGGAGTCTTTGGATTCAGCAGCTTCTTCATGATGCCTGGCGGTTACAGCCCAACGCATAGCCCATTTCCCTGCATCGACCGGGTCCGAGTACAAAAAGACCTTCCCTTGCTGGGAAAATCATGGAATGCACTATCCTGGCATCTCTGTGTCCTCCTCACCCCATCGAAACGTTTGCACCTCTGACGAGCTGAATAACTGATTGGGGGGGAGAGTAGACATGCTGTGACTCCTGCATGATGGGGCTTGCCTTCAGGGCATATCTGAGGATCTGATCTTGGGAGCCCACTCCCGAGGTAACGATCATCAACGTCCTGGGTTCATCTGTTTTCTGGGAGCGTCTCCTGGGATTAATTCTGTAGGCTTTCTGTATGTCCAATAGTGTGTTGTCCCCTTCTAGAACAAACTTTCTAGGGACATGGATATGTTGTTCATCCACACTTATTGGCAGGTATCCTTGCCGCTTTAAATCTTGCCGGAAGGTCTTCAAGCTGGCTCCTCCCACCCACCCGGGTGGTATAACTCATGGCTCCGCCCCATGACGCCAGATCTTCCTTACCGCTTGGAAGCTCAGGTTCCCTCCTTAACGCTCTGCGTTTGAGACTGGTTCCTATTTCTCCATTTGCGAATTTCAAAGTATTTTTGCGAAAAGACTTTGATCTTGATCCCTGGCTCACGAGGACAAATTGACTCGGTTTCCGGAGATGCCCCTCGCGGGCAGAAGATGTCTCGGACGGATCCACACCCACGTGTGTTCACTGTTTAGGCCTTGAGCACGACCCGCAGGATTGCGACCTGTGTTTCATCTTTCTCGCCCTCGTCCTCGAAGACCGGCTGCCCGATTGCAACTGGGCCGTCCGAGAAGCGCTTCTCCTGTGAAGTCTCAGGCGGCCCGGTCGGCGGTGTCTGCTAGGCGGGGCTCGGGCGGATCAGCTCGAGCAGATGATCGCCCTCGAAGAGGAGGCGGCGCGGGCCGTATCTTCCTCGGCCGCGGCATTTATCCCGCTCTCTCTGGGTTCTTCCTACACAGCTTCCTTTAAGGAGTTTGTCTGTCCCTCTCCACTAAGGGAGAAGGGCCAACGTCTGCTGGACCTTTTTCTCGGTCCAAAAAGAGGGACAAAGGTAAATCCCTCCGTCGACGCTCTTGGGAGCGGGAAAGGTCCCCTCCCCGAGTCGTCGACCGTCGACTTCGGTCGACCGCTCGGCTTCGGCCACTGGCCTCACGGTGTCCCCGTCAGGTCAGTTGACCGAGACTCTCGCGACGAAGTCGAGATTTTTCTCGATCCGTTGGACGGGCTGTCGCCTATAGCAGCCGAGATTCCCCTCTCCCCGGTTCCCCCGGGAGGAGTTGAGGATCCCGTGGGCTTGCCTGTGCCTCCGGTTCCGGAGCCCTCGGATGAACCATCCGAGCCGAAGGGAGTGCCGGTTCCGGCGACACCTCCCGCACCGACCTCGGAAGAGCGAGGCTCGGTCTCGGACCTCTTGGCGGTCCAGCGATCCCGCCCGTCATGGGCGGTCTCGAGTCTCGGCACTGCGATGGCGGCGTCGCCGCTCGTCCTCGCCTCCTCGGACGAGGAGGCTTCGGCGTAGTTGGCCGACGGTACGAGGACCTTATGTGGCAACAGCTCCTCTTGACCGGGAATAAGCCGACGCGCCGCCCCCGGCCATTAAGTGGCTGTCACCGGAGCGGCCGACACAACCCCTCGACTTAACCGAGGAGCCTGTACCCAGGCCGGTTGTTCGGCCAAAACCAGCTGCTCCACCGATTCCGGTGGAACCTCCGCCTCCACAGCCACTAATTGGGGCTCCGACCAAGGATTCTCGGTCGGCTAAGGGTCTACCCCATCGGCTGTCGGTTACCCTCACTCCCGACCGACCTCGGCAGGTGAAGGGTGGCTCAGGCCAGAGGCAGCTCTTCGAGGACTCTTCCGAGTCCGAAGATGATTCCTCCTTTTTCTCCAAGCGACTGGACTTGGAGTCTTCAGGAGGTCAGTCAATGGACGATAGCCCGTCGTCCTTCCTAGGACTGCTTTGGCTCATCTCGAGTCCACCGGATGGAGCTCGAACCCGCTTCCAACGGGCCAGGTATCCTCACGGAGATTCTGGACCGAGGGATTCTCCAACGGAGGCCTTTCCGTGGCCGAGGCCATAGTGGGTCCGCCCTGGAGCTTTGGCAGCGCCTGCTTCCTGCCCTGCGCCGGCCAGGATGGCCAGGAAGTAGCGGTCCCTACCGTTCCCTGTCCGTTTTTCGAACACCCTCTGCTGAGGGGTTGGTTACCGACAGCGGCCGCGCCACCGGGCACCCAGGGATGTGGACAAACCTCCCGACAAGGAGTCCAAGAAATTGGATTATGTCGGGCTAAAAGTCTATGCTGCGTCTCTCGGCTCTCAATAGGCCAGTTCGACCGGCCCTCATGGCACATTTTTCTCATGCCCTGTTGGACTCCTGGATGAGGTCATCCCTCATCTCCCGCCGATCTGCAGACTACAGTCAAGCAGGTGCGGGACCAGGGCAGGCAGTGGCCAAACAGCAGCCCAGACTGCTTTGGATATTGGGGACTCGTACAGATCAGTGGCGGCCGCAGTGGCTATGTGTCATGGCTTGGCTGAGGATATCCACCTTTACTCGGATACCCAGCACAAGTTGGCGGATGTTCCCTTTTGGGACTGACCTCTTGCCCTGGGGTGGAAGGTCACCTGCAGAGGATCGAGAAGTCCAATGCTACCTTGGACTCGGTCTCTTCCGCTCAGAAGGACAAAGGCGCAAACCACAGCCTAAGCCCTTCGTCGCCTCTGGCGCCCCGGCGTCCGCCCAGCACGTCCAGGGCCAGCAGGCTCGGCCTGGCATCCCAAACCCAAGCCGCCGCTTCCTCTAACAGGAGGCAGGAGGTAAGGCCAGGAGGTCCCTCGGCGGTCCTCCTCCAAGCCTGCCCAGTGGCGGGCTGAGGTGTCGCCCCATCCCATCACCTTACCCTGGGTCCCCCTGGGGGACGGCTCTCCACACTCCGTTCCGCCTGGTCCGCTGTTACCATGGACAGGTGGGTTCTGGAGGTGGGAAGAGGCCTGCCTCTAGAATTCGAGCAGGCACCACCCTTCAGAGCCGACACTCGGGGCTCTGGTCCCCAGCTCACTGGCGGCTCGTCGAGCCGACATCGCCTCCTCCTCCAGAAGGAGGTGATAAGAGAGGTGCGGACCCTCCTTCAGACCCAGGTTTGTGTCCAGGTACTTCCTGGTTCGAAGCAGACGGGGGCTGGCGCCCCATTCTCGACCTGCGACCTAAACAAGTTCCTAAGGTCCTCGGACCTTCAGGATGGTCACTCAGGCTCAGATAATACCATCCCACTTGGGCAGTGTGGTTCTGCTCTCTTGGACTTGCGGGCCAGCGTTTTTCCGTCCCTATCCGTCCGCTCACCAGAGATTCCTTCGCTCCAGCGGAAGGATCCTTCGAGTTCCAAGCCATGCCCTTGGCTTGTCTCCAGCTCCCAGGGTCTTCACCAAATGCATGGCAGTGGTGACAGCATTCCTGCGGCGCCGAGGGGTCCGGGTGTACCCTTACCTGGACGACTGGCTGATAGCAGCTCCCTCCAGGAAGGAGGTGGAGTGGTCCAGAGATCTGGCCCTCCAGGTCTGCTCTCAACTGGGCCTCCTTATCAACGAGGCCAAGTCGGAACTCGAGCCGAAGCAGGTGATTCTGTTCATCGGGGCGCAGCTCGACTCTCTTCGAGCCAGAGCGCGGCTCCCGGCGGACAGGGCCGAGGTTCTTTCCTCCTTTGCCCGATCATTTCTGGTTGGGCAATTGCGCCCTGCCCGGGACTTCCTGCGCCTCCTGGGTCTCATGGCGGCCTGCACCAGCGTGGTCCGTTGGGCCCGCTGGAACATGCGTCCCTTCAATGGGGACTGGCCAGCCAGTGGTCAGCGCTGCGATCCTTTGGACCAGCTTGTGTCGGTGACACAGGGATGTGGAATCTCTCCAGTGGTGGACCGTTCCAGATCATTTGCAGGAGGCATCCGTTAAGTCCGCCCGAGCGGCGGTCCTCTATCGACCGATGCCTCTCTGATGGGTTGGGGTGCCCATCTGGGGAACACTGACTCACGGCCTCTGGTCCCCGCGGGAGTCCCGATGCCACATCAACCTGCTGGAGCTCCGAGCAGTCCGCCTAGCTCTCACCGCCTTTGCTCCGTTCCTCCGGGGTCAAGTGGTCCGAGTCCAGACGGACAATACCACGAACATGTACTGTCTAAACCGCCAGGGCAGGACGCGCTCCATGCTTCTATGCAAGGAAGCTCTCCGCATTTGGTCACTCGTGCGCAGCCTGGAGGTGGGTCTCCTAGCCATTCATGTGGCAGGAGCCTCCAACACCCTGGCCGATGCCCTGAGCCGGATAGGGGCTGCATCCCACGAGTGGTCTCTCCTGCCGGAGGTAGTACAGCATCTGTTCTCCCATTGGAGCACACCTCAGGTGGACCTGTTTGCCTCCAGGGAGAACTCGAAGCTGAGACTGTTCCATGCCGGCCCCCCTCAGCAGGGCTCGCTGCAGGGGGATGCCTTCTCGAGGCAGTGGACCCCGGGCCTCTTTTACGCCTTTCCCCCATTTCCCTTGATCCACAAGGTGCTTCTCAAGGCGAGGAGGGACAAGGCGCAGGTGATTCTGATAGCCCCAGACTGGCCTCGCCAGTTCTGGTACCCAGATCTCCTCAGTCTCAGCTCCAGGACTCCGTGGCGGCTTCCAGCTCGCCCGGACCTGCTCTCAGTCAGTCAGGGGAAGGTGTTCCATCTGGACCTTCAATCCCTGCACCTGACGGCCTGTTTCCTGATCGGCTAGAGTTCCAGGCCTTGGGTCTTTCCGATGAGGTCCTCAATGTAGTTGAGGCGTCCCGTAGAGTCGACCAGAAAATGCTATGCCTTCAAATGGAAAAGGTTTTCCATTTGGTGTCAGAACAAGGGCTTGGACCCTTCCTCCTGTTCCTTGGCAAGCATCTTGGACTATTTATGGTCCTTTCTAATCAGGAGCTTAGGTCGGCGACCCTAAGGGTGCACCTGGCAGCCATCTCTGCTTACGGGCGCGGGCGGGAAGCAGTCGGTGGCGCAGGAGAAGGTGGTCGGCGCTTTTCAAGGCCTTGATCACATATCCTCGATGCGTGAACCTCCACCTCCCGTGGGATCTACTGCTGGTACTGGCAAAGCTCATGGGCAAGCCATTGAACCTATGCACAGGTGTGCTCTCTCACCTGTTGTGGAAGACCGCCTTCTTGGTGGCTATCACGTCAGCCAGAAGGATGGAGAGCTCCAGGCGCTTTCCATAGAGTCTCCTTACCTGGTCTTCCACAGGGACAAGGTTGTCCTGCCCCCACCGAAATTCCTTCAGAAGGTGGTGTGAGTTTCACTTAACCAGGTGTTGACTCTGCGGTGTTCTACCCCAATCACACTCGGAGGCCGAATAGGCTCCATACTTTGGACCCTAGAGAGCTCGCCTATTACAAGAGCGCACGGCTGAAATTCGGGGAGAGGTTGCCAGCTGTTTGTCACCCTACGCTGAAGCCGCATCTGGCAAACCTGCAGCAAGCGGACGATAGGCAGGTGGGTCACCTCCTGCATAGATCTCTGCTATAAGTTGGCGGGCATGGAGCCTCCCAGAGGATAAGAGCTCATTCTACCCGCCATACTGCTGCAGCGGTGGCTGCTTCCAGGGGCGTCCCTATCCAGGAAATCTGCAGGGCTGCTACCTGGAAGTCAGCAAACACCTTCATTACCATTACCACATCGACCTTGAGTCACGCCGGGATGCTGGTTTTGGGGCCTCTGTTCTCAGTCTCTTTCCCAAGTAAGTATTGGGGTGTGCGTTTGCCTCCTCCTCCCGGAGAACTGCTAGGAGTCTGCCAATAAGTGTGGATGAACAACATATCCATGTTCCTAGAAATACAGGTTACTCACCTGTAACAGGAGTTCTAGGAATGGTATATGTTCATCCTACTGTTTCCAACCCGGCCTTTAGCCTGTAGCTTCCAGCGGGCCAGATCTGGCGCATGGGGCGGAGCGAGTTATACCACCCGGGTGGGTGGGAGGAACCAGCTTGAAGACCTTCCGGCAAGATTTAAAGCGGCAAGGATACCTGCCAATAAGTGTGGATGAACAACATATACCATTCCTAGAACTCCTGTTACAGGTGAGTAACCTGTATTTTCTAATAGCCACTCTTGTAAATACATGATGGGATGATCTCCCTCGCTGCCTTCTGGAAAGCCTAAGATCTGAACGTTCCCAGAGCGGGCCTGATTTTCTAAGGCCTCTAGGCATGCCCGCAGATGTTGGTTTTCCTTCACCACGAGGGCGTTGGTAGTTGTGTTGGAATCCGTTTGCCATTGGACATCATGGAGCTCTTTTTTAAGGCCATCCGCAGCTGTTTCCACGACTAAAACCCGACTGTTGAAGTCATCAACCTTTTGATTGAGGGTGAAGACTGAAGCAATGAGATTTTGAAGCTTATGCCCCAAAGAAGCAATAGTTTCTTGCTATCTGGTTTCCACGTTGGCCTGCTGTGTAGGTTGCAATCACAAGGCCCCACCAGATCCTTTGCCTCTATCCACTCCAGCTTGTGGCTTTTCTTTTTCCGGGTTGCCCATTTTAGTATATCAAAGGCGCCCAATCTGATGGTGTCACTGAAATTGACTTTACTCGATGTTAAATTGCGATTTTAGGGCTAAATAAAGGAGAATTCTCAGGAGCTCTGTAAACTGCTGCTTCTGTGCTCTGGCTCCACAGTGCCCCCAGCTGGACCCAAGGTTTGATCGGAAGTCGACTGAAGAGCTCACCACCGAGCATGGGCCAGTGTCCTTTAGGGCCTTGCTCCTTATCATGTCGGAGTCCGTGGGGATTTCCTTGGAGCTGGCCCAAAAGTGGTCTGGATACCCCCTCACAGAGATCCTCAACAAGGATGACTCCCCAGGAGGTTGCCTTCCCAGTAGCAGAAACCATTCTGGGTCCCACTTTGGAGATTTGGCAGCATCCAGCCTCTTACCCAGCACCCTTCACCCATCTAGTCCACAAGTATGCAGTTCCAACCGGCTCCCTTCCCAGGTTCTCCGACCACCCCTCGGCTGAGGGGCTGGTGTTGGACTCTTATGGCCCAAAAGTACACAATCTCTATGGATTCCTTGTCTGGTTTCACCGAGCACCCTTTGACCAAGGGTCTGGTGACCAACTCAGTCTTTCAGCGTACTGGCAATGTCAGAAACATGGACAAGCCTCCCGACAAGGAATCCAAGAAATTGAATCACATGTCCAAAAAAGGTCTATGTGGCCTCTGCACTTGGCCTTCAGCAGGTGAGTTCTGCCCTTTTGATGGTCCACTTCGCTCAAGCCCTTCTTAGCACTCTAGATGAGGTGCTTCCTCAGCTCCCTGCTGACTTGCAGACCACGGTTAAGCAAGTCTGGGACCAGGGCCGAGCAGTGGCTAAACAGTAGCTCCAGATGGCTATGGACATTTGCAGTTCCTGTGCCCGGTCTGTGGCTGCTGTGGTGGTAATGTGCTGCAGGGCTTGGCTGCTGATTTCTACCTTTACAGCAGACACCCAGCACAAGTTGGCGGATGTCCCCTTCTTGGGCACTGACCTGTTCGGGCCGGGGGTGGAATGACACTTCACTCGAATTGAGAAGTCCAGTGCCAACCTGGACTCTTTTCACCTGCACCCAGAAGGATATCGGAGGCTTGAAGCTTCAGAGGAAGAAGCCCTTTTGGCCCCTTTCTGCCCCTGCGGCCAAGCTGTCCTGTCTCTTCCCCTTCCCCCAAGCTGGGCAGCAGACACAGGCTTGACATCCTCAACTGAAGTCAGTTGCTTCAGTCATCCACAGACCGGGGGGGGGGTTGTGGTCCCACTGCTTCCTCAGTTGGTCCCTTCTCCAAGTTTGTCCAGTGACAGGATGGGGGGGTGCTTCCCCCATGCCCATCCTGTCTCCCCTGTCGGGGGGGGGGGCTCTGCTACTTCCTTTCCACCTGGTCCACTGTCACCACGGACAGGTGGGTCCTTGAAGTGGTCGGCCAGAATCTGCTTCTGGAGTTTGAGGCTTAACCGCTGTCGTTGAGGCACAGGTCAGGAAACGTAGGAAAACCAAGAGCAGTTCTAAAATCGCTACGAGTTTTATTATTAGTAATAGTAAAATAAAATAAAAATTGTTAAGTACTGTATAACTATTTACAAAGGCAATATAAACAGAGAAAGTCCATCTGGGTTGTTTCTCAATTTCCAGTCTGTCTCTGTGTGTCTCTTGCAAGAATTTGTAGCTCTGTTTTTATAAGTCTTTGCAATCCCCACTCGTTAAGAAAACAGCATGCTTCTCACATAGTGTTCTTGTAAGTTTCAACAAGTGCAGCAAAAAGAACATTGTGACCCAGAACTGACCTCTTGCTTATATTATAGCTTCTCAGCGAGTTTGCAAACAGGTTAACCCCTCAAGTTCCAGACAGCTTTTTGCAATCATTTCAACCGTAAAACTATATACATTTCTAAACAAATGGATCACAGTATCAGTTCCATTTCCACATAATGATTCACATATATTTCCATACCAGCAGATATGCGGGGGGACAGAACAGCAAGTGAGGACAGAGGGGACAGCAAGAGGCAGAGAACTGCAAGACCGTCAGGGTAATCAAGTCCTAGGTCTCACAAGAAAAATTGGTTGTGCAACCAGACAGAGAAGAGACATAAAATGAGAGAATAGAACAGATCATTGCATTTAACATTTACAGTTCTGTGCATATGCAGCATAGCAAACAGAAATTTAAGCTCACACTTTTTTTTTCAACTTTCAGAATTCTCATTTCCTGATCCATATCTAGACAGAAAATCAGCATTGACATTCTCTTTTCCAGATTTGTGCATCACTTTAAATGTAAATGGCTGTAGTTCCAGGTACCACCGTGTGATTCTAGAATTTTTATCCTTCATTTGGTTATGCCAACAGAGAGAATTGTGATCTGTTACAAGCACAAAGTCAACTCCTAGTAAGTAAAACTTAAGGGACTCCATGGCCCACTTTGCTGCAAGGCATTCCTTTTCAATAGTGGAGTACCTTTTCTCTCTGTCGTGCAACTTCCTACTTATGTACAGAACAGGATGTTCTTTCCCATCTATATGCTAACTCAAGACTGCACTTAGGCCTACCTCTGATGCATCTGTCTGTAACAGAAATTGTTTCTCAAAGTCTGAGCTTCTTAAAACAGGGGCTGAACATAATGCAGCCTTAATGGCTCGAAAAGCTTAGTCACACTGGGGTCCATTTAACCTTATTCAGGTACTGTTTCTTTGTGAGTTCAGTGAGGGGAGTAGCTAACTGGGCAAAGTTGGGAACTAATCTCCGATAATAACCAGCCAGCCCTAAAAATGACTTGACATGTTTCTTGGTTTTGGGGACAGGCCTGTTAGCTGCAGCTTCCATCTTGGAAACCTCTGGCTTGACTTCTCCATATTCCAAAACATAGCCCAGATATCTGGTTTCCTGCATGCCCAGTGCACACTTGGTAGGATTGTCAGACCTGCCTTTTTGATTGATTGGATGACTGCTCGTAGGTGTTCCAGGTGTTTTTTCCAGTCTGGATCATACACCACAACATCATCCAGGTATGCAGCACAATAACCAATGTGAGGGGATATAATTACATCCATGTAATGCTGGAATGTAGCGGGAGTGCCATGTAAACCAAAGGACATGGTGGTGAACTGATACAGCCCTGTAGGAGTGGCAAATGCAGTTTTGTCTCTGGATTCTTTAGGGGGATTTGTCAGTAACCCTTGTTGAGATCAAGGGTACTGATATACGTGGCACTCCCTAGTCTGTCCACCAAATCATCTATTCTGGGCATAGGATAACTGTCAAATTCTGACACTTGATTAAGTTTCCTAAAGTCAAGGCAGATTCTTACACCCCCTTCTTTTTTGTTTACAATCACCATTGGTGATGACCAAGCACTTCTCAACTCTTCTATGATACCCAGTTCTTTCATATTTTGTATTTCCTTTACCACGTCTGTTCTTAACCGCTCTGGTAATCTGTATGTCTTTTGTCTTAATAGGGTGAGCATTCTTTGTCTCTGTAACGTGCTCGACCCCTTTTGCTCGGCCTGGTATTGTGGTAAAAGTACTATTAAATGTCTTTAGCAAGTTACAGATTTCTGCGGTTTGTTCAGCAGTTTTGGACCAAATGTTTTTTATCAAAAAACATATCTTTTGATAAAGGATGTTTGGTCCGAAACGTATTAAAACGTGCCACAGCACTGGCACTTTAATAAACTATGGCACTTTGTTTGACTCCAGTGAACAGTGTCATATTTTGGTGGTGGTGAGTGTGGGATTTTTGTGATTTGGTTTGTCTCCAGGTACTTCCTGGTCCCAAAGTGGACGAGGGGCTAGCACCATATCTTTGATCTGCACGACCCGAACAAGTTGTTTCAGTCACGCACCTTCAACATGGTCACTCTGTCTGAGATCATTCCATCCCTGGAGCAGAACATGTGGTTCTGCTCTCTGGATCTTCGGGATACGTTCTTCCATGTTCCCATCAATCGGTTCCATACGTAGGGGAGCCTCTATGAGTTCCTGGCCATGCCCTTCGGTCTTTCCTTGGCTCCCAGGGCCTTCACCAAGTGCATTCCAGTGGTAGCAGCCTACCTGAGATGCTGAGGGGTCCGGGTGTACCCCTACCTGAATGATTGACTGCTAGCAGGTCCTTCCAGGGAGGAAGTGGAGTGGTCCAGGGATCTGGCCCTCCAGACCTGCACTTCCCTTCCCATGGCCTCCTGGTTAATGAGACCAAATCGGAGTTTATACCTTTGCAAGTGATGCTCTTCATCGGGGCAGAGCTCGACTCTTGCAGAACCAGAGCTCAGCTCCCGGCGGACCGGTTGAAGGCTTTCTCCTCCTTTGACCGATCAAATTCAGATTGGGCAGTTGCACCCTGCTCGTGATTTCCTGCACCTCCTGGGATTCGTGGTGGCTTGCACTAGTGTTGTCCATTGGACCCAGTAGAGAATGTGCTCTCTGCAGTGAGAGTTAGCCCATCAGTGGTCTCAGCACAGGTAGCACTTCGACCAGCAAGTCACTGTGACCCAGTTGATGTAGGACCCCCTCCAGTGGTGGTTAGTCCTGGAACATCTGCAGGAATGAATCCCATTTGTCTGCCCAGAGCCGACGGTAAACATCACAACCGATGCCTCCCTGATGGCCTGGGGTGCCCACCTGGGGAAGCAGAGTCCATGAATACCTCAACAAACAGGGTGGGACGCACTTCCTTCCTCTGTGCAGGGAAGCTCTCTGCATCTGGACCCTCATGCTCAGCCTGAACATGGGACGCACTCCCTTCCTCTGTGCAGGGAAGCTCTCTGCATCTGAACCCTCATGCTCAGCCTGAACGCCTGTCGTCTGGCCATCCATGTGGTCGGCGTATCCAGCCATCTGGCAGCCATCCTCACCTGGATGGGTGAGGCGTCCGACGAGTGATTTCTCCATCAGGAGGTAATGCAGAGGCTGTTCTCTGAGTGGGACACCCCTCTGGTGGATCTGTTTGCCTCAAGGGAGAACACAAAGCTAATGCTGTATTGTGCCCGCACCACTCAACAGGGAACACTGCAGGGTGATGCCTTCTCGAGGCCCTGGACCCCGGCCCTCATGTATGCCTTCCCTCCATTCCCCCCTCCCCAATTGTTTAACCAGGAGTGGCACACTAAGCCGAAAGCTTGTTTACAGGTGTGACCTGGGAGCACAGGGAAGTTAAGCAACTTGCTCAGGGTCACACAGTATGCAAGTGGGGCCTGTGGGATTCAAACCCAGGTCTCCAGATTTGCAACTCAGAGCCTTAAACCACTGCACTATACTGCCTCCATTTCCACTGATCCACAAAGTGCTGCTCAGGGCCAGGAGGGACAAGGCATGGATGGTCCTGGTGGCTCCAGACTGGCCCTGCCAGTTCAGGTACCCCAATCTCCTCTGCCTCAGCTGCAGACTCCCATGGCATTTTCCTCTATGCCTGGACCAGCTGTCTTGCAGTCAGGGGAAGGTACTCCATCTCGACCTTTTATCCCTGCACCTGACGGCCAGGTTCTTGAGAGGCTAGAGTTCCATACTTTGGGTCTCTCCGAAGATGTCCTCACTGTGGTTGAGGCTTCTTGAAAGGAGTCGACCGGAAAATACCATGCCTTCACATAGAAGAAGTTTTCCATTTGGTACCAGGGCAAGGGGCTTGACCCCTTATCTTGCCCGGTGGCTAGCAGTCTTGACAACCTTTGGTCCCTCTCTGTCGGACCTTTGGTCGACGACTCTTAACCCTTTGAGAACTGAATATGTGTGAACGTATATAGATTCTGGACGTGTATATACGTCCACAGTCTTCTTAAGATGCACTTGGCAGTCATCTCTGCATACCGGGCATGGGCTGGTATGCTGTCAGTGGTGCAGGAGAAGGTGATCTGATGCTTTTTTAAAGGCCTTGACCACGTTCCCCCTCTAGTACATGAACCACCACCACCTTGGGACTTGTTGCTGGTGTTGGCATAACTCGTGGGCAAGCCATTCAAACCAATAAACAGGTGTGACATGTCACACCTGTCATGGAAGACAGCCTTCTTGGTGGCTATCACATCAGCCAGAAGGATCCGTGAGCTCCAGGTCATCTTGGTGGAGACTCCTTGCTTGGTCTTCCACAAGGACAAGGTTGTCCTTCGCCCCAACCTGAAGATCCTCCCGAAGGTTGTCTCTGAGTTTCACCTTAACCAGGTGATCAGTCTCCCAGTGTATTTCACCAGCCACACCTCAAGAGGCCAAGCACGGGCTCCATACTTTGGACCTGCGGCGAGTGCTTGCCTATCATAAGGAGCACACGTCTGGATTTCAAGGGAGTGGTTTGCCAGCTCTTTGTCACCTGCACTGAAGTTGCACATAGTAAACTGGCAGCTAAGTGGATGATTGGCAGGTGGGCTGTACTCTGCATCAACCTCTGCTATGGGTTGGCAGGTAGGGAGCCTCCCATAGGGCTAAGGGCTTATTCCACCCATAATACCGCTGCCTCAGTGGCTGCTTCCAGGGATGTCCCTATCCAGGAAATCTGCAGAGCTGCACCTTCATTTCCCACGACCACATCTACCTTGAGTTACGCCGGGGTGCTGGTTTTGGGGCCTCTGTTCCTTAAGTAAGGTGTGTGTACCTTACCCCCACCTCTCTGGAGAACTGCTAGGAGTCTGCCAGAAGTGTGAATCAGTACATCATATCCACGTCCCTAGAAAAACAGGTTACTCACCTGTAACAGTAGATCTTCTACGGAATGGCCTGTTGCAGTAGGTTATTACTCCTGGGAGGTTCCAGCAGAGGGCACTGTCACACAGCAGTTTCTTCTAGCAGTATTCACCGATGATATCACCTTCCTGCTCCCTATATAAGATTGGGCGGCCCTTGGGTCCTCTGTTCATTTTCCCACCGTCTTCAGCTCGCACAGCATCTAGAACAACTTCTGAAAGCAGCATCGAGGATTCTACCAAGACAGGGGGCTCATCCAACAAGAGCTCCCCATCTATGGATCTACATTTCTGGACTCACACAAAGCAGGAGTACCCCTCTTCACCCTCTATGTCTTTCTTCCTCATCAACGGCCTCCATACCATCTATGATGCGTCTTTCTGTTGACGGCTTATAACCATCACCTTCCTCAACGATGGCTACCACCATCGACGATGTATCCATTCTCTCATCGACGGCTTCCACCATTGATGATGCATCCATTCTCTCGTCGCTGGCTTCCACTGTCAACGATGCCTCTATACTTCTATCGATGGCTTCCACCATCGGCGCTGCATCCATTTTCTTATAGTCTGCTTTCATCGTCAATGATGCATCCATTCTTTCATCGATGGCTTCCACTGTCAACGATGCATCCATTCTCTCATCAGCAGGTACCACCGTTGACGATGCATCCATTCTCTCATCAGCAGCTACCACCGTTGACGATGCATCCATTCTCTCATCGACGGCTTCCACCGTCAACGATGCATCTATACTCTCATTGACGGTTTATAACCATTCACATTCTTTCATCGCCGGTTACCACCGTCGCTGATGCATCTCTCTTAACCATCAATGATGCATCCTTCATGCTCGTCGACGGCTGTTCCCTGTTGACGCTGCCTCATTTTTTTGCCTGCTAATTAAGGGGATGTTTGTACTCCCTCATCAATGACTCCATAACCCTTTGGATCCTTTTACAGTTACCGAGCAGGATGAGGCCTTCCATCATCCTTGGTCCTTCGCGTCTTGTGGACAGCCACTGTTTCCGGTGTCCCTCCACCCTTATATGCATCCCTAGTAAATGGGGCTTCATAATGCAACAGAAAGCTCATGCCATGCTTTACCCCTCCACCCTCTTGGATGGACACTCACAGGGGTCAGGCGGACAGAGATCAGGACCCTGGTTTTCATTTTCTACGGACAAGACCTGCCCAGGCTACACCCCCCCCCAAAAAAAAACCTTTCCTCAGAAGGAAACCTGGATGTCTTCACTGTAGTACGGCATGTGTTGCATGCCTTCCAGCATTCCCTGTCCTCTAATCCTAAGGGTAGGGCGACCATCCACGAGCTCCTTCTCTCCCGCTCCGGAACTTTATGATGACCGGATCCGTTCCCACCCTGGTCACTATATTTTATGTGGAAGACTGTGCTTCAGATCTACATGACCTCCAGGTGCACCCTCACCAGGGACCTTAGTCTTGTCGATATCCAGAGACTGGCAATCCTTCCTCAGGCTCCCTTTTTTGGATATATTATTCTTGCATGGGGGTTTGCCGGCTTTCCACAGCAGCCCTCGTGATGATCCTTCATTCTACGAAATGATGATACCAATATAGCAGAGTCATAGAATTTCTATCAAGATCTACTTTCATCTGTTAGAGGAGCCTGTTTTGGTGGTTTCCCCACTCATTACAAACGTATGTATAGGCCATGCTGGCTGCCTTGCTGCACCTCAGCCTTCCGCTATCTCAGCTGTTCCACACAATAAGGTGGATCATACGTACTCTGCTCCTCTGGTTCCTCCCTTCCTTCACTGCTTCCTGGAAGTGGACTCGGTTCTACCGCTCATCATCACATGGGCTCCCTACCACCCCCATAAAGAATCCCAAAGGCTTGATATTCTGGAGACACTGACGTTTTTTTCTTCAGTTCCATGAATATCAGAATTCTACTCTATATGGGTCATCTGCTTAATATATTTCCATACCCTTGGGTCATCTGCCACTGAGCTTATTACAGTCGTCTCCCTCTTTCACTTGCATGGGGAGTGCTCATTGGCTACTATATTAGTACTGCTACTTCCCGTCACCTACCAGGTCGGATCTGATGCTGCCGATACCTAGACCCACCTGTCAGCCATGGACATTTCTTTGCAACGACATACCTGGCTCCACTTTGCAGGACTTATGCCTAATGTGAAACATGCACTACCTCAAGGCCCATTTTCTCGAGACCAGGTTCTCGGGCTAGGTACTCAGATTTTACTAGTTGAGTTACAAGCATCAGGCAGCACTCTACATATGGTTCCAGGCATGTCCCATACTCCACATACCACCTGCCGTACTCTATTCTGTTCTTACTAGACAACCATTACTGCCGGCTTTGGAGGTTGTACTCAACTCACATGAGGCAACACCTCTGCCGCCCGCCCCACCCTCCCAGGGGGAGCCGGACAGCCCCACGCCTAGTCACTCACTAGGGGTGTCTTTCTCCCACCGTCCTTGACCCAGCTTCAGAGGTTGTGGGTGTCTGTTTGCGCCCATTTATGAGCAGGGCACAAGATCATCTCACTGAATGGGTACTCTGGGTTATACAGAGGGGTTATACTCTGGATTTTCTTTCCTGGCCCACCCTCGTCCTCCCCATCATATTTATTATCCCTCAGATCATATATCTATCCTTTCAGAGGGTTTGAGGGCTCTACTGGTGCAGCACAACGTTTTCCCAGTATCCCCTCCCATGGGGTTCTACTCCCACTTCTTTCAGGTACCCAGCCGACTTGGTGATCTCATCTGATACAGGATCTCACCACTGTGAGCCTTTCTATCCAGTACGGACAATGTTGCATGATGTCCTTGATACCCCTCATGCCTCTACCAGACATGGTAAGATTAACTTTAAACCCTAATATGAAGGGTGGCTACCTTCCTGCTCATTGTGGGTTTTTTCCTCTCTTATCTGCTGGCTACTGCTATCAGTTTCAGTTACTCCAGTTCGGCCTTTCCTCGGCACTGAGTGTGCTCACCACATACCTGGAGGCAGTTGTATCAGCTTTAAGAGGCACAGTCCATTAGCCATTGTCCACCCTGACTGGCTCTGTCTCCAATACATTGGAGCCGTCCTAGATACAATCTCAGCCAGAACTCTCCAGCCTGCCACACCTTTGTCTCTGACATTATGCTTACAGACTTAGAATGCGGTCGAAGCTAGACAACTGCTTTGCCTTCGGTGTCCTATGGTTGATGCCATCCCTACAGAGGCTCTCGCCCTTCTTCATTTGAGACTTCTTCAGTGAGTCCTCTGGAATTAGTAGTTTCATGGACCAGGAAAAATGTGAAGGCAAATTCAGTGTCACTCCCTCTAACGGGATGGTAAATAGAACAGACCAATTTATGACAGGAATGCCTGTTCTGTCCCTCCCCACCACACAGTCCTCCACCATGGTTGCTTCTCTGATGGGATGGAACACATACCTGGGTCCTTGATGGACGGAGGGTGTGTGCACCCCGTCTTTTTTTCGACCTCCCAGATCTGAAGCCATTCCATTTAGCCATCCAGCATTTCAACCTCTTATGGCACTGGACCATTGCTGAGCCAATCAGACAACACTACATTGGTGTTCTGCTTCAACAAGCAAGGAGGTGCTACAATCTTCAACCTCTTGACAGTGCATTAAAGAACCCTGTTACATCCCAACCTGATGGTTCTATGCCTTCTTGCTGGGCCCCTGCTGGACACTTTCCTAAATAGTCTACCAGTGTCCTCGCCTGTTGCCTATCTCTCCTGGCCTCCCATATGCCAGCGTTCTGTGCGACATACCCTTCCAGATGGAAACACTTTTCCCATGGTCTACCTTTCGATCTTTGTCCCATTACTCCTGTCCACTGCTGAAGGTTCTGGACTACCTGGCCTCACTATCTGAGTCCAGTTTATGTTATTATTCCTAATAGTAACACCACTCTGCCGCCATCTCGGCCTTCTATGGCCCAGCCTGCATGGCGTGTTACTATACCAACATCATCACCCAGAGGAGGGCAACCAAAATGGTGCAGGGTCTGCACCAGAAGACATATGAAGAACGACTAAAGGAGCTTAATATGTATACCCTTGAAGGGAGAGAGGGAACATGATAGAAACTTTCAAGTACCTCAAGGGAATCAACAAAGTCCAAGAGGGTAGCATCTTTCAGAAAAAGAGATGTGCAAGAACAAGGGGGCACAATTTGAAGATGGGGCGGCTCAGAGGTAATGTGAGGAAGTATGTTTTTCACGGAGAGAGTTCTGATGCATGAAACAGCCTCCCTGAGGAGGTCGTGGAGTCAAGAACAGTGGGGGAATTCAAGAATGCATGGGACAGACATAAGGCAGTCCTAGTGGGGGGTAAGAGGAAGTAAGCTGTTGGTTAACTAGGATCAGCAGCTTATCTGTTAGGTAGGAAAATGGGCAGACTAGGTTGGCCAAGCGGTCCTTATCTGCCGTTAAATTCTATGTTTCTATCTTGCTACAATGTTTTTTTTTTTTAATATATACTTACTGTTTCTCGCTCTCCCCTTCCTCACTGCTCCAGAAACCTCTCTTCAGGGATCGAGGCGCTTGTCTCATAGTCCTGCCCGGGTACCTCCATTCCGTGCCAGTGGCCTGCCCCCATCCTGCTCAGGTTTACCCCGGGCGGGAGGAAAGGGTCTCCCTCACCTCTCCACACCTCAAGTGTGAGTCTGGAGGTCAGCTGGCCCCATCTCAAGAGCCCGGTTATGGGTTTTCTCGGGACGACCGGGTCCCATCTACTGGAACCTGGGACAGGGTATTTCCATTTTTCTGGTCCCAGCCCTCGAGGCACCCGCACACTGGGGAAGCCTAGGGGCTAAGCATGTCGTGATGCGCTTGTTGTTCCGGCTTCCGGCAAGTGCCTCCTCACCCTTATTTGCAAGCTACCTTCGCTGCACCTCCATCTGTGGTCACCCAGGTGGCGGTATAGCAGCGAGACTTGCATCCCACCCCACCTGGAGGAGGAGAGCAGCCTTTCGGCGCTCAGTCCTCCTTCCCCTGGCCGGCCTCAGCGGCCCGAGGAGTCCGCTTCCCAAACCCAGGTCGCTCGCCAGCCGGTAGCTCCTGCCGCCATGCTCGTGGGCTGACACTTAAGTGATGTTTTGACAAGTCTGTTACATGTCAAACTTTCTATTAACCAACCCACTCCTAAACTGTGGGCTCTCCATTTCGGCTTCTGAGCCCCCCGAGCCAGCAACCACTTGTGACCACCATTTCCGTTTCTGGAACACGCTGTTCCTTGTAACTATCTCTTCAGCGCGAGGTATTTCCGCACTTCCGAGACTCGTGTGGGAAACCTTACATGATTTTACTCAAGGCCCGAGTGGTCCTTCGTACACCCTAACTTCCTTCCTGATAGGGCTCTCCGAACATACTTTACATCTCTCCTTGGAGTTTCCAGTTTACCAGCCTGCCTACTCCACTTGTGGTACACATCTATTACATATTCTAGATGTCCATCATATACTATGATATTACACTAATCGTACTCTGTTGATTAGGACGATGTCTCCATTATTCATCACCTTTGCCTCTGGCACAATGGGGCTTCCTGTTACTACACAAATCCCTTCTACAATGGTTGGCGAATTGTATTACCTTTTGATACGACAAGGACAACAGGACTGTACCTGGCCTGTCCAGGATCGCTGGAACTACAGCCATGGCCACTACTGCAGCTTGCTTTACAGGAGCCTCCATTTCAGATATCTGCAATGCCGCTGTCGGATCCATGATCCATACTTTACAATGCACTGCAATTTGGGCCTTGCTCATGCCATAGGATGGCCTTTGTCTGTGCAAGCCTACCAGGTCTCTTATCATATTTGTCCTCCCTTTTGGAGAGGTACCCCAGGGGTGTCACATCAGGATAAGGATAAAAAGGCCAGTAAGGTGAAGGGGACGGATGATGCTATCTCCGCCGAAAGGGTGTGGTTAGCCCTCAAAGCCCTAAGGAAAGACAAATCTCCTGGGCCGGATGGCATTCATCCGAGAGTACTATGGGAATTGGCGGACATACTGGCTGCACCCCTGGCGGAGCTCTTCAACAGGTCGCTTGAGACAGAGAGGGTACCTAGGGATTGGCGAGAGGCACATGTGGTGCCAATCCATAAAAGGGGGTCAAGGGAAGTACCAGGTAACTATAGACCCATCAGTTTGACCTCGGTGGTGGGAAAATTAATGGAGAGTACACTAAAGAAACGATTGGGGGTGTACTTGGAGGAGGTGGGAGGTCTGGATAGTCGGCAACATGGATTTGTGCCAGGTAGATCATGTCAAACAAATCTTGTGGAGTTGTACGAATGGGTAACATCAGAACTGGACAGGGGAAAGCCTGTAGATGTATTATTCTTGGACTTCAGCAAGACGTTTGACTCTGTCCCCCACAATGGACTGGTGGAGAAACTGATGAGGTTGAGAGTAGGCCCTTTGATGGTCAGATGGATTGAAAACTGGCTAGCTGGACGCACCCAGAGAGTAGTGGTCGGTGGGGAGCTCTCGAACCCTAGAGAGGTTGGTAGTGGGGTACTGCAGGGCTCGGTCCTGGGTCCGATCCTGTTTAATGCATACCTGTCGGACATCAGGGAGGGTATAGGGTGTGAAATGAGTCTCTTCACTGATGACTCCAAGATGGGAGAAGAGGGGAGGTTGGCTCTGCAAGGGGACCTGGACACCCTGGAAAGCTGGGCTCACACATGGAAATTAAATTTCAGTATCACCAAGTGCAGGGTGTTACATCCTGGGTGGGGAAACCCTAAACACAGGTACACCCTGGGAGGGGAGGCACTGGAGGCCTCAGTGGGGAAAAAGACCTAGGGGTCATGGTGGATGCATGTATGAATAACTCTGAGCAGTGCAGGAGAGCGGCTAGCAAGGCAAACAGGATGTTGGGATGCATCATATGGGGGATCACTTCTAGGAGCAGGGAAGTGATTCTGCCGCTGTACAATGGACTGGTTAGACCACACTTGAGTTCTGTGTACAGTACTGGAGACCACACTTGAAGAGAGACATCAGCTCCTGGAGAGGGTACAGAGGAGGGCAACTAAGATGATACGAGGACTAGGGGATTTGACGTATGAGGACAGACTTGAGGAGCTCTGCCTGTTTTCATTGGAGGAGAGGAGAGATGGGACATGATTGAGGTCTTCAAGTACCTCAAGGGAATAAATAGGGTAAACATGGAGGGGATCTTTAGACTAAAGCAGGGAGGTATCACCAGAGGGCATGGTTTGAAGTTGGAAGGTGGAAGGGTGAGGGGGGAAGCGGAGGAGGTTTTTCACTGAGAGGGTGGTGGACCCTTGGAATGCACTGCCTGGAGAGCTGGTTCAGAGATCCGCAGTGGAGGGCTTCAAGAGAGGGTGGGACAGACACAGAAAGTGGATGTATCAGATGAAGGCCTGGCCCAGGGGGTGGGGATGGATGATAGTGGTTTCTGGAACACAAGGGGGGGAGGGCCTCGGCACCCAACTAGGGATCTGAGGTTTGAGCAGACACGATAGACCGTGAGGCCTAATCTGCTGGCAAAATAGTATGTTAGTATCATGGTTACCTTATGTTATTCCTCTGTTAGGAGGAACCTCCTTGGTTCTTCATTCTGTGTACCTTTTTGCCTGGATCTCCGGTGGGAGAACTGAGGTTATGCTGCAGGACCGCCCCTTTATACCATATGTGACGTCGAGGGCTGGCCGACGTCAGGGGGCGGTCCCCTGTTGTATACTGCTAGCTAGAAGTTTTCCATGGGGTCCTGGTGCCTACCCACTTCAGTCCTTAGGGTGATAGACTGCTGCAAGAGCTCTTCTCGAATATCTGCTGTTATGGTAAGATCTTACTTCGACATACAGCTCTTGCAGCAGGTTACACTATTAGGACTGAAGCTGTCAGGCGTCAGGACCCCACAGAAATTTTCTAGCTAGCAGTCTTCATGTTCTTTTCTCAACTGGATTTCATCTGATGTCCACTCCAACTTCTCTGGTGGGCCATTCATCGAAGTGTGCCTGCGGCAAGCAGATTCCTTTTAAGGATCCTCACTTGGCCTGTGTGCGCTGCCTGGGCCCAGACCACGACACCCAGGCCTGCTTCTTCTGCCAGGGCTTCAACAGCCGTACTAGGATCCTCCGCCAGAAGGCCCTTCAAGCTTTCCTCCTCGAGGAAAAACTCAAAGCTATGGATCGAGACCCTTCCTCCAAGGGGGAGTCATCAGGGAAGCCCCATAAACACTGTGAAAAGCACGGGGAGAAGGAAAGACCCAGATCCCCCTCCAGGGCCTCGGACTCCCGCAGCTCCGGCTCCAGGTCTGACCGCTCTTCCTTGAGGGCTGGCTCTCAGCCTTCCCCGGTTCTCATCAGATCGGCTACTGGTTCCTCCTCTCTGCAGCCTGTCAAGACCTCCAGGCCTGTATCTTCATCCACTCCGTCTAAGGCCTCGTCTAGGTCTGGGGAGCGCCACAAGTCTTCCACCCGTCGTCCGGACTCCGACGTCAGGTCTGTCTCCCAACCGCCGCCACCCCAGCGCAAAACTAAGGAGCTGACCTTCCTGAAGAGGACGTCGGACCCGACGTCGGCCAAGCCACATAGGCACTCCCGGGAACTGGCTACCGTACGTCACTCCTCGCCGGTCAGGCATTCACCCTCGAAGACATCGGCCAGGGGACCGGCGTCGGCTACTGCAGGAGGACGGACCACACCACTACCTACCGATGTCGGTCGGAAGACGTCGGAGGAGGAGGACTCTACCTAGCCCGAAGACCACGCGGGCGACCCCGGTCCCGTTGAGCTCCCACGGGAACCTTCCCAGGAACGGGAGACCCCCGGGGACCCGACGACAGGCCACCGGCGCCCGGCCCGTCGTCGGGCCTAAATTTGTCAGAGGTGAAGGAGCTTTTCACCTTCTGGTGGGACACCATCAAGAAGGATGTGGTCACAACATAACCTCCTCCTGCGGCCCCTCCAATGCCTACGCCCCCTCCACTGCCCAGGGGGTCAGTAGGACGGGCATCGACCCCCCCCCCAGGAGCCAGCAGATCTTGGGAGAGGAGAAGGCCTCCCTCGAGATCCAATTCTGGGTCACCCAGCCCCAAGAGACCCAGACGGCGTCGGTATACCCCGTCTGGGGAGGACTCCAGATCTGACACCTCTGCGTGCTTCAGATTCCTTTCTCCAATCAGCGTCCCTTCTCCGGACCCACGCGACCTTCCCAGGTCCCCTCCGGACGACCCCTCGTTCTCCGAGATAATGAGGCATATTCAGGAGAACATGGGGTGGGACACTGAAGAGCTTGACCCCTAGAGACTACGCCTTGCCTGCTACCTTCGGCAAAAAGACCCCAAGCCTGTGGTAGTGCCACCCTTAGTGGACACCTTCAGACGTCACCAAGGCTGCGTGGAAGTGTCCACATTCGACTCCGGCACTGCCGAAGAAGGCTGACCGCCTGTACAAAGCCCCACGGGAGGACCAGTACTTGGCGAACCATCCTCTGGCCGACTCCCTGGTCATTATGGCCTCTCATGACCGGTCTCAGAAACCGCAGCACTCGAGCCCACAGCCACCGGACCCGGAGTCCAAACAATTGGACATCCTGGGCAGGCGCACGTACGCGGCCGCGACTTGTGCCATTAGGTCGTTAAATTACCTCACCCACATGGTTCAGTTCCAGAACACATTGTGGGAACAGGGACAGGACCTAGCTGCAAAATTGCCAGACGGTGGCCAAAAGGAGGAGCTGTTGCAACTCCTCCATACGGGTTCGGACGTGGGGATCCAGGTGCTTAGAGCCACATACGCCTGCGGACTCTTCGGCCAGTGCTGCAGCCTCAAGCGTGTGTCTCCCGAGACACTTGTGGCTCCATGTCTCCGGATTTACCCCGGACTTCCAGAAGAACATCATGGACGCCTCTTACCATGGCGAAGTTCTGTTTGGCGAAGCCTCGGAGAAGGTGATCACCAAACTGCAGGAAGCCGGGAAGGCAGTTAGATCTGTTCACGCTATGTACAGGTCTCGACTTAGTTCCTTTCACAGGAACCAGAGTCGTTTTCGCAGCCGGACCCAAAGGCAACAACCACGTTTCGGCCAGCAACAAAGGGCTCCTTCACCCAGAAAGCCCAGGCCAAGACATCCTCAGGCAGAGGCCAACGAGTCACAAAGTCGGCCCAACCTGCAGGACCCAGTGCTGCCACAGCATGACTCCTTCCCGGCCCCGCCCCTCCGCGGGATCAACGGGAATTGAAGGTCGGGGGTCATATCACGGACCACCTCCCAGGGTGGCGGTCGATCATCACCGACAGGTGGGTGCTAACAGTTGGTTGAAAAAGGCCATTATATAGAATTTGCAGACAACCCACCCACAAGACCTCCTCTGCTTTCCCGCTACTCGGGTCAGCATGCCCTGCTTATACAGCAGGAAGTGCTCACGCTTCTAGAGAAGGAAGCTTTGGAGCACGTTCCAGGGAACCAGAGAGGAGCAGGATACTATTCGCACTTCTTCCTGGTTCCAAAGAAAACAGGGGACCTCCATCCAATTTTGGACCTCAGCAACCTCAACCTGTCGGTCGTCTACAAACACTTCCACATGGTGACCCTTCCAGGTCTAATCCCCATGCTGAAGAAGGACGCTTTCTTGGCATCCCTGGACATGCAGGATGCTTACCTGCACATCCCTATTGCTCAAACGCACAGGAGGTTCCTGCGCTTCGAGTTTTTTGGCCGCCATTATCAGTTCCGGGCGCTTCCCTTCGGGCTGTCATCAGCACCTTGAATATTTACCAAGTGCATGACAGTCGTGGCAGCGTCTCTGAGGAGACAGGGCCACTACGTGTTCCCGTACCTGGACGATTGGCTTCTCATGGCCCCTTCCAGGGAGGCATTACTGATGGCCATTCAGAGTACCCAGACCCTCTTTCGGTCTCTGGGTATCCTCATCAACTACGAGAAGTCTCTTCTGGTACCGTCCCAGAAACTGCAGTTTATAGGGTTAGTTCTGGACACCGTCAGGGGAAAAGCCTTTCTTCCCGAGGACAGAGCGGAATGTATTCGGTCCCTCATAAGGGATCTGTCAGCGAAGAAGACCGTCCCAGCCAGACTGGTCCTTTGCTTGCTCGGACACATGGCTGCGGCCATTCCAACAGTCCCGATGGCAAGACTTCACATGCGGGTAACCCAGTGGATGTTAAGGGCGCAGTGGGACCAAAGGCAAGACCATTTGCAGCAACCAGTCCGAATCACGAAGGCCGTGGTTCGGGACTAGCAATGGTGGCTAGATCTGGGAACCCTTTCCGTGGGGGGTCCCTTCACAGCACCATCCCCGACGGTAACTCTCTCCACAGACGCCTTAGGGCTGGGGTGGGGAGCACACTTGAACGGGGTAAGGTCTCAGGGAACATGGACAACCCAGGAATCTCATCTCCATATCAACATATTGGAGATGAGGGCGGTCCTTTATGCTCTGCAAGCCTTCCAGTCGGAGATTCCACCGAGTACTCTTCTGTTGCAAACAGACAATACTGCGGTGATGTATTACCTCAACAAACAAGGAGGCACACACTCCTACCCCCTTTGCAGGGATGCCATGAGAGTGTGGGAATGGATAATTCGACACAGTGCAAACCTTATTGCAGTTCATGTCCCTGGGGTGGACAGTACCGTCGCAGACAGCCTGAGTCGTTCCCAGGCCAGAGTCCACGAGTGGGAACTTCTACAAGAGGTGGCAAAGGATCTGTTCCACAGATGGGGCACTCCAGAGTTAGATCTATTCGCGTCCCCATCCAATGCAAAACTGCCCAATTTTTGCTCGCTAGATCCAGGGCCTGGTGTTTTCTGGCGAGACTCGTTGTCCCTCTTCTGGGCGGGCAGATTCCTCTATGCCTTCCCTCCCTTCCCGTTGATCCAGAGAGTTCTTCTCAAACTTCACAGGGAGCATGCGACGCTTATCTTGGTAGCGCCTTTCTGGCCCAGGCAAATCTGTTTCCCGCTACTGCATCAGCTATCTCGGGAACCTCCGCTTCCTTTGCCAATCAGCTCCCATCTGTTGTCTCAGGAGGAGGGTTCATTAGTCCACCCGAACTTACATTCATTGAACCTACATGCCTGGCTCTTAGAGACATAGCCATGATGCGGCATGGGGTCTCACAAGAGGTGGCAGACGTGCTTTCTGCCGCTAGAAAACCAGCAACATACGCCATGAAGTGGCGCAGGTTTTGTTTGTGGGCTCAAACGCGCGGTTTTTTGCCCTTAGACTGTCCTGAGAAGCTGGTTCTGGAGTACCTGCTTTCTCTTTTCCAATCTGGGCTAGCTTACTCCTCGATCAAAGTGCACCTTTGTGCAATCTCAGCTTATCATGCCCCCATAGGCCATCGTATGGTGGCTCAATTGGATACTGCTCGTGCCTTTTTAAGGGGGGTTCTCCACCTTAGGCCACCTGTCAAGGATCCTCTTCCTCCTTGGGACTTGCCTTTTGTCCTGGAGCAGCTTACGCTGCCAACTTTTGAACCAGCCGCAGATTGCGAGCTACGTTTTCTGTCGTGGAAAACGTTATTTTAGTTGCAGTTACTTCTGCGAGAAGAGTCTCCGAATTACATGCACTCATGTGCAAAGAACCCTATTTAATTTTTCACCAGGATAGGATATCCCTGAGGACAAATCCTAAGTTTCTGCCTAAGGTGATTTCAGCCCTTACCCTTAATCAGGATATCGATTTACCAGTATACTTTCCCAAGTACTCCAATCGAGGAGAAGCACTGCTTCACACCCTAGATGTTCACAGGTGTCTCAGATATTATCTGACCAGTACCAAACAGTACCGGAAAGCGGATCAGCTGTTTGTCTCCTTTGCTGAGAGGATGAAGGGAGCCCTTGTTTCTAAACAGTCCCTTTCACGTTGGCTCATTCAGTGTATCTCTTTCTGTTATGACAAGCGGAACAAACCCTTGCCAGGCGTGATCAAGGGTCATTCTACCAGAGGAGTGGGCACCACTTTTGCAGTGCTGAAGAATGTTTCCACTTCAGCTATTTGCACTGCTGCTACCTGGAGCTCGGTGCATACCTTTATTAGGCATTACAGCCTGGATATCACTTCAAGGCGAAGGGCAGGTTTCGGCCTAGCTGTCCTCCAGGGACTCCTGTCCTAGGCTCAGACAGGGTCATAATCTCCATCTTTCCTCCTCCCGATGGCGTAAAATTGTCGCCATTGCTTGGGAATCAGTCCTAATGGTGTAACTTGCTGCAAGAGCTGTATCTCAAAGTAAGACAGTACAGTTACATAAGAACTTACCGTAACAGTAGATCTTCAAGAACAGCTCTTGCAGCAGGTACCTTCCCTCCCACCATTCCCCCTTTTGGAGGAGATAGATTATATCCTAAATTCCATCATTCAGGATGGAACCATTTCCTTCTAGTCTTGGCCATCTGATGGCGGATCCTCGGTCTCCTCTTCTGATGTCAGACAGCGGCCGGGAGTCTCCGCTGGGAGAACTGGGGATTATGTCGGGACCGCCTCCTTATGTACTACGCCTGACGTCGGGGGCGGGACCGACATCGGAGGCAGTCCCCGCTGAAGACTGCTAGCACAAAAATTTCCGTGGGGTCCTGACGCCTGACGGCTTCAGTCCTAATGGTGTAACCTGCTGCAAGAGCTGTTCTTGAAGATCTACTGTTACGGTAAGTTCTTACTTAACTGTACTTTCTTACATAACTGTACTTTCTGCCTTGCCTACCCCTCTCCCCTGGATCCTGCTACAAAATGGCCCAGAGGCAATGGATCATCCCCGGTAGCCGGATTCGCCTCTGCCCGACTCCTTGCCGGACCCCTTGGTCTGGTCCCCAACCCAACAGGTGGTGGTCAGAGGTGTGTTCTCCCTCCATCTCGGTCAGTGGAGATCCACGTACATTTGGATTCTTCAGATCATAGAGAGGAGTGACACTCTGGAGCTTTTGGACCCCCCGCCCCCCGAGACTCCTCAAATACTCTCCACCTATCCTCAAGAACTCACAGCAGTCCTTCGAGGGGGGAAGTACGTTTCCTTCTGCAGAAAACGACGATGAAGCCAGTGCCCAGGTGGCAGAAGAACAGAGGATTCTATTCCAGGTTCTTCCTGGTCCCCAGAAGAACCGGAGACCTGAGGCCTAGCCAAAATCTCAGAGACCTCAACCTCTACATTCAGTACAAAAAAGTTTTGCATGGTCATTCTGCCAGGCCTGTTGCCCCTGCTCAAACAAGGCGACTGGCTGTGCTCCCTCGATATGAAGAGGCGCTTACCTACATGATTGATTTCGCTGCAAAATGGGTCCTCCGTTTTTTTTTTTCTCAAACGAACATTATCAGTTAAGAGTTTTGCCCTTTGGCTTGTCCTCTGCGCCATGGGTTTTTACGAAATGCTCAGCAGTGGTAGCTACTGCCTTTCAGTGAGAAGGCCTGTACATCTTCCCTTACCTGGATGACTGGCTTCTCAAGGCCCCATCTAGGGCTCAACTCCTCCGAACTCTGGAGAGGACTTTCCAGTTGTTCCATTCCCTGGACATCACTGTCAACCTGCCCAAGTCCATTCTGATCCTGTCCCAGAGGCTGTAGTATATAGGGTCGGTCCTGGACTCCGCAGAGCAGGGCTTTCCTGCTGCCAGGCAGCGCAGAGTGCTTTGTAGCACAGGTTCAGGAGGTGGTTCAGAGACATTATTTTTCTGTGAGGGCTTAACTTGAGGCTTTTGGGCCTTATAGCTGTGGCCATTGCCACTGTCCCCATGGCCAGACTGCACATGTGGCCACTTTAGTGGACCTTCCGGGAGCAGTGGGACCAACGCACAGATGACACAGACGATCTGGAACAGCTGGTGCTGGTCTCCTCACCTGTCCAAAAGGTCCTCCAGTGGTGGATGGAACCTCAAAATCTAATAAAAGGGGTCCCTTTCCTGATCTCGTCTCCTCAGCAGATCCTCAGTATGGATGCCTCTGGTTTGGACTGGGGGTGCACCTGGGTTCCTTCCAGACTCAGGGTACCTTGTCCCAGATCGAGACGTCCCTCCATAGAAACATCCTTGAGATGAGGGCAGTTCTGTATGCCGTGAGGCCTTCCAGAACCACCTCTCTGCTGGCCAGTAGTTGATTCAGTCAGACAATCTCAGTGTAGTTTACTGTATTAACAAATGGGGGGATGCATTCGTACCCTTTTTGCAGGGAAGCAATGAGAGTCTAGTTCTGGGCACTGTTACCATGGCTTGGAATTCTCGGCAGTCCATGTCCCAGGCATGCTGAACACTCTGGTGGACAGCCTCAGCCAGACCTGGTCCAGGATACATGAATGGGAGCTCCTATCATCTGTCGCAGAAGATCTGTTCGATAGATCTTCCTCTGTATAACTGCTTGGTGAGGCCGCACCTGGAGTACTGCGTGCAGTTTTGGAGGCCACACTTAAAGAGGGACATTAACCTCCTGGAGAGGGTCCAGAGGAGGGCAACCAAAATGATTTGGGGCTTGGGGGACAGGACCTATGAGGAGAGGCTCGAAGAGCTAAATATGTACACTTTGGAAGAGAGAAGGGACCGGGGGGACATGATAGAGGTCTTCAGGTACATGAAGAGGGTAAATAGGGGAGGAACAGTGAGGGTGCTTGAAGGAAGGAGGAAGGGGCCACTAGAGGCATGGGTGGAAGCTGGAGGGAAGATTCAGGAGAAAGGAGGAGGTGCTACTTCACTGAGAGGGTGGTAGAGCCATGGAATGCACTACCTAGGGGCTGGTGGAGGCAGAGACAGTGGAGGGGTTCAAGAGGGGTGGGACAGGTACAGGGAAGGGTTCTGGAAGCAAAATCCAATGCAGCAAGAATATCCGGAACTGGGAAGGGAGAAGCCAGAGAAGGCGAGGGGGACAGCAAGGTCAGCACCCAGGGTGGGGGCTGACCAAACGAGCAGACACGAAAGACCATTAGGCCTATTCTGCTGGCATTTTAGTATGTTAGTATGTTAGATAAGTCATCCAGAGTTGGACCTTTTTGCGTCCCCACTCAGTAAAATCTGTCCAATTTTTGATCGCTAGATCCAGGGCCTGGAGTTTTCTGACGGGACTCATTGTCCCTCTCCTGGAGCAGGAGGTTCCTTTATGCCTTCCCTCCATTTCCTCTAATTCAGAGAGTGCTAATCAAGCCGCAGATGAGGGGGTCAGCATGATCCTGATGGCACCCTACTGGCCACAGGCAGATATGGTTTCCCTTACTGCAACATTTAGCAGTGGAACCTCCGGTGCCTCTTCCTTTCTACCGGGATCTGCTGACATAGGCTCAGGGGACACTGGTCCATCCACACCTCAGGTCCTTTCGTCTGCTTGCCTGGCTCCTGAGGATATAGCCATTGCCCAGTTTCGGGTTTCCCAAAAAATGGCTAACATCCTGTTGGCGGCTAGGGAGCCCTCCACTAGGACCACGTATGCCATGAAGTGGAAAAGGTTCACCATATGGGCTGGCAAGCACAATTTGGACCCTTTCACCTGTCTGATGAGTCAGATTAGTAAGTAGTAGTAGTAAAATCATTGATTTTTATGCAGGAAATTTCATGTCATAAGGATGATATACCCTTATGTTGACTACCTGATACTGTCTGACTCAGGCCTCCAGTATTCATCCCTCAAGGTGCACCTTTTGGCTATTTCTGCCTTCTACGAGCTTGTAGGTGGTCATAAGGTTCCGCAGCTAAACTTGACCCTTACCTTTCTCAGGGGTATCCTGCATCTGAAGCCTCCACTCCGTAACCCTGTCTCGGCTTGGGATTTAAATTTTGTTTTGGAAAAATTTACCCAGACTTTGTTTGAGCCAGCTGCGTCTTGCAAGCTATGCTTCCTATCATGGAAAGCATTGTTTTTGGTTTGCCATTACGTCTGCTTGAAGGATTTCCGAGCTTCAGGCTCTTCAATATGATGGTCTTAATTGATTTTTCACAAAGACAGATTGTCTTTGTGCAGGAATCTTAAGTTCTAGGGATGTGGATATGATGTTTTATCCACACTGATTGGCAGTGCCTTTCCCCTTTAAGACTTCACCTGAATGTTTTCAAGCTGGCTACTGCCACCCACCCGGGTGGCAACTCCCTCAGCTCTGCCCCTTGATGCCAGATCTTCCTTTCCACTGGAGGAAGCAGGTTCTCTCCTTATCACTCTTGTGCCGAATATGTCCTTTGCTTTTAAATCTTCGGATGTCTTTCCATTTTTAATAAATTTTGTCTTCAGGCTCATTCTTTACCATCGTCATGGATGACGGGAAGACCACTCCTGGGTTCCGGAAATGTCTCTGCGGGCAGATGTCCCAAATGGATTTGCACTTTGTGTGCGTGTACTGCCTGGGTCTCCAGACCAATCCCCAGGCCTGCAGCGTTTGTCATACCTTCCATCCATCCGTTCTTGAGGACCGCCGCACCTGCCTACTTTTGGGCCATCTGAGCGAATGGTACCTGCCGGTCAAGTCGAAGGATGCCCACCGGGTGGTTTCCACGGCTGCAGAACAACTAGTGGCTTTCGATGAGGTGGCGGCTCAGACCTCCTTGGCTTTGGCCTTTTTGCCACTCTCTTTGGGCACCTCCTTCATGGTGGTGTTTAAGGACTTGTGCCAGGCTCTTCCGACTCATCGACAGGGCCCTTCTTTGGCACACAAATCCAGGTCTATAAAAGATTCCAAAAATGATCTCGCCGTCGATAGGGGGATCGGGAACGCGCTCGGTTTTCTGACTCCCACGCTTCACCAGATCCAACTTCGGTCGAATCTTCAGCCCAGGCTGCTGGCTCCATGGTATCCCCATTGGGCCAATTGGCCGAGACGCTGGCTGATCTTCCAGCCGAGATCTTTCTTGAACCAGTCAACCAGTTGTCGATCGAACCAGACAGTACTTCTCTATCCAGGACTCCAGTCCTGACTCAGATCCAGGAAGGGACGGATCAGTCCACTGACCCGCCGCCTGTTGTCATTGACCAGGAACCAGCGGTACCCGGCTCTCGCTGGCACCCTCCAAGGCCCACCAGTGGTCCCCCCCGGCAGTCGAGATCCCTGTTTATTACCATGGGTCAAGCGGCTCACACCGCCGTCAGCATTCCCACTCATGACGCCAGGAAAGCGGTGCAGCCGCTATTCGTTATCCTTGTCCTTTTCTGGTGAGGAGAGGCTTAAGCGCAAATTGTGTTGACGCTGCAAGGATCTCATGTGGCAACAGCTGGTATTAGCCAGTATAAAGCCTCTTACAGCTCCTACCCCAGCCATCACCTGGTTTTTGCTGCAGAAGCAAACACCTTCTTCACTTCAGGAGCCAACCAAAACGGTCCCGGCTTGGCATCTGCTGGCATCTCCGCTGATCCTGGTGGAGCCGCCGCCCAAACAGCCAAAATCAGGCACTCCGACGGCTTTGGGTCTTCCCCATCGGCTGTCTGTCACTGTCACCCCAGACCATCCACAGAGGATCAGTGGGGATTCATGCAGGCGACCTCCTTTGACGACTGAGTCAGAGGGTTCCTCCTTACACTCCCGTTCGGTGGACACAGATTTGGCTGGGGGTCTGTCAACGGTTGAAAGCCCTACCTACTTCATGGATCTTTTCCACTTGATCGCTGAATCCACGGGTCTTAAGGCGGAGCCCATTCAAAAAAGGGCTCTGTTGTCTCTCACTGAGATCTTGGATTGGGGTGACTCCCGAGGGGAAGCCTTCCCAGTCGCAGAGGCCATCCTTGGCCCTGCCTTGGAGCTTTGGCAGCGACCCGCCTCCTGCCCAGTGCTGTCAGCTCAGATAGCCTGCAAGTATGCAGTTCTCACCAGTTCCCTTTCGGGGTTCACAGAGCATCTCTCAGTCGAGGACTTGGTGGCCGATTCTGTGTCTAGGTGCTCTGGCAATGTGGGGGACGTCGACAAACCGCCTGACAAGGAGTCCAAGAAATTGGACCATTCAGTGAAAGAATGTCTATGCTACCTCTTCTCTTGGTGTTCGCCAGACAAGCTCAGTCCTCCTGATGGCCCACTTCTGTAACACTCTGGCACTTTGAATGGCTCCCTCATCTTCCAGCGGACCTCCAAATCACGGTCAAACAGGTCCAAGATCAGGGTCAGGCTGTGGCTAAGCAGTGGCTCCAGACAGCCATGGACATTGGGGACTCCTATGCCAGTTTTGTGGTGGCCGCAATGGCTATGCGCCGCAGTTCGGACCCGGGGTCGAGGGGCACCTCACCTGCATTGAGAAGTCCAGTGCCACCTTGGACTCTGTGACATCCACCCAGAGGGATCCCAGGGGCTCCAAACAGCAGAAGAAGCCCTTCTAGGAGCGTGGATATGTTGTTCATCCACACTGTCTGGCATTGTTCCTTCCCCTTTAAATCTTGCCGGAAGTCTTCAAGCTGGCTCCTCCCACCCACCCGGGTGGTAAATACCTCGGCTCCGCCCCATGACACCAGATCTTCCTTTCCGCTGGAAGATACAGGTTCCCTCGTGCTTTTCTGCAGCGATTGAGGCCCTGGATTCAATTCGACGGTTTTCACTGCATCTTCTCGCTTTGAAACTTCGTAGAGTTTACGACTCGGATTCGGACATGGATGACAAGTCATCCCCGGGTTCGCCGGTGTCCTATGGGACAGAAAATGTTGCGCCACCCCACCTCGTCGTTTACTGCCTCGGTACTGTTCATGATACCGCAATGTACCATTTGCGCTTCCTTCCATCCGACCGTTTGGAGGATCGTCAGGCGCCTGAGCTGGGGGACGACGCCACTTCGCAGTCCACCGGTAAAATCTAAGGAGGCCAGGTGGGCAGTTTCCGCGGCTGCGGGATCCTCCGAGCAGCTCGAGCAAATGGCGGCCTTCGAGGAGGAAGCCGCCCAAGCTTCGGCCAACCGAGGCTTCTTCGTGCCGCTCAACTTGGGCTCCACTTTTTCAGGATCCTTTCGGGATTTGTGCCAGTCTCTCCCTACCAAGGGTGAGGCGCCCTTGGGCTCGCACTCCTCCCGTTCTAGGAAAAAGGATCCAAAACCTTCTTCTTCGAGTCGAAGAAGACGCTCCTGGGATTGGGAGCGGTCCGAGGTCTCGACTACGGTCGAGATCGCCTCGTCGGCTGCCGGTTTTTCAGACCTTCCGTCTGGACCAGGCACAGAAGTCGAGGAGACGGCTGAACCGGCCGAGATTTCTCTCGACCTTATCGAGCCGTTGTCACTGACACCTGTCGATGATTCTTTGGAGAGAACGCCTATTCTCTCCTTCCCCGACGAGGAGACCCGTCCCACGGGCCTCCCGATCGAGGACAGGAACCGGATCCTCGGTTTTGCAGTCGGTTTCTCCTGATCGACAAAGCTGACACCGTCGGTCTCGTCGAGGAGTAAGTCCTCTGATCGTCGACCCAAGAAAGGACATAAACACTCCGGAAGAGGCGCGCCACCGTTCCTCATCCTCCTCGGACGAGGAAGGCGACGGAAGATCCTCGATGCTGTGAGGATCTCATGTAGCAGCACTCCTTCTAGCAGGCCAAGCCGGCTCCTCGGTCCCAGCTATCCACTTGGCCTCAGCCTCTTGACACTCGACACGATTCCTTGGCACGGTCCCGGGGGCTCGGGCGTGCGGTTACAGGCTCCCCACCAATTTGGTGGAACCTCCACCAAAGCTGCCCCTTGGAGGGGTTCCCTCCAAGGAGGACCGACAGTCTCCAGGTCTTCCTCACAGACTGTTGATTACAGTCACCCCTGATCGCCCTAGGCATATCGAGGGAGATTTAGGTGGATAGCCTTTGTATCTGGACTCCTCCGATTCAGATAATACAGGCCTTCTTTCTCACGATGAGCTATCGGCGTCAGGCATGGAAGAAGGGCCTTCCTCCTTCCAGGGCATCCTCCGGCTCATTTCCGAGTCCACGGGGATGCCCCTGCAGCCTATTCAAACGAAGGCAGAGTATCCCCTTACGGATATTCTTAAGAGGGGGGATACCCCTACGGAGGCCTTTCCAGTCACCAAAGCTATAATTGGCCCGGCTCTGGAACTCTGGCAGCGTCCTGCCTCCTGCCCAGCTCCGTCTGCCCGCATGGCACGCAAGTACGTGGTGCCCACAGGGTCCTTGGCGAGGTTGACTGAGCACCCCTCGGCGGAAAGCCTGGTAACTGCGTCAGTGTTCAGGCGGACGGGCAGCTCAGCGGATACTGACCGCCCTCCGGACAAGGAGTCCAAACTTATGGACCACTCGGCCCGGAAGGTCTATGCAGCATCTTCCTTGGGCCTTCATCAGGCAAGCTCAGCAGTGATTATGGCACACTTCTCTCACGCCCTTTTGGGGTCGTTGGACGAAGTTCTTCCTCACCTCCCAGCTGACATGCAGACCACGGTCAAGCAGGTCAGGGACCAGGGCAGGGCTGTTACTAAACAACAGCTCCAGACTGCACTGGACATGGGTGATTCCTGTGCCCGTTCACTAGCTGCAGCGGTATCCACTCGCCGCAGGGCTTGCTGAGGTTATCCTCCTTTCCCGTGGATACTCAGCACAAGCTGGCTGATGTGCCCTTCCTTGGCACCGACCTCTTCGCGCCAGGAGTGGCAGGTCATCTGCAGCGCATCGAACAGTCTAATGCCACCTCTGCTAAAAGTTCTTCAAGTAAGAACCAGCAGAAGCGCAGGAAGAAGCCCTTTCGACATTCTTCCCCTGTGGTCAGACAACCACCCTTCCAGGGGGGTCAGCAACAGCAGCAGGCTCAGGCTTGGCGCCCTAGGCCCAAGCAAGTTCCCCAGCAGCCCCGCAAAGGAGGCCGAGGCGCCGGTCCAGGTGCCTCCTCCTCCTCCTCCTCCTCTAAGCCTGCCCAGTGACGGGCCGGGGGTGGCCTCCCCCGTACCCATCACACCAGCTCTGGGTCCTCCCGTGGGGGGTCGGCTCCGCCATTTCCTTTCCACCTGGTCCGGTATCACTTCGGACAGGTGGGTTCTAGAAGTGGTCGGGCAGGGTCTGCCCTAGAATTCGAGCAGTTCCCTTCCAGCCGAGCCCGTGCCCCACGAGAGGAAAGGATCTCAGTCGCCCAGTCTGCCCTTCGGGACGACATTGCGCTACTCCTCCTCAAAGAGGCGGTGGCCCGAGTGCAGGATCCTCCTTCAGACCCAGGCTTTGTCTCCAGGTATTTCCTGGTGCCCAAACGGACGGGGGGTTGGCGCCCCATTCTAAATCTGCACGACCTGAATCGGTATCTCAGGTCTCGCATCTTTCGGATGGTAACTCTGAACCAGATCATACCATCTCTGGAGCAAAACGTGGTTCTGCACACTGGATCTTCAGGACGCTTTTTTCCATGTCCCTATCCGTCCGTTCCATCAGCGGTTCCTCTGCTTCAGGGTCGAAGGGACCCTGTACGAGTTCAGAGCCATGCCGTTCGGCCTGTCATCGGCCCCAAGGGTCTTCACCAAATGCATCGCAGTGGTGGCAGCCCATCTACGGCATCAGGGGGTTCGTATTTACCCCTACCTAGACAACTGGCTCCTGGCAGGTTCCTCCCTTCAGGAGGTGGAAAGGTCCAGGGACCTGACCCTCCGAACCTGCTCACACTTGGGCCTTCTGATCAACGAGGCCAAATCAGAACTCGTACCTTCTCAGGTGATGAGCTTCATCGGGGCAGAGCTCGACTCTCGTCAAGCCAGGGCTTGGCTCCCGGCGGACAGGGCGGAGGTTCTCTCCTCCTTTGCCCAATCATTTCTGGTTGGGCACTCGCACCCTGCCCAGGACTTTCTGCGCCTCCTGGGTTACATGGCGGCGTGCAGTTCAGTGGTCCGCTGTGCCAGACTGCACATGTGCCCCCTTCAGTGGGAGCTGGCCGCCCGGTGGTCTCACCGTCAGGGTCTTTTCGACCAGCTGATCACAGTCACTCAGAGGATGTGGGACGCACTCCAATGGTGGACCGTCCCGAGTCATCTGCAGGAAGGAATCCCGTTTGTCCGCCCCGAGCCGACGGTCGTCCTTATGACCGATGCCTCACTCATGGGCTGGGGAGCCCACATGGGGGACTACAGGGCCAACGGCCTCTGGACCCCCGAGGAGTCCCGATGCCACATCAACCTGCTGGAGCTCAGGGCAGTCAGACTGGCTCTGTCAGCTTTCGCTCCTCAGCTCCGGGGTCAAGTAGTTCAAGTCCAGACGGACAATACCACGACCATGTACTACCTCAACAAACAGGGCGGCACGCACTCCCGTCTGCTATGCAAGGAGGCGCTCCGGATCTGGACCTTACGTCCAGCGGCTGGAGGCGGATCTCCTAGCCATCCATGTGGCAGGAGTGCGAACCAACTGGCGGATGCTCTCAACTGCTTGGCCAGACATCCCAGTAGTCTCTCCATCCAGGGTAGCTTGACGACCTGTTCTTCGTTGGAGCAAACCGTTGGTGGACCTGTTTGCCTCAGGGAGAACACCAAGCTGAGGCTGTACCATGCCCGCCCCAGCACGGTTCGCTGCAGGGATGCCTTCTCGAGGCCGTGGACCCAGGCCTCTTTTACACTTTCCCCATTTCCCTTGATCCACAAGGTGTTACTCAAGGTGAGGAGGGACAAGGCGTGGGTGATCTTGGTAGCCCCGGATTGGCCACGCCAGTTCTGGTATCCAGATCTCCTCAGCCTCAGCTGCAGGGCCCCAGAGCAGCTGTGTACCGCCGGACCTGATATCAATGAACCAGGGAAGGTCCTTCATCGGACCTTCAATCCCTGCACCTCACAGCCTGGTTCCTGAGCGGCTAGAGTTCCAGGCTTTGGGTCTTTCCGAAGATGTCTACACCGTGGTTGAGGCATCTCAAAAGAATCGACCAGGAAATGTTATGCCTTCAAATGGAAGAGATTTTCCATTTGGTGTCAGGGCAAAAGCCTGGACACCTTATCCTGCTCTGTGGCTAACATTCTGGACTACCTTTGGTCCCTCTCCAAAGGGGGTCTTCGGTCATCGACCCTCAGGGTGCACCTAGCAGCCATATCGGCTTACCGGGCGCGGGTCGGTCAGCCGACGTTGGCTCAGGAAAAGGTGATCGGGACTTTTCAAGGCTTGGATCACATATCCCCTCCGGTGCGTGAACCTCCACCTCCGTGGGATCTTTTGCTGGTTTTGGCAAAGCTCATGGGCAAGCCATTCAAACCCATGCACAAGTCTGCGCTTTCGCACTTGTGCAAGACGGCCTTCTTGGTGGCTATCACGTCAGCCAGAAGGACGGGGGAGCTCTAGGCGCTTTCAGTGGACTCCGCCTATCTGGTCTTTCACAGGGACAAAGTTGTCCTGCGCCCCCACCCGAAATTCCTTCCGATGGTGGTGTCAGGGTTTCACCTCAACCAGGTGTTGACTCTGCCATACTACCCTAACTACACCTCGGATGCCGAGTACAGGCTCCATACTCTGGACCTCAGGCGTGCTCTCTCCTACTATAAGGAGAGGACGGCGGAAATTCGGGGAGAGGTTCGCCAGCTGTTTGTCACTTACGCTGAAGCCGCTTCTGGCAGACCTGCAGCCAAGCGGACTGTTGCGAGATGGATTACATCATGCATAGGTCTGTGCTATGAATTGGCGGGTAAGGAGCCTCCCAAAGGGATAAGGGCCCAGTCCACCCGCCATACTGCTGCTTCGGTGGCTGCTTCCAGGGACATCCCTATCCAGGAAATCTGTCGGGCCGCTACCTGGAAGTCAGCAAACACCTTTATTACCCATTACCACATCGACCTAGTAGGGGGTGTGCGCCTTGTCTCCCTCCTCCCGGAGAACTGCTTGGAGTCTGCCAGACAGTGTGGATGAACAACATATCACGCTCCTAGAAGAACAGGTTACTCATCTGTAACAGTAGTTCTAGGGTGGTATATATTGTTCATCCCCTACCCTACCTCCCGGCTTTAGGTGCACAACCTGGCTTCCAGCGGGCTAGATCTGGTGTCATGGGGCGGAGCCGAGGTATTTACCACCCGAGTGGGTGGGAGGAGCCAGCTTGAAGACTTCCGGCAAGATTTAAAGGGGAAGGAACACTGCCAGACAGTGTGGATGAACAACATATACCATTCCTAGAACTACTGTTACAGGTGAGGAACCTGTTTTTTCGGTCCACCTCTACTCCTGCGGCCAAACCAGCCCAGCCCCAAGCAGAGCAGCAGGCTCGGGCCTGGCGAGCTTGGCTGAAATCAGTGGTCACAGTCGTCCATAAGCCTGGAGGACGAGGCCCTGGTTGCTCCTCAGCCGGGCCCTCCTCCGCCTCCAAGCCTGCCCAGTGACTGGATGAGGGGTGCCTCCCTTATACCCGTCACACCACCCTTGGGTCCTCCTGATGGGGGCTGGCTCCACCACTTCCTTTCCATCTGGTCCTCTGTCACCATGGACAAGTGAGTTCTCAGAGTGGTTGGTCAGGGTCTGCCTCAGGAATTCGAGCAGTACCTGCCTTTTCACGCTCCA
Source organism: Neoceratodus forsteri (assembly GCA_016271365.2). Classification (NCBI taxonomy): domain Eukaryota; kingdom Metazoa; phylum Chordata; order Ceratodontiformes; family Ceratodontidae; genus Neoceratodus; species Neoceratodus forsteri. Next base: position 434,203,883 of record JADMNL010000024.1, on the reverse strand, counting down.
CTGGAGGACATGGTATTCCCAGACATTGCCCAGCTCCTACACAAGGAGGTCATGGTTCCTGTCACGAACCCTCCAGAACACCCAGGATTTATCTCCAGGCACTTCCTGGTACTGAAATGGACAGGGGGCTGGCTCCCCATTTTAGATCTTCACAACCTGAACAAGTTCTTCAAGTCACACACCTTCAGGATGGTCACTCTCACTCAGATCATACCATCACTAGAGCAAAACATGTGGTTCTCCGTCCTGGATCTATAGGACGCGTTCTTTCACGTCCCAATGTGTACCTCTCACAGACAGTTCCTCTGCTTTCGAGCAGAGGGAACCCTCTACGAGTTCCAGGCCATGCCATTCGGCCTGTCCTCAGCCCCCACAGTCTTCAGCAAGTGCATTGCAGTGGTGGCAGCTTACCTGAGGTGCTGAGGGGGTCTGGGTTTACCCCTACTTGGATGACTGACTGATCGCGGGTCTCTCCATGCAGGAGGTGGAGCGGTCCAGGGACCTGGCCCCTCAGACCTGTGTCTCTCTTGGGCTCCTGGTCAACAAGGCCAAGTCATAAATTTTGCCCTCGCAGGTGATCAGCTTCATCAGGGCAGAGCTCAGCTCTTGCAGAGCCAGGGCTCGTCTCCCAGCGGACAGAGCGGAGGCACTCTCCTCCTTTGCCCAATCATTTCTGGTTGGGCAATTGCGCCCTGCCCGGGGCTTCCTGTGCCTGCTGGGTCACATGGCGGCCGGCACCTGCATGGTCTGATGGGCCCACTGGAGAATGCACTCTCTGCAGTGGGAGCTGGCCAGCCAGTGGTCTCAGCACAGGGGTCACTTTGACCAGTTGGTCACTGTGACCCAGCGGGTGTGGGACTATCTCCAGTGGTGTTTAGTCCTGGAGCATCTGCATTAAGGATCATATTTGTCCACCCAGAGCCGACGGTCATCCTGATAACTGATGCCTCTCCCATGGGCTGGGGTGCCCATCTGGGGAAACAGAGTCCACAGGCTCTGGACCCCCAAGGAGTCCGGATGCCACAGCAGCCTGCTGGAGCTCTGAGTAGTTTGGTTGGTGCTGACTGCCTTTGCTCCTCACATTCTGGGTCATGTGGTCTAGATCCAGATGGACAACACCAGGACCATGTACTACCTCAAGAAGCAGGGTGCGATGCACTCCCTGCCTCTGTGCCAGTAAACTCCCTGTGTGTGGATACTCGTGCGCAGCTTAGAGGTCGATTTCCTGGCCATCCATGTGGCCAGTGTCTCCGACCAGCTGGTGGATACTCTCAGCCTTGTGGACTAGGTGTCTCACAAGTGGTCTGTCCACCCAGAGGTATGGCACAGTCATTTCTCCCAGTGTAGCACCCCTCTGGTGGACCTGTTTGCCTCCAGGGAGAACGCAAAGCTAAGGCTGTTTTGTGCTCACCCCCATCAGCAGGGAACACTCCGGGGGGGGGGGGGATGCCTTCTCGAGGTCCTGGACCCCAGGCCTCTTCTGTACCTTCCCTCTGCTTCACAAAGTGCTGCTTATGGTCAGGAAGGACAAGGCACAGGTGATCCTTGTGGGTCCGGACTGGCCACACCAGTTCTGGTACCCTGATCGCCTCAGCAGCAGGCTCCCTAGGCGTCGTCTTCTCCATCCAGACCTTCAGCCCCTGCACCTGAGAGCCTGATTCTTGAGCGGCTAGAGTTCCAGGCTCTGGGTCTCTCTGAAGATGTTCTCACTGTTGTTGAGGCATCTCTGAAGGAATCAACTAGGAAATACTATGCCTTCAAATGGAAGTGGTTCTCCATTTGGTGTCAGGGCAAGGGGTTGGACCATCTGTCCTGTCCAGTGGCTACCATCCTTGACTATCTGTGGTCCCTCTCTCTCTGTCAGGTTTTTGGTCGATGACCCTCAAGGTGCACCTAGCAGCCAACTCTGCTTACCGGCCATGGGCCAATCTGCAGTCTGTGGCACAGGAGAAGGTGGTCTGGCACTTTTTTAATGGCCTCAACCACATTTCCCCTCCGGTGCATGAACCACCACCACCGTGGGACTTGTTGCTGGTGTTGGCAAAGCTCATGGGCAGACCATTCAAGTCGATGCACAGGTGTGATATGTCTCACCTGACGTGGAAGACCACCTTCTTGGTGGCTATCACGTCAGCCAGAAGGATAAGGATCAGTAAGCTCCAGGCACTCTCGGTGGAGTCTACATGCCTGGTCTCCTACAGTGACAAGTTTGTCCTTCACCTCAACCCGATGTTCCTCCCGAAGGTTGTGTCTGATTTTCCCCTTAACCAGGTGATTAATCTCCTGGTGTACTTCTCGAGCCACACCTCAGAGACCGAGCACAGGCTCCATAATTTGGACCAACGGCAGGTAGTCGCCTATCACAAGGAGCGTACAGCTGAAGTTCGGGGAGAGGTTCACAGGCTGTTTGTCACCTACGCTTAAGCCGCACCTGGCAGACCTGCTGCTAAGCAGATGATTGGCAGGTGGATTGTATCCTGTATCGATCTCTGCTATAGATTGGCAGGTAGGGAGCCTCCCATAGGGCTTAGGGCTCATTCCACCCGTCATACCACTGCCTCAGTGGCTGCTTCCAGGGATGTCCTTATCCAGGAACTCTGCAGATCTGCTACCTGGCAGTCAGCTCACACCTTTATTTCTACTACATCGATTTTGAGTCACACCGTGATTTTGGTTTTGGAGCCTCAGTTCTCTAGTCACTGTTCCATAAATAGGGCTGTGTGCGCCTTGAACCCTCCTCCCGGAGAACTGCTAGGAGTCTGCCAACAAGTGTGGATAGATCATCATATCCACATCCCTGGAAAGGCAGGTTACTCACCTGTTATAGTAGTTCTAGGAGTGGTATATGATGTTTATACACACGGACCCACCCGACCTCCCCTGGCTATGGCGCACCCTTCTGCTTCCAGCAGGCAAGATCTGGCTTCACAGGGCAGAGCCGAGGGTGTTGCCACCCGGTTGGGTGGGAGGAGCCAGCTTGAAGACGTTCTGGTGAAGTCTTAAAGGGGAAAGGCACCGTCAACATGTGTGGATGAACATCATTTACCACTCCTAGAACTAATGTTACAGGTGAGTAACCTGTTTTTTCTACTCAAGGTGGTGTCTGAGTTTACCCTGAACCAATCTATCCACCTCCCTGTGTATTTTCCAGAGCGTGCCAATCCAGTGGAAGCACTGCTCTATACTTTAGATGTGTGCAGAACTCTGAAGTATTATCTGCTTCGAACTAAGGACTGCAGAAAGTCAAAGCAGCGTTTTGTTTTTTTTCCAAACAATCTTTGTCCAAATGGTTGGCCAGTTGTATTGTATTCTGCTACAGCAAGCATGACAAGGAGCTGCGGGCCATGAAAGCCCACCCCATAAGGGGCATGGCTGCCTCTGTGGCCTGTTTTAAAGGGGTCACCGCAGCTGACATCTGCACTGCTGACACCTGGAGTACCATCCATACTTTCACGAAGCACTACAGTCTGGACATTGCCTCCAGTGCCTGAGCAGGCTTCAGCCTGGCTGTTCTTCAGGGCCTTCTATCTTAGGCCTCGGTTTAACATCCTTCCAGACTGTTCTGCTGTACTTGTAACTGCTTGGGACTCGTTCCTACTATTTGACCTGATGAATGAGATACCCTCGAAGAAGATAGAACAGTTATGTAAGAATTTATCGTATCAGTAGATCTTTGAGGATATCTCAGTCATCAGGTCAGCCTTCCTTCCCACCATTCCTCTTTTGGGGGTCCTCTTCTCATACTGGTTATCTGGTAGTATCCAGCCTTTTATTTCAGCCTGGGCACCTCTCTCCTGAGTCCCCCACGGCATGAGCTTCCTCCCTTAGTCTCCAGGGGAGAGAACTGAGTAGGGAGCGGGGTCACTCACGCCTTTATAGGGTTGATGACGTTGGCAGGTGACGTCGACATGGGCAGCCCCGGTTGCACTGCTGGAAAATCCTCCATGTGGATCCTGCTCTTCTACCATGAGTGTACGACGGAAGTTCATTGTGAGGCTCACCAGCTGTTTGTCACATACGGCAAAGCTGCCCTAGGCAGACCAGCAGCCAAGCAGGTGATTGACTGATGAATCACATCCTGAATCACTCTTTTGTTTACAGGTTGGCTGGGGAGAAGCCATCAGTCGGGTTGAAGACTCATTCCAACAGAGACATACTGCTGCCTGGTACATTCACATTTCTGAAATATGTAGGGCTGTTCCCTAGTTAAATGTGCACACATGCATCTCCCATTGCAGCATTGACTTGCTCAGTTGTCATGATGCAGCTTTTGGGTCCTGACTCCTGCAATCTCTTCACCGACTTTGGAGATGCGCCATTGCCACACCTGAGGATTGCTATGCATCTGCTTAAATGTGGATTGTGATCTTAATCTAGGTACGTAGAAACAAAGGTTACTTGCTGTGACAGGGTTGAATTGGACCCTGTTCCAGTTGTTATGGAGAGTTTGAATGCAGGGATCTGTTCTGTTCTTTCTTTTCCTGTCTCTTGTCTGTCTGGTTGCGCAACCAGATTTTCTCGTGAGACCTAGGACTTGGATCACCCCAACAGTCTTGCAGTTCTTTGCCTCTCAGTCTTCTCTTGCTGTTTCTGTCTTTTCCTCCTTTGCATATCTCCAGTTGGAAATGTAACTGATATTGGGATCCCTTTGTTTAGAATTTATACTGTGTTACTGTTGAAATGATTGCAAAGCTATTTGGAACTCAAAGGGTTAACCTGAGAGCAGTTTTTAAGCCCTTTTTTCAGAAGTTGTCGAGAAGGGGCCTCAGTTCTGGGACATTGTTCTTGCTGTACCTGCCTGAGACATACAAGAACATTTTAGAAAAAAACAGGATGCTTGTTAAGGAGGGGGGTTGCAAAGACTTGTAAGAGAGAGAGAGCTGCAATGTTTTGAGAGACACAGAGATTGAAGGAAAACTCAGATGGATCTTTTCTGTTTATTCTGCATTTGTAAATAGTTATTCTAAACAATTTTTTTTATGTCACTGCTAATACTAATTAAACACTTTTTGTGAATTCTACAACTGCTCCTGGTTTTTCCTATGCTTCCTGACCTGTGCCTCAAAGACACTTGCATGTAACCATTGTTCTAATACTAGTATTCAGTTCACACCCACCCAACATCCTCTGGCAAGGCTTGCTCCAGATTCCTGTTCAAGAATGCAGATCTAAATGTAAAGTGGCAGATCCAATGGACCATATGGTTGGTTGGTTGGTAGGAGTAGTCCAGTTTGAAGACTGTTTCGGTAACTGAGCATGCTCACTAGATAACTGGCTAAATGTGGATGTGAACTGAATGCTAGTAGTAGTACTATGGATGCAAGTAATTAACCTCTGGTTATGCATCCAATGATTTCTTTGTTGGGGATTTTCTGATGATATAGCTGACTTCAACCAAAAGAAGGGAGCTACTCCACTGTCTCTGTATGGTCTGTTTTGAGCACTGTGTGACAGTTGCAGCAGGAGGAGGAGGATGAGCAGGTGGATGCAGATTAAAGGAGCGACGGGGGACTGTTTGGTTGCATTAGGGGATCAAAAATATTTTAATATTTCGGGAGGCAGGCACAAAATGCCTTTAATGAACTTGAATTCAAACATTTAGTCAGAAAGATCTGGTTCCAAGAATTTAAATGGGGAAGTTACTGGTGGGTTCTATTTTTTTCTGTTGATTTATTTTCACTCAGTAACTATTATGTTTCTTAATTGCTCAGGAACAGAAGTGCCCCAGCAGAGAGAGAAGGTGTCCTTCCTGGAAAAGGTTAAACGTTTCTGTGTCCAGAGTGCCAACGACTGGTTCCGAACATACCTGGTGCGCAAGATGAGCAACCAGTTCGGCATGGAGTTTGTTCAGCAGTTGTCTAAGTGTGACCAGCTTTGCTGGGTGTTCCCCGAAGAAATCCTACAGCAGCAGGTAGGAGTGGCAGCGATAGTGAACTGGGTGGGGAGGTTTGGCAGTCAGAGGTCCAGATAAATTTTAGTACAAGGAAGTATTTACTGCTAGCTTCATCAATGTGGTAGTATTTTCATCTAAATGGCAGTAATACCATTTCTAGGGGTGTGGATATGGTGCTCTATCCACACTCTGGAAGTTTTCCTTTCCTTTTAAATCTAGCTGGCACGACTTCAAGCTAAGCTGTTGTAACTCACCTGGGTATTATACTCCTCAGCTGTGGCCCATGACGTCAGATCTTTCTTTCCGCTGGAAGTCAGGTCTCCTCTTTCACAGTTCCATTCGCATTGTAGGCCATACAGTATTTTGCTTCCACTTCATCTTCAGATTGTGTTATTCTTCAGTTTATTCGTCCATAATGGATTGCGAAGAAACCCAGTCTGGTCCCTGTTTTAAACATTACGTCGCTTGCAATTAGAAAATGTCCCAGATGGATCTGCACTTGCGTGCATTTACTGCCTCAAGGCAGAGCAACACACATAGGCCTGTGGCCTGTGCAAGTCACTGTTTCCTTCGTCACTCAAGGACCAATATGTCCACTTCCTCCTCCTCGGGCTGGATGTACAGGACCCCCCAGTCCGCTTGAAGGATGTACACAGGGCGGTGCCTGTGGCTGCAGGCACTGCCACTCAGCTTGCGGCCATGGAAGAGGTGGAGGTTCATGCTGCGGCAGGTTCTTTCTGGTATCCACTGCTCCCAGTTGGGGCGAGCGTCGGGGCATCCTTCACAGTCATGTTCTGTGAAGTGTGGCAGTCCCTGCAAACCCTCAGGGAGTGCTCTTCCCAGGGTAATGAAAGGAAAGTAAAGAAATCCTGCCCACGTCGCAGTCGGGAATACCGCTTTGCTCCACTTTCGTAATTCCATTGATCGCTCAACAGTCGTCGAGTGCTTGGCCTCAGCCGAGGGTCAGGCCGTTAGCTCCATGGTTGCCCCCATCGGGCTTGCTGGCTGTGACACACACTGATCAGATGGTCAAGATTTTTCTTGACCCGGTCAACCCATTGTCTAAGGGGATTGAGAATGTCTTGGTCTCAAGGACTCCGGTCCTTTCGACCCTCTCTGAGGAGAGTCTGGAGCAGTCAGTCGACCAGACTGTCTCCTCCCAAGAGTTGCCTCCTCCTTGGGTCCCACGGCAGGAGACTGTGTGTGTCCTGTACACTGCCCCTCCTCCTGCTTCTCACTGTCAACGTTCCCATCATCTGTCGGGATTGCCATCGAGGGACCCCCTGCATTCCTATGCTTGATCTTTGACCAGGAAGCACCATCAGAGCTCCTCCTCTTCGAACAATGAGAGGCTCCGTTACAAGCTGCATTGGCGCTGTGAGGAGCTCATGTGGCAGCATTAGACAAGGTATGTCCCTTTCCTTGGTTCCTGTGCTTCCCTGGTCACCCCCAGTCCAGCCCGCCCTGGTCTTGCCGAGCCCGGTGTCTCCAGCCTCCACAAGTCTAGGATTGTACATGGGGAAAAGTGGCCAAAGGTGGTCTGTGAGGAGTCTTCAAACTCTTTCAGGTCCTCTATGCAGTCCTCCAGGACCTCAGGCTGCAACCATGAATCGGCTGAAGAACTGGCCACAGAACACAGGCCGGTCTCCGTGGCTTTGCTGCAGTTGATCTGTGAGTCAGTGGAGATCCTCATGGAGCCAGTCCAGAAGCAGGCCAAATACCATCTCACGGAAATCCTGTCAGTCGCTTTCCCTGTGGCTGAGGCTATTCTAGGCCCGGTACTGGAGCTGTGACAGCACCCTGCTTCTTGCACAGCGCCCTCGACCCACATGGTACACAAATGTGCGGTCCCAACTGATTTCTCGTCCAGTTTCTATGACTATCCCTTAGTTGAGGGCTCAGTGGTGGACTCCATCTTCCGTAAGACTGGCAGTGTCGGGGATGTGGACAGACCCCCAACAAAGAGTACAAGAATCTGGACCATGCAGCCAAGAAGTTTTATGCTGCGTCTTTCCTGGGTCTCCGTCATGCGAGTTATGCCTTAATGATGGCCAACTTTGGTAACTCTCTGGTGAGAGTCCTTGACCACGTCCTCCCTCACCTTTCTGCTGATCTGCATACAGTGGTTAAGATGGTCAGAGACTAGGGTTGAACGCTGACAAAACACCAGCTTCGGACAGCTTTGGACATCAAAGACTCCTGCACCCCATCCATGGCTGAAGCAGTCACGATGCATCGCAGGGTCTGGCTGCGGATTTCCACCAGGTGAGTAAGCAGATGAAGAAAAAGTCTTCAAACTTTGGCTATTTCCTTCCCAGCAGTCCCAGCCAGGGCAGTCGCAGGTCTGGTGACCTAAATTTTTTGCCAGCGCATGTTCCAAGAATCCCAGAGGCTGGGGCGGTGGGGCCCCTCTGGCAGCTGGAGCCAGAGCCCCCTCCAAAGCTGCTCAGTGACAGATGGGGGTGTCTGCCTCCTGCCCGTGAAGTCCCTGCCTCAGTTCCCCGTGGGAGATTGGCTTCATCATTTCTGGCACACCTGATCCATCATCACCTGGGACAGATGGGTGCTTGATGTGGTGGGTAGCGGATTGCCTCTCAACTTCCTTCTACGCTCTCCCACCATACCGAGCACACGCTCCATGGGAGTATGTGGTGTCACAGGACACACTGTTCACCCTCAGGGAGGACACGGTTTGGGTCCTAGAGAAAAGAACCATAGTCTGTGTTGTGGACACCTCGACCAGCCAGAGCTTCGTTTCCAGGTAATTTCTGGTCCCCAAATAGACGGGGCTGGCACCCCATACTGGATCTTCACGATCTTGATGAGTTCCTGAGGAAGCACAAGTTCCGGATGGTCACTCTGAACCAAATCATTCCATCCCTGGAGCAAGGCATTTTGTTCTGCCCTCTGAACCTTCAGGACGCCTTCTTCCACATTCCAGTCCATCTGTCCCACTGGTGGTACCTCTAGTTCCGTGCAGAGGGGTTCTGTACGAGTTTCAGGTCATAACTTTCAGCCTCTCCTCAGCCCCCAGGATCTTCACTAAATGAATCGCGTAGTGACAGCATTCCTGCAGTGCTGAGGACACCGGGGCTATTCATACATGAACGACTCGCTGGGATCCAAGCCATCCATGGAGGTGGTGGAGCGGTCCTTGGGCCTGGCACTTCAGACCTGCAGAGACTTGGGCCTTCTAGTCAACCCAGCCAAGTCCAAACTCAACCCCTCGCATGTTATCCACTTCATTGGGACAGAGCTAGAGTCCCTCTGTGCCAAGGCCTGACTCCCTGTGGACCAGGCATTGGATCTGTCCTCCTTTGCCTAATCATTTTAGGTTGGGCACTCGTGCCTTGCCTGGGACTTCCTGCGGTTGCTGGGGTATGTGGCATCCTTCACCAGCATGGTCAAATGGGTACGTTGGCAGATGTGCACCTTCATCCTGCTGGAACTTCGTGCAGTGCATCTTGCTTTGATGGAATTCGCTCCCTTTGTCCACGGTCAGGTCGTGCAGGCCCAGACGAACAATACCATGACCATGTACTACCTGAACAAACAGGGCAGAATGTACTCTCTTCAGTTGTGTCAAGAGGTCCTCTGCACCTGGACCGTCCTGTGCAGCTTGGCCACTGATCTCCTGGTGACTCATATAGTCGGAGCCTCCACCTTGCAAGCGGATGCCGTCAGCTAGGTGGGTGAGGTGTCTCACAAATGGACCCTGCATCAGGAGGTGGTGAACCACCTGCTCTCCCAGTGGGGCTTTCCCCTTTTCAACCTGTTTGCCTCATTGGAGAACACCAAGCTGAGGCTGGTTTGTGCGCCCCCAACACAGTACAGGACACTAGTGGGGGATGCCTTCACGAGGTTCTGGACCCCAGGCCTCCTTTACATCTCCCTTCCCTTTCCCCTGGTCCACGGAATGTTGGTCAAGGTGCAGAGGGACAAGGCGCAGATGAGCCTGGTAGTCCCAGACTGGGCACGCTAGTTTTGGTACCCAGGTCTCCTCAGCCTTAGCAGCAGGCCTCAGTGGCGATTGCCTCTACACCCGGCCCTGCTCACCTGTCACAGAGGGAAGGTCCTGCATCTGGACCTTCAGTTCTTGCACCTGATGGCCTGGTTCCTAAACAGCTAGACTGCCAGGCTTTGGGTATCTCCGAAGAGTTGTGGAAGCCTCCCAGAAAGAGCTGACCCGCAAGTGCTACACCTCCAAATGGAAGAGGTTTTCCATTTGGTGCCAGGGTGGGGAGCTAGACCCCCGGCCTGACCTTGGCTAGCATTCTGGATTACCTATGGTCCTGTTGTCAGTCGGTCCTGAGGTCGACAGCCCTCAAGGTGCATCTGGCAGCCATCTGTGCATATCAGGCATGGGCTGGTATGCCGATGGCACAAGAGAAGGTGGTTGGGCACTTCTTCAAGGGCCGTGACCACCTGTCCCCACCAATGTGTGAACCACCACCACCTTGGGACTTATTGCTGGTACTGGTAGTGCTCATGGGCAAGCCCTACAAACTGATGCACAGGTGTAACATGTCACACCTTCGTGGAAAACCACCTTCTTGGCGGCTATCATCTTCGCCAGAAGGATCCATGAACTCCAGGCGCACTTGGTGCAGTCTCCATATTTGGTGTTCCACAAGGACAAAGTTGTCCTGCGCCCCACCCGAAGTTCCTCCCAAAGGTTATGTTGGAGTTTCATCTTAATCAGGTGATTAATCTACTGTACTTTACCACTCCAAGCTCGGAGGCCAAGTACAGGCTGCGCACGTTGAACCTGAGGTGAGCATTCTCATACTATAAGGAGCGCACGGCTAGAGTTCAGGGAGAGGTTTGCCAGCTCTTTGTCACCTACGCTGAAGCCACACCTTGCAGACCAGAAGCTGAGTGGACAGTTGTCAGGTGGATTGTATACTGCATCGACCTCTGCTATAGATTGGCTAGTAGGGAGCCTTCTGTAGGGCTTAGGGTTCATTTCACCAGACATACTGCTGCCTCAGTGACTGCTTCCAGAGACTTCCCTATCCAGAGGATCTGCAGGGCTGCTACCTGGAAGTCAGCACACATCCTCATTTCCCATTACCACATCGACCTTGAGTCACACCGGGATGCTGGTTTTGGGACCTCAGTTCTCCAGTCCCTTTTTCCCAAGTAGGAGTTTGCGTTTTGCTCCCTCCTCCCAGAGAACTGCTAGGAATTTGCCAACACGTGGATAGTGCACCATATCCATGTCCCTAGAAATGAAGGTCACTCACCTGTAACTGTAGATCATCTTCGGTGGTATCTCAGTAATCAGGTCACACTGTAGGAACTTCACAGTCAGTGAAGCAGGATCCACATGGAAGATTTTCATCTGTGCAGCTGGGGCCACCCACGCCAACTTCATCTGTCGATGTTACGAACTCTGTATAAGCGTGAACCCCGCTCTCTCCTCAGTTCTTTCCCACCATTGACTGTGTTCGCATGGGTCTTAGCGAAAGCTCCAACACAGTTTTGCACCTTTTTGCCTATGATTTTAGTTTTACCTTGTTTCAGAATCTCTTCTTTTTATAGATACCTCTTCAGAGTTTTTCTTTTCTTTCTTCCCCGTCGCTGCCATAATGGGCCTTTTTGTTTTTGTTTGTTTGTTTGTTTTTCCCCCCTCAGTTTTCCTTTTTTTCTCTGTCTCCCCTTTTTGTGTCTGCTGTTTTGGGCCTGACCTCGTCGACTGGGACTGCGAGCCTCAGTGGAAGTTTATCAGTGATGACAGTGAACAGGAATGCACAGGAACTCCGTTCCTGCACCTTTTTTGCAGCAGGAACGGCTCCTGTACTTCTTCCCACTGATATTGGAACTGAAGTTCTAAAACCAGCAAATAATTGAAGTTTCTGGGCCTGTGACAAGAAGTCAGGGGATTTCCATCACAAAATCTGATTTGTACAACAATGTAATTTTCCTAAAATACTTTCTCCAAGTATCTATACCGATACTGTAGATGTCTCTTGAGAAGTGTTATACTTTAGAGTAAAGGTCTTTGTTCTGCATTGTATATTTTCCCATGCTGGAGTTCGTTTTTTTTTTTTCCAATTCAGTATTTATTGAAAGTTTTTTCCATGCAGAGAACAGTTACAATGTAAATACATAGGTGAATAAATGAGTCGTAATAGTACTGTTCTCCCCCCTTCCCCCGCCTTTTAACTACCTACCTTCCCAGCACTGTACCACCCACCTCCTCCCTCATCCACCCTGCACAGCAGATATAACCTATACATTGGGAATGGTATATCTGTCTTCAGGGAACTAGGTATAAATTGTTTATAACCTATATAGAGTATAAAAGGGGTCCAGATTTCTTTAAACTTATCCAATCTGTTAGGCTAGCTACCATTTTTTCTGTCTTAAGGTTAGCTAAACGTTCAGTAAGCCACTCTCCATAAGAGATTTCCTCTTGGTCTATCCAGTGTCTCGGTGCCAATTTTTTAACCGACACGGATATGAGGGCTAAGTAATATTTACGTCTAAGAACTGAGATGTTTGAAAAATCCCCCAGTAGACAAATTCTAGAAGTAAATAATTCCTCAAGACCCAAGAGAGGGTCGGCTCTTTGTTTGATCATGGCCCATAAAGAGGCCACTTTATTACAGGACCAGAAAATGTAGTAAAGAGTACCCTCTTCTAGGTGACAATGGTTACAAAGTGAAGAGGACTGTAAGTCCATTTTAGCTAGTTTTTGTGGCGAGAAATATAAATTTTGAAGTATATGCATTAGCATGAGCCTAAGTCTGTCGTGGTTTATAAACCTGTGACAGTTCTGCCATAGGATAGACCAGTCAATCTCACTATCAGGAAAGAAGGTAGTCCAATAAGTCGTGGGACCAAAAAAGTCCGGGTAGAGCCAATTAAAAAGTATTCCATAAATCTTGGAAACTGCCTGCGGAAGGCCTACTAGTGAAGTCATTTCACCATGGAAGGGGGGAGACGGTAGTACAGGGAGTGGTTCCCAAATTTGTTATAAGGAGATGTTTAAGTTGAAAAACTTTCAAGATCTGTGTGTTAGGGATATTAAACTTATACAGAATTTCGTCTGTGGAAAGCCGTGGACCCCCTTCCAAGACCAAATTAGTTAACAGGCCCTCCCCAAGGTGAGGTAACCAATGGGAAAATAAAACCTTATTGTCTATCTTGAGATTAGGATTGCCCCATATAGGTTGTGATAGGTCAAAAGTGTGTTTGTATTTAAGAAAATTACAGAGTTGGGTATGAACCTTTATTGAAATGGCAATTGGGGAATTTCTCAGTTCACTAGAAAGAGGTTTGTCCCTAATATGTAAAAATGCGACCGGGGAAAGACCAGAGGAGCAAATCTGAGCCGATTCAATTTTCAACCATATGGGACAATATCCTGGAGGCTCTGGTAGGAGCCATCTGAGATATTTGCTAGCGTGGCTCGCCCCAAAATATAGGCCTACATGGGGAAGGCATAAACCACCTCTCCATTTGGGGGCAGCTAGTTTGTGAAAGGCTAATCTAGGCGTTTTATTGGACCATATGAATTTAATAAATAAGTTGTGTATCTTTTTAAACCATGAAAGGGGGAGCCATACATTAAGTAGACTTAGGGGGTAGAAAATGCGTGGGAAAACATTAATTCTAGGGACATGGACATGTTGTTCATCCACACTGTCTGGCAGGTTCCTTGCCACTTTAAATCTTGCCAGAAGGTCTTCAAGCTGGCTCCTCCTACCCACCCGGGTGGTAAAACTCTCGGCTCCGCCCCATGACCCAGATCTTCCTTACCGCTTGGAAGCTCAGGTTCCCTCCTTAACGCTCTGCGTATAGACTGGATCCTAATTCTTCGGTTCGCCCGAAAATAATTCTAAAGTTTTCAAGACTTCGGTCTAATTACTCCCTCGCGGCTGCGATGGACAAATCGACTCCAGTTTCGGCGGTGCCCATGCGGGTAGAAAATGTCAGGATGGATCCGCACTCTGTCGTCTACTGCCTTGGCACAGATCACGACCCGCGGGCCTAAAGGTTATGTCGATAGTTTACAAGCCAGCGTCCTAGAAGACTGCGCTGCCCGGTTACAGCTTGGGCGCCCCGAGAAGCGCTACCCGCCAGTGAAGTCCAAGGAGGCCCGTTGGGCGGTGTCCACGGCGGCTGGCTCGGCTGAGCAAATCGAGCAGATGATCGCCCTCGAGGAGGAGGCGGCCCAGGCTGAATCCTCATCTTCCTCGGTTGCGGCATTTATCCCGCTCTCTCTGGGATCCTCCTACACAGCTTCTTTTAAGGAGCTTTGCCAATCCCTTTCCACGAAGGGAGAGGGGCCATTGGGACACTCTTCTCAGTCCAAAAAGCAGGACTCGAAAGATAAGTCCTACCATCGGCATTCGTGGGAGCGGGAGAGGTCCCCTTCCCCAGACAGTCGACGCTCGACTTTGGTCGAGGTTGCGGCTAAGGCCGCTGGCTTCACGGTGTCCCCGTCAGGTGAGCGGCGAGACACCTGTCGGCGCGTCGAGATTTTCTCGACCGTCCAGGCGAGGCTGTCGACTGGTGAACCCGACAACCCTTCTTCACGGTTCCCCGGTGGAGACCGAGACTTGCCTGCGCCTCCTGTGCTGGAGTCCCCGGACAAGGCTCCCGAGCCGAGGGAAGAGCGGGTGTCCCCCGCTCCTTCCCAGACCCACCCTCGGAAACACCGAGGATCTCGGTCTCGGACCTCGTCTCTGTCCAGCTGATCCCGCCGACATCGGCGGTCTCGGCACCGAGGTAAGTGGCGGCGCCACTCGTCCTCGTCTTCCTCCTCGGAAGAGGAGAGGCTTCGGTGCAAATTGCATCAACGCTACAAGGATTTAATGTGGCAGCAGTTACTTTTGTCCGGGAACAAGCCGACGCCGTCGCCTTCCCTGGTCATCAAGTGGTTGTCACCGGAAAGGCCGAAACAACCCCTCGCTGTAGTCGAGGGGCCCAAGCCTGGGCCGGTTGTTCAGCCAAAACCAGCTGCCCCACCGATTGTGATGGAACCTCCGCCTCCACAACCAAAATCGGGGGGCGCCGACCAAGGACTCTCGGTCAGGTCAGGGTCTGCCCCATAGGTTGTCGGTCACCCTCACTCCCGACCGTCCTCGGCAGCTCTTCACGGACTCTTCGGAGTCTGACGAGGACTCCTCCCTGTTTTCCAGGCCCCTTGACCTGGAGTCCTCCGGGGGGCAGTCGATGGACCAGAGCCTATCGTCTTTTATGGGTCTGCTTCGGCTCATCTTGGAGTCCACCGGGATGCAGCTCGAGCCCGTATCCAAGCGGGTCAAGTATCCCCTGACGGAGATACTGGACCGAGGGGATTCGCCCACGGAGGCCTTTCCGGTGGCTGAAGCCATTTTTGGCCCAGCCTTGGAGCTCTGGCAGCAGCTGGCTTCCTGTCCTGCGCCTTCGGCCAGGATGGCCAGGAAGTATGCGGTCCCTACCGGCTCTTTGTCCGGTTTTTCGGAGCACCCCTCTGTGGAGGGGTTAGTCACCGACAGCGTTTTCCGGCATTCCGGGAACGCTAGGGATGTGGATAAGCCCCCCAACAAGGAGTCCAAAAAGCTGGACTATGCCAGGCGCAAGGTATACGCTGCGTCCTCCCTAGGCCTCCGCCAGGCCAGCTCAGATGAGGTGATCCCTCATCTCCCAGCCGACCTGCAGACCACGGTTAAGCAGGTGCAGGATCGGGGGGGTGGCAAAACAGCAGCTCCAAACGGCTCTGGACATTGGAGACTCCTGTGCCAGATCAGTAGCCGCCGCAGTGGCCATGCGCCGCAGAGCATGGCTGAGGATATCCACCTTCATGGCGGATATCCAGCATAAGTTGGCAGATGTCCCCTTCTTGGAGACTGACCTGTTCGGTGCTGGAATGGAAGGCCACCTCCAGCGGATCGAAAAGTCTAATACTACCCTGGACTCGGTCACCTCCGCCCAGAAGGACAAGGGCCATCGTCAACAACATAAGACCTTTCACCTTTCTGTGCCTGCGGCACGTCCAGACCAACAACACCAGGGCCAGCAGGCTAACGCTTGGCATCCCAAAGCCAAGCCTGCAGGTTCCTCTGACAGGAAGCAGGGAGGAAAAGGCCCAGGAGGTCCCTCGTCCGGTCCCTCCTCCAAGCCTGCCCAGAGATGGGTTGTGGGATGTCACCCCCAGCCTCGTCACTCCCCCCGTGGGGGGACGGCTCCGCCACTTTCTTTTAGCCTGGTCAGCTATCACCACCACGGACGCTGGGTGTTAATTGGCAGAAAGGGGTCTGCCTCTGGGTTGAGCAGGCCCGCCTTCGAGCCATCGCCTCGGAGGCTATGGGTCCGCCCAGCTCTCTGTCGGCTCGCCCGAGCCAACATTTCCCTGCTCCTCGAAAAAGAGGTGATCAGGAAGGTGGCGGATCCTCCACCAGACCTGGTGTTTGTGTCCAGGTAATTCCTGGTCCTGAAACGGACGGAGGGGCTGGGGCCCCATTCTAGACCTGCACAACCTGAACAGTTCCTAAGGTCTCGAACCTTCAGGATGGTCACTCTGGCTCAGATCATTCCATCCTTGGAACGAGGCATGTGGTTCTGTTCTCTGGACCTCCAAGACACGTTCTTTCATGTCCCAATCTGTCCGTCCCACCAGAGATTCCTCCGCTTCAGGGCAGAGGGATCCCTCTACAAGTTCCGGGCCATGCCCTTTGGCTTTTCCTAGCTCCCAGGGTCTTCACCAAATGCATGGCAGTGGTGACAGCATTCGTGCGGCACCGAAGGGTCCGGGTGTACCCCTACCTGGACAACTGACTGATTGCAGCCTCCTCCAGAATGGAGGTGGAGCGGTCCAGAGATCTGGCCCTCCAGGTTTGCTCTCAGGTTGGCCTCCTCATCAACGAGGCCAAGTCGGAACTCGTGCCAAAGCAGGTGATACAGTTCATCGAGGCAGAGCCTGACTCTCTACGAGCCAGAGCACGGCTCCCGGTGGAGAGGGCCGAGGTTCTTTCCTCCTTTGCCCAATAATTTCAGGTTGGGCAATTGCACCCTGCCCAGGACTTTGTACGCCTTCTGGGCCTCATGGCGACCTGCACCAGTGTGGTCCGTTGGTACATGTGTCCCCTTCAGTGGGGGCTGGCCAGCCAATGGTCACAGCACTCCGATCCCTTGGATCAGGTAGTGACAGTGACCCAGGGGATGTGGAACGCCTTCCAGTGGTGGACCGTTCCAGCACATCTGCAGGAGGGCATCCCGTTTGAAGATTTCTAATTATGTCTTCTAACTCTCTCTCAGTAATCGGATGTAATAATGACTTCTGCTGATCATCTGAGAGTGAAGGCAAATTAGTATCATTAAGATAACTATCTAGAGGCTGTTCCTTGGGAGGATCAGACATTGGGCAGTATAGGGATTTATACTATTCAGTAAACTTTGAAATAATGTCCACAGGAGAAGTTTTTATCAAACTGTCAGACTGAGAGCGTATCGAGGCTATGAAATGAGAAGATTCCTGTTGTTTAATCCTTAGGGCCAATAGAGGCCCCGCCTTCTCTCCCTGATCGGTATAGGAAGCATTTGTTTTAATTATAGCAATGTCAGCCTTTTCTCTCAATAATTCTAGATATGCAGCTTTTAGTCTGATTAGTTCTTGATGTAAGGATTCCGGGGACAGTGGGGATGAAGTGTGTTCTCTGGACCTAATTTGGGATAATAGTTGTAGAACCTTTTGTTCTCTAATTCTCTTTCTTTTAGATGCTAAACCTATCAGGATATCTCTGAGATATGCCTTGAGGGCGCACCATTCAATATCGGGCCTTTCCGTGGAGCCACGGTTATTAAAAATTAACTGATCTATATGCTCCTGAATAATTTTAACCATAGCTGGGTCCTTCAACAACTGAACATTAAGTTTCCACGTGAAATCCCCTTTAGGAATAGATAACAGGGAGAGATGGCAGATAACCAAGGAATGGTCAGAGAGAGGACCAGATTGGATAGAAACATCTAGGACCCCAGGGATTAATGAATGAGAACACAGTAAATCTATGCGAGATGAGGAACCATGAACTGGGGAAGTAAAGGTATGCTTTCTATCCGTTGGGTGAAAAACCCGCCAGATATCACAGAATTCAGCCTGGTCCATCAGTTCACATAGTGCACGTTGGGCAGGAGAAAGTCCCTTCCGATGATGACCAGTTCGGTCTAGATTTGGGTCAAGAACAAGATTAAGATCTCCCCCCAGGATCATTGGGGTTGATAAAAAGGGAGTGAGGGTTAAGAGAAGTTGTGTGAAAAACCCAGGTATGTCCTGGTTAGGGCCATAAATACTACCTATCAATATATCTTCGGTAAACAGTGTTCCCAATATCAATAAATATCTACCTTCGGGATCTCTTAATAGTTTGAGTGGGAGAAAAAGGGATATTTCTATTAATATCATAGTTCCACAGCTATTGGTAGAACCCTCAGCCGAAAAACGTTGCCCACTTGTTGTCTCCTAAGTTGGATCAACTCCAAGTCTAACAAATGGGATTCTTGGATAAAGGAAATATCCATTGATAAAATGTTTAAATGTTTCAGAATTTTATACTTTCTGAGTTTTTGTCTAGCCCTTTTCACAGTCCATGTTGCAATGCGAACACTTCTAGCCATTGTCCCTAAATAAATGGTCCCTGACAGTATCCAGTGTGATAATAAAAAGTAAATGGAAGGTGATGAGTACCAGTGCCCGCAGTCTGTGCAACAAGCTCCCTGAACTAGTGGCCTTGATGGAAGAGGGATGCCTGAATATTGTTGCAGTCACTGAAACATGGTACATAGAGAACCATAAGTGGGAAGTCAACATACCAGGATACACAGTCTACAGGAGGGACAGGGTGAGTAAAAGAGGAGGAGGAGTAGCTCTCTATATAAGGGAAGGGATTAAAGCAACAGAACTAAAGAGTAAACAGGAAGTTGATGAGTCACTATGGGTTACCCTGGAGACAGGAAATGGCACCACAATCCACATAGGGGTTGTGTACAGACCCCCATCTCAGGGGGAGGAAATGGGCAAGGAAATGATAGAAGGCATCCTTAAAATGGCAGAAAAAGGGGAGATATTGTTGATGGGGGACCTGAATATGCCAGATGTTAACTGGAGTACTTTTGCTGCCGGCACATCCAAGAGCAGGGTCATTCTTGATGCCCTACAGGGGGCATGCCTCCAACAGCTAGTGTTGAAACCCACTCGGGAGGGAGGAATCTTAGACCTGGTACTCTCAAAAGGGGACAGAGAAAGGATCTCAGATTTAGAAGTATGTAGCCATCTGGGAACAAGTGACCACCAAGCAATGTGGTTCACAATAAACACAGCCATAGAGTCAAGCCATACAAAAACAAGAGTACTGGACTTTAGGAAGGCTGACTTTGGGAAAATGAGAGAGTGCCTTAGAAAAGCACTAGCAAATGGGCAAGAAGGAGGGGTGGAGGAACAATGGGGAATAATCAAAACAGCCATTGCAGAGGCAGCAAGCCTTTGTGTGAAGCAAATCAATAAAACAAAACGAAGGAAAAAAACACTATGGTTCTCAAAAGAGGTGGCAGGGATGGTTAAAGAGAAAAGGATAGCATTCAGGAAATATAAGGAAACACAGAAGGAGCAGGACAGAGAACTTTATCAGTTAAAGCAGAAGGAGGCAGGGAAGGCAGTCAGAATAGCAAAGGCATAAACTGAGGAAAAGATAGCCAACTCTGTTACGAAGGGGGATAAAACCTTTATAGGTACATTAGGAGCCGAAGAAAGACCAGGGAGGGATACAGAGACTAAATAAAGGGATGGAATGTGGGCAGAGGGTGACAGTGAAAAGCAGGGATACTGAACGAATATTTCTGCTCAGTATTCACAACAGATGAGGAGGGGGAGGTGCCTAAACCAAACAAGGGAGAAACTCTGAATAGGGGGGTCAATACCGGTCCATTCACAGAAGAAAGGGTTTTGAAAGAATTCTTGAAACTGAGGGTGGACAAAGCAATGGGGCCTGATGGGATTCACCCAAGAATACTAACAGAACTAAGGGTAGAACTAGTAACACCACTGACTACTCTCTTTAACAAATCATGGGAGGATGGAGTGGTACCTGAGGACTGGAGAAGGGCAAATGTGATTCCACTTCACAAAAGTGGGAGCAGGGCAGAGGCAGGAAACTACAGATCAATTAGTTTGACTTCAGTGGTAGGGAAAATGATGGAATCACTTCTGAAGGAAAGAACTGTTGAGCACCTAGAGGCCAGTGGGCACAGGACCCAAGGCAGCATGGTTTCACAGCAGGAAGGTCATGTCAGATGAACCTAATAGATTTCTTTGACTGGGTGACTGAAGTAGTAGACCAGGGAGGGCTATGGATATGGCCTACCTAGATTTTAGCAAGGCATTCGACACAATCTCACACAAAAGATTAATATACAAGTTAGCCAGCCTTGGAGTGGGTCCCAAGGTGGTAACCTGGATAAAAAACTGGCTGGACAACAGGACGTAAAGGATAATAGTAAACGGAGTCCACAGTGAAGAAAGGAGGGTAACTAGCGGGGTACCGCAGGGTTCGGTACTAGGACCAGTCCTCTTTAATATCATTATAAGTGACATTGGAGAGCACCTGGAAGGAAAGGTATGCCTCTTTGCAGATAACACAAAGATCTGCAACAAGGTTGATACACAAGGTGGGGTGGAAAGAGTGAAAAGGGACTTGGCAAGGTTGGAGGAATGGTCAAATACGTAGCAGCTCAGATTCAGTGCAAAGAAGTGCAAGGTAATGCATCTGGGAAACAAAAACCCAGGGGAAGAGTACACAATGGGAGCTGAGTTAATAACAAAAATAGAAAGAGACCTAGGAGTAATTTTATCAGATGACCTAAAGGTAGGCAAGCAATGTGAGAAGGCAGTAAGGAGGGCTGGGGGGATACTGGGATGCATAGGGAGAGGCATCAACAGTAGAAAACAGGAAGTTGTTATCCCTCTCTACAGACAGTTAGTGAGACCCATCTGGAGTACTGTGTGCAGTTCTGGAGACCCCATCTCCGCAAAGACATGGACAGAGTGGAGGCTGTTCAGAGGAGGGCAACCAAAATGGTGCAAGTTCTACATCAGAAGACATACGAGGAGAGACTAAAGCAGCTTAATATGTATACCCTTGAGGAAAGGAGGGAGAGGGGGGACATGATAGAAACTTTCAAGTATCTCAAGGGAATTAACAAGGTACAAGAGGGTAGTGTCTTTCAGAAGAAGAGATGTGCAAGAAAAGGGGCACAATTTGAAGATAGAGGGGACGGCTCAGAGGTAATGTTAGAAAGTATTTTTTCACAGAGAGAGTTGTGGATGCATGGAACAGCCTTCCTGAGGAGGTTGTGGAGTCAAGAACAGTGGGAGAATTCAAGAATGCATGGGACAGGCATAAGGCAATTCTAGTGGGGGGCAAGAGGAAGTAAGCTGTTGATTAACAAGAATCTGCAGCTTATCCATCAGGTAGGGAAATGGGCAGACTGGGTGGGCCAAGCGGTCCTTATCTGCCGTGAAATTCTATGTTTCTATAATAAACCAGTAGAAAATCCTTTTTCCTTTGGTAACCCTTGCTGTGCATATCCCTTCCTTCCTCCCCCCCCTCCCAAATTTCCTGATTTCCCCATATCAAGACTAAGAACCAAACAAAAACACTGTGGACCCCTGGTAACCCAGCCCACCCACCTTCCCTTACTGTTATGGTAACGATCTGCAGATCTCACAATTCAATCCCTCCACATCCAGCCTCCCTCCACCCGACAGTTACCCTCAATTAGTACAACTTTAATGTAAACTGTAACATTTAGATTGGCAGAACCACTAAAAGAAATTAGACCAGGTACCATTGTTTACACTCGTTTCCTAAGCTAGCTATGACAATAATATTCCCAGCTTCCTTATACCATACTGGTATTAAATTTGTTAATAACAGGAGAAAATCCTTCCAGTTGCATTTCAGTCCAAGAATTTGACAGTCTACCTGGAAAAGAAAGACAATGCAGGGAAAAGAAAAATATGACTCAGAATATGCTCATTACTCTGAACGTGGTACCCTTTTTTAACTAAATTAAGCACTAAGGCTGGAACACTTGGTCCCTCTAGTGGTGACAAACACTTATTACCGGCATATAGTGAGAGAAAAGAAGAACTTCCATTCTACTTCTCTTAAGAAAATCTAAAACACAGTATATGCCCTTCTAGAAGTACTGTAATTCAGAGACTAAAGAAAAATAGATTAACAATACTGGAATAAGGAACATATCCTTGTCCCATCCCAGTCTAGACTTTGGCAATTTCCACAGTATAAAGTCAAACCGAACAGGACACCTGGAGTATTCGTTAAAGTCTAGGACTTATGGTGAAGCCAGTCGTGCTAATTGAGTCCTGACCTGGTGTCCATATAAGCTGCCCAAGTGTTATCAGTTCCCACTACATGTGGATTTGGGGACTATTTAAGATATGTCCTTATTTGCCAGGTGTTTCCAGTAGCACATTAAAGATAACTCTTTGCAGGCTTCCTTATTTAGCCAGGTGTAATCATTAGACCAATAAGAAAAATCCCTTTATAAGCTCTGATCAGCGAGGACGAAATAAATCTGGAAATGCCACTTGTAGTGTAGTCTGCGCCACATCTGCCTCCTCGAAGGTGGACCAGTTGCCAGCTATCAGAACTTGCAGTTGGGCGAGGTATCCCATTTTAAATTTAATACCCACTGCTATTAACTTTAATACAATAGGGTGGAAGAGGGTTCTTTGTTGCCTAGCCGCTGCGGGCAGATCTTGGGTCACTCTAATTTTGGCTCCTTCCCATGCTATCTCTTGCAAGTCTCTTAGTTTGCCTAAGAGATGCTGTTCCTCCTGAAAATTAAGGAATTTAAGAATCAAAGGGTGCAGGGCTAACCCCGGTGGAGGCATTGGTCGGAGAGCTCTATGGTGTAAACAGAGCTGAAAGGAGAAGGACCAACTAGTTAGATATAAGCTTCTGGACAAACAAAATGGTATTAGCCCCTTCTTCTGATTCAGTCAGGCCTATTATTACCACATTATTTCTGCGACTCCTCCCCTCCAGATCTTCAATTTTTGTCTCCAGTTTTTTAATTCTGTCTGTTTTCCACAGTTTCTGTGCTCATTCCTGTTGTCTAAACACTCTTGGTGTGTAGGGTAAACAATAAAAATAACAGTGCAGATTCTTGTGTCTCGGAGTCTGCCAAGAAACATTTGTAAACAAGCAAGGAGTACTAATAAAGTTTATTATACTACTTACACCAAGCATGTGACAGAGAAAATCACAAGGGAGATGGGTTTCTCACATTCTCTTAAAGAATGTACATAATCTCTAGAATTGTAGATCTTAGGTTTTCTAAGCTCTTGTTTTATCTCTCCTCGCGCTCCAGCTCTCTGCCCTTTTAGAGAAGCTACAGTGGGTTGCGGACAGCTAAATACTACAGATTACAGCATAGTTACAGATATGAGAAACAATATGTATTGGTCCTAAGTCATTCTCCATTGGAGAATGGCTTAGGAGACAGAATTACTAAAATGAGTATCATATGAGACAGAATATGCTTCCATTAGCATTACTGCTTAGACAAAAGAAATGCTGACAGTTCAAACTACATGCGCCATTTCTAGCTTACATACTGTATAAAACCTTAGACATAACAAAGGCCTTCTGTCTCTGTCAGCTTGCTTGGACAAAGAGAACTGATGACAGGGCGCTATTACATGTGGAGGCAGTATAAGCGCAGTGGTCTAAGGCTCTGAGCTGCAAATCTGGTGACATCCAGCAGACCAGACCTGGATTTGAATCCCACAGCTTCCACTTGCATACTGCGTGACCCTGAGCAAGTCACTTAAATTCCTTGTGCTCCCAGGTCGCTCCTGTGAAAAAGCTTTCAGCTTAGTATGCTATTCCTGGTTAAACAACTGAAAAAAAAAACAAAACACGTGGCATATCTGAGTGTAAAACACATTACATATAATTATATGAGAATATAAGTATACAATAATCACTGATCCCTCTGAGTCATCTTATCAGTGATTAGGTAGATTATATATGGAATATCTATAAAAGACAAACATAATCTATATAAATGTATTATAGTGAGGCATAATAAATCATTCATGACAATATTAGCATATCTTAGCAGCAGAGCATATTCCTAGCACCCATGCTTATATGATGTGTGCTCATATCTATATTGTTAGTGCAAAATAGCAGTATCACAGTACAACAGACCAGGAATACAGTGTGAGGTGTATGTGGGACAATAGGGGGCATAACCCATGCGTAACAATCCCCTCTTTGTTGCCCTAATTGCAAAAGTGGCAACACAACAAAAAGATGGAGGTTAGGCACCATTCATCTACAGGCCCAAGGCATGAGCCTGATAGAGGAAGTTAACTGGTCATGGTAGTGTTTTAGGGATTTCCTTAAACAACAAAATGTAATTATGAAGGAAAATGTTAGTAAACCTTGTATTACTTTAAACATTTGGAATAAAACTTCACAATGGGGTTTTCCAATATCAAAACAATCAGTAAATACTGATATGTATCAAGTGTGTATCTGTCCTATTGGGAAGAAATTGAAGAAACAAACTTAAGTTGCCTGTATTAATATTAAAAATGAGTAAAAATTGAGCTAGAGCATCAAGATAGTTAGGACTAGACTTAATGATATCTGGTTCCGGGATAGGAACAGGTGTGATTGCCATATAACCTATTACCTGTTTAGGGAGTAAAAACAGATGTTAGAAAAGTTCACGTTGCATAACTTTTAGTCCATATCAGAAGAATGTATAGTTGGTCACCACACAATGTTCCACATCAGCAGAATATACCACCTTGAAGGATGGCATTTTTCAGTTGGCAAGTGGAACAGGACACGAAATGTCAATGTCCACAAGGCATAAACTACGAACAGTTCCATTGATAAATCCAGGTTTCTTCAAGTGTTAAATGAAGATTCATAGTTCAAATTTGATGCATTCAGATTTTCCAAAGGTAGATCAAAATGTTCAGGAGGCAGCAGTATTTTCATAAGCCTCACTCAGCAGGGGGTGCATTAGATTGCACATTGAGTTTTACAATGGAATAGCAACAGTGTTATTAGAAGCCTGTTTCAGATAAATTATCTGTTTTGAAATGTGAGCATATTGATTGCAAAATGGAGAATGCTGCTTTGAAGCAGATAATTAGTCTGAAACAGGCTTCTAATACAAAAAGGATAACTGGACTACAGTCTGAGCTGGAGTCTGGCCATCTAGTAAATGAGTCTCTCTTTAATGAGAGAAACAGCAATGACCTGCATGCCTTAAGAAATAACACCAAAAAGGCAAAACTTAGAAAAAAATGTTTCCAAACTAATGGTGTTCTGGCTAGTAACACTGATTCCTTACGTTTTGAAAACAAGGAACTTGGAGATAAGTCTGAAGTAATTACTGAAAGAGTTGACGTGCTGGTATTTCAACACCAGATCTTGACTGAACAGCATGATTCAAAATGTTTTAATTACAGCAGACTTAAAATAAAGGTTTTCAGTATAAACTATGACACAGCTTCTGTTGATAATAAGAAAGTTTTACAATCTAAAAACAAGGCAATTTACAGCATGCTAACTCCTGTATCTGAGCAGTTAGAATGTAGGAGTAAAAAGTCAGATATGGCAAACTTGCGCCGTCAGCCAGAGGTATTGGCAGGGCACACTAACTTAATGCCAAAAGGCCTTGCCGCTTCTCATGTTGAAGAGTTAGATTTTGAACACTTGCAGTATGCTGTGGGGTGGACTAGAGCAACGGCTAGCCACTTGTTTTTCTGTGATTCACAAAATGGAGAATTGTTAGTCTCAAAATGGCGGACACACATGTCATCAGGCTGCATCCCCATACCACCCCCAAGATGGCCGCTCATAGTCATGTGATGACGGTCATGATACAGTAACCCATGATGCCCATGAGGTAATCCAAAATGGCCGACCACCACACCACAGAGATTCAGTCCTGCAGTCACAGGGACCTGTGATTGCTGCCATAACCAAACAAAACAAACCGGAGTTTTTTGGCATGATTAGTAATGTTATCAGTAACACTAGTGTTTCTGAGGGTCAGAAGATTCTCATTAAAAATGATGTTGACATACTTTTGAATAAGGCTGATACGCAGTCTGTCATGAAGTCAGCGTCTGATGCTGCAGAAACAGCTTATGTTTGCTTTATTAGCATGGCCTTGGTTAAAGAACACATTTTAATTAATTACATGAATTGTTATGATTCTTCCCTATTCAATTTAATATCAGTTTTCCCTGAGAAGACTGAACGTACTGCTTTTCCTATGCAGTGCATTAATACCTTAAACTGTAACATTAAAAACAATGTTGCTACCATCCAGCAGCATTCCGGTGGGGAAGCCCACTTTACATTTGATGGGGAAGGGGACAACCCTAATTCTGAAAGCCCCATGGCTGTGATATTTTCAGCATCACAGGCCATGTTTTTTTGGGGGGTACAGGTTTGATTTCTGAACCTGAGCTGACAATTGTTTCAGTACTATTTTCTCCACCCCGATGGCTACTGAACCACAATCCATAGCTGGAGAACTACGTGCAGCTTGCACAACACTCTTCTCCACTGTGCAGGCACCCTTGATAGTGCCAGCACTGCCTGCGCATGATACAGAACCCCCTCCATCAGTGACACCTGGATCATCCCATACTATGGCTTCAATGGCAGGTACTACAGGTAAGAAGGTACAAGGTTTCCTAATACTGATATCACTGTCTTTTCTTTTGGGATCACTGACCATGGCCCTAGCATTGGTTAATCCTAACACAGTTTTAGGGCATTATTTTGAAACTGCCACATCAGATAAAGCAATCTCAGCAGTTTTAGCCCAAACATACAATGGACACATCAGACCCATTGCTTATGCATCCCAGATGCTTGCCCCAGTGGAACTGAAATACAGCCTTTGTGAAAGGAATCTTTTGGCTACATACTGGGCAGTGAGATAATTTATGTACATCACTGGATATACACCCATTGTGCTGCATTCCAATCATTTGCCATCTAACATTCTGTCGTCAGAGTAAAAGATGACTCTGTTTCCAATGCCGGACTTATACACTGGTCTCTCATTTGATAGGATCATGACATCATTCTCCTTCCTATCAAAACTTCATCCTTGTTGGCCCATAACCTACAATTTGTAGGAGAGACCCATGATTGTTCACTCCAACCCCTTGACCTACCTGTTCCAGTGACCTTTCTGACAGAACCCCAGAAAGTGTTAAAAGACACCACTGTGTGTCATGTTTTGACTGATGACTCGGCCACACATACCAACGAGGGTCAGATAGCAGGGGTTTGAAATTCTTATTGTACATCCGCAGATAAAATGAAAGGCAGGGAGGCGAGGAGTCTCCTAATTACCACAAGTATTTGTGAATGGTTTAGAGAGCTGGAACGTCCTTGAGAAAGACAGCTCGTGTTAAGAAAGGAATAAAAATATTTTTCCTTACGTAAAATGATACCAGCACTCCATGAGAGGGTTAAGTGTTGCAGTCTGACAAAATGGCTTTGATCTAAAAGACTGCAGATACAATGTTTTTATTACAGTTTATAATTGGGTCTCTTTCTCTCTAAACTGAATTTCTTTGGCAGAAGACAAACTTTTGTTCCAGTACTCTGTGTTATCTCTGAGAAATACAGTGACTTGTTTGTGTACGTCACAACTCTAACCAGTTTAAAAACTGTACATTCATAAGGTTCGAGCATGTTGTATGTATATTCTTTATGCTCTATGAGAAGGACCCTTATTTGAGAGCAGTGTATAGGTTCCTTAATAAGGGAACTGAGGAATAACTTCCAGAAATAGCTCTTATAAGAAAGTGAAAATTACATTCACCTATCCAGTGATGAGCTACTCATTTGGAACGTCACTCCTAACACTCATGAAAAGTTACGGGTAATTCCCGAATACCTGACAGTAGATTTTATATTCTTTACCGAGTACATGATACTCCCACTGGTGTACACCAGTGAGTCAGTAAAAACCCTAGACAGACTAAAATCCTTTGTCTTGTGGCCACATATGAGAAATGATGTAAAGCACTATGTAAGGCCCTCACCCCTGCCTTTTTGCAAATGATAGGTGGCATGCTGTTGAAGCTGACAGCAGTACCTGGTGGGGACTGGGTTCGGGGAGGACTAGGTTACTCTGCACAGGGGGCCTAGGTTTGGCTACTCTACACAGGGGCACCCAAGTAAATCTGAACACAGGAAGCAATAACTGTAATGTCCAATACCAGGAATGGGATTCTAAAGTGTGGCTTTTATTCACATCCAAACTGAACAAACAAAGCATAGATGGACTCCCACGGGCTACATTCCTGGTAATGCAGATTAGAGATACAGAACACTTCTTCACTATTCCAGCCCTCAGGCTCTGAACCCTGAGCACACAGTCTGGACTTGCGCAGCTTTGGGTACAGCCCGACTTGTACACTACTTGGGTTTTCCCATGGCCCGGCTCCCGCCCGGCCACTTGATCCATGGTCCATATGGGAATGAGCCAGTTTTTCCTGTTGGTGGCTCCCCAACCACCTAGAGCCTTGACTCCTAAAGGGAAATTTCCTTCCATCCCACGTCTGGGTACTTCCCTCATCACTGGCCAAGTGCATGAGGCAAAGTAGAAATCCACAGAGCAAATCCGTAGAGGTGGACCTGGTTACTAAAGGTGGGGGGTCTCCCACCTCCAGCTCCCACAATCCATACCCAGCCATTTCTCTGAACACTAAACAACTCATTGAAAGCTTGGCAATGTAGATTACTGGGTAGACATATGTCACATCTCCTCTACATGCCTTGACGTTCCCTTTGTGCTGGACTTGAACATACTTTTACTTTTGGCTAAGCCTATTACTCTAGGCCTCCCACTACTTCAGTAGTCCAATCCCCACTTTAACACAGTTCAGGATGAAACATGGGCCCTTTAGAAAGAGCAGAACTCACCCTTTGGTTGCTTGTTCCCCACAGGCGAATCTTGAAATCTTCTTGTACCCCACACACTTGGGGAAAATAAGGCAGCTTCTTCTCTAGCAGTAGCCAGGGGGTTGCCCCTGGAATAGCAGGCAAACCTTCCTACCCCATCCCCTGAGGGATGGGGCACAGAGACCCGTATCAGCGGTCTCCACCACTTTAAGTACATCTTACAGTGTCCCACTTTAGGCGGAGACACACACCTTTCCCTAAATGTAGCTCTGTTTCAGAGCTGAGGCTCCAAGAGCTTATGCACAGAACTACTGTGCTCCTCTCACAACAATCTCCAACTGCAGACTACTCACATTGACTGTTCAAAACTCCCAACATTCTACTCTAACTCCCTTCTGCAGATTACAATGTGGCTCATGCAGCTGCGATAGTTCTATGGTGATGTCATCCCTCAGTCTCAGCTGAGACTGAGAACAGAGTGAGACAGTGTGAAATCCATTTAACTGGAGTTTCACAAGCTGCCTTCCCTGCCTACCACTAGGTCTTACTGAGATTCTAGTAACCCTGGGTAACAAGGGGGTTACAACTACACTAGTAACCGTTTGATCTGTGAACAGAACAATCCTATACCAGTTAAAAAAAAAAATACAGTTAGGCCCCTGGAACAAAATCCAGTTTGACTACATTGGCCCTATGCCAACCACTAAGAACAACTAGTTTGCGCTAGTGATCACCGACCTATTTTCCAAACAGTTTAAAGCAATCCCAAAACAGAACAACACAGTCAAAGTGATTGCAAATGTCTTGGTAAACCTGTTGTTTACCAGGTGTGTGTTACCCCAAAGGTGAATTCTGATTACAGGGATCTGGCTTTATAGCCAAAGTAATGCAGAACATTCTAGATTTGTTAATGGGTAAAACAAAAGTTTTATATACTTTACCATCCAGTCATCAGGACAGGTGAAATGTGCTAACATGCAGATCAAAGTTATGTTATAATAAACATGTTCAAAAGACCCAAAAGGACTGGAATTCATTATTGCCTTTACTCCTTATGGCAATAAGAGGGACACCCTCTGCAGGTACACAGTGTACCCCATTTTTAAAATCATGACTGGACAGTCCATGAGACTCCCAGAACATTTACTTCTGGACCTGTGTACTGCCACTGCTGATGGAGCATCAGTAAATAAATATGTTAAATATCTCAAACAAGACATCCAAAAAGGTACACTTGTTTGCTTCATAATGTATGGGCAAGGCCCAACAATAGGCCCTATCCCATTGTAAACAAACTCTGTCCAACAATCTACCAAGTTAGACTGCCTCACTACAACAGCCATTGATAAATGGCTATATGCCAATCAAATAAACCTGTTTAAAGGAGATTAAATTACTTTTCCATACCCCAATGGGCGAAATAATACTAAACTATAAACATAGAAACATAGAATTTGACGGCAGATAAGGACCGCTTGGCCCACCCAGTCTGCCCATTTCCCTACCTACTGGATAAGCCGCAGATCCTAGTTAACCAGCAGCCTACTCTTCTTACCCACCCCCAGAATTGCCTTATGGCTGTCCCATGCATGCTTGAATTCCACCACTGATTTTGACTCCAACCTCCTCCAGAAGGCGTTCCATGCATCCACAACCCTCTCTGTGAAAAAATAATTCCTTAAATTACCTCTGAGCCCCCCTCTATCTTCAAATTGTGCCCTCTTGTTCTTGCACCTCTTTTTGAAAGATGCTACCCTCTTGGACTTTGTTGATTCCCTTGAGGTACTTGAGAGTTTCTATCATGTCCCCTTCTCCTCCTTTCCTCGGGGCTATACATATTAGCTCCTTAAGTCTCTTCATATGTCTTCCGGTGCAGACCCTGCACCATTTGGTTGCCCTCCTCTGGACAGCTTCCATCCTGTCTATGTCTTTCGGAGATTGGGTCTCCAGAACTGCACACAGTACTCCAGATGGGGTCTCACCAGCTGTCTGTACAGAGGGATAATAACTTCCTGTTTTCTACTGGTGATGCCTCTCCCTATGCATCCCAGTATCCCCCAAGCCCTCCTTGCTGCCCTCTCACATTGCTTGCCCACCTTTAGGTCATCTGATATGACTACCCCAGGTCCCTTTCCATTTTTGTTGTTGTTAGTATCTCACCCCACATTGTGTACTCTTCCCCTGGGTTTTTGTTTCCCAGGTGCATTACCTTGCACTTCTTAGCATTGACTCTAAGCTGCCATACATTTGACCATTCCTCTAACCTTGCCAAGTCCCTTCTCATCCTTTCCACCCCACCCTGTGCATCAAGTCTGTTGCAGATCTTAGTGTCATCTGCAAAGAGACATACTTTTCCTTCAGTCCTTCCCAATGTCGGCTTATAAAGAGACATTGAAGAGGACCCGGTCCTAATACTGAACCCCAAGTGTACCCCACTAGTAACCCTCCTTTCTTCTGAGTGGACTCCATTTACTATTACTCTCTGTGTCCTATTCTCCAGCCAATTCTTTACCCAGGCTGTCATCTTGGGACCCACTCCCAGGCTGGCTAACTTGTATATTAATCTTTTGTGTGGGACTGTGTCAAATGCCTTGCTAAAGTCTAGGTAGGCCATGTCCACAGCCCCTCCCTGATCTACTACTTTGGTCACCCAGTCAAAGAAATCTATCAGATTTGTCTGGCACGACCTAACTATGTTTTTCTTTTCTCTTTCCTTTTAGGTTCCAGAGGGAGAGATGCTTGCTTTTATGCTAATTATTATTTTTAAAAGTATGGATCTTCTTACAAACCCAAAATGCACATTTTATTGCAGATAAGAACCAGTGACCTAATCCTAAACAGATTGTTGAGGCAAAATACCTCACAAGCCCTCATGATTTAATTGCATCCTGTGAAATTCACACTAAAGTCCTAAAAAACATGTCCATTGTCCAAAAGGGTAGTGAGGCCCTACTGAATGTTATGATCATTGCTTTGGATCAATTCTAGCAGCTAGACTTGATCTGGACTCCTGTTTACATTTTATTGATGATCAGGAATTTTGCATCCAAAATTATATGGCAATAAAAGCCATTAGATCTTAAGGGTTTTAACCCTATGATGCCCCATAATCTGTGACACTTAAATACTGAGTGCCCAAAATACAACCCTGGTCCACCCAGTGGTCTAATAGCCACTTCCAACCAGGTACTGTAGTTAATAATATGCAGTTCATGCACATCCCAATGATTTTTAAATTTCAGCTTGGTACTGGGGATTTCTCACCCAGTGTTTTAATTTACAGAGGAAATTAAAATGAAACTTGGCAAAAACATCCAGACTCCAATCACGGTCGCCATTATGTTGTCTAAACACTCTTGGTGTGTAGGGTAAACAATACAAATAACAACAACAATTCAGATTTGTGTGTCTTGGAGTCTGCCAAGAAACATTTGTAAACAAGCAAGGAGTACTAATAAAGTTTATTATACTATTTACGCCAAGCATGTGACGGAGAAAATCACAAGGAAAATGGGTTTCTCACATTCTCTTGAAGAATGTACATAATCTCCAGAATTGTAGATCTTAGGGGTTTCTAAGATCTTGTTCTATCTCTCCCCATACTCCAGCTCTCTGCCCTTTTAGAGAAGCTACAGTGGGTTGCGGACAGCTAAATACTACAGATAACAGCATAGCAACAGAGATTACAACATAGTTACAGATATAAGAAACACTACGTATTGGTCCTAAGTCATTCTCCATTGAATAATGACTTAGGAGACAGAATTACTAATGAGTATCATATGAGACAGAATATACTTCCATTAGCATTATAGCTTAGACAAAAGAAATGCTGACAGTTCAAACTACATGCGGCATTTCTAGCTTACATACGGTATAAACATTAGACATAACAAAGGCCATCTGTCTCTCAGCTTGCTTAGACAGAGAACTGATGACAGGGCACTGTTACACGTGGCATATCTGAGTGTAAAATGCACTACATATAATTATATGAGAATATAAGTATGCAGTAATCACTGATGATCCCTCTGAGTCATCTTATCAGTGATTAGGTTGATTATATATGGAATATCTATAAAAGACCAACATAATCTAGATAAATGTATTATAGTGAGGTGTAATAAATCATGCATGACAATATTAGCATATCTTAGCAGCAAAGCACATTCCTAGCACCCATGCTTATATGATGCGTGCTCATATCTACAATGTTAGTGCAAAATAGTAGTATCACAGTACAATAGACCAGGAATACAGTGTGAGGTGTATGTGGGACAATAGGGGGCATAACCCATGTGTAACAATTCCATCCACTCGCTTCTCCAGGGAAATTAGACGAGTTTCATTATCCGCCATCCTCATAGAGATATCATCGAGCGCGGTAGCCATCTGCTTTAATTCTGTGGTGTGGTCTTTTAAATCTTCCCGAAATGGAGAGAATTTGGAGAGAAAGCGTTCAAGTGTGAAGGGAGTCGCATCCGAGTCCTGCCCAGGATTAGTAGTAGTAGCCTTGACGCTTGCTGGGCCGTGACTAGTTTGGTAAATTTTTCGGGGATCACAGACGGTGTATGTTTCGGGAGAGCTAAATGCATCTCAGCTTCCATTCTTGTCCCCACGGAGCTTCTCCATCATAGAGGGATGCAGACCAAACAGAAAACAAGCAAAATAATGATGTTTGTAGTATTTAAAAGCTCAAACTAGACGTCAGGCAGAGGTAGCGATTGTGGAGAGCTGTTACCTGAGCGCTGCATCACGTGGTCTCCTTGTTCCTGTTGCACCACTGAAAATTATTCTACTTGCCCTCTGGCACAGAAGAAGGCTCTCCACCTTCCCTGCATGGTGCAGTTGCTGGGCAGGGGTTCCTCCCTCCCTATCGCTGGCAGGTTTTTTTGAGCTCGCAGTATGCAAAGCCCAGGAACAACCCTCGAGGATCCATCTGTTAGCTGACCGTGACTGCTTCCCCTGATGTTCCCGGTCCCCGAAGGTTCCTTGTCAGCAGCTTTGGCCTCGCCGAGGAACATTGTCCAGGTCTTTGCCCTTACCGAACCCATACTGACAGCGCTGTCGTCTGCTTCAGTGAGCGCCAGGTAACAACCTCTTGGGTCTGCTCCTTCCTGACGTTCCTGACCCTGGTGGCTCCTTCTTCAGGGGGTTGCCTCGTCGAGGGTCACTGTCCAGGTCTTTGCTCTTACCAGACACATATCGACAGCATTGTCACCCATTTCACCAGGTGACAGGTCACAGACCCCTGAGTCAGCGACCCCTGCTCTGTTGACGACTGGCTCGTCGATGGATGCCTTTCTGTTGCGGCCTGATGCCTTTCCAGGTCCTGGCTTTGTCCCATTGGATCCTCCAGCCTGTCAGCGGGGTCACTGTGCTCTGTGCCATCAGCCCCTCTGCCATTGACATTGTATTTTTTCGTCGTCGACTCTTCATCATCGTTTATTGGATGGCAAATTGAGAGCAAATTCTCCTTTACAGTTGCATCCAGTGAAACACACAACACAATAAAACAGAATTAAAATACAAAAATATAAAGTTACTGAAATGTTTAAACTTTAGGTTCCTGCTCTGTCGACAATTGGCTTGTCAGCGATAGCCTTCCATTGCGGCCTGTCATTTCTTTGGGCCCAGGGCTTCGGGTTTTCTGGACTCATCATGCTGTCGACACCTGGCTTGTCGACGATGGCCCTCCCGTTGCAGCTTAATGTCTCTCAAGGCCCTGGACTTTGGATTTTTTGTACTCTCAGGGCCCTTTGACGGTGTGTCATGCCCTGTGCCTGCAATGCCTTTTCTACCGTCACCGACCTTCTGGTTCCTGCCTCATCGACGACGTGCTTGTCAATGGCAGCTCTCGCGTTGCAGCCTGATGCTCTTCCTGGGCTTTGCGCTTTTCGAACTCTCAAATCCCTTTGTTGGGGGTCGTCTACTATGCCCCTCCACTATTGTCAGTGTTCTAACGCCGTCAACCTTGCTGGTAGTCCTAGTCAGTTTTTCCAGGACTCTGGCCTGTAGCCTAGCGCGTCATGTCCAGGTTCACTCGCGTCGTCGACAGGCTTTTCCCAGCAGGCCACCATCAACGCCATGCCCTTGGATGTTACGAGCATGGTGCTGCTGTGTTGGACTACGTTTTGGTCCTCTTGGTACCAGTGTCAGGCGATGAGAGGGTAAGTCCCTCTTCTGCCACGTCCACTTCATCCTCAGTGAAAGAGGACTCCATTGAGCATACTCCACGCTCTCCTCCTGAGGACTTTGCCTTCTTTTCCAGGCTGCCCAATCAGTTCCCGTGGCTGTGGCCATTTAGGCAGCTCATGAGCGGCCTACAGTACCAAGGGTACCTCCTCCCCCCCCCCACCCCGATGAGGCATCCTGAACATGACCTTGGGGGCGAGAAGGTTTCTGCTTCTTATGCCTTTGGACTGAGAATTACTCATTACCTCCCAGTGGGTGGTGTATCAAGGGACTGTTTGCCAGAAGAGCAAAGGGGATTCCTGAGTCCTTCCTGTTTGACCTAATGGCGTAAGGGTTCTTCTGTGCCTGCCAAAGGCAGAGCATTATAGCGCATACCTCTCAGGGCACTTTATGTTTCTGATGCAAGTGCCAGGGCAGCTGTCTTAGGCCTTTGCCTGTGAAGGCACCCCTGGTTGTAGTCTACGGTATCCGGGCAGATGTCCAACAGAATGTGTCTCCAACCCCCTTTTTACAGCTCAAACTTATTGAACCAGCTGTTAAAGACATCATTAATCTGCTCAGCCTCTGAGCAAACAGTGCCCTCCACATCATCCAGAGCATTCTACAGGTTGTTAAGAGTATGGAAAATGATCGTACTCTGTAGCTTGTAAAGACACCTCCAGAGACCCCTCAGAACCTCCACTTGCCCCTGCAGGGATCTATGGCCCACAGTGGGTTTCAGATATCTCGGTGGGTGCATCCAGTACAATAAGCTCTGTGTGCTCACCATTTATTTATTTTATTTATTTAAAAGTTTTACCAGGAAAGACATACTGAGCAGACTAACACTCGATTCCAGATGCATCCTGGGGGTAAAGGGAACGGGATAGTACATACAAGTAAACATACAGAAATTATAGAACTGCAAAATTTACATAGGTTACATACAATATGTACAGGTTTATAATTACAATGATAAATAATCTAGAAATAGTATGTACAGTAGGCAAGAAACGGAGAGTGAACAGCATAATAGTAGGCAGAATATGCAGAAAAGGTAATGGCGATCAAAATTTGATAGTTAAGCATTTGAGTGGACAACACAGATCGCATTGGGGGGTTGGCCCTTACATTGTGCACACCAATTTGACATGGCCCATGCTAGGGCAGGTCAAGTTGACATGAGCAGCTTATGGGGACTTGTGCCGGGCTCGCTACTTTTCTCAAGCAAGAGTCTTTGCATTTTGCATAGCAGCAGTAGCTGTGGTTCTCAGGAGGGAGGGACTGTACAGTTTTACTTTGAGAGGGCTCTTGCAGCAGGTAATTACTTTGAGGACTGCACCTCCTGGTGTCAGGACCACACGGAAAGCTTTAACCAGCCGTATCTGACAGGGAACCGCCCACCCGACGTCATGTGATGGACGTCGGCATGACCCTGTATAGTGGGCGGTCCCCAAGCCTGACTTCCAGTTCTTTCCCGCCATCGACCTGATCACATCAGACCTCGCAGAGATCATATGCTGCAGTTTGTTTGTTGTTGTTTGTTTAAAATTTTATTTTTATACAGGTTTATCTGTTGGGAAGTAAATCCCCATTTTCAACAAATACCTGTGGTATCATTACAAAACATAACAAAATACAAACAATACCAAAAACAAGACTTAAAAACAATTACAACCAACATTTAAATAATTAAACAATTCAAGCTTAAAAATTTGACCACTATTCGGATGAGTATCGGTGTATTTCTTTATTTTTCCAGTAAATTGTTTTATTTTGTGCATGTCATCTTCGTCTAACATCGATCACAAGAACAAGTATGCTTCATGCGGCGTGCAGCTACCACACAAGGATTCACATTCTCTGCCTCTTCTACTTTGGCCCAGAGCACGAGGTTGAGGAATGTGCGGCCTGTGCCAGTTTCAACCTGGCCACACTGAAGCACCTCCAGCAGGCCCTTGAAGCTCACCTCCTGAAGCCACGATTAGCCACCATGGAGAAAGGGCTTCAAAAGCTTTGCAGCGCTTTATCCTCGCCAATCGAATCCAGGCATAAAAAGGAGAAGCACCGGAACCAAGACAGGTCCCCCTCTCACCCAAGGCTGTCTGCGGGCCCCTTGGGACGAGCAGTGGTCCTCTTCCTCCGGAAGTTGGCCGCCGCGGTCTAGCCTGTCCCACCTAAGGAGCAGTCCTATGGCCTCCCGCTGCCACTAGTCTTGGTGACTTCAGCCGAGGGCTCAGCTGCATTTAGACCCATTTCCTCAGTGGGGTGTCTTGCGCTGAAAGGGGCTGATAAGTCGCTCGTTGCGCCTCCCGACGACCCCCAGCTCGGGCTGTTCCGTTGGGCTCTAATGATTCCGGAGTCCGCTGAGCTTCGACTGATAAGTCAGGCTTCAGCTTGTCTGTCCGCACAGGCACCACAGCCGATAAGTCGGGCATTGGCTCCACCGATGCCCATGCGACCGACCTGGCATCTGGGTCCGGTGACAGCACCGATGAATCCCAGTTGCCGGACCTTTCGCAGCCTCCCCCAGAGGGTTTTCCCGTAAGGGTCTCCCCCTCCTCACCACTGGAAGTGATTCCTCCACCATCCCCTATTCCAAGAGGGACAGAGGATGAGGGACCTCCAGCAGGTGGCTTACCCAGTTCGTCTCTGGACTTTGGGTTAGGAGCTGGCAATCCTGATGGAACCCAGCCACTGGCTCCCCCATCAGAGACTTCCTTGCCTTCGCCATGTCCGCCTCCTGCAGGCCCGATGTTAGAACCGGTTCTTCCGGGCCCCTCAGACACAGGTTTCGGAGCTCCACGGGGTTCCCCGTCAGGGTCCCCGGCGTCACTGTCGGGTCTTACGCTGAGTTATCCTATGTCGGGGGGGGCCCAATCGGGGTTCCCGCCATCAGGGTACCCAACACCTCATTTCCACTCATACAACCCTTCGGGCTACCTCCCCCATCAGGGTTTCATGCGCCAGGGTACACTCCTGCCTACCCTTCGCCAGAGTACCGGACATCTAATTTTCATACACCAGGATACCTGGTACTGGGCTTTGCCTCAGGCTATACGCTGGCCTACCAACCCCCACAGCCACCTCCCCAGGCCCCAATAGACTTTAAGGCTATTCTTCAGTTCTGGTAGTCCAAAACTAAGGCACAGCTAGTTTCGGAGCTGGACAGCTGCCTACCTCCTAGGGAGGCCCCCAGGAGCCCAGGGGTCCGCCTCTCGACACCGGCCCATCTGGAGGAGCCGACGTCAGGCCGGATGCTAGAAAGGCTACCTCCGGATTCCAGTGAATCGAGTTGCCCCGACATCCACTCGTTGGATTCAGACCAGCATTCTGACTCGGATTCCTCCTCACTGGGGACTTCAAGGTTTCAAACTCCGTCCATTGGGGAACCTTGGCCGAAGGAATCCCCCCCTCTAAGTCCATCCCCCCCCCGGAGGACCCCTTATTCGCAGATTTGCTCTGTAAAATAGCAAAGGTTTGCTACTGGAAAATGGATGCCCAGGATCCAAACTATAGAGATTGGCACAATACCTGGACGTGCAAGAGGCAGCCCCTCTTCTTACACCCCCGCTGGCTGGAGCCGTACAAGGACCTGGCATCCACCATATGGATGATACCCTCCTCAGTCTCGGTGGTGGCCAAGAAGGCAGACCGCTCTTACTGGATGCCAGAGGGAGAAAGACCACCTGAGTGCCCATCCAAAGACGGACTCTGTGATTATTGCAGCGGCACATGATCGGTCTTCCAAGCCCCAACACATGAGCACCTCGCCTCCCGACAAGGAGTCTAGGCAGCTAGACCAATTTGGAAGAAAATTTGACTCCTATTCCATGCTGGTCATGAGGGAACTGAACTATGGAGGCCACATGCTGGCCTATCAAAAGTCACTTTTCGCCCAGCTAGAACCAGCTATAGAGGCTCTGCCGGACCCAGATTCAAAGTCCATATTAGTGGACTCCATCTGATCCACCAAAGTGGCTTGCAGGCACTCCCTCTGGGCCACATACGATGATGAGGACTCTTTGGCAAGGGGGGCTGCTATGGCTATTAGTCTCCGACACTTCTCATGGCTGAGGGTGCCGGGTCTAGCTCAAGACGTCCAAACGGCCATCCAGGACACTCCTTTCAGAGGTTCGGTCCTGTTTGGAGGAGATGCACAGGACATCATTACTGGCCTGAAAGACAAGAGCCAGGCCATCAGATCAGTACATACCATGTACTGACCCAAGTTCCAGGCCAAAAAGCCTTTTCGTTGGCAAGGCAAAAGGCAGACAAAACAGCAGCAGACGGCCAGTCGTCAACTCAAAGATCTGACTCCTTCGCCCACAGCCACCCCTCCAGTAAAACATAGAAACATAGACTTTGATGGCAGATAAGGACCGCTTGGCCCACCTAGTCTGCCCATTTCCCTACCTACAGGATAGGCCACAGATCCTAGTTAACCAACAGCCTATTTCTTCCTACCCCCACAAGAATTGTCTTATGTCTGTCCATGCATTCTTGAATTCTCCCACAGTTTTAGACCCCACAACCTCCTCAGGAAGGCAGTTCCATGCATCCACTACCCTCTCTGTGAAAATATACTTCCTCACATTGCCCTGAACTCGCCCCCCATCTTTAAATTGATTGTGTCCTCTTGTTCTTGCCGTCTCTCTTTCTGAAAGATGCTACCCTCCAAGCCCAGAGAGCTTCTGGGGCAGCTCTTCCACACCCCCCTCACTTGACTCGCGGGTCCGTTGGAGGGGCCGGTGGGCGGAAGATTCGCCTGTCATCTTCCCGGGTGGAGAGCAGTGACAACCAACATATGGGCCCTTCAGCTCATAGAGAAAGGCCACACACTGGAGTTTCTGGACAAAACCCCAGACAGGCCTCCAGTACATTCACTTTACCCAAAGGCGCACATTCCTCTTCTGCGAGAGGAAAGTCAGGCTCTATTACAGAAAGAAGCAATAGAACCCATTCCATACCACTAGGAAGGAAAGGGCTCTTACTCCCACTTCTTTCTTGTTCCCCAAAAGACCGGAGATCTACATCCCCTTCTGGACCTCAGTGCTCTCAACCTGTACAGTGCTGACCCTTCCAGGCCAGCTGCCCCTCCTGCAGAAGGGACAGTGACTCTGCACTCTGGATATGCAGGATGCCTACCTGCATATTTTGATCTTTTAGGCCCATCATCGCTACCTCTGGTTCTGCTTCCAGAGGGGAACATTAACAATTTAAGGCCCTTCCCTTTGGCCTATCCTCGCCACCTCAGGTTTTCACTAAGTGCCTGGCAGTAGTGGCGGCAGCCCTGAGGTGTCGGGGCCATTGTGTTCTCCTACATCGACTGGCTTCTGTCAGCCCCATCGAGGGAGTAACCGGAACTATTCCTATCAGCTACCCTAGATCTCTTCACAAGTTGAGGTTACAGTGAATTTACTGAAATCCCAACTTGCCCCTTTACAACATCTCCAATTTATTGGAGCATTGATGTATGCGGCACAGGGTATGGCTTTCCTCCCTCTAGACGGGGCGGACACCTTGAGAGACAGGCCCATTTGTTGGCCTCCAGCAGGAAGGTCTCGGCCAGGTCAGTTCTTCGACTGCTGGGCCTTATGGCAGCAGCTGTCCCCACAGTGTCTTTAGCCAGGCTCCACATGCGAATCTTGCAGTGGACGCTTAGGGCACAGTGGAACTAAAAGATTGGACAACCTGGACCAGATGGTCATGATCTCCGATTCGATGCAGAAGAATCTTTTGTGGTGGCAGGATCTTCCCAGTCTCACCAAGGGGGGGGTCCCTTCCCACTCCCCTCTTCCTTCCCACTCTCTGACAATAGATGCACCAGGGATGGGGTATGGTGCTTATTTGGGGGACCACAAATCCCAAGGCATGTGGTCCCATGCAGAGCTTTTTCTTCACATAAATGTGTTGGAGATGAGGGCGGTGCTATATGCTCTTCAGGCTTTTCATCACCTGCTTCACCAGGGCACACTGTTAGTGCAATCAGACAAGTGCGTAGTCTGGTACCTCAGCGAGCAAGGAGGCGCTCATATCCCCTAT
The DNA here is from genome assembly GCA_016271365.2 of Neoceratodus forsteri. Lineage (NCBI taxonomy): Eukaryota > Metazoa > Chordata > Ceratodontiformes > Ceratodontidae > Neoceratodus > Neoceratodus forsteri. The sequence continues at coordinate 434,162,792 of JADMNL010000024.1, read as the reverse complement.
GCAGGGAGGCAATACTGGTGTGGAACTGGGCTGTTCTGCACCGAATTCACCTCACAGCCATTCGCATGCTGGGCAAACAGAACATCCTAGCAGGCAGTCTCAGCCACACTAGAGTAAGAACCCACGAATGGGAGCTCAAGCATGAGGGTCGACCACATTTTAGACCTGTGGGGTCTGCTGGAACTGGATCTGTTCGCCTCCCCATATAATGCACAACTACCCAGGTTTTGCTTGCTCGCCCCAGGACATGGTGTTTTCTAGCGAGATGCATTATCTCTTTGCAGGACAGGGAGTTTTTTGTATGCCTTCCTTCCCTTTCCAGTTCTGCAGAGGGTTCTGCTCAAGCTCCAGGTAGAAGGGGCCCATCTGGTTCTTATCACCCTGTTTTGGCCCTGCCAAGTTTGGTTTGCGCTCCTTCAGCAGTTAACAGTGGAACCTCCAGTTCCCCTGCCCCTCTGCACAGATCTCCTGACTCAGCAGGAGGGCATGCTGGTCCATTCGGGATTGGCATCCCTTCACCTTCATGCATGGCACCTCAAGACGTAGCAGTTTCATTCTTTGGAGTTTCCTCCAGAGTGGTGCAAGTTCTCGTAGAGGCTAGAAAACCTTCTACAATAGCAACATGTGCTATGAAGTGAAAGTGTTTTTCAATTGGGCCACCTCAAAGGGTTGGGTCCCTTTTTCATGCCCTGCTCCCTCTGTCTTGGAGTATCTCCTGCACCTGTACGATTTGGGCCTGAATTACTCGTCTTTAAAGGTCCATCTGTCAGCTGTCTGCCTATCTTTCATTAGTAGATGGTAGGACAGTGGCTCAACTGGAAGTTTCTAAAATGTTTTTGAAGGGAATTCTGCATCTCAGCCCCCTGGTGCGCAGTCCCACACCACCTTGGGATTTTAATTTTGTTTTAGAAAAATTGACTTTGCCTCAATTTGAACCTGTTGTTTCCTCTGATGTGTGCTACTTGTCATGGAAGGCACCTTTCTTGGTGGCAGTTACTTCAGCTCGAAGGATTTCAGAGCTTCAGGCCATGATTTGTAAGAGGCCTTATTTGATTTTTCAGAGAGACTGGGTGGCTCTTCATTCCAACCCTAAGTTCTTACCCAAGGTAGTTTCTGAGTTTACTTTAAACCAATCAGTTCAACTTCCAATGTATTACCCTGAGCATTCGAACTGGGGAGAAGTGAGTCTTCATACCTTAGATGTACACAGAATCTTACGTTATTACACTAATAGGACAAAGTCTGTCCGGAAAACAGATCAGCTTTTCATTTCTTTTGCACCCAAGAGAGAAGGTGCAGCAGTTTCCAAACAGTGTTTATCCAAGTGGTTGGCAAACTGCATTGTTTTCTGTTACCAGAAATATGATGAACCTCTTCCGGGGGAGGTCAATGGGCATTCCACTAGAAGTATGGCTGCTTCTACTGCTTATTTCAGAAATGTGTCACCCGCTGATATTTGTGCTGCAGCTACTTGGAGTTCAGTTCACACTTTCACAAAGCATTACAGTCTGGACATTGGTTCTAGACGCAGAGCAGATTTTGGCCTAGCTGTGCTTTAGGGACTCCTGTCCTGAACTATCTGCATTTAGCAGTAGTTTTTTCCTGCCTCCCATGTTTCAGCTTCTTCTGATTCACACTGCTTGGGACTCGGTCCTCAAAGTAATTACCTACTGCAAGGTGTCCTCCAAGGACTCCTGTCCTGAACTTTCAGCTACCTTGCAGCTCCTTTCCTGCCTCCCGTGTTTCAGTTCCTTCTGATTCAAACTGCTTGGGACTCTGGTCTCAAAGTAATTACCTACTGCAAGAGCCCTCTCGAAGTAAGAAAATACAGTTATGTAAGAACTTACCATAACAGTAGATCTTTGAGAGAGGCTCTTGCAGTAGGTAACCTTTTTCCCTCCATCCCCCAAATTTTATTTGTTTTTATTGCTCTTTCTTTATGACCTCATTCCAGGCTCCAGGAGCCTCTGTTTCCTTTTCTCCTGTTGCTCCTCCTCTGAGGTCTGTGGCGGGAGAACTGGAAGCAGGCGTGGGACTGCACCTGCTATATAGGGTCACACTGACGTCCGTCACGTGACATCGGGTGCGGGGTCCCTGTCAGATACTGCTCGCTAAAAAGCTTTCTGTGTGTGGTTCTGGCCTTGAGAGGTGCAGTCCTCAAGTAATTACCTTCTACAGGGCATCTCTAGAAGATCTACTGTTCTGATAAGTTCTTCGTAACTGTACTTTCTCCCCCTTTTCAGTCCGTGGATTCTGAACGCTGCCGATAGGAAAGTCTGGGGCTGGTTTTCTCCCCAGTCTGCTAGGTGCTTCTAGGGTGGATGAACCCTCTCGTTCTTTTCAGAGAGGTCTCTTTTGGATCTTCTCTCCTCGGCAGATCTTCGCAGCAAACACCTCAGGCTCAGGCTGGGGGGGAGTGCATCTAGGTTTCACCCAGATTCAGGGTTCTAATACCTGACGGAATCCTCTCTTCATATTAACATCCTGGAGATGCAGATGGTTCCATGTGCCACGCAGACCCTTTGGACCCATCTTCTCCAGGGGTGGCTGATGGTTCAGGCAGTCCACGTAAATGTTGTCATTTATGCTAGCCAGCACAGAGGATCTCACTTGTTTCTCCCTATGCAGGGTGTTTGTGAGAGTATGGTACAGGACTGTAGTACTTATTCTCACCGCATCCCGTTGGACAGTGTCCCCGGTAGGCAACATACTCTGTCAGCTTCTGCATGTCTCAGTCCAGCATGCCCAAGTGGGAGCTCCTGCCATCCACAGCTGGACCTCTTTCCTACGTCGCTACAGACTGCAACCTGCCCTGTCTCTGCTTGCCAGAGCTGGGGCCTGGAGGTCTCTAGAGAGATGCGTAGTGTTATCCCTGTCCTAGAACCAGGATTAAGTTCCACATGGAGGGGACCAGCTTGGTCCTGGTACTGCTGCCGTGGCCCTAGCAGATGTAGATGTGTGCCACTGCTACAGCGAGCGCGGGATTCCTGGCCTCTCCGCTTCTCTGCAGGGACCTTTTGGCAGAAGATCCAAAGACCACGGTCTGTCTCATTTTCAAATCCTGTGTCTGCATGCTTGGCTCCTGAAGTCTTAGCCGGCTGGGCGTGTGACAGGGCAGCTGGCCTTCTTGTTGCAGCTTGAAGCACTTAACTAGGACTAGTTTTGAATGCAGTGCTGAAAGTTTGCCATCTGGGTGGTCAGGCATCACATGGTCCCTTTTTCCTGCCCAGTGAACCAGGTTCTGAACTACCTAGTGGCCCCTCCAGGCTCTGGTCTTCGGTACTCCCCCATCATGATGTACCTCTTGGCTATCAGCCTTTCATGAGCCGGTGGGTGACCTCACTTTCTGGCTTAGTTGGTGGTGTCCCATACTCTTCTCAGGGATATTCTGCATTTGAAGCTCCAGTATGTTTCCTCTTCTGGCTTAGGATCCGAGTCTCGCGTTGTGGCAAAATTGATCAGATCTCTGCCCAAGACAGCCGTGATTTACATCTACTCGGAGAGCCACAGAGCTTCGGCTCTTTGGTGTGAAGCACCCTCTTGAATTCCCCACATGGGGCTTTGTGTATTAGCCCTAAGTCTCTTCCTGCAGTGGTGTTTGACCTAATCTGACCCAGTCCATTTGCCAGACAGTCTATCCTCAAGTATGCCAGTTCCGGGAAAACACTGTTCAACACACTAGATGTGCACGGATTTCTGAAGTATTATCTGCTTCAGCTGAAAAGCACAAAAAGTCAAATTAGCTTTTCGCTCCTTTCACCCCAGGTAGGAAGGGTACTCCGGTAATTCAGTGTATAAGCTGTTGTACTGCAGTAACCACTACCATAATAGAAGACTGCACCTCTCAGTAAGGAAAATGCAAGTCTGCTGTATATTGTACCCACAGTGCCTTGCTGTGTAGATCAACATATCAGATGCCATATTGATGTGAGCGTCAGCTTTATCCTCTACCCACAATTTCTTGCTTTGTAAGTCAGCATGTGAGATGTCATACTGCTGTAACACTACCAAAATGGGGACTACTGTATGTCCAAACACAGATACTGCAATAAATGTAACTGTCTCTGCAAGCAATGTCTTTTGCCTTATTTTACCAAGGTAACAATTTTTCTACATGTTACAAGTGCAGCAAAGCACTCTTGGGTGTGTAATTATGGTCAATAATCACACTTGCCTGTTGGGTGTTTAAGGGAAAACTACATGCAAAAATTATAAATACACGTTATGCATTGGGGTTTTGTGATGATCCCTATATTTTTATTTTTATTTATTCTTTTTTTTTTTTTACTTTTCTCTGCAGATTTTATTGATCCTTGGATAGCCATTCAGGCTTCTTTTATGGCCTTTGATCTCTTGGAATTTTTCCAGCCAGTCGACTTCGACTCCATTCAATCAGGCTGCCGAGATCTTTCTTGAGCCTGTTGACCAGACCCATCAGAAGGCCCTTTTCACCATTAGTTGGCTGGTTGACGGTCAAGATTGCCGTTGAGGCGTTCGCAGTCTCAATCCTGCTCGAATGAGAGGCATCGCTATCAGTGTTCTTCATCCTCCACATCCTTAGGAGTGGAGAGGCACTGCAGTAAGGTACACCAGTGTTTTGAGGAGCTCCTGTGGCAAAAGTGGGCCACTGCAGGTCAGGGTAGGGCTCTTCCCACTGAAGCTTTGGATCTTACTTGAAGAGGGCTCTTGCAGTAGGTAATGACCACTAGGACTAGAGCCACCAGGTACTAGGACCACATGGAAAACTTTAGCAGTGTCTGGCGGGGAACCGCCCACCCGACATCACGTAATGGATGTCAGCGTGACACTATATAGTGGGCGATCCCCACACCCGCCCTCCAGTTCTTTCCTGCCGTCGATCTATGCATGTCGGACCTCGCAGAGAACGCCGCTTCAGTTGACCACTATTTTCGGATGAGTATTTCATTGGATTTTTTTGTTTTGTTTTGTTTTGTTTTCTATTTCTGTAAAATATAGAAAGTAATACCTTTTCCGTGCATGTCTTCTGCGACGTTTTCTGAGTCGCATAAGAACAGGTGCGAGTCCTGCGGCACGTAGCTCCCTCACAAGGACAGCCACTCCCTCTGTCTTTTCTGCCTGGGACCCAAGCACAAAACCAAGGACTGTGAGGCCTGTCAGAGGTTCAGCCAGGCCACACGGAGATGCCGGCAGGCCTTGGAAGCCCACGTTCTCAAACTGAAGACGGCTTCCATGGAGAAGGAGCTTCGGGGATTGTTCTCCTCCCAGAGGTTTCTTCAGACTCCTTAAGAAGAATGACAAGGAGAAGCACTGGAACCATGATCAGTCTCCTTCCTACTCACGGCCTCCTTTGGGGGCCGCGGGTACTGCTCCTCTGGCCAGACTTGCTTCCTCTTCCTCGGAGCAGCCCTTGGTCCCCCAACCTGAGTTGGTTACAGTTCCGGCAGGCACCTCCGATGTTCCAGAGTGGTCCACCATCCTGAGGCACCTCAAAACCCCAGGGTCTAAGTCTGGTGGTACGGCCGATAAGTCGATTGTCGACTCTGACAACCATCTGGCCCAGGCTGATAAGCCGCATGCCAGTTCCTCTGGCGTCTGCCCAACCACTGCTCTTTCGTTAGGCCCCAATAACAGGCCTGACATTGATCCTCCAGATCAGCGCATACTGCCACTTCTACAGCAGCCGTCCCCAGAGGGTTCTTCCTCTTGGAATCCTCCTTCCCCACCTCCCCTGGTGGAGACTCCTGGCTCACTCATACATTCTGAGCCAGAGTTGGAGGAGCATCCCTCCGACACCACCCTGGTGCCAAGGCTGGAACGCCCGACGCTGGACATCCCTCGGGAGCCAGCATCTCCTGCACTGCAGGCTCCCCCGTCTGTGCCAGCTCCCTGCCCCAGACTCTGATGGGACCTCTGCCTTCGGGGCGATGCCAGAACTTTCTCCCGGAGGTCTGTGCCAGACCCTAACTTTACCGGGCCCTTCGCACCAGCCAGGTCCCTCGGACCCTTCTTCGGGGCGTCTGCTTGGTTATCCACCATCAGGGCCTCCAGCAGGACAGTTGTCTCCGCCGTCAGGCCCTTCACCGGGTCTCCTGATGCCAGGCTTCCCAGCGTTTCACTACCCTTCACCAGGGTATCAAATGTCAAGATACACCACGCCAGGGTAGGCTGTTCAAACTGTGTTGGGCCGGGCTACCACTACCCAACACCAGGGTTTCATTTATAAGCCTACACGCCCATCTATCTGTCCTCTTCTCCCCCCTGCCTCCTTTTCCACCACCTCAACCTCAGGTGGACTTTAGGGCAACACTTCAGTCTTGGTGGACTGAGACCAAATCACAGCTGGTTTCTGAGTTGGACCAACACCAGTTGGCCGTGGCTTCCACACCGGACCGCACAGACCCTACGCCGAGATCCCTTTCACCAATGGAGTCTCGCCCCGCTACCTCAGGATAGCCTCACACCCTGCCGCGGTAGCTGGTAATGACAGGGGCCTCGTGGTCTTATTGAAGGAGATCCCACTCCCACGGGTTCTGTCCCTGGACAGAAGCCTGTCGTCAGAATTTGATTTCTCTGCTTCCGGCTTTGAGACCCCTCCTCCGGACGAACCCAAGCCCAGAGGCTCTCCCCCAAGTCCCCTCCAAAGGACACCTCTTTCACAGGGATCCTCCGGAAGATTCAGGAGGCGAATGAGTGGAAGACTGAGGATCCGGACCACTAGTATAAGAGGTTGGTGGGACACCTAGAGATGCTCAAGCTGTTTCCACTGCTCATTCCTCCATGGACTGGACCACATGAGGACCTGGCCTCCACAGTTTAGCAGCAGCCTTCGTCTGTGGCCGTAGTCGCCAAGAAGGCAGACAGACTTTATCGAGCCCCTGAGGGCAAAGACCACTTTAGTTCCCATCACAAAGTGGACTCAGTAGTCATTAATGCAGCCCATGATCATATGGCTAAGCTTAAACATATGAGCACCTCCCCTCCGGACAAAGAGTCAAGACAAATAGACCGGTTCTGGTGCAAAGTTTGTCTTCCACACTGGCCCTTAGAGCACTGAATTACCTGGCACACGTGATAATGTACCAAAAATGTATCCTGGGCCTGCTGAAGTCTGAATTTGAGGCTTTGCACAATTCTGAGGCTGTCGTCAGAATTTGATTCCCCAGATGGTCAGGACAGCAGAAATCTGCTGCTGCCATTCTCTTAGGGCTACATACGATGCAGTAGATACTTTCTCACCCAAAAGAAAAAGGAGGACTGGCAACCCATTCTAGACCGCAGATATTTAAACAAATATCTGCTAAATCTCAAGTTCAAAATGACAGTAGTGATTCCCTCCTTACAACAGGGAGCATGGCTAGTCTCCCTAGACCTCGGAGATGCCTACTTTCACATCTCATTCAGGCCTTCTCACAGAAGTTATCTCAGATTCAGACTGCCCTCAGGCCATTACCAGTTTGTAGTACTACCATTCAGCATGTCCTTAGCCCCCAGGGTCTTCACAAAGTGCCTCGCAGTGGTTACAGCTCATTTAAGAAGACAAGGGGTCTCTTATCTTTCCTTATCTAAATGGCTGGCTCATAGTAGACAAGTCTCCTCAGAATCTCAGGCACTCTCTACAACTCATTCGGCTCACCCTGGAGTCACTGTAGTTTCTGGTCAACACAGAAAAGTCTAAGGTGGAACCAGTCCAACTTCTGGAATTCATAAAAGAGCAGAGCTGGACACCCAGCAAGGGAAAGCTCAGCTTCCCCTAGACAGAGTAGAAAACCTCCAGACCCTGGCAGACTCATTTGTTCTCAGCCAACCAAAGGCAGCCAGGCACGTTCTCAGGCTCATAGGCCGTATGGTCTCCACTAAAGCGGTAGTCCCAGGTGCCAAGTTTCAGATGAGGGACATTCAGTACCATCTGAGCACTCATTGGTCTCAAAAGAGAGACTCGCTGTCAAAGCTGGTTCGTCACCAAGACTGTACTACAAGCCTTAGCCTGGTGGAAAGACAGTCGCAACCCCAGGAAAGGAATTCCTTTCCAACAGAAGGAATCCTCCAGAGTGCTCACTACAGATGCCTCCCTCCTGTGATGTGGGGCACACCTGGCAGACCAGTCTAAGTGGGGTATGGTCTCCCAGGGAGTCCAGATGTCACATAAACCTTTTCGAACTCAGAGCTGTGTATCTGGCCATAAAAGCCTTTGCCCCCCCCCCCAAGCTCTTGGGATAGTCTGTCCAAGTCAGGACAGGCAACGCCACCATGTTTTACATTAACAAGCAGGGGGCACAAGATTCTCCAAGCTCTGCACAGAGGCCATGAAGATCTGTTTGCTGACCTACTCCCTGGACATGCAACTAACTGTCATTCACCTGCCAGGCAAGGGCAACTTGCTGGCTGACTCTCTGCCAGACCCACCACAAGTGGACCCTAAACAGTCAAGTGCTGTCTACAGTTTTCAGTAGGTGGGGCACTCCAGAGCTAGACCTCTTCGCCTCCAAACACAATCACCATATCCCCCTGTACTGCTGCAGGCCTCCGGCACTGGACACAGTGCCAATGGATGCTGTGTCCTTCAACTGGACAGGAAGGTTCCTATATGCTTTCCCACCATTTCCCCTGATTCTGAGTGCTCCTCAAGCTCAGAAGACGTCCAGGAACAATGATCTTGGTGGCTCCAGACTGGGTAGGGCAGCCATAGTACTCTCTGCTCCTAGCCCTGTCAGCCAAATGGCCCATTCGCCTGAATCCAAGTCACAGTCTTCTGACCTTGCCTTAGATGGGGGTAACATAACCCAACATAAAATCCCTTCACCTCAAAGCTTGGTACTTGAGGAGCTAGAGTTCCCTGACTCCCATTATTCAAAGCAAGTCCTCAGAATCCATAGACTAGCCAGAAAAACAAGTGCCAAAAAACCTATGCTCCCAAATGGAAGAGGTTCTCTTTCTGGTGTAACGACAGGCAGATTGACACCCCACAACCTAACCTATTCTCCATAATAGATTACCTAGTTCACCTGCAGGCCTCAGGCCTTAGGGCTTTATCACTGAAAGTCCACCAGACAGCCTTTACAGCATACATTTCTGCAGGAAAAGAGAAATCCATAATTTCTAATCCCATTTTCAAAAAATAATTCAAGGGCCTGCTTCATCTTCAGCCCCCACTTGGGGAACCTGTCTCCCCCACCACACCCAGGACTTGAACCTCTGTATAGCCAAACTGATGGATGCTCTTTTCGAACCTATGGCTATAGCAGGTCTAAAGTATGTCACTTGGAAAACAGTATTCTTAGTGGCCATCACTTCTGCCAGGAGGATTTCAGAGCAGCAAACTCTCTGCACTGAACCCAACTACATCATCTCCCACAGAGATAAAACAGTTCTCAGGACTTTTTGAAAATTCCTTCCCAATGTAGTTTCTGAATTTCACCTGAACCAATCCATTACTTTCCCTATCTTTTTCACACACAAATCCACTCCTGGTGAGCGCAGGCTCCACTGCCTGGATATCAAAAGGGTACTGACCTTCTACCTGGAGCATACTGAACAGCTCAGGGCCTCTCATACCCAGCTGATCTTACTTTGAGAGGGCTCTTGCATTAGGTATTCACATATAGAACTGACCCGGCAGGCGTCAGGACCCCTGGAAAAATTTCTAGCTAGCAGTCTCTGGCAGGGGACCGCCCCCACGTCAGGTGACAGGCGTCATGCGACGTCAGTATAAAGGGCCGGTCCCCCACGTCCGCCTTCCAGCTCTTTCCGGCCGTCAGCTTGTGAAAGTTCATCATGGTAGAGTTCAGCGTTCGTCAGTCTTTTGCCGGTCCATTCGTTCTCGAACTTTTCGACCTAATTTCTGTTTTTTTCTCGAATAACCTGATTCGCTGTGTATGTCATCCCCGACACCCTCCGAATCGTATAAAAATAAGTGTGACTCGTGTGGCTGTCAACTGCCACACAAGGACAGCCATTCCTTGTGCCTCTTCTGTCTGGGCCCAGACCACCCCGTGGAGAAGTGCCAACACTGCCAAAAATTTAACTCCGCTACCCGAAAAAGAAGGCAGTAGTCCCTGGAAGCCCATACCCTCAAGAAAAGAATGGTATCCATGGAGAAGGAGCTCAAGAAATTAAGGCAGGCATCCACTTCCCCTGAAGGTCATAAGGAGAAGCATCGAGCATGGAAATGGCCTCAACGGAGGCCGCGACTCTAGACAGAGTCGCGGCACTTAAGGTAACGGATCCTCCGGGCGATCACCCCTCCCGTGTGGCTCGCTCCCGGGAAGGCCACTTCCGCCACATGGTCTTTGGGTCAGAGCGAGTCTGGTAAGTCAGACACCGGTACCACCGACGTCCGTCCGGACAAGGCTGCTAAGCCGCTTGCCCCTTCGGCTGGGGGCACCCAGCCAAACCTTAGCCCGATAAGGCCACATCTCCAGCGCGATTTTCCTCTGGCAAGGAATCCGATAAGTCAGACAGCCGGTTCCTCTGACACCTGCCTGATTCGGCCGATAAGCTGGGCCCGCTGGTCCCTGGCGCCGCGCTGGCCGAAGCCCTGCGCCAGACCCCAGCGATCGATCCGGCGCCCCAGGCTCTCTGCAGCGCGTTGCATTGCCGTCTGAGTTCTCTGCATTCCCTCTGCCGACCCCCGGGGATTCTAATCCTCCCCGGTCATCACAGAGGACCTCGAGGCGCTGCCGGCAGGGCCTCCTCCTCCTCCTCAGGAACCGGATGCCTGATGCCGGACCCTCAGACATCGGCCCTGACATCGGGCCCGATGCCCACGGGACCAGCATTGCCTTTTTCTGGACTTCCAGCTGGGCCTTTGCCAGGTCTCTCTGCTCCATCAGAGCCCCTGGCTCCCGGGTATCAGACGCCTCAGTAGCCGGTGCCGCAATACCCAGCTCCTCAGTATCCGATGACACAATATCTGGCGCTGCAGTATCCAACGCTGGGTTATCTGCCATCAGGTTATGGAAACTCCTCAGTATCCGCATCCCCCTCCTCCTTCGCCGCCCACTCCCCAGCGCCGCTGGACTTGAAGGAGGCTCCACGAGCCTTTGGTGGGCTGGGGCCAGGCTCAACTCACCAGAGAGGTCAAAAGTCTACCGACGCCGGACCCTTTGCAGGATCCCCTATGTCGGAGACGGGAGACTCCCTCCTCCCATATGACACCAGAGGAGAGCCCTCTGGCACTCGGAGTCGGGAGGACACGCACCCCAGGGAACTCCCCAAAGGGACCATTCCTCCCTCTTTTAGGGAGGAGTCTTGCTCTTCTTCATCGGATACGTCTGACTCAGACTCGGAGACTGGACGCTCTGATCCTGATGACGAGCCATGTACTCCAGATCGCCCCAGGACAAGGGCCCCTCCGGAGAATCCCTCTTTTCTGGAGCTACTGAGGAAGATCCAGGAAGTCTATTAGTGTCAGTCACTGGAGCCAGACCCACAGCGTAAAAAGCTCGCTGCTCATTTGGATCTGCCCGAGACCGCTCCTACGCTGATTCCACCCTGGATAGAGCCTCACGCGGATCTTGTCTCCACCATTTGGAAACAACCTTCTGCGTTAGCCCCCCTTCCAAGGAAGGCAGACCAGCTATATCAGGCTCCCGACAGTGTTGAGTTCCTGAATCTATACCCCAGGGCGGACTCGGACATTATTAGCGCCGCTCACAGCCGTTCCGCTAACCTAAAACACCTCAGCTCATCCCCCACCTGACAAGAAATCTAGGCTTCTGGACCAATACAGGAAGAAGATATATTCCTCTTCTACGCTAGGTATTAGGGCCCTGAACTATGTGGCACATATGGGGGACTTTCAGAAGACCATTCTCAGTCAGGTGGAATCAAAATTGGACTCCCTTCCTGAGTCTTAGACTAAGCAGGAAGTGGCAGATCTTGTCCATTCTGCTCGTTCGGCCAGTCTGCTCATGCTTCGTGCCACTTACGATGCAGTGGACACTGCCGGTAGGAGCTCGGCCTTCGCAGTAGGTTTATGGCGTCGTGCCTGGCTCTGTGTGTCAGGACTGGTCCCTGAAGTGCAATCCGTTATCCAGGATGCTCCCTTCAGGGGTTCGGTGCTGTTCAGAGGTGATGTCAAGGACATCATTACCGACCTGCAAGAGAAGGGCACTGCACTCAAGTCTTTAGATTCTATGTACAGACCCCCTCAAGGGCAGTGGCATCCTTTTTGTAGAAGGAACTGACAAAAACCAAAGTCACAGGGCAAACGGGCCAACAAGCATCTGGCCCCTCCAGCAGCCAAGACTCCCCGTAGCAAAAAACCTGCGGGAGCCTTGGCTCCTGTGCTGCCCCACACCTCCTGACTCCCCGCCTCTCCCACTGCCTCTGGAGGTCCCAGAGGAACTGGTAGGAGGGAGATTTGCCCTCCATCTACCGGGTTGGGAGAGAGTAACATCAGATGCTTGGGTGCTCCAGCTGATATGAGCAGGACACTTAAGAGAGTTTCTACAGAAGTCACCCCGAAGACCACCCCCTCAGTCGTCTTACTCCCCGCAACATCTTCCTCTGGTTCTAAAAGAAATCACTTCCCTTCTTTCGAAGGCAGCGATAGAACCAGTTCCCAACCACCACTGGGGGACAGGTTACTGTTCCCATTTCTTCCTGGTTCCAAAGAAGAAGGGAGATGTGAGGCCTATCCTAGACCTCAGTTCCCTGAACATGTTCGTGGAGTACAAATGCTTCAGAATGCTCTCTTTGCAGAGCCTTCTACCTCTTCTTCGGCAAGGACAGTGGCTGTGCGCTTTGGACATGCAGGATACCTACCTGCATATCCCCACTTGCCCTTCCCACCGCAGATTCCTCCGGTTTTGCTTTCAGGGGGACCACTACCAATTCAGGGCCCTCTCATTTGGTCTTTCCTCGGCCCCCTAAGTGTTTACCAAATGCCTATCTGTGGTAGCGGCCCACCTGTGTACTCCGGGGGTTCAGGTATTCCCGTACCTGGATGATTGGCTTCTGCCAGCCCCATCCAGGGAGGAACTCCTGCACTCCTTTTCCCTTACCCTGCAGGTTTTCACCAGCCTGGGTATCACCATCAACCAAGCAAAGTCCCATTTGGTCCCTTACCAATGCCTCCAGTTCATAGGGGTGATTCTGGATATGACCATCTGCAAAGCCTTTTTGCCTCCAGACAGGGTGGACACCCTTCAGATGCAGGCCTCTCTTCTGTCCGATCGCAGGAGGCCTGGAGCCAGGTCAGTCCTTCGCCTCCTCGGGCTAATGACGGCAGCCATTCTGAGAGTCCAGCGTGCTCAGCTCCATTTGAGAATTTCTCAGTGGACGCTTCGGTCTCAATGGGACCAAACACTGGATGACCTAGACCAGGAGGTACTAGTTTCCAATCTCATGTTCGGGGACTTGCAGTGGTGGATGGTGCAAGAGAACCTTTGCTGGGGAGTTCACTTCAACATCGAACCCCCCCCCCTCCCAAAACGTTGACAACAGATGCCTCAGGAGAGGGCTGGGGAACCCACCTCTGGCCTCACAAAACTCAGGGTAGCCGGTCCAGGTTCAAACAAAATTTGCACATAAATGCTCGAACTCAGAGCAGTCCTTTATGCCCTTCAGGCGCTGCACTCCTCCATACTTCCCGGTCATCTACTCATACAGACAACATGTGTGTAGTCTGGTACATCAACAAGCAGGGAGGAACACGTTCCTATCCTCTATGCAGGGGAAGCTATGAGTGTGTGGAGCCAGGCCACCCAGCACAACCTTCACCTGATGGCCATTCACGTTCCAGGAGTAGAAAACACACTGATAAACAACCTCAGTCGGTCCTCAGCCAGGGCCCACAAATGGGAACTGAATCAAGAGGTAGTAGACAACATCTTCCTGCTCTGGGGAACCCCTCAGGTAGACCTGTTCACGTCTCCTCAAATCGCAAAACTTCCCGCCTTCTGCTCACTCGCTCCAGGGCGAGACATTTTTTGGCGGGATGCTCTGTCTCTCGATTGGAGAGACAGATTTGTCTATGCCTTCCCTCTTATTCCCTTGATTCCGAGGGTCCTGAACAAACTCAGATCAGAGGGGGTATGAATGACTCTCAACGCTCCATTCTGGCCCAGGCAAGTTTTGCTTCTCTCTTCTGCAACAGTTTTCAGAGGAACCTCCTCTTCCTCTGTCACAACACTTATTGACCCAGGATCAGGGGACCCTTGTCCGGCCAGGTCTCAAATCCCTTCATTTGCATGCTTGGCTCCTGCAGATGTAGCTAAGGCCCAATTTGGGGTTTCTCCGCTCGTAGCAGACATTTTGGTGGAGGCCAGAAAGCCTTCCAGCAGGTCCACCTACACCTTGAAGTGGAAACAATTCTCTATTTGGGCCACGTCAAAGGACTTCAAGCCTTTCTCTTGCCCAGCCAACAGAGTCCTTGAGTACATGCATCACCTCTTCGACCTGGGTCTCAGCCATTTCTCTTTAAAGGTCCACATGGCAGCGGACAGGTCTTTCGCTCAGTTGGCAGTCTCTAAGACATTCCTCAGAGGGGTCCTCCATTTGAAACCCCCGATCCGCATACCTGACCCTCCTTGGGACTTGGATTTGGTTCTGGAGAAGCTTACCCTGCCTCCCTTTGAGCTGGCAGCTACAGCCGATTTGAAGTTCCTTTCTTGGAAGGCACTCTTCTTAGTGGCCATTACGTCTGCTTGGTGCTCTTCCAAGCTTCAGGCCTTGATGTGTAAAATCCCATACTTGATTTTCTACAAGGAACGTGTGGCTTTATGCACCAACCCTAAGTTTCTTCCTAAAATGGTGGCCGAATCTTCGCTGAATCAATCCTTTGAGCTACCCACTTTCTTTACGCAAAACTCCAATCAAGCGGAGTACCTCTTGCATACTTTGGATGTTCACAGAATACTAAGATGCTACACTACTCGGAGTAAGGATCTCAGGAAAACTGATCAGCTTTTTGTCTCTTTTGCTTATAAAAGAGAAGGCAGTGCTGTTTCTAGGCAGTGCCTATCAAAATGGTTGGCTCAGTATATCACTTTCTGTTACGACAAGTACCTGCCGGGTCAAGTCAGAGGTCATGCCACCAGAGGAGTAGCTACCTTCATGGCTTGTTTCAAGAATATGTCAGCGGCAGACATCTGTGCAGCTGCTGCTTGGACTTCTGTCCATACCTTTACCAAACACTACAGTTTGGACATCGCCTCTCAACGTAGAGCAGGCTTGAGGTTGGCTGTGCTACAAGGTCTCCTCTCAGCCTAAGTTTCCACGCTATGAATGTCAAACCTCCTCCCGAATGATCTTCCTTGTTTCAGACTGCTTGGGACTCAGTCCTGTATGTGAATACCTACTGCAAGAGCCCTCTCGAAGTAAGATAGTACAGTTACGTAAGAACTTACCGTAACAGTAGATCTTTGAGAGAGGCTCTTGCAGTAGGTATTGCCTTCCCGCCTTCCATCCCCCTATGCTTTTTTGGCTCCATTTCCATGGGGGGAAATATCCTCTTCGCTCTTGTCTTGCCTCTTTTGGCCTTTGGTGGGAAAGAACTGGAAAAATTTCTAGCTAGCAGTCTCGCACCTGCGTCAGATTTAGCGGACCCGCTCGACCCTGAGGGCCGCATGGCAGCAGCCTTCCTGGGAGCAGAGGCCTCCTTTACTCTGGAGGTACCCGAGGGGCCTGGCGCCAAGCCTGATGGGAGGTGACACCTTCTTGGACACCACCAAGGCCAGTGCGTCGGAGAGCAATCCCCGGAGGGGCGTTGCCTTTAGAACGCGATTCCCAGCTAGAGTCCACCGGAGGCCGTGGAGGTCGAATCTCGGTCCGGTTCTTCTCCTCCTTCTTTTTGTGGCCTTCGGGGGAAGTGGATGCCTGCCTCAACTTTTTCAGCTCCTTCTCCATGGATGCCATCTTTTTTTTTAAAATATGGGCCTCCAGGGACTGCTGCCTCCGTTTTCGGGTAGCTGAATTAAATTCCTGGCAGTGCTGGCACATCTCCATAAGATGATCCAAGCCTAGGCAGAAGAGGCGCAGGGAGTGGCTGTCCTTATGCAGCAGTTGGGAACCGCACGAGTTGCACTTCTTTTTATGCGATTCGGAAGGCATCGGGGATGACATGCATGATGTAATAAATAGAAAATATTTTTAAAAATCAATTGAAAAGTTTGAAAACTGAACTGATGAAAGGCTAATGAGCAATGAACTCTACATAAAGGAAGTTTCACAAATCGACGGGAAAAAGAACTGGAAAGTAGTGAGGACCGCCCCTATACTGGCCCGTCACATGGCGTTGGTCACCTGACGTGGGGACGGTCCCCCGCCAGAGACTGCTAGCTAGAAATTTTTCCGTGAAATCCTGACACCTGGCGGGTTAGTCCTGTATGTGAATACCTACTGCAAGAGCCTCTCTTGAAGGTCTACTGTTACAGTAAGTTCTTACGCAACTGTACTTTCCTCACCTGTGGCGAGGTGGGCAAGGGCAGACCAGCCTCTAAGAGAACTATCTCTTTCTGGATAGTCTCTTGCATCTCTCGCTGAATAGTCTTTTGCATCCAGTTCTGTTACAATAAGGTTGGCAGACTGCCACCCCAAGGCCTCATGGCCCACTCTACCAAGGGCACTGCAGCCTCAGTGGCAGCACAAAGGGACATACCTTTATTTGATACCTGCAGAGCAGCTACTTGGAAGACTACTTATCTTCACAAAGCACTACTGTTATACACTTATACTGAACAGTTTTTATTTTAGTGTTATTGATCCTAATAAAATGTTACTTGTGAATTTTACAACTACTTCTGGTCTTCCTGTGCTTCCTCACCTGTGCCTTGATGACAAAGCATAGGAAAACAAGGAGCAGTTGTAAAATTCGAAAGCGTTTTATTATTATCAATCACAATAGAATAAAATGTTTTTTTTAATTGATCAGGATAGCAAAATGCAAAGGCAATACAAACCAAGAAAACAAGTCCTTCACCTGAGGGTTTCTTTCCAGTTTCCAAGAAGTCTCTCCCCAGCAAAAGATTGCTGCTTTTTTTATAATAAATCTTTGCCTGGTAATTATCTTCTGCAATCTCCACTCGTTAACAGACATCCTGTTTCTCGTAAAATGTATTAGAACTATGTCAGTTTCCTTGCAGGTGCAACAAAATAAAACATGGTGTCCCAGAACTGACCTTCTGTTGACAGCTCTGCAAAAGAGTTTGTAAACAAGCCCGAGAGGAGCTCAAACTACATCTCAGGTTAACCCTCTAAATTCCAAATAGCTTTTTGTAATCATTTGAACAGTATAACAATATAGAGTTTCACACAAAGGGGTCCCAGTTTCACATAAAGACTCACATGCATTTTTATAATCGCAGATACGCAATGGGAAAGAAAAGACAGAAACAGCAAGTGAAGGCAGAGAGATAGCGAGAGGCGGAGAATCATCACACGGTCAGAATGATCCATTCCTAGGTCTCACGAAAACATTTGGTTGCGCAACCAGACCAACAAGAGACAGAAAAGGAGAGGATAGAACAGATACTTGCATTTGTTTAACTTTTTCTTCATTACAAATTGGACAGGGACTTCAATCATGTCACAAAGCAAAATAGAGAATGCTGGATGGGCAACCATGTTCAGTCAGCTTGTGCTACCACAGAGAGTTGTGATGATCTCTGACCTCGAGCGACATTTGAAAGATCTGAGGTAATCAGAACCCTCTGTGGCAGCACAGGCTGGTTGGGCATGTGGTTGCCTATGCAGCTTTTTTTTTAACTATTTTTATTCAAATACATATGCAAAGAACAGTCACTGTATATAGTTTGATCACAATATTTCAAGGTATTTTCTGTATACTTTATAGAGTCTTCAGATAGATCTTCCTGGACATAAAGTCTCCACCACTCATTCACACTAATGGGACTACGCCGGAGGTGCTAGGACTGAGCAGGAGTTAAAAAAAAATCTTCAGGAGGGCCAGCACCAAGCTAGGGCGCCGCGGAGAATAACTTTCCTAAGACCAGCTTGCACCATATAGGCTAGCTTCGACATCAACCCTCCAGCCGTCTCAGTTTCTGTTTTCCCACCATCGAGTGCACTCCAGTGATGACGTCACTCGCCTAACGAGAGCAAAATCTTCACGTCTATATGACAGCAGCTTTAGTTGTTCAGTTTTGATTTGTAGTAGTATTTATTTTAATTTTTTTCATCGGAAGAATTCAGAAATTCTCTTCAGCCCGCCTTCAGCGGAGTCAACCATGAACAGGGCCAGTGATGGTAGGGAGACTTCACATGAAAGCTGTATTTCCAGCAAGGCTAGGTCCAGTCCGCCACCCCCTATGGAGAGTGGGTCTGACTACAGGCAATCCAGTGCTCGAGAGGAAGGGCAGTCCTTCTGAAAGCACAAAAAGAAGCGGGCCCATTTTCGATCTTCATCGGGAACCCGGCACCACTCAGCCTCAAGCTCGTCTTCATCCCACCGGTCGAAGAAGAAATGGTACTGCTCGAGGTCTCCCTCTTGTATGTCTGCACGACAGTCATCTGTAACGGGGGGGCAGAAGGCAGATTCTGACTCCGTCGGGGTCACCTGTGGCCTCTGTTCCTTGTGGCCGACATCCTCGACTCTGTAGTCCCTCCCCAACCCTGGAGGGTCCTCCGGTGAGCAGTTTCATCATTGGGCGGCCCTTATGGAGCAGTGGTTTCGGCGGTTGTCCCAACTTTCTGAGCCTGTGGAGTCAGCACCGGGGCCTTCACACCCGTGGGCAGGATGGTTGAGACTTCGTAGTCACATGGCATCTTCTCTGGTGCCGTTGACACCACGCTCATGTGCTTTTCCCCCTCACATGGCTGCGGCACAGGGGCCAGCACAGGTACCATTTTCTCTACTCATGTTTTCAGATCTTCAACCTTGGGTGCGCCAAGAGATGGGTTGGGGTCTTGACAGCACTGCGCTCGGTGCCATGGATGCACCACCTCAGATTCTGGGATTCTCAACCCTGGTTCAAGAAGCACTCCCTCCTGCTCTCTTTCCTCCCTTTCCTTTATAAACTATCCCTCCTGGGCTAGTAGGAGACAACATTTAGCCTGATCCTAATCTGCGATTAGGAGACGACTTTGATGAAGATTCATCTCTCGGAGTGGGAAGTAAGCCCTCTACTTCAGTGGAGCTTCTGGTCGAGGACCTGTCTTTTAAGTCTGTACTGAAGAATATGAATTCCACTCTCTTTCCAGACTTCAGAGGTGGATCCGAGGAAGTTGTGCCTTCAATATCTGCATGTCTCGGCGATCCCTGTGGAATTGACTCCTCTGGTACAGCCCTCTTTCGAGACTCTCTCACAAATGGTGTGGGACAATCCGGCACTTATTCCTTCTGTGGCCAAGTCCATAGACAGGAAGTACGCTCCCCCTAAGGATCGACCAATCCTGGACTCTCAAGCCTTCGCTGATGCTGTAGTGGTCCTGGCAGAAAGTGACAAAGCCGTTCTTTCTCAGGAGTCTACGGCTTGTCCAGTAAACAAAGAATCTCATAAGATTGACACATTGGGGAAGCGAGTCTTTGCCGACACTACCCTAGGTATACATATTGCTTGCTACCAGGGCTTTTTCTCACAATGAGTATACCCTCTGGCATTTGCTAAAAGCTACCGTGGAGACTCTTCCGGAGTCGAACGTTACCTCAGAGCTCCTCCAAACTATCACTAGAGGTATTGAGTCCAATAATCAGCAATTTAAGGCTGCTGTGGATGCCTTTGACACTGCTTCAAGAGCAGCAGCTGGTATCTGCACCCGTCGCCACGTGTGGTTACGAACCTCTGAGTTCACAAATTATGCAGAGCAACGAGTCATGAGTTTACCATTTGATGGTGCTTATCTGTTTGGCCCACAGGTGGAGCAAGCACTCGAGGCCACACAGAAAATTATGATGGCTATCAAAACAGCCAGACCAGCTCCTAATGCCCCTCAATGGGGCAGGAACTGCTGCCAGTTTCATAACCATCAATCCTTTTGTGGCAGAGGGGCCTTCAACAAAAATCAAGCCCCTCAGCCACAAAAGAAAATGCAGCAGAAGGCACAGGGCCCGAAAGCACCTAGTGCCACCCTCTGAAAGTCTGGCCCAGGTCCCTCCTCAGCTGTCAGAGGGGGACTCTTCTTCAGCAGTAGGGGACGTCTGACTCAGTTTTACAGTCAGTGGAAGTCCGTCACTTCAGACAAATGGGTTCTCAGGATAATTTGAGAGGGTTATTCTGTGAATTTTTCAGGTACCCCTCCAGATCGTCCACCCAAATGACAGTCCAGGCTGTCAGTTACTCAGTCATACCTCCGTGCTTCCAAGATTCAAGGCCTTTTGAACAACAGGGCAGTAGACATAGTTCCACAGGAGTAGCAGAACTCAGGTTTCCAATCCCACTGCTTCCTGGTACCAAAGAAAACAGGTGGTATGCACCCTATTCTAGACCTAAGAAAGTTAAAGAAGTTTCTCTTCAAGGAAAAATTCAGGATGATATCACTCAGTACACTGCTACCTCTGATTCATCTAAATGATTGGTTGGCCTCCGTAGACATGCAGGATGCCTACCAACACGTTCCCATGCACCCAAGCCACCACAAGTATCTTTGATTTGTCACCCTGGGTCAGCACTATCAATTCGGAGTACTGCCCTTTGGGCTATCCTCAGCACCATGAGTTTTTACGAAGTGTTTCGCAGTTCTCGTGGCGCACCTAAGCAAACTCTGAATTCAAGTCTTCCCGTATCTGGACGGTTGGCTTCTAGCAAGCTCCTCCAGAGCAGGGACACAGGAAGCAGTGACCACAGCTTCCAAGTTCCTCACACATCTATGGGAGTTCTGTTGAATCTGGAACAATCGCAGCTACAGCCCTCCCAGCAACTCCTCTTTATAGGAGCCCTCCTGGATACCTCCAATGCAAGGGCCTTCCTCCTGGATGACAGGTGGAATGATATCCTCCAGATGACTAGCTTCATTAAAGAGAACGACTCAGTCCAAACTCTCTCGATGCAGCAGATGCTGGGTCTCATGGCGTCATCATTGTTCATGGTGCTCTTGGCTCGTCTTCACATGAAGACCACTCAGTGGATGCTCAGTACTCAGTGGATTCCAACCATACATCCCCAGTCCTTTCACATCAAGGTAACAGAACCTCTAAAACGATCTCTCACCTGTTGGACTCAAGAGGACAACCTTCTGAAAGGCTTTCCCGTTGCCCCACTGGAGACACAGATCACCATCACCACAGATGCTTCTCTGCTCGGATAGGGAGCTCACTCTCAAGATCTCCACACCCAAGGTCTGTGGAGTCAGGACGAATCTCAACTCCACATAAATGTCCTTGTAATGAGAGCTGTCCTGAATGCTGTCTGAGCCCTGAAGGACATCCTCTCATCGCAAAATAATTCTCCTTCAAACGGACAACAAAGAAGTGATGTACTACATCAACAAACAGGACGGGGCACACTCTTATCTCCTGTGCAAGGAAGTGATGAGAGTGTGGGAATGGTGCCTACAGCATGAGGCCCTGATCCAGACAGTTTACCTACCGGGATTCCAGAACGATCTAGCAGATAAAATCAGCAGAACGGAAGTGGATCCTCACGCATGATCTCTCGACGTAAACGTCGTGCAGTCGCTCTTCAAAGAATGGACACTCTGGACCTGGACCTTTTGCATCCCCACTCAACACAAAATTTCCTCTATTCTGCTCCAGAAATCCAGAACCTGGTGTTTTCTGTCAGGATGCATTCAGACTATGGTGGACAAGATGCTTTCTGTGTGCATTTCCTCCTCTTCCTTTAGTTCAGAGAGTGCTTCCCAAGCTGGAGGCGCGGGGGCAGGATGATCCTCATTGCTCCATTCTGGCCTCATCAGATTTGATTTCTGTTGATCAACAGATTATTGGAAATTCCACTGAGACAACTTCCACTCCTAACAGACCTGCTGACTCAGGGCCCAGTGGTCCATCCTAACCTGAGATCCCTTCATCTCCACGCATGGCTCCTAAGGAGGTAGAAGTGGGTAGATTTGATGTCTCACGTAGAGTCTCAGACATTCTACTAGTGGCACACAGGCCAACTACTAGGAAGACTTGCACGGTGAAGTGGAAGCGTTTCTCCATCTGGTGTTCGAAGTCCTCCCTGGATCACTTTTCCTGCCCACCAAACAAAGTCTTAGAGTATCTACTAGACCTGTCAAATACAGGGCTACAATACTCAACCATGAAGGTCCAGCTCAGCTTATCACTCCATGTCCCTGGCTCAGTTACCCTTAATTAAGAGGTTTCTTAAAGATATACTCCACACTAGGCCACCAGTCAGGAGGCTGGTAGCCACTTGGGATAGTAGCCTTGTGCAAGACATGCTCACCCATAAACCATTCGAGCCTCTACCAACATGTGAGCTGAAGTTCCTGACCTGGAAAGTCGCCTTCCTCGTAGCCATTACCTCCACTCGTAGAGTGTCTGAAATACATGCCCTAGTCACAGACCCTCCTTATACAGTATTTCACAAGGATAAGATGGTTCTCAGAACTCATCCTAAGTTTCTCCCAAAAGTGGTCTCGGAATTCCATTTGAACCAGCCCTTGGTTCTTCCAGTTTACCTTACGAACTTCTGGAATGAGGGAGAGTGTACCCTACATTCTCTGGATGTTAAAATGCTTTTGTGTTTCTGCCTAGACAGAACCAAAGAGATCCGCAAGTCAAAGCAACTCTTTGTATCATTCAGTATGGCCCGGCTGGGTCAGCCAGCCTGTTGCCAACAGGTGTATTTCGGCGTGGCTAGTGGCATGTCTTTGCCACTGCTATTCCATGTTACAGGTTAATCTGGAAGGCAGGGTATACAACATTCTACCATAGCGGTCACGGCATCTCTGGCAGAAATATGAAATGTGCCCACTGCAAACATCTGCAATGCAGCTGTAAAAACTGTATGCCCAGTCATAGGCCTTCTCAGTGTCCATACTAATGGCTCGCTGGAACGCCCTTGTTCATTTCTGTGATGTGATTATGTTTAGGAGGTATCCTATATTGTCTTGCAGGAATCTGCCCCACACAAATCCTGTTTGGTTACAGCGAGATATTTTGAGAATATGGTTTTGCAGACAATCTGCCAGAATGCCACTAAATATTTTCACATCTACATTCAAAATGGACATCAGACGATATGTGTCGCACTCCTTGGGGTCTTTGGTTTTAGTAACACTGAAATTTGGTCTTGACACCAGGAAGGAGGAACAGGGGAACTGTCTATGAGGATGGCATTGGCAGTGGCTGTCAGATGGGGAATTAGCACTTTTTATAGTGTATAACTGGGTGGTCGGTTTGTTCTCTGAGTTTAAACTCTGGACAGTCGTCTGGAATGTGAAAAAACTGCCATGGCCATCACAGCAGTTCACTTTCATTTTCAACTACTTGATGTGCAAGCCACGATTCTTTCCCTTTAAAAATGAAACTCGTACAGTTTCTAGAGGGTTTCAGAATGCTGTTGCACCATAGAAGGCTACAGCCACGTTCCATGACCTTTGAGTTATATTATAACAACATTTTTAAATGGATGGAAAGCCATACAAAACAACACTGTATTATACACTATAATACTATCCTGAAGTTTATAAAAACACATACTGTATATTCTAATCATATATTGGGTGTTTTCAAGTGAAATCTACCCCCCAAAAAAAACAAAAACTGGCAGGTTCAAAATTTTGAACACATTCCCATTAAAGTACTGTACCTGTATTGATTTGAAATGCAGATAAGGTAACATGTTTTTTGTTGTATAAGTGTGTCACCCATGGTTTCATTGTCTTTTATTGTTTTAGCTAGCCCCGTTACCAGAAAATGGAGTGTTTTTGTCTTTAAAGTAAACATGAAAACATGTAAGGACCTATTTAAAAAAATATTTTTCCATTCATTTTAAGTGTCGTCGAGGCATAGGTCAGGAAGCATAGGATGACCAGGAGCAGTTGTAAAATTTGCAGTGAATGTTTTTTTATTAATAACAGCTAGATAAAAAATAACAATTTGTTCAGTATAACTAAAGGCAGTATAAACAGAGAAAACAAAGTATTTCATCTGAGGGTATGTCTAATTCCAAGTTTCAGTCTCCCTCCCTCTCCCTCTCTCTCTCTCTCTCTCTCTTCTAGCAAAAGTATTGTTGTTTTTTTTATACAAGTCTCTGGGACCTCATTAAGAAGACATCCTGTTTTTCAGAAAATGTTCTTGTCGGTTTCCTTCCTTGGAGGTGCAACAGTACATGGTGTTCCAGAACTGACCTCCTTTTGACAGCTCTGCAAAGAGTTTGCAAACCAGCATCTTGGGTTACCCCTTGAGCTCCAGATAGCTTTTTGCAATCATTTAGACAATATAACCATATGCATTTTCAAACCAAGAGATCCCACTTTCACATAAAAATTCACTCAAATTTTATAACTTCAGATACACAAGGGGGAAGATGAGATAGAAGCAGCAAGTGAAGGTGGAGGGGGGAATAGCGAGAATGTCAGGTGTGGCCGGTTCCTAGGTCTCGAAAGAAAATCTGACTGCGCAGTCAGACAGACAAGATACAGAACAGAAGAGGATAAAACAGATCCTTGCATTTAACTCTTTCTACGTAACAAATCTTTCTACATAACAAATGGGACAGGGTCTCATTCAACCCTGTTACATTAAGTCAGTATTTAAATGTCAGTTTATAAGTGCAATAAGACTCTCCAGGGTGTGCCATTATAGTGATACCATCGCATTTCTCAGGTACATTTAAAAGTACTCGGCTGCAACTCGTGCCTAACAGTGCACCTGAGGCATGCAATTATATCACCATAATGCACACCCTGTCATGTCTCATTCATCCTAGCTGGCTAACACAGGTGGGGACAGTACACCTCATACAAATGTTCTGAAGTCCTAAGGGTTTACATAACTTTTTTTTTAACCTTGTTTTGCAGATGAACTTGACAAACATCAAATCATTGTACTAGTATAAGCATTCAACTCTGTGGAGTGATGGCAACCCCCACAGAGTAGAATGATGAAGATCAGTAGTAAAGCCAATGAAGTTACCTACTTAAAAATAATTAGTTCCATCTGGTTTAATATGAAAATCCTTTTTTGGGGGGCAAAGTGAGGGCAAATCACCATGTTTTATACAAAAATGTGGCTCAAAATGGAGGGATTTGCACAAAACGTTTGTTGCAAAGTGAGGGTTGTTTGCATGATAAAGTTCAGTGTCCGTGGCTCAGTAAGTAGCACGCTTGCCTCTGGAGCCAGAAGATTGAAGGTCGTGGGTTCCAGACCCATACTGGGTACTTGGGGTAATAGCCATACCTGACACTGTTGTGGAGCACAGGAGGCGTGCAGCACAATTGGGGTGTCATCTTTTGGATAAGACATTAAACTGAGGTCCGTTCTCAGTCCATCTCTGGCCACTCTCCAGGTGGAAGTAAAAGATCCCATGACACTTCTTGAAAAAGAGTAGGGCTATTTTTTTTCCTTTAAAACAAACCCAAATAAAAAGACACAATCAAACTATTTACAATGAACTTAAAAGTGTCATAAAGATAAGCAAATGAAAGCAAACAGGAAAACTCAAAGAAACCAACTATCCAGCTCCTCACCTGGAGAAAATCTAAGACATCTTTTTCTGTAAGAATCCTAAAGCCTGGGTTGATATCCTGTTTCCTTCCACGTAATACATTATTTTCTGTATAGCAGCCAAAATCATAATTAACAGTTCCAACCTGTAACCTGTTTCTGTTGTAGAACAAGCTGACGCATTATCTGCCAGATAAGGAAGTGCTCATTTTTAAATACTTCCTCAAGCCTCCCAGCATCAGCTTACCTCTTAAGGACTTCAGTAGTCCACTTTTCTGAATTTAGTAATGATTCTGTTTCTAAGGGGAAGGGATCATAATTCCTCGGTGAGAGGAGCCTGCCATCCAATCTCTTAATCCCTTCCTCTTCCTGGTCTCAACTGTAGTAGGCGCCACCCTTGCGCTCTCACATTTTTGTGATGTATTAGTTTTGGGAGTGGGGGGGGCTGTATTGAGAGCTAAGGGGGCTGGTTCTGAAGTTGTATTTGTTAAATTTTAGAGGGCCACAGGAGTCCAATCGAAGTCACTGCTCAGGAGGGCATGGGCCCCTCGGCATTTCTGTAGCTCCTGCCAGTGGATCGAAGTGCAGTGTTGCTGTTGAGGCAGCGAGTTGCTCACTGTCCTGCTGGAGGAGCGGTGCGGCCATAGTGATGGCGGTCTTCAGGGTTTTGGGGAGGAGCAAAAATAGAGGCAAATTTTAAAAAGTCTGTTGATTGTTTCTCTTTTTGATTCCTTTCTTACTAACTTATACTTCAATAACTGTTAAGGATTCGTAATTAACTTTGGAATCTGTCCACATTTTGTTGCAAATGTTTACACTTGCCACATTCTGATTTTTTTGTGTTTTCAGAGTGAACAGCCTTGTCACATTGACCGCTGTCTTGTGTGTGGTGAGGCCTACAGGTTACTACGGGACGAGCTGGCCAAGGCAGTCATTGAGTGCAAGAGTGAGGGTTTTCTAGAAGTCCTACAGGTAAGAGACTTCATTGTTCATTACGTAATGGGAAGTTCTGCTTAGAATGGGGAAAGTATGTCCACTATTCACCACTCTGTCTGATTGGAATTCCTGAGCTAAAAATAATGGCATATAAACATTTGGCTATATGTGCAAAACCAAACTTTAAAACATAATGACATTATAAAAATATGATTTTGTTTCTAAGGCTCCCTTCTGCCACAGATACTCTGCACCTGCACCCTACAAATACACATATATAAAGTAATGCAAAATACCAGTACATTTCCAGTAGACTATAATAGAGCAAGACATCCTAGTGAGGGGCTTGTTTGCATTCTGAGGCCAACATGAAGTGAGGGAGGTTACGGACTGTCTGGCATTCATACACTCCCTGCCTTCCAGCCAAGAAGAGACCTTTCTATCAGCTGTGAAGGGAGCAACTCTGTCGGCCTGAGGAAGGGTGTAGGTTTAGTGACCGTGACATTCATGGCTGGGGAAGAGGGGGCCAAAAATAAGAAGCCAAAGAAAGCATTCTAAAAAAAGACTATTCATCCAAGGGCTAGGGCATGATAGCGTTGAGGGGTCTTACCTACAGTGACGTGGTGTGCAATGTAGTGAAGGGATTTTGGGTCCCTCCCCCAACTATTCACTCGAGCAAGCAATGTGAGAGGGCAGTAAGTAGGGCTGGTGGGATACTGGGATGCATAGGGAGTGGCATCACCAGTAGAAAACAGGAAGTTATTATCCCTCTCTACAGACAGCTGGTGAGACTCCATCTGGAGTACTGCATGCAGTTCTGGAGACCCAACCTCTGCAAAGACATAGACAGGATGGAGGCAGTCCAGAGGAGGGCAACTAAAATGGTGCAGAGTCTGCACCAGAAGACATATCAAGAGAGTCTTAAGGATCTTACTATGTATAGCCTCGAGGAGGGAGAGGGGGACATGGTATAAGCTTTCAAATACCTCAAGTGAATCAACAAAGTTCAGGAGGGTAGCATCTTTCAGAAAAAGAGGTGTGCAAGAACAAGGGGGCACAATTTGAAGCTAGAGGGGGGACGACTCGGGTAATGTGAGGAAGTATTTTTTCACGGAGAGGGTTGTGGATGCATGGAACGCCTTCCTGAGGAGGTTGTGGAGTCAAAAACAGTGGTGAAATTCAAGAATGCATGAGACAGTCATAAGGCAGTTCTAGTTGGGGGGGGTAGGAGGAGGTAAGCTGTTGGTTAGCTAGGATCTGTAGCTTATCCATTAGGTAGGGAAATGGGCAGACTGGGTGGGCCAAGCAGTCCTTATCTGCCATCAAATTCTATGTTTCCTGCCCCCATTTATTACTCTGTTTTCACCTGTAGCAAGGGTGTTACTGCTGCCAGTAGATGAAGCCCTTTTCTCGTCCATCCCCCAAAAGTATTTTGTCAGATGTCCAATCACTGTTAAAACTTTGGTGCACCAGTTGTGATCCAGGGTGAATGTCTTGCTGGACATCTACTCATTTTGGATTAAGTCTTGCATTATGACAAGTCTTCAGTGAAGACAAACCATAGGGCTTTGCCAGCTCTCATGCAGCATTTTAAAACTAAATACATACTTGTAGAGGCATGGATATGGTTAACTTATCCACACTGGCAGTTCCACTGGAACAGTGTTATTGGCTGGATGTCACTAAGCTAAGCTCTCCCCCCACCACCTGGGTGGTATAACCCTTGACTTTGCTTTGTGATGTCAAATGTTTCTTTCTGCTGGAAGAACAGGTCACCTCCTTTGTGGTTCCCACTAAGGTTTACTGTGCCATAGGCAAACTTTCCCTTTGAAGTTTATGATATTTCTATAAGTTTATTTCACAATTCTTTCGACTCAGTCAAGCAACCGACGACGGAGCAATGGAAGTCAGGTTTCCAGTTTTGTGTGCGTCATCGAGGCACAGGTCAGGAAGCATAGGAAAACCAGGAGCAGATACCGTTTTATTTTTCTCAATAACAGCAAAATAAAAAATCTTACTTCGAGATACAGCTCTTGCAGCAGGTTACACCATTAGGACTGAAGCCAGTAGGCAGCAGGACCCCACGGAAAACTTATAGCTAGCTACATACAGCGGGGGACCGCCTCCGACATCCCATACATCATAAAATGTCGTCTTCCCCGATGTCCTCCATAAAAAGACATTCATCCAAGTGTGCCTGCGGCAAACAAATTCTGTTCAGGGACAGCCACTTGGCCTGCGTGCAGTGCCTAGGCCAAGAGCACGACACCAAGGTCTGTCCCATTTGCCAAAAATTCTATAGCAGAATGAGGATTTGCCGCCAAAAGGTTTTGAAGACTTTCTGTTGGAGCAAAAATTAGCAGCAGTGCAGAAAGGCACATCCTCCAGGGAAGACTCCACTCACAGATCGGGGAAACAAAGAAAAACGGAGGGAAAGGGAGAAAGAGTGCTCCCCATAGAAATCCCGGACATCCGACTCCAGGGGGAGTTTGGGCTCGGCCAGCCGGTCGAATTGCTCTCCGTCTCGGTCCAAGGCCCAGAAACCTGCGGCGAAGACCCAGACGTCTGGTGGTTCCGGTTCAGGTTCACGTATCGTCCTACAACCTCTGAAGATTCGCACTGATTAGTCTTCAGGTAAGCCCAGCTAGTCTGCATCCATAGACCACCCGGTAAAGGCGTCATCCAACTCGGCCTCAGTGACAGGTTCAAACTCCCTGGACCGACGCCGGGGCTTCCACCACTCTTGGTCAGCTTCTCAGCCCCCCAGAAGCCTTACATCCCTGGTGACGTCTACGAGACGGTCCTCCGACCAGACATCAGCCAAGAAGACATTGGATAAAAATGTAGGGATGACCATACCTCGGCTAACACCGAGGTCATCACATTCGGCTGGACAACATCCAAGGTCAGTACGTCCCAGCAGATCCACACTGAAGACACCAACATCAGTGTCGGCCATCTGAGCGATGACCAGGCATCGGTGGGCCTTGAGGCAGACCTCAGTCGGGAGCCAGAGGTACCCGATGGCTAGACGACGGGTACATCAGGCCACCATCGAAAGGCCACATACGATGGCCAGATGTTGCAGCCACCAAAGGGTCCGACCTCGGGCAAGACCATTTTTCATTTTGGTGGGAAACGATCAGGAAAGATGTGGTCCCCACAAAAACTTCTCCAAAAGACCTACCTCCTCTGAGGTCACCTAGTCCTCCACCCAAGGAGAACCTTCCTCCTAAGGAGAAAGAGTCCCATTCCCCTCAAGAAGGGGTCATTCTCCTGACAAGAAGCAGTCAAGGACCCCTTCCTGCTCATCTACAGGACATAAAAAGAAGCGCTGTCACAGAAGGACGGACTCTTCCTCCTCACAAGATGATTACTCGTCCACTTCTTCATCTTCCAGGTCCACCTCTCCTTTTATTATCCCCTCCCTGGACCCAAAGGATTTACCAAGGTCCCCTCCAGATAACCGCACATTCATGGATATCATGAGGCATATCCAAGATAACACCGGTTGGAACACAGAGGACTTGGAACCTGAATTGCACCGTATGGCAAAGTACCTGCGCCAGAGGGATCCTAAACCAATGATGGTCCCACCACTGGTGGACACCTTCCAAGACGTCATAAAAACTGCCTGGAAGCATCCCTACATGTCCTCAGCGGTCCCCAAGAAGGCTGACCACTTGTATAGGGCACCATTTGAAGACCCTTACATGGGGGGCAACCAGTGGCGGATTCTATGGTCATCACCGCCACACGTGATAGATTCCAGAGGCGTAGACACCTGAGTACCCAGCCTCTGGATCGAGAGTCAGCTAGACTCCTTAAGGCGCAAGATGTTTGCATCTTCTACATGCTCCATCCAATCCTTAATTTTTTTATGCCGGAGTCTCTGGTGGGAGAACTGAGGGATGCTAGGGGACTGCCCCTTTTATGATGTATGGAACGTCGGGGGTGGTGCCGATGTTGGGGGCAGACCCTCGCTGTATGTAGCTAGCTAGAAGTTTTCCATGGGGTCCTGTTGCCTGCCGGCTTCGGTCCTAGTGATATAACCTCCTGCAAGAGCTGTTCTTGAAGATCTCCTGTTGCGGTAAGTTCTTACATAACTGTACGTTATTCAGTATAACTAGTTACATTGGCAGTACAAACAGAGAACCCCAAGTCCTTCTTCTGAGGGTATCTCTTAAGTCCAAGTTTGTCTCTCATTCTCCTTGTCTCTCTAGCAAAAACATTGCTGCTCTTTTTCTAAGTCTTTGTCTGGGAACTCGTTAAGAGAGCATATTTTCACTGAATATTCTTGTAAGTTTACAGAATGAAATAGTACATAGTGGTCTAGAACTGACCTCTTGTTTACAGCTCTGCAAAAGGCTTAAAACTGCATCTCCGGTTAACCCCTTGTGTTCCAAATAGCTTTGCAGTCATTTCAACAGTATTACTATACAGTTTTATCTTTGCAGTCATTTCAACAGTATAGTTATATACAGTTTTAAACAGTTTCACATACAGTTACACATTAATTCACATATATTTTTATAACTGCAGATATGCAAGAGGGAAGACAAGACAGAACAGCAAGGGAAGGCAGAAAGGTGACAAGAGGCGGAGAATTGCGAAACCGTCAGAGCGATTAGTTCCTAAGTCTCACACAAAAAGTTGGCTGTGCAACTAGACAGAGAAGAGATAGAAAAGGAGAGGATAGAATAGTTCCTTGTGTTTAAACCATTTATGCATAAAAAATGGGACAGGACATTCCTTATTCAACCCTGTCACATAACCCTCGCCCGCTTTTAAGACGGAACCTGTTTTACAAAAACAGGTTTCCAAAACGTTATTTTAATTATCTTCTAGCATTAGCTTATAACTTTTACATTCAGTGCATATGCAGCATAGCAAACAGAAGTTTCAACTCGCATTTTTTCAACCTTCAGAATTCTCATTTCCTGATCCATATCTTGACAGAAAATCAGCATTGACATTCTCTTTCCCAGATTTGTGCATCACATTAAATTTAAATGGCTGTAGTGCCAGGTAACACCGTGTGATTCTAGAATTTTTATCCTTCATTTGGTTAAGCCAACAGAGAGGATTGTGATCAGTTATAAGTACAAAGTCAGCTCCTATCAAATCAAACTTAAGGCACTCTCTGACCCAGTTTGCCACAAGACATTCCTTTTCAATGGTGGAGTGCAATTTCCTGTTGTGCAGTTTCCTACTTATGTATAGAATAGGATGTCCTTTCCCATCTATATGCTGACTCAAGACTGCACCTAGGCCTACCTCTGATGCATCAATCTGTAACAGAAATTGTTTCTCAAAGTCTGGGCTTCTTAAACCAGGGGCTGAACATAATGCAGCCTTAATGGCCTGAAAAGCCTCGTCACACTCTGGGATCCATTTCACATTATTCGGGAACCATTTCTTTGTGAGTTAAGTGAGGGGAGTAGCTAACTCTGCAAAGCTGGGAACAAATCTCCGATAAAAAACAGCCAACCCTAAAAATGACTTAACGTGTTTCTTGGTTCTGGGGACAGGGCTGTTAGCTACAGCTTCTGTCTTGGAAATCTCTGGCTTGACTTCTCCATTTCCCAAAACATAGCCCACATACCTGGTTTCCTGCATGTCCAGTACACACTTGGTAGGATTACTTGTCAGACCTGCCTTTTGATTGAATGGATAATTGCTCATAGGTGTTCCAGGTGACTTTTCCAGTCTGGACTGTACGCCACAACATCATCCAGGATCCAGGTGCGCAGCACAGTAACCAGTATGAGGAGATAAAATGACATCCATGTACCACTGGAATGTATCAGGAACGGCATGGTGGTGAACTGATAGAATCCTGCAGGAGTGTCAAATGCAGTTTTGTCTCTGGATTCTTTAGCTAGGGGGATTTGTCAGTAACCCTTGGTGAGATCGAGGGTACTGATATACTTGGCACTCCCCAGTTTGTCCACCAAATCATCTATTCTGGGCATAGGATAACTGTCAAATTCTGACACTTGATTAAGTTTCCTAAAATCAAGGCAGATTCTTACACCCCCTTCTTTTTTGTTTACAGTCACCATTGGTGATGACCAAGCACTTCTCGACTCTTCTATGATGCCCAGTTCTTTCATTTTTTGTATTTCCTTAACCACGTCTGCTCTTAACTGCTCTGGTTATCTGTATGTCTTTTGTCTAATAGGGCGAGCATTCCTTGTCACTATTATGTGCTAGACCCCTTTTGCTTGGCCTGGTACTGTGGTAAAAGTATTGTTAAATGTCTTTAGCAAGTTACAGATTTCTGCGGTTTGCTCGGAGGTTAAGGAAACATTCACCTTTATAGCATCAGCGGTTACAGTTTGTTCCAGTCTGTCATAAGCTAAATCAGTATCTTCTTTATCAGTTTCTGGTAAAACCAGCAAAACAACTTTTGGTGTTTTTTTTTCAACCAATTTATTGAGGAGGTTAGCATGGTATATCTTAGTAGGATTTTTTCCTATCGGAGTCTCGATCTCATAGTTAACTGTGCCACTATGTCTAAGCACTTTATAAGACCCTTGCCACTTTATTTTGTGTAGTGGGTAAAATAGCAAGACCTTTTCACCTGGCTCAAAAACGTTTTCTTTTACCCCACGGTCATAATACACCTTCTGCTGGTTTGGGGCCTCTTCTTGATTACTGTGGGCGTTTTCATCATATTTTGCCAGCTTCATTCTTAGGGCACACATATAAGATGTAATAGATTGTTTCTGATGTGGGTTCAATGCCCAGGAAATCTTACTGTATTCCGAGTTATGCAGCATTGTCCTTCCTTTGTACTGCCCCGGAGCCAAAATGGTTAACCAAACCTATGCTAATGATGGAATGTTAGGCTCAAGCTCGGTTTTCAAACCACTGTCCCTGATCAACACTCTGTAACCGTCAGATTCTTTACTCTGCTTCACTAAGTACAGATGCCTCGGAGAGTTCTCCTTCATCTGTTTTGACAAAGTTGATTTTGTGCAGTTTTTCTGCAGTAAATTTATTTTCTGTTCATTTTGAAATCACTGTCCTTGGTTTACAGGTAGATTAATTTAGATTTAGTTTAATGTTGGTGAGTTTTCTCAGTTTCCTCTCGGTGCTGTTAACCGAGGGGGAACCGGGTATTTGTCTTATTTTCTTTATTGTTTAAAACCCCATTTGGGTCCGGTTCATCCGTTTGTACTCATCCAGGGTAATTCCTAGGTTTTTTCTTCGGTTGCTTTACCGACCATTTATTAAAAAAAAAAAATTTTTTTTTGTTTACCACAGTTGTGGTTATGTCACTTCCTAAAAAGAGAACCGGTCCTACGGGTTTTCAACATTGCACAGAGTGCGGGAACCATTTGCTAAAGTGGATCCCTGTTTAATTTACGTGCTGTGTTTGGGGTTTGACCATCTGAAGGCCGACTGTGATATCAGCAAGAATTTTCCTCAGTCGATGCTGGATAGACATTTAAATTGACTGAAGGAAAAAATGTCTGAAAAAGCTGCTGACCCAGCAACAGACAAGGACTCTACTTCTCATAAAGAGAAGTCTTTTGAACCGAGTGAGCAGCCCTCTGACCAGGGTGATGGTTACTCTAATAGAAAAAGATCAGCAGAAACTAGAGCTGAACCTGCAGGTTCTACCAAAAAGAAAAGAGAAGCACTCAAACAAGGAACGGCAACCAATGGTTCCAACCACTGAAGCAACTGCAAGTGCCATTAGTATACTACAGGTGCTGGTTCACAACTTGCGGTTCCAGTCTCCTGTTCACTTTCCATTCCCGGTTCCTTGGAACAGTCTTGTGAGATCTTCCAGGAGGACGATTATTTTGATGAGGATGAATTTGGAGAGCCGGCTGAACCAGAGGTTTCTCCAGATCTCATGGGTCTGATTCCCCAGAAAAAAAGTTACAGAGGATTTTTCCCTCTCATTTTGCCTTTCTGAGGCAAGTGGCTCTGACTTTGGACCTCTCCGCCTAAGAGTCCGAAGGAGGAGGAAGAGGAGCAAGATTACATGGAGATGATGGATGTCCCAGCAACAAAGAGGGTTTTGTTGCCCTTCCACAGATCTCTACTGAGACAAGCCACAAAAATTTAAAAAAACCTACATCCGTTCCTCCTGTGGATAAGAGGAGGGACAGAAAATATCGGGTTGCCAAATCAGGGGCTGAATTCCTGTTTGGTCATCCCAGCCATGAGGGGGTGGTGCAGGCTGCTTCCTGTGACAAGGCAGGGATCCTCTTGTCTTCACATCCACCTGAAAAGGACTCCAGAAGGATGGACTCCATAGCTAGGAAGTCATACCTGGGTGCTTCCCTAGCTATTAGGTAGGCTTCTTATATGGCTTATGTTGCCAGGTAACAGAGGAGTATGTGGAACACAGTCATGGAAATAGCCAAGGCATATCCTGCCCCTGTGGCATCTGACCTTTCAGAGGCTGCTAAAAGAGGCATTGAGGCTTCCAAGTCACAATTTCACATGGCAGTTGATGCTAATGACATTGCTGCCAGGCAGATGGCTACCTCAGTATCCCTGTGGAGGTTTGCATGGCTAAGGACCACAGATTTGTCCCAAGATACCCAAACTAAAGCTCTTAACTTCCCCTGTGAGCCTGCCTCCCTGTTTCGGGAACATACTGAAGCTTATGTGAAAAGGATGACTATAAGGTCGCCTACAAGAGTGCTGCAGCTAAGGAGACGGCAGCAACTCCACAAAAGTTCCAGGGAAGAGGCAGGGGTAGAACCCATTATAGGTCTTTTTTCTAGGCACAAGCTTTGCCTCCATATATACCCCAGAGGGGTATTTTAGAGGCAGTCTCAGAAGGGGCAGCAACAGGGGTGCACCCAGTACCCAATCTGCTTTCCAAACAAAGCAGACTCCCTGAGAACCCTGTCAGGGTTGCCTCCCTACTTCCAGTAGGGTGCAGGTTGGCTCACTACCACCAGGATTGCAATGCAATCACCACAGACAAATGGGTCCCAGAGGGTAGTGAGCCAGGGCCTCTCCCTCCACTTCAAATCTTTTCCCAAGTTGAGGGCAAGGCTCTTCAGACCTTCCAATCCATCAGAGACCTCTCTGCTGGAAGAGGAAGTAGCCAAGCTCTTCCAGGAGCAGGCAGTAGAACCTGTCCCCTTGTCCCAAAGAAGAAAGGGTCTCCACTCAAGATACTTCCTTACTCAAAAGAAAACGGGAGTGGCAACTCACCCTGGATCTCAGACACTTAAACAAACACCTGATCAAGCCAAAGTTCAAGATAGTTACTCTGGCTATCATTCTCCCTTCTGTAAGGAAAGGAGACTGGCTGGCATCCCTAGACCTAAAGGATGCATACTTCCATATTCCTATCAGGCTGGCACACAGGAAGTACCTAACGTTCAGACTGCCATCAGGGCATTACCAGTTCAGGGCCATGCCCTTCGGCCTGTCTTCAGCACCCAGAGTGTTCACCAAGTGCCTAGCAGTGGTGGTGGCACATCTGCAAAAATGGGGTTACAGTCTTCCCATACCTGGATGACTGGTTGGTGGTAGGTCAGTCCCCCACAGCAGGTGGAAAAGGCACTGACCATCACTCAGGACACACTAATCATGCTGGGTTTCCTGATAAACCAGAAAAAGTCAGTACTCTCCCCAGTGTAGCTCCTAAACTTCATAGGAGCAGAGCTGGACACTCTGAAAGAAAGGGCATTCCTTCTTCAGGGCAGGGTGGCCAGCATAGATGCAACTAGCAAGTTCCTTCCAGCTGCACACCCCCAGACCAGCAAGGCATTTCCTTCAGTTGCTGCAACATATGGCAGCTGCCACAGCAACACTGTCAGGGTCCAGATTTCAAATGAGAGACATCCAGTTTCATCTCAGGGCTCACTGGTCTCAAAAGCGAGACTCCCTGTCAAAAATGGTATCAGTCACAGAAACTCTCCTCCAAGCCTTGCAATGGTGGCAGGAAAAGGACATCCTCAGGGAAGGCATACCCTTCCTCCAGAGGCCATCAACTGCAGTTCTGACAACAGATGCCTCCCTCCTGGGATGGGGAGCCCACCTGGGGGAGCAAACTGCCCATGGAACTTGGTCCCAACAAGAATCCCTGCTTCACATAAACCTGCTGGAGCTCAGGGCAGGTTATCTGGGCATTCAGTCCTTCGCTCCCATGCTGTAGGACAAGGCAGTTCAGGTCAGGACAGATAATACAACAACAATGTATTACATCAGCAAGCAAGGGGGAACAAGGTCCTCTTCCCTCTGCACAGAGGCCATGAAGATAAGGACTTTGGCCTACTCTCTGGGGATATCTCTGTCAGCAGTTCACTTGCCAGGGAAAGACAATGTCCTGACAGTTGCCCTCAGCAGAATCAACCAGAACCATCACGAATGGTCACTAAACAGGCAGATTCTGTATGTGGTATTCAGAAGATGGGGTACGCCAGAGGCGGATCCCTTTGTGGCCCCAGACAGTCAGCTTCCTCTGTTCTGTTGCAGGCCTCCAGTAGTGGGCACAGTGCCACTGGATGCACTGCTGTTGGACTGGACAGAGAAGTTTCTGTATGCCTTCCCACCATTCCCCTTTATATTCAGAATACTGAACAAACTCAGGGTCCAGTCAGCAACTCTGATTCTCATTGCTCCGGACTGGGCCAGACAGCATTGGTACTCGATGCTGTTGAGCTTGGCAATCTCCAAACCAATTTCTTTACCCAGGAGACACAAACTGCTGTCATCCTCCCAGGGCAGGGTCCTGTGTCCCAACATGCAGTCCCTCAAACTCAAGGCCTGGCTCTTGAGGACCTACAGTATACTAACCTACATCTCTCAGAAGGGGTGTTGTAGGTTTTGAGGGTTTCCAGGAAACCGTCCACCAGAAAACCTTACTCTTCTAAGTGGAAGAGATTCTTCATCTGGTGCTGGCAGAGACACAGAGTCCCCCTGCAGGCCGATCTGCCATTAGTCCTTGAATATTTAGCACATCTTCATTCCCTAGGCCTTCGGCCTTCTACCTTGAAAGTGCACTTGGCAGCTGTCTCGGCTTACCTCTCTGCTGGAAAGGGCACTTTCCTGGCTGCTAACCAGGTATTCAGGGAATTCTTCAAGGCATTATTGCATTTGCACCCCCCTCATAGGGAACCTGGGACGTTAACATATGTATTGGTCAGTTGATGCAGCCATCTTTTGAACCCCTGGCATCAGCTGGGTTCAAATACGTCACATGGAAAACTATTTCTAGTAGCTATCACCTAAGCCAGGAGGATCAGTGAGCTACAGGCCTTGTCCACAGAGGCAGACTATATAGCAGTCCACAGGGACAGGGTGGTTTTGAGGACCAGCCGGAAGTTCCTTCCTAAGGTGGTATCAGACTTCCATTTAAACCAGTCTATGACTAACTAGAGGGTAAGGCTTGTCTGTTTGCAGATGACACCAAGATCTGCAACAGAGTAGATGATCCAGATGGGATGGGCAGAATGAGAAGAGATCTGGATAAACTAGCAGAATGGTCAGAAGAGTGGCAACTGGGATTTAATGCAAAGAAGTGCAAAATCATGCACATAGGGAAGAGAAACCCTGAAGCCACCTATAGGCTGGGAGGTTGCTAGCAGTCACAAAGGAAGAAAGAGACTTGGGCATCATCATCACTGATGACCTAAAATCATCAAGCAGACCTCTAAAGCAGTAGGTAAAGCTAGGGGTGTTAGGGTGTATTAGTAGGGGTATCACAAGTCGTAAGAGGGAGTAATAATCCCTCTGTACAAGACACTGGTTAGGCCCCATCTGGAGTACTGCGTGCAGTATTGGAGCACACCTTCACAAGGACATTAAACCAAATTGAGGCAGTCCAGAGAAGGGCAACCAAAATGGTGCAGGGACTGCATCAGAAGACATATGAGGACAGATTAACGGAGCTCAATATGTATACCCTTGAGCAAAGGAGGAGAGGCGATATGATCGAGGCATTCAAACACCTTAAGGGCATAAACAAGGTGAAAGAGTCTAACATGTTTAAATATAAGAAAAATAGCAGAACAAGAGGACACAGCATGAGATTAGAGGAGGCCGATTAAGGGGAATGTGAGGAAATTCTTTTCACAGAAAGGCGGTGGATGCATGGAATGGCTTACCACAAGAAGTGGTGGCTATGAATACAGTGCAGGGCTTCAAACAGGCATGGGATAGGCATAAGGGAGCAATACAAATGACTATGAATAGATAGGCCACTGACAGAGCAAAGGCCGATGGCACATTTATAAGGTAGAAAAAGAAATGGGCAGACTGGATGGGCCTTGCGGTCCTTATCTGCCATCAACTTCTATGTTTCTATGACCTTACCAGTCTTCTTTACGGAGCATTCCACCTCCAGAGAGAGGAGGTTGCATAGCCTTGATGACATATGTCAAGAGAACGATTAGCTACTACTTGGACCACACAAAAGGGCACAGGCAGTATCAGACACAGCTTTTCCTGACCTATGGGGAGGTGGGCAAGAGCAAATCTGCCTCAAAAAGAACCATTGCCTGCTGGATTGTTTCCTGTATTCAATTCTGTTACAGCAGTAAGGTGGGCAGAGAGCCTCCTCTAGGCCTCGGGGCCCACTCTGCAAGAGGTACAGCTGCTTCTATAGCAGTTGCAAGAGATATTCCCCTAGTAGAAATCTGTAAAGCAGCTACCTGGAAGACTGCCCACACCTTCACTAAACACTACAGCCTGGAAACCCAGGCCAGAAGTGATGCCAGCTTTGGCACAGCAGTGTTACAGAGCCTGTTTCCTAAATAGGTTTTCTACCCTCCTCTAAGGGCACTGCTTGGGTAGTCTGCATAAGTCAGAATACAGTAAGATTTCCTGGGTTTTGAAGAAAAAATTACTTACCACAGTAATCTTGTTTCTTCCAGGGGAATCTTATTGTATTCTGAGCTCCCACCCTCCTACCCTGCTGGAACCCAGGGACACTGCAGCACAGCTGTCTGTCTGTTCTCCCTTGGGCTTTTTCAGTTTTTGGGCATGTGACTTGTCTTTTCAGCCCTGATGTTGACTTGATTGAGTTACTGTTGTTATCTTTATTATCACTGATACTATAGCTTAGTTAGCTTGTTTTTAGCTTCTTCTCCGTTAGAATCTGATGGTTACAAGTGTTGATCAGGGACAATGGTTTGAAAACCGAGCTCGAGCCTAACGTTCCATCGTTAGCATAGGTTTGGTTAGCCATTTCGGCTCCGGGGCAGTACAAAGGAAGGACAATCCTGTATAGTTCTGAATACAGTAAGATTCCCCTGGGAGAAACAAGATTACTGTGGTAAGTAATTTTGTTCTTATCTTCCCATGTTTCTTTAATTACATCTAGTGGCCTTCTAGGTTGTCTACCATACAGCATTTCAAATGGTGAAAACCCTGTTGATGCCTGTGGCACTTCTCTGTAAGCAAAAAGTAGCTAAGGTAAGTATTGGTCCCAGTCTTTCCCTTCCCCTTTTACGAACCTTTTTAACATGTTTTTTGGGTGTTGATTACAATGCTCAATAAGACCGTCTGTCTAAGGGTGATAAGGGGAGGTTCTTATGGCAGTGATACCTAATAGTTGGTACAGCTCCTTCAGTAATGCAGAACCAAAATTAATACCCTGATCAGTAATAATCTCTTTAAGTATGCCCACCCTGCTGAAAATGTTGGCAAGCTGTGCTGATACCTTTGGAGCTGTGACAGTACACACTGGAACTGCCTCTGGGTGTGGAGTAGCATAGTCACATACTAACAAAATTAATCGATTACCCTTTTTACTTTTGTCTAAGGGGCCAACCACATCCATTGCACTTCTTTCAAAAGGCACATCTATCAAGGGTAGGGGCACCTTGCCTTTTTTAGTCACTGGGGCTACTTTCTGACACTCAGCACAAGAACTGCAGTAGGTAGCAACATCTTTATGATTTCCAGGCCAGTAAAATCTGTACAGCAATCTGGCAAGGGTGTGATCCCTCTCTGAGGGACCAGCCATAGGACTATCATGTGCTATCTGTAACAACTCAGATCTGTACTTTCATGGTATAACCAATTGTTCTATCTGGTCCTGTGGCTGAGGTCTAACCCAAACTCTGTACAGTAGCCTATTACATTTTTTAAACATAGGTTCACTCTGTTTTGGTTTCATCCCAGCTGCTTAAAATAACCCTGAAGAGAAACGTTAGCTTGTTCTGAAAAAAAGTCACAATCAGTGATCAGTTTAGTTTCAGCATTTTCATATGCTAACCCCTTGTGTCCATCAGTCTTTTGTTGCCACTGTTTTTTAAGGCGTTGTCTTTCTTTCCTGGACTTCCCGGATCTTGGAGCGGTGCTCAAACAAGTCCGAATCAAAATCAGCGAAAGGAACAGAGTCCCCTCCCTACCATCCGAGATTTTCTTTGCTTGAACTCTTGTCACCACAGCTGCTGAAATATCAGGATTTACTCCCTCTTTGATTAACTCAGTAAATCCTGGAAAGTCGTTTCCAATAATCACAGGACCAGGTAACTTGGGTACTACCCCCACTTTCTTTTTTTGTACTTTCTGTTTATTGCCATTTAAAGATAACAATACAGGTTGTACATCTCTCATGCGGGTACTACATTTACATTGCAGGTTACAGAACCAAACAGGATTAAGGGAGTAAGTAAATTAATACAGCAGCCTGTGATCTGGTACAGTTGGAATTGGGGGATTCTAAAGAAAAAACAAAAGTTTCATGAAAAAGTCCAAGCATTGCCAGCCACTTATGTGGCACGAGTAGTATCCTTATAGGTAGAATCATAGGTGATTTTAGATGCACTCAGCAAAGTGCTGTATACTCTATATTGAGGTGATGCATATAGGGAAATTATGCTTTTAACATTTCTCCTTATTTCTCCTTAAACACAACTAAATTACAACATTCTCACATGGCTATAAACAACCAGATATTAATAGAGACCTTTCTTATAGTCCCTCAGCTATATATATATGATGCTGGCTTATATGTAAGACCAGTAAGGCACTATTTAAGCATTTATTATGGGCCAGATAATAAAAGTCCTTAATGTCCCAAAGTACAAAAATTAGAATTTGGCCCTCCTTTATACTGAAAAACAAACCCCTATGAAAATTCAGCCAGCCTTCCCCCCGATTAGCCCAAAGTGAGTTGTTGACAAGCTCTCCACATACTCAACTATATTGCGTTAACAGTAACTTTAATTTTAAACTTGCGATTTCTGCAGGCTCGTTTCTTCAGCTCTCCTCATCTTGCGACTCCACATCTTCAAGGTGAGGTCTAAGTCGGGCAGCAAATTCTGTTTCTGTTCGCTCCAGCCATCAACCCACGTCCTTGGGGTTGGCAAACTGCCACGATTTTCCCCCCGTAGATGATACGTAGCCTGGCGTGTAGAAGGAAGGAATGAATAATGCCCAAAGCTCGGAGCCGCTGCCAAACTGCATCAAATTGTTTACGGCATGACCTGGTCTGGTAGGATAAGTCCAGAAAGATTTTTACATCCTTGTCTTGAACCGCAATTAGGTAGGCAGCCCTTGCAGATGCTAGGATCAGGTCTCTAATTTCTTAGCCCATTGTTCGGAGGATACTGGTTCTGGGTATCCCAGTGGTGGTGGGTCGCATACACAGGCTTACTCGATAGGCCCTCAGTAGTAGTCCCCAGTCAAAGTCCTCTAGGATGTCTAAAGATGTAGCCAGCCAATCTTTTACAGATAAATTTGTGCCCTCTACACCCTCCGGAACACCTACTAGGCGCAAATTCCCTAAACGGAGTTCATTTTCTGAACTCTTCAGGCAGTTCCTCCTGGCCACGTTTTCTTTCGTGATGGCCGACACTGCTGCTTGGGATGTAAGGCTTCTCTTATCAGTCTCCCGCCACTGTAGTTCATAACTCCATCAGTGCCACATTGTGCACCTCTAATTTTGTTAGGGTTTTTTCTGTCTTTACATTCATAGATTTAACAGAGTCCAGGATTGCTTGCCACTTTGGGGTCAAAGTAGAGGGGCGAATTACTTCCAACTAGGCCACCATTTCCTCCTTCTGAGAGAGGTTGAGGAGCATTAGGTTTCTACAGTCCACATGGCTGGTTCTTCTGTCACCCCATAGCAATGTTTGGTGTAACCCCCCTGCAAATGGGGGTTCCCAAAAGACTTCCAGGAGCTTGCTTGAATGCTCCAAGCCTGAATGGTGTTTGGCGTTTAAGCCATTTATCAGTGAGTGTTTTTAGAGCCTCTGGTACTGTCTCTTTAAGAGCTGTCTGCTTGCAGACATAATTAGTTGTATGGGGGACTGTGTGCTTCTCTGTTTGAGTACCACTGAGCTGCTGCCAATTCACTCCATTTTGCAGTCACTAGGAGTGCAAAGGGAACCTATCTGAAAGATGTAACTGTTTGCCAGAAATCATTTACAGTAATAATGAAATTACAGTTTGTCTAACCTGCTTTCTTTGCAGTCAGAACTGTGTCTGCCTAGTTCCCCATTCTGGTTTTGAACTGCTGAACTGGACCAATCAGTGTGGGTAAGCTAGCTCTAAAATGGTGCCTTGGACGAATCAGAACTTGGACTCATAATCTGAGCCAGCCACAAGAGGATTGTATGGGCAGTGACTCTGGGAGATGTAGTTTAGACTTGGCGCCTTTTTGGACCAACAGCAGTCTATTGTGAGTGACAGCCAATCCAGTCAAGAACTGGGAGGAACTCAAAGAAAGTGCCCGGTTTTGTCTGTTGGAGTTTCAGTTTAGCTCTGGCAGTGAAGGAAAGAAACCCTGTGCTCCTTCAGTGCACAGTTTCAGTCAAAAACATGTGTAAGGTCCAGAGTTCCGGTCTGCAGCTTGTGTAACTGCTTGTTAGGACTGAATCTGTCCTGTGAAAAGAATCAAAGGATCTCTGAAGGT
The DNA here is from genome assembly GCA_016271365.2 of Neoceratodus forsteri. NCBI lineage: Eukaryota > Metazoa > Chordata > Ceratodontiformes > Ceratodontidae > Neoceratodus > Neoceratodus forsteri. The sequence continues at coordinate 434,119,488 of JADMNL010000024.1, read as the reverse complement.
AGAAACCAGGCTCACCCTGTAGAAGACTGGAGAAATTGTTGAATTGCACTCGGTCTGTCAGGAACTGAATCTGCTGTGTGTTCTCCCGGGTATTGTGCAGTAATTGCGATCGGGATAGAGAAGCAGCCTGCCTGGTATAGTACTTTCTTTTTTACCATATAAATGTGTGAGGAGGCTTGTGCAGTTCAAGTGAATCCTGCTGCCATTAAAGGACTTTTGCCTGTGACTGTTTACCATATAAATGTGTGGAGCTCAAGAGTAGCCCTGCTGACGTTGAAGGACCCTATCTTGTTTGGAGGTCGTGAGTACTAATTCAGGGTCGCTCCCTGTTGAATTGCCACATTAAATCCAAATGGAATCACTGTACTGCTGACTGTTTAAACTAATTTTTCTTTTCACTGTGTGAAAGGGCCCCTACCAGCTGCCACGGTTTGGACTAGCCACTAGGGCTTGGGTACCCAGGGACAGTAACTGGTAGGGATAGGCCTGTGCACAGAGCCATAGGTAGATAGTAAAGTGATAAGCTAATTAACCTGATTTACCCTGTCCTTGTTATATCCCCCTAAATAAATCAGAGCTGCTTGTTTCAGCAAAGTTATACTGCCTGAGGTATTTGTCTATGTTAAAGTACTGTACTGTGATTGTTGCACTGTATCTTATTTCACAGGAGGTCCCAGTGCCGGAACTAGTCCTGGGGTAAGTGTATACTGTGAAGGTAATTCTGATATATTGTGTGGGCCACTAGTGGGAAGAAAGGGGGGTTGCAGTGTCCCAGAGGGCTGTGACCAAGTAAGTTTAACTATTGCAAACCCTGACCCCTTGGTGGAGGCACCCGCCATTGGATCCAGGCCCCTCAACCTGTTAGTGGCAAATCAGGCAGGGGTAGTAGCCCCTGGGATAGCGCCATTTAGGGGTTACATTAGTATCCACCAATTCCTTAAGCACTCGAGATGAAAGGTGGAACTTTTACAGTTGTGGTTTGAGGTAAATTCGACTTTGTACATGTTATATTGCTGTTGCTGTGCAGGAGCTCTTGCAAAAGTATCGACTTCAGAAGCTGGCTCTGTGCCACCCCCAGTACCCCCACTTTCATTTGGTGCGAGACCCCATTAATAGTCAGAATCACTTGGCTGGTGGGATGTATCAAGTGTCCTCGATGATGCAGATGACACCAGTACCTGGTCCTTTTGGACATTGTTTTCCCAGCACTGCAACATGCACTAGGGTCTGTCTGATTCCTGAATCTGTAAGTCCCTTCACAGTCTTATCTCCCACCTTCATATCTGTTAAGTACTTGCCCCAATTTGCTAAGGACAGATCTGCTCCAGTGTCTCTCTTCTTGCTACAGCAATTTCTTGCAATATGAACTGGCTTATTACAGTTATAGCAAATAGTCTTTGGGTGCAGATTTGTTACCCCCACCAGAGTTCTTATCAGACGTGGAGTTTGAATGGGAAAAAGAGTGTCTTACTGGTGCGTGGCTGTTACCTTGCTGCTGTGGTGTCTGCTGTCCATTTGGTAGTCTTCAGCCAAAGAAACAACTTTTTCCCGCAACTTTCTGGTCGGTGTTCTTTTACCCAAAGCTGTACGTCTGTGGGTAGGCTGATGAACTGCTCCATTTCAAATGTTTTGATGATCTGTGAGAGTGTTTTGCACTCTGATTGGAGCCCGTTTCATAAGGAGTTCTCCGAGTCGGGTGAGGGCTTCTCGAGGATTGTCGACTAAGTTGTACTTCAGAGACCGAAATCTCTGCCCATAGGTCTCTCCTGAGATCTTATATCTTTTAAGGACCTCTCTTTTTACCAGGTCATAGTTTAGTTTTCAGACTGTGCAGTGTCCATATTGCTGTAGGCAAGTTGGGCTGTCTTTGTCCTGTAAGGTACCAGCCTGATTACCCATTGCTGCTTTGGTCACTGGTAGGCTGTGGCAACCCTTTCAAAAGTTGTCAGGTGTGCTTCCATATCATCCGAGGGACACAATTTTGTAAGTTTAAGGTCTTTTAAGTTGTTGGTTTGTTGCTGTACTGGACCTGTGCCAAAACCTCGAGCTTTGAAAGCTTGCAAAGCATCCAGCCATCGCTGCATCTCTTCTTTGCTGCTTCTGTTGCTGCATCTTTTCTCTTCTCTGCTTTTTGAGTTGTTGCATTTCTTTTTTTTTTTTCTGTGCCTCTAAACATTGAACCTGTTTTCCTCTCTGTTGCATCGCCTTTCTTCTTTGTTTCTCCATCTCTGTTTGTTGTATAGCCACCATTTGAAAGAGGCAGTCGAGCTTTCAGGTTCTGTCACTGCCTGTTCTTTCTTTTCCCATCGCTGATGCTGGCTGTACAGTTTCAGTTTAGACTATTGTTTCTGCTTCTAGTTTGGCTGCCATTCTTGTGATAATCACTGCTGGACTTGCTGCTGCAGAATCCATACCTTTTTTCTGTGCTTCCCTGGTACCAGATCTAGTACCCATGCACAAAACTCCTGGCTTTTAGACTATGTTCAACTTAAATCTCACTTAGGCTGACACCATCTGTCGTCGAGGAACAGGTCAGGAAGCATAGGAAAACCAGGAGCAGTTTCAGAATTCACAAATAGAGTTTTATTTTTCTCAACAGCAAAATAAACAAAAAAATATTCAGTATAACTATTTACAAGGGCAGTACAAACAGAGAACACTTAAGTCGTACTTCTGAGGGTATCTCTTAATTTCAAGTTTCCATCTCTCATTCTTCTTGTCTCTCTAGCAAAAACATTGCTGCTCTTTTTACAAGTGTTTGGGAAACTCATTAAGAGAGCCTGCTTCTCACAGATTGTTCTTGTAAGTTTATGGAATATTCTTGTCAGTTTCAATGCAGGTGCAGCAAAACAGCACATAGTGACCCAGAACTGACCGCTTGTTAACAGCACTGCAAAAGGCTTAAAAACTGCATCTCTGATTAACCCCTTGTGTTCTAAATAGCTTTGCAATCATTTCAACCGTATAACTATATACAGTTTTAAACAAAGTTTCACATACAGATTTACACAGGGATTCACATATATTGTTTTTATAACTGCAGGTGTACAAGGGGAAGAAAACACAGAACAACAAGGGAAGGCAGAGAGATGGCGAGAGGCGGAGCATTGCAAAACAATCTGAGCAGTTCCTAGGTCTCACACGAATATTTGGTTGCGCAACCAGACAGTGAAGAGACAGAAAAGGAGAGGATAGAACAGATCCTTATGCTTAAACTCGTTCTGCATAGCGAATGGGACAGGGCCTTCCTTGTTCAACCCTGTCACTGTGTGCACACTGGCAGCAAAAGATGTCGGTCACCCCCTCGTGACAAGTGCATGTATTGTGAAGGCGGGCAACATGACATGGACGGGTGCGTCCTTTCCAGAAGCATGCTTCCAGAGTCCTTTAAGGACAGGAAGCTCCGACTCTCATTCGGTTGGCCTTTGGAGTGGGATCCAAAGGACTGCCTTGAGGTTCACAAGAAGACTGTGGCTGTGGCCAATGCATCAGCTGTGGTGGGCACCTCCTTGGTTTTGGTGCTGTTACCTGAGGCTAGTATTGGAAGGTCTTTGACCGGAGAATTCCAAGAAATGTGTGTGACCCTCCAGACCTTGGGGAGAGCCCTGACCACCATGATGCTAACAGCAAGCACCACTGGCATCTGTCATGGGATGAAGAGCCATCTAGGCCATCCTGGTCCTTAGACTCACCCAACTGCTCAATGGCTGTCAATCACCCCTCAGCTGGTATGCAGGTCAGGGAGGTTGAGGGCTTTTTGGTTCCACTGTCGAGCCATTTGACTTTAAGCTGAGCAGGCCGCCAGGATTTTTCTTGAGCATGTCGATAGCTGACGGACAAGGTCAAGGAGGCAATCTGGCAATCTTCCATTCCTAACCCAGGAAGGCATGGTCCTATCTGCGTCACCATCTGGTCCTCAACAGGAGCAGCCTCTACCGGCGGTCAAGTTTTGCGTGCATGTGTTACTGAATGTGGGCAGGTGCATTGTATAGAGCAACGCACCAGAAGGCACTTCTCACCATCAATCAACCAGTTGATATCAGGGCCAGGGCACTCCAACTCTCTATCTCACTCGACCAGGAGGTGTTGCTGTCGATGCTCTTTGACCTCCTTATCCTCAGGTGAGGAGAGGCACTGCTGCAAGATGCGCGAGTGCTACAAGCAGCTCCCTCTTGCAGCAGTGAGCCATTGCGGGGCAGTATAGGCATCTACCCCCTGGATCTATTTTTTTTAACTTGATTTTTATTTATCTGTATATAGTACACAGTACACTACCCTCATAGGTAGGCTTACAGAAAATAATGCAGGCATTTAATGAATGCATTAGATGCTCATTTGTGTACTGTATACAAAAAATGTTCTTACTCTGTGTAACTAATTCCGGGTCTCCCCTGAAAAAAGGACCTTTGGGACTCAATGGGTCTACTCGGTTATCAAAATTGAATAAATAAATAATTTTAACAATAAGGAATAGATAAGCCCCTATATAATGATACCTCACGGGGGGATTGATAATATATAATTACATATCCCAACATCTATTTTATAAAGACCTTTACTGACATGAGCAGGGAATACCATTACATTGGTTTTTTTTTTTAGCTTTATCATGCACCCTTTATATTGCGCTAGGGGGTTGAAAACTGGGTTACAGCTATCTAAAATGGCGACTCTTGCGTTCAGATAGGTCTCTTAGACTGAGGACATTTCTTCTTCATCCTGAGGACTGTTTTTTGGTGCCTTGGAACATTCAGACATGCGCAGATCATAAGTTCCAGGATAATCTAAACATAGCCATGCTGTGGTCCAGCCAGGGAATGTTTGCTTAGAATACTTTTCTTCGATTACTCATAATTACTGTTCTAAGGTTACAGGTTTAAAATTGAATAGGCTGTTGGGGAGTGAAGCTGGATAACAGACCTAACGATATCCAGTAGATGATATCAACACAACTCTCAGCTGTCCAGAGTAAAGGAGATGTCCCATATCCTGTGGGGTGTAAAAGTAACATGGGCTGAGCGGTCGCGGTATAACCAGAAAGTAGGCTCTGAAATTAGTTGCCCCAGTGGTGGTACCATATTCAAAACTCTGAACCTATAGCAAGGAAAACCGCCATGCAAGTCAAATACCCATCTCCTTCTGATCCCCACCCTACCAAGAGGACATTGTCAGTTAAAACTCAAAAAAAAAAAAAAAAAAACTCAAGCGGGGCGAGGGATAATAGGAATCCCATTTAACTGCCCAGAACTGTCCGTCATGCTCATGATGGACTCGTCTCTGATGGGGTGGGGAGTGCACCTGGGAGACCTCAGAGCCCATGTATTCTGCTCACCCAGGGAGTTCTGTCACCTGATAAACCTGCTGAAACTCTGTGCAGAGCATTTGGCTCTGGCAGAACTCACTAAATTAGTCTGTGGTAGGTCGTACATGTGCACATGGACAACACCATGGCCATGTTCTATCTGAACAGGCTGGGCAGAACTCACTCCCTTCCTCTCTGTCGGGAGGCACTCAGCACCCGGCTGCTCATGCTCAGGTCTGGTACAGATTTCCTGGCAGTCCATGTCGCGGGAGAAAACAGTCAGCTGGCAAATTCTCTCAGCCAGGTAAGAGAAACATCATACAAGTGGTCCTTGCATCAGAGGTGGTGAATCACCTGATCTTACTTCAAGAGGGTTCCTACAGTAGGTCTTCACATATAGAACTGCGCCTCCTGGCGTCAGGTGACACAACGTCAGGCCAACCATAAAAGGGAGTGGTCCTGTGCCCACCCTCCAGTTCTTTCCTGCCGTTGCATCAGTTCGTTCGACAGACGTGGTGGAACAGCGATAAATCACCCACTTAGTATTCAACATTTTTCGTCTTATCTAATTTTTCACGATTTTTCGATCGAGTACATGTCTTCTCATCCCAAAAAGAAGTGCACTAAGTGCGGAGCCCAAATCCCGCATGGGGACAACCACTCCCGCTGTCTCCTCTGCCAAGGGCCTAAGCACAACTCGGCTGAGTGTGCCATTTGCCAGGGGTTCAACAAGGCCATGCAGACCCTTGAGGTCTACCTTCTCAACCCAAAGACTAGCTTCTTTGGAAAAGGAACTCCAGGAGCTTAGGGAGCAGTTGTTGTCTCCGACCCCAGAAAAATGAAAGAAAAAGAAGGACAAGGAGAAGCGCCGGGAAAGAAGCCCCTCGACGCAAGGGAGACCTTCCATTTCTAAAACCATGAGTACCAGCACTCCATCCGCTTCTGCAGGCTGGATGCCTTCTCCCCCTGCTGCCGAGGTGTGCGGGCAGACGGGGTTTGCCTCTCTCAAGGTTTCGATTAGGTCTCCCACTCGTAGCACCACAGATAAGTCGCCCTGCCGCCTGGCCCAGATCGATAAGACTGACCGCGATCCCTCTGCAGCCAGCCCGGTCGCATCTGATAAGCCAGTAATGGATCCCCCGTCGACCGCACAGATGCATCAACTCTCCCATCGGGCTCCCTTGAGGACCCCGACCCTGGGACGAGTGTGCTCGTGGGGGACACTTCATCCCTGCCGATATCTATCCCCAGGGATTTGCCACCCGTTCTTGACCTTTCCCTTCCGTTGGGATTGTTACCAGACCTGTCGTTGGGGTCTCTTCCAGGACTCCCCCCTTCACCTTATTCGTTTGCGCCTACGGATTCCCGCCCTGCCAGGGATCCGTTGCCGGACTGAGATCTTTTAGGCATGGAGCCCCCTCCTTCGGGACCCTCTGGTGCGACACCTGATCCCTTGCCCTCCCCGGCAGGGCCTTCCGCTCCACCTGCAGGACCCTCTGGCAGTTTTCCGTGGCCTGACCCCCATGTTCCATTGCTGGGTGGCCCTCCGTCAGACCCTTCTTATCCAACACTGAGCACGGTGCCTCCGACGTCAGGATACCTGACACCTGAATATCCTTCTCTGGACTTGCCAGGATACCAGTACCCCTTCTGGCATCGTCTGGCTTACAGCCTTTGGCCAGGTATCCCGGGTACCAGCCTCCTCCTCCACCACTGCCGCCTGATTGTGACTCTGTCCTGACATGGTGACAGAATGCTAGGACTCAACTCCTAACTGAACTTCGACAGTCCCGGACAATCGGAGAAATTCCTCTTCCTAGAGCACCACCTCCCCCTCCAGTTCCTGTGGGATGTGCTGCGGGTTCTCTGCCAGTGGGCGACACCAGGATGGACCCTTCCATTCCCAGTGGTTCGGAGCCCTCGGACGCGGATTCTAATATTAACCACTCTGAACCTCGTTCACTGGTCAAAATTCATCCCAAAGAATCCCCAAAATCCCCCTCCCCGCCCGAGGATCCTTCTTTTGGGGACCTGTTGAGAACCATGCAAGCAGCAGGAGGCTGGCCATCCAAGAAAATAGATCATCAGCCCAAAAGGCTGGTGGAACATTTGGACTGGGTGGTCCTAAGGACTAATCCATCCTTTCTTCCAAAAGTGGTTTTGAAGACTGTTCTCAACCAGAGCGTTGAACTGCTGGTCTGTTATCCTCAGCATTCCAACGGGGAATATCTTTTGCTTACCTTGGATGTGCATCGGATTTTGAGGTACTATACCTCCCAGACTAAGGTTCGAAAGTCGAACCAACTCTTTGTGGCCTTTGCCTCCCAGTGCCAGGGCAATGCCATCTCTAAACAGACCATTTCTAGGTGGCTGGCTAACTGTATTCATTACACTTACCAGAAGTACAGGAGAACCCTTCCAGGGGTGGTCAAAGGCCGCTCCACCAAAAGCGTGGCCACTTCTACCACTTTCTTCAGGAATGTGTCCACTGCACAGATCTGCGCAGTGGCCACTTGGTCTTCCGTCCACACCTTCACTATGCATTACAGTCTGGACATTGCCTCTAGGCGTAGAGCTGGTTTCAGCCTTGCAGTTTTGCAAGGTCTTCTGTCTTAAGGCAGACCCTTAGTTGGCAGATATTTTTCCTCCTCCTGGAACCTCGTCTCTGACTCTTTCTCCTTTCTTAGACTGCTTGGAATTCAGTCCTATATGTGAAGATATACTGCAAGAACCCCCTTGAAGTAAGATATAGCAGTTGTGTAAGAACTTACCGTAACAATAGATCTTCGAGAGATGTTCCTTCAGTAGGTCTAGTTTCCCACCCACCTTCCCCTAGCTCCTGGAAATATTCCTTTTTTTTATTATACCTAGCCCTCGGGTCCTACCAGGGCACAGGGTCTCAGGAGTTGTTACTTCTTCTTTTCTGCTATCCTCTCTCTAGGTCTTCTGTGGAAAAGAACTGGAGACCGGGTGCGGGACCGCCCCCTTTTATGGCCGGCCTGACGTCGCGTCACTTGATGCTGGGGGGCGGCAGTCCCCGCTGATGTTTGCTAGCTACAAGTTTGCTGTTGGAACCTGACGCCAGGGGACGCAGTACTGTATGTGAAGACCTACTGCAGGAACCTCTCTCGAAGATCTACTGTTACGGTAAGTTTTATGCGTAACTGCTATTTCTCCCTGTGAGGCACGCTCTTGGTGGAGCTGAGGCTGTTGTCCCCCTTCCCTGGCAGTCCAGTACACTGCTGGGGAATGCCTTCATGAGGCCCTGAACCCCAAGCTTCTTGTACACCTTCCCTCCTTTTCGCTTGCTCCACTGAGTAGAGGTCAAGGCCCAGAAGGACAGTTCACAGATGCTTCTGATAGCTTCAGACTTGCCAAGACAGTCCTTGTACCAGGATCTCCTCAGCCTCGGCAGTAGGCCTCTGTGGAGACTCTCTCTGCCCGGAACACAGAATGGTCCTGAACCCCGACTATCAGTCCCTCCACCTCACAGCCTGGTTCCTGAAAGGCTAGAATTCCAGGCCTTGGGTCTCCTTGAGGATATTCTGCACATTGTGGAGGCCTCCAGGAAGGAGTTGACTCGCTAATGCTGTGGCTTCAAATGGACAAGATTCTCCATTTGGTGTCAGGGCAAGGGGCTGAATTCCCTTGCTTGTCATGTGTCTAGCATCCTGGGCTGCCTCTGTTGCCTTTCATAGCTCGGAGTATGGGCGACAGCGCTTAAGGTCCACCTGGCAGCCACGTCTACTTACTAGGTATTGGTCGGTAAACCGACGGTGGCCCAGGAGAAAGTAATCAGATGTTTTTCAAAGGCCTGGACCACTTGTCCCCTTCGGTGCTTGTACCACCTCCACCATGGGACTTACTGTTGATACTGACAATGTTTATGGGCAGGCCTTTCAAGCCAATTCTTTACTCTGCACCATGGGATTCTGTGAATGGTTGAAAAACTGGTGTGGAGCTCAGAGTTTGGCTTCACTGGGGACTGTGGGTCCACCTGGAGGGGTGCAGGCCTATACTGGCACAATGACCTGAGTCTGTCCGGGAGGGGAACTGGCATCCTAGGTAATAGGATTACATGCTTCATTGGCAAGCATTTAAACTAGCCAAGGGGGAAGGCACTGAAAAGGAGCAGGGAAATCTCAGCCACACACATGAAACTTTTTTTTTTCTGGTTTTCTTTTTTTTTTTTTTTTTTGTAGAGTCTTTTTATCCCTCTGGTGGCAGAACCCCCTTGCATCAGCCAACCCTACCGGATTCCGAGGTCTTTCAGGGACTTCTGAATGCTATGCGTGCCCCAGCAGAACCCCTGGAACCGGCCAGGAGACCCCCGCAGTTTCCTCCAATTTTTCACCCTCCTAACTCCGGAACCCCAGAAGTGGTGACTACGTGCAGGTGGAGGCCCACACGAGCACCACAGCACCAGACACAGCTCCTTCCTCCCTCCCCTGGCTGTACGCCCGAGCTATCAAAGTGCAGCACTGCCACCCAGCCTCCACTGGGGGGCAGCCAAGCACTGAGAGACCCGTGTTACCCTCCCGAGGCAGAGTGCTTGCCAACCGGCAGCTGCTCACAGTTCTCTCCTTCCCTCCCTCCTCCGACGACCCAAGCACATTCCCGTACCTGGGTCGCTGGTGTGGTATGAGGTGTGGCGTCCAGCACATCAACCCTACACGCGCCATCAGGCTGGCGATAGAACAGGGTAGTTAGCGAGGTAAACACCAAAGTAAAGAAGTCGATGGGGAGCAGGACAGGAGTAAATGAAGAAAAAGGCAGTAAGGCCATCAAAAAATGGAGGGCGATGAATATAAATGCCCATAGTCTGGGTAACAAGCTCCCTGAACTAGTGGCTTGATGGAAGAGGGACGCTTAGATATTGTGGCAGTCACAGAAACATGGTACACAGAGAATCATGACTGGGATGTCAACATACCAAGATACACAATCTACAGGGAAGGTAAAAGAGGAGGAGGAGTAACTGTCTACGTAAGGAAAGGGATCAAAGCAACGAAACAAAAGGGTAAACAGGGAGGAGAGGAGGCACTGTGGGTCACCCTGGAGACAGGAAATGGCACCACAGTCCTCACGGGGGTTGTGTACAGACCTTCCATCTGAGGGGGGAGGAAATGGACAAGGAAATTATAGAAGGCATCCTTAGAATGACAGAAAAAGGGGAGATATTGTTGATGGGGGACCTGAATATGCCAGATGTTTCATAGGTATGATCAAGCCTGAAGATAGAATCCTATCCTATAAGGCTTGCCTATCCATAATTTAAAATAAAAATGTATTACCAAAGTGATAATCCAACCTGATCTTAAACTCATTCATGGTAGTTCTATCAGCAATGTTTGATGGAAGATCATTCCATACTCCAACTACTCTACAACTGTACCAATGTTTTCGAAAATTGTGGTTCCAGGTTTGCTGATATAGTTGTTTTTTTATGCTTTCTGGTACCAGTCCTATCTAAATTATGTATAAGACCCAATTCATCCAGGAGGACTTCATCCTTCATAATTTTGTAAAGTAAACAAAGATCTCCTCTTAATCTACGATAATGTTAACTGGAGCACCTTTGCTGCAGCCACATCCAAGAGCAGGGTCATTCTCGATGCCCTACAGGGGGCATGCCTCAGACAGCTCGTGTTGAAACCCACTCGGGAGGGAGCAATCTTAGACCTGGTACTATCAAACAGGGACAGAAAGAGGATCTCAGAATTAGAAGTGGGTAGCCATCTGGGAACAAGCGACCACCAACCTGTGTGGTTCATGATAAACACAGCCATAGAGTCAAGCCATACAAAAGTGAGGGTATTGGTCTTGGACTTTAGGAGGGCTAACTTTGTCAAAATGGGAGAGTGCCTTAGAAAAGCACTAGCAAATGGGCAAGGAGGAGGGATCGCAGAACAATGGGGTAAAATCAGAACTGCTGTCACAGAGGCAGCAAGCCTTTATGTGAAGCAAAATTAAGGGAAAAAATATATGGTTCTCAAAAGAGGTGGCGGGGGAGGTTAGGGTGAAAATGACAGCATTCAGGAAGTATAAAGAAACACAGGAGGAGCATGACGGAGAAGTGTAACAGTTAAAGCAGAAGCAAACGGGAAAGGCAGTCAGGATAGCAAAGGCCAAAACCAAGAAAAAGATAGCCAACTAGAAGGGGGATAAAAGTTTTTATAGGTACATTAGGGCGTGAAGAAAGACCAAGGGAGGGATGGTGGTGAGGCTTAAAGGGGAGCTGTCCTCAATAGTGTTTCTTAATGTCTGAACACTCATAAAAAGCTAATTTGAGTGAGGCATTGTATTTATGTGTGAGACTTTGCAGTCCAGATTTATTTAAATGTAAATCAGCCTGTAATTAAGGGCTGGGGGCAGCCATGTGTTTTAGGCTTCTGACAGGAAATGATGTCGCCGAGGAACTTGACCCTCCATCAGGGGTCAATCTTAACATTGTTTTACTAGCTCAAACACTAGTGCAAATTGACCACGGCTAGTGCAACTAACTCTTTACTTGTCCAGCTTGACTAGTACAGGTTTTCATGGCTGTTAATGAAGTTAAAATCTCTACTTTAGCAGGTCTCTCTCAATGTTCCAGGTGGCCTGGTGTGATTAACAGCTCATTAAGAGCTGTAGTTATCTGGCAGTTGAAGAGTGGGCTCCCACAAAAGACTCAGTGTGAGTCATCATCACTCCCCTGTTAGGACTTTCATCTATTGTCCAGGGTGTGATAAAGGGTAGAGTGCTGTTAAGTAACTAGCTTCCAGTTTTTTGAATGTGTCTCTAACAATTTGTCCCATATTATTAAGACCAGTGCACCTCATTTCCTTATGTTTGAGTGTCTGTATCCAACATTTCAGTGACAGAATGTGAGGAGGTATACAGGGTCAGCCCTGCAGGTGGTGGGTTTTATCCCATCCTCACCGTAATTTCCCCTCTCCCCATCAAATCTCTTAAAGATCATGTGCAATGGTTTTTACATATTTTTTTATAAAAGCTTGAGAAGCTGAAATACAAGTCATTATGTCATGATTAGTGTTTCCTGAGAATTTCATGCCGTTTGGTTTTGTGGTTTTCTCTAAATCAGCATTTGTTAACTTGCTCTACAGTAGCTGAAAACAGTGGCGTTATTGTTGTCCTCTCAGTCAAACTTAGAGTGCAGTGACATAATTTTGGAGTAGCTTGCTGTTTCAGATTCCCAATCACAACAGTAGTTTGTAGAGTTAATGGTTTGCTGAGGTCTCCAAGTTTCTTACAAACACAGTCTCTGGCTTCTGTTTAGATAGATTAGTTTAAAATATAACATTATCTTCTCATAAAAAGCTGATCATTTTAATTTCAAGGCTGAATTGAAGTAGTGGAAATCTTTCTCTGAGAAATTAGCTTGTCTGTATCACAGCTCTCAGTTCTTTCTAATCAAAACTCAGATTGTTTTTCTAACTATATAACACGGTTATTAAATGTATATAAAAATAAATCTAAATTGTGTTCATTCACAGAAACAGTTTGTCTTTGATGTAGCCTCCATAAATAGATTTCATGTAAGAACATTTTCTTTTCATGTCAGATTGACAAACAGTACATGTACTTGAAATACTGTGGCAAGGTGTGACAGGCACCTGTCAGAACTCACAAATTTCAGTTCTTTGGTGGTTTCTGTGTTAAAAAATACATTGTTAGGTGTAACTAGAAACATTATGTGGTATCTTGATGCACCATGTCTGTGCCTCAAAGCTGAGGCAGCTGCAGCCTACTGCCACTTGTCCCTGCCCCACAAGCCCCCTTCCTTCTGCTCCACATTTGAAGCTGCTGCATCCTGCTTTCCACCATCTTCTCCCACACAGTCAAGGATTGTGCACCCTGCTGCCTCCATCCACTGCCTAAAGAATCAGGGCTGCTGTACCCTGCCTCCCCCTGCCCAAACAATTGGGGTTGCTGCATCGTGCTGCTCCCCCCCCCACACCCCCACCCTCACAGTTAGGGAAGCTGAACCTGTTGTCCCGTGTTCCTGTCTCCACAGTCAGGGCTGCTGTGTTGTGCTGTGCTACGCTGTGCTAAGCCCTAGAATGCCAGGTTCCCTGCCTCCACAGCTGGAACTGCTGTACCATGCTGCCCTGGCCACCAGATGTAGGGCTTTTGCTACACTATGCTTTTCGCTTCCATTGCCCCAAATGGTCAGGGCTGCTGCACCACTTGTACCCCATCTCACAGTCAGGGCTGTTGTACCCTGATGCCCCTGTGTTCTGCACCACAGTCAAGGCTTCTGCACCATGCTGTTCTCGATCCCCTGTCACCAGAGATACGGCTGCTGCACCCTGCTCCTTTCTACACAGTTGGGGTTGCTATGGCCTGCTGTGCTCTAGAGACCCATGCCTCTGCAGTTAGGGCTGCTGCACCATGCTGCCACTTGCCACAAGATTCAGGGCATTTGCTGCACCCTGTTGCATGCCTCCACAGTTGAGGCAGTTGCACCCTGCTGTCCCCCCTACCACCAGAGTCAAATCTTTTGCTACACCCTGCTTCCCACATCCCTTGGCTCAAACAGGCATGACTGCTGCACCCTGTCCCACAGTTTGGGCTGCTGTATCCTGTTGCCACCCGTATCTCCTGCCTGAACATTCAGGGCAGCTGCACCGTGCTGCCCTCTGTCCCCACACCCACAGTCAGGGCCATGGCACCCTATTGTCCCCTGTTCCTATCTCCACAGTCAGGGCTGCTGTGCTGTGCTACACCCTAGAGTCTCGTGCTGCCTTCATCCACAGTTGGGGCTGCTGAACCCTGCTATGCACTTCAATTGCCCCAAATGGTCTGGGCTGCTGCACAATGTGCACCCTGTGCTATTGTCAGGGCTGCTGTACCCTGATGCACACCTGTGTCCTGCCCCACAGTCAGGGCTTCTGCCCCATGCTGTCCTTTGTCCCCTGCCACCATTGTACCTTGCTGCACCACAGAGCCCCTTGCCTCCACAGGCAGGGGACGGTGCAGCAAATGCCCTTTCTCTTGTGCTGCACCCTTCCCTAACAGCTGGGGTTGCTGCACCTTGCTACCCTCTCTCTCTCACCCTCACAATCAGGGACACTGCACATGTTGCCCCCTGTTCCTGTGTCAGCAGGGTGTAGCAAAGGATCTGACTGTGGTGGCAGGGAGACAACAGGGTACAACTGCCTCAACTGTGGAGGCATGCAACAAATGCCCTGAATCTTGTGGCAAGTGGCATCATGGTGCAGCAGCCCTAACTGCAGAGGCATTGGGCTCTAGGGTACAGCAGGCCACAGCAACCCCAACTGTCTCGAAAGGAGCAGGGTGCAGCAGCCCTGTCAGTGGTGACAGGGGATAGAAGACAGCATGGTGCCCTGACCATTTGGGGCAATGGAGTGGGTAGCAGGGTGCATTAAAGCCACCTCTGGTGTTAGGGCAGCACGGTGCAGCAGCCCCAGCTGTGGAGGCAAGGAATCTGGCACTCTGAGGCTTAATACAGCACTGCAACCCTGACTGCGGAGACAGGCGGGCAACAGGTGCAGCATCCCTAACTGTGAGGGTGGGGGAGAGGGCAGCAGGGTGGGAGGGTGCAGTAGTCCTGATTCTTTAGGCAAGGGATGGAGGCAGCAGGGTGCACAATCCCTGACTGTGTGGGAGAAGACAGTGGGCAGCAGGGTGCAGCAGCCTCGAATGTGGAGCAGAAGGCAGGGGGGCTTGTGGAGCAGGGGACTGGTGGCAGTAGACTGCAGCTGCCTCAACTGTGGGGCAGAGACATGGTGCATCGGGAAGCCATATAGTGTTTTTAGTTATACACATATGTGATGTATTTTCACACAGAAACCACCAAAGAACTGAAATTTGTGAGTTCTGACAGGACATGTGCTTGAAATACTGTAGCAGAATGTGACAAGCACCCGTCTGTTAATCTGACATGAAAAAAATGTTCTTACATGATTATATTTATGAAGGCTATGTCAAAAACAAAATTTCTGTGAATGAACAAAATTTAGATATATTTTATATTCATTAAACAGCCCTGTGTTACAGTTAGAAAAAAAAATGAGGTTTGATTAGAAAGAACAGAGCTGTGATACAGACATGCTGATTTCCCACAGAAAAAGATTTCCACTGCTTCAATTCAGCATTGAAACTAAAATGAACAGCTTTTTAAAGGAAGAGAATTATATATTTTAAGCTGATCTATCTAAACACAAACCAGAGAATGGGGTTGTAAGAAATCTGGAGAGCTCAGCAGACCATAAATTCTATAGAGTGCGGCTCTGATTGGGAATCTGAAACAGCAAGCTACTCCAAAATGATGTCATCGCACTCTAAGTTTGACTGACCGGACAGAAATAACTCCATTGTTTTTAACCACTACAGAGCAATTTAACAAATGCTGATTTAAAGAAAACCACAAAATCAAACAGTGTGAAATTTTCAGGAAACACTAATCATGACACAAGGACTTGAACTGCAACTTTTTAAGCTTTTATTAAAAATATGTAAAAAAAACGTTGCACGTGATCTTTAACTCTGTTCTTTCCCTGGACACCACTACAGATCAGAGTCTGAAATGACCATCCACAGATCCATAGCTGTCATTACTGGCAAGTGTAGGGGGTCCCCAGCCCTTCTAAATGGACCGTGCCAGCCATTACCTTCCATACAGTCCCACCCTTATCCCCAGGGGTGTGGCCAGAAATTTCCATTTTGTGCACACAGTCTCCAACAGTTATACCCCCCCAATAAAAAATGTACACAACTTTTCCAAATGGTACCCCCATCCAAACAAGTCAGATTGTTGTCAGAGGATTCCTCTAGTCTCTAAAGAGGTTATACAAGTATCTGTCTCCTAATCAGCAGAAGTTTAAACAGAGACACTCCTCAGTGGCCTACACTAACCCAAATACTACACATTAGAATAAAAATGTTAACAGAAAGGCGTATGGTTTGTGACAGGCACTCAACAAAACTGTACACAAATGTGTACACTGAGTATGCTTGCCTACATCCTTGCTTATCCCACCCAGCATGTCCTTTCATCCTAAAAACAAAGCTTTGGATCATGTATGGTACAAAAATAAACCTTAATAAAATATGTAATTTAAAAGCTTAAAATAGGAATTCCTGGGGAACATAGATAATCCTGTGTAGAAACAGAGATAGTATAGCAGTGTATGCCTGTGTGCTGTTTCCCATGGGCTGATGAAAGGACAGTGTTAAAATTGTTGGGGCACAGCATATTAAAATCAATGCTTTTAAAAATAAAAATACATAGTTTTCTATTTTCCAAGCCCCTTAGGTTTGTGTAGCCCCCCAAAGAAATCTTCGATGTGCTCCTGGCTCACTTGAGACAGTACAAAAACTTCCAGACATGCAGGTCTAAACTTGACTATAGGGTGGGGGCTGAGACTGTATTTCTCTGCCTGACTCTGTTCATTGCCCTGTGGGTGGTGGTTATAGTGTGGTGAGGTGCATGATGATGTCAACTATTGTGTGTGTGCAGAGCTAGGACTGCTTGACTGAACATTTGCTGTTGTGATGTCCTCTGGTTTGGTGGGGAGGGGTGGGGCAGAAAGAGGAAGAGAGGAGGCCGTGGTACAAAACAATTGGGGGGGGGGCTCACTGTATGTGATGGTATTGCAGTCTTTTTTTTCTGCTGGGGAGCTGGAAGCAATGTGGAAGCAGGATAAATGTGCAATAATCAAAGTATTTCTTGGCTTACATTGTTTCCTGTATAAGCAATCAAAATTTACCATTATAATTGAGGGCTAGTGCAGCCATCTGCGGGCTAGTGCAATTTTGAATCAACTTGCCCTGCTAGCTAGTGCAAAAAAAGGTTAAGGTTGACCCCTGCCCTTCATTGATTGTAGGTTAAATAGGAAATCATCTGTTTTATGAAGTGTGTTTTAAGGTGTTATTACAACACTTAATTCATTAATAATTGTTTTGTATGTACATTAAAATTAGTGAGTTATCACCTTTACATTTCAAACTGTTAGTAAAAAATAATCCATCTTTAGGATTGCTTTAACCTCTAGGCTATACTGCCAGCTGTTCATTAAAAACTACACACATCTCAAGGCTGACTCTTTTTAATCCATCTTTAGGATTGCTGTAACCTCTAGGCTATACTGCCAGCTGTTCATTAAAAACTACACACATCTCAAGGCTGACTCTTTTTAATCCATCTTTAGGATTGCTTTAACCTCTAGGCTATACTGCCAGCTGTTCATTAAAAACTACACACATCTCAAGGCTGACTCTGTGGTGTCAACAGGTATTGGGGGCACCATACTGTATCAGGATGTCTAAACCCTGGCTGTGTTCATCTCAGTGCAGATTTCTGGGGTGGCTGCCCCAGCACTGACTTCTGTCTTATTCCATTCTCTCTCTTACAATTTCAGATGTGAACTCAGGTCTACAAGATGCAAAGGTGGCTACGTACCTACTGGCCTGGCATCATGGGGCCGGCCTTGAAATGTGTAGTTTTTGATTAACAGCTGGCAGCATAGGCTCAAAGCAAAGAGCTGTGAACAAGCTTTGTTCATCCAACAGAATGGTGTTTGATTCAGACATGCTGAACTTGTATACTGTGTGACCAGAGCAAGTCACTTATTCTCCCTGTGGTCCCAAAACACACCCAGAAACAAACTGTACTGTAGTTGCATCCCTTTCCCAGACAAAGACGGTGAAAACAATATGAGCATGTTGACTTGAAAAGAAAAAAATGACACCATTAATTGTTTATTAATTGCAAAAAAAAACATAGCTGGACAACATTTTTAAAACTTGCGTAACTGGAAATGCATCCTTTTTTTTATTATTTTTTTTTTTATTTTTTACTGCTCTTCTTTGTTCCAGTCACGGCCTGCGGAGCCTCTCTTGGGCATTCTGCCTGTTCCTGCCCTGTCTGAGGTCCTCTGGACTCTAAGTCTCCCCAACAGCCAGTACCCCAGCTTAACCCCTCCTCTTTGGGCGCTCTTCATTGTCAGACCCTGGCTGCGGATGAGGGCCCGGGTGGAGAAATTGAGAGGTTGGGGCAAGATGGATTCGGCAGTGGGCGTGGGGGTCAGCTACCGTCGCCTACCTCGCAGAGCTGCAGTAAATGCAGTATAGCACAGTGGTCTAAGGCTCTGAGCTGCAAATCTGGTGACATCCAGCAGACCAGACCTGGGTTTGAATCCCACAGCTTCCACTTGCATACTGTGTGACCCTGAGCAAGTCACTTAACCTCCTTGTGCTCCCAGGTCGCTCCTGTAAAAAAAGCTATTAGCTTAGTGTGCTATACCTGGTTAAACAACTAACTAAATAAAAAAATAAATAAAACTGTTTTTTGTTTTTTTTTCATTGTCTAGTGCGTTCCCCCCACCCTCGTTACGTGGACTCCCCTGACGCCATGCGCACGGCAACTCTTCCGGAGTCAGTCACACTACATGTGCTGTCTGTGTACTGCAGCGCCCCCAATCTCAACTGGGAGCCGCTGGTATGCCAGACAATCCCCGAACTTCCCCCCGGAAGAGGAGGAGCTGTCCCATCGGACTCTCAGTCCTCTTCCTCCCCTGTGACACCCATTGGCCTGGGCTCACTCCTAAACCCAGGTCATCGGCATGACGCAAGGTGTTGCATCCAACACCTCAACCCTCAGCGCCACCGGGCCGGCTATGAAATGCATTATTAAAAGAGTATTTTACTTTTCTTAATGAAGTTGAAAGTATAACAGTTTCTTACTGAAATAGTTTGGATGGAATGGGATTTTCTACCATAAAGGAAACAAATGAATCTGGTTGAGCCTGCCGCTCATGTCATGCCCTTCGAGCATGTCTTACATCCTGCAGCTCTGCCAATGGACCGCAACTTTTCAGAATGCCATTCCCATTGTAATCTTAAAAAAAAGGAGAGACCGGCTGTGTGTGTGTGTACGTACGTGCGTCTGTGTGCGTGTCTATCTCTGAGAGAAGTGCTGCACTAACTGAACTGTGCTGAAAGGGAAACAAATTATCATCATTAAATAAAATAATATGTGGGTGGGTGAAAAAAACAGAATTTTGCACACACCCTTGGTGTGGGATGTTTTTATAAACCCCCTTGGACTGTGCCCTTGGGGTTAATGTAGCATCCCATACCGTGTGTGTGTAAAATTGTGGTTACACACACCCAACCATATATTATTCTATATTTTGATAATGCAGTTCCAATTATGCATGTTTTAACACTAACAGTGTTGTCCATCTATGTGTTTTTGCAATTAATAAACTATTAATGGTGTCCCTTTTTTCTTTTTTTTCTTTTCAAGTCAAATCTGGATAGAAAGAGCATACTATTTTCAGAATCATAACATATGCCCAGATAGTTTTTACTGTCTTTGTCCAAGAAAGGCACATAACTACAGCTTATTTCTGGGTGTGTTTTGGGACCACAGGGAGGTTAAGTGACTTGTTCTGGTCAGACAATATACAAGAAGAGCATGTTGGAATAAAAACCCATTCTGCTGGATGAAAGAAGCGTGTTCACAGCTCTTGGTTTTAACCTCTAGGCTGTACTGCCAGCTGTAAATCAAAAACTACACATTTCAAGGCTGGCCCCATGATGCCAGGCCACAGGTAAGTAGCAACATTTGCATCTTGTAGACCTGAGTTCACACCCAAAATTGTAAGAGAAAAGGCTGTAAGAGAGGGAATGGAAAAAGACAGATGTCGGTGCTGTGGCAGCCCCAGAAATCTGTACTGACATGAACAACACAGCCAGGGTTTAGAAATCCTGATATGAGGCCCCAATACCTTTTGACACCACAGAGCCAGCCTTGAGATATGTGTAGTTTTTAATGATCAGCTGGCAGTATAGCCTACAGGTTAAAGCAATCCTAAAGACGAATTATTGCTACTAACAGTTTGAAATGTGAAGGTGATAACGCACTAGTTTCAATGCACATACAAAACAATTATTATAAATGTAGAAAGTGTTGTAATAACACCTTAAAACACACTTAATAAAACAGATGATTGCCTATTTAACCTACAGTCAATGGAGAGTCATGTTCCTCGGTGGCGACATTTCCTGTCAGGAGCCTAAAACACACGGCTGCCCCCAGCCCTTAAGTACAGGCTGATTTACATATGAATACCTCTGTACTGCAAAGACTCACAGATAAATACAATAGCTCACCCAAATTAGGTTTTTATGGACTTTCAGACATTAAGAAACACTGTTGTCGACCATTCCCCTTTAATAAAGCAGAGGGTCCGTGGATGGAGGGTGACAGTGAAAAAGCAGGGATACTGAACGACTTCTTGCTGCTCAATATTCACAAAAGAAGAGATGGAGTGGTACCTAAACCAAACAATAGAGGCACCCTGGATAGCGGGGTCAATACCAGTCCATTCACAGAAGAAAGGGTCCTGAAAGAACTCCTAAAACTGAAGGTGGACAAAGCAATGGGGCCTGCCGGGATTCACCCTAGAATTCTAAAAGAACTAGTGACGCCACTGACTACCCTTTTTAACAATTCATGGGGAGATGGTGTGGTACCTGAGGACTGGAAGAGGGCAGATGTGATTCCCCGTCACAAAAGTGTGAGCAAGACAGAGGCAGGAAACTATAAACCTGTTAGTTTGACCTCGTAGTAGGGAAAATGATGGAATCACTTTTTTTTTTTTTTTTTTATCTTTTACCTCCTACATGCTCCACTTCAACCTCTCCTTAAGGCTTACCAAGGCTGCTGTGATCCATCTGCCCTGAGTCTCCGGTCCCACATGGCAGCCACCCCCAGGGTAACCCGGCGTAACCCTTTGCCAGATGGATCCCTCTCCTCCAAGGGGGAATGCGCCAGCCCCGGGGGGGGGGCAGACCAGCGCTATGCTTGGCCCCTGGGTGCTCCTGGGACAGAGGACTCGGCAGGGACATGAATGGCACCAAAGAGCTGGGCAGCTGTCATCCAGCTGAAGTGGAGCGGTATTTCCACTTTTTCTGGTGTGTTCCCTCCAGCGTGTGTCTGTAGTGCTCCTGGTCTCCACCAGAGGCCACTACAGCGCAATGCCAACACACTGTTCATCCCAGGAGAAGAAAGCAGTCCTACGGACACTCGATCCACTCCTTCCCCTGCCAGCCCTGGCGTCCTGAGTCCATTCCCAAACCCGGATCACTGGCGTGGGTCGAGGTAAGGCACCAGCACCTCAGCCCTCTGCACCACTGGACCAGCAATGCAATCACTTCTGAAAGAAAGAATTGTTGAGTGCCTAGAGGCCAGTGGGGCACAGGACCCAAGGCAGCATGGATTCACAGCGGGAAGGTCATGTCAGACAAATCTACTGGTAATAGATTTTTTTGACTGGGTGACCAAAGTAGTGGACCAGGGAGGGGCTGTGGACATGGCCTACCTAGACTTTAGCAAGGCATCTGACACAGTCCCACACTAAAGATTGATAAACAAGCTAGCCAGCCTGAAAGTGGGTCCCAGGATGTTAAGCTGGGTGAAAAATTGGCTGGACAACAAGACGGAGAGGGTAATAGTAAACGGAGTGCGCTCCAAGGAAAGGGGGGGTTACGGGGGCCGGCCTGATGGTGCTGGAGGTTGAGGCGCTGGTCACTACACCTTGCGCCACGCCCAGCGACCTGGGTTCGGAAACAAGCGGGGGAGCGATTGAGTATCTGGAGGACTGCTGTCCTCTCTCTGGGGAGAGAGACTAGTCGTCCTGCTCGTTGACTGCCCTCTGGCAGTGGCTGGAGGGCAGTACGGGTCAGAGGCTTGATCCAGCATCCCTACGTCGGAAGAGAGGGGGACAGGCAAAAACTGGAGGAGAACGAGCCTGGCAGGCTCAGTGATGGTTCGCTGCTGGCGGTCCCTGGATTGGGTCAACGAGAGGGGAGGAGAAACCGGCAACCTCCTGGCCCCACCGCGGGGGGCAGTCTGAGGAAACACCTGGGGACTGCAGGACAGGAGCAGTGGAGCCGGAGAGAGAGTCCCTCCATCAGGAGGGCTGAAGCCACCTACCAGGGCTCTGGCAGGATGAAAAGGTATTGGGGGGGGGGAAGGTTACTAACGGGGTGCCTCAGGGTTCGGTACTGGGATCGGTCCTCTTTAATGTCTTTATAGGTGACATTGCGGAAGGACTGGAAGGAAACAGATGACACAAAGATCTGCAACAGGGTCGATACACAATGGGGGGTGGAAAGGATGAGAAGGGACTTGGCAAGGTTGGAGGAATGGTCAGAAATATGGCAGCTTATATTCAGTGCAAAGAAGTGCAAAGTAATGCATCTGGGTAACAAAAACCCTTGGTAGTCATATCAGATGACGTAATGGTAGGCAAGCAATGTGAGAAGGCAGTAAGAAGGGCTGGGGGGGGAAGGATACTGGGATGCATAGGGAGAGGCATCACCAGTAGAAAACAGGAAGTTGTTATCCCGCTGTATAGACAGTTGGTGAGACCCCATCTTGAGTACTGCGTACAGTTCTGGAGACCCCATCTCCGCAAAGACATAGGATGGAGGCACCCCAGAGGAGGGCAACTAAAATGGTGCAGGGTCTGCACCAGAAGCCATGCGAAGAGAGACTACAAAAGCTTAGTATGTATACCCTCGAGGAAAGGAGGGAGAGGGGGAAACATGATAGAAACTTTCAAGTACCTCAAGGGAATCAACAAAGTCCAAGAGAGTAGCATCTTTCAGAAAAAGAGATGTGCAAGAACAAGAGGGTACAATTTGAAGATAATGGAGGGAAGACTTGGGCAATGTGAGGAAGTATTTTTCATGGAGAGGGTGGTGAACATGTGGGACGGCCTTCCTGAGGAGGTTGTGGGATCACAAACAATGGGGAATTCAAGTATACATGGGACAGATATAAGGCAGTTCTAGTGTGGGGTAGGAGGAAGTAGGCTGTTGGTTAACTAGGATCTGCAGCTTATCCAATGGGTAGGGAACTGGCAGACTGGGTGGGCCAAGCGGTTCTTATCTGCTTTGAAAGTCTATGTTTCTATGTGTGATGTCGTCACACCTGTCGTGGAAGACGGGCTTTCTGGTGGTCATTATGTCAGCCAGAAGAAATGGGGAGCTCCAGGTGGTTTCAGTGGAGTCTCCTTACCTGGTCTTCTACAGAGACACAGTCGTTCTTTTGCCCCAACCTGAAGTTGCTCCATGACGTGGTATCAGAGTTTCACCATAACCAGGTGATAACTTGCCTGTGTATTTCACCAGCCCATCTTCGTAGGCCTGCCACAGGCTGCATACCCTGGACCTGTGGCGAGTGGTCTCCTGTTATGTGGATCGCATGGCTGGAGTTCGGGGATAGGCTTGCCAACTGTTTGTCATATACGCTGAAGTCGCGCCTGGCAGATCAGTAGTACAGTGGATGATTGCCAGGTGGGTTACATCGTGCATTGATCTCTGCTATACTTTTGCTGATAGGGAGCCTCATGTAGGGCTTAGGCCTCATTCTACCAAACATACCACTGCCTCAGTGGCTGCTTCCATTAACATCCCTGTCCAGGAGATCTGCAGGGCTGCTGCCTGGAAGTCAGCACATCCCTTCATTTCCCACTACTGTGTCAACCTTCAGTCATGTGGGGATGCTGGTTTTGGGACCTCAGTTCTCCAATCTTTGTTCACCAAGTAGGGATGTGCGCCTCCCCCTCCTCCAGGAGAACTGCCAGGAGTCTGCTGGAGTGTGGATAAGTGAACCGTATCTATGCCCCTAGAAGATTAGGTTACTCACACGTAACTGTACTTTCTAGAAGTGATGTATGGTTCACATTCACACAACTCATCCTGCCTCTCCTAGCAAATGGTACACAAATTCTGCTTCATGGGTGCAACATCTGATGTCACGGGGCAGAGTTGGGGGTTATACTGCCCGGGTGGTTGGAGCAACTAAGCTTTAAGATGTCCGGCCAATAACATCGCTTCAGTGGAACTGCCAAAGTATGGATGTGAACGATATACCACTCCTACAGTTATGGTTACAGGTGAGTAACCTATTCTTCTAGCACAGCCTTTCGGGTATTTTAAATCTTGATGACATCTTGGTCTCCGAGGTGCCTTTTTTTATTTTTTTTTATTTGTTTTCCAACCTTTCATGGCCTGTTTGCTTGATAAAGCCACAGTGGAACAGTAAGGATATTGCTCATGTTAGAAGTGGCCATAGCACTGAATGTCTTAGTAGCCAGGGCTTCTGTGATGTTGGCCATTTAATTTAACTGTATTACATAAATGCTCATCTGCGTGGCCATCGGTCACCAAGGCACATGAGTTTTTACACCCTGGTGCCATGAGTAAATGGTGTTGTAATGTAAAATCTTACATTGAGGAAGCTCTTGCAGCAGGCTACACTGGTAGGACTATGCCCCAGCACTAGGACACCACGGAAAACTTCTAGCTAGCAGTCTACCACAGCAGACAACACCACCCCCCACCCCACCCCCGCCATCTGACATCAGGATAGGCTATATATTTTTTATTTATTTAATTCTTGGATTACAATTAGCTATGAGTCAGAAGACTCTCTTGCATAGGTTCCATGTCATACAATGACAAGTAACAATACAGGCAAATAAATGACTAAAAAACATCATCATATGGATAAATACAATTTCAGTAGACAGATTAGTGTATCATAATCATACAGAACATATAGGAGGGTGGTCCCCCACACCACCTCAGTTCTTTTCCCGCTGCCGACCCATGCAAGTCGGACTTCAGTTAATGTCGCAGCTACAGTCGACCACCATTTCCCATGCTTTTGCACTTTTTTATTTTCAATTTTTCTTAATTCCAAAGATCAGATTTTCTGTGGGGTTTTTTTTTCGAGCAAGTTTATGTCTTCTACACCAGCCTCGTCTTTCGACCGCTCCATGGAGTGTGCCTGCGGCAAACAATTCCTGAAAAGGACAGCCATTCTTCATGCCTGATATACCTAGGCCCCAGCCACAACACCGAAGCCTGCCAGTTTTGCCAGAAGTTCAGCCAGGCCACTGAGACATTGATTAAAACTGCCAGAGAGTCATTTTCTTAAACGGAAGTTGCTTGCCATGGAAAAGGAGCTGCAGGCCAGTAGCTCTTTGGCCTCATCCGCACAGTCCTCTGGGGCCTTTTCTCCACACAAGGAGAAGTCGGGGAAGCATAAGCACCAGGATAAACATTGAGAGTGGGCCCAGTCAGCTTCTCTGTTGCGGTCGCCCCACAAACCTTCAACCACTACTGCGACGTCCTCCCGAGGGGGGATGTTGGTGCCTCCAGTCCTCACTTCTTCCAGGCTTCTGGTGGTTCAGCCACCCGCCCCATCTCCATTTCAGGTGGCAGCTCTTCAGGGCAGGGGACTTCATCTCCTGCTTCCCGGCCCCTGATGCTCAACCCCATCTCTTCCTCAGGCTTTCAGCTAGGTGGTTTGTCTGGTTCTGTGCAATCGTGTGGCGGCAGTGTGCCCACTGCCGCCACACAACCCCCCCCCCCCGGCTACTGCCCTGCCTTCATCGGCTCCCACATTGAGGACCGATGCCAGTTCTGATGGGCAGCGCCCGCAGCAGGCTGTCACCATCTCCTCCCTGGCATTGCCTCTGCTTTTGCCCAGGGGATCTCCCTCTATCCTAGCGCCGGCTTCCCCTGTGGGACTGGCGTCGGCGAACCCCTCGCCTCGGTGATCTAGACAGTCGCCCACTGGGCCGATGCCAATACTACCGACACCCCAGCCACCATTGCTGGCTCCTCAGTCGTTCCCTAACCCTGCGCCTGGTTTGCCTTTTGTACCTGTATATAATATTTATCCATTGGTTGATTACAATGCCCTATTCTAGGTGTGGTGGTCATTTTTGCAGAAGCAAATCCCAACCCCTCATCTTCTTAAAAAGGTTGATCATCTTCACCATGCCCTGGCAGGCAAGCCCTTTTTGGTGAGTCACCCTAAGGTGGATTCCTTGGTCATTAGCACAGCCCATGACTGCTCTAAGTGACCCAAGGAGCTTAGTGCTCTCCTTCCAGACCGTGAATCTCGGTGGCTAGACCAGATGGGCAAATAGGGCTTTGCCTCTGCCACTTTAACCATTAAGGCTATTAATTATTTGACCAATATGGTGCAGTACTAAAATGCCATCTGGTACTAGGCCAGGGATCTTGTTCAGACTCTGCCTGAGGATTCCACGAAAACTCGGCTCGCTCTGCTCATGAAGTCAATGTTGGGTGTGGGCAGCTATGTGCTCTGAGCGTCTTTCGACACCTCAAGGCGTGGGGCTACTACTGTTGTATGCCTCCGGCGCCTTTCTTGGTTCCGGGTCTCCGGTTTTGCCCTGGATGTTCAGGACGGAATTTTTGATACTCCCTTCTGGGGTTAAGTCCTTTTTGGAGGGGATGTCCGGGACCTCATTTCTAATATGCAGGAGTCCAGTAGAGCCTTTATATCGGTCAATCTGCTCTACCATGCCTAGTCTAGAGCAACCCAATGCCAGTCCTTTCGTTAGTCCTCCTGTAGGCAAGCTTGAAGCCAGTCTGCCAAAGGCCAACACTAACGTGGGCTGCCTCCCTGCGGAGTGTCGCCGCTTGAGCCCCAAGGAGTTTGTCCTCCCCGTGCTCCGACCCCACCTCTAACTGTGTAGTCTACCCCCACCCGAGGATCCAGGGGAGGTGGTCAGGGGTCGGTTCTCTCTCCATTTGGAGGGTGTGGCAAGCAGTGACCACAGACAATTATGTGTGCCAGCTCATAGCTCACAGTCACACACTGGGGTTCCTGAAGTGGCCGCCTGAGACCCCACCTATCCACATTACTTACCCTCCCGCGCATCTGGCTTTGGTTTCAGAGGAAATTTGGGCTCTTCTCAAAAAAAAAAGCCATAAAGCCCATCCCTTAGGCTCAGTGGGGAAGGGGGCTTTACTTCCAATTCTTCCTCATCCCCGGAAAGACAGAGGATCTTCGGCTCATCGTAGATCTGAACAACCTGAACCTCTACATAGAATACAAAGGCTTCAGGATGGTGACCCTGCCAGGACTGCTGCCCCTAGTGCACCAGGGGAACTGGCTCTGTTGTCAGGATATGCAGGATGCCTACCTGCATATCCAGGTATTTCATGCCTACTGTCACTTTCTCCACTTCCATTTTCAGAAAACCCATTACTAGTTTCGGGGTCTCCCTTTTGGTCTTTCCTTTGCCCCCTGGTATTTACCAAATGCCTGGCAGCGGTGACTGCTGCATTGAGGAGGCAGGGCTTCTATGCCTTCTCCTACCTGGACAACTGGCTGTTTGCAGCCCCCTCCAGGGAGCGTCTGGTTCAGACACCGGAAGCTACCTTCAGTCTATTCCAGGCCTTGGGGATCACCATAAATTTGCCGAAGTCCTGCCTCTCTCCTTGCCAGCACCTCCAATACATTGGGATGGTCCTGGACACCAGTCAGGGCAAGGACTTCCTGCACGAGGACAGGGCAGAGTGACTGATTGCACAGGCCCAACTGGTTTCCTCCAGTCAGCAGGTCCCAGCAGGGTTTTTGTTCTCCTGCTGGGCAACATGGTGGTGGCAGTTGCCACGGTTCCCTTGGCTCGATTGCACACTCAGGTCCCTCTGTGGACTTTGAGGGTCCAGTTGGATCAGCATACAGATGACCTAAACCAATTGGTCGTGGTCTCCGACCCAGACCAGAGGACTCTTTCATGATGGTTGAACCCAGCCAACCTTTCAGTTTCCGACCCCTCAGCAGGATCTTACAAAAGATGCATCCGGCCTGGGCTGTAGCATTCATTTGGCCGAACATCAGACCCAGGGTACCTGGTTCCCAGTGGAACAGGATCACCATATCAACGTCCTGGAGACACGGGTGGTCTTTTATGCCCTGCAAGCCTTCCAGACTCATCTCCTTCCCAGCCCGCTGCTGGTGCAGATGGATGTGTGTGGTGTACCACATCAATAAATAAGAGGGAACCCATTCTTACCCTCTGTGTCAAGAGATGATGAGAGTCTGGTTCTGTGCCATCGAGCACAATCTGGAACGCTCTGCCATTCATATACCAGGCATCCAAAACGTATTGGCTGACGGTCTCAGCCACTCCAGGTCTCAAGCTCACGAGTGGGAGCGTCTGACCTCAGTGGTCGAAGACCTCTTCGTCAGATGGGGTCATCCAGAGTTGGACGTCTTCATCCCCACTCAACACAGAAGTACTGCTTTTTTGCTCGCTTGATCCCGAGTCTGGAGTTTTCTGGTGAAACACATTGTCCCTCTCTTGGAAAGGTAGGTTTCTGTATGCATTCTCTCCCTTCCCGCCTCTGCAGAGAGTTTTGTTCAAGCTCCAGTTGGAAGGAGTGGAGATGATTCTCATGGCTCCCTTCTGGCAATGCCAGATTTGGTTTCCCCTGCTTCAGCAGCTAGTTGTGGAACCTCCGGTGCCCTTGCCCCTGGGCACAGGCTTGCTCTCCCAGGCCCAGGGCACCCAGCTCCATCCAAACCTCAAATCGTTGCATCTCCATGCATGGCTCCTGCAGACCTAGCTATCTCCGATTTCAGGGTTTCCTCCAGGGTCTCCGATGTCCTGGTGGTGGCCAGGAAGCCCTCCACCAAGGCTGCTTATGCTAAGAAATGGAAACGCTTTTCTATTTGGGCTACTGCTCATCATTTGGACCCTTTCATCTGCCAAGTGAATCAGGTGTTGGAGTACCTCCTTTCCCTTTCGGATACAGGCCTGGGGTACTCCTCTCTTAAGGTGAACCTTTCCATTATCTCTGCATGCCATGCACCTTTTGAAGACAAAGCTGTTGCCAACTTGAGGTATCCCACACATTCCTGCAGGGCATGTTGCATGTGAAACCTCCCATTCAGGACCCGGTCCCTCCATGAGACCTTAATTTTTATGTTGGAGAAACTCACACTACCTCCCTTTGAACTGGCCACAACTTGCGAACTGCATTTTCTGTCATGGAAAGCACTCTTTTTAGTTGCTGTCACTTCTGCTCAAAATATATATATATTTTTTTTATCTTGGCTGCTGTTTTTCTTCTGCTGCAGCACGATCTGGCATGCGGCATCCAGCTGCTGGCCGTGTCTGCCCGGAGAGCTGGGCAGCTCAAACCAGTACCCCAGAGGATCCTGGACTGCCATCTTGCTGGAGGGCCCTCCCTCAGCCACTTCCAGCCAGGACAGCCCCAGACCCTCCCGACGGGACTCCACACAAGTCCTCTGGGCAGCCCAGGGCTCGGCCATCAAGCTGCATGGTTGTGCCCAGCCCTTTTCCTTGTCCCCACGGGAATGCGGACGTGCGATGATGTCAGGCACTGCGTGTTGACGTCTGCCGCATCTCCCCCATCACTTCGCTGGTAGTACCCCCAGGTGTCCCCAGAGGTCACCACCGCGCAATAGGTGATCCCCAACCCACCCCAGGACTAGGAGAGCAGTTGTCGGACGCTCGATCCTAGTCCTCCCTTGCCAACCCCCAGTGGCCCGAGCTTGTTCCCGAACCCGGGTCGCCAGCGTGGTGCGAGGTGTGGCGTCCAGCACCTCATCCCTCAGCACCACCGGGCCGGCTCTGCTCAAAGTATTTCTGAGTTCCAGACTCTGATGTGTAAAGAGCCTTGTTTGGTTTTCCACAAAGACAGGATGTCTTTGCACACTACTTCCTAAGTTTTTACCTAAGGTGGTTTCTGAGTTTACTTTAAACCAATCCACCACCTGCCAGTTTATTTTCCTAAGTATTGTAATCAGAGGAAGATGTTACTCCGTACGTTGGATGTTCACAGAATGTTGCAGTACTACATAAACCGCAGCATGTCGTTGAGGAAAACTGACCAATTATTCATTTTTTACGCCCTCAAGAGAGAGGTCGCTTCCGTTTCCAAACTGTTTGTCAAAGTGGTTAGCTAACTGAATTGTTTACTGCTACTGCAACAGTAACAGTCTCCTTCTGTGGGTAGTCAAGGGCCATTCCACCAGGGGTATGGTTGCCTCCACAGCTTGCTTCAGAAATGTGTCTGCTGCTGACATGTATGCAACTGCCACTTGGAGTTCTGGCCACACTTTCACTAAGCATTACAGTCTGGACATCGCCACTAGGCATAGGGTCAGCTTTGGCCTAGCAGTTCTTCAGGGCCTTCCGTCATGAGCTTGTGACTGCTGATTTGTCCTCCTCCCGGTGATTTCATCCTGGTACTGCTTGGGTCTCCGTCCTGCCGGTGTGGCTTGCTGTAAGAGCTTCCTTTATTTTTTATTTTAGTCTTTGGTAACCGGGTAAGGCCCACTAGGCATAAGTGCCTGTTTTCAGGGGCGACCTGGGAGCACTGGGTGGTTAAGTGACTTGCTCAGAGTCACACAGTATGCTGGTGGAGGTTATGAGAATCAAACTCAGGTCTGGTTTGCTGGATGTACCAAGCTTGTTCACACCTTGTTTCTCTAACCTCTAGGCTATACTACCAGATGTAAGATAGTACAGTTACATAAGAACTTGCCATACCAGTTGCTCTTCAAGAGGAACTCTTGCAGTAGGCCCTCTTTTGCGCGCCTTCCTTTTGCCTGCATCTACTTTCCATCACATCTGTGTCTGCCTTTTCTTTGGATTGCTGGATAACGTCTTCGGTTCTCCATTAGCTGGCTGTGCAGAGTCTCCAGCGGGAGAACTGAGGTGGTGTGGGGAACCACTCTCCTATATAGCATTGTG
Source organism: Neoceratodus forsteri (assembly GCA_016271365.2). Lineage (NCBI taxonomy): Eukaryota > Metazoa > Chordata > Ceratodontiformes > Ceratodontidae > Neoceratodus > Neoceratodus forsteri. The sequence goes on along the minus strand of JADMNL010000024.1, from coordinate 434,088,594 downwards.
CTAGTCCTACCGGTGTGGCCTGCTGCAAGCGCTACTCTCAAAGATCTGCTGTTACGGTAAGTTCTTATGTAACTGTACTTTGATGTTGGAATAACAGGGCAACAACAAACAATAACAAAATGCAATACGCAGTATTACCTGACTGCTCTGTTTCCATTTCTTTTCCAGAATTGCAAGTGCACAGAGATGGAAAAGGCTGTGTATCTGTTGCTGGCCATCTTCAGAGAGGTCACTCTTCTTTATGGATCAAAGAACACCAATGTGCACCCCAAACCTGTGGTAAGAGACCTGATGTCATGTGTATGAAGTGTTTCAGTATGACTCTGTCTCTCTTGTTTACCCCAGAAGTCACCATTTTGAGCAGGGACCTAGATTAGGTGAGGCTGGGACCAGAGTGTCCGTGAGCTTCTCACAGCAAGGTTCCCATACTGTTGCTTACAGTAACTCCTGCTAGGAAAGGCTGCAAGTAGTGTAGTTCCCACAGCCAGTGCTCATACACCACTGTGTGCAAGGATTTTGGCCGAGACAGGAGTATCCTTGATATGACCCACAGTCAGTGCTCCTATACTGTTGCTGCTGAGAGAGGCTGGGGATGAAGTCCCTCCAGCACCACAAGCATTTCCACACCTTTACCTACAGAGAAACCTGCTGTGAGAGGCTAGCACTGGTGTAGCTGTGAGCTCCCCAACCCTACCATTAGCATTTGTACCCCATTATCTACAGCAACTTCTTCTGAGAGGGTCTGGGCTTGGAGTACTAAACCTGTGAACTTCCCCACCACCAGCAGTCCTACCCCATCATCTACAGTGACTCCTGAGAGAGTCTGTGATTGGAGTACCACACCTGTGAACTGCCTCGCCGCCAGCATTCCTGTCCTGTTATCTACAGTGACTCCTAAGAAAGGCTAGGAGTGGAGTACTGTGCCTGTGAACTTCCCCACCACCAGCAGTCCTACCCCATCATCTACAGTGACTCCTGAGAGAGGCTAGGAGTGGAGTACCACACCTGTGAACTGCCTCGCCGCCAGCATTCCTATCCCATTATCTACAGTGACTCCCTGAGAGAGGCTGGGACAGGAGTACCATACCTGTGAACTTCGCCTCCATCAGCATTCCTATCCCATTATCTACAGTGACTCCCTGAGAGAGGCTGGGACAGGAGTACCATACCTCTGAACTTCGCCTCCATCAGCATTCCTATCCCATTATCTACAGCGACTCCTGAGAGAGGCTGGGAGTGGAGTACTGTACCTGTGAAGTCCCTCACCACCAGCGTTCCTACCCCATTATCTACAGCAACTCTTGAGAGAGGCTGGGAGTGGAGTACTGTACCTGTGAACTCCCCAGCACCAACATTCCTACCCCATTATCTGTAGTGACATCTGAGAGAGCCTGGGATTGGAGTACCACACCTGTGATCTCCCCCGTCAGCATTCCTATCCATTGTCTACAGCGACTCTTGAGAGAGGCTAGGATTGGAGTACCACACCTGTAAACTCCTGCACCATTAGCATTTCTATCCCATTATCTACAGTGACTCCTGAGAGAGGCTGGGAGTGGAGTACTGTACCTTTGAACTCCCCCACCACCAACATTCCTACCCCATTATCTATAGTGACGTCTGAGAGAGGCTGGGGTTGGAGTACTGTACCTGTGAACTCCCCCAGCACCAGCATTCCTACCTCATTATCTACAGTGTCTCCTGAGAGAGGCAGGGAGTGGAGTACCACACCCATGAACTCCTCCACTGCCAGCATTCCTATCCCATTTTCTACAGCGGCTCCTGAGAGAGGCTGGAAGTGGAGTACTGTACCTGTGAACAGCAACTCCACTGCCAGCATTCCTATCTCCATTATCTACAGTGACTCCCTGGGAGAGGCTGGGACAGGAGTACCATACCTGTGAACTTCACCTCCATCAGCATTCCTATCCCATTATCTACAGTGACTCCCTGAGAGAGGCTGGGACAGGAGTACCATACCTCTGAACTTCGCCTCCATCAGCATTCCTATCCCATTATCTACAGCGATTCCTGAGATAGGCTGGGAGTGGAGTACTGTACCTGTGAAGTCCCTCACCACCAGCGTTCCTACCCCATTATCTACAGCAACTCTTGAGAGAGGCTGGGAGTGGAGTACTGTACCTGTGAACTCCCCCAGCACCAACATTCCTACCCCATTATCTGTAGTGACATCTGAGAGAGCCTGGGATTGGAGTACCACACCTGTGATCTCCCCCACCGTCAGCATTCCTATCCCATTGTCTACAGCGACTCTTGAGAGAGGCTAGGATTGGAGTACCACACCTGTAAACTCCTGCACCATTAGCATTTCTATCCCATTATCTACAGTGACTCCTGAGAGAGGCTGGGAGTGGAGTACTGTACCTTTGAACTCCCCCACCAACATTCCTACCCCATTATCTATAGTGACGTCTGAGAGAGGCTGGGGTTGGAGTACTGTACCTGTGAACTCCCCCAGCACCAGCATTCCTACCTCATTATCTACAGTGTCTCCTGAGAGAGGCAGGGAGTGGAGTACCACACCCATGAACTCCTCCACTGCCAGCATTCCTATCCCATTTTCTACAGCGGCTCCTGAGAGAGGCTGGAAGTGGAGTACTGTACCTGTGAACAGCAACTCCACTGCCAGCATTCCTATCTCCATTAACTACAGTGACTCCTGAGAGCGACTGGGACTGGAGTACCACTCCTGTGAACTCCCCCACTGCCAGCATTCCTATCCCATTTTCTACAGCAGCTCCTGAGAGAGGCTGGGAGTGGAGTACTGTACCTGTGAACAACTCCACTGCCAGCATTCCTATCCTGTTATCTACAGTGACTCCTGAGAAAGGCTGGGACTGGAGTACTGTACCTGTGAACTCCTCCACTGCCAGCATTCCTATCCCATTATCTACAGCGACTCCTGAGAGAGGCTGGGATATCAGTACTACACCCGTGAACTCCCTCACAACCAGCATTCCTTTCCCATTATCTACAGCAACTCCTGCTGAGAAGGGCTGTGACTGGAGTAGCGGTGAGATCTCACACAGAGAGTGCTACTTTTGAAATGCTTACAGTGACTCCTGCTGGAAGACACTGGGATTGGAGTAGTTGTGAGCTCTCTCTCAAGGCCACTGTACATTTACAAACAATGACTCCTCCTGTATTGAGCTGGGACTTGAGTAGGAGTGAGTTTTCCTGAAGTATGTGCCTCCACTTCATGCCTCCCTCATTCTCTCTGCCAAGGAGAAGAAGCCATGGGAGACAGCAGCAGTGAGTAAATGGTTGCTGGTAGCAACCTAAGAAATAGATGTGGTGCTGGAAGGGAGAAAATATCAATTTAAAAAAAATGTATTTTGCCAGCTTGTTGGCACAGAGAAGGCATTACTGCCAGTAGTCTGGGTTTAAGAATGAGCCTGGTGGGCTGGAGGAGGATCAAGCATTGCCAGAGACGCTGTCCTCCATGGAGGGCAAGTTGTGCCTCCCACTGCATTACCCCCAGGTGCAACAGGGAATATGGGCATATTGGGAGTGCATTAGAAGTGCAAATCTGCATGACAGGCTTGCAGGTGCGCAATAGCATTGTGAGGGACATTCTTGGGGCAGGGTAAAAGGGCAGTGAAACTCTGCCTGCCCTCTTTGTCCACCAAGGTCTGCAAAGGACCATCTTTGGGTTGCCTTCAAGTACTTGTGGTAGCTCAAATATTGCAGGGGGATTGATGGTAGAACCCTCCGGGGTGGGGGTGGGGGGTCATCCGAGAGAGCTTCAGCACACACTCAAAAGAGAATGGTTCACTGACTGTAGTAGGGAGGTGACTGGACGTTCCCCACCTCAAGGGTTATCTAAAGAAGTGTCTCCTGTGGGGATTGAGGATATACCTCGGAGGACTAAGAAGGTGTGGCACAGAGAAGTTCCTTGGATGGAAAGGAAACCACCCTGACAGTAAAGAAAGGAGGTTCTAGGAGGTGGGCCAATGGGAGGAAAAAAGATTACCAAAAATATATATTCAAAATGATTATTTTTTTCAAAGTAAACCTGGTGAACAATGAAAGAACTTCAAAGATGTGTTGGGAGGAAATGGTAAGAAGTGAAGGTTCTCTCTGGATTGAACATTATAAGTGATAGAAGCCCGGGTGGGTTGAAGCTCCTGTAGCCAATTCCGTAATATATGACTAAACAAAGATTCATCTATATAGCTAGGCAGAGGATGTGGGATATGTAGAAACAGATGGATTGTGGGAAAGTATCTATATCCAGAATGTGGCCAATGTATGCTTGACTCCGTACACAAGAACCTTTTTTGCAATACTTAGCAGAGCTAAATTATGATTACACAAATTTTATATTTTAGATGATGTTCTCACAGTCACACTAGATAGGGACCAGAGAAATCCCAGATAACTTGAGATTATGCCCATGTGATTTTTGCCCAAGAGGTTCAGGACCCAAGCCAGTACTTAACTATTGCAGGCATCTAGGGAAAGGTGGTGTTCTGTTAGTGGCTTTTCCTTGTATAACCATTCTTTGATATCACTAGTATCCCGAGGATGTATCCTGTGTAAACTGCATCAAGACTCTCTGGTGTTATTAGTCCATCGTATAAATGACTTAGGTTAGAATTCTGTGAGTAGAGCATGCCATTTTAAAAGTCGTAGTATATAAAATAGAGTGGTGGAATTAAACTCCTGGAGGAGCAAATCCACCAGCCCAGTTACTAACTGATTGGAAGCTGACAGGATTGTTGATTAAGGGGCCTGGACAGGGTTGTTTAGAAATCAGATTCAGCTGTTGCGAGGTTTCTTAAAGGTGAGGTGATTCTGGAGGTCAGGGGTAAGGGGCAACAGACTTCTAGGAAAACAAACTGAACTTACAAGCTAAAATGGGCAGACTGGGTGGGCCATAGGCCCTTATCTGCCGACACTGTCTATGTATCTATGTGACAACTTAATATGTTCAAATTTTGAGTTCTGGTACATCTGTCAAACCAAGAGTTCCTTTGTATCAGCCTAATAAGGTATTGTTCATACGTATCTGTCCTCTGAAAAATATGTTAATTTATACAATACTCATTGATTCAGTGTCATAAAAAATTGTACTTCCTTGTGGCAGGTTAAAAATCTATTTAAGTTTAATAGACATCTTACCTATTACTGCCAGACCGACCAAAGGGTTGTCTCTGACAACTGTGTGTGTTCTGTGTTGTAGGGGCCTAGCTCCATTGATGCATCTGACATGTGTTATATTGTATAGTGGCTCCTAAATAGTTAAAAGGAACAGGTTACCCTCAACTAGCGTAACTAAGAAGAATCAGTGAGAAATGTACCATAACTGTACCATGTACTCTGCAATAGATAGCTTGAGATCTTGTTCTTCTGGAACTTCTAGATCTTATTTTGAGAGGAGCTCTTATAGCAGGTAACACTGGTAGGACTGAAGCTGGCAGGCAGCAGGACCCCACGGAAAACTTCTAGCTAGCAGTATACAACGGTTCTAGCTAGTAGTATACAACGGGGGGCCCACCCCAAATGTCACATACAGTATAAAGGGGTGGTCCCTCAGCGTCACCCCAGTTCTTTTCCAGCCATCGACTCACATGCATCGGCTCCACGAACACTTTTAGCTGAGATCGACTACTGTTTTACTTGTGTTTTTAAACACTTTATTTTACTGAAAAAGTTTGTTTAATCACTTTCACTATCTGTATGTCGTCTTCCCTGACCGGCGCCAATCGAAGTGTGCCTGTGGCAAACAAATACCGTCAAAAGATGGACACACTGCCTGCCTTATTTATTTATTTATGACTTTGATAACCAGGTGAGTGCACTGATCCCAGGGACCGTTTATAGGCATGACCCGGGCCATAACACATGGCGCAGGATGACAGTGGAGTACAAGGTAACAGTAATACACATGAAACAGATTTGATACAAGCAACAATAGTAGGCACAATATACAGGCTTGATGTATAAGTCCATTTGAGAACAGTGAATACAAGGTTACAATATCGGACATGAGGAGATTTGATACAAAACAACAAATCGTTAGCACAGTGTACAAAGTATGAAAACATAGTCCAGTGAGCAAGTAATACACAGAATACACAGTAAAAATATATATAATATGTACAGGCAAGGAGTCAACTATTACTGTGAAAATACAACATAACTGTTGTACCAGCCTTCTGTGCCCAGGCCCAGATCACAACACCAATGCCTGCCACACTGCAAGAAATTTAACAGCAGGATGAGGATTCTCCACCAGAAAGCCCTTCACGCCTTCCTAACCGAACAGAAACTCATTGCCATGCAGAAGGATTCTTCCTCCCAGGAGGGCTCCTCTGACAAAAAATCAGGGAAGCACCACAAAGAAAAAAGGAGAGAGAGAGAGAGAGAAAAGTTAGATCCCATTGAGATCCAGATCCTCCAACTGCTGTCCGTCTCGTGGGGGAGTTCAGATTCTACATCCCCCAGGCAGTGTGTTCTTCTACCCGGCCTGCAGTACTAAGGCCAACCGCCCAGGTACGGGCATCGGGAGGCAACATTTCGGGGTCCGGGACCTTTGTATCGACCCTGCAACCTCTGAAAATCCACCCACTCTTCCACACTTCTGGATGTCATTGAGATGGGAACATCCAGTCCTCCTCGAGTGACAGACCGGCAAAAGCGTCATCCAAGTCGCCCACTTCCTCAGTCACCGTCTCCCTGGACAGACATGGGGGCTCAGGCTACTTATCCAGGAGGTCCACTTCTCAGCCCTCTAGAGGCCTAATGTCGGATAACTTGACACCAGAGAAGCCCGCGTTAGAGAAACAGTCGTCGGCAGACGACCTCCACCATCGCCAGGACTCCGAGTCCACCTCCAGGTTGACATCCTGAGGTTCAGCTCCTGCCGTCTCCAGCCAATGATCGCATGGAGCCTAGGCCACCAACTGGCACCCCATCGTCGGCCTCAACATGGACCAAGGCTGCAAACCACGGGCCACCATCCAAGGCACCAACGATGCCCGCCAACCAGACACAGGGCACGTGAACCACCTGATGCCTGGTCAAGAACCAAGCCCATTGAGCCATCTGATTCCGGACCATGATCTAAGGCTCCAGCTGTCGAAGGTTAAGGACCTGTTTAGCTCTTGGTTGGAGACTATTAAGGCAGACGTCCTCCCACCAAGACACACCCGAGCAGAGGAGCCTACCCCAAGGAGCCATACCTCTCTGCTGAGGGAATGCACCCCTCTTGTTGAGGAAAAGGGCCATTCAGCCCACAAAAGACGCTCACGGACAAGAAGTAGGAGCTTTTCCTACTCACAGACGGGCACAAGCGTAGGCGCCATCGCACGAGGTCCTCATCCTCTGAGGAGTCAGACCACTCCCCCTCATTCTCATCAAGATCCTCCTTGGTGGACTCCCATTGCCCGATCCAAGGGACACTACCAGGTCCTCACTGGATGACCCCTCCTTTATGGAGGTCATACGCCACATACAGACAATTCGTGCACTGGGATACTGAGGACTTTGACACTGAGAGGTGTCGTCTGGCCAGATATTTGCACCCGAAGGACCCAAAATCTGTTGTTGTGCCAGCTTTGGTGGACAGTTTTCAGGATGTGACCAAGGAAGCATGGAAGCACCCATCCACATCCTCGGCAGTCCCCAAAAAGGCAGATTGCCTCTCTACAGCACCCAGAGAGGAACCTTTTCTAGGCAAACAATCGGCGGCAGGCTCTATTGTCATTACGGCTGCACACAACAGGTACCAGAGACCAAAGCATCTGAGTATGCAGCCACCTGACAAGAGAGTCCAAGTAGCTGGACACCATTGGCAGGAAGGTATATTCCTTGGCCACCTGCACCATCAGGTCACTCAGTTGCCTCATGCACATGGTGCAGTTCCAAAACGCCATGTGGGAACAGGGGATGGACATGGTTTGTGACCTCCCTGATTACCCTCAAAAGGCAGAATGGGAGAAGCTCATGCAAACAGGCTCAGATATAGGCACTCGCATCCTTAGATCAGCCCACGACTCTGTAGACATGACAGCCAGGGTGGCCACCACTGGAGTGTGTCTCAGGTGACACTCCTGGCTTCGAGACTCTAGCTTCGCCCAGGTCGTCCGAGCCGGCATCTTGGATGCCCCATTTATTGAGTTCTTTTCAGTGACGAGTCTGAAAAGATCATTACTAGGTTACAGGACTCTGGCAAAGCTGTTCGCTCAGTCCAGACTATGTATAAGCCTAGACAGAAGCCTTTGCGAAAACAGCGTTTTTGCAGCAAATCAGGCCAACAACCCAGATATCAACAGTAACAGAGAGGGGGCTACAGCCGTAAGGCCCCCTCTCGTAACTTAGGAGGCTGTGGTCCCAGGGCCACCAAGCCCTCCCAGGCCACGCTGCCCACCCCCACCAAAGCTTGACTTGTTACCAAACCCTCCTCTTCCTGCAGACCTGGCAGGAAAGGTGGTCGGGGGCCACTTTTCCCTCTGTTTAGAGGGTTGGAGGAAGATCACCTCCGATCAGTGGGTTCTACAGATGATCCAATGGAGCACTTTATAAAATTCACAGAAATGCTGCCAGACAGGCCACCACTTCTTTCCCATTATTCCCAATCCCACGCCGCTCTTATCCAAGATGAGATTCAAGCTTCTTTGGACAGTAGGGCAATAGAGCCCATACTGGTTTTGCAGAGGGAAAAAGGGTACTATTCTCACTTCTTTCTAGTACCTAAGAACATGGTGGGGGGGGGGGTCTGAGAAGGGATGGTCCAATGCTCAGGGAGATGGACAGCCCCCCTGAAAGCATAACAGAAAATGGTTCCATTCTCTGCACTGTTCGGCCTCGAGTTCTTCTTCGACACATAGGTCGAAGAAGAAAAGGCATCACTCGAGGTCGCTCTCTGGTATGTCTGCACGTAGACGGTCAGTTATTGGGGTCAGGCGCCGGTCTCCACCTCTGTCGGAGTCACCAGTTTCTGTCTCCGGTGGCCGACCTCCTCGACACCGGAGCTCCTCCCCACCTATTGGAGGAGCTTCCGATGAGCAGTTTCACCAGTTGGCTGCTCTTATGGAGTAGTGGGCTCGGAGGTTGGTCCAGTTACCCGAGCCAGTCAGTCCGACACCAGGGCTTTCAGGCCATTTGGTTTCGGATGGATATGTAGGGCAGTTGGGCCTTCATAGTCGTACGGTGCCTTCTCCGGTGCCGTCAACTCCGCGCTTTGGTGTTTATCCTTCTCACATGGCTGCGGCGCAGGGGTCCACACTGATGCCTCTATCTCCTGCCATTTTTCCCTCTTTTACTTCAAATCACAGTTTTCAGACCCCTGTGACACTCTTAGCGCTGTCCGCGGCATCACGTGCTCTGTCAGTGCCATCCACAGCATCGGGGAGCTCTGTCGGCACCATATACGGCACTGCATGCTCTGGTGCCGTCTGCGGCACCATGGGCTTTGTCTGCACCGTCTGTGGTGCTGGAGGCTCTGTCGGCGCCACATGCTCTGTCGGTGCCGTGTGCGCTTCCCTCCTTGTTCTCAGTGCCATTTTCCTCAACGGCACCAGGGATTAGTGCGGCGCCTTCCGGTCTTCAGGGTTTTTTGACTCCGATTCTTTCTTCTTCTTCTGTTCTTCCTCCTGATTTCCACTCCTGTCCTGTCTATACAGTCCCCCCTGGACTGTCAGGAGATGATTTTGAGCCTGATCCAGATCTTCGCCTGGGTGATGATGTTGATGACACTGCCCTGGGAGCAGGGATCAATCCTGCTGCAGAGCCTATGGTAGAAGACCTTTCTTTGAAGTCTCTGCTCAAAAATTTAAATTCTACTTTTTCTCTCCAGACTACATCGATCCTGGGAAGCTTTTACGATGCCAATAGCTTCATGTTCAGGAGTGCCCTGTGGATTTAACCCCTTCTGTACAGCCCTCGTTCGAGACCCTTTCACAGATGGTGGGAAAGAATCCAGCTCTCATTGCTTCCATGGCCAAGTCCATAGATAGGAAGTATGCCCCTCCCAAGGATCTCCCCATTTTTGGCCTCACAAGTCTTTACTGATGCCATTGTAGTCCTGGCAGAGAATGATAAAGCTGTCCTTCCTCTGGGATCTACAGCCTGCCCTATTAACAAAGAATCTCACAAGATAGACACCTTAGGTAAGACAGTCTTTGCTGCCTCAACCCTGGGTATGCGCATTGCCAGCAACCAGGGCTATTTTTTCTCAATATGAGTATGTCCTTTGGCATTCGCTCAAAGCAATGGTAGAATCTCTACCTGAATCGGAGGATAACTCGGAGCTACTTTAAACCATAACTAAGGGTATCAAGTCCAATAACCAACAGGTTGAAGCTGCAATGGACGCCTTCGATACTGCTTCCTGGGTGGCGTTGGCTGGCATCTGCACCCGCCGCCACTCTTGGCTGCGTACTTTGCTCTTCACGAATGATGCCCAGCAGCAGGTCATGGCCTTACCTTTCGACGGTATGTATCTGTTCGGACCTCAGGTGGAGCAAGCACTGGAGGCCACACAGAAGACTAGGTCTGCCATTAAGACAGCCAGACCTGCACCCGACTGCTCCCGAGGGGGTGGGAACAAGCATCAGTTTCACAACCGTCAGTCCTTTCAGGGCAGAAGCAGAGGAGGTTTTAACAAAAACAGAAACCTTCAGCCACAAAAGAAAGCGCAGCAGAAGGCACAAGGGCCCAAAGGGCCCAGTGCCACCTTCTGAGTTTCTGGTCCAGGTCCCACCTCAGCTGACCGAGGGAGACTCCTCCTCAGTGGTGGGAGGTAGTCTGACTCAGTTCTACAACCAGTGGAAATCTATAACATCAGACAAATGGGTCCTCCGGATAATCCGCAAGGGGTACTATCTCAATCTTTTGGAACCCCCTCCAGGTCATCCTCCCAAATGACAGGCCCAGGCTGTCAGCAGTACAGTCAGACCTTCTTGCTTCTGAGGTACAAGGCCTTCTGAACAACAGGGCAGTAGAAGTAGTTCCGCTGGATCAACAAAACACAGGTTTCTTCTCCCATTACTTTCTGGTCCCAAAGAAAACCAGTGGCATGCGCCCCATTCTGGACCTCAGAAAGTTAAACAAGTTCTTTCACAAGGAGAAGTTCAAGATGATATCACTAGGTACCCTGCTACCTTTGATTTATCAGCACGATTGGCTAGCCTCCATGGACATGCAGGATACCTACCAACACATTCTCATTCACCCAAAGCACCACAAATATCTAAGGTTCGTTGCATTCAGTTCAGATTCCTGCCCTTTGGGCTATCCTCGGCACCCCCCGAGTTTTTACAAAGTGTTGTACAATTCTCGTGGCGCACCTCAGGAAAATCGGAATACAAGTGTTCTCATATCTGGATGACTGGCTCCTAGCAAGTCCCCCCCCCCCCCAGGCAACAGACTCTGGTGGCCGTGGCCAAGGCCTCAGACTTCCTCACCTCCATGGGAGTCCTTCTGAACAGCAATAAATTGCAGTTGCAGCCCTCCCAGAAGCTCCTCTTCATAGGAACTCTTCTGGACACCTCCTGTGCGAAAACATTTCTTCCAGAGGACAGAAGGAGCGATATCTTACAGATGGCCCGATACATCAGAGAACACAGCTCGGTTCGAGCTATCTCGATGCAGTGGATGCGGGGTCTCATGGCATCCTCAGTGTTCACTGTACTCTTGGCTCGTCTTCACGTGAGAACCTCTCAGTGAATGTTCAGTGGTCCCCAACCTCTCACCCCTCAGTCCTTTCACATCAAGGTGATGGAACCTGTGAAGAGGTTGCTCACCTGGTGGTCACAGGAGGACAGTCTTCTGGAAGGATATCCCTTTGCCCCTCTGGATCATCAGATCTCCATTACCACGGACACGACCTTGATGGGTTGGGGAGCCCACTGCCAGGAACTCCACACCCAGGGTACGTGGACTCAGGATGGGTCTCAACTTTACATAAACGCCCTGGAAATGAGAACCGTCCTTTATGCATTCTGAGCCTTGAAGGAAATACTCTGTCACAAGAACATTCTCCTTCAAACTGACAACAAGGCAGTGATGTACTACATCAACAAACAGGGTGGTACATACTCTTGCACATTATGCAGGGAAGCAATGAGAGTGTGGGAGTGGTACCTGGAACACAAGGCTTTGATTCAGGTGGTTTACCTGCCAGGAGTACAAAACAAGCTGGCAGACCATCTCAGCAGAACGGAGGTGGATCCTCACGAGTGGTCTCTCGACTTAACCGTTGTTCAGTCACTCTTCAAAGAGTAGGGAACTCCAGACCTGGACCTTTTTGCATACTCACTCAACGCAAAACTGCCTCTCTTCTGCTTTAGAAATCCAGGACCTGGCATTTTTTGTCAGTATGCGTTCAGGCTGCAGTGGACAAAACGCGTTCTATATGCCTTTCCTCCTCTTCCCCTAATTCAGAGGGTACTACTCAAGTTGGAGTCTCAGGGGGGCAGAATGATTATCATTAACCCCTTCTGGCCTTGGCAGACATGGTTTCTGCTACTCAACAGTCTATCGGAACACCCTCCCTCCACCGAAGACGCTTCCCCTTCAGACTAACCTTCTGACCCAGGGTCCCGTGATCCATCCCAACCTGAGGTTGCTTCACTTTCATGCTTGGCTCCTGAGGAGATAGAGGTGAATAGGTTCAGTTTTTCTCGTAGACTTTCAGATGTTCTTTTGGCTGCATTTAAGCCGGCCACTAGAAAAACCTACACAGCTAAATGGAAGCATTTATTTATCTGGTGTGCAAAATTCTCTTGGAACTCTTTTTCCTGCCCACAGAATAAAGTCTTGGAGTATCTTTTAGACCTCTCAATTTTAGGCCTGCAATACTCCACAGTCAAAGTTCGTCTTTGTGCCATTTCGGCATATCATAAGCGGGTACTTTGCATGTCAGTGGCTCAGTTGCCTGTAGTTAAGAGGTTTCTTAGGAGTATTCTGCATACTAGATGTCCTATCAAACATCCAGTTACAGCCTGGGACATTAACCTTGTGCTGGACATACTCACTCGTAAACCTTTCAAGCCTCTAGCTACTTGCAAGTTGAGGTTCCTCACTTGGAAAACTGTCTTCTGTTGGCCATTACTTCAGCCCGTAGAGTTTCTGAAATACATGCACTGGTCACAGACCCGTCGTACATTGTATTTCGCACGTACAAAGTAGTTCTTAGGCCTCATTCTAAGTTTCTCCCTGAGGTTGTCTCAGAATTTCATCTAAACCAACCTTTAGTCCTTCCTACCTACTTTGCAAACTTCCAGAATGAAGGGGAGCATACCCTTCATTCACTGGATGTTAAGAGAGTGTTGCAATTCTATCTAAATAGAAAGTTGGGGGGGGCCTTGACAAGTAGCACACACGGTAACTTTCTCTGAAGTGCTACCTGTCTATGGCATGGATGAGGCTGGGGCACTCCGCACCATGGGATTCAATGACTAGTTGAAAAGCTGGTGCAGAGCTCAGGGATTTGGCTTCATTGGGGACTGGGGCTCCACCTGGAGGGATGCAGGCCTATACAAGCGCGATGGTCTGCATCTATCCTGGAGGGGAACCAGGATCCTAGGTGATAGGTTTAAATACTTCAGTGGCAAGCATTTAAACTAGCCAAGGGGGGAGGCACTGAAGAGGAGAAGGGAAATCCTAGCCCCCCAAGAATCAGGGTAATTAGTGAGGTAAACACCAAAATAGAGCAGTCGATAGGGAGAAGGGCAGGGGTAAATGGAGAAAAAGACAAAGGCAGTAGGGACAGGGATGGGGCAAAAAGAAATAAAGCCATAAAAAATGGAGGGTAATGAGTACCAATGCCTGTAGTCTAGGTAAAAAGCTCCCTGAAATGGTGGCCTTGATGGAAGAGGGATGCCTGGATATTGTGGCAGTCACAGAAACATGGTACACAGAGAACCATGACTGGGATGTCAGCATACCAGGGTACACAATCTACAGGAGGGACAGGGAGGGAAGAAGAGGAGGAGCAGCTGTCTGTGTAAGGGAAAGTATAAAAGCAACAGGACTAAAGAGTGAACAGGGAGGAGAGGAGGCACTGTGGGTCACCCTGGAGACTAGAAATGGCTCCACAATCCGTACAGGGGTTGTATACAGAGCCTCCGCCCCCGCCTCGGGAGGAAATGGACAAGGAAATGATAGAAGGTATCCTTGGGATGGCAGAGAAAGGGGAGAGATTGCTGATGGGGGACCTGAATATGCCAGATGTTGACTGGAGCACCTTTTCTGTAGCCGCATCCAAGAGCAGGACCAGTCTCAATGCCCTACAGGGGGCATGCCTCAGACAGCTAGTTTTGGAACCCACTCGGGAGAGAGCAATCTTAGACCTGGTACTCTCAAATGGGGATGGAGAGAGGATCTCTGATCTTGAAGTGGGTAGTCATCTGGAAACAGGAGACCACCAAACAGTGTGGTTCACGATAAACTTAGCTGTAGAGTCAAGCCACACAAAAGTGAAGGTACCGGACTTCAGGAGGGCTGATTTTGTCAAAATGGGAGAGTGCCTCAGAAAACCACTAGCAAACCGTCAAGAAGGTGGGGTGGAGCAACAGTGGGGAAACATCAAAACCGCCATCACAGAGGCAACAAGTCTTTGTGTGAAGCAAATAAACAAATCAAAACAAAAGAAAAAAAACACTATGATTTTCAAAAGAAGTAGTGGGGAAGATAAGGGGAAAAAAGATAGCATTCAGGAAGTATAAGGAAACACAGAAGGAGCAGAACAGAGAACTGTACCAGTTAAAGCAGAAGGAAGCGGGTAAGGCAGTCAGAATAGCAAAGGCCCAAACTGAGGAAAAGATAGGTAACTTGGTTAAGAAGGGGGATAAAATCTTTTATAGGTACATTAGAGAGCAAAGAAAGACTTTAACAGGGATACTGAGGCTGAACAAAGAGGAAGGTGGTTGAGCAGAGAGCGACAGTGAAAAAGCAGGGATACTGAACGAATACTTCTGCTCAGTATTCACAATGGAAAAGCAGGGGGAAATACCTAATCCAGTCAATAGAAGCACTCTGAACAGTGGGGTTGATATTAGTCCTTTCACAGAAGAAAGGGTTCTGAAAGAACTCTTAAAACTGAAAGTGGCTAAAGCAATGGGGCCTGATGGGACTCACCCCAGAATTTTAAAAGAACTAAGGGAAGAACTAGTAACACCACTAACTACCCTTTTTCATAAATCATGGGAGGGTGGTATGGTACCTGAGGACTGGAGGAGGGCGGATGTGATTCCCCTTCACAGAAGTGGGAGCAAGACAGAGGCAGGAAACTACAGACCTGTCAGTTTGACCTCAGTGGTAGGGAAGATGATGGAATCACTTCTGAAGGAAAGAATTGTTGAGTACCTAGAGGCCAGTGGGGCACAGGACCCAAGGCAGCATGGATTCACAGTGGGACGGTCGTGTCAGACACATCTAATTGATTTCTTTGACTGGGTGACAAAGCAGTAGACCAAGGAGGGGCTGTGGACATGGCCTACCTAGACTTTAGCAAGGCATTTGACACAGTCCCACACAAAAGATTAATAAACAAATTAGCCAGCCTGGAAGTGAGTCCTAGGATGGTAGCCTGGGTAAAACACTGGTTGGACAACAGGACACAGTGGGTAATAGTAAATGGAGTCCACAGTGAAGAAAGGGAGTTACTAGTGGGGTACCACAGGGTTCACTACTGGGGCTGGTCCTTTTTAATGTCTTTATAAGTGACATTGCAGAGGGACTGGAAGGGAAATTATGTCTCTCTGCAGATGACAGAAAGATCTGCAACAGGGTTGATACACAAGGTGGCATGGAAAGGATGAAAAGGGACCTGGCAAGGTTGAAGGAATGGTCAAATGTATGGCAACTTAGATTCCGTGCAAAGTAATGCACCTGGGAAACAAAAACCCAGGGGAAGAGTACATAATGGGGGGTGAGATACTGACAACAAAAATGGAAAGGGACCTGGGGGTACTTATATCAGATGACCTAAAGGTGGGCCAGCAATGTGAGAAGGCAGTAAGAAGGGTTGGGGGGATACCGGGATGCATCGGGAGAGGCATCACTAGTAGAAAACAGGAAGTTGGTGGCCCTCTGTACAGACAGTTGGTAAGACCACATCTGGAGTACTGTGTACAGTTCTGGATACCCCATCCCTGCAAAGACATAGACAGGGTGGAGGCTGTCCAGAGGAGGGCAATGAAAATGGTGCAGAGTCTGCACCAGAAGACACATGAAGAAAGACTAAAGGATCTTAAGATGTATAGCCTCGAGGAAAGGAGGGAGAGGGGGGACATGATATAAACTTTCAAATACCTCAAGGGAATCAACAAAGTCCAAGAGGGTAGCATCTTTCAGAAAAAGAGATGTGCAACAACAAGGGGGCACAATTTGAAGATGGGGGGTGGCTCAGAAGTAATGTGAGGAAGTATTTCTTCACAGAGATGGTTGTAGATGCATGGAACAGCCTTCCTGAGGAGGTCATAGAGTGAAAAACAGTGGGTGACTTCAAGAATGCATGGGACAGTCATAAGGCAATTCTAGTGGGGGAGTAGGAGGAAGAAGGCTGTTGGTTAATTAGGATCTGCAGTTTATCCGTTAGGTAGGGAAATGGGCAGACTAGGTGGGCCAAGCGGTCCTTATCTGCCATCAAATTCTATGTTTCTAAGGCACTAGGACCAGATGGAGTAAATCCAACAGTGCTGAAGGAGCTGGCAGAGGTCCTGGCAGGACCCTTAGCAGAATTATTTCCACAAGAGTGAACCCAAGGAGGAACCAGGAAACTGTAGGCCAGTAAATCTAACGTCCATAGTGGGGAAGCTAATGGAGACCACCCTAAAGGAGAGGTCAGTGGCACTACTAGAGGTGAACGGGGTGCAGGATGGGAGGCAGCATGCTTCGTCTACGGCAGGTGATGCCAGACCAACCTGGTGGAATACTATGACTGGGTGACTAGGCAAATTGACAAGGGCCATACGGTGGATGTCCTGTACCTAGACTTCAGTAAGGGCTTTGATTCAGTACCACATTGGAGACTTGGAAGCAAACTACGGGGCACAGGAGCAAAACTGGTGGAATGGGTGGAGAACTGACTAAAAGATGGGCAGCAGAGGGTGGTGGTAGGTGGGGAATACTCGTCCCCTAAGCCTGTGACAAGTGGTGTTCCACAGGGGTCGGTGTTGGGGTCCAGTACTGTTTGGCATATTTATTGCAGGCATCTCGGATCTCGGAGGGCATCATCAGCAAAATTAGCCTATTTGCGGATGACACCAAGATGGGAGCGGTGCTAGGTGACCAGATGTGGTGGCGGGGGCTGCAGAATGGTCTGGCAAGGCTAGAGGCATGGTCTGACAGATGGCAGCTGGGGTTCAGTGCAAAAAATGCAAGGTGTACTGCACTTCAGAAATAAAATCTGAGGAGAAGCTAGCCTATGGTGTGGGGGGGTGCTCATCACGGGAGCAATGAACAGTTCTGCGCAATGCAGAAAGGCTGCAGCAATGGCCAACAAAATGCTGGTGTGCATTGCAAGGGGCATTCCCTCGAGAAGAAAGGGGGTTATTCTACCTTTATACAGATCATTGGTTAAACCTCACCTGGAATATTGCGTGCAGTACTGATGCCTGTACCTACAAAAGGACATTAGGCTGCTGGAGGGGGTACAACGTAGGACAGCGAAGATGATACAGGGCCTGGGGGAATTGCCATATGAGGTCAGACTAAGAGAGTTAAACATGTACACACTGGAAGAGAAAGGGGACATGACTGAGATCATCAAATACATGAAGGGGATAATCAAAACAGACACAGAGGGTCTGTTCAGGAGGAGGGTGGGGAAAGACACTAGGGACCATGACATGAGATTGGAGGGGGGTAGATTCAGGAGGGAGGTAAGGAGGCATTTCTTTATGGAAAGGGTGGTGGCAAAGTGGAACACAATACTGGCTGAGGTGGTGGCATGTAACACAGTGGAATGCTTCAGGAACAGGTGGGACAGGGCAAAGGGGGAGGATAAAGGGAGGGAAGGGGGTGCAGCTGCTGAATAGGGAACTAACTGTAATCTTGAGCAGCCTAGATAGACCAGGATGACCTTTTGCTGCTGGCAACTTTCGTTTGTTCATAAAAAGTGCAGTTTGGACATTGCCTCCAGGCGCAGGACAGGATTCAGCCTCGCTGTCCTGCAGGGACGCCTCTCTAGAGGGATTCAGTCTTCAACTCTCCACTGTCTCCACCCTGAACAGAGAGTCCTCTGTACTGCTTGGGACTCAGTCTTACCGGTGTTACCTGCTGCAAGAGCTCACTCTCGAAGCAATATAGTACAGTCACTTAAGAACTTACCATAACTGTAGATCTTCAAGAGGAGCTTTTGCAGCAGGTGCTGCTTCCCACCCGCCTTCCCCACTGGGGATTTCTTCTGCATTCACAGTCTGACCATCTGACCGCCTCCTCCTTTAGAGGGCTGTCCTTGTTTTTTCCTTCTACATTTCAGTCCTTGCTGGAGTCTCTGGCAGGAGAACTGAGGTGATGCTGGGGGACTGCCCCTTTATACTGTACGTGACGCGCCCCACCCCCACCCCCCGCTGTATACTGCTAGCTAGAAGATTTCTGTGAGGTCCTGCCAGCTTCAATCCTACTGGTGTTACTTTCTGCAAGAGATCCTCACAAAGATCTACTCTTATAGTAAGTTTTTATGTAACTGTACTATCTTCTTCAAGGGTATCCTTTTCATCAGGTCACACCTTTTGGAACTATACTCACATCAGCACTAGCACCACATGGAAACTTCTGCAAGCCAGGGACCGCCCATGACAGCATCATACTTCAGTGTCTATATAAACATGGGTGGCCCTGTCTCTCCTCGGTTCTTTTCCTGCGATCGTTTATACTCATTGGACCTACCAGAGAAACATCACCTTCTAAGACTCTGTTTTTTATTTTATTTCTGTTTTGGATTAAATACCTTTGAACCAGAACTCGTTTACAAAGGTTCTATGTCAGGACAAGTACAGTACAGTAAAATACAAATGTTACAGTTTCACAGATAAGACAAAATATACAGTAGATGCATAGGACGCAGGAGGTTACATGGTTCCTGTTACAGAGTATAAGTGCAAGTAATAATAGCACTTCATGAATGCGGTACAGCGCTTTGCAAAATTCAGAGTACAGAACTTAGGTCGATACAATCATTTCATTTTTTACCCTTGTGAACCTGATGAGCAACCTGCCCATTTTCACAGGCGGCGAGCATTACACAGAACAAATAAATACAAAAATAAAACCATGAAAAACAAAGACAGTAAGTTACAGTACCGCTTATACAAAGCAAATACAAGAACTATTAGCAATTACATTTCTGAGAACTATGGAAAAGAATTGAAAACACTAGGGGCCCTAAAAAAATGTATCTCTGACCAATTGCCTTGCGGAAGAGTGGAATATGAAAAGAAAATTTGTCCTAAGAACAGGTACTACAGCCATTGATAAATCTGGGAAACAATTTAGAAACAGAAAGGGGAAGAAAACCTAGTATGATTTTAAATAACATTACACAATATTTAAACCGTATCCGATAATCAAAAGATGAACAATTGGCCTCCCGAAGGAGAAAACTGTGATGGGTGTGATATGGTACCGGCAAAATAAATCTAAGAATGGAATTGTACATAACCTTAAGTGAATCCAACATATTTTTACAGGCAGTGGAATAAATGAACAGGCTGTAATCAAGTTTACTAAACAAAAAATATGGGCAAGCAAACTCTGAGATTCATTGGTAAGGCATACTTTGACACGATATAATGCACCAAGGTGCTGATGGATAGCCTTCCTAATGAAGACAGCATGCTTTTCAAAGGATAATTTCGTATCAAAAATTAGGCCCAAGTATTTAAAATTATCAACAAGTTCAATTTGGGAACCATTTAAATTAGTAAGGGGAAGGAGATCATCAACTCTAGGTTTATTGGAGAAGACCATAAGTTTGGTCTTCTGAACGTACCATATGTTTATGGAAAAGCCAGTCTTGCAGTGAATTAAAATCAAGCTGAACCTTTGAAATTGCAGCATTTTGCCTAGGGGCCGAACTAAATCAGACAGCATCGTCCGCGTACATAATAATTGAAGACTGGGAACAAATACTGAGAAGAGAGTTCATATATAAAGAAAAAATCAGTGGTCCCAATATTGAGCCCTGGGGGACTCCTCGGACAGTAGGGGTAGTTTGTGACAAAAAACCTTCAAGAGATGTAACATGAGTTCGATTACTAAGATAATTGGAAAACCACAGGCTAACTTCTTGGGAAAAATGCAAATTTGACAGAATATTGGGTAACAAGCAATGCCTCAGAAGGTTGAAGGCCTTGGTGAGGTCCACAACTACAGCAGCAATAGAGTGCCCTTTATCAGGTGCACTCTGAATGCAGCTAGTGAACCCTACCAAGGCCGTTTCAGTGTTATGTAGTTGTTTGAAACCATGCTGCTCCAGTGTTAAGAGGCTATGTGTGTTAAATTCAGTAGTCTGAACTAGAACTATTTTCTCGAGAACTTTGGATAAAGGGGGAAGGAGGGAAATAAGGTGATAGCTTGAGGGAAGTTTGGGGTTGCCTAATCAATGGGTTAAGTAGGAAGTAGTTTAGCGATATAGGCAGTCAAAGGCGGCTTTGTCAGTGGAGTAGTGGGAAGACAAGGTGTAAGTGGGTGAGTGGGACGGGAATGAGTGCATTGAGAGGGGGGGGGATTCAAGGAAGGGGGAACAGGGCAGCGGGCAAGGGAGAGAGCGAGCCGGTGTTGGCGGGAGAGCAGGAGGCCTGAAATCAAGGTCTAGGTAAGATACCATTCTTTCCAGGGTTATCTGGGTTTAGGCAGGGCAACTCCAGATATTCTTAGATCTTGCATTCTTTTAGTGGTGAGTGCAACTTGCAGTATGTGACAGGGGGCTGGGTAGGGAAAAGAGATTATTTTATTTTTTACAATGGAGGTGGGGAGGGGGAATGCCAAGAGGCAGTAAAAGTGCTTGGACTGGAGCAGTCAGGGCACTCGTAGATTGTTCATAAAGGGGTTAGGTCGTGTTTGGGCACTCACATACACAGGGGAGTGCTAGGCGTGCTTTCAGACCAGCTTTGAATTTGCTGACCTTGCTACATTCAATAAGGTCATGGGGGAGATAGTTCATCCACTTGGGCCCTCTATAGGAGAGAGATCTCTGGGCTGTGGAGGTATGCTTAAAGGGAACCACCAGCCCTCCCTTCCATGCACTTTGAGTACTGACAGCTGGCTGATTTATTTTGAATAAACAAGATGTGGATTCAGGCGCCAGCCCGAGCAAGGCATTCTTTGCCAGAAGGCAGGCCTGGTATTGGGCTCTTAGGTGAAGTGGTAGCCATCCAGTAGCTTTATGGAGGTCACAGGTGTGAGACCAGCAGTCTGCTCCCAGGAAATGTCTACAGGCTTTATTGAGAAGGGTTTTTACCCTTTTGAGGGCTGTGTGTGTTCCAGTGCTGTAGATGATAAGGCCGTAGTCTACGGTAGATAGGACTGTGCAGCTTGTGACCAACTTTAAGGCCTCTGATGGCATGTAGTGACGGCGATGATAAAGAACACTTAGTTTTGCGTTGGCTGTTTTAACTACATGGTGTACATGAGTAGTGAAAGAGAGGGCATTATCCATGTGAACACCAAGATATTTAAAGTTGTCAACCTGCTCCAGTATACCCTCCTTACCACTCTGTACCTCCAGTTTTTCAAATTTCTTTTGATTCTGTGGAGCTGTAAATATCATGCTCTTGTTTTTATAATTGAGGATCAGTTTATTATTGGAGAACCATGCTTCAAGCCTGTGAAAATTTACTTCCAGTTCATGGGTGACGAAGGGCAGGCTTTTCCCACTTACTGAGACAACTGCATCATCAGCATATAACACGATGTACGCTGGGCACACTGAGGGTAAGGGGTTTATGAAAAGGCTGAAAAGGAGCTGCCCTAATATTGAGCCTTGTGGTACTCCTAGATGCACCTCTCTTGGCTCCGAAAGAGAGCCTTTCATTTTGACACATTGAGTCCTACCCGAGAGGTAGCTCTTGAACCATGTAACCGTGTCTATAGACAGGCCAATTGAGAGTAGGTATTGTAGAAGGAGCTGATGGTTGACAGTATCAGATGCCTTTGTAAGGTCTGTGGAATGGTCTTTTCGGAATTTGCTGGGCACAGAGAAGGTTGTATTTCAACAGGTAAGCCGTGAGCTGATCAAAGACAACTCTTTTGAGGGCTTTAGATTTGGGGGAATGGAGATGCCTGTAGTTAGACAGGTTGGTGGCATCCCCTGACTTGAAGACGGGTGAAATGTGCCTTCTTCCACATGTCCGGGAACACGCCTGACCTAAGTGAGGCATTTTAAGACTTTATAAGTTTATCTATCAGTTCATTTACTGTAAGTGCCACCAGCTTCATGTCCACAAGGTCGCTGCCCATCCTTGTTTTCCCTAGCACCTATTTAACTTATTTGGTGGTGTCATTCCTGGTGAGCTGCTTAAAGTAGAACGGAGGTGCTTCGCCCCTGGCCGAGTGAGTGGGAGGGGGTCAGGTAGTTGCTAGGAAGTACCGAGCTTAGATCAGTGAAAGCAAGGTTAAAAGCATTAGCTGTATCACCTGGTTCCTGATGTGTCCCCATGGGAGTGACTATAAAGCCTGGTTCAGTTTTGATGGGTTTTCCTGTGAGTGATTTTGCAGAGTCCCAGAACTCCTTCCCTTGTTCCCAACTCCTTTTTAGAAGATTGTTGTAATAGGTTGCCTTAGCCTGACGAATGAGTTTTGTATATCTGTTTCTGGCACCCTTATAAGCAATAATTTCTCAAGAGACAGAAGGCAGTATAGCACAGTGGTCTAAGGCTCTGAGCTGCAAATCTGGTGACATCCAGCAGACCAGACCTGGGTTTGAATCCCACAGCTTCGACTTGCATACTGTGTGACCCTGAGCAAGTCACTTAACCTCCTTGTACTCCCAGGTCGGTCCTGTAAAAAAGCTTTCAGCTTAGTGTGCTATGCCTGGTTAAACAACTAAATAAAACAATAAAAAAAATCTGCCATTTTGCTAGTTGCGTTGGCTTTATGCCAGAGGTTATCCCTTTCCCACATAAGCTCAAGAAGGGAGCCTGTGAACCATGGGTTAGTAGCCCTTCTAGTTTTTTAGTTTTATAGGGTCAGAGATGTCACAGACCTTGTTGAACATTGTGACGAAGAAGTTGAGGGCTTGGTTACCATCCTGAGACCTGTCTAGTGGCGACCAATCCACAAGTTTCAAATATTGCCTGAAGTAATCCAGTTGCCCGGGTCTCAGGGAGCGGTTTCGTGTGAGCCGGAGAGCACTAATGGTGGTCTTATTTGACCATGTGCACATTACTGGAGAAGGATCTCTGAGGGTGTCTGGAAGGACAGTGACCTCAGAGATATGCTTCAGGCAGCTTACAAGGAGCCAATCAATTAGAGTGCTTGTGCCAGTATTATAATTAAATCTGGTGGCTTATGTGACCAGTAGGGTGAGGTAGAGACCAGATACCTGCTCTTGAAGAGCAAGAGCATCATGGGACAGTCAGTTGTATTAAAGTCACCAACTATTATATGCTCCCAGTTGTACATTAACTGTTCCAGATTGCGTAGCACTTGCTGGCTACCTGTTTTATAGGTGCCAGGGGGTATGTACACAGTGGGTAGTAGCAGCACTTTGTTTTGCTTGCCCAGAGTGAGCTTTAGGTTTAGTGTTTGCGCCTCCTTGGTGTGGAAGCTACAAGGTAGTACTTGGGCATTCATCTCACTTTTCAGGAAGATTAGGCATCCCTCACCCCTCTTCGTCAGTCTGTCCTGCCGGAACACTGTGTAGCCATCAAGGACGATGGTAGCATCACTGACCTTAGGTGAGAGCCAGGTTTTGGTAAGAGCTATTACATCTGGTTGAAGTAGCTCCACCCAGGCCTGGAACTGTGGGAGTTTGCCAAGGAGACTTTGGGGGAGTTTGAGACTTTGGATATTTAATGAGACAATGTTGTTTATTTTCTTTCTAAAGTTAAAATAATCACTATTTAGTGATTTTTGGCGATGTTGTATGTTGCCAAAAAAGCCATCAAAGTTATTTCGATATAGGGTTACCACCTGTTCTGAGTTTCGCAGGACAGTCCTCATTTGGGCAGCTGTGTCCTGCAAAAATAAACATGAAAAATACTACATGTCCTGACTTTTTAGTAGAAAAAAATATTTTCCAACTTCCCACTAAATCTTGTAGAAAACTATAGTACTTTAACTAAAATACATTAAAATGATACGAAACCATAGAAGCAACCAAGAAACTACAATACTTGGCCTTAATTCTGATTATATAGCGAAAAGAAGTCTGTTGCGCTGGTCGAGGTTACATACTGTCCTGCGAAAAATCATGTTTCAGTAAGAAATGTCCCACTTTGGGCTTCTTAAACGGTGGTAACCCTATTTCGATATTGTGAGTGCGGAGAAAAGATTTATGAAGATGACGCATACAGCATGTGTGTCTGCTGTTTAGGCCTCTCTCACAGCATGAAAGCCTATGAGGTTCGCCAGGGATTCAACTTGGCTACTAGGTGACATTGGAAAGAGGCACTGGAAACATTTGTCCTGCAGAAAACCATTGCAGCTATGAAGAAACAGATGCAGTAAAAGTCTACATCGCCTGCCTGTCAACCAATTTGCAGTCATGAAAATCAAAAGACAAATTGTCATCCAGATGCCACAAGCACAGAAATAAGGATAAGGCCTGCCTGACGAGATGCAGGGTCCCCACTGTGGCCAACAGGTAACCTTTCCACTCTGTCATCATCCGCTTTGGTGGCGGTGACACCAGCCACCTGATCATCGGCTAGACACTAAGGTTGGGATTTGGCTTAGGCACTGCTGGGCCTGTTACAGATGTTACATTGCTGTTGCTGTGGGGTTTTTACCTGCTGTTGATTTCATCAGTCATGACCCCTAATACAAGAGTCTTCAGTGCACAGGTAGTGCTAATGTCATTTCCAGACATGATACAACACTTGCTACCAGACTTACCTCCACAGCCCATTATACTGTAGATGGGAGTTACTACCTCTCGGACCTCATCAACGACGCATACCAGCACAGTGCCTGTAAGGCCTCCTCAGCCGCCGCCTGCGTCACTGACACAGTCTGCTCCCTTCATCGAAGGAAATGACAATGAGGTTAAATATAATCCAGCCCTCATAATGGAGGAGGAGGAGGATTATGAAGAGGAGGAAGGCTGTGCTGAGGACCAGTTATACACCTGGCACCAGCTCTACCTTTATCTTCATGTAGTGAGGACTCTGTGATGAACACCCTCAGAGGATCCCTCTTTCTCTTCCATGATGCAGCAAATGCAGGCTGCCATGGGTGCTGCACCGGAGGAAGAAGTCTCCACTAATAAAAAATTACTGGAATTCTTGGAGGTGCCAGAGTCTCCCTCCATTGTCTTTCCTCTGTTATATCCAGCTTTGGAGGATGCTATCCATGCAGCCTGGTACAGACCAAATGCCATAACAGCTGTTCCTCAGAAGGCTGATAAGATGTACCGTGCTCCACCTAATAGGCCTTACTATGCCAATCAACCAGACATTTTTTCTGTGGTGATCATGGCTGCTCATGATAGGTCTAAGATATCCAAGCACATGAGTTCCCTACCTCTTGATAAGGAATTCAGGAGGTTGAATGTCATGGGGAAGTGCAGGTATGCCTCTCCCTTATTAAGCCTGCATATTGCCAGTTACCAGACCCACATGGTTAAGTCTCAAAATACCCTGTGGAGGAAGGCCAGAGTTGCCGCACAGGCCTTACCTGAGGGTACCGTCAAAACTGATTTACTTAAAACTCTATATGCAGGTGCTGAGGTGGGCAAATAGTCCACTCAGCCTATGATGCCTAAGATGCATCTGCTAAGGGTATTTGCCTCGGGCGCTATTCCTGGCTTAGAGTAGCTGGTTTTGCCAGTGATTTCCAGCAGGCAGTTTTAAATGCCCCTTTCAGAGATCACAAACTGTTCGGCTATGATGGTGAAGAGGCAATAAAAGGTCTCCAAGCCTCCAGGATGACATTGAGGTAAGTGAAATTCCTGTACCCCAGCCCGTGCAGAGGTAGGGGCAGGGGTCAGTTTAGTCAGCCTGCAGCCAGAAGTAGCCAATAGGTGTACAGACAGCAAGGAAGGGGTGAGGGAACTGGTTCCTTGACAGCCCCCTCCTTTCAGGTGCCCATTCCAGAGCACCTAAAGGCCCTAGAGCTGGTGACATTGCCCCCATCGGTTGAGCCTACCTTGCAGCTTTATACACACACACCCCAGCCACCTTTTCTACTCGGGGTAGTTGTAGGGGGTCATCTTTCCCTCCCTCTAAATCAATGGAGGTGCTTTCCATGGACGACTGGGTATTGGAAATCATAGTAATTGGTCCCGCTCTGGAGCTATGGCATACCCTTCCAGATCATTTGCCACCTGTCCCATATTATCCTGTAGGCCAGCTGTCCCTATTGCAAGACAAGGTATAGCCCTTCCTTTAAAAATGTGCCATAGAACCTACAGCAGGACACAGGATTCTACTCCAGATACTTTCTCATTCCCAAGGGAGGACAGGGGATCTGAGGCCTGTGCCAGATCTGAGAGTCCTCTCCTTTTACAGAAAGTACAAGAAGTTTCATATGGTTTCTTTCCGACCTCTGATTCCCGTTACAATCAGGAGGCTGAATTTGCTCCCTAGATATGCAGGATGTTTACATTTATGTAAAAATCAGGAAGCGTCACAACACATATCTGAGATTTATGCTAGGGGAGCATTGCCAATTCAGAATATTGCCCTTTGACTTGTCTTCTGTGCCACGGGTCTTTACCACATGCTTGGCAGTGGTAGCTGCAGCCCTTTGCTGGGAAGGCTGGTATGTTTTTCCCTACCTCAATGATTGGTCCTTGCAAGCCCACTCCAGGACTTAACTGCTGCACATAAATGGTATACAACAGTCAGTGTGTCCCAGACAGGATGTTGCTATGCCTTCTGGGATTTATGACAGTACCCTTTATCAATGTACCACTGGTCTGGCTGGGTATCTGGACCCAAGTGGAGACCATCATACATAGAAATGTCCTGAAGATGAGAGCCGTCTCCAGGCACTTCAGAAGCATCTGACTACAGGTCCTCTGTTAATACAGAAGGTCAGCGTCAGTGTTATGAATTACATCGAGAAAACCTAGGGGGATCTCATTCCTATCCACTATGCAGGGAAGCAATGAGGGAATGGTATTGGGCTCTGGAACACGGCCTAGAACTGTCAGCCATGCGTCTTCCAGGCATCCAAACTGTCTTAGCAGACTGGCTAAACTGGTCACAGGCCAGAAAACATGGGATTGCTGGCCTCAGTGGCGGATGAACTCTTTGCAAGGTGGGGTCACCCAAAGTTGGACCTCTTTGCATCCCCATGCATTGTCCTTCTCTTGGAAGGGGAGGTTTCTGTATGCCTTCCTTCCTTCCTTTCCCCTAATACAGAGAGTCCTACCCAAGTTGAAAATGGAAGGGGCAACCCTCATTCTCATTCCTCCCCAGCAGCCGCAGCGGTTATGGGATACTCCACTTCGATATTTGGCAGTGGAACCCCCAGTACCTCTACCAGTGTGCAGGGACCTGTTGTCAGGACAAGGGGTCCCTGGTCCATCCAGACCTGAAGTCTCTACCTCTGCATGCATGACTTCTGAACACACAGCCATGACATGATTTGGAGTATCACCTAAAGTGGCTGATGTTCTGGGATCTTTAAAAAGGAAGTGGTTTACGTTGTGGACCACTTCCAAGTAAATGGATCCATTTGTCAGTCTGGTCAGTGCAGTGCTGGAATAATTACTATTCCTGACAAACTCCAGTCTATAGTATTACTCAAGGTGCATTTGGCCACTGTTTCAGTTTTTCAGACGCCTGTAAATGGCTGTATGGTTGCCCAATTAGAGGTATCTCGTACTTTTCTATGTGGTATTTTACCTTTGAAACCACCCGTAAGAAATCCCTTCCAGACTCGGGGCCTGAATTATGTTTTGGAGAAGCTTCTTTTGAGCCAGCCGCAATCTGTGGCTTACGCGTCCTTTTATGGAAAGCATTATTTTTAATTGCCATTACTTCTGCTCAAAGGATTTTGGAGCTACAGGCTCTAATGTCTGACTCTCCTTATTTAATTTTCCACAAAGTCATGGATGTCTTTGTGTACTAATCCTAAGTTTTTATCAAAGGTGGTGTCTGAGTTTACATTGAATCAAGCCACCCACCTTCCAGTTTGCTACCCTGAGCATGCCAATCAGGGTGCGGCATTGCTGCATCCTCTAGATGTGTATAGAATATTAGGATACTATTTGAGTCGTTCTAAGGACTGCAGAAAGTCCTCTCAGCTTTTTGTTTCATTCACCCCTGGAAAAGTGGGTGCTCCTTTATTGGCACATTATATTGCGTTCTTTCATATGTAGTACAGTAAGGAACTTTCTGGTGTGGTTCGCGGTCACTCCACAAGGGGTTTGCTACTTCCGTTACTTGCTCCAGAAATGTTTCTGCTGCTGACATTTGTGCAGCTGCCCCATGGAGCACTGTCCACACCTTCACTGAACATTACAGTCTGGACATTGTGTCTTGCAGACGAGCAGGATTTGGCCTGGTTGTCTTACAGGGCCTGCTCTCCTGAACATAGGAGTACCATCCGCCTAGACTATCTGCTTTTGGTACTGCTTGCGACTCATTCCAGAAGTGTGGCTAGATGAAAGATATCCTCGAAGAAAATAGAACAGTTACATTATTTACTGTAACAGTAGCACTGTGGGAAATTATCTTTCCTCAGGCTTTGCCGACCCACCCTTCTTCCCCCTTCAGGGTTTTGGCTTCAGATTCCCTGCATTGCTATTCTCCATAGTTGCCTTTTCCAGCACTCATGGCCGCCTGGTATGTGGGGTGGTAGAACCATCTTCTTGTTCCCCACAGAGAGGTCCTCCAAGCATAATCTCTTGTCAGGCAACTGAGGAGAGATAGGGCCGCCCACATTTATATAAACACTGATGCCAGACGTCATCGTGGGTGGTCCCTGGCTTGCAGAAGTTTCCATGTGGTCCTAGTGCTGACACAGGTACAGATCCAAAGGCGAGGCTGGATGAAAGCAACTCTTTTGAAGATCTACTGTTATGGTAAGTATGTACTGTAAATTAGTTTTTATTTTGTATAACCTTAGTAAAAATAAGTATTAAAAAAAGCTGATAAGCCTAGAGAAGCTTGCCCTGGAAGACATTTATGGAATGTAAACTTCTGCTTGTGAAGATTATTTTTCCCTCTCATGACAAAACATTTATCCCTTAGCAATGTGATGCTGTGATCAAGTTGATCCAGGATGCCAAATTCCCAGGCTCGGCCGAACTGAAGCATTTTGCCTCTGGCCTGGTGAACAACCAGCCCCAGCAGCTTGGAGTCAGCCCCAATCAACCCAGTTTCATACGAACGATCCTTGAGATGATCATTCACACTGCAGGTGTCCTGTTGTGTGGGACAAATCCAATACTCGCACCACTGAAGAACCTGGCCTTCTCCCCAGCGAATATGCAGGTATGTAAACATTTCTATTTTTAAAGTATTCAGTTGGTTTTGGGGCGAGAGGCTTTGTCATGCATTTCTGTCCCCATCATCTATTTTTGATATTTCAAACATCTGATGTAAATGGTGATGTAGGCAGAATTACAGAATGGGTTGGGGATATCCTGTGCTGAGATTGGTGCAGTCTGATCACATGACTGGGTTTTTCCAGCACAGTAGCACAGGTCAGAAATCCTTAACATTCTGAACCTCGTTACCTGATTCTGAAATTAAAAATGAAGGATGCAAATGGCAACTAGAAGTCATAACATCTGCTTTAATTACAAATATTACTAACTAATTGAACTATAAAATAGAAGACTCACTTTGTAATAACGAGCACTCGGCTATTGAGGTTTGGTTCAGATGGAGTCAGCCACAAAATAAGGGCAATACTGTCATGTATAACTACAACAAATACATTTATGATAGTATACAGGAAGGTCTATCCTCTTGGGATTAGGAAAAAAGTACAAGATAGAACCGGCCTGGTGGTGCTGAGGGGCTAAGGTGCTGTTGAGCACTTTTTCTTTGCACGACGCTGATGACCTGAGTTCGGGAATGAGCTTGGGTTGATGGAGAGAAGGGTGTGGAAGTGGATGTTTCGGCCACCAGGCAGTAGTCCTCTCTTGTAAGAGGGAAGCATGGCAACTCTGCTCTTGGCTGCCACCAGTTGGAGGTATGGTGTCAGCGCCAAATGCCCAGGTGGTAGACAAGAATGTCATGGGGTGGGGGGACAGGTTCCGGAGCACACGTGCACATCCTGTGTTGCCTTGGCTCGCACGTGGACAGAAAATGGAAAAAGGACCCAAGGGTTGGCTGGCAAACCACCCGCCTTTCCAGACCCGTACCACCACCCAGAGGCCCTTTACACTCTAGATATGTTCACGGGGGAGGGTGAGTGGCAATCCGTGGAGGACCCTTTGCAGTGGCAAGTCCAGAGGAGGTGGCAGCTGGTTTTGGGGAGGCGGGAACAGACAGGTCTAATGAGCCTGAGAGGTAAGAAGCTGTACAGAAAACAGAAGTACAAGAGAGCTGGGAAACCCTTAAAACTAAACTACTGAATCTGAGGAGCAAACACATACCATGTAGGAAAGCATATAATAGCAAAGATGAAATACGCACTTGGTTGTCTAGTGTGCTTACCTGGTAAACAAAAGCAAATAAATAAACATAAGACCAAAAACAGACTACAATAAACAAGGATATATCTATTTCAAGGGAATATAGCCAGGGGCGTAGCTACAAGAGTGCAGGGGGTGCAGTCGCACCCAAGCCCACGAGGTGTGAGGGGCCCAAATCATAATATTAATGTTTATTCAAAACTGGGAGGGCCCTACAATATACCCTTGCACCCAGGCCCTCTGGGAATTTGCTACACTACTGAATATAGCCAAACTAAAAGCAGCTATGAAAACTTTAAAAGCAGAAATAAGGAGAGCCAAGCGAGGTTACAAAATCTTGTGAGCAACAAAAATAACTTAAAGGCATTCTATTTTATGTAAAGTCAATGAAAAGGGGAGATAATAATAAACCTCTGGTAACTAACAATAAAGTAATTACAGTTGAAAATGAAATATCTGAGGAACTCATTAAATATTTCTTTACAGTTTATCAAATTTGATGCAGCCACTTCGAAAGTTCACAACACTAACAAAATAACATTGCAGGTATAACCACAGGTGAGATGATAAACAAATTATGCCCAGACAAAGCAACAGAACTAAGTAATATCAGCCCTATAGTGGTTAAAGAATGAGCACCTATCTTAGAATATATTTATAATGAGTCGATAAAAACAGGTGAAATACCAAATGACTGGAGAACAGCCCCCATAATCCCGCTTTTCCAAAAAGAAGACAAGCAACAACCCTGCAATCATAGACCTGTAAGTTTAACATCGGTCCTTTGCAGAGTGATGGAAATGAGCAGCAAATCATGAATCAAAAATAACCGTATAGTTAAAGGTGTAAAGGGCAGACTTCAGCATGGGTTTAAATCAGGCAACCCATGTATCACCGCCAGCCTTTTAACGTTGTACGAATACATGAGCAGAGAACTGAGCAATGGGAATTTAGTAGATGTATTCTTGGATCAGAGTAAAACTTCTGATTCTGTATCACATGCTAAACTCGTAGAAAAGATGTATAGCTTGGAATTATTAAATGTGAAAATAGTGAATTGGATATCAAACTGACTAAATAATAGAAATTAGAGAGACTGAGTAAAAGAACAACTGTGATAAAAGCAGAGTAACAAGGGGGGGGTACCGCAGGGCTCTGTCATCGGCCCCATTTTGTTAAAAACTCATTGTACCCTGGGCAGCCATTTTTTACCATGTTAAACAATGGATGGTTAGAACTTCAAACTGAGTTATTGCCCTGTTCATAGGAGACGTAGGAGTAGACATTACCTCAGTCTGCAACAAATTTACTGACGACACCAAAACTGGAAGCAGAGCAAACAGTTTTAGAATCACAAATTATCCAGAATGACTTAAACAATATAACTAAATGGACTTGCAAATGGAAAATGAACTTCAGCATTACAAAATACAGTAATGCACCTAGGTAGAAATGACCAAAAAGCGAAATATTACATGGAGGATGTAGAACTAAAAGTATCAAACTGCAAAAAAGAGCTGATGCTTTACATTACCAATAATTTAAAAGATCAGGAAACAAGTCAACGCAGTATACGCATGAATTATTATACCGTAGAGCAGAAAGTGTGATCTTACTTCGAGAGGGCTCTTGCAGTAGGTATTCACATATAGGACTGACCTGCCAGGCGTCAGGACCCCATAGAAAACTTTCTAGCTAGCAGTCTCTGGCGGGGGAATACCTCCACATCAGGTGACTGGTGTCATACGATGTCAGTATAAAGGGGTGGTCCCCTACGCCCGCCTTCCAGTTCTTTCCCACCGTTGGCTTGTGAAAGTTCCTTGCAGTTGAACAACGCTTTGTCAGCCATTTGTCGGTCTTTAAGTCTTTGAACTTTTCAACCTTTTTTTTCTGTCTTTAAGCCTTTATCTTCGATTCGCTGTGTATGTCATCCCCGACACCCTCCGAATCGCAAAAGAATAAGTGCGACTCGTGTGGTTCCCAGCTTCCACACAAGAACGGCCACTCCTTGTGCCTCTTCTGTCTGGACCCAGACCACCCCATGGAGAAGTGCCAGCACTGCCAGAAATTTAACTCCACCACTCGCAAAAGAAGGCAGCAGTCCCTGGAAGCCCATACCTTGAAGAAGAAAATGACCTCCATGGAGAAGGAGCTAAAAAAAGTCAGGCAGGCGTCCACTTCCCCTGAAGGTCACAAGAAAAAACGCGACAAGGAGAAGCACCGGGAGCAGGAACTGGCTTCCACAGCAGCCGCGACTCCATCCAGAGTCGCGGCACTTAAGGTAATGTCCCCTCTGGGCGATCGCTCCACGATGGCCATCTTGGTGGTTACCAAGAAGGCGTAGCCCCTCCTGTCTGGCTTGGGCCATTCGGAGCCTCCAGGGGAAAGGAAACTCCACTCCCGCGAAGGCCGCTTTCACCACGTGGCCTTTGGTCAGAGTGGGTCCGTAAGTCTGATGTCGGTCCCACCGACGCCGCCCGGACAGAGCTGCTGTCGCCATACCCCTTCGGGAAGCGCCCAGCCAAGACTACACCCAACAAGGCTGCATCTCCTGCGCAGCCTTCCTCAGGTAGGGAGTCCGATAAGTCAGACGTCGGCTCCTCAGACACCCGCCTAGATTCAGCCGATAAGTCGGACACCTGTTCCACCGATGCCCGCCCGACCAAGAAGCCGGTGCCGTCCCTACGGAACAGTCTGATGCCCCAGGCTCTCCACAAAGCACTAAGTTGCCTTCTGAAGTCCCCATGTCTCCTCAGCTGACCCCCGGGGATTATAATCCTCCTTCCCCGGTCATCACTGGGGATACTGAGAAGCTGCCATAAGGGAACCCTTCTTCTGGATCCGATACCCTGACACTGAATCCTCAGATGCCGGTCCCAACGCCGGCATACCTGACTCCATCTGGCGTCCCCTTACCATCAGGTCCTTCGGACCCTGTCGAAGGTGTACCCACACCGGGCCCGACGCCTGCGGGACGAGCATTACCACCGCCTGGCCTGCCAGCTGGGACTCTGCCAGGCCCCTCTGCTCCGTCAGAGCCCCTGGCACCCTGGTATCTGACACCGCAATATCCGGTGCCACTATACCTAACTCCGTAGTATCCGGCGCCTCAGTACCCGATGCTGCAATACCCTACACCCCAGTACTCGACGCCGGGCTACCCGCTGTCAGGTTACGGATAATCCTTCTATGGATATCCTCAATATCCGTATCCCCCTCCTCCTCCACCTCCGCCACCCACTCCCCATCTGCCGGAGGATCTGAAGGAGACACTGGCCTCCTGGTGGGCTGAGGCCAAGGCTCAGCTCACTCTTGAGATTGAGAATAGTTTACCGATGCCATACTCTGTACAGGATCCCCTGTGTCAGAGACGGGAGACTCCTTCCCCCCTTCCCGACACCAGAGAAGAGTCCTCTGGCGCCTGAGGAGGGGAGGATACACCCCCCACAGGGAATTCCCCAAAGGGGCTGTCCCTCCCCCTCGTAAGGAGGAGTCTTCCTACTCCTCTTCATCAGATACATCTGACTCGGACTCAGAGACGGAACACTGTGATCCCGAAGATGAGCCACGTACTCCGGATCGCCCCAGGCCGAGGACTCCTCCGGAGGATTCCTCCTTTCTGGAGTTATTGAGGAAAATCCAGGAAGTCCGTCAGTGGCAATCACTGGAGCCAGACCCAGAGCATACATTGGAAACAACCTTCTGCGTTAGCCCCCCTTCCAAGGAAGGCGGACAGGCTATATCAGGCTCCTGAGAGTGTAGATTTCCTTAACCTCCACCCCAGTGCGGACTTGGTCGTCATCAGCGCTGCTCACAGCCGCTCCGCCAATCCCAAACACCTCAGCTTGTCTCCGCCTGATAAGGAATCACAGCTTCTAGACCAATACAAGAAGAAGATCTATTCCTTTTCTACCCTGGGTATTAGGGCCTTGAACTGTGTGGCACATATGGGGGATTTCCAGAAGACCATCCTTAGTCAGGTGGAATCTAAATTGGACTCCCTTCCTGAGTCTCAGACTAAACAGGACATGGTGGATCTTGTCTGCTCTGTTCGTTTGGCCAGTCGGCACGTGCTTCGTGCCACATGACGCAGTGGACACAGCTGGAAGGAGCTCGGCCTTCACTGTAGGTTTATGGCGTCATGCCTGGCTCCGTATGTCAGGACTGGTCCCTGAAGTGTAATCTGCTATCCAGGATGCTCCCTTCAGGGGTTCGGTGCTGTTCGGGGGTGATGTCAAGGACATCATTACCGACCTGCAGGAGAAGGGCACTGCACTCAAGTCTGTCAACTCTATGTACAGGCCCCTTCAAGGGCAGCAGTGTCCTTTTTGTAGACAAAACCATCAGAGGCAAAAACCACAGGGCAAACGGGCCAGCAAACGTCGGGCCCCTCCAGCAACCAAGACTCCCCCCAGCAAAAAAGCCGTGGGAGCCTTGGCTGCTGCGCTGCCCCACTCCTCCTGACTCCCTACCTCTCCCACTGCCTCTGGAGGATCCAGAGGAACCGGTATGGGGGAGATTCTCCTCCCATCTGCCGCATTGGGAGAGGATAACATCAGATGCTTCGGTGCTCCAGTTGATATCAGCAGGACACTCAATAGAGTTTCTACAGAAACCACCCCGAAGACCACCACCCCAGTCGTCTTACTCCCCACAACATCTTCCTCTGGTACTAGAGGAAGTCATCTCCTTTTTCTTGAAGGCGGTGATGGAACCAGTCTCCAACCATCTTTGGGGGACAGGTTACTATTCCCATTTTTTCCTAGTTCCAAAGAAGACTGGAGATGTGAGGCCTGTCCTAGACCTCTGCTACCTGAACATGTTCGTGGAGTCCAAATGCTTCAGAATGCTCTCTCTTTTTTTTTTTTAACTTTGTTTTTATTTGATTTAAAAAGTGTACACACTTTTTTTTTTTTTTTGGCAGTTGGTTAACCAGGAATAGCACACTAAGCAGAAAGCTTGTTTACAGATGTGACCTGGGAGCACAGGGAAGTTAAGTGACTTGCTCAGGGTCACACAGTATGCAAGTGGGAGCTGTGGGATTGAAACCCAGGTCTCCAGATTTGCAGCTCAGTGCCTTGAACCACTGCGCTATACTGCCTCCCACCTATACATTTTCCATGTTCCAAGACCATTCGATACATCAAAGTAAAGATATTCCTTCTAGAGAGGGTAAGTTTCTCCTTAATCTAAGGAAATAAGACCATCCTGAACATTCTGATACCACATTAGGGGTAATACAAGATATATCCCATGTAAATATATACAGAGAATCAGCTGTGTTAAAGAACCCATGAGCAGTGTGACTAGTTTCATCTTACTAAAGTCCATTTAAAACATAAAGTCCAGCACAAAGCATTAACTCCACAAAAGTGGAGTAAAGGACGTCACATTATTAATCTAAAGTTAAGTACAATATAACCCTTTAAGTTTAAACATCAGCAACAGGAACATAAGAGCTCTGATAGCTCCTGATGTATGAAAGGGCTCAATATTACTTCGAGCTATATTTATGTTGATTTTATTGTTGTTATGCCAACAGACTAAATTAAACCATCCAAACTGTAGGTAAAAATTTCAACAGTTACAGGAGTCTTTCAGAACTTTCCAGAACAGTGTCAAAAGCATCATCGTCAAAGTTGTAAGCATACCATTGGTTCAACCAGCTGCTAATTCCCCAATATCCTCATCTTCCGATTCAGTCTCTCTGGTACGTCCAGCTGCGGCCGAGGTAAAGCGAGTGGCCCATTTCCCAGCCTCGGTGGGATCTGAAAACAGCCAGACTTTCCCCTGATGCACAATACGTAATCTGGCTGGAAAAATGATTGAATGCGGAATGGTGGCTTCACATAGCAGACGCCATGTGCCATCAGATTTCTTTCGGCGCATTCTGGTGGCATAACTAATATCCGGGAAGAAAAGGACAGTATGCTCATCCTGTGTCATGGGGCTGAGCTGTCTGGCCAACCGTAGAATTCGATCTATCGTCCCTACTCCATCAGTCACCACTAGCAGCATGTGTGGCACCTCCGATTATTCTCTTTGACCCTTAGGTATAATATGATAAACTTTTTGAAGATTAAAGGAGGAGGATTGACCCCTCAGGATGAGTTTCTCTTCTAGCCACTCTTTAATATTTAAAGAGTGGTTTCCTTCAGCCCCTTCCGACAGTCCTAGAATGCGCACGTTGGAGGGGTGGGATTGATTTTCCAGGGTCTCTATGTGAGCCGAAGGTGAGTGTTCTCCTTACTGATCATGGCCGTAGCTGCTGTGGAGTATTCCGATGTCTTTTTAACATCGTGAAATTCAGTTTTGAAGCCTTCCACATCCTTTTCCACTGCTGTGACCCTAATGGCAAATGTATCCAACTTGTTATTATGTTCAGCTACCGAGGTAATGATTCTTTTCAATTTCAGACCTGTGGAGGCGATCGTTTCCTCCGGTTCTAGATTAGACGCGGCCTGTCCCTCACCAGGAGTCTTAGGTGGGTTAGAGGTCCTGCTCGATTTTCCTCCTATTCCTCCGCCCCTTTCCTTCTTCGGGTTGCCCATCCTAGGGTTTGAAAGGTCCCTTTTTCTAATGGCACCACAATTTTCCTCTGAGGACTGCTGGAAAGTACTATAGTTTAATAAAATCAGACAAAAGGCTCAGAGCTGTGGTCTCCTGACGCTGTTTAGCTCTGGCTCCACAACCCCCCCCTCCCCCCAAGAATACTCTCTTTGAAGATTCTTCTACCACTTCTTCGGTACAGACAGTGGCTATGCGCTCTGGATGTGCAGGATGCCTACCTGCATATTCCCATATGCCCTTCCCACCTCACATTCCTTCGTTTTTGCTTTCAGGGAGATCACTACCAATTCAAGGCCCCTCCCATTTGGTCTTTCCTTGGTCCCCCCGAGTATTTACCAAATTCCTGTCTGTGGTAGCAGCCCACCTGCATACCCAGGGAGTTCAGGTATTCTCGTACCTGGATGATTGGCTCCTGGCAGCCCCATCCAGGGAGGAACTCGTGCACTCCCTTTCCCCTTACCCTACAGGTTTTCACCAGCCTGGGTATCACCCTCAACCAGGCAAAGTCCCATTTGGTTCCTTCCCAACACCTCCAATTTATAGGGGCGATTCTGGACACAACCACTGGCAAAGCCTTTTTTGCCTCTGGACAGGGTAGACACCCCTCAGACTCAGGCCCATCTTCTGTCCAGTCGCAGGAGGGTTGGAGCCAGGTCAGTCCTTATCCTCCTCGGGCTAATGGTGGCTGCCATTCCAACAGTCCCACTTGTTCGGCTCCATATGAAGATCTTTAAGTGGACGCTTCAGTCGCAATGGGACCAGAACCTGGACAGTCTAGACCAAGAGGTGCTAGTTTCCAATCCCATGATCGGGGACTTACAGTGGTGGATGATGCAGGAGAACCTATGCCTGGGAGTTCATTTCAGTATCGAACTCCCCTCCCAGACACTGATGACGGATGCGTCAGGAGAAGGCTGGGGAGCCCATCTAGTGTCTCACAGGACTTGGGGCAGCTGGTCCAAGTTCGAACAAAACCTGCACATAAATGTGCTCGAACTGAGAGCAGTCCTTTATGCCCTTCAGGCTCAACACTCCTTATCCTTCCCAGTCATCTCCTCATACAATCAGACAACATGTGCATAGTCTGGTACCTCAGCAAGCAGGAAGGAACATATTCCTACCACCTGTGCCAGGAAGCGATGAGAGCCTGACTTTGGGCAACCCAGCACCACCTTCACCTGAATGCGGTTCACGTTCCAGGAGTGGAAAACACGCTGGCAGACGTACTAAGTCGGTCCTCAGCCAGGTCCCACGAATGGGAATTGGATCAAGAAGTCGTAAACAACATCTTTCAGCGATGGGGAACACCTCAGATAGACCTCTTCGCTTCTCCCCAAAACGCAAAACTTCCCACCTTTTGTTCGCTCGCTTCAGGGCGAGACATTTTTTGGCAGGGTGCTCTGTCTCTCGCTTGAAGGGACAGATTTGTTTATGCCTTCCCTCCTATTCCCTTAATTCCGAGGGTCCTGAACAAACTCAGATCGGAGGGAATTCGAATGAATCTCATCGCTCCCTTCTGGCCCAGGCAAGTTTGGTTCTGTCTTCTGCAACAGTTTTCAGAGGAACCTCCACTTCCTCTTTTGTCGCAGCAGTTGTTGATCCAGGTCTCAGATCCCTTCATTTACATGCGTGGCTCCTGCAGACATAGTAAAAGCCCACTTTGGAGTTTCTCTGTTCGTAGCGGACATCTTGGTAGAGGCCAGAAAGCCTTCTAGCAGGTCCACCTACGCCATGAAGTGGAAACGGTTTTCTATTTGGGCTACCTCGAAAGACTTCAAACCTTTCTCATGCCCAGCCAATAAAGTCCTAGACTACATGTGTCACCTCTTCGATCTGGGTCTCAGTCATTCCTCATTAAGGTCCACATGGCTGCTATTTCAGCCTACCATATTCCCTTTGGGAACAGGACTTCTGCTCAGGTGGAAGTCTCTAAGACCTTCCTCTAAAGGGTTCTCCATTTGAGACACCCCCCCACCATCCGCATTCCTGCCCCCGGACTTGAATTTCATTCTGGAGAAGCTTACCCTGCCTCTCCCTTCAGCTGTCAGCTACAGCAGATTTAAAGTTCCTTTCTTGGAAGACACTCTTCCTAGTGGCCATTACTTCTGCTCGGCGCATTTCCGAGTGTCAGGCCCTGATATGCAAAATCCCATACTTGATTTTCCACAAGGAACGTGTGGCTCTATGCACCAATCCTAAGTTTCGTCCTAAGGTGGTGGCTGAATGAACGCTGAATCAATCCATTGAGCTACCCGCTTTCTTTATGCAACACTACAGTCAAGGGGAGTACCTCTTGCATACTTTGAATGTTCACAGAATACTGAGATACTACACCACTCGGACTAAGGATCTCGGGAAAACTGATCAGCTTTTTGTCTCTTTTGCTCACAAAAGGGAAGGCAATGCAGGGTTTTAAATAATTGATTAGCAGTTGTTTTCTTGGGACTATACTAACTGTACAGAAAGTATTCATACATATTTTCTAGAAGTGCTTTGTTTGTTAAACACAGTGAAGCAAGAGCTATGCATTTTCACAAAGATTTAGCACTTTTATGAGCAAAACGCTAATCAATTTTTAGAGTTAAATAAATCCCTGCAATGCCTGTCAAAATGGTTGGCTCATTATATTCCTTTCTGTTATGACAAGTACAAGAAGACCCTGCTGGGTCAAGTCAGAGGTCACTCCACCAGAGGAGTCGGTGCCTCAGCAGCTTGTTTCAAGAATGTGTCAGCAGCAGACATCTGTGCTGCCGCCACTTGGACTTCCGTCCAGACATTTACAAAAACATTATAGTTTGGATATTGCCTCTCGCCGTAGAGCAGGCTTCGGGCTTACTGTTCTACAAGGCCTCCTTTCTGAAGGCCTTCACAGCTAGAAGATCTACTTTGAGTAGCTTTCCTCCTCCCGTGTGCTTCTTCATGTTCCAGACTGCTTGAGACTCAGTCCTATATGTAATTACCTACTGCAAGAGCCCTCTCGAAGTAAGATAGTACAGTTACGTAAGAACTTACAGTAACAGTAGATCTTCAAGAGAGGCTCTTGCAGTAGGTAATACCTTCCCACCCTCCATTCCCCTAAGCTTTTTCAGATCCTTTTCCAGTGAGGGAAATATTCGCTTCTCTCTCATCCGGCCTCTTTTGGCCTTTGGCGGGAAAGAACTGGAAGGCGGGCGTGAGGGACTGCCCCTTTATACCAATGTCTCCTGACGCTGGTCACCCGATGTGGGTGCGGTCTCTCGCCAGGGACTGGTAGCTAGAAATTTTTCTGTGGGGTCCTGCCGGCATCAATCCTATATGTAATTGCCTACTGCAAGAGCCTCTCTCGAAGATCTGCTGTTACAGTAAGTTCTTACGTAACTGTACTTTTTTACTGGAGGACAGGGCGACCACCTCATTGCCCAGGCCCACTCCATTTACACTAGTTATGTCATGTCACTGCCAGGTCATTCTTGCGCCTTCTGGGGTACATAGCCTCCATTGTAACAGTCCACTTAGCCATGCTGCGCATGCAAGTCCCCCACTGGACCCTCAGGGTCCAGTGGTGCCAAATAACAAACAACTTAGACCAAACAGTCCTTGTCGCCACACCTTGATGCAAAACATTGATTTTTTTAAATTTGTTTTGCTTATCTCTCTTTATGCACCCCTTGGTGGGGAAATCTCTCCGGCATCCACTCGCCCAGAGCTCTACCTCCTACCTGAAGCACTCTCTACTCCTCGACCCCTTCTGACACGGCAGACTCCCCGGCTTGAACCCTCGAGGTAGGGCCGCCCTATCCGCCCAGGGCGCTCTATCTAGAATCCAATTTGCTGGTCGGAAGGGGTCCCTAGCGTGAGGAGAGAGGTGTCCAGTACTGCAGTGTGGCTCAAGGGACCGTGGTGCCATTGCCTAATTCCACCAGCGGGGATTTTTCCTTAGTTAGTTCCTCCCCAGATGAGGGACATGCAGTGCCACCCTGCCCATTGCGTGAGCGCTCACACCCAGAAGGCAGCCGCCCTACGTCTCCCCTTTGCTTTAGTTACGACTGCAGTAGTACACCCGGTCTCCACCAGATGTCGCTAACTGTGCGGAACACGTCCCCCCTCCCTCCCCTGCCGCCCCCCAGCAACCCAGGCTTGTTCCCGAACCCAGGTCACCGGTGTGGCACCCAGCGCCTCAACCCTCAGCACCTCCGGGTCAGTCAAAACATTGATCCTACCTGTATCAGTCTTCACCATTCATCACTGGCGGGTACCAGCCGGAGGTGCTAGGTTCCCGCAGGAGGCTTTTCAGCTAATGCTTTCTTGCTATCTGGGGGAGGGGCCGTCGTTGAAGACGGCACTTCCCTTGCGGTCGACATACTGTGTGGTGCTCGTGGGTTGGCCAGTAACGGACACCGGCCCCTCCACCACCTCAGTTCTTTTGTTTTTGAACTGAGATACAGGATTTTGAATTTTTAAAAGCCCCCACTCTGTTGCCATGTTTACCATAAAAAAATGAAATCTTCGTCACCGAGTGATGGGTGTTCACTCAGCACGCTGGCAGCCTGGTTTCATGCCCCAAGCCTGAATGTCAGGAGTGGAGTCTGGCAGGGAGGGTGTCATAAGCGTCCTGTGGATGCTTTCCTCCCGTGCGGCTGGGGGCCACAGACCGCTTGTTAGGTGGGTCCTTGTGGAAGCTTGTGATTGGTGAATATGGCGACGTGAAGCCTCAACACATCGCTTAACGCCCCTTC
Source organism: Neoceratodus forsteri (assembly GCA_016271365.2). Lineage (NCBI taxonomy): Eukaryota > Metazoa > Chordata > Ceratodontiformes > Ceratodontidae > Neoceratodus > Neoceratodus forsteri. The sequence continues at coordinate 434,046,576 of JADMNL010000024.1, read as the reverse complement.
CCCCCCGGTGGGTTGGAGAGAAAAGGGAGAAAACTGTAGCTGCTTAGACGACCAGATGACGGCAGCAGGTCTCCGCTTACCATGGAGCCTAGAAGTGTCCATGATGCCCCCACGCTGTGTGTCCAGTATAGAAGGAAGCCTTCAGGCAAGTCTCCTGTCCCAGTTCCCCTGCCCCTAGGAGTTCCCTCCTCCCCAGCAAAGGGATACGTCAGGTCATTCGGGCTGCAGCAGTAATGTGGGCTACAGGATGGTGATTGGGACTGGCGGTGTGGCCATAGGCCAACTGAAGGAGTGGTCGGTTGGGGGCTTGGGGAACATAAAGAAATAACACACACACCGAAAAAAATATATATATATATTTGTGTGGGTCTGTAGTTTTACGCTGTTTCCCATCAGAACCATGTGGTAACACGGTCCTTCTACATTAATGGTATGCATCTAGTATGTACATTCAAAACGTAACCTCAACAGACAGTGACGTTGAGGGTTCTGCTCCTCAGTATGTCATCCCTGGGAGGCCTGGATAAGTTTCATCATTTCCAAGAAGGAACGGTTCTCTGAAGGGGACTTAGGAGTGTCTCTGACCCCCACTTCCCCCGGAGGTGAGTGGGGGGAGAGTCTGGGACTCAAAGGTATCTGAAGCTATGTCCACCGATCCCTCAGGTTCTGAAGTGGTGCGGTGGGGCGATGATAGGCCAGAGCCTGCAACCATCCTGACATCCAGCTGGGGCTCCTCTGAAGGAGAAGGAAACCTCCATATCTGGCAAAAGGGGGTCTCACCCCCGGGAAGGGGCACATGTCAGCATCACCTGGGCCAGTGCCAGGGGCTGAGCGGACATCACCCATGCAGTAAGCAAGCGCTGTAGTCAGCTGGCATTCGATAAAGAAACGGTGAAAAGAACAGCCCAGAGCGGGGTAATGGGTAAGGAGACTGCAAATGGTACCCGGCAACAAACCCGAAGGACCGGTCATACACTAACAAGGCGCCGACTGGAGGTCCGAGCCTGAGGCAAAGCCCAAAGGGCAGTCTTGAGTCAATAGTGACAGCGGTTGCCGGTCAGGCGATGGGCCTGGGAGGCCCGTGTCATGAGGAAATGCCTTGGGGACCGAGGAGAGGTCCAGAGGCAGAACAACTGGGTTTGCCTAGTCTGAAGAAGGAGGACCAGTAGGATGTGAAGAAGAGCGGCTTGGTGCCAGGTCCAAGGGAGGAGAATCGGCAGACAGAGACCCTGCCAGCACCTGGTGGGGAGGGCTCAGGGAAAGGACCACTGGCAGCAGCTGAGGAGCTGAGGGTGCCTGGGGAGGGATCCTGAAGGAGCAGGTGACAGCTGGCATTGGTCCAAAGGACTTTCAGGGCCCCAAACGGGTCCAGCGAAGACACCAGGGCGGGCATCAGTAGTAGAACTTGCACCCGAAGAACCGACTTGGCCACCTGGTTGAGAACCCTGATGGTGGAAGGGCTTGAGTGTCAGGAGCACTGGGACGGAGGAAGAGTCCCCCGAACCCACAGAGTCACCACTCACCACAGATACCAAGGCGGGAGGCCGAACTGGAGGCAGCCCAGAGGGAAGGAGGGCTGGTATGGCCACTGAGGTCAACCCCCCCCCCACATGGAGAAGACCCAGAAGCAACCACGGCAGTTGAGCGGGACTGCTCATGATCCTGATGCTTCTTCTTGAAAGAGGAGGCCTCCGCAGAGGTCCCTGCAGTGGAGCGGGCCTGCAACTCTTTCTCTATGGTGGCCAATTTTTGCTGGAGAAGATGGGCTTCCAGAACCTTCTGTTGTCTTTTTCGCGTGACCTGGTTGAACTTCTGGCACACCTGGCAGGCTTCGGTATCATGGTTCGGGCCTAGGCAGATGACGCTGATGATGTGGCCATTCTTCTCAGGAATTTGTTTGCCGCAGGCGCACTTAGACTTGTGGAGATCTGCAGAGGAGGTCAGCGATGACATGCTGCCAGAAATAAAATGAACTACAAGCAGCGAAAAATAAGTTTGAAGAAATGGCGGTCGACTGGAGCAGTGTTCCAGAACATCCAGCAAGTGCAGGTCGACAGCGGAAAAAGAACTAAGGGCGTGAGAACCCCATACCATAAGTAACCACGCGTGCTGGCGTCGAGGGCAGTCCCTCGTTGTGAACTGCTAGCTAGAAATTTTCCTTGTGGTCCTGGCGGCTTAGTCCTAACGGTGTTGCCTACTGCAAGATCCCCCTCAACATAAGATCCACTGATACTCCGTGTAGTCAGCATCTGAGGAAAGGTGAGTGGAAGAGTCCTCTTCCTTAGAGAAGGAAGCAGATGATGTGGAAGGACACTGTACAGGGTGTGACGATGCCAAGGAAGGAGGTGGAAAAAACTTTTCATCTATGGCCCTAAAATAAATGGAGAATACACTTGTTGTCATTCTGTACTGTTCCCAGGTGAGGGGCCCCAAGGGACCAGAAAGAACTGGGAGAAGAGGAGGTGGAGGCAGAGAGGAAGGAGGTGGAGCAGAATGGTGCTTGGAAACTGACGCTTCTCTGACAGGGTTGTGGGTGGAGCAGGAAATCCTTCTCTAGGGAGGAGGCTGCGCTCCCCAACCACCGACTGTTGCTCAACCCTCTCTGAGCCAACAAGATGGTGTCTTGTGGGGGAAGAGCCCTGGTTAGAATATCCTAGCCGTACAGGCCCAGAAGTGTGGCTCCTGTTCCCACTCACAGCAGGGCACCAGCCCCTAGCCAGAAAGGGGGAGCCTGGACCAGCGCCCCAACTATGCCCCGGGTTGGCTGATGGCATCAGGATAGAGCATGACACAAGATGGAGCTCCACCCAACCCAAAGGACCAGAACTGGCCCCCAAGAGAGGCCCTAGCTTAGCCACTGCACTAAGAAGTTCCATATAAAAATCACGACTATAAAACCACGACTTACAAAATAGCGCAGTCTAAATAGCGAGCATACATAATCACGGCATCCCCAAATAGCGCCACATAATCATAGCAATCGGGGAATCAGTAGGGGGATTCCACAGACCCACCAGTGCCAATCGGTCTCTAATTATTCAGGTCTGATCTTCCTCCTGATTTTTATAAACAAATTAGTAAGCCTTTCATGAAAAAGGTGCACCTTCAAGTATTACGGTACTTGTCTGGTGTTGGCCTAGCTAGTAAACGCTTGCACTGCACGACAGTATTCAGAACTCTTCAGATACACTGCTTCTTCACACTTCTCCCCATTTTCATGGTGTTCACCTACCTGGTGCTGCCCTGCTCTGTCCCTGTTATTTTATTGTCCCGCAGCAAGTCTCCCTCGCTGTTCAATAAAAACACAAAGAATCTCAGGAAGTTTCAGCGACTTGTTTGGCGGAGCTCACTAGCGCAGTAAGAAACTGACAAGGGGCATGTGGTTTTTAATACTGCATATTATACTTTGGGTCGGCAGGGGAGGAGATGAACGTGCTGCTATGTAAAACTCTGCCCTGTATCCATGAGAGTCGCTAATATTTGTCCATCGCGATTATTGGTATCACTATGGCAGTGATTGTCTCTGTTATATCTTCCGCGCTGTTATTTCAAGTCACAGAACATGCAGTCGTCGTGATTGACTCGCGATTTTTTAAGTCACCATTTTGTAGTCACGATTTTCACGGGATACCCACTAAGAGAAGGGGGAAATGAAAAACTGGCACCCGTATCGGTTTCCAGCTCTCCCTCGGACTCTGGATTGGCAATAATGGCCAACGCAGTGATGGAAATGGCACCAGAGGTGGTGCTACCACCAAAGGTGGCCCCGACATCAAAAGTGTTGCCGAACGTAGCACCAATCCCCAAAGTGGTGCCGGCCTTAGAGGCGGCACCAAAAGTGTAGGATAGTGCCCACTTTCGAGCGTTTTTGCCCCAAACCCGACATGATCAGCCGCACACAAAAATAATAAAATAAAATAAAAGACTTGACGCTGCACTTTAACACCAGAAAAAAATGGTGTTGATAAATTGGTGACAGAACAGCGCTGAGTGAACGAATGTACAAGCAGAACTGAGTACATAAGTTTCTGGAAGATTCTGAGGAATTTTTGCTGCCCCACAGAGTTGTGCTGTCCTCGACGGCAGGAAAAACAGAACTGAGGTTGTGGAGGGGCCAGCGTCCGTTACTGGCCAACCTGCGAGCACCGGGTTGTATGTCGGCCTTGAGGGCTGCACCATCTCTGACGTTGGCCCCTCCACCAGATAGGAAGAAAGCTTTAGCTGAAAAGCATCCTGCAGGGACTTAGCGCCTCAAGCTGGTACCCGCCAGTGATGAATGGTGAAGGTTCAGGTAAGAGCAGTGTTTTGCATAGAGGTGTGATAACAAGGACCGTTTGGTCCAAGCTGTCCGTTATTTGGCACCTCAACATGAGAGACTTTTAAAAATGTCATGAGATGCCCATCTTTAGTGACTTGAGTCATTAATTACAACATTAGTTGTAACCGCTGTTTTAAAAATATGTGAGAGAGTTAAAAATGCACTGAAGAGGTTTCTGTCACAAATACATTTTGCCTAAAAAGAATGATCAGATAAAATTTGTTGTGGACTAACAAATACAGCTGAACTTGATTAATGTTCTTTGAAGCTTTGACTTCTACATGCATTTTTTTAAATCATTTACCTACAACATGTATTTACTTGTTTGATACCCTCCCCCATTGTTTTTGTGTAGAATTCTTTCTTGCCTACCATGCCAGAGGACATGTTGGCTGAAGCAGCAAAGTGGCAAGCCTTGGGCAATCTGCGGTGGTACGGTGAGTAAAGCTGAGGGTGTGGTCATCTTTTGTTCCAAAACCTGCACTGCATCAGTATAGCTACTGTGGGGGTTGTGCATTGTGGGGCTCTGTAGCTTTAGCAGCTGTCCTATCTTGTTGACGACAGCTTGGAAATCCCAACCCCTCCACACACACACACACACACACACACACACCCAAAAGGAAGTTTTTTCAGTGAGGTATGTGATGTACTGTGCTGTTCTATGCTTCAACCTGCTGACTCACTTCAGCTTTTTGTAGCATGTGAGAATATAGAACTGCAAAGGACCTGCATGGCTCATTGATAGGTACCTTGATGTTGGTAGCCATGCTTGCCTGCACTTCAGTCTGAAATCTAAAAACTAAAGTTTCCAATTCAAATTGGGATAATAACAAACGGGACAAAGTTTTAAAAGAAATATGAAGATGTATGAAGAAAGACTAAAGAAACTAAAGATGTATAGCCTCGAGGAAAGGAGGGAGAGGGGGACATGGTAGAAACTTTCAAATACCTCAAGGGACTCAATAAAGTCCAAGAGGGCAGCATCTTTCAGAAAAAGAGATGTGCAAAAACAAGGGGGCACAATTTGAAGATAGAGGGGGGACAGCTCAGAGGTAATGTGAGGAAGTATTTCTTCACTGAGAGGGTTGTGGATACATGGAACAGCCTGCTTGAGGAGGTCATAGAGTCAAAAACAGTGGGGGAATTTAAGAATGCATGGGACAGACATAAGGCAATTCTAGTGGGGGGTAGGAGGAAGTAGGCTGTTGGTTAACTAGGATCTGCAGCTTATCCGTTAGGTAGGGAGATGGGCAGACTAGGTGGGCCAAGCGGTCCTTATCTGCCGTCAAATTCTATGTTTCTATGAAAGGCAGGCCCCTTATGGGCAGCAGGGACTTGGAGAACTGAAAACAGATGTTATCACAAACACTGTAATGTACATTATCTATCGCACCTTCTTACGGCACTCCGAGTCTCAACACATGGATAGTAAGCGTTCTCCTCATAGGCTGATGCACAAAGGAATCCCCAAATTAGAAATCCGATCCCTCTCCTTTCCTTGCTGTTCCCAGAATCCTCAGTTTTCTTTGTGTATCTTCCCAGGCTAGTCACGTTTTCATCTGGCTCTGTGCCAGGCTCTAAGGTAAGCTGAATATTTCCCAATTTATAATGCTGTATTACAATCCCAGACAGAGTTACAGTGCCTATAAAGGTATGCAGTAATCTTAGTGGTTTCCTTTTACCAAAAAGGACCGACAAAAGAGTTCATAATATGCAACTACCAATTCAGAAAAATGTCTAAATAATATTAGATTCAGGTTAGTCTCCGTGGCGAAGGGCTAAGAAGTAGACTTGAAAAGATTTTAACATTTAAAAGTCAGCTGATCGTTTTTTTATTGGTCCGACCAGCTGAGAGTTTAAATGGCAGTGCCTAACAGTTTCATCCTCCCCTCTCAGTTTACCTCGTTCAGCTGAGGAGGGGTAGGAAGTGCTAAACCATCCACCTAGCACATTATCAGAGCCCCCCTTGTTGGCTTATCTCATTCAGCTGACAAAGGGAAGAGGCCAGACAGCAACCCCATGAAGTTATTCTGAATGCCCTGGGGGTCGCAGTTTACCTCATTCAACCATGACTGCCCCCAGGGACCTCCCTAAATCAAAAGGCTTTACAGGAGTTCAGCTCTGGCTATGAATGGGTTTATCTTCAATTACCGGAGGAGCCGTGCCGAGCTTCCAGTCTGCCCTTACAGCAGTTGCTTCCCCTGCTACTGCGAGTGCCAGGATTCCTCCGACTGGGTTTTATTTTGGCTCGCCATCTCCCGGCGGGGGGGCCTTCTCCTTCCCCCACACTTACAGGCTCACCATCAGAATGCCACGAGATTATCGAACGAAATCTCATGGGCTTTAGAGGGAGGTTTTAGGGAAGGATTACCTTCTCAAAATGGCAGCGCAGTGTTCCCGATCCTAAAATGGCGCCTGCAACGTGGCCACACTCTTTAAAGACACAGGCACCTCTTTAGGTGTGCCACTCAGGAAAATTAAAAGCAAATGGCCCCAGCGAATCACAAGGGAGCAATAAACAAAGGTCCCACATGCTTTTCTATGGCTATTTACCAGTATTTTAGCTATAATCTACCAGCTAATTCATTTCTAAGGAGATAATAGGCTGCAAGTGGGGGCATGTAGTTAACTGGCCAGAGCCTGATGTATAGCCTCAGTGCTCTTACAGGTCCAGCCAAGGGACAAATGCTCATTATTATTATCATCTCAATTAGGTTATTCAAATATATTACATTTTTTCAGACATGACCCCTGAGCAAGCCCAGTGCCATTATGTCTTTCAGAATCATGGCCACTGTCAGAAGATTGTGCAGAAAGTGCCCCAGCATCTTACTTACCTCAGTCCTGGGGCAGTTCTGCTCTCTACACGTGGTGGATTCCGAGCCTAGGGATTTCACCCACAACTCAGGATCCACAGACGAGGATCCCCTAAACGATAACGTCTCCATCGCTTCTCAAAGAGTGGTGCTGCAGTTATTTCAAAAGATCCTGGACAGAATCTCCCTGGGAGCAAACAAAATACCTAGGTCACCCAGCAAAACCCCCCACCCAAAGTGCCCCAGGGTCGACCCAAACTAAGGTGATACACCAGACGTGTCAGAAGATGAACACTCCGAGGAAGAGGAGGATATGGCTGCATGACTGTGCCCCTTCAACGCCATCCCCGAGCTCATAAGAGTCGTCTGTCTGACACTCAGAATGGATGAACCGGTGGAACAGCCGGACAACAGACTAGACCCTCTGGTTAGAGAGAGGAAGCAATCCTCCGCTTTCTTCCCAGCATGCAAAACGCTAGAGAGCATACTAGCCAAGGAGTGGGAGGCAGCAGATACTATTAAGACTAGGGAGAAGGGAACCTTTGAGAGAATGTATCTGCTACCCGCAGACAGAGAGAAATATTGGGCAACTGCCCCCCAGAGTAGATGCAGAAGTCGCCTCCTTGAGCAACAAGACCGTCCTGCCCTCAGAGTTGGCTTCGGCCCTGAAGGACCCCATGGGCAGAAAGGTAGATGAAATCATGAGGAAGGTCCACGATATGATGATCATAAATATGAGAGCTTCCATGGCCACCACCTACTCGGCGAGGGCCATACTCAGATGGTTGGAGGCAGTTCAACATGACGTCCCCGAAACCAGTGCCCATGGAGCCACCATGGACTATGTCGTTCAAGCCATGAAGTATGTGGCCGATGCCACGATCGATAGTTTTAAGGTGGCATCCAGGTCAGCTGATTCCATTAATAGAGCCTACTTGGTACCTACTTGCTCACCCCCCACAGCTAGTAATGGAACCAGTGAACCAGAGGAGTGGCTATCTCTGCAAAGCAGCGTGCAAAAGTTGGAGACTAGTGTCCAAAAGGTGGATAAGCAGAAAAGGGCAAAATTCAGCAGAAGGGCAGACAGCAAGGAGAACCAGGGATAAATGACAACCAAGGAAGGGGCTGGAGTAGAACAGTGAAGCAGTCTAGGAGGTCAAATCATGGAAAGCCATGTGTGCAAATGCCAGGAGCCTTAGCAACAAGATGGAAGATCTGGAGGCTGTCATGGTACAGTCAGACCTGGACATTGTGGCCATCACTGAAACCTGGTGTAATGATAACCATGACTGGGAGATGGCCATACCTGGCTACAACATATTCAGAAGAGACAGAGCAGGCAGGAAGGGAGGAGGAGTGGCACTGTATGGAAAATGACATAAGGGCCACACAGATCCAGGAGGAACAAAATGGGGAGAGATACTGTGGGTTAAGCTGGAAAGGAAAATGGGCCAGCCATTCGCACAGGTGTGGTCTATAGACCACCAGCCCAGGAGGAAGAAACAGATAGGGAGCTGATGCTAGCCATCCAAAGGATGGCTGACAAGGGTGAGGTAGTACTGGTTGGAGACTTCAATATACCAGATGTGGACTGGAGCATCCCAGCAGCAGCATCAACTAGGAGCAGATTTATCCTGGACTCCCTTCAGGGTGCCTTCCTCAAGCAACTGGTCAGGAACCAACTCGGCAGAAGGCAATACTGGACCTTGTGCTCACAAACAGGGACAGTGTGATGGGGGTAACAGTGGGGGAGCACCTGGGTAACAGTGACCACCAGTCATTGTGGTTTGAAATCACAGAAAGAGCAGAACCAAACCACACAAAAACACATATCCTGGATTTTAGGGGGGCAGACTTTGGGAAAATGGGGAGATGCTTGAAAGAGGCATTAAGGGGAATGGGACAGGAATCAGGGATTGAGGAACAGTGGGCAGTATTTAAAATGGGGATTATAAGAACAACAGAATTATGCATTAAGCAGGTTAGCAAGAGGAAAAGAAAGAGGAGACCATTATGGTTTTCCAAAGAGGTAGCAAAGAAAGTGAAAGCCAAAAAGACTGCATTCAGGCAATACAAAAAGACACAGGCAGAAGGGGATAGGGAGAAGTACCAGGAGAAACAAAGGGAGGCAGGGAAGTCAGTAAGGGAAGCCAAAGCTCAGACAGAAGAACACATTGCAAAATCAGTGGTTAAAGGGGACAAAACCTTTTACAGGTACATAAGTGAAAAAAGAAGGACAAAGGAAGGGATAGTTAGACTGAAGGGGAGGATGGGAGCAGCGTGAGGATGACAACAGTAAAGCTGACATATTGAACAGGTATTTCTGCTCAGTCTTTACTAAGGAAGAGGGGTAATGGGTCTGAAGGAGTACAAGGGGTGAGAATGGTGCAGAATGGACACAAGTCCCTTTACACGAGAAAGGGTCCTGAAGGAACTGGAAGTAATAAGAGTTGACAAAGCAATGGGGCCAGATGGGGTGCACCCCAGGTCCTTAAAGAACTAAGAGGTGGTGGCTGAACCTCTGGCTATCCTGTTCAGCCGATCACTGGAAACAGGGAGGTACCAAAGACTGGAGGACAGCAGATGTAGTCCCCTTATACAAAAGTGGGAACAAAGAGGAAGCAGGGAACTACAGACCAGTCAGCCTCACCTCGGTAGTGGGAAAGATCATGGAAGCACTACTGAAGGAGAGATTGGTGGAACATCTGGTTGTCAATGGACTACAGGACCCAAGGCAGCATGGTTTCACCAGGGGGAGGTCATGTCAGACCAACCTCATTGAATTTTTTGACTGGGTGACTAGGGAGGTGGATCAGGGGAGGGCAGTGGACATGGCCTATCTGGACTTCAGCAAGGCCTTTGACACTGTGCCACATAGAAGACTATTACACAAACTGGGGAATATGGGTGTGGGCAGGACAGTAGTGTGGTGGGTAGGTAACTGGCTGGGTGGCAGGACACAGAGGTGGTGGTAAATGGCTGTCACCACAGAGGGAAGAGTGACCAGTGGGGTACCACAGGGATCAGTGCTGGGACCGGTCCTATTCAACATCTTCATCAGTGACATTGCACACGATATAGAAGGCAGAATTTCACTGTTACGCTGATGACACAAAGCTCTGTAACAGAGTAGACACACCAGAGGTGTAGACAGAATGAGAAGGGACCTGCAGAAACTTGAAGAATGGTCAAGGGTTTGGCAGTTGAAATTCAATGCAAAGAAGTGCAAGATAATGCATATGGGGCACAAAACCCTGGCACAATATATCAGTTGGGGGTGAGGATATAGCATGCACCAAGCAGGAAAGGGATCTTGGGGTTGTCATCTCTGATGACCTCAAGGTAAGAAACAGTGTGACAAGGCATCAGGTAAAGCAAATAGGATGCTGGGATGTATAGGCAGGGCATCACCAGCAGGAAAAGGAGGCATAATTCCGCTATACAAGACACTAGTGAGGCCCCACCTGGAGTACAGTGTACAGTTCTGGAGACCATACCTACGTAAGGACATAGACAGGGTAGAGAAGGTTCAGAGGAGGGCAACAAAGATGGTGCATGGGTTGCATCACAAATCCTATGAAGACAGGTTGAAGGAACTGAACATGTACTCCCTGGAGGAGAGGAGGAGAGGGATATGATAGAGACATACAAGTATCTCACAGGGAGGAACAGGGTGCAGGAAAACACTATTTTTAGCGAAAAAGATGTTTCAGGACTAGAGGGCATGGGATGAAGTTGGAGGAGGACGATTCAGAGGAAACATGAGAAAGAATTTCTTCACTGAACGGTGGTGGACAAGTGGAACACCCTGCCAGAGGAAGTGGTGGGGCTGAAACAATCACGGGATTTAAGAATGCATGGGATAGACATAAAGGAATTCTAGAGGTCAGGGGTAAGGGGAAATAGACTTCTAGGAAAACAAACTGAACTTACAAGCTCAAATGGGCAGACTAGGTGGGCCATAGGCCCTTATCTGCCGACACTGTCTATGTATCTATGTAGAGCCAGAAGATGGGTATAGCTCAAGCTGTGGAACGCGGATCAAGAGTCCAAGTCAAGGGTTCATGAAACTACAGTTCTCCGGAGACAAGGTGTTTGGGCCTGGCATAGAAGAGTCCATGGTAAATAAAGGGGATGACAAGGATCAAGGAGGGCGAGCTACTCTACCATCCTTTCGAAACAACAAATTTCGACATTACTCAGTCAGAACCAAGAGGGGTCTAAAGTCACCAGGGGCATCATAGACGTACGTTTGGATTAAAACCAAATTTTTTCAACAACAGGCAGAACTTTCAGGGCAACGGGGGCAGAGGTTCCCACTACAATGGCAAACAGGGGTATAAGAGAAACAAATCAAACAGGGGATTCCGCCCATGAGAATCCGCCGGTCCAGGGCCAGACGGATACAGTGGGCAGAAGACTACAGCAGTTCGCCACAACCTGGACCAAAACAAATGGGTCAAGGAGATCATCTCACAGGGCTATGCCATAGAATTCAACTCAGTCCCAAGGCAGGACAGATATATAGAATCTCACGTTTCAAGAGACAAAGCGACCTAGCAGCAAGTACGGGCCATTCTAAACCAACTGCTACACAGCAGAGCCATAAAGCCCATTCCAGTTCAGGAGATATACTCCGGCATCTGCTCCATGTTCTTTCTAGTCCCAAAAAAGACTGGAGACCTTAAACCTATTCTGCACCTTAAGTTTTGTCAACAAGTTTGTAAGGTACCAGAGGTTCAAGATGGAAACCCTAAGGTCCATCATTGCAGCTACAGTCTAAGCCGCTTATAACGGGCACATCTGCGTAAGCAGATTCTGCCCGTTATAAGGACTGGTCGCAGTAACTGAAAATGATTATTTTTACACTTCCAGAGGAACTCACATGTACTGTATATTTATTCCCTCTCTCCAGTTAGGAGTTGGACTTGGTCTTAAGTACAGTAATGTAATTTACCCTGCTATGTCTGTTAGTTTGCTGCACTCACCACCTCGTAACCACTAACTCCGTTCCTGTCTGTTCCTGTGCTCCTGTCACTGCCGCATCATGCCGCCCTGCACAGGAAATCACAGCAGCTTTCACAGGATGGATCCTATCACTATCGTAGGTTTTCTTCCCGTAACTGCTGTGGCATAAAGGGACTCGGGAAATCAACCCAGCACCACATGGGGCAGCAAACTAACAGAATCTGATCCCTTTTCCCTTCTTCTGGACAGATCGCTTCTTCCGTTCTCTGCCAGTCTGCCACTGCATTAAGCTGGTGCCAGTTAGCGGTTAGTGCTCTATGTCCGCCTTCCATTTTGGGCAGATTAGCTGTTAGAAAGTTAATTCACACTTCAGTATGTTGAACTTTAGCAGCTAATCTGCCCGAAATAGAAAGCGGGCATAGATCGCTATAACCAGTGCTTTTTACATTGCAGTCAATATAGTGGGCAAGTCGAAACAGGAATTTGCCCGCATAAAGCGTGGGCGCCATAAGTGGTGGGGACTGTATACCCAAGGGCAATGTTCTAACTTCCATAGACCTGAAGGATGCCTACCTACACATACCTATCAGACCATCCCACTAGAGGTTCCTCCGATTCAGCATACTGGGTTACCACTTCCAGTACCAATGCCTGCTATTCAGGTTGGCATCGGTCCCACGATTGTTCACCAAGGTCATGGCACCCCTAGCGGCAAAACTACGCATAGATGGCATTCATGTGATCCCATACCTAGACAACTGGTTGATACGGGCAAGGACAGCAACCCTCAGAGCCCCGCAACTACTGACTGAACATGGGTGGCTTATTAACAAAGCAAAGAGCCACCTAACACCTACCACGTTGTTAGTCCACTTGGCGGCAACATTCAGCACAGTGACAGGAACAGTAAGACTGTCACAGACACGCATCAGCACATTGACAGCGCACTGCAGAACAGTTATGCAGAAGAACTCGACAACACTATGGCACCTTATGCAACTACTGGATCTCATGGCAGCATGCATAGACCTACACGACTGGGCCAGGTTACACATGAGGCACTTACAATGCCTACTCCTGGACAACTGGAACTATAGTCAACAGAATTACAATCAGAAAGTGACAATTCCAACATCGATACAGAAATCACTAAGGTGGTGGGCAGACCCACACACCTTCACGCATGGGGCACAATTGGAGAGACATATAACAAGAACCCTCAAAACAGACACAAGCCTGCTAGGCTGGGGTGCTGTACTGGACAGGCAGTTGATTCAGGGGAAATGGACAAACCAGGAGTCAGAACTCCCAATCAACATACTAGAGACAAGAGCCATCCGGCTAGCCCTCACATACTTCAAAGCTCAACTCGAAAGACACCACGTAAAGGTGCGCACCGATACCCGAGTAGTGATGACACACATCAACAAGCAGGGAGGAACAAGAAGCAGAGCCATGGCTTGAGAGGCAGAAATCTTACTGCTATGGGCAGAAAAATATCTACTCAGTCTTGCAGCAGTTCACCTAACAGGCAACCTAAATACAAGGGCAGATTGGCTGAGCAGGTAAACACTGCAACAAGGAGAATGGCAACTCCATCCAGGGATTTTAAATGAGATCCAGAGGAAATGGAGACCCTTCGACATCGACCTCATGACCTCAGTGGCCAGTGCCCAACTTCCGAGCTACATGTCCAGATTCAGAGATGAGAGCAGTAGGAGTGGATGCCATATCAACCCCATGGAACCGCAAAAAGGCATATGTATCCCCCCCCAATATCCATACTACCAGCAGTACTAAAGGAAATCCGGGACACGGGCAGCAGCATAGTACTCACAGCCCCAGACTGGTTTAGGTGAACCTGGTACACCCTCATCAGGAAAATGCTGACAGTCAATCCTATGGTGTTACCACACCACCAGAACTCACTCAGATAAGGACCAAGCTGGCACGAAAAACCTCTACCACTGAAACTGACGGCTTGGCCACTCAGAGGGCTAGATTGTTAGGGCTAGGGGTATCAGGTAAGGTAGTGGACACCTTGGTACAAGCTAGAAGGGAATCCACCACCAGAACTTATAACAGACACTGGTCGGCTTTCGCTACATGGTGCAACAATCAGGACTTAAGGGCATCTCAATGTAGTATTGTAAATGTTTTAGAGTTTCTGCAAAAAAGGTTGGAAAAGGGGTTATCAGCCGCATCTCTGCGGGTACAGACAGCTGCCATAGGGGCTATAAGGTGAGAAACCGATGGCCATCTTCCCGGAGCCTACCCTTTGGTTCAATCATTCCTAAAGGCTGCAAACCTTATCATACACACCCCCCAAGACCCATAACGGCTCTGTGGCACCTCAGCTTGGTGCTCGATGCCCTCGCCAACTCACTGTTTGAACCCATTGAATCTATTCCTGTATCCTTACTCATGATGAAGGCCGTATTCCTAGTAGTGATCTCTTCAGCCAAGAGAACTAGCAAATTACAGACTCTGTCTTGCAGAGAGCCATTTATCTGCTTTTTCCCAGATAGGGTCGTATCGACCCATCCCATCCTTCAATCCGAGGTGGCCAATGCCTTCACATTCCAGGAGATCACAGTCCCTACCCTTGATCACCAAATAGGGACCCTCACAGGGAAACTCTACTCGGTCTAGACCCAGCCCGAGCAATCCGGACCAACCTAGCCAGGATGGAGAGTTTCTGTCGGACAGACAGGCTTTTTGTATTGATCCAAGGCGATAAACAGGGTCTAGCAGCATCTAGATCCACAGTTGCTAGATGGCTGCGAGAAGCTACAGCAAGGGCCTACAGGACCGGTGGCAGTACCCCTCCAGCAAACATTAGAGCACACTCCACAAGAGCAGTAGCTGCATCTTGGGCAGAACGCAATTCCGCATCTCTCAGAGAGATTTGCCAGGCAGCGACCTGGGAGTCCCCGTACACCTTCGTCAGGTGCTACCGGTTAGACACCAGCCTAATGGGGATCTCAGAGTTTGGTCGCAAGGTTCTCCACACAGTTTTGATTCAAGTTCCTCCTCCCACCCAGGACAAAGTCTAATACTGCTGTACAATCACCCATGTGTTGAGACTCGGAGTGCTGTAAGAAGGTGTGATAGATAATGCCAGTTTACTCACCTGGTAAAGGTGATTATAGGAGCACCTTCTTACAGCACTCCATATCCCATCCATTGCGGAGGAACATATATGTATATATATAGTGGTTCAAGGTTAAGAAAAGCATCTAGAGTGATCCACCTAAGAATGTATGTGAAACTTTCGATCACTACCTGTATACAGTGACGGGACGCATGCCCCACACAGTCATTAGCTACGTAACATGTTATCGGATGCTTATAAATAACAGTCCATAGTAAAGAATGTCTCTGGACATGACATCAACTCGTGTTATGTATTCTTCTACCCAGCGGCCCCTCACGGGACCGACAGAGGGTAGTGTTTTTCTTTCTTGGTTTTTAACAGTATACTTTCTGGAGGGAAATGAGCTCCGGAAGATATCACACTGAGGATTCTGGGAACAGCAAGGAAAGGAGAGAAATCAGATTTCAAATTTTGGGATTCCTTTGTGCATCAGCCTATGTCTTTCAAATAGTTTTTTTTATTTTAATGGGTTCACCACAACATAACCAAGACACACTGTCTTAGGGTAGCTGGTTCATTCCACTGGGGTGTCAAACAGACGAGGCATACTGATGAGTCCTGGTGGGACGAAACACGTGTCTCTGTCATCTGTTAGCACCCTTTGCAAACTGTGTGAGAGGCCTTTGGGCACCATGCAAATCTGCTTAAAGTTGAACTAGCATAACATTCTGTGGTGATTTGCATATGCAGCCCATGATGCTTTGCATTGTGTGGGCATGTGTGATTTTGTATTTTCTTGAAACTTGGCTTCCCAGCCAAATGCCCTTTGGGGTAACCCTTGCCTCAGTGTTTGCTCACAGAGGTTCTTTGTCTTTTAAATAGCCTATGAGGAGAGCACTTACTACCCATGTGTTGAGACTCGGAGTGCTGTAAGAAGGTGCTTCTATAATCACCTTTACCAGGTGAGTAAACTACCAGGATCCCCCCAACACCGAATCACCCCGCTGCAGATGTATGTGTTTATAGAGATTACTGGTGCTGCATGCTCCTGCTGAGGCCAACTGGTTGCACAGAAACGTTTTGGTGATTACGTGGGTCTTAATTCATATGTGTCTGGCTAGAAATACAATTCAACATTCTCTCCCATTTCTGACTTATTTAGTAATTTATTGCTTTGTATAAAAATATATTTCAGATACCACAGAATTCCTACATGCCGCTAAGCACTGCACAGGAATTGATGTCATTTTTGTTTGTTTTATTAACAGTGTGTCCAAATGGCCATCCGTGCACTGTTGGAGAGGTAAACATTTTTCATTACTGCCTTCTTTAACAGAATTTGCTCTGTGTCAACATGATCAACATTAGCTTTTATTTCTTGATTTTACCCCTTGTAATTCCTCCCACTTGCTTCACCTAGCTTTTAGGGTATGTGTGTGTGTCGGGAGGGGAGGTGCAGCAGATTTTAAGTGGCCACCCACATAAGTGCCTCCTGAAGATCATGTGTAGCAAGGCCTTTTACCAGAATGGTGTGCGTGTGTCTGTCTGTCTTCCATCTGGTCATTTTCCATTCATGGAAACCCACAACCATCCATGGCTGCCCCCGGCATGATGTGTTGTGCGGGGAATAGCCGGGGCGCTTCCATAAGACTACTGTAGTTTCTGAAAGCTCCGATTTGGAGCCGACAGCTGTCTGTGATACTCAGATACCTGCCAGTCTGTACCTGGTCTCGGTATACCGCGGACACATGTAGGCTCCAAACTGGAGCTATTTGAAGGTATGACAGTACAGATATTGCCATACCTTCAGATGCTTCGTTTGGAGCCTACCTGTATCCACTGATACGAACCAAATACAACGTCAATATCTGCCAGTATGTAACTGGTATCAGAATAGCACAGACAGCTGTCTGCTCCAAACATGAGCTTTCAGAAATGACAGGACTACAGTAGCCATATGGAGGCACCCCAGCTGTTCCCCGCACAACACATCACGCCGAGGACAGCCGCGGGTGGTTGTGGGCATGCCTGGAGGGAAGTGCAATTGTAAAATGCCGGCAGGGAGAGCGCAGGATCAACTAGCTACAATTTTAAATATTAAATGTGGATGTTTCCCTTTGATGCTCACTAACCCAGCACTGCTGCTGTCTCCCGGTTATTCCCCTCCATGCCGGGGGTGCTGGGGTGTTGGGTCTTCATCTCTCAACAGCTATTACAGCACCTGGAAGCAAGCAGGTGGCCTTGTGGAGTAATGCTCAGGGGTACCAGCTATTGACCATCATTGTAACAGAGATTGAATATTTTCCTCACCCAGTAATACTGCTCTACCTGCACCCTGCCACATGTGGTATTGCCTGTGTGTGGGGTGGGGCTCGTGAACATACAGATCTTCCTTGTCAGTCTTCACCATTCATTACTTCTTGGGTGTAAGCCGGACGGCGCGCAGCGAACTTTTTTTTTTTAAAAGCTAGATCTAGCGGGCGCCCTCGAGACCGGCGCCTTGCGTCATCGCGAGGGCGGCCGTTAGTATTTCTGACTCCTCCTCCATCTCAGTTCTGTTTCTCCCTTGCGTCGAGGCTGCACCTGCTGCGCGTCGTGGGAGCTGTGGTTAATGAAGTCGCAGCAGTTTTTGCTGACTCCTCTGTTTCTCAATTTACACTCGACGCCATACCACGGTAAGACTGTTCTTTTTCTATCTGTAGGCGCCGGTGTTTTCCTACTGTTTTACCTTAATTGTTTGGCATTATGTCCGGTTCTGGAAGCGAGCGTTTTCTAAGATGGCGCGCCCGCGCGTCGGTGCTCCTGTGGCGGCATTTTCCGTCTCGGACCAGCATGAGCGTGTGTCTTGATGCCTGGGACCCAACCGCGACATGGATTAGGTACAGCGCCTGCTTCTCCATGGACCGTCGTGTCCTCGAGTCCGTAGTTCAAGCTCGGCAAGGCCCGCCGACTTGAGGGGGCGTCATTCACAGGACTCCCAGGTAAAGTGTTTGAGCCCTTCCCCCGGGTCCCCTCCCGGGCCTATACAGTCCGCGGAGGAGGGGCCTTCCTCATCTTATCTTGCCGACGAGGAAGCTCCTTCTGCGGTGTCGGGGGAGCGAAGTGGTCCCTCCCGGGGCTGCGACGTCGACACCGCCTCGGCAGTCACCTCCTCGGAGGTGCAGGCTCCCCCAGTGTCGAGGCCCATGATTTCTGGGCCGGACACCAGCGGACCCTCAACGCCGCCTCTCGGCGCCGTTTCGGATACTGGTGCCGTTGGCGGTGCCGGTGAGCGAGATGGCGCCGTTGCGCGCCGTTTTGGATCCCGGTGCCGTTCGCGGCGCTGCTTTGGCCCCCGGCGCCGTGGGCCTGGTTTCTCCTCCTCATGGTGCCGGGTCGGTTTCCGACGCCGGGAGCGGTGCCGTTGGCCTCGCTGGTACCGCGGGGGAGCTGGGACCGGGCCTGGCTGTTGCTGATGCTCGGGGGTCAGCCGGCGCCGCCTCTGGTGCCGGTGCCGTTGACGCCGTTGCCACGGGGACCCCCGGGTGGCCAGTATTGAGGTCCTGCTGATCTCGTCCTCCTCGGAGGCCGACGATTCGGACGTGGACCCATCCTGGCACCCCCACTCTTCGGGGTCGGGGTCTCCTGTGGCACGAGGTACCAGGCGGCGCAGTGGCCTCCTCTGTCCCTTCCGTCCTCCCTGAGAGGGCCTCCGGCTAGGGGTGGCCTTGAGTCCCGGGGAGCGGGGGCGACTAAGGGAGGCTCCCTCCGGGGGACGGTGACAGCAGCCCTCCCGGTGCTGTTGCTCCCTCTGGGGGGATGGGAACATTGCGGTCGAGGAGGAGGGCTCTCTCGGAGTCCGAGGGTTGAGGGCAGGGGACAGGACCTCGGTCTTCTCTGGCCACCTCAGGGGGTGGCCAGGAGCCATAGTGCTGAACCCGCCCTTCCTCCAGGGCTCTAGGGTGCCCTCGTGGCGCTGTTGTGGGCTGCCTTTCTAGATCCATGCAGTCCGACTTGGTCACAGGAGGTTCTCCCCTGGGCTCTTCAGGCTCTGCTTCCTCAGGGTTCTGTCCTTGCGGCCTGGTTTGTTGTCCGGGACCCCCAGCTTGGGCTCCATTCCCCGGATTCCAGAGCCCTGGCAGAGATCTATTGCCTCCTCGTGGTGCCCTCTCCCATATCTCTGCCTCCACCACCCCGCGCTCCGGGCCATGTCGGTCCCTGGGTCCGTTATCCTGGGAGCAGTTCAGAGTTCTGCAGCGGCCTTCCCTCATCGTTAGATGTATGCATGAGCGGGTCTTCGACTCTCCCCACCGCCGAAGGAGTCCTCTGAGTACTCCAGCTCTCCATCATCCTCGTCTCCCTCCTCTGAGGGAGAGGAACCCCCTGCTCATCTCTCCTCCGATGCTGATTTCACTGAATATCAGCGATTCCTTTCGAGGATGGTGAGGGACCTTCAGATCTCTTACATACGGAGAGACAATACCAAACGGGAGACTCGTGAATTCCTTGGAGAATTCAGTGCCCAACACTTGGTGGTACCTTCCTGGCCTATTCCCTTCCAGGAGGCATCTGTCCGTTCCTGGCAGTCGCCAGCCGCCTCTTCTCCAGCCCTGGCTGATTGTCAGCGTAGGTATTGTGCCCCCTCGGAGTCTCTAGGTACTCTTCCCCAACCCCCCTTCTGGCTTGGTCTACCTGGATACTCCCTCCGGGCGCCGCTGCCTGGCGTACGACCGCCCACCGGACCCGGACTCTCTTCAGTTCGACCGGTGGGGGTGAAGAGTGTTCTCTTCTTCTCGTGCGGTTGCTTGTATAGCATCACATCAGGCTCACCACGCTGCCTACAATCGGCACATGTGGTCGATGCTCTCTCAACTTCTAGCATCGATGCCTGATACGGAGCAAACCAGACAAGCTGTTGCCCTCTCCGCTATAGGCCTGGAGCTGGCAAGACACCAGGCAAGGGCATCTTACGACGCCAGTGAGGTGGCTTCCAGGCTTGCGGGGACAGCGATCTGCATTAGGCGGACGGCATGGCTTCGTCTTTCAAGGTTGTCACCCCTGGCCCGGCGTAGGGTGATGCGCTCCGCCTTCCGGGGGACCCGTCTCTTCTCCTCCAGAGCTAGGAGACTTTTGCAGGGCCTTACTCCGTCTCCACGTCCTCGGGAGGCACCTCCTAGCTCTTCTCCCACTTAGGCTTTTCTCTGAACTAGCCAGGGTCTTCCTTCTGTTTCTCGCCAACAGGAGGCTGGGGGTCTTGTCCCTCAGGGTTTTACCTCTTCCCCTTCTGGGGAAGAGGGCATATACTCACTCAAGAAGTAATGAATGGTGAAGATTGACAAGGGAAGATATGAAAATTACGCATCACCGTAATTCTTGATCTCTCTTGTATCTTCACCATTCATTACTGATCCCTCCTCCGTCCCTCAGTGGCCTCCTTCTATGGCGTCTCCCCCTCCCGTCTCGTTCCTCCCTCTTTTTGGCCCTTATGCAAAAAAAAAAAAATCTCTGTCCTTGCCATTTCTCTTAATGGTTTCCAGGAAATTATTTACTCTAAGATTCGTTGGCATTTATTGCAGGAGTGCTGGGTCGTGAGGGAGCTGCACGACTATCTCACCGCTATGTTTTCAGGTGAGGCACTCCTAGGGACTTTGCCTGACTCTGTGCAGTGTTTGGTCCCGGAATCTTCTGTTAATCAATTACTAAGCCTTGGAAACCAACCCCCTTTTTACAGAGTAAGAGGAACGGGTACAGTTATACAATTTCTCTCTTAAAGCTGAGGGAACTCTCTCCGACTGCTTTGAAGGCAATCCCTTGCTTCTCAGGTCATGTTTTTCCTCATAAGCCTGTGAGTCATGCTCTGTCTTGACCCCCTTTTTTCAAGGGTCCTTCTGCGAGCAGTGCTGCAGGAAAAGCAGTGTCAACTATGGGCAGATCTTGCCAGTTTCAAGTCTCTACCTGCCTTGACATAGCAAGTCCGATTGAGTTCCGCTATATTTCTTACAAACCGCCTTTAAAAGGCTAAGTTTCTTTCTATACCCTTTTGAGCAGCTCTTACATGCTGCCTGGGAACCAATCCTTTCCTTGCTAGGCGCTCTTCCAGAACAAAGGTCTGCTCAATCAGGCCAGGAGCCCTCAACTAGGATAAAGGACCATGGCATGTTGAGGTCAAAGACTATGCCCTCCTTAGTCTGTCTAGCAGGTTCGGTGAACCTTCTCTTCAGCACTACCAACGGGGATTCTTGCTCCCTTGTTAAGTCGAGCCTTAAGCCTCTCAGCTAGCTATGCTCGTTGGGCATTATTGTCTCCTCAACATCCCATTTTCTTCTTCCTCTCTCTGCTTCTTTCTTTCTCCTTCCCTTTTCTCTATCTGTTCCTCCTAGAGTCGCCCTGTAAGGAGGCCCCATGATCCTTAGGGCAGGAATTCTCTTTCCTCTGTCTATTCTCCATCGGCTTATTACTTTTCAGTTTATTTTCTTCCTTTGCTATCCCTTGGCTATCTTGCCTCGCTTTCTCTTTTTCCACAATATAATTTTTGCCTCTCGGCTCACAGAACTGAGATGATGGAGGAGGGTATTAACTACTAACGGTAGCCTCCGCATGACATGGCGTCGGGTCTCGGCGGCTTCGTTAGAACTAGCTTTTAAAAAAAAAAAGCTCCCGTCGGCTTACACCCAAGAAGTAATGAATGGTGAAGATACAAGAGAAGATCAAGAATTACGGTAGGTACGTAATTTTCATCTTTCCTGTGTCAGCTACAAAGGAAAAACTTTCCAGAGCCCTACTGCAGGGGTCATTGATGCCTTGAAAGTAGACTACCAACTCACCTGATTGAGGGCGCACTGCCAGCACTTCTCAGTTACCAACTACTCTTCTGTTAGCCTCTTGAGTTCATTCATGAAACCAGGTTGCTGGCTTGGGAGTCCAGCATGCTACATACTGGACAATCAGGTGCCCTGTCAGCTGTTTTAAAAAAAAAAGATTAGTGAAATGAAAACATACTGTAAACAAGACCCCAGCCTATTGAAGCCCTGCTTCCAGGCACCTTCAGTCAGAGGTAAGGACTGGTAGGGCATTTCTGAACGTTGTGGGGGGCAGTACCAGGAAGTGACTGCTAAGGTGCAGAATGCTTTTTGTACCCATATAAAGGATTCGCTCCACAGAAAGGGATTTGGTGAGTGCATTCTTACTTGCTTCTAAGGCAAAAGAAAAGCCATTCTATTTTCATTCTGTAGTTCACAATTCACACTCTGCTAGTTTGCTGAAGTCTGCTTCATCTCTGGACTTCTTTTAGGTGAGCTCCTCCCAGCACCTTTGAGGATTCTAGTTTTCAAGACCAAGCATACTGCTACCTCTGTGTCTGCTTCCATGATATCCCCATTGAAGAGAGATGCAGGGCTGCAGCCTGGGCTAAAACAAACACATTTATCTCCTACAGCATCCACATGCTGAGTTGTCATGATGCTGTTTTTTGGGGCCTAAGTCCTCCTGTCTTTGTTCACCAAATAGGGGTGCGCACCTGCTCCCTTCCTCCCAGAAGACTGGTAAGAGTCTGCCAGAGTGTGGATAGTGAACTGTATCCACAGTGGTAGAAATACAGATTTTCATCAAGGAAATATCTTGCAGCAGGTTATAACATATAGGAACATGCAGCCGTATGCACTGTTTCTGACTGGAGAATTTCACCAGCAGTCAACGTGGGACTGCCCCCGACCACGTCACACGTCATGCACTGTGGTATATAAATGGGGCAGTCCCAGATGTTCCTCAGTTCTTTTCCCGCCACCGCCCTGTACCTTTCTTCTCCTGCTGGAGCATTAGCCACAGTCAGCATCGACATTCTCTTATTTTCTTAGCTGTTTCCAGTGCATCGAAAGGCAGTCTTCATTCCGCTTTCTTCAGTCTCCAGAGTTCCAGGAAGGTTCCTCGATGAAGACTTCTCGGAAAATTCTCATGCAATGAAGACACACCATCTGATGAAGGCACCGCCGGGGGCTTGGGTTCTTGGGCACCCGTGCTGTAGCTTGTTGCCTAATGGGTTGCTCTTTTTCATCAGGAGACTGATTACATTCTCCTATGAGCGCAGTGCTGCTCCTCTGTCCCAGCCACTTAAACCGGCTGTGGTTCTCTCAATGGAGCGCTTTCCAGTAATACGGGCACTCTTAACACTCAGTCCTGTATATGAACCTTGCAAAATGGTTCCATGCCTTGCCTACGATGTTTTGTTGCCAGCACATCGAGAAGCTCGGGCTATTCATTATGGGCATTATAACACAGTCCCGTACACAAGCCTTTTTCTTCTGCCAAGAAGTTCTACATTTTGTTGACGTAATTTAGTTGACGATACTTTCTGAGGACACTATCATTAAGTCCTGTATAATGGGCTTTGCTGGCTTTTCTCATGGCTTGTCAACAGTACTTTGTCGACAGTGCCTGGTGTCATACAGTGTTGTACCTATACTGTGTTCAGTCACTTAGCCCGTGTACAAGCCTTTGCAACATGCGGCAGCCTCTTGTTGACAGAGCTCTTGTCGGATTATAATGATTCCTGAGCCTCGTCAGTGATGCCTGGTGCCATATTCAGTCTGTTCTGCATATGCTGGGCTACAGTCCCTTGTCGACAATGCTTCATGAACGTAGCCCTTTTCGGATTATCATGCCTCCCAGGCCTTGTTGACGATGCTTCATCAGTAGTGCCTGGTGCCATATTCATGTTTTGAATATGCTGGGCTTCAGCCCCTTGTCAATGATGCTTCGTTGCTGGAGCTTTTTTCAGACTGTCATGATATTCTGCAGCGTCATCGACAATGCTTCATCGACGATGCCTAAGTTCCATACTCATATGTTATACCTATAAAACTGGGCTCCCTCACTTTGTCCTTATACAAGCCTTTGCTGTATGCAGCCGCCTCTCGTTAATGGTGTTTTCTTGAAGGAGTCCTTTTCAGACCCTCCTGATTTTCGGGGTGATAGCACAGATATCACTGCTCATCACCACTAATTCTTGGATGGAGCATTATCTACACTGAGTTCGCTCTTCCAACCCTTGTAGTGATCCCTTTTTGACTAGTACCTTGTCTTGTCCACTGTATTTTGATTTGAAGGTTCTTTTTGTTTGTTTTTTGCCTGGGCATAAAGTAAAACACTTAACACCATATTTGAGTCTTACTGTATAGTTCCACATCTCATTGACAGTGGCTGCAGCTCTCACTGTCCTTCTACTGTATCGTTCATGGGGCATGCTTACGCTAACCCGTTTTTAAGCCTGGCTATTACGGCGACTTTCCTCATCTCCAATACTTAGTCACTGGAACCGTGTACAATTCTACAGCTGTGCTGTTTTTCAAATCAGCCCTGTGCATAAGCCTCACTTTATGGATCAATAGCCTCATCATCAACAGCCAATGGCAATAATTGTTTCTAGGACCGTGGATATGTTGTTCATCCACCCTGTTTGGCATTGTCCCCTTCCACTTTAAATCTGCCGGAAGACTTCAGGCTGGCTCCTTCCACCCACCCGGGGGGGGGGGTTATATACATTGGCTCTGCCCCATGACGCCAGATTTTGCTTTCCGCTGGAAGATATAGGTTGCCTCCTTCGTGCTCTCGCATTTCGTAGGCCCTGGCTTTCAAACTGTCAGTTTTACTGAAGCTCAAACTCGTAAAAGTTAGCAATCATGCTTTTGCAGCATCGATCGTGGAGGAGAAATCTTCCCCGGGATTTCGCCAGTGTCCCTGCAGCCAGAAGATGTCGCGCACCGATCCCCACCTCACGTGCGTCTACTGTCTAGGTGTCGGCCATGGCATCTCGTTGTGTAGCTTTTGCTTGGCCTTCCATCCCAACGTCCTGGACAACCGCAAGTCACGCCTGAATCTGGCGAGACCGGAAAAAAGGAACCCTCTGGTGAAGTTGAAGGAGGCTAAGTGGGCGGTTTCCGTGACCGCGGGCTCCGCCGATCAGCTGGAACAGATGAAGGCGTTCAAGGAAGAAGCCGCTTGCGCTTCAGCCAATCGAAGTTTCTTTGTCCCGCTGAACCTGGGCTGCACCTTTATCCTCCACGGAATCCTTCAAGGAGATGTGCCAGTCTCTTCCCCACCTGGGGAGAGGCGCCCTCAGGCTTGCACTCCTCCCGCTCTTGGAAGAGAGAGAAGGACTCGTTGTCTTCGTCCTAGCAAAGACGTTCTTGGGATTGAGAAAGGTCTGAATCCCAGGAACATGCTGTCTCGACCTCGGTCGAGATCGCATCCTCTGCTGCCAGCTTCATGGATCTTCCGTCTGGCCAGGGACCGAGGACATGGCTGACGAGGTCGAAATTATCCTCGACCCAATCGACCCTTTGTCGCCGGCCGGTGCCGATGACTCACTAGAATGGACCCGTCCTGGTATTCGGATGAGGAGATGCAGCCCGCTAGTGTCCCCATCAAGGACCCAGTTCTGGACCCTAGGGTTTCACCAATCACACTGGTGTCTCCCGATCGACCGAGTCGGCCTCCCTGATCTCGGTCACGGTCCAGGCCCCCCTTGGCCGAACGACCGAGGAAAAGCCATACGCGCTCAAAGAAGAGGCAGCGCCACAGGTTGTCGTCCTCTGATGAGGAAAGGCTCCAGCGGAAACTCTGTCGGTGCTATGAGGACATTATGTGGCAGCAGCTGATCTTGACCGGGCAGAAGCTGGTTCCGCCGTATACCCCGGCCATAACTTGGCTTTCACCTCCCAGGCCGAAGCCAACCCCTCCGGAACCGAAGTCCTTGGTTCCTCCACCCGTTGAGCCGGCCCGTCTTCCAGTTCAGCCTATCTCGGTCTCTCCATCTATTCCGGTGGAACCGCCACCTAAGCAGCCTAAGGGAGGGGCTCCCTTGAAAGAGGACTGACTAGACACCGGCCTTCCCCAACATCTGTCGGACCTCCCTCGGAGGATCGAGGGTGATTTTTTTTTTATTTACTAAGTTTTTGTTGAATGGGTAAGTGCACTAGAGAAATCCTGCCTATTTTCAGGCACAACCCAGGGGAGGGGGATACAGATGAATGCCAACTGACCTTGAACCAGATGAAACTGTTGGTGATATTTTTAGTGAATGAGAGAAATTTGGCCAGGTCACAGGGGAAATTGCCCTACTCTTTTCGATAAGTCCCATGGGATCTTTAACATCCACCTGAACTACCACCAATCCAGGCAGGTGGGACCTCGGTTTTAATGTCTCATCAGAAAATCGGCACCTCAGAAGTGCAGCACCCCTCTCATGCTGCACTACAGTGTCAGTAGTGGGATATTAGCCCAAGTGCCAGATGTGGGAACTGAACCCACAGCCCTCTGATCTCCCGGCCTCAGAGGTGAGTGTGCTACCTGCTGAGCCACTGAAAGGTGGAAGACCGCTGTATCACGACTCCTCGGACTTGGATGTCACCGGGCTCCACTCACATCCGGGAGATGACGAGTCGTCCGTTGGCATGGGGATGGAGGAAGGACCTTCCCCTTTTCAAAGGATTCTCAATCTCATTTTCTACTCCACTGGAATGCCCCTGGAACCCATCCAGAAAAAGGCAGAGTACCCTCTCGCAGGTATTTTGAAGTGAGGGGTACCTCGACTGAGGCCTTTCCAGTAGACGAAGCCATTGTTGGCCCAGCACTTGAACTTTGGCAGCGCCCTGCCTCATGCCAGCACCGTCGGCCCGCAAGTACACTGTGCCCATGGGTTCCCTTGCAGGGTTCACGGAGCACCCTTCGGCCGAGAGCCTGGTGACTCCTCTGTATTCAGACATACCTGCAGTTCGTCCAACACTGACCGACCTCCGGACAAAGAGTCCAAAAATATGGACTACACTGCCCAAAAGGTCTGTACAGCCTCTTCCTTGGGCCTTGGTCAGGCCAGCTCGGCAGTCATTATGGCACACTTTTCTCATGCCCTCCTAGGGTCATTGGATGAAGTCCTCCCTCATCTCCCCACAGACATGCAGACCACGGTCAAACAGGTCCGTGACCAGGGCTGTGCTGTTGCCAAACAGCAGCTCCAGACGGCCCTGGACATAGGGGATTCTTGTGCCCGCTCAGTGGTCACCACAGTGGCATCTCGCCACAGGGCTCGACTGAGGCTTTCCTCCTTCCTGGTGGATACTCAGCACAGGTTGGCTGATGTGCCTTTCCTGGGGAACGATCTATTCGGTCCAGGAGTGGCTGGTCACCTGCAGCTCATAGAACAGTCCAAAGCCACCTTGGACACCACTTCTGCCAAGGACCCTTCAGGCAAGAACCGGCAGAAGAGGAAGAAGAACAAGCCCTTTTGGCAGTCTTCCCCTGCGGTTTGGCAGCCCTCCTACCAAGGAGGACAGCAGCATCAACATCAGCAGCAGGCTCAAGCTTGGCGCCCTCGGCCCAAGCCTGGACCTCAACAGGCCCACAAAGGAGGCCGAGGCTCAGGTCCTGGAGCTTCCTCCTCCTCCTCTAAGCCTGCTCAGTGATGGGGTGGGGGTTGACACCCCTATACCAGTCACGTCAGCTCTGGGTCCTCCTGTGGGGGGTCGGCTCCGCCACTTCCTTTCCACCTGGTTTGCTATCACTTCGGACAGGTGGGTTCTTGAAGTAGTCAGTCAGGGACTGCTAGAATTCGAGCAGTACCTTCCCAGCTGAGACCGCACCCCTCAGGAGGAACGGATTTCCGCGTGCACCCAGTCGGCTCTTCCAGACGACGTAGCTCAGCTCCTCTGCAAGGAGGCAGTAGCTCCAGTGCCGGATTCATAGAAACATAGACTTTGACGTCAGATAAGGACCACTTGGCCCATCTAGTCTGCCCATTTCCCTACCTACAGGATAGGCCGCAGATCCTAGTTAACCAACAGCCTATTTTTTCCTACCCCTCCACAAGAAATGCCTTATGTCTGTCCCATGCATTCTTGAATTCTCCCACAGTTTTAGACCCCACAACCTCCTCAGGAAGGCTGTTCCATGCATCCACTACCCTCTCTGTGAAATAATACTCCCTCACATTGCCCCTGAACCGCCCCCCTTCTATCTTTAAATTGTGTCCCCTTGTTCTTGCATGTCTCTTTTTCTGAAAGATGCTACCCTCTTGGACTTTGTTGATTCCACTGAGGTACTTAAAAGTTTCTATCATGTCCCCCCTCTCCCTTCTTTCCTCAAGGGTATACATATTAAGCTCCTTTAGTCTCTCCTCATACGGCTTCTCTTGGAGACTCTGCACCATTTTAGTTGCCATCCTCTGAACTGCCTCTATCCTGTCTATGTTCTTGCGGAGATGGGGTCTCCAGAACAGGACGCAGTACTCCAGATGGGGTCTCACCAACTGTCTGTACAGAGGGATAACAACTTCCTGTTTTCTGCTGCTGATGCCTCTCCCTATCATCCCAGTATACCCCAGCCCTCCTACTGCCTTCTCACATTGCTTGCTAACCTTAGGTCATCTGATATGATTACCCCCAGGTCCTTTCCCTTTTTGTTGTTGTTACACCTCCCCGATTGTGTATTCTTCCCTGGGTTCTTGTTTCCCAGGTGCATTATTTGCACTTCTTTGCATTGAATCCTAGCTGCCATACTTCTGACCATTCCTCCAACCTTGCCAAGTCCCTTCTCATCCTTTCCACACCTCCTTGTGTATCAACCCTGTTGCAGATCTTTGTGTCATCTGCAAAAGGCATACTTTTCTTTCTAGTCCCTCTGCAATGTCACTGATGAAGACATTAAAAAGGACTGGGCCCAATACTGAACCCTGCAGTACCCCACTAGTAACCCCTCTTTCTTCAGAGTGGACTCCATTTACAATTACCTTCTGTGTCCTGTTGTGCAGCCAGTGTTTTACCCAGGCTACCACCCTGGGACCCACTCCCAGGCTGGTTAATTTGACTATTAATCTTTTGTGTGGGACAGTGTCAAATGTCTTGCTAAAGTCTAGATAGGCCATGTCCACAGCCCCTCCCTGGTGTACTACTTTGGTCACCCAGTCAAAGAAATCTAATAGATTCGTCTGACATGACCTTCCCGCTGTGAACCCATGCTGCCTTGAGTCCTGTGCCCCACTAGCCTCTAGGTACTCAACTATTCTTTCCTTCAGAAATGACTCCATCACTTTCCCTACCACAGAGGTCAGACTGACAGGTCTGTAGTTTCCTGCCTCTTGTCTTGGTCCCACTTTTGTGAAAGGGAATCACATCCGCCTTCCTCCAGTCCTCAGGTACCACACCATCCTCCTATGATTTATTAAAAAGAGTAGCCAGTGGTTTCACTAGTTCCTCCCTTAATTCTTTTAGGATTCTGGGGTGAATTCCATCAGGACCCATTGCTTTGTCCACCTTCAGTTTTAGGAGTTCTTGCAGAACCCTTTCTTCTGTGAAAGGACTGGGATCGACCCCCCATCAACATTCTCCAACAATTCTCCAACAGACCCAGGCTTTGTCTCCAGTTACTTCTCTGGTGCCCAAGCAGATGGGGGGGTGGCGCCCCATTCTAGATCTCCACAACCTGACTCAGTTTCTCGGGTCTCGCACCTTTCAGATGGTCATTCTGAACCAGATCATACCACCCCTGGAGTGAAACGTGATTCTGTTCACTGGATCTACAGGATGCGTTCTTTCACGTCCCAATCCGTCCATCCCATCAGCGGTTCCTCCACTTCAGGGTCGAAGAGACCCTGTACGAGTTCCGAGCCATGCCGTTCGGCCTGTCATCGGCCCTGCGGGTCTTCACCAAATGCATTGCAGTGGTGGTTGCCCACCTTCAGCGTCAAGGAGTCAGAATCTACCCTTATCTCGACGATTGGCTCTTGGCAGGTTCCACCCAACAGGAGGTGGAGAGGTCCAGGGATCTGGCCCTCCAAACCTGCTCCCAACTAGGCCTCCTGATAAACGAGGCCAAGTCGGAACTTGTGCCTTCTCGGGTGATGGGCTTCATCGAGGCAGAGCTCGACTCTTGTCAAGCCAGAGCTCGGCTCCCGGCGGAGGTTCTTTCCTACTTTGCCCAATCATTTGTGGTTGGGCACTTGCGCCCTGCCTGGGACTTTCTGCGCCTTCTGAGTTACATGGCGGCATGCACCTCCGTGGTCCATTGGGCCATGTTGCACATATGCCCCCTTCAGTGGGAGCTGGCCGCCCAGTGGACTCAGCACCACGGTCACTTCGACCAGCTAATCACTGTAACCCAGAAGATGTGTGACACACTCCAATGGTGGACCGCCCCAGAACGGTTGCAGGAAGGGATCCTGTTTGTCCACCCGAGCCAACGGTCGTGCTTACGACCGATGCCTCTCTCATGGGCTGGGGAGCCCACGGGTTCTGGACCTCTGAGGAGTCCCGATGCTACATTAACCTGTTGGAGCTCAGAGCAGTCAGACTGACACTGTCAGCTTTTGCTCCTCAGCTCCGGGATCAAGTGGTGCAAGTCCAGACAGACAATACCACCAACATGTACTACCTCAACAAACAGGGCGGCATGCACTCCCTTCTGCTGTGCAAGGAGGCGCTCCTCATCTGGACCCTTGTGAGCCGGTTGGAGGTGGATCTCCTAGACATTCATGTGGCAGGAGCCTCGAACCAGCTGGCGGATGCTCTCAGCAGCATAGGCCAGACATCCCACGAGTGTTCTCTCCATCCAGGGGTAGCTTACAGCCTGTTCTCCTGTTGGGGCAAACCGATGATGGACCTGTTTGCCTCTAGGGAAAACACCAAGCTGAGGCTGTATCATGCCCAACCCCCTCAGCAGGGCTCGCTGCAGGGGATGCCTTCTCGAGGTCATGGACCCCAGGCCTCTTCTACGCCTTACCTCCATTTCCCTTGATCCACGAGGAGGAACAAGGTGAAGGTGATCCTGGTAGCCCCAGTCTGGCCACGCCAGTTCTGGTGTCCTGATCGCCTCAGCTGCAGGCCCCTGGAGCAGCTTTGCACACGCCCGGACCTGATATCTTTGAACCAGGGGAAGGTCTTCCATCCGGACCTTCAGTCCCTGCACCTCACAGCCTGGTACCTGAGTGGCTAGAGTTCCAGGCTTTGGGTCTTTCCGAAGATGTCTACACTGTGGTGGAGGCATCCCGAAAGGAATCGACCAGGAAATGTTATGCCTTCAAATGAAAGAGATTTTCCATTTGGTGTCAGGGTAAGGGTCTGGACCCCTTGTCCTGTCCTGTGGCTAACATTCTCGACTACCTTTGGTCTCTCTCCAAAGGGGGTCTTAGGTCATCGACCCTTAGGGTGCACCTGGCAGCCATTTTTTTCAAAAGCCTGGATCACATATCCCCTCTAGTGCATGAACCTCCACCTCTGTGGGATCTGTTGCTGGTTTTGGGAAAGCTCATGGGCAAGCCATTCGAACCCATGCACAAGTGTGAGCTGTCACACTTGTTGTGGAAGATGGCCTTCCTGGTGTCTGTCACGTCAGCTAGGAAGGTCAGGGGAGCTCCAGGTGCTTTCGGTGGACTCCCCTTATCTGGTCTTTCACAGGGACAAAGTTGTCCTGCGCCCCCACCCGAAATTCCTTCCAAAGGTAGTATCAGAGTTTCACAGTAACCAGGTGTTGACTTTGCCCATATACTACCCTAATCACACCTCGGACGCCGAGTACAGGCTCCATACTTTGGACCTGAGATGCGCTCTCTCCTTTTATAAGGAGAGGACGGCGGAAATTCGTGGAGAGGTTCGCCAGCTGTTTGTCACCTGTGCTGAAGCCGCTTCTGGCCGACCTGCAGCCAAACAGACCATAGCAAGATGGATTACATCATGCATAGGTCTGTGCTATGAGTTGGCGGGCAGGGAGCCTCTCAGAAGGATAAGAGCTCATTCAACCCGCCATACTGCTGCATTGGTGGCTGCTTCCAGGGCCATCCCTATCCAGGAGATCTGACAGGCTGCTACCTGGAAGTCAGCAAACACCTTTATCACCCACTACCACATTGACCTTGAGTCATGCCAAGATACTGGTTTGGGGGCTTTCAGTTCTCCAATCTCTGTTTCCTAAGTAGGGAGTGTGCGCCTTGCCTCCCTCCTCCCAGAGAACTGCTTAGAGTCTGCCAAACAGTGTGGATGAACAACATATCCACACTCCTAGAAGAACAGGTTGCTCACTGTAATAGTAGTTCTAGAAGTGGTATATGTTGTTCATCCACACAGACGCACCCGACCTCCCCGGCTGCGGATGCACACAGCCTTGCTTCCAGCGGGCTAAGATCTGGCATCATGGGGCGGAGCCGAGGTATATACCACCTGAGTGGGTGGGAGGAGCCAGATTGAAGACTTCCGGGCAGATTTAAAGTGGAAAGGGACAATGCCAAACAGTGTGGATGAACAACATATACCACTCCTAGAACTACTGTTACAGGTGAGTAACCTGTTCTTCTGGGGCCCGAGAACCATCATGGGCTCGATGCCTCGTTTTTCTATTGCTACCAGCTTATTGAAATAAAGAGGAATCCAAAGCATGTCCAGAAAAGAACTTACCAAATTCATAATTCCAGCACCGCCCACCACAGAAGCAAATCACAGGCACAAATAGCATCAATGCACAAGCAGTTTATTATGGCAGAACAAAGGTGCAGACCTCAAGAAGTGCTGAATGCATAGACCAGGGAACTTAAGCAGGACCCTCTCAAGCTTCAACCGGTTTCACCCTACAGCTTCCTCAGGAAGTGTCCCACTTACACAGACATCCTCCTTTTAAGTGCAGTATTTAAAGTGACAGTGCCTTAATATAATTGGTGAATACATTCAAATATGATAAAACAAATGTATAACAGATATCTGTCTTCATGCATATTCAAAAATATTATAACACCAATTAGTAATGATCAGTTAGAGAACGATATATAAAAAATAAAATAAAATAAAAATGAAGCCCTTTGTAGGGATAATGAAAAAAGGACCAAAAGGCCCTTGTAGGCAGATGCCTGGGCCGAGGAAAAAGAAGTGAATAAAGAGGACATTAAAAAGAGAGTGTGAAGAAACAGGTTAGTTGTTTGGTAGGAAAGGAAGAGGGTTCCTTCCTCCTCCCAACCCCCTCTTCCTTTCCTTCCCTTCCCCCCAAACTAACCTGTTTCTTTACCTCTCTTTTTATCCACTGAGACCCCAATTGGTCGAGACTCCAGTCAGTGATGCAGCGGAGATTTTTCTTGACCCTATCAACTGGTTGACATCTGAAGAGGCCAACAATTCTCTTTTCAGGACTGTGTCCTGCCTGTGAGCTTAGAAGGGGCTACTCAGTCTGCTGAGCAGAACCTGCCGGTCACCGACCCAGACCAGGAGGAGCTGTGGCACTCCCCAGCTCCCTCCGAAAGCCCACGTCTGCACCCCTGGTGGCCAAGGTCGACGTCTTGGTCCCCCTCCTCCAGTAGGTTGAGCAGCTTCTGTCATCGGCTCTCTCACTCTCGAAGCCATGGGAAGCCTCGCCATTGCTATTCTTCATCCTCAGGTGAGAAGAGGCTTTGGCACAAGTTGCGTCAACACTCTGAAGAGCTCATGTGGCAAGAGTTGGTGCTGGCCTGTCCGAAGCCGACCCTGGCTCCTGCAGCCATTCCTTGGCTGTTGCCTGACAGGCCAGGATCACTCCTCCCCCGTGGAGTCCGTCAAGACCGTCCTTCTCCCTGCGGAGCCAGTCACGACTATCTCGATTTGGCTGAAGCTGACCTCTCCACGGATCGTGGTGGAGCAGCGGCCGATCGGCGCTCCGACTATGGAGTCTCGGCCAGCCAAGGGGCTTCCTCATCATCTGTCGGTCACTCTCACATCTGACCATCTGCGGAGGGTTGTGGGGGCGCTTTATGCAGACTCCTTACTGCACTCCCATCCAGTCAACGTGGAGTCTGTGGGGGATTTCTCAAAGGAAGAAGGGCCCATTTCCTTCATGGACATCATCCACCTCATCTCCAAATCCATGGGGATGAAACTGGAGCCTGTCCAGAAGCAGGCTGGCTATCCCCTCACAGAGATTCTGGACAAAGGGAACTCTCTGACAGAGGCTTTCCCAGTGGCCAAGGCCATTGTTGGCCCAGCCCTGGAGCTTTGGCAGCGTCTTGCCCTGCACCCTCTGCCTGGATGGCCTGCAAATATGTGGCCCCCACCAGTACCCTCTCTGGTTTCACAGAGCACCCCTCAGCCGAGGGGTTGGTGGCCGACTACATGTTTTAGCGCTCGGTCAATGCCAGGGACGTCGATAAGCCACCAGACAAGAAGTCCAAGAAATTGGACCACACAGCTAAAAAGGTCTATGCTGCCTCTTCGCTCGTCCTCCACCAGGCGAACTCGGTCGTCATGATGGCACACTTCTCCCATGCCCTCTTGGGCTCTTTGGGAGAGGTGATTCCTCACCTTCCTGTGGACCTCCAGACCACGATCAGGCAGATCCGAGATCATGGCCACGCTGTGGCAAAGCAGCAACTCCAGACGGCTCTGGGGGATTCCTTTGCCCACTCTGTGGCAGCTGCAGTTGCCATGCACTGTAGGGCTTTGCTGCAGATCTCGACCTTCATGGCAGACACTCTGCACAAACTGGCGGATGTTCCAGTCCTGGGCACCGACCTGTTTGGACCCAGTGTGGAGGGTCACCTCCAGCGTATTAAGAAGTCCGGTGCCAACTTGGACTCCGTTACATCCACGCAGAAGGACCCCAAGGGCTGCAGGCAGCAGAAGCGAAAGCCCTTTAGGTCCTCCGCTCCTGCGACAAAACCAGCCCAGCATCAGCCAGGCCAGCAGGCCCAGTCCTGGCCACCGAGGTCCAAGTCAGTGGCCTCAGTGGTCCATAAGCCGGAAGGGAAAGTACCTGGCAGCTCCTCAACCAGGTCCTCCTCCTCCAAGCAAGCGCAGTGATGGGATGTGGGGTGCCACCCTCATACTTATCACGCCTCCCCTGGGTCCTCCTGTGGGGGTTGGCTGAGCCACTTCCTTTCCGCCTGGTTCATTGTTACCACGGACAGGTGGGTTCTGGAAGTGGTCGGTCAGGGTCTGACTGTGGAATTCGGGCAGTACCCTCCAAGCCTAGCCCGCCCCCCCACGGGAGGACTTGGTGTCCACAGACACGGCTCTTCAAGATGACTTAGCCCAGCTCCTCCACAAGGAGGTTGTGCGAAGAGTAGCGGATCCTCCGAAACACCCAGGGTTTGCATCCAGGTACTTCCTGGTGCCAAAGTGGAGAGGGGGCTGGTACCCTGTTCTAGATCTGGATGACCTGAACAAGTTCCTCAGGTCACACATCTTCAGGATGGTAACTTTGTCTCAGATCATACCACCTCTAGAGCAAAACATCTGGTTTTGCTCCCTGGATCTGCAGAACACATTCTTTCACATCCCGATCTGTCTATCCCACTGAAGGTTGCTCCACTTTTGAGCAGAGGTAATCCTCTACAGGTTCCAGGCCATGCCATTTGGCCTCTCCTCGGCCCTCAGGGTCTTCACCAAATACATAGCAGTGGTGGCAGCTTACCTGAGGCACCGAGGGATCTGGGTGTACCCCTACCTGCACGATTGGCTAATTGTAGATCCCTCCAGGCAGGAGGGGGAGTGGGCCAAGGATCTGGCCCTCCGGACCTGTACCCCCCTTGGCCTCCTGGTCAACAAGGCCAGGTCAGAACTCATGCCCTCGCAGGTGATTAGATTCATCAGGGCAGAGCTCGACTGTTGCCGAGCCCGAGCCTGGCTTCCAGTGGACAGGGCAGAGGTTTTCTCCTCATTTGCAGAATCATTTCAGGTTGGGCAATTGCGCCCTGCCTGGGACTTCCTGCCCCTTCTGGGTTACAAGGCCACCTGCAGCAGCGTGCTCCATTGTGCCTGTTGGAATATGCGCTCCATGCAATGGGAGCTGTCCACAGGGCCGGTTCTAGGACTTTGGGGGCCTCCAGCAAACTCTATGACTGGGGCTCCACAGACGGGGCGGGGCCCCCCCAGTAATCATTCTACAATCAAAAGCATATAGTTAAGGAAACAGAGCTCTCCCTGCTCTATTACCTCTGCCCCACTCTGCTGCATTAAACATCTGCATTGTCCATATAATCCAATATGCTTCCTTATTGTAAATTGTTGAGGGATTCTTAGTCTCATCATCCAGCTGAATTATGATTAAGCCTGACCACTACGGCAAGTGACCACCTCCATCGGTCAGGAACAAATATTATGGTATAAAATTGGAGGATTTCTTAGTTTCATCATTCAGCTGAATTATGATTAAGCCTGACCACTACGGCAAAGTGACCACCTCCATCGGTCAGGAAAAAAATTTCATCTTGCCTTTAAGACCTGATGTCCTCCTGCTTTCAGTCTTGTGGGGTAAACCACACTCCAGCTTTATTATTAGAAAGTATACTTAGAATGGCAGAAAAAGGGGAGATATTGCTGATGGGTGATCTGAATATGCCAGATGTCAGCAGCCATTTCTAAGAGTGGGGTTATTCTAGATGCCCTACAGGGAGCATGCCTTAGACATCTAGTATTGGAGCCCACTCGAGAGGGAGCAATCTTAGACCTGGTTCTCTCAAATGGAGATGAACAGATGATCACAGATGTAGAAGTGGGTAGCCATCTGGGAACTAGCGACCATCGAACAGTATGGTTCACAATAAACACAGCAATAGAGTCAAGCCATACAAACGCAAAAGTACTGGACTTCAGGACGGCTGACTTTGCCAAACTGGGCAAGTGCCTAAGAAATGCACTAGCAAATGGGTAGGAAGGAGAGGTGGAAGAACAATGGGGAATAATAAAACTGCCATCACAGAGAATAATGCAGTACCTTTTGGCTTTAACAGGAGTCAGTAGCAGCCATCTCATCTCCCATTCCCAACTATCCTTACCTTAATTGCAGGCAGTATCAGTAATACACTGACAGCATCAAACAATTGAAACAAATATACATACCTAGAAGAAAACTTGGTCTCTGACTCTGGGCAACAGTAGTACAGACACTGGATTTGTGGTCTTCTGCCAGCTGCTGCTGCTGCTTGCTGAGCGTAACAGTTATTTCTTAAAGAAATAAATGATTTACAGAGACAGCACAGCAGTCAGCGCACAGCAAGCAGTACTGAGCACACTAGCACTGAGGGCTGTATCAGCGGTGGCGAGGATAAGCAGGCCAGCAGCAGTACTCAAGATCAGAATGGAACCGGTTACCAGTTGAGTGGCTGTGGCTTAAGATGCATGCAGAATTGCAGATAGCAGTGGTCTTCTCTGTGTGACTGAGTTGTCTCTCACGCGTTCTCTCTCTTTCTCTCTCAGTCCCGAGTCGATTCTCTCTCTCTCTCTTCTTGGCTCCTCCAAGTTCAGTTGCGAATCGATAGCGGCGCTTCGTGGCAGCTTACCCAGCGAGATTCTCCTTCTCCGACTCCAAGCTCGACTGGAACTGGTCCTTGGTTGAATAGGACTCCAAGGCGCCAAGGGATCATCTTTATGGAGCCGTCACGGACCTGAGTGGGAACCAAATCTTTCAGGTCCGAGGGGAGGAGGTGCAAAAAATAGCAAGTGACTGAGTGGAGCCCTGTGATTGGCTCCAACTGCTCCTCCACATCACCATGATGTGCAGCATATAGGGGGAACGTGTGGAAACATGCTGCAGTTTTTACAGTCTGAGACAGGCTCTCTGTCACATCACTGTGTGGCCAGGACAATCAGCGTGGAGGGCAGGAGCTGCATGTACAACAAATGGGCAGGATATATTTTTTTTTCCCCAATGGGTGAGCAGCTGAGATCGGCGGGGCCCCGAACTTCTTACGTACAGTCAGTAAAGGCGAAGGAACCAACCACCGTCTACCGAAGCAACTATGTGATGCTGGCGCTGCCTTTTTTTTTCCGTTTTAGCAAGTTGAGGGTGATGAAGGCCGGGAAGGGTAAGGTAAGCGTAGCGTTGTATAGCAGTCAGTCAGGCTGAGGTGTACTCGTGTCTAATGTTACTTCCTTGCCCCAGAAATATTTGTGTGTGCGTGCAGCAGCAGGGATTGCAATTGTATTGTTTGTCTACTGGCCTTGTTGTTGTTGGATGCGGCGGGGGTCAGCGGGTGGGTCAGTGCCAGTGGGCCGGGGGCCTCCCGCGGCCGTGGGGCTCGCGGGTGCCTAACGCCGGCCCTGGCTGTCCAGCCAGTGATCTCAATGTAAAGAGCACTTCAACCAGTTGGTTACTGTGACCCAGAAGATGTGGGATGCCCTCCAATGGTGTCTAGTCCCAGAGCATCTGCAGAAAGGGATCCTGTTTGTCCGCTCCAAGCCGATGATCATCCTAACGATCAATGCCTCTCTCATGGGCTGGGGTGCCCATCTGGGGAACACAGAGTCCATGGGCTCTGGACCACCAAGGAGTCCCGATGGCACATCAACCTGCTGGAGATCTAGGCAGTTCAGCTGGTGCTGATTGCATTCACTCCGTATGTTTGGGGGTAAAGTGGTTCAAGTCCAGACGGACTACCTAAACAAGCCGGATGGGACACACTTCCTGCTTTTGTGCAAGGAAGCTTTCCATGTTTAGACTCTCGTTCGCTGCCTGGAGGTGGATCTCTTAGCCATCCATGTGCAGGAGCCTCCAATCAGCTGACGCCCTCAGCAAGGTAGGCGAGGCGTCTCACGAGTGGTCTGTCCATCCGGAGGTAGTTCACAGTCTGTTCTTCCGAGTGGGCACTCCTCAAGTGGACCTGTTTGCTTCCAGGGAGAACGCAAAGCTGAGGGTGTTTTGTGCTCACCCTTTCAGCAGGGCTCACTGCAAGGGGATGCCTTCTCGAGGCCTTGGACCCAGGCCTCTTCTATGCCTTCCTTCCACTTCCTTTGATCCACAAGGTGCTGCTCAATATCAGGATGGACAAATCGCAGGTGATTCTTGTGGCTCTGGACTAGCCACACCAGTTTTGGTACCCCGATTTCCACAGCCTCTGCAACAGGCTCCCAAGGTGTGTTGCCAAACGCCCTGACATGTTCTCCATCAGACAGAGGAAGGTACTCCATCCGGACCTTCAATCCCTGCACCTGGCAGCCTG
Source organism: Neoceratodus forsteri (assembly GCA_016271365.2). Taxonomy (NCBI): domain Eukaryota; kingdom Metazoa; phylum Chordata; order Ceratodontiformes; family Ceratodontidae; genus Neoceratodus; species Neoceratodus forsteri. The sequence continues at coordinate 434,007,466 of JADMNL010000024.1, read as the reverse complement.
GTTCCTGAGCGGCTAGAGTTCCAGGCTTTGGGTCTCTCTGAAGATGTCCTCACCGTGGTGGAGAAATCTAGACAGGAATCGACTAGAAAATGCTATGCCTTTAAGTGGAAGAGATTCTCCACTGGGTGTCAGGGCAAGGGGCTGGACCCTTTGTCCTGTCCTGTGGCCAGCATTTTGGACTACCTGTGATCCCTCTCTGAAGGGGGACTTAAGTCGATAACCCTTAAGGTGCACCTGGCAGCCATCTCTGCTACCGGGCACGGGCTGGTCAGCAGTCAGTGGCACAGGAGAGGGTGGTCTGGCACTTTTTCAAAGGCTTAGATCACATTTCCCTTCCAGTGTGTGAACCACCACCACCGTGGGACTTGTTGCTGGTTTTGGCAAAGCTCATGGATAAGCCATTCGAACCGGAGTGACATATCTCACCTGTTGTGGAAGACCACCTTCTTGGTAGCAATCACATCAGCCAGAAGGATCAGCACGCTTCAGGCGCTTTCGGTGGAGTCTCCTTACCTGGCCTTCCACAGGGACAAGGTCGCCCTGTGCCCCAACCTGAATTTCCTCCCGAAGGTTGTGTCAGAGTTTCACCTGAATCTGGTGATGGCTCTTCCGGTGTTTTTCCCGAATCACACCTCTGAGGCCAAACACAGGCTCCATACTCTGGGCCTGAGGTGAGCGCTCGCTTAATATAATGAGTAAAGAGCGCATAGCTAGAGTTTGGGGAGAGGTTTGCCAGCTGTTTTTACCTGTGTGAAGCCTGCAGCCAAGCAGATGATTGACAGATAGATCACATCCTGCATTGATCTCTGCTATAGCTTGGCGGGTAGGGAGCTTTCCGAAGGGCTAAGGGCGTATTCCACCAGCCATACCGCTGTGTCGGTGGCTGCTTCTAGGGACATCCCTATCTAGGAAATCTGCAGGGCTGCTACCTGGAAGTCGGCACACACCTTCATTTCCCATTACCACGTTGACTTAGAGCCATGCCGGGATACTGGTTTTGGGGTCTCAGTTCTCCAATCTTTGTTCCCTAAGTAGGGGGTGTGTACTTTGCCTCCCTCCTTCCGGAGAACTGCTAGAATTCTGCCAAATAGTGTGTCTAGAACAACATATCCACGTTCCTAGAAACACAGGTTACTCACCAGTAACAGTATATCTTCCACGGAATGGTCTCTTGCAGTAGGTAATTACTTCTGGGAGTTTCCAGCAGAGGTCTCTGTGACACAGCAGCTCTTCTAGCAGTTTTCACCAGGGACCACCCACTGATGACATCATCTTCCTGTTTCCTATATAAGTGTGGGTGGTCCCTGGTATCCTCAGTTCATTTTCCCACCATCTTCAACTCGCACAGTAGCTAATTCAGCTTCTATGCAGCATGTTTGTTGTTGTTTATTTAAAACTTTATTTTTATACAGGAACATTTGATTAGTGCCAGAAACACTGTTTACAATCAGGTCCTGTAAAATAGTTCCACAAATAAACATTCAACAAACTACATTACAAACAACATAACATAATAAATAACTCTATCCATAACATACACATTCACTCTGCAAGTATTCAAATAATTTACCTTTAAAACTAGATAGGCTAACTATATTTTGTAGATATTTAGGCAATTTGTTCCACGATGAAGCAAATCTATTTTGTAATTTCATTTTCCCTATATTACTACAATATTTAAGTATTGGAATTCTATTTTCTGAATTTCATATACAAAGACTTTGGCTATCCGAAAACTGTAACATAACGTACTTAGCTAAAGGATGAACACTTTTCGCATTTATAATCCTATAACAATTAATTAACCATACATAATTTGTTTGCGCCTCAGGATGCAACCAATTTAGTTTATCATATAACTTACAGTCATGCATTTTATATCCACCTTTAACAATAAATTTACCTAATCTATAAACTGTTTGATTAACTTTTTTTTAACACTTTCTGAGAGGCATTCATATCGATCAACGCACCATATTCAAGTACCGATATTAGCATTTGCTTAACAAGTTTCTCTCTAGCTAATTTAAGCAATACATTTGTTAATCTTCTAAGAGCACCCAGTCTTTGATTAACTTTTTTTATCTGCATATCAACATGATTTTCAAATGTCATACCAGAATCTGTATACATTCCCAAATACCTATAACCTTTTAGTTCCTCAATTTGTACACCATTAGTTAAGTGGATGTGTAATTGTGGTTCAGTTTTCAACTTGTGCCCTAAACAAAACTTCATACACTGAGTTTTCTTTGCATTAAGTAAGATACCAGAGTCACCCATCCAATTCTCCAATAAAATTAAATCCATCTGCAGCTGTTGTTCTACAGTTCCCATATTATCTGCTGACACCAGCAAAACCGTGTCATCCGCTTATAATCTAATCTCCCCATATTTTATTGTTTGCGCAAATTCATTTACATAGACATTGAACATCAACGGGCCGAGTATCGATCCCTGAGGAACACACGATTTATTTCCTCGAGGCTCGATAAAGAGCCTCCATTGATGACACACTGTCTACGATTTGCCAAATATGATGCCATCCATATTAATGGTCCTTCCTCTATCCCTACCAACCAAAGTCTTTCCAACAGTTTTCTATGCTGAACCAAATCAAAAGCTTTACTAAGGTCCACGAACACTGCCTCAGTGGCCTTTCCCAAATCCAGTAATGTTACTACTTGATTATGGAAATCCAGTAGAGCGGTGTTCGTGGACCTCCCCATTCTAAACCCATGTTATTTGTCTGAGAAAATTAAATTTGATTCCATGTAATGACTAATTTGAGAATGAACACTACGTTCTAAAATGTTTGATAGTATTGGAAGTATGGTAATTGTCATCGGGAAACAGCACTGAAGATTCTACGAACAGCTGGGGGCTCATCCAACAAGAGCTCTCCCATCTACGGATCTACATTTCTGTATACACATAGAGCAGGAGTACCCCTCATCACCCTCTGTCTTTCTTACTCATTTGATAGCTTATACCCGTCAACGTTGATGGCCAACACACTGCCGACGATGTATCTATATTCTAATTGACGGCTTCCACCGTTGACGATGCATCTATATTTTTCATTGACAGCTTATAACCGTCATTGTCCTCGTCGATGCATCTATATTCTCATCGATGGCTACCACTGTCGACAATGCATCTGTTTTCATCGATGGCTACCACCGTCGACAATGCCTGTACATTCTCATTGATGATCCTAACTGTCACTGTTCTCATCAACGGACTACCACCATCGCCGATGCCTTTTTTTTTTCATTGACGGCAACCACCGTCCATGGTGTATCCATATTCTCATTGACGGACATCCCTGTTGACGAGGCATCCCTATTTCTCATTGAAGACTGTTCTCTGTCAGTGGTGCATCATTATGCTGCCTACTTAGTGAAGGGACGTTTTTACACTACCCTCGTCAACATTGCTTCCAGCGCTAGAAAAGGCACATAAATAACCCTTTAACTGGGTTCCCTTGGAGGCATGGAGCGGGAGAGATCCTCCCCAACCTCTGTACCTCACGCCTCATCGGCCAACATTTCAAATGTTGCTCCGTCGACCGCGCACCCTCATATTCATTCTTAATAAATGGGACTTCATGAAAATGGCTTATGCCATGTTTTTACCCCTCCACCTTCTTAGGTGGACAATCAAAGGGGTCAGGCTGACGGAGATCGGAGTCCTGGACTTTACCACCCAGGGACAAGATCTGCTAAGGTTACACGTCCTCTCCCCTCCTTCACCCCCGAGTGTCTTAAAACTCTCCGCTGCCCCTCCATCTCAGAAGGAAAGGGACCTCTCCATTGTAGTACGGCACGTCTTGCATGCCATATGGCACTCCCAGCTCTCCACTCCACGAGTGCAGGGTGACTCCACGATCTCCTACTGTTCCGCCTAGGAATTTTCATGATGACCTGGATCCATTCCTACCCAGGTCACATCTTCCTAATGTGGAAGACTATTTTTCAAATGATCAGGTGCTCCCAGTTGACTTCATCTGTGACCTTGACCGCATGGATTTTCAGAAGCTGAAATCTTTTTCTCAGTCCTTTTTTTTCTGGGAATCTCTTCTTTGGATGCAGGCCTGCCTAGAATCTTCAGCGCCCCCTCCTGATGACGTTTCATTTCAGGAAATGATGCTATAAATACAAAAAGTCATAGGAAATATACCTTGATCTGCCAGAGGAGCCTCTTTTGGTAGTTTCCCCACTGATTACAAACTTACCAGAATGCCATGCTGGCTGCCTAAATGCACATTAGCCTTCAGCTATCTCAGCCGTTCCACATAAGTTGGATCATATTTACCCTGCTCCTCTGGTTCCTCCCTTCCTTGCAAGCTTCCCTGGAAGTGGGCTCCATCCTGCCACTCATGATCACATGACTTCCTGGAGACACTAGTTCTTTTTTCCGGTATCATGAATATCAGAATTCTAAATTATAAGGGTCATCTGATTAACAGCATACCCTTAGGTCATCTGCCATTGAGATTATCAATCATCTCCCTCCTTCACCAGAACAGGGAGTGCTTATTGGCTACTATGTAAACTAATAATGCTAATTCCCGTCACCTACCCAGGTAGGGATATGATGCTGTCGGTACCTCGGCGTGACTGTCACCTATTGACATTTATGTGCAATGCCACACCTGGCTCTATGTTTCAGGACTTATTCCTGAGGTGCAACATAAAATATCTAAGGCCCCCCCTTTTTTTAAACATGCCCAAGTTCTTCAGGCCAGTAACTCAAATTTTACTGGATGATTTATAGGCATCAGGCAGATCTCTCTGTACAGTTCATGGCATGTTTCATACTCTGCATACAACTTATCGTACTCGATCCTCTTCTTTCTCTCTCTCTGAAAGAGGTGGAAAACACACAGATACCAATACTGGTGGCTCTAGAAGTCGTACTTAGCCCACATGAGACAACACCTCTGCCGCCCGTGGCTCCCGCCCCCACTCTAGACCCGTTGCGGCTCAGCCGCCTGACACCTAGTGACCCACTAGGGTTTTTCTTTTTTCCCACCCCTCCTCGACCCAGCCTCGGAGGCCGTGGGCGGTCATTTTGGCCCTTCGTTTATAGGCCGGGCTAACGATCACTTTAGATGAATGGGTACTCCACATTATACAGAGGGGTCATAATCTGGAATTTACCTCCAGGCCCCCTCGTCCTCCCTGTCACATTCATTATAACCATCAGATCATACATCTATCCTTTTATAGGGTTTGAGGGCTCTACTGGTGACACATGCCGTTCTCCAGTACCCCCCTCACATGGTCTTCTACTCCCAGTTCTTTCGGATACCCAGACAAACTGGAGACCTCGGTCCAATACAGGACCTCAGAAAACTGAACCTTTCAATCCAGTACAAACAGTTTTGCATGATAACCTTGATTCCATCATGCCAGTACTGAAACAGGAAGATTGACTTTGTGCCCTAGATATGAAGGGTGCCTACCTGCATCCATACTGCTCATCGCAGGTTTCTTCATCTCTACTTGCTAGGTTAACACTATCGGTTTCAAACACTCCAGTTTGGCCTCTCCTCGGCCCTGAGAATGTACACCAAATACCTAGAGGTAGTTAACAGCTTTAAGAGGGAAAGGGCACTTTATCTTCCCATGTCTAGTTAGCTGGCCTATCAAAGCGGAACAGCTTTGCTTTCTTACCTAGAAGGTACCCTGCAGATATTTTCACACTGTAGGGATCACAGTCGGTTGGCCACAGTCCAAAGTGACCGACTCGGTCTCCAATACATTGGAGCGATCTTAGAGCCAGTCTCAGCCAGAACTTACTGTCCAGCCATCCAGCATGCCACAGCCTTTTCTCTGACATCACACATACAGACTTAAAAAATAGTCACAGCTAGACAACTGCTATGCCTTCTGGGTCTCATGCTCACTGCCGTCCCTATGGCAGCACTCACCAGTCTTCATATGAGACCTCTTCAGTGAATCTACAGAATTTGTGGTCTCAAAGAACAAAACAAAATGTTAAGGTCAGTTCAGAGTCACTCCCTCCCTGCCATCAGCTCTGCCTTGATGGTCAATTGAAACCAATTTATGAACAAGGAATGTCTTTTTGGTCCCTCCCTCCCAAGCAGATGTTCACCATGGATGCTTCCCTGACAGGGGGGAGCGCCCCTGGTTCCTTATCGGACACAGGGTGCATGGACCAGTTCTCTCCCTCAGCCTCACATCAGGCACCTAGAGCTGAGGGCATTCCGCTCAGCCCTTCCGGTATTCAAGCCTCTTTTGACTCTAGACCATTGCTGATCCAGTTAGGCAACACTGTAGTGGTGTTCTACCTCAGCAATCAAGAAGGTGCTCCAATTTTCAACCTCTTGACTAAACATTAAAGAACCCTGTTACCTCCCTACCTGAAGGCTCTACACCTTCACGCTGGGCCCCTGCAGACACTTTCATAACTAGTCTACCAGTGTCCTCTCCTGTCGCCTATATTCTCCTGGCCTCCCGTAAGCCAGCAACCACAGCAACATACAATTCCAAATGGAAACGCTTTTCCATATGGTCTACTTCTCAATCTTAAGACCCTTACTCTTGTCCACTGACAAAGGTTCTGCACTTCCTTGTCTCACTATCTGAGTCCGGTTTAAGTTATTCCATCAAAGTCTACTCGGCCGTCAGCTCGGGCTCCCATGAACCTTTGGATGGCAAGTTACTGAACCAACATCATCTAGCTACGATGTTTTGAAAGGAATTTTACATAAAATAGTAAACAGATATAACTTTTTTACTGTAAGATCAGCAAGAGCTTGGAACATTTTACCAAGTTACATTGTGCAGGCACATAGCTTTGAGCAATTCAAGAATAAACTAGATGACTTTGTAATTTTTTTAATTTATTTATTGAAATGTTTCACTAGGAGGGCACACTGAATAACAAGTTGCTCATCTCACGGTGCAGCCTGGGGGAAGGGATTACAAAGGGTTGTGAAGGATGATCAGTTACAATAGTATGTGGGTAGTACAAACAATACAACATTGTAAGATTATGCAACAGTTGGAACATAAGCTATTGTACAATAAACAGTAGTGGAACATTGGGTAAATTACAATACATATCCAAAATCATACAAAATAACATATAAACGTACAAAACAGTAATAATGCAGCAGAACCATTATAGTGCATGAGTGTACCAGGAGCAGGCGCGAGGTAGTATGCGAATGCTATTGGAGTAAAACTGACGTGACCCAGAAGGGCAGGTGGAGAAGAGAGGGGGAGAAGCAAAAACTGAATATGAGAGGAAGGGGTAGCCATTTCCTGATTCCCAGTGGTGGGAGCGGGAAGGGGAGTCGAGAGCAGAGCAGCAGAAGGAGTTAAAGAGAGTGTCCAGCTTGGTTAGGGAACATTTGGGAGTAGCACCATAGACTACATCACGATTCCTGTACAGAACACCAAGCTTGGGGCGCAGTTTCTTCAGGATAGCATCGATATGCACAGAGAGAAGTTGAGGTGCTGGTCCAGCCAGACCCCCAGATATCTAAATGAGGAGGTGTCCTCCAGGATGGTCCCATCAAGGGTGTGGAAGGTGGGTAGGGCCAGGAGCCTAGAGAGTCTCTGTCTGGTGCCAGAGGTCATTGAGACTGTCTTCTTGGCGTTTAGAAAAAGCTGGTGAGAAGCAAGCCAGAACTGAAATTGGTTGAAGTCATGCTGTAAGCTAGTTTCCACAACAGCAGGGTTTTTGCCGGAACTGTTTAAGACAGTATTGTCAGCGTACATATGGATAGATGAGGGTAAGCAGGTTGTGGGAAGATCATTAAGGAAAATGGAGAAGAGTAAGGGCCCAAGCACTGAGTCCCGAGGGACACCAGTGTTAATAGGGAGTGGAGGGGAGATGGAATCAAAGATTCTCACCGATTGGGTCCTACCAATGAGGTAGAATTTAAACCAGTTGGTGGCTGACGGAGCAAGGCCAGCAGAGGAGAGGGAATCAAGAAGCAGGGGATGGGAAACAGTGTTGAAAGCTTTGGTTAGGTTGACAAAGATGGCCAAGGTGATCAGGCCATCGTCCATCCCTGAAAGGATGGTATCAGTAAGCATGAGGAGGGAGGTGGTTGTTGAGTGGTTCTTCCGAAAACCAGATTGGAAGGGGATGAAGAAGGAGGAACTGGAGAGGAAGGGTGATAGTTGAGAAAGAACTAAATGTCTTGAAGTTTGGCAAGGGTAGGAAGGAGGGAAATGAGGCAATAGTTGCCAGGAGTGGGTGTGTCACCACCCTTAGCGAGAGGAAGGACTACTGCATGTTACCAGTATGCGGGTACAGTTCAGCCTCATTTATCCGACCCGCCTGGGGGACATCCGATATGGTCGGATAAGCGGGGGTCGGATAAACGGGATTCCATCAGTGAATCGGTCCTCATTCTTTCATTAACACACTCACGATGCAGTAATAGTTAACAGTTTATTCCTGGTGCAAAATGTGAAAAATACAAATCTTTATTTCATTTTTAGTGCTTTGTGCTTACTTTAAAAATATTTTATGTGCAGTAGTTTAGTTTAGCTTTTGAAATAGTCAGCAATTGACTTTTGTTTAAGCGCATCATGTCGTTTTCTTGCCGCACGCTGCTTAATACTTCGTAGCAGCATGATCTGTATAGGGTCACAGTCCGGTTGTGATTCTTGGTAAAGAATCACCTTTTCAAGGTACTGTACTGCCTCTGTGTGACTTGGCATGATAGGAGCAGATTCTTCTGTATCTGACTCATTTTCATCAGGGTCGTCGTCTTGTTCCTGCTCCGTTTTTGTCACCATCTCCACAATGCCCTCATCAGACAGAATCTCTTGACCTTGTTCATGGGCATCACTCAGCAACCACTCCTGCACTTCTTCTGCAGATGGAGGATCAGGGAGGTCTGCCGCAATGATCTCTAGTTCTTCTACAGTGACATCAGTGTTTGGCGGGATAGGGAGGTCAGCTTGCACAGTGTCAGGATAATTTTCCGTGGCTTCCAGACTTGTTTTTATTCCTGATTTTTGCAACGCTTTTTGTATAGATTCAGGGCGCAAGCTATCCCACGCCTCAGCAGCCATGTAAACCACATCCTTAAGATTTATGGCTTTGATAATGTGGGCCAAAGGAGTATCATGGTTATCACTAGCAAGCACAGTCTGCATCAGTTTTTTACGATATGCTGTCTTAAAAATTTCAAGGACTCCCTGATCACAAGGTTGTAACTTAGATGTTGTGTTGGGCGGTAAGAAAATGCAGCAGATTGTGCCATCTTGTGTGCAGACATCGGCGATGTTTGGGTAGGCTGGTGAATTGTCCACAAGAAGCAAGGCTTTCTGTGGTAACCATTTCCCTCGAAGGTAGTGCGTTACCTGAGGGACAAACTGACTTGAAAACCAGACCGAAAAAATGTCAGCAGTCATCCACGCGCTCCTCTGAGCCTCGTACTGCACAGGGAGGGATGCCATGTTTAAAGCATCTAGGCACTCTTGACTTGCCAGTCACAACCAGCTTCAGTTTGTGACCAGCAGCGTTGACACAGCCAAGCACTGTCAGCCTGTCTTTCTGCTTTTTTATCCCCGGGGCATCTTTTTCTAAGTCTTGAGCAAGTGTTCTCTCAGGCAAACCTCGCCAAAACAGCCCTGTTTCATCTGCATTGAACACTTGCTCTGGCAGTAAACCACCAGCCACTACCATATCCAGCAGCTGTTGAATAAAAGGCTCAATGCCATCATCTGCTGCGCTTAGCCTCTCACCACAAAGATGAAGCTGGCGAATCCCATGCCACTTCTTAAATCTGTCCAGCCAACCCTCACTTGCTGAGAATGGTCCCGAAATGGCAAGACGAGTGTGAAATTGTAATGCCTTATCTTTAAGGAACGGGCCAGATATCGGGGTGCCCTTTTCCCTCTCCTGCCTGAACCATGTGTAAATTGCAGCGTCATGCTGCTCCTCTTTACACATCCTGGTGTTTTTTTCTTGTATCGGATCCAGCAGCCATCTCCATACTGACAGCAAAGTCCCTTATTTTTTTCTTTTGCAGACTTTATATCGCTAAATGTGGACTTCCCGACTCCATACTCCTGTGCTAAAGCAACAGCACGCTCTCCATCTTCAAGCCTGTCAGTGATTCTCAGTTTCTGAGACATGAAAAGGACAACTCGCTTTCTTTTGCCTGAGGGAGAATCCATCACTACGCAGTACTGTACGCTGCTACTACACTGCATGAATCTTGTCAGAATGACGCAGCTCATTAAGTGTTCGTTAAGGTCATCAGGTCACAGCTGCAAAGAATTAAAGTTAATTGCAGCGCATACTAATGACAGCTTTTGACAGCGTATGATGAACATACGAAAACAGTGGGGGACACATATCAGGTTTGTTAAATAGGGAGGTTTGGTAGTACGGGGGTCGGATAAACGGGGTTTGACTGTACTTGGGCAGAAATAAAAGAGAGGTTAAGGATTAGGGAGATAGGATAAGCGGTTGTAGTGGCAGAAAGGTAGAGAAGTTTAGGATCGAGCTCATCTGATGAGGAGCCTTTAGAGGGGTTAAGGGATAGAGCACTAAGAGCTTCATCAGAAGAGACAGTAGAAAAGGAAAAAGGAAAAGGGAGAGGGTTAGGCACTGGCTGAGGTGAAGGGCTGAAATTAGTAGGCGGCAAGGGGGAGAGGGAATTTAGAAGAGAGGTGGCGCAGGAGATGTAGTAGGCATTAAATTCATTGGCTACAGAGCCAGGGTCAAAAACTAGGGAGTTACTTATTTTGAGAACTGGTGGGGGAGGGTGAATGGGGGGAGAGAACAGAGTATGAACTACTCTCCAGAATTTAGATGGAGAGTTAATGTTAGTCAGGAATGAGGAGCTGAAATAATCAGTCTTAGCCAGTCTAGTAGCTTTAGTACATGAATTGCATAGCATTCTGTACTTGGTGTAGCCATTTGGGTGTTTAGTAGATTTGTGTTTTCTCCAGGCCCGATCACGCTCCCTGAAGCAGGCCAGAAGTTCGGGGGCGATCCAGGGGAGGTGAAGCCCACAGACTCTGGTCCTTCTGAAAGTAGCAAAGGCATTCCAGGTGGCAGTGAATTTATCCTTAAAATAGTCAAGGGCTTGGTCATCAGAAATGGCAGTGGGGGGGCCCAGTTGATGGAAGCAAGTGCAGAGCTGAGTGGGGTAAGGTCTTAGGATTTAAAGGACCGGAGCTATATGATTTTAAGGGGAGGTTTGGGGGCGATGGAACTTATGTACAATGAAAATGGGGTTGTGATCACTAAGGGCATCAGGGAGTAGACCTGATTTAATGATGCGGTGCGGTTGGGTTGTAAGTGCCCAGTCAAGCTGGATGTGGTTTTGTGTTTTGAGATTAGGGTGTGTGGACTCAAGTATAAGTTGAGTGAGGTTTAGAACAGTGGCATCATTGCGTAGCTTGTTTAACTTGGGAGACAACCAATTTAGATTTACGTCACCCATTGTGAACAGTTCACCAGATTGTGAGAGGGAGGTGATATTGGCTAAGAGTTCAGTCGTAACCGAGGGTTGAATGCTTGGGTGGCAATAGATGCCAGCCACAAAGATTGGGATTGAGAAAGAAAGGGTAATGTGGGTGATAAGGGTTTCATAGGTAGCTGGGATGGAGGTAGCTAGGGTAGTAGTAAACTGCAGTGAGGACAGGATATACCTGGCCACTCCGCCTCTGCAACCCGATCGATCTTGTCTGAAGAAAGAATACCCAGGGATAGCAATGGCATTGTTAGGGATGCTTTCTTTGAGCCATGTCTCAGTAATAATTAGGATATCGGGGGGGTGTGAAATCATGAGAGTTTGTAGGAGGTTGATTTTAGGTAGCAGGCTGCAGATGTTCAGCTGGAGGAGCTTCAGCTCATTAGGAAGGGTTGTAGTGGAAGTGGGGTTTGGAGATTTAATAATCAAATGGGTCAATAACCCCATTAGAAGTGGGAGACAATTAAATGGGCTGACGGCCTACTTTGTTTGAATATACCAAGTATATTAAACTTCCTATTAGAAGACCCACTCCTCCATGGAAATCTCAATTTTATGATAGAAAAATTGACCCTTGAGCCTTTTTGATACAGCAGCCACTTGTGAACTCCATTTTCTTTCATGAAAAACCCTATTTCTGGTGGCTGTCACTTCCGCTCGACGTATTTCCGAGCTTCAGGCCCTCATGTGTTGGGAACCTCTCTTGATTTTCCTCCTGAACGGGGGGTGGTCCTTCATTCCAGTCCTTCCTTCCTTCTTAAAGTGTTCTCCGATCATACTTTGAACCAATCTTTGGAGTTACCAGTCTACTACCCTGATTACTCCACTCAAGGTGAACATCTCAACCGTACCTTAGATGTCCATCGTATACTATGCTAGTACACTAATCGTACCCAGTCAATTAGGAAAACGTCTCAGTTATTCGTCACCTATGCCTTTGGCAGAAAAAGGCTAAACAAACCCTAAATGAACCCTTTCTTCATGGCTAGCAAATTGTATTACCTTTTCTTACAAAAAGTACAAGAATTTACCTGGACCTATCCAAGCCAATTTCACTAGAGCTATGGCTTCTGAAAAAACTCTTAAAACTGAAGGTGGACAAAGCAATGGGGCCTGATGGGATTCATCCTAGAATTCTAAAAGAACTAAGGGTAGAACTAGTGGCACCACTGAGTACCCTCTTTAACAAATCATGGGAGGATAGGGTTGTACCTGAGGACTGGAGGAAGGCAGATGTGATTCCACTTCTCAAAAGTGGAAGCAGGGCAGAGGCAGGAAACTACAGACCTGTTAGTTAGACCTCAGTGATAGAGAAAATGATAGAATCACTTCTGAAAGAGAGAATTTTTTACTACCTAGAGGCCAGAGGGGCACAGGACCCAAGGCAGCATGGATTCACAGCGGGAATGTCATGTCAGATGAATCTAATAAGATTTCTTTGACTGGGTGACCAAAGTAATAGATCAGGGAGTGGCTGTGGACATGGCCTACCTAGACTTTATACAGTGACACCGTCCCACGCAAAAGATTAATATACAGGTTAGCCATCCTGGGAGTGGGTCCCATGATGGTAGCCTGATTAAAAAATTGGCTGGAGAACAGGACACAGAGGGTAATAGTAAATGGAGTCCACTATGAAGAAAGGGGGAATACTAGTGGGGCACCGTAGGGTTCAGTTCTAGGACTGGTCCTATTCAATGTCTTTATAAGAGACATTGCAGAGGGACTGGAAGGAAAAGTATGTCTCTTTGCAGATGACACAAAGATCTGCAGCAGGGTTGATAAACCAGGTGGGGTGGAAAGGATGAGAAAGGAACTTGGCAAGGTTGGAGGAATGGTCAGATGTATGGCAGCTTAGATTCAGTGCTAAGAAGTGCAAAGTAATGCACCTGGGAAACAAAAACCCAGGGGAAGAGTACACTATGGGGGGTGAGATACTAACAACAACAAAAATGGAAAGGGATCTGGGGGTACTCGTATCAGATGACTTAAAGGTGGATAAGCAATGTGAGAGGGCAGTAAGAAGGGCTGGGGAATACTGGGTTGTATAGGAAGAGGCATCACCAGTAGAAAACAGGAAGTTGTTATCCCTCTACAGACAGCTGGTGAGATCCCATCTGGAGTACTGCGTGCAGTTCTGGATACCCAATCTCCGCAAGAACATAGACAGGATGGAGGCGGTCCAGAGGAGGGCAAATAAGGTGGTGCAAGGTCTGCACCAGAAGACGTATGAAGAGAGACTTAAGGAGTTTAATATGTATACCCTCAAGGAAAGGAGGGACATTTATTTATTTAAGAGATTTACCAGGCAAGCATACTGAGCAGGGACCACTCGTTTCCAGATGCGACCTGGGGGTTACATAGTGGATCACACAGGACAAGTACGTGCAGCAGCAATACACGTTTGATATAGTTTAGCTAATAAATGGTTTGCTTCTAAGACCGCAGCATATACAGTTAACTGTTACAAGGTTAGGACCTAAATACCTAAAGACAGTGTGGTATACACGGGCAGAATCATGCAGGTTCACAGTAATTTAGCTGCAGGTGTAGTACAATCAAGTTGCAGTTAGATGCCCCTTGGTTGCGGGTCTGGATAGTTGGTAACAGTTGCATACAGTACGTCTGAGAAATGGTCATGGAGGAGCGGTTTAAGAAGCCTAGGGCCGGGGGTGAGCCTGATATCAGCAGGGAGGTGATTCTAGAGTTTGGGCAGTCGATATTTGAAAGCGGATTGGCCCTTTGATGTGTGCGTGAAAGGGAGTTTGAGTAGCCTGGAGTCAGAGCACCTGAGTGAGTAGGTCGGGAAGGGTTGTGCTGTCAGCACGAAGCTGAGATGGGGGGGGGAGTCCAGAATTTGGCTACGATGTTTGCGCAGTGTATCTGTCGTCGGGCCTCGAGCAAAACGAGATCTAAGGTGCTGTATAGGTCACAGTGGTGGGAGGGCATTCCAGGATGAAGCGGCAGAAGGAGTGAATGAGGGTGTCCAGGCTGGCCAAGGTTGATGAAGGTGCTGAGCTGTAGACCACGTCGCTGTAGTCAAAGATGGGGTGGATCATTTTATGCACTCTTTCCCTCCTGACAGTGGTGGGCAAACACCCTTTATTCCGATGAAGGGCTCCCAGTTTGGGGTGCAGTTTTTTGTGTAGCAAGTCAATGTGGACAGAGTAATCAAGGTGTTGATCAAGCCAAACTCCCAGGTATCTAAAGGAGGTGCAGGACTCCAATGATGACCCATCCAGGGTATGGAAGGCAGGGGGAGCCACAAGGCGGGAGAGTCTATGTTGTGACCCGAAGGTTAGGGAGGCTGTTTTTTTTTTTTTTTTGAGTTGAGTTCTAATTGATTTGACTTGAACCATTGTTGAACGGCATCAAAATCCTGTTGGAGGGCTGCATGCACGTCCCTGGAGGTGGGACCAGAGGCGTACAGAACAGTGTGGTCTGCATACATTTGTATGGCTGAGTTTGGCCAGGTCAGAGGGAGGTCATTTAAGAATATGGAAAAAAGTAAGAGGACCAGGACAGAGCCTTGGGGGACACCCATAGTGACTGGGAGTGGGGGGGATATATGTGTACCAATTTTTACTGTCTGTTGTCTGTCCGTCAGGTAGGCCTGGAACCAACTAGTGGCTAGGCGGGAGAGGCCTGCGTTGTTTAGTTTGGCAAGTAGCTTAGGGTGAGAGCCGGTATCGAATGCCTTTGCTAGGTCTATAAAAATGGCCGAGGTGATATGTCCCTTGTCCATCCCTGAGGAGATGTCATTTGTGAGTCTTAGGAGCACAATGATGGTGGAGTGGGATTTATGAAACCCCGACTGATATGGGGTGAAGAAGGAGGTAGCATCGAGAAATTGAATGAGTTGGGTAAGAGCTAGGTGTTCTGTAGTTTGGACAGAATTGGGAGGAGGGAGATAGGACGATAGTTACCAGGGTCAGGAGGATCACCACCCTTAGGTAATGGGATGATGACTGCCTGCTTCCAAGCTGCTGGAATTTGTGCTGTGGAGAAAGAGAGGTTTAGGAGGTCGGCTAGAGGGCTGGCAATGGCAGGGGCTGATAGGTTTAGGAGTTTGGCATCCAGACCTAGAGGGCATTTGCCTTTGTTAGGGTCAAGAGAACGTAGGGCATAGAGTACTTCTGCCGTTGTGACAGGACAAAATGAGAACTTGGGGACAGAGGGGGAATGCTGGGTTAGTGGGGAGGGACTAGGTGTGGGTGAGGTGCATTGGTGGTTTGCGAGGAGAGATGCAGCACAGTTAGTGAAAAAGGTGTTGAAAGTTGAGGCAACATCGCTAGGGTCTGAGACGGTGTTGCCGTGGGTAGATAGGGTCGGGGTAGGCTGCTGGGCTGGGGGAGTGAGCAGGGTTTTGATGGATTTCCAGAATTTAGAAAGGTGGTTAAAGTTGGAGGAGAGGGCCACCTTGAAATGTTTCTTTCTTGCCATCCGAATGGCTTTAGTGCAGGAGTTACACTGCATGGATTCTGGGGAGCAAGATTGCTTGTGTTTTCTCCAGGTCTGGTCCCTAGCTCGTCAACTGCTAATGATGTCGGCGGTCACCCATGGGAGATGGGAGTCCTTAACCCTTGTGCATCTTAGGGGGGGGCGTGATAGTCCCATACAGCTAACACGTTGTCTCTGAACATGTCGAAGGCGTAGTCAATATAGGGCGGCAGCTGAATGAATGACCAGTCTACATGGGCGAGGTCACTTAGTAGGAACTGTAGACAAAGGGAATTATATGATCTCGTGAGGAGTGTCCGGGGAGTTGGTTAGCAGGTCTATGCACCTTTCTGACCATATAAACTATATGGTGATCACTCAGGGAGGAGGCCTGTGAGGGTGTGTTGTGAGGGCCCAGTCCAGGAGGAAGTGGTTTTGTGTTTTTAAGTTTAGTCGGGTGGGTTGATCAATTTGTTGGTAAAGGTTTAGGGAATTAATCTTGCTCCGTAATTTGGAGCAGTCTTTTCCTGGCCAGTTGTGGTTGTAGTCCCCGAGTATGTAGAGCTCGCCTGCAGCGGCAGCAGACTTTAGAGTGGCTATGTGGTCAAAGATGATGTTCGCAGGGGTAGCAGGGGCGCAGTATGTCCCTGCCACATACACCGGGGAGGAGTGAGGCAGAGAAACCTTAATCAGCAAGGATTCTATTTGGGGGGTGGGTCCCGGGATCTGGATAGGGGTGAACTGGAGCCTGGTGGACATGTACATGGCGATACCTTCCCCTTTCTTTTTGCTGTGTTTGTCCTGCCTGATTACTGTGTAGTCAGGGTTGGATATCTCCGAATCAGTATGATGTGGTTTTAGCCATGTCTCAGATATTATGCAAACGTCTGGACGGAGGGTTAGGGTAATGAGCTGCAGCCCGGGTACCTTGTTCAGGAGGCTGCAGATGTTTAGGTGAAGTAGTCTAAGGCCCTTGGGGACGGTTTGTGGGTTAGGGTGGGGCAGTGGCCCAGGGTTGGTTTCAGTGTCCTCTGCCAAGAGGAGAAGCAGAGAGATGTAGTGTAAGAAGGCGTACCGTGCATTTCTACATTTGAGCTTGGGATGGTTTGTTTGTGGGGAGTGGTGGGCGGTCGAGTTAGCTAGGCTGTGTAGGGCCAATAGGCCAGGAGTGGAGGAGGGGAGTAGGACAGAAGAGCATAGAGCCCATGTAAGGGAGGGCCTGTGAGGCTCGCAGGTGGAGGCTGATGGGGAGCAAGTTAAGGATGACTCACTGTAGAGAGGGTGAAGGTTAGGGGCTTGCAGGGGCTGGGATGCTGGGGGGAGAGAGGCAAGAGGAAACGCTAGGGAAAGGAGTAGTAAGATGTACAGGAGCATGGTTGCTGTGTGGAGGAAGCAGCAGTGAGCTGGTTCTCAGTGTAGTGGCCACTAGTGGTGGGAATTTATAATCTGCAAATGTGAAAGTGGGCTGGGATACATGCCTTGGTCACAGACCCTCCGTATACTGTGTTCCATAAAGACAAAGTAGTCTTTAGAACCCATCCTGAATTTCTTCCTAAGGTTGTTTCGGAGTTCCATCTAAACCAACCTTTAGTCCTTCCCTCTTACTCTGCGGACTTCCAAAATGAAGAATGTTCTTTTCATTCCCTGGACGTTAAGAGAGCTGTACATTTCTATCTAGATAGAAAAAAGGACTTTCGTAAAGCTCAACAACTGTTTGTTTCTTTCAGCGAGACCCTTGGGTCAGCCTGTCGCTATCAGGTGTATCTCAGCATGGCTAGTGGCATGCCTTCGCCACTGTTATTCCATGGCGCATGTTAAGCTGGAGGGCAGAGTGTACACTCACTCTACTAGGGCAGTAGCGGCATCTTCAGCAGAGATCTGCAACATTCCCATTGCAGATATTTGTAATGCGGCTACCTGGAGCTCAATGCATACTTCCGTTAAACACTATGCCCTGGATGTCCATGCCAGAAGACATCTGTCCTTTGGCAGAACCATCCTTAATGGACTTCTATCCTAAAACTGTGAGCTCTTGGTCTCTCCTGCCGCCCTCTCGGGGGATTATTTGCTTGGTACTCTCCCATTAGTGTGAATGAGTGGTGGAGGCTTATGTCCAAGAAGATATGGAAATTACGTACCTACCGTAATTCTTGATCTTCTTGGATGAGTCTCCACCACTCATTCACACCCTCCTCCATCCCTGAGCTCACCTCTGTTGTTGGTCTTCACTCCCTCAAATCTTTAGGCTGTGAAGACTTCTTTGTTGACCCTTCTTATACAGGTCTTCCGGACTATCTTATGTCCGGTTTTTGGTTAGGCTATCCTTCTGGGTTAAATTAGGCTGCACCTCCTCGGAAAAAAAGATACTGAGGCAGTTGGAAGGTCGACGCCAAGATATTCATTACCGCACGAGCGGAGGCTCGCGGCGCTGACTTTCCAACAAAAAAGTTTGCTCCCGATTGGTCCTAGTGCCTCCGGCGCTGATCCCATTAGTGTGAATGAG
Source organism: Neoceratodus forsteri (assembly GCA_016271365.2). NCBI lineage: Eukaryota > Metazoa > Chordata > Ceratodontiformes > Ceratodontidae > Neoceratodus > Neoceratodus forsteri. The sequence goes on along the minus strand of JADMNL010000024.1, from coordinate 433,989,038 downwards.
TGGTGGAGACTCGTCCACGAAGATTAAGAATTATGGTAGATGCAGTATTTCCATTTATATCATAGAAGGCCACCTCACACTTGGGGTCCACCTTGGCTCCAAAGGTTCATTTGTCCAAAAGTAGACCTTTTCCTCCTCTTTAACTGCATTTCTGTTATATTTCTTGTTTTAGGTGGGTAATCTTGAGTTATATTGAGCAAAGGGCAGATGACTTTGGTGTAATCTTTTATGAACTGGCGATAATTGCCACAGAACCCCAAGAATCCTTGAAGTTCTTTCAGATTATTGTGCTGGGGCCAGGTGGTCAAAGACTCCACTTTGCTTGGGTCTTGTCTGAATCCCTTCAGCTGACACTATGTGACCAACATATTTCATAGATTTCTGGAAAAATTTGACACTTGTCTATTGATAATTTTAGTCCAAAATCCTCTAATCAGTCACGAACCTTGAACAGACGGGCTTCATGTTCCTCAAGGGTCCGGCCAAACACAATGACGTCATCTAGATAGACAAGGCATTCTAGTAAGTTCATGTCTCCCACAGCTCACTCCATCAGCCACTGGAAAGTGGCGGGTGCTCTAAAATACCCTGCGGCATGCGCAAAAACTCATAGAAACCCAGGGCGCAAATGAAGGCTGTTTTCTCTCTGTCTTCCGGGGACATCGGGATTTGATAATAGCCGCTCCAAAGGTCTAACACACAGAACCACTGGCTTCCGTTAAGGCAGTCAAGGGCATCTTGGATGCAAGGCATGGTGTATTGGTCAGGGACTATTCTTTGAGTCAGTGTCCGGTGGTCCACGGACATCCTCACTGATCCATTTTTCTTCTGGTCTATCACAATCAAAGAGGTGTTCGGGCTTCGAGACTCTTGGATGATTCCCACTGTCAGCATTTCCTGAAGATGGCATCAAACGTAGTCAGTGTAAGCAGGCCAAGGCGACGTAATCTCTCTCGGAATGGCCTGCCATCATGAAGTCTAATGTAGTGTACAGTCCCTGTGATGCATCCCACATCCCACTCTATAAGTGAGAACACTTTGTTTCTCTGAGCCAATTTCTGGCTGGCCTTAGCTTTCCATTCTGCAGGTAGAGTGGACTCTCCAAAGTCAAACAGGTCAGGGGTCACTTCGTCATCCTTTCTAGTGCACTTTTTACTGGGCAGCACAGCAGTATCTGCACAATATACAGTAGCCAGGGTGCCCTCTTGATTTACTCGGACCTCCTGGTCTGACATGTTTTGGACTTGTGCCACTACCCGCTGAGCGTAGGCATGGACCCAGGCTGGTAGAATGCTAGGCTTAACCAGTAGTCCCTCAGGCAGTTTCCCCTTTTCTGGGGCATCCAGCATAAGAATCTTGTTTTTGATATGCTTTTGTATGTGCACTTCGCCACGAATGGTACACTGAGCATTTGGAGGCAATACAAGTGATTCCGGATCTTTTTTCCATACTACCCCCACGGGTTCGTCTTTCTCAGTCTCTTTGGTTTGCATCTGTAAATCATAGGCTCGGCGCACCATGGCCGGAATGTGTAGGGCCTTTCTAGTCCTCTTGGCTTGTTTTTCTTGACAGAGCTGGGCTAGCCGGCCGACCATATGGGCGTTGGTGCCAGTTAACAAAGGGATACTATCATCGAGGCACAGGTCAGGAAGCATGTGAAAACCAGGAGCAGTTGCAAAATTCACAAGAATTTTATTATGAATAACAATAGAATAAAAATAAAATTGTTCAGAATAACTATTTACAAAGGCAGAATAAACAGAGAAGATCCATCTGAGTTTTCTTTCAGTCTCTGTGTCCATCTTGCAGTAAACTGCAGCTCTGTTTTTGTAAGTCTTTGCAACCCCCCTCTTTAATAAGCATCATGTTTTTTTCTAAAATGTTCTTGTATATTTCAGGCAGGTGCAGCAAGAACAGTGTCCCAGGACTGTGGCCCCTTCTCCACAATTTCTTAAAAAAAGGCTTAAAAACTGCCCTCAGGTTAACCACTTGAGTTCCCAATAGCTTTTTGCAATCATCTCAAACTATAATTATATACATTTCAACATAACACTATATAAATTGTAAACAAAGGGAACCCAATTATCAGTTGCATTTCCACATGATTTGCATATAGTTTTATACCAACAGATAAATAAGGGAGGAAAAGACTGAAACAGCAAGGGAAGGTTGAGAGGCAGAGAATTGCTAGACTGTCGAGGATATCAAATCCTAGGTCCCACAGGAACATTTGGCTGCGCAACCAGACAAGCAAGAGATGGGAAAGGAAAGAACAGAACAGATCCCTGTATTCAGACTCTCCATAACAAATGGGTCAGGGTCCTATTCAGCCCTGTCACATGCCCCCAAAGAGAGAACCTGTTTTATTAAACAGGTTTCCAAAACTTTCTATTAATTCTCTAATAATATTAGCTTCTAACTTTCAGAAATTAAGCACATGTGCAGTATCCTTCTTTAATAACAGTACAGCAAACAGTGAAGTTTAAGCTCATATTTGTTTTTCAACCTTCAGAACCCTCAATTCCTGATCCATATCTTGACAGAAAATCAGCATTGCTGTTCTCTTTACCAGATTTGTGCATCACCTGAATTTAAATGGCTGTAGTGCCAGGTACCGCCTTGTGATTCTGGAATTTTTATTTTTCATTTGGTTTAGCCAACAGAGAGGATTGTGATCTGTTATAAGTACAATGTCCGTTCCCAGCAAATAAAACTTAAGGGACTCCATTGTCCACTTTGCTGCTAAATATGCCTTTTCAATAGTGGAGTACCTTTTCTCTCTATCATGTAACTTCCTACTTATGTACAGAATAGGATGTTCTGTCCCATATACATTTTGATTCAGGACTGCACCTAGGCCTACCTCTGATACATCTGTTTGTAACAAAAATGGTTTCTCAAAGTCTGGGCTTCTTGAAACAGGGGTTGAACACAACGCAGCCTTAATGGCTTGAAAAGCTTCATCACATTCTGGGGTCCATCTCACATTATCTGGGTACCATTTTTTTCATGAGTTCAGTGAGAGGAGTAGCTAACTGTGCAAAGTTGGGAACAAATCTCCGATAATAACCAGCCAGCCCTAAAAATGACCTGGCATTTTTCTTTGTTTTAGGGACAGGACCGTTGGCTACAGCTTCTATTTTAGAAAAGTCTAGCTTAACTTCTCCATTTCCCAACATATAACCCTCTCAGGTTAACCCCTTGAGTTCCCAGTAGCTTTTTGCAGTCATCTCAAACTATAATTATATACATTTCAACAGTAACACTGTATAATCTCTTAACAAAGGGATCCCAATGTCAGTTAGGGAAAGGGAACATTGTTTAACCAGGAGTAGCACACTAAGCCAAAGCTTGTTTCCAGATGCGACCTGGGAGCACAAGGAAGTTAAGTGACTTGCTCAGAATCATACAGTATGCACCTAGGCGGCTGTGGGATTCAAACCCAGGTCTCCAGATCTGCGGCTCAGAGCCTTAACCTACTGTGCTATACTGCCTCCTATATAGATTTCCATATAATGATTTGCATATATTTTTATACCAGCAGATATGCAAGGGAGGAAAAGACAGAAACAGCAAGGGAAAGTTGAGAGGCAGAGAATTGCGAGACTGTCTGGGTGATCAAATCCTAGGTCCCACCGGAACATTTGGTTGTGCAACCAGACAGACAAGAGACAGGAAAGAACAGAACAGATCCCTGCATTCAAACTCTCCATAGCAAATGGGACAGGGGCCTGTTTAACCCTGTCACAGATTCCATCATACATTCCAGTCGGCACACCAAAGCCAGGGTCTCCACTTGTTCATCCATGCCAGCAATAGCAGTAGGGAAAAACAACCAAATTCACACATGCCTCTGGTAAGGATAGGATTTTTTCACTCAACTCCCACACATGCAGTCCTTCTAGGGGTAGGAGTGGAAGGTCAGATAAGTGCTGGTCGTACCAATCTTTAAATATAATTGAGACCTGTGTGCCACTGTCCAGCACAGCTCGAGTGGAGATGCCATTAACTGTTATTGGGATTTCCATGGATGGGCCCTCAATTTTGGACTAGTCCGGAAGAACATTAGCAGGAACTTGGACAGACTACCCAGTCACAAAGAAATTGGATTTGGGATTGCCTGAACCTCCGCTGCGGTCGTTTCCTGCACCCCTCTGCAGTTGCTTCTTTGTTTGTAGCTCCCCCCTGTAGTTTGCCGACCACTTTTTGTAGGTCCATTTGAGACCGGCAATCTCTTTTCATATGTCAATCCTGCCCAGAACTGTGGCAAATTATACTTCCTTTAGTCTGCTTTGGCTGTAACATTGAATTAGAAGCTGGTCTCTATTTGCAGCTGGGGGTCAGGAGGAGTACACATTTGGTGCCTGAGCACTGAAAACAGAAAGTCTTGGTTCAACTTCCACCTCTTCCTGCAGTGTCAAAGGCGGCACAAGACATCTCAGCAATTCTCTTATTGTAGAAGTCAGCTCACTTATTTGAGTCTTTGAGGTGCCATGGTGGGGGTACTAGCGTGCACCCCTCCCATAGCAGGACGTGCTTTCTGAGAGGGGTAGTAGTCTTTATCCATGGAAGCAACCTTGACAGGGCACCAGCTTTTATTTCTCTGAATTCTTTCCATGAGATCTGCCCATGGTGGGGTATCCTTAGCGGTCTCTGATTCACTGGGCCTTTCCAGCACCGGGGCTACTCTAGCAGCGCCTGCAGAAGAATTCCAGTCTTCCTCCTCACCTTCAGCCTCCCTGAGTTCTTTTATTAGGTCACAATAAGCAGGGGGATTATCCCTCTTATCTTGGAGCTTTTTGGAGAATGAGCAAATTAGAGTATTTGGCACATTGTAGTATATGATCCAGTCTCGGATGATGCAAATCGTTGGTCAATACCCCACTTTTATTGAAAGCTCTCTGTAAGACCCTCTCCAAATGAGTAACATAAGCAGACAGACATTCCCTTTTCCACTGTTTGGTGGCTTTGAATTTCCTCATTAAAGCTTCCCCAGATTCAGTACTACCAAAAACACCTTCTAGTGCAGACAAATGCTTTTGATCTGAAGCATCAGGGTTTGTGTACCTCAAAAACCTAAGTGCTTCCAATGCAGGACCCCTTATACTTTCCATGATCCTTTTCCATTTTTCTGCTTCCACTCACTGCCACTTCTGAACCGGGGGGATGCATAGTCCATCCAGGTCTCTAGACCATCTTCCCCCTGGGGTGTGGGGAGAGTGCCTGTAAACACTCACAGCCTGCGGTAAGAGTCATGACTAACTGCACGCACAGGTGTGGGTGTCGGCACTGGTAGGGGCACAGGAGCTGGTGTAGGGGCAGATACCAGAACAGGTGTCGGGGAAGGAAGCCCCCCCCCCCCAAATGGTAGGAATACCTTTTTGAAGTCCTCGAGAGCTTTGCCCTCATCCATTAACAATTTGGCAAACTTCTTCTCAAAGGTCTCAAATAAGGGTGGGAGCTCGTTTTCTGAGGGATCCTCACTATCTTTTGTTACCACCCTCCAGGTGGTGGGGGACCCATCTGTGGTAATAGTTTTGGGCACCTTAGTGCTGTCCACAGGGTTGCTACACTCCGCTAAAGGGAAAGGGGAAATTATTTAACCAGGAAAGGCACACTAAGCCGGAGCTTGTTTCCAGGCGCGACCTGGGAGTACAAGTAAGTTAAGTGACTTGCTCAGGGTCACACAGTGTGCAAGTGGAAGCTGTGGGTTCAAGCCATTAGGATTTGGGCAGTCAAGTCAGCATGCCGGCTTACCACTACAGCTTTTCCCAGACATTCAGGTTTTGAAAGTACCCCCTCTATAGTGTCTTTACTAGTGCCCAGGGATATATCTAATATTAAGGAAGCATTTTGGGGTTCAGTTTCATGCCTCATACACCAACCAACTGATGCTGAGCATTTCTTCAGTGCTACCCATTAAGTTTATATATGTTATTTTGGTTTTAGCGAAGGCACTAATCCCAGCCCGAGTGCCTCTAGATGTAACCTAAGGCGGCGCTGTTCTGAAACTACTACTACTGCCTGTATGGCAATAGATAGGTTAAGGGACCTGAGTTCTGTAAAGGGTGCCTCCACCTTGAGGAATGGTATTGGGGTAGCTTAACTGTTCTGGTATAGCCCTCCGGGACGCTATAAACACCCACCAACCTTTCTAGTGGCCTAAACAGTAACAGAATGGTACAGTCACTAGATAGCAGTAATAATATGCTCACACCCCTTTTACTTATCACCAGGGCTAGATCTGCTGCATCTGTTCTGGAGACCTCCTGGAAAATAAGATCAGTAATGCAACAATACAATCTGACCACTGCAACCCAGCTAATACTGTGTACACTAACCAGGTTAAACATGAAACAAAACAGTCCGATTTATTTAGTGGATGTGAGCAGGGGGGGGTGAATCTCGCAGAATGATTAGCAGTCTGATTTGAATCAGGATTGTTCAGCATGCACTGTAAGTCTCATTTCGACAGTTCAGCAACCTTGGGTACCCAGTCTGTCATGCAAGCTAGCTTGAAGCGATGCCGGGGGCAGCATTGCAGCTGTTGTTGGGGCTCTTAAAAGAAAACAGTTAAACATGCACAGAATCCAATTATTTGTAATCCAAGCCGGATGGCTCAGCCCACTGAATTAACCCAGAAAAGAAACAATTAGTTGGTAACACAATGATTGTTGCTTTTGTTGCAGGGAGTGACCCTGAACTGTACTCACGCTACCCAGACCAGGATGCAGGACAGGCGAGGTGTAGACCTCATGGTGATGATTTGTAAGGCCAGGGGAAGCAGGGCTGACATGACTCACCTGGTTGTCGCTACCTGCTCGATGATGTTGGGCAGGGGGCCGAATCCCCAAGTGGGTCTTTAGCCGAGATGGTCTTTGAAGCGGGAGTAGCAGCCTATGCTGAGGTGACAGGACCCAAGCAGGATAAACAGTTCTACAAAAGTTTGTGATCTTCTGCTGGTGAAGCCTCCGGCTGGCGTAAAAGATTCTGCCATGGGGAATGAAATTGCGACCCACGAAACACATTCAGCACATTTAAATCGCTTATTTCTCTAAGCCACAGTTCAGATACAGTCTAGTTGCAAATTACAGCTTCACTGCACAAACCTTTCAATCTGAGGCAAATTCTACTGTCAGACAGGCCAATCGCTTCTGGAGAAAGTCTTCGGTCCAACTCACAATAACAGACATCTTCTTTCTTCTGCAGCAGATTTCAAACATGGAAATTGGAACCAGGTCCGACTTCTGCAAAAGGCAGTTCACTGGCAGGAGAACGTGGCAGGCAGGCTGCCGATTTTCCTACGCTCTTTCTGGGAGTAGCTGCTTGAAAGCTCAAACTGTTCACTCTTCAACTGCGAACACTTAACTGATCTGCTGCTTCAGGCAGTTCTGACTATTTCCTTATCTAACAGGTCCGGTTGGCTGAGAGAACTGTCAGTCACAGAATGGGCTCCCACTCCAAGCCAGTTTAGGTGTCAACAGTTAAAACTACAAAAATTACAGAATTCCTTCCCACAAGACCCTTGGGGATAGTCTCCATTTTAGGTGCCCAAGTGGTTCGATTGGTCCAGAATTAATACTGGAAGTCCAGAACCTAACATGGTGGCTCCGATCCAGATGTTCGAGCTGCAATGAAAGCAGGTTAGACAAACTTCTCTGTCTTTACTATAACAGCAGTTAGACGGTAAATAATCACAGTTCCTATGAAAGCTCCCTCTGCGCAAGTAGCGACTGCAGAATGGAGCGAAATAACAGACTGTCTGGCCGGTCGTAAGCCATAAATGCTCGGACCCAGCCCAGACTAAGTTCTAACACAGATTAGCCATTTTCTTACAGACAGGCGCGAAGGCTCAAAAGGGCACTCACACACACACAAATAGCACTACTGAAGATGGGATACCAGTCTGACAGTGGGCATTTAGGAGCCCAGGAAGACATTATAGTAAACCCCAATTTGAAGGGGGGGTTGCACTTGAATTGTTTACCACTAGAACTACTGATCTTACTTCGAAAGGGTTCTTACAGTAGATCATTACAAGTAGGACTAGCGCCACCTGGCGTCTGGACCGCTCGGCAAACTTTTCCAGCAATGCCTGGTGGGGGACCACCCACCCGACATCAGCGTGACCCTATATAGTGGGCGGTCCCCACGCCCGCCCTCCAGTTCTTTCCCACCGTCGCCTCATGCATGCTACCTTGCAGTAAACTTCCACAGTGATCGCTGGTAGTTTTGTGCTTTCTTTCATGCCTTTTCCTAGTTTCTTTTCTTCTTATTTCTCTGTCTTCTCTGCCTCAGAAGAAGTGTGAGGGTTGTGGTACTCAGATACCTCACAAAGATGGCCACCACAAGTGCATCATCTGCCTAGGCCTTGACCATCCCACCGCGACCTGCCCAGACCGCCAGCCGTTCAACCAGGCTACCCTCAAACTGAGGCAGCAGGCTCTGGAGCGACTCCAGGATTCCGCTTCTTCTTCTTCTTCACCAGATAAGAAACACAAGAAAGAGAAGGAACACTCAAGGGGTTCCCAGGCCCAAACCAGCAGGCCCTCTACGAGCAAGACCTTTCCACCACCGCCTTCATTGAAAGTTGTCCAGGCCGAGTCCGAGGATGCTGAGGGACCACCGAAGATTCTGCTCCCAGTCTCTGTGAGTAAGTTGGCCCTTGGAGGTCACTTCTGCCACTAAGTTGGTCCCCGATTCCTCTGGAGACGGCCCGACCGCCCATAAGTCGGCTCCTCGGGGACCCGCCCAGCGTCAGCTGATAAATTGACAGCTGGTTCGACCCCCTCCCGCCCAGCTCCATCGTCTGGTAAATCGGCTGCCTCCAGTGATAGCCCAGACAAGGCTCTCCTGTCAGGGACTACGGTCACCTCACCCAACCTCCGAAAGAGCCCAGAGAGGACTGTCTCTCTTCCCCCTTCTCCCCCGGCAGTAGCCCAGGCTTCACCTCTGGCTACTTTGGAGGGAGAAGAGAGCGCCAGTCACCTGGACGTGGAACATATAGATATATAGACAGTGTCAGCAGATAAGGGCCTATGGCCCACCCAGTCTGCCCATTTGAGCTTGTAAGTTCAGTTTATGTTTTCCTAGAAGTCTGTTGCCCCTTACCCCTGACCTCCAGAATTCCTGTCGGGTTCCGACCCCCACTTGCCTGTTCGGGTCTTTGGGAAGGAGGTCCCTCCGCCACCATCAGGTCCTTCATCGGAGGCACCTCCAGTCCCTCTGGGGGAACCATCCCAGTTCTGGCTATAGTTCCATCGCCGGACCCTGCTCACTCGTCAGAGCCAGCGGGGCATGTCCTGATGCCGGACCCTCCGACATCAGTCTCCTTACCTTCCTTCTTTGGAGCCTTTGCGTCTGTCCCCACCACCGACTTTTATGGCAGACCGGGTTCCCACGTTGGTGACCCGGCGTCTGGGTCCAACACCTGCCCTCCTGATGCCGGGCCTAGCAGCACTAATTCCGACGTCTGTGGTCCCGATGTCAGCTGCCCCTATGCAGGCCCTGCCTCTGATTTATACCACGGCAGGTCCTTTGTGGGCATCCCCAACGTCGGCCCCTCTGACGTTGGGTCTTTACTCGAGACCCCTCTCGGTCCCACACTACCCCTTGGGGTACCCTGTGGACCACCCCCCAGCAGGTCCACCACCAGATTGGTCTGTGGGACATTATTATCAGGAATACTTCACGTATCCAGGATATTTCTTCTCTGAATACCATGGGTACCATTACCCACCTTCCCATGCTGTCCCACCTCCTTCCCCTCCGGCTGCTCAGCCAGACTTCAAGACACTCATTCAGTCCTGATGGAAGGAGGTACGGCCGGAGCTGGTCACAGACCTGGAGAGTTGACTCCCAGCACCTCATTCTCCTCCCAGGTCCTCGTCCCACCGTGAGCTTGGTCCCATCCTTGGTTCACATCATGGGGACTACCCCCCAAGATATTATTCTTCCGGCTTTGGGTTCACCAGGAGACAATCCAGATTCAGGAGAGGATTCATCAGAGGAGCCCTCGGATCAAGAATCCCAGGTCCCTAGAGGAAAGATCTCTCCGAAGTCCCCTCCAGAGGATACTTCCTTTTCGGACCTCTTGAGATCCATACAAAATTTCTACAATTGGGAGTCAGACCTCACCAACATGATCTGGCAACTACCCCATTGCATCCTGGCCATTCCAAAAAGGGCGGATAGGAATTACCCGGGCGCCTGTGAGGGCTCTTTTTCTAAGCACGCACCCAAAGGTGGACTCCCAGGTTATCTCTGCTGCTCATGATCGCTCTATAGCACCTAAACATATACACGCTTCTCCTCCAGACAAGGAGTCCGAGCAGACTGACCAGTAAGGAAAAAAGGTCTACTCGTCGGCTACATGTGCATTGCGTTCCCTCATCTATGTAGCCCACATGGTGTCTCACCAGAAAGCCACCCTGGCCAAGCTCAAGGCCCGAATGCAGTCCATGGATAATTCGGACCTCAAAGAGGAGATCGCCAAGGACATCCATCCGTCCAAAATTTCCTGCAGGCATGCTCTTGAGACCGCACCGACTGTATCGACTTCGGTGCTTGCGGCAGCCGTATCTCTGGCCTTGCCAACGAGGGTCCAGACAGCGCTCCATGATGCCCCCTTCAGGGGCTCGGTGCTTTTTGGTGGCGACACCAAGGATCGTTACGGACCTACAGAACCGCGGTCAGGCCCTTAGGTCTGTAAGGTCCGTGTACCGATCGGGCATGTAGGGTCAGCAGCTCTTTGGGAAAAGGACCTGGAGGCAGCGTAAACAAGCCCAGAACCGTCGTCAGGGCAAATGTAAATCCACGGGCACCTTCTCTTCCCTGCCTGCCTCCAGAAATCAGAGGCACTCAAGGGGCCCATCCAACCACCTCCTGACTCCCTCGCCCAACCCCTTCCTCAGCACCAGTGCGAGGAGCCGATGGGGTTGGGGGAGGTTTGCTGCCACATGCAGGAGTGGCGGAGCATCACCTCCAACACTTGGGTCCTGCAGCTAGTATCCTTAGGACACATCCTGGAGTTTCTGGAATCCCCTCAAGAGTCTCCACTGCAAAGGTCAGCTTACTCTCCAGACCATTCTTGTAAGGGAGGAAGTACAGGCTCTGTTGTTAAAAGAAGCAATAGAACTGGTCCCTCTTCGTCACAGAGGACGGGGGGTTTACTCCTACTTTTTTCTGGTTCCAAAACAGACAGGCAACCTGAGACCCATACTCAACCTCAGTAGACTCAATCTGTTCGTCGAGTACAAGAAATTTAGGATGTTGACTCTCCAGAGCCTTCTGCTTCTTCTTCAGAAGACTTATTGGTTGTGTGCTCTGGACATGCAGGATGCCTACCTGCACATCCCGATATTTCCCGGTCACCGCTGCTTCCTGCATTTTACCTTCCAAGTGGAGCATTTTCAATTTTGAGCACTCCCTTTTGGCCTTTCCTCGGCACCCCGTTTTTTTACCAAGTGCCTAGCGATGGTGGCTGCAGCCCACGACGCCAGGGCATAGCGGTCTTCCCCTACATGGACGATTGGCTGATTTCAGCTCCATCCAGGGACTCTCTTTTGGAGGCTCTCTCAGTCACCCTGGATTTGTTTTCCAAATTGGGGATCACAGTTAACATCCCCAAGTCTACTCTGAGACTGCAGTTCATAGGGGCAGTTTTGAACACAGTCCAGGGCAGAGCTTTTCTTCCCTTGGACAGGAGGAAACTCTTATCAGACAAACCACTTTGGTAGCTTCTTCCAGATACCTCCCAGCCCGAGAAATTCTCCGGTTACTGGGTTTGATGGCAGCCTCCATCTCCATGGTTCCCCTAGCGAGGCTTCACATGAGAGTTTCTCAGTGGTCCTTATGGGTTCAGTGGGATCAGCTTCAGGACGGTCTGGACCATCCGGTCTTAATTTTCTCCGCTCTTCAGAAGGATTTACAGTGGTGGAGGGATCCATTGAACCTGACTTTGGGTCTCCCATTTCGAGGCCTAGCCCCCCTCAACACTCTAACCATGGATGCCTCCAGTCTGGGATGGGGGGCTCATATAGGGGACACCAAGCTCAGGGACTCTGGTCCCTCTTGGGACGTCCTTACACATCAGTGTTCTGGAGATAAGGAAGGTACTGTACGTGCTTCAAGCATTCCAGTCTCTTCTCCCAAGGGGATTACTGCTAGTCCAAATGGACAACATGTCGATAATCTGGTACATCAACAAGCAGGGAGGCACGCAATCGTACCCCCTTTGCAGGGAAGTGATGAGAGCGTGAAACTGGGCAGTCCAGCATGAGCTATGTCTCACAGCAGTGCATGTTCCAGGAGTACAAAACATCCTGGCGGACAGCCTCGGCATGTTTTACACCCTCGCTCACGAATGGGAACTCAATCAGTAAGTGGCAGACTCACTGTTTCAGAGATGGAGGCATCCGGAACTCAACCTATTCACCTCCCCTTCCAATGCAAAACTTCCCAGTTTTTGCTTACTCGTTCCAGAGCATGGTGCTTTCTGGCACGACGCATTCTCTCTCTCTTGGACAGGGAGACTCTTATACGCTTTCCCTCCATTTCCCATTCTTCAGAGGGTGCTCCTCAAGCTACAGGCAGAGAGAGCAGGACTGATCCTAATTGCTTCTCTCTGGGCGAGGAAAATTTGGTTTCCGCTCCTTCAACAGCTGGTGAAGGATCCCCTGGTTCGGTTTTCATTGACACACAACCTTCTCACTCAGAACCAGGGTCGGCTTGTGCACCTGGGGCTCAGGACCTTGTACCGTCATGCATGGCTCCTGCAGACGTAATGAAATCTCGATTTGGGGTTTCCACCAGAGTAGCCCAAGTTATAGTGGAGGCTCAAAAGCCCTCCACCAGATCCACTGACGCTATGAAGTGGAAGTGTTTCTCTATTTGGGTGACTTCCAAGAGTCCTTGGGGAAGGCTGTTTCCAAACAGTGTCTCTTTAAGTGGCTAGTCAACTGCATCTGCTTCTGTTATCAGAAGTACGACAAACGTCTGCCGGGGTCTGTTAGAGATCATTCCACGAAAGGTGTGGCTGCATCTGCAGCTTCTCTTCGTAATGTTTCTGTAGCAGAGATCTGTGCAGCAGGAACTTGTAGTTCGGTCCATACCTTTACCAAGCATTAAAGTCTGGACATTGCTTCTAGGCGGAGGGCCAAGTTTGGCCTCGGTGTTCTGCAGGGCCTTCTGTCCTAGGCTGGTCCTGTTCTGTACTTTCCTTTTTGGATTCTCCGCCTCCCGTGTTTCTCTTGATCTCTCTTTGGAGGGACTGCTTGGGATTCAGTCCTACTTGTAATATGGCCTACTGTAGGAGCCCTCTCGAAGTAAGATAGTACAGTTACACAAGAACTTAACGTAACAGTAGATCTTCAAGAGAGGTTCCTGCAGTAGGTCATATTTTCTCACCCTCCTTCCCCATTTTATGATCCAGGCCTAAAACGCAGAGCGCTAAGGAGAGAACCTGAGCTTCCAAGCGGTAAGGAAGATCTGGCGTCATGAGGCGGAGCTGTTTTTTTTACCACCCGGGTAGGTGGGAGGAGCCAGCTTGAAGACCTTCCGGCAAGATTTAAAGCGGCAAGGAACCTACCAGTAAGTGTGGATGAACAAGATATACCACTCCTAGAACTCCTGTTACAGGTGAGTATTCTGTATTTCCTCACCCTCCTTCCCCCATTTTTGTGTGGGACTCCAGAACCTGTTTCCTTCTCCTGTGTTTGCTTTGGGTACTTCGGCGGGAGAACTGGAGTGGGCGTGGGACCGCCCACTATCTGAGGTCACGCTGACATCGGTCACGTGGCGTCCAGATGAAGCGGGTCCCCCACCAGGCATTGCTGGAAAAGTTTGCCGTGCGCTCCAGACGCCAGGTGGCACTAGTCCTACTTGTAATGACCTACTGTAGGAACCTCTCCTGAAGATCTACTGTTACGGTAAGTTCTTACGTAACTGTACTTTATGGGCAAATACCCTATATTTCAGACCAGTGCTGGTTCTGTTTCTCCCGAGCATTTCTCAGTGCTGACTGTTGATGACTTATAATAATCATTAGAGACAAGGTAACCGTACACATAAACCTATTAATGAACTTTGGTGGAGTGAAAAGGTTAACAAGCTTTGCGTACAATTGGTAACTAGCATGTACTCTTGCTGCTAACTGAAAGTGCTCGTTTGTGTGGGGTGCACGAAAATGGAGGAATGCTTAAGTGTGCATCTGTATCTCTGGCAATGACCAAAGAATCACTTATTAAATTGTATGACAGAGCTTGGTTGCCCACTGATGATTCATTTATTTGTCTAAATCTGTCACAGCTCATCACTGTATTTCATTTTTACAATTGCTGTTTCAGTGCGGACAGCCAATGGAGCAGAGTCGCTGTGTAGACTGTGGTGTCCCCATCGGAGGACTGAATCACGCACCAGTGCAGGGATTCCAGATTGTTCAAAACACAGCGTGAGTAACCATCCCTGCTAAGGCTAGGGTTTTGTCTCTCCCTTAACTTGACACTCAAAAGGCATTATCTCCAGCTCAGGACTAGGTGAAACTTGTGTTCCATGGAATGTAAGACATTTACCCATCTGTAGCAGTTGATCTTCTTCGAGGATATCTCTTTCATCAGGCCACACCTATAGAACTTATATCCGTCGACACTACAGCCACACGAAGACGTCTGCAAGCAGTCTGCCAGGGGCCGCCCACAACGTCATATGTCCTTGTATACATAAACGTGAATGACCCCTCCTGTCCTCCGTTCTTTTCCATCTGTCGATCAGACTTGTTGGACTGCTGAAAGACACTGCTGCAATAGCCATAGTTTACTTTTTACAAGAGAAATAAAATCATTTTTATGGTGATTTTCAATGACCTGCAAGTCGTTGAAAGAAGCATCAAAACTATTTTGATATTGTGAGTGTGGAGACAAGATCTACAACAGCGACTCTCACAACATCTGTGTCTGCTGTCTAGGCTCAGACCACAACACGAAAGCCTGCAAAATCCGCCAGGGTTTCAATTTCACAAGACGACACTGTAAAGGGTCTCTTGAGAAACATCTCCTGGAGCAAAAAGTAGCCAAAATGGAGAAAGATCTCCAAGAGAAAAGTGCAGCAGTGCCATCCCAGTCGACTGAATGGAGGTCATTTAAAACACAGCACAAGGCGTCAGGAAGTCATAAACACAAGCACCTGAATAAGGACGAGGAGAGGGACTCCAATGTGCATTCCAGGTCACCACTTAATTTTGCAGGTACAACTTCCTCAGCATCCTCGTCCGCTCCAACGGCGACACCGCTTATCACCCCACCTTTGACTGTCAACACAGCACCAGGGTCGGAACTTGACGGAAGTACTACCAGGCTTAGTTTAGCTGGTACATCCATGTCAGGGTCTCCTACACTCACTGGCTCCACCTGACTCCTTACACCCCCCCCAACCACCTTTACAACCAGGGATTGTTGTAGGGGGGTCGACTCTCCCTCTACTTAAAGCACTGGAAGGAGGTAACTACAGATGCTTGGGTTCTAGGGATTATAGAACAAGGTCATGCTCTGGAACTTCTGGGCCCACCTCTGGATCATCCCCCAGTTGTGACAACCTATCCTCCAGAGCACCTACCTCTGCTAATGGAGGAACTACGACTTTGCTTCAAAAGTGGATCATGGAACCTGTACCCTTAGAACAAAGGAAGACAGGTTTTTACTCCCAGTACTTCCTTGTCCCAAAGTGGACAGGAGACTTAAGGCCTATTCTGGATCTCTGGGAGCTAAACGTCTTCATAGAGTAGAACTTCAAAATGGTCACCCTGCAAGACCTTCTCCCACTGCTGCATATAGGGATTGGATATATTCCCTCAGTGTGAAGGATGCATACATCCATATCAAAATCCAGAAACCTCACAGAAAACATTTGAAGTTCCTGTTTCAGGGGGAACATTACCAGTTCAGAGTGTTGGTCTTTTGCTTGTCTTCTGAGCCAGCAGTCTTTGCCAAATGCTTGGCAGTGGTGACAGCAGCCCTTCATAGTGAAGGCCTGTATGTTTTCTCTTATCTGGATGATTGGCTGTTGAAAGCCACTCCATGGTCCAACTCCTGAAGACTCGGTTTTAACCAGTTGTTTGATGCTCTGGGGGTGACAGTAAGCATACCAGTGTTTTCACCCTGCCAGTGACTGCAATATGTAGGGGTAGTCCTGGACATTGCCCAGGGCTTGGCTTTACTGCCTTTGGACAGGGCCAACCACTTGCTTGCCCAAGCACAATTAGTGCACACATGGACTCCAATGGAGAGCACCTTGCACATATATTTTCTGGAAATGCAGGCTGTTCTCCACAGACCCCAGGCCTTCCAGAGTTACTAGTCCCCATGTCCTCTGTTGATTCAGATGAACAGTGTCCGTGTGATGCACTACATCAGCAAACCAGGAGGGACTCATTCCTATCCGCTATGCAGGGAACCAGTAAGGGTTTGGTATTGGGCTCTGGAACATGGTCTAAAACTATCAGCAGTACATGTTCCAGGCACTCAAAACATTTTGGCAGACAAGTTAAGCAGGTCACAGTCTAGGATGCACAAGTGGGAGCTGCTGACCTTGGTGGTCGACGACCTTTTCAAAAGATGGGGTCATCCAGAGTTGGACCTTTTTGCATTCCCACACAATGCAAAACTTCTGCCTTTCTGCTCACTCGCTCCAGGGCTTCAAGTTTTCTGGAGAGATGCACTGTCTTTCTCTTGGAAAGGGAGGTTCCTGTATGCCTTCCCACCCTCGCCTCTAATTCAGGGAGTGCTACTCAAGCTCCAGATGGAGAGGGCAACTCTGATGCTCATTGCTTCCCTATGACCTTGACAGATCTAGTTCCCCTTACTGCAGTAACTAGCGGTGGAACCCCTGGTGCCTCTGCCCCTGTACAGGGGTCTGCTGTCACAGGAGCAGGTGATCTGAAATCTCCATCTGCTCGCATGGCCCATGAAGACATAACCATTATTCATTTTGAGTCTCTGAGAAAGTGGCTGATGTTCTGGTGGCTGTTAGAAAGCCTTCCACCAGATCCATTTATTCCATGAAGTGGAAGCGGTTTCTTTTATGGGCTGCTTCTCACCACCTGGATCTGTTCACCTGTTTAGTTAATCAAGTTCTGGAGTACCTGCTGTCCTTATCTGATTCAGGCCTGCAGTATTCCTCTATCAAAGTGCACTTATCTGCCATATTAGTTTCCATGTGCCTATTGAGGGTCGCATGGTTACCCAGATGTAGGTGGCCTGTATGTACTTGAGAGACATTCTACATCTGAGCCTCACATCTGTAATCCAGTCCAAGCTTGGGATCTGAATTTTTTTTTGGAAAAGATGTACTTTGGCTCCTTTTGAGCCAGCCACAAGTTGTGGCTTATGCTTTCTTTCTTGGAAAGTGTTATTTTTAGTTACAGTCACTTCTGCTCAAACTATTTCAGAGCTATAGGCTCTAATGTGTGAGCCTCCTTATTTGATTTTGCCCAAAGGCAGGGTGTCTTTACGTACTGATCCTAAGATCTTAGTTCAAGAGGGATCTTACAGTGGGCACTAACCGATAGGACTAAGCCACCAGGTGCTAGGACCACACAGAAAACTTTAGCAGACTCTGGCAGGGGACCGCCCACCCAACAACACGTGACCATTACCATGGCGCTATACAGTGAGCGGTCCCCATGCCTCCACTCCAGTTCTTTTCCATTGTCGACCCGTGCACGTCGGACTTCGCAGAGAACGTTGCTTCTCTCAACGCCATTTTGGATGAGTATTTTCTATTCCTTTATTTCTTTTCCTCATGAAGAATTAGTGTTATTTCGCATCAAGTATGTTGTGTCTGATGCCTCCCGGATCAGATAAAAACAAGTGCTACTCTTGTGGATCATAGCTCCCTCACAAGGACAGCCATTCCCTCTGCCTCTTCTGCTTGGGCCCAGAGCACAAAACCAAGGGCTGTGAGGCCTGCCAGTGCTTCAACCAGGCCATACGGAAACGCTGTCGGCATACCTTGGAAGC
The DNA here is from genome assembly GCA_016271365.2 of Neoceratodus forsteri. Classification (NCBI taxonomy): domain Eukaryota; kingdom Metazoa; phylum Chordata; order Ceratodontiformes; family Ceratodontidae; genus Neoceratodus; species Neoceratodus forsteri. The sequence goes on along the minus strand of JADMNL010000024.1, from coordinate 433,971,027 downwards.
CCATTTACTGAAATTAAAAATGGCCTCCATGGAGAAGGAGCTGCAGAAACTCAGGAGTTCATCCTCTTCACCAGAGGGCCATTACAAGAAGAAGCGAAGCAGGACAATGAGAGACATCGGGAGCGGTCTCCTTCCCGTCTGCGGCCCCCTGCTGGAGCTGTTGAAAAGAAGGGGCTTCCCCCCAGGGAGGTATCCCTCTGGTCACGGCTGCATCAGCCACTGAGTAGCAGCAGTTACGACCCCCCCCCCAAACTGGGACCGATTTTGGTACCGACTGGAGTCTCCAGGAAACAGGAGACACCTGCTACCCTTAGACCCTTCAAGACTACAGGGTCTAGAGCGAGTAGCAAGGCCGGTAAGTTGACTGTCCGTTCTTCCAACGATTGCACGACCGCAGCTGATAAGTCGCATGTCGGACCCTCCAATGTGCACCAAGCCTCAGATCCTCTGGCAGATCCCGACAACAGGCCTGACGTCAAGGAAGCGGACCAGCTGCCACCTGAGCCATATCTTACCCCAGAGGGCCCTGCACCTGGCACGCTGTCGGGCCCAACGACTGTAACTCGGGTCCTTTGGGTCCCTTCAGGCCGCCATCAATCCTATGGGTCCTTTAGACTGGCCGTCAGGCACTCCTTCAGGTCCACTGGACCCACCTTTGGGCCTGCCACTGGGCCCCTCAGCTCCGCTTTTGAGTCCTCCGCCAGGCCCAACAGCCCCTCTGTCAGGGTCCCTGCCAGGCCCCTTGGGTTCTCTGACGAACTGCCCGATGCCAGGTTTTCCTCAATTCCCGTCGCCATGCTAGCCTCTAGCTAGATATCAATCACTTTATTACCTGGTGCTGGGCTATCCAACGCCCAGGTACGGACATCGTCCTCCACCCCAGCCCCAGGTGGACTTGCAGGCGATGCTGTGATCTTGGTGGGACGAAGCCAAACCTCTGCTCATGTCAGAACTCGAGAAACATCAGCCTCCAGTTACCCCAACCTTGGCCAGCAGAGAGCGGCCGGGCAGACCTGTACTGCTGTCGGACTCCAGGCCTTCGACCTCAGGCAGGTCTACCGAGCATTTGCTGCAACCAAAACGACCCAAAGAAATCTCGAGAACCTTGGACCTCTTGAGACCAGTGGACAATCCTCTACCCAGACTCGGTACCCCCGATGAAAGCCCGACGGAATCTGACTCTGACACGGCTCATTTGGGATTGGACCATGAATCCCCCTATCCTGGAGGAGCCGAAACCGAAGGACTCCCTATCATGGGGAGGTGCTAGGGGGAGTTACTGCCTGGGTGGGTTGGAGGAGCCAGCTAAAAGACGTTCTGGCAGAATTTAAGTAGAAAGGAACAGCTCTACGATGCTGACCGGCATCACATCGACAGGATTTATGCCGCCCACAAGCTGTGGTTGAAATAAATCCCGACACGTTTTTTCATTGGGGGGGGGCTTTGACCCCCGCATCCACCACACTTTAGATTCTCAACTCCAGTCAGAGTTGATTCGGGAAGGGGGTGCAGGACCAGGAGAAAGTGTGCCCCTGTATCAGGTGCAGCAACACAGTGTCCTGTCAGCAAACTGTCGATTTTGTCGATAGGTATGTAGATCGCTGTGTTGGTGTCACTGGTGGGGGCATATCGAAAGGAACACTGCCGGAAGTGTGGCTGTGCACCATATACCACTCTTAGAACTACTGTTACAGGTGAGTAACCTGTTTTTCTAGGGACATGGATATGATGTTCTATCCACACTTTCTGGCAGTGCCTTTTCCTGGGTGGTAATTCCCTTACACCCACCCCATGATGCCAGATCTTCCTTTCTGCTGGAAGAGGAAGGTTCCCTCCTTACCGCTCTCGCTCTGAGAATGCCCTTTGCATAAATCTTTGGACTTTTTCATTCAGGCTTTTTCTTCACACTGTCCAACATAGACAAGAAGTCTACTCTGGGGTTCCAGAGGTGCGCCTGTGGACAGAAGATGTTCACCCATCTGCTTTTGATTACCTCCATGCCAGCTTACTCTTGTGGCGTCCAAGCTATCAGTACTCGATGGTCAAGTCTAAAGACACCCAATGTATGGTCTCCACGGCTGCAGGGTCTGCCAAACAACTTACGGCTTTCGAAGAGGCAGCAACTCAGGCCTTTGCTCAGTCCTCCTCGGCTTTGGCCTTTTAACCGCTCTCTTTGGGTGCCTCCTTTTCAGTAGTGTTTAAGGATTTATGCCAGGATGTCCATAGTCTTGGGCAGGGCCCTTCGTCAGGGCACATGTCCAAATCTAAGACCAAACAAATGGGCTCGCTGTCGATAATAAGATCGGGAACACGCTCGGACCCAGGAAGGGACAGATCAGTCCATTGACCCACCACCTCTTGTCGATGTCCCAGAACTGGAGGTGCCCTGACTCTCGACGGCCCCCTCTTTGGCCCACCATCTGTTCCCCACCCCGATGGTCGAGGTTCAAGTCTCGCTCCCTTGAGTTGAGCGGCTCACATCGGCGCTCCTGCTCTCAACACTCAGGTGAGCGGCAACACCACTATTCTACATTCTCATCCTCCTCAGGTAAGGAGAGGTTTCATTGCAAGTTGCGTCGAAGCTACGAGGATTTAATGTGGCAACAGCTGCTGCTTGCTGGGATGAAGCCCATACTGGCTTCTACCCCGGCCATCACTTGTCTTTCGCTGCGAAGGTCGGCGCCTTCTCTGCCACCACAAAAGCAGACCCATAAAATGGTCCTGACTTGGCCTCTCCACCCATACCGGTGGAGCTGCCCCCAAAACAGCCGATGACCAGCTCTTCGACTAAGGAGTCTCAACCAGCCTCAGGTCTTCCCCATCTGCTGTCTCCTGTTACCCCAGACCGTCTGCATAAGGTCAGGGGATTCCAGCGGTTGACCCCTCTTTGATGAATCTTCAGAATCAGAGGGGTCCTCCTTGCACTGTCATCCAGTGGACACGGAGTCATCGGGGGTGTCTCAGCGGAAGAGGGCCCTACATCCTTTAATGAGCCTTCTCACGGAATCCACATGTCTCAAGATGCAGCCCTTCAAAAGGGGGCTTGGTACCTGCTTACCTGGATTTTGGAATGTTTTGATTCCCCTGAGGAAGCCTTCCCGGTAGCAGAGGCCACCCTCTGCCCTACTTTAGAGCTATGGCAGCATCCCGCTTCCTGCCCTGCTCCTTCAGCTAAGATGGCCTGCAAGTATATGGTTCCCTCTCAGGGTTCACAGAACATCCTTCGGCTGAGGGCTTGGTGGCTGATTCTGTGTTTCGGTGCCCTGGCAGCGTTGGAGATGCTGACAAGCTGCCTGACAAGGAGGCCAAGAAATTGGACCATTCGGCCAAAAAGGTTTATGCTGCCTCTTCCTTTGGCCTTCACCAGGCAAGCGTGGCCCTCCTGATGGCCCACTTTTCTCACGCCCTGCTGGGCACTCTTGATGAGGTTCTTCCTCATCTCCCAGCGAACCTACAGACTATAGTCAAGCAGGTCTGAGACCAGGGCCGGGCTGTAGCCATACAACAGCTCCAGACAGCCATGGACACTGGCGGCTCCTGCACCTGGTCCATGGTGGCCACGCACCACAGGGCTTGGCTGGGGATCTCGAACTTCATGGCAGATACCCAGCACAAGCTGACAGATGTTTCCTTCCTGGGCACTGACCTGTTTGGGCCCAGGTTTGAGGGGCACTTCACCTGAATTGAGAAGTCCAGTGCCACCTTGGACTGTGACTTCCGCTCAGATGGATCTTAAGGGCTCAAAAAAAAAAAAGAATTCCCTTTGGTACATCTCTGCTCCTGCAGCCAAACCAGCCTAGCCCCAAACTGGGCAGCAAGTATGGACCTGGCGACCTCAGCCGAAGTCAGTGGCCATGGTCGTCCACAAGCTTGGAGGACACAGCCCCAGTTTCTCCTCAGCCAGACCCCTCCTCTGCTTCCAAACCTGCCCAGTGATGAGATGAGGGGTGCCTCCCTCATGTTGTGTCATGCCTCCCCTGGATTGTCCCCGTGAGGGGCTAGCTCCACCACTTCCTTTGCACCTGGTCTGCTGTCACCATGGTCAGGTGGGTTCTCAAAGTGGTCAGTCAGGGTCTGCCTCTAGAGTTCAAGGTATACACGCCTTGCTGAGCCCACGCCCCACAGGAGAGCATAGTGTATGCCAATATCCTGTCCCTTCAGGGCGACATTGCCCAGCTCCTCCTTCAAGGAGGTCATGGCTCCTGTCTCGGACCCTCCGGAACACCTAGGGTTTGTCTCCAGGTACTTCCAGGTGCCAAAATGGATGGGGGGGCTGGCATCCCATCTTAGATCTGCACAACCTGAAAAAGTTCATCAGGCTGTGCACCTTCAGGATGGTAACTCTGTTTCAGATCATACCATCTCTGGAGCAAATCCTGGGTCTGCTTACTGGATCTACAGGATGCGTTCTTTCACATCCCTATCTATCCGTGTCACCAGCGGTTCCTCTGCGTCTTACAGGAGGGAACCCTCTACAAGTTCCAGGCCATGCCTTTTGGCCTGTTTTTGGCCCTCAGGGTCTTCACCAAGTGCATTGCAATGATGGCAGCCCACCTGAGGCACCAAGGAATTTGAGTATACCCCAACCTGGACAACTGGCTGATCGCGGGTCCCTCCAGGCAGGAGGTGGGGCGGTCCAGGGACCTGGCCTTATAGACCTGCGTCTCTGTTGGCCTTCTGGTCAGCGAGGACAAGTTGGAACTCGTGCCCTCGCAGGTGATTTTTTTTTTTAAGTTTATATTTATTATCATAAGAAAAACAGACAGTTAAAATACAAGCATTGAACTGCAGTACAGTAAAATACATACACCATGAGGGCGCCACTCCTCTTAATATTCACATCAGACTTTGATCAGATGCTTTGTCATATGTCATTGAGGGGTTCATAAAAACAAAACATATCTTTCATTGTAGTTTTAGCAATAAACTGCTTATTGAGCCCATTCGCTGCATGGAAATTTACCTAAACAGGACTTTAACAGCATTCATCAAGGAAAAGTCCTTCACCACCACCAGGGAGTAGAAGGTTTCCACCACGCAAAATACCAAAAGAGTACTGCAGGAAGTGTGCAGTGTTATCATTTAATATTTATAGTAGGCTTGCTCCATAGTCCTAAATTAAGTAAGTACGGCGCCAGAATTAATATTTTATAGTAATAAACGATACACATCGCATAAAGGATTCATTCAAATATAGAGAACGTTGGCGTCAGTGTCCAAGCTATTGCTGCTCAAACCCTATTATAAAAGAGTAATGAATGGCCTCTAAACTGCAGCCTAAACTATAGTAAAACAGTGGGCTTACATAAGCCAACAGCTCGGAGAAAGCGGCAGAGTCTTAGAGGGGCACACTTCATTTATAACGGCAAAAAGCCTTCTTTTGATTAGTACCAAATGACATCGTACCTGGAAACAGCGCTTTACCCCTAAAAACCCTTGCTCAAATTATTCATTCCCTTCTCATCAGGTTTCCTCCTCTGCTTCCGATGAGGATGCTTCATGATCCCCTTCTCTGGGTCTCACCAACGCATGCCTTTTTGTCCACTTCAGGGCCTCCTGGGGATCAGAAAATAAGTAGGCCCTGCCTTGATAAACTATCCGGAGTCTGGCTGAGAATATCAGGCCATGCAAGATATGCGCCTCCCGCAGCATGGCCCGTGTCTCATCAAATTGTTTTCTTTTCTGACAGATGGTATAGGCGATATCGGGGAAGAGACAAATTTGCTCCCCCATCCTGAAGGAGCATCTTTTTCTGTTTCCCCAGTGCCAGCACAAGATCCTTGGAGCCCATTCCATCTATCGCCACCACAGCCAAACACAGTGCTTCGGGGTTATCTGGCCGGCCCCTTGGTGTCACTTGATAAACCTTCTGAATTCGCTGCACTCGAGGAGCAGTTTCATCCTGAAGTTGCTGCACTAGCCATTCTTGGATAAAATATAACAAATGGTCTCCCTCATAACCCTCAGGCAAACCCAAAATGCAAACATTTGCAGCTCTTGTCTGGTTTTCAAGGGACTTGAGACGGGTTTTTAGCTGATAGTTCTCTTTTATCATGGTAGTGATGGCCGCCATGGCTGCATTGGCTCTTTTTGTCACCTCAGCCGCTGCTCCTTGCATGGACTCCACTGTTGATTCTGTGCTGGCTACACAATTTGTTAGGGAGTCAAATTTATTGGATGAACCAGCAACTGATGTAATGAGTCTATTAAGTTTGGCCCCCAAAGTTTGAAGGGTCTCTTCTCCTGGAAGTTCGGCTCGGCCCACATTAAGGCCTTGATTAGACCTCATGGCTGGTGCCCTGGAGAGCATTTTAGTTCTAGCTCCCTCTCCTGAAGCATTGTCCTTACGAGGATTCCCCATATTTATCAGGTACCTTTAAGCTCCATGTGTAATTTTTTGAAAGTTTCCAATCTATTCAAAAACCAGCACTTTTCTGACTTATAATTCTCAGAAGATGTAGAGCATTAGTTTAGAGCTGCCATCTTGCTTGGGCTCCAGAGCGCCCGCATGATGAGTTTCGTCAGGGCAGAGCTCGATTCTTTCAGAGCCAGGGCTCAGCTTCTGGCAGACAGGTGGAGGCTCTCCTCCTTTGCCTGGTCATTTTAAGTTGGGTCAATCACTCCCTGCCTGGGACTTTCTACGCTTTCTTGGGTACATGGTGGCTTGCACCAGAATTGTCCATTGGGGCTGCTGGAGAATGTTCTGTCTGCAGTGGGAGCTGGCACGACAGTGGTCCCAGTCCAAGGGCCACTTTGACCAGCCGGTCACTGCGACCCAAGGGATGTGGGACACCCTCCAGTGGTGGTTAGTCCCAGAACATCTGTAAGAATGTATCATGCTCATCCGCTCAAAGCTGATGGTCATCCTGATGACCGATGCTACTCTCGTTGGCGAAGGTGCCCACCTGGGGGAACACATAGTCCATGACTCATGAGGAGTCCCAGTACTACATCATCCTGCTGGAGCTCCGAGCAGTTCCGCTGGCACTGTCTGCCTTTGCGCATCACATTTGTGGTCAGGTGGTTTAGGTCCTGATGGACAACACCACGTCCATGTACTGTCTCAACAAACAGGGTGGGATGAACTCCCTTTCTCTGTGCAGGGAAGCTCTCTGCGTGTTGACCCTTGTGTGCAGCCTAGAGGCTGATCTCTTGGCCATCCATGTGGCCGGTGTCTCTCGCAGCCATGAGAGCAAGACATCTCACGAGTGGTCTCTCCACCCAGAGGCCATACACAACCTGTTCTCCCAGTGGGGCACCCCGCTGGTGGACCTGTTTGCCTCCAGGGAGAACGCAAAGCTGCAGCCGTATTGTGCCCCCTCAGGAGGGGACGCTGCAGGGGGGTTCCTTCTTGAGGCCCTGGACCTCAGGCCTCCTCTATGCCTTCCCTCCATTTCCCTTGATCCACAGGGTGTTGCTCAAGGTCAGGAGGGATAAGGCATGGATGATCCTGGTGGCTAAAGACTGGCTGCACCAGTTCTGATAACCTCGATTTCCTCAGCCTCAGCAGCAGGCTCCAGTGGCGTCTTCCTCTCATCCCAGACTTGCTCTCCATCAGTCAGGGGAAGGCATTCCATTGGGATCTTCAATCACTGCACCTGACAGCCTGGTTCCTGAGCAGCTAGAGTTCCAGGCTTTGGGTCGCTCCAAAGATGTCCTCAACATAGTCGAGGCTTCTGAATCGACCATGAAATTCTATGCCTTCAAATGGAAGAGGTTCTCTATTTGGTGTCAGGACAAGGGGTTGGTCCATTTGTCCTGTCTAGTGGCTAACATCCTTGACTATCTATGGTCCCTCTCTCCGTCAGGCCTTCAGTTGATGACCCCTCAGCCATCTCTGCCTACTTGGCATGGGCCGGTCAGCAGTCGGTGGTGCAGGAAAAGGTGGTCTGGCGCTTCTTTAAAGGTTTCAACCACATTTCCCCTCCAGTGCATGAACCACCACCAACTTGGGACTTGTTGCTGGTGTTGCCAAAGTTCACGGGCAAGCCATTCGAACTGATGCGCAGGTGTGTCATTGAGGCACAGGTCAGGAAGCATAGGAAAACCAGGAGCAGTTGTAAAATTCACAAGTGATTTAGTATTAACAACAGTAAAATAAAAAACTGTTCAGTATAACAATTTACAAAGGCGCTGTATAAACCGAGAAAGTCCATCTGGGTTTCTTCTCAGTTTCCTATCTCAGCCTCTGTGTTTTGTTTTTTGCAAAAAATTGCAGCTCTGTTTTTATAAGTCTTTGCAACCCTCACTCATTAAGAAAACAACATGCTTCTCACCCAGTGTTCTTGTAAGTTTCAACAAGTGCAGCAAAAAGTACATTGTGACCCAGAACTGACCTCTTGCTTACAGTTTCTGAGAGAGTTTGCAAACTAGCTTCTCGGGTTAACCCCTTGAGTTCCAAACAGCTTTTTGCAATCATTTCAACAGTATAACTATATACATTTCTAAACAAAGGGATCCCAGTATCAGTTACATTTCCACATAATGATTCACATATATTTTTATACCAGCAGATATGCAAGGAGGGAGAAAACACAGAACAGCAAGAGAAGGTAGAGAGATAGCGAGTGACAGAGAATTGCAAGACCGTCGGGGTGATCAGTTCCTAGGTCTCTTGGGAAAATTTGGTTGCGCAGGCAGGGAAGAGGAGGAAGCTGCTGTGAATTCCTCGTTAGTCTCGGTGCTGTTCCCAGCTGGGGCCATTGCTAGAGGTTCTTTCTTTGATTTCAGAGAAATGTGCATGGCCCTCCAGACCTTTGAGGAGAGCCCTTCTCACTGCAGGAAGAAGCACAAGAAGCTGCTTTGGCACAGGTCATGGGGCCAGGAAAGATCACATTCTTCCAACTTCTTCATCTCCCCAACTGCTCAGCCTTGATTGAACTTCTTCGGGTCAAGGGTTTGGTCGAGGCCTCCACGATAGTACTGTCTTGCCTATTGACTCCAATTGAGCATGCAGTCGAGATCTTTCTTGAACTAGTAAACCAGTTGTCAGAAGAGGTTGACAAGGAGTCGATCTTTCAGAACCTGGTGCTCATATGCGGTCCCCATTCTCCAGTCACCTCTCTGCGGAGAAACTGGAGATGGACTCTGCCTTCGCAAGTCGAAAAGCCAGGAGGATACTTGACTATGTGGCTAAAAAGGTGTATGCAACCACTCTTGCAGGTCTCCATCAGGCCAGTTACTTGTCATGATAGTGGATTTTGGTAATTCTTTTCCTGGGATTGTAGGGCAATACCTCCTGTTACTTCCAGGAGATAGCTTCCAGTACAGTGTATCAGAGACCAGGATCAGCAACTGGCTAAGTAGCAGCTTCAGACTACTTTGGAGATGGTCAGCTCCTTTGCCTGTGCCATGGCTTTAGCCATCGCCATGCATCGTAGGGTCTTTCTGAGGTTGTCCACCTTTACTGCGGACATTCAGCACAAGCTGGCCAATGTCCCTTTCCTGGGCACCGACCACTTTGGACTGGGATGGAAGGACATCTTACTCCAACTGAGAAGTCCAGTACCACCCTGGATTCTTTGAGTTCATCCTGAAAGAACCCAAAACCCTCAAAGATTAAGAAATGGGACTAATAGTTATGGTCCTCTCAGCCACTATAGCCTCAACAGTAGCGCCAGTAGGGGCAGTTTCAGCATGAGCATCTGTAACCATGGTTCAGTGGCCAGGACAAAAAAAGAGGGAAAGCAGAGGTGGGGGTCCCCTGTGGTCAGAGCCCCCTTCAGCAATGCTCAGTTATCGGTTATGCGGTGTAGTCATCCCCTCCCATCCAGTCCCTGTCACAGCTCCCGGTTGGGGGTCGGTTGCACCACTTCTTGCCTATGGTCCTTCATTACCTTAGACAGGCGGGTTCCAGGAGTGTCACTGGCACAGTAGGTAGCCTACTGACCTCTGGAGCTGGAAGATCAGATACTGGGTTTTAGCCCCATACCAGGTACTTGGGATAATGCCCATAATTTATCCTGCAGTGCTGCACATTTGAGGTGCCATTCTTTGGATGAAGCGTTAAACAGAGGTCCCTTCTGCTTCTCTCTGGTCTGTGTCCACATGGAAGTAAAAGATCTCGTGGGAGTTATCGATCAAGGTTAGGGACGTTTCTCGATATCATGGACAGCATTTCCCCCCCCATCAGTAAAACAGATCCATGTAACTCATGCCCCAGGTTGCATCTGAAAACAGGATCACCCCACCTTAATCTGTCTCTCCTGGTCAAAAATTGTAAATGCATGAAGAAGTGTGTTGGCAAGGCTCTACCTCTGGATTTCAAGGCTCACCTGCTGTACCATCTCCAAGCTTCTTGGGAATCCAGGGTGCCAAAGGACACATCCGCATTGTGAACTGATATAGCTCAGCTCGTAGAATGTGGGACAATAGCCTGTGTCCCCAGACACACTAGCCAGTGTGGGATATGTGTCTAGGTATTTCTTGGTTCCAAAACTGACTGCGGTGGCTCTCCATACTGTACATGTAAGATCTGAGCAAGTTCATGCGGAAGTGCAAGTTCCGGATGGTCACTCTGAAGGAGCAGGGAATGTGGTTCTGCTCACTGGACCTCCAGGACATGTTCTTCCACATCCTAGTCCTTCTGTCCCATCGCCAGTATCCATGGTTCCATGCCAAGAGGATCCTGTACCAGTTCAAGGTCATGCCATTCAGCCTCTTGTCTCCACCCACGGTCTTCACTAAGTGCATGGCAGTGGTGGCAGCCTTCTGCAGCACAAGGGCATCAGGGTGTATCACTGTCTGGTTGACTGACTGTTAGCTGGGCTGTCCAAAGAGGCTGTGGCACAGTCTAGGGATCTGGCCCTCTAGACCTGTCAAGGCTTGGGCTTTCTGGTCAACCCAGCTAAGTCAGCGCTTGTCTTTGTGCAGTTGATCAGGTTCAAAGAGGCAGAACTAGACTGGGCATCAGCTCTTACCTCCTTTTCCTAATCATTTCAGGTTGGGCTCTCGTGCCCTGCCTAGGACTTCTGGGACTGATGGTTGCTTCTGTCAACATGATCCAGTGGGCTCACTGAAGGATGCGCCCCCTGCAGTGGGAGTTGGGCCGGCAGTGGTCTCAGTGTTCAGATTGCCTGGCCCACCCAGTGTTCGTGACCCAGCTGATGTGGGATGCCATTCTGTGGTGACTGTCCCCACAGAACCTGGGGGAGGGAATCCCATTTGCTTGCCCAGAACCATCTGTCACACTCACGCTGGACATGTCTCTGGTTGGGTGGGAAGACCACAGAGCCCATGTGTTCTGGTGACCCCGGGAGTCCTGTTGCCACATCAACCTGTTGAAACTCATACAGTACATCTGGCTCTGATGGAATTTGCCCCACTTATTCAGGATCAGGCTGTCTACGTCCAGGTGGACAACAAAACCACCATGTTCTGCCTGACCACGCAAAGCGGGACACACCACTTTCCTTTGTGTCAGAAGGCTGTCTACACCTGGTCCATCATGCACAGCCTAGAAGCAGATCTTCTGATAATTCATGTTGTAGGAGAAACAGCCAGATGGTAGACGCTCTCAGGCAGGTCAGAGAGACATCTCACAAGCAGTCCCTGCATCAGGAGTTGGTTGACCACCTGTTCTCCCATTGAGGAACCTCTCAGGTTGATGTTTGCTTCATGAAAGAACAGAAAACTGAGGCTGTTCTTTTCCCACCCCACTCCCAGTCTGGAGTACTGCATGGGGATGCGTTCTCAAGGCCCTGGACCCCAGGCCTGCTGTACACCTTCTCTCTCTTCCCTTTGTTCATAAGGTCATGAACAAAGCCTGGAAGGACTAGGTCTGGATGACCTTGATAGCTCAACAGCAGACCTCCATGGAAGTTGCTACTCTGCCCCTACCTGCTGACCATACAGTAGGGAAAAAGTCCTTCACTTGGACCTTCAGTCGTTGCACCTTTTATCCTGGTTCCTGAGCGGCTAGAGGTCAGAGGGTGGACCTTTTGGAAGATGTCCTACATGTCATAGAAGTATCCCATAAGGGGGCAACTTATAAATGCTATACATATAAGTGGAGGAAGTTCTTTTTCTGGTGCCAGGATAAGAAGCTTGATTCCCTTACCTGCCAAATGGCAAGAATCTTCGACTACCTTTGGTCCCTTTCTGAGCTGGGACTGTGAGCAACATTTTTTTTTTTTTGTAAAATATTTTTATTGAGTAATAATAACATAAGTAAAACAGGTTTTACAGGTACATTTTCCACATCATGGGTACATTCACTACTCAAATTTCATTTATTTTTCTTTACTGCTTTGCAAAAATGACAAGTGAATCAACATTGTTCCTGCCACTGTCCTGGGCTTAAGTCTAAGGGTGAGAGTACACTAAGGGTTTTTTGGGGGCTCCTGGTCCGATCTGTCCAAGTACCAATATTACCTATTGTTGTCGAGGCACAGGTCAGGAAGCATAGGAAAACCAGTAGCAGTTGTAGAATTCACCAAAAAGATTTTTTTACAGTAGAAGTACCATACAAAAAAATGTAACTTGTTCAGTATAACTATTTACAAAGGCCAAAAATAAATCAGAAAAAATCCATCTGAGTTTTTCCTTCAATCTCTGTGTCCATTCTTCTCTTCTTTTTTCCATTTAATATACTGTATTAAGCTTTGTAGAAAAATATACTCAACACAGTACATACCATGCATAAACGGCTCACTCTCAGTGTACAGAGAATATAGAATAAAATGAACCATCTTGGAGCTAAGAGCTGAGCCAGCACAATTAAAAAGCCTTCTCTAAGAGAGTCACTGGGAACCTAAACCAGCCAAACCCTGTCTAGTGTTAAACAGGAAGTACAAAAAAAGAGAAGGAAGGAAGAAAGGAAACTTAACCATACCTAATAGCTACATTTGGCCCCCCCAGCCCTCTTACCCTCACCATCCACCCTGGAGCTATAGATAAACTTGCTACTGGTATTAGATAAATAATGATTTACCAGTTATCCAACAGAGACTGGAGCAGTTTATTCTGTATAAGAGAGGGGATGGGATTGGCCAGTATTCCTAAACTAAAGAGGGCTCCATCCCCGCGCATGGGTCCCTTTGGAGGTTGGACTACTACGTATGGCGGGTAACAACATCAGCAATGGGTCCCATCTTACCCTGAATGCTTCCTGACGATTATGCCTTGAGGCAATATGCTTTTCTAGCCCTAACGCTTGAAGAATCTCTGCGTGCCACTCTTAGAGAGGGACTATCCTGGTCGAGCCAGTAACTGGTAATAACCAATTTCACCGCTGCAGAGAGAAGAGACATATGGGCCTGGTGGACGCACAGCATCTCCCTAGGAAAATGACCGAGCAAACAAATCTGTGGGGTGAAGTAAGACCCCAAATCTAACAAGGGGTTCTGGGAAGCCCTGATTCCCTGCCAGAGAGGGATCACCGAATCACAATCCCAGAGAATGTGTTTTAGAGTCTGGCTTCCGCTCAGGCCCTTTGGGCGCCACCGGGCTGTTGGAGGCCTCCGCTCCCAGTAAAGCCGCCACCGTGCGGCCTACTGGTTCGAGCAGCTCCGGTAAGCTGGACGTCAGCTCCTCTGACACCCGCACTAAGGCGATCGATAAGTCGCCCGACCCTTGACGGCGCGACCCTCTTCCCCCAACCAGGCCACCTCGCTCACGCACCTGCCGGGCGATGGGTCCAATAAGTTGGACGTCAGCTGCTCCAGCGTCCGCCCAGACTCCGCTGATAAGTCGGACGTTGGCCTGCCCGACGCCTGCACAGCAGCTGAGCCGACGCCTGACCCTCTCACGTCCGCCGTTCCCGGCCCCCCGCAGCCTTTGCTGCCCTCTGGGGACCCTGGGTCTCCTCATCCTGACCCTGGAGATTTTTCCCCTCCATCCCCAGGCAATGCCGAGGTTCCTGCTGCACCCCCTGCTCCAACGCCGGGCCTTCCACCCACTGGCCCTTCTGCTCTAGGCCCGCCTGTGGGCCCTCCGACTGGGCCATCTCCAGCAGACCACCTGGTTCTCGGGTATCCGACCCCGTTGTATCCGTCACCATCTTACCCGGCCTATCCGACGCCGCAGTACCTGGTGCCTCAATACTAGACGCCGGGTTTCCTGCCATCAGGTTATGGATACGTGCCTTACGGATACAACCAATACCCGTATCCCCCTCCTCCTCCTCCTCCCCCTCAGCCGCCAGTGGACTTGAAGGAGACTCTGGCCTCCTGGTCATCTCACGACGACGGTGCCGATTCTGGCTCCTGTACGTCCTCGACGACAGACTCCCTCCCCACCTTCGGATACAAGGGGTGACCCCTCTGGTTCCAGGGTGGGGCAGGATACGCTTCCCTGAGGACCTTCCAAGTGGTCCGTTCCTCCCCCACACTGGGAGAGGGAGTCTTCCTCTTCATCTTCTTCCTCCTGTGACAACTCCGATGGTTGCTCCGAGCCAGATGTCGAGCCACACTCTCCGTCTAAGCCCAGGCCTAGGACTCCTCCGGAGGATCCTTCCTTTATGGAGTTGCGGCGCAAAATCCAGGAGGTTCACAAGTGGCATTCCTTGGAGCTGGATCCCCAGCGTAAGAAACTCGCTGAGCATCTGGATCTGCCCGTGACAGCTCCCACCTTGGTGCCACCCTGGATTGAGCCTCATGCCGATCTTGTTTCCACTATTTGGAAGCAACCATCAGCTTTAGCCCTGCTTCCTCGGAAGTCAAACAGGCTATTATCAGGCTTCCGAAGGTATTGACTTTCTAGATTCTCACCCTCGAGCTGATTTGATCGTGATTAGCGCCGCTCATAGCCAGACAGCTAACCCGAAACATCTGAGCTTGTCTCCACCTGACAAAGAATCCCGTCTTCTAGACCAGTATGGGAAGAAGAAGATCTTTGCTTCCTCCACTCTGAGAATTAGGGCCCTAAATTATGTCGGTCACGTGGAGGATTACCAGAAGGCGATTCTTAGTGAGGTAGAATCCAAATTGGACTCCCTTCCTGCCGGCTGTTTTTAACAGAAGAAGACTGGTTGCAGAGCAAGAAACAGAAGTCCAGAACTACTGATTTTTTACTAATTAATCACTGCTTTCTCAACAGGAGTAGTACCTGTTTGGATTAAGCAAAAATATACTTTATTAGAAGAAGGTCTCATTTAAGTAAAAAAAAAAAAAAAGTTTTTTTTTTTTTTTTCCCTGAGGAAGGGGGCAGTATCATCTTAATTTACGGACAGCAGAAAAGCAGAGAGTGAATCTAATTGGGAGGGTGGCTTAGCAGCTTAGGTCTACAAAAGCAGCTGTCTCCAATTACAGCTTCCGTCTGTTTCTAGCAGAAGAGGACTGGTTGCAGAGCAAGAAACAGAAGTCCAGAACTACAGATTTTTTACTAGTTTCCCTCCTTCCCATCCAAAGCCAGTTCTAGTTTTATAGCCACTGAATTTGACTGACAACAGGAACTTCCTGTTTGGCAGTAGGAAAGGAAGGATCACTGAGACATTAGTTTCAGCAACCTTGAAGGGGACCTAAAAAAAAACAAAAAAAAAACTCTTTATTCCCCCCTGGCTGCTGGTGGTCTGAATCTAAGCTTGGAGGAAGAAGACTACAGGAAGTTCCTGTCCCAGAACAGGAAGGGTGAGAGTTATAAGGGCACATAGGCAGTAGGAAAGTAACTGTGAAAATACATAGAGGGAGGAGACAATAAGCATACAAAGAAACAGGAGAGGGGACACAAAATAAGTCAAGATGGGAGTGGTGCAGTGTAATGGCTGTGGAGCAGCAGTGTTCCGGGAGACATTCTGGAGGCTGCGATTCTGCCCTGTTTGCAGGCACCTCTCTGGTCTGAGGGAGGAGGTTGCCCGTCTCCAGGCTGACCTGGCTAGGATTCGTGAAACCTCTTCCCCCACCCAGGGACCACCAGGGCCACCACCGTTACCTCAGAGGTTGCCAAGAAAGAGGAGCGGTTGGACCAAGATGGGCTCAGGGAGGGAGAGGGTGGTGGAACAGAGGTGCATCCCTCCAGTTGTAGCTCTCACAATTCATATGCTGTTCTGGCAAAAGTGGTTCCTCTATGGAGGCACCTGCAGTGGAGACCAAGGAGGATGCTGGAACCTCCACAAAGGAGACCCACAAGAGGGTGGCCCAAGACCCCACAGGAGAAGGAAACAACTCCTGGTGGGGGATTCAATCATTAGGGGGGTAGACGTGGGGGAGGAAGGGGATAGGGAGGTAAGGTGCTTGCCTGGCGCCACGGCTTAGAGGGACAGGAAGCGAATCCTCAGGATCACGGGAGCAGCTGCACAAGGGAGGATGCTGGATGTCATTGTCCACCTCGGGACAAATTACCGGGCTGTAAATGGGATCAGAGCAGTGCAAGAGGAGTTTGTGGAGTTGGGAAGGGGCATTAGACAAGTAGCATGTACGGTAACCTTCTCGGAGGTGCTGCCTGTCTGTAACAAGGATGATACTAAGGTATTCCGCCTCATGGGTTTTAATGAATGGTTGAAAAACTGGTGTGGAGCTCAGGGTTTTGGCTTCATAGGGGACTGGGGAGCCACCTGGAGGGATACAGACTTATACTGTCGCGATGGTCTGCATCTGTCCGGGGGCAGGATCCTAGGTGACAGGTATAAATGCTTCATTGGCAAACATTTAAATTAGCCAAGGGGGGAGGCACTGAAAAGGAGCAGGGAAATCCCAGCCTTCCCCCACAAAGCTCAGTAGTTGGAGAGGTAAACACCAAGGCAGAGAAGTCAGTAGGGAGCAGGACAGGGATAAATGCAGAAAAAGGTGTTAAGGACAGGGATGAGACTAAAACGGGTAAGGTCATAAAAAATAAATGAAAGATGATGAGTACCAATGCCTGCAATCTGTGCAACAAGCTCCCTGAACTAGTGGCCTTAATGGCAGAGGGATGCCTGGATATTGTGGCAGTCACTGAAACATGGTACACAGAGAACCATGTGTGGGAAGTTAGCATACCAGGATACACAGTCTACAGGAGCGACGGGGTGGGTAAAAGAGGAGGAGGAGTAGCTCTCTATATAAGAGAAGGAATTAAAGCAACAGAACTAAAGAGTAAACAGGAAGATGATGAGTCACTGTGGGTCACCCTGGAGACAGGAAATGGCACCATAATCCGCATGGGGGTTGTGCACAGACCCCCAACTCAGGGGGAGGAAAAGGACAAGGAAATGATAGAAGGCATCCTTAAAATGGCAGAAAAAGGGGAGATATTGTTGATGGGGGACCTGAATATGCCAGATGTTAACTGGAGTACCTTTGCTGCAGGCACATCCAAGAGCAGGGTCATTCTTGATGCCCTACAGGGGGCATGCCTCAGACAGCTAGTGTTGGAACCCACTCGGGAGGGAACAATCTTAGACCTGGTGCTCTCAAATGACAAAGGAGAAAGGATCTCAGATTTAGAAGCGGGTAGCCATCTGGGAACAAGTGATCACCAAACAGTGTGGTTCACAATAAACACAGCCATAGAGTCAAGCCATACAAAAGCAAGAGTATTGGACTTTAGGAAGACTGACTTTGGGAAAAGAGAGAGTGCCTTAGAAAAGCACTAGCAAATGGGCAAGAGGAAGGAGTGGAGGAACAATGGGGAATAATCAAAACAGCCATTCCAGAGGCAGCAAGCCTTTGCGTGAAGCAAATCAATAAAACCAAACGAAGGAAAAAATCACTATGGTTCTCAAACGAGGTGGCAGGGACAGTTAAGGAGAAAAGGATAGCATGCAGGAAATATAAGGAAACACAGAAGGAGCAGGACAGAGAACTTTATCAGATAAAGCAGAAGGAGGCAGGGAAGGCAGTCAGAATAGCAAAGGCACAAACTGAGGAAAAGATAGCCAACTCTGTTAAGAAGGGGGATCAAACTTTTTATAGGTACATTAGTGAGCGAATAAAAACTAAGGGAGGAATACGGAGGCTTAATAAAGGGGAGGGAATGTGGGCAGAGGGTGACAGTGAAAAAGCAGGGATGCTGAACAAATATTTCTGCTCAGTATTCACAACAGATGAGGAGAGGAGGTGCCTAAACCAAACAAGAGGGAAACTCTGAATAGGGGGGCCGATACCAGTCCATTCACAGAAGAAAGGGTTTTGAAAGACCTCTTGAAACTGAGGGTGGACAAAGCAGTGGGGCCTGATGGGATTCACGCAAGAATACTAAAAGAACTAAAGGTAGAACTAGTAACACCACTGACTACTCTCTTTAACAAATCGTGGGAGGATGGAGTGGTACCTGAGGACTGGAGGAGGGCAAATGTGATTCCACTTCACAGAAGTGGGAGCAGGGCAGAGGCAGGAAACTACAGACCAGTTAGTTTGACTTCAGTGGTAGGGAAAATGATGGAATCACTTCTGAAGGAAAGAATTGTTGAGTGCCTAGAGGCCAGTGGGGCACAGGACCCAAGGCAGCATGGTTTCACAGCAGGAAGGTAATGTCAGACGAACTTCATAGATTTCTTTGACTGGGTGACCAAAGTAGTAGACCAGGGAGGGGCTGTGGATATGGCCTACCTAGATTTTAGCAAGGCATTCGACACAGTCTCACACAAAAGATTAATATACAAGTTAGCCAGCCTTAGAGTGGGTCCCAAGGTGGTAGCCTGGATAAAAAACTGGCTGGACAACAGGACGCAAAGGGTAATAGTAAACGGAGTCCACAGTGAAGAAAGGAGGGTAACTAGTGGGGGTGCCGCAGGGTTCGGTACTGGGACCGTTCCTCTTCAATATCATTAGAAGTGACATTGGAGAGCACCTGGAAGGAAAGGTATGCCAGCAAAGGGGGAACTTTTTTCCAATAAGAGCATCCATTGTTATGGAACACCTTGCCACAAGAATTGGTAGAGGCAACTAGTGCCACTGTCTTTAAAAACAAATTAGATGTTTGGTTGAGGGATAATAGATAAATAATGTCCCACATAGTGTGGGGAACAGTCTCGATGGGCTCTGGCCTTCTTCTGTTCTTTCATACCAAATTAAAGTAATGCCAAGTAATGGGATCAGCTGGTGGATGGCCTAGATCAACTTGTCCTGGTCTCCACTCCCATGGCTCGGGACTTGCAGTGGTGGATGGTTCAGGAGAAGCTCTGCCGGGGAGTTCCCTTCGGTCTCCCTCCCCCCTCACAGACATTGACTATGGACGCCTCCGGCGAAGGTTGGGGAGCCCATCTCGGTCCTCACAGGACCCAGGGCTCCTGGTCCAAGCTCGAGAAGTCTCTTCACATCAGTGTGCTCGAACTAAGAGCAGTACTGTATGGTCTTCAGGCTTTGCATCTGTATCTGTCTTCCGGTCACCTAGCTGTACAGATGGACAATATGTGTGTGGTCTGGTACATCAACAAACAGGGAGGAACTCATTCCTACCCCCTTTGCAGAGAGGCGGTGTGAGTCTGGGATTGGGCAGTGCAGCACAACCTTCACCTCACAGCATCTCATGTCACGGGGGTCGAGAACACGCTGGCAGACAGGCTAAGCCAGTCATCTGCTCTAGCTCATGAATGGGAACTGTATTAGGGGGTCATAGACAGGTAGACCTGTTTGCTTCCCCTCAAAACACACAACTTCCCATCTTCTGCTCGTTCACTTGCTCCAGGGCTCGGCATTTTTTGGAGAGACGTTCTCTCTCTAGACTGGAAGGACAGATTCCTCTGTGCCTTCCCCCCCGATTCCACTGATAATGAGGGTCTTGCAGAAACTCGGTTCGGAAGGAGCTTGAATGATTCTGATTGCTCCTTTCTGGCCCAGGCAAGTTTGGCTCTCTCTTCTGCAACATTACTCAGAGGAACCTCCTCTTCCTCTGTCGCTATTTTTGCTGACCCAGGATCAGGGGACATCCAGGCCTCAAGTCCCTTCAGTTGTACGGGTGGCTCCTGCAGATGTAGCTGAAGCCCAGTTCGGGCCCCCTCCAAGTAGCTGAGATTCTGATGGAGGCCAGGAAACCCTCAACCAGATCTACTTATGCCATGAAATAGAAGCGGTTCTCTATTTGGGCTGCCTCCAATGATGTCAAGCCCTTCTCGTGCTCTGTCTGCCGACTTCTGGTTTACCTGCGACACCTCTTCGATCTGGGTCTCAGCCATTCATTAAAGGGTTCACGTGGCAGCCATTTCGGCCTATCATGTCCCCTGTGCAGACAGAACGTTTGCTCAGCTGGAGGTCTCTAAGACCTTTTTGAGAGGGATCCTTCACTTACGACCCCCTGTCTGGGTTCCTGCCCCTCCTTGGGATCTGAATTTCATTTTAAAGAAGCTTACTCTGTCTCCTTTCGAGCCGGCAGCCTCAGTGGACCTAAAGTTCCTTTCTTGGAAGACTCTCTTCCTAGTGGCCATTACTTCTGCTCGACGGATTTTCGAGCTTCAGGCCCTGATGTGTAAAATCCCATATTTGATTTTTCACAAGGAACGTGTGGCTCTTCGTACCCACCCTAAGTTTCTCCCTAAGGTGTTAGCGGAATCGACGCTGAATCAATCCATAGAGTTGCCTGCCTTTTTTACGCACCACTCCAATCAAGGAGAGTACCTCCTGCATACTTTGGATGTTCACCGAATTCTGAGATACTACACCAACAGGATGAAGGATCTCAGAGAGACTGATCAGCTATTTGTCTGTTTTGCTTATAAAAAAAAAAGGCAATGCTGTTTCTAAGCAATGCCTATCGAAATGGTTGGCTCATTATATCACTTTCTGTTATGACAAGTACAACAAGACCCTGCGGATCAAGTTAGAGGCCACTCCACCAGAGGGGTCGCTGCCTCTGCGGCTTGTTTCAAGAACGTGTCAGCGGCTGACATTTGTGCAGCTGCCACTCGGACTTCTGTCCATACCTTTTCAAAACATTACAGTTTGGACATTGCCTCTCGCCGTAGAGCAGGCTTCGGGCTTGCTGTTTTGCAAGGCATCCTTTCCTAAGGCCTTCACAACCAGAGGGTCTATTTCTGAGTAGCTTTCCTCCTCCCCGTTACTTCTCCTTGTTCCAGACTGCTTGGGACTCAGTCTTATATGTAATTACGTACTGCAAGAGCACTCTTGAAGTAAGATAGTACAGTTATGTAAGAACTTACCGTAACAGTAGATCTTCGAGAGAGACTCTTGCAGTAGGTAATACCTTCCCGCCCTCCATCCCCCTAAGCTTTTTCAACTCCTTTTCCAGGAAGGGAAATATCCACTTCTCTCTCATCTTGCCTTTTTGGCCTTTGGCGGGAAAGAACTGGAAGGCGAGCATGGGGACCGCCCCTTTATATTGACGCTGCATGACGTCGGTCACCTGATGTGAGGGTAGTCCCCTGCCAGAGACTGCTAGCTATAAATTTTTCCGTTGGGTCCTGATGCCGGCCGGCGTCAGTCCTATATGTAATTATCTACTGCAAGAGCTTCTCTCGAAGATCTGCTGTTACAGTAAGTTCTTATGTAACTGTACTTACATAGATACATAGACAGTGTCAGCAGATAAGAGCCTATGACCCAGCTAGTCTGCCCATTTGAGTTTGTAACTTCAGTTTATGTTTTCCTAGAACTCTGTTGCCCCTTACCCCTGACATTTAGAATTCCTTTATGTCTATCCCATGCATTCTTAAATCCCGTGATTGTTTCAGCCCCTACCACTTCCTCAGGCAGGGTGTTCCACTTGTCCACCACTCATTCTGTGAAGAAATTCTTCCTCACATTTCCTCTGAATCGTCCTCCCTCCAACTTCATCCCATGCCCTCTAGTCCTGGAATATCTTTTTTGCTTAAAAATAGTGTATTCTTGCACCCTGTTCCTCCCTGTAAGATATTCATTTGTCTCTTTCATGTCCCCTCTCTCCCTCCTCTCCTCCAGGGAGTACATATTCAATTCCTTTCTTTACAGGAGATTTAGAGGCACCTGTCTTAGTTTGTTACTGTGAGCGACAATTCTTAAGGTGCATCCTACAGTTGTCTCTAAATACTGGGAGCAGGCTGGTATGTTGATGGTGGCCTACAAGAAGGTGATCAGGTGCTTTTTCAAAAGGCTATCAACTCTCCCCTTCGGTGCATGAACCTTTGCCTCTGTGGGACCTATTACTGGTCCTCGATATGTTCACGGGCAAACCATTTGCACCTTTACACAAGTGTGAGCTATCACATTTGTCATGGACCACCACATTCTTGGTGGCCATAACGTCAGCCAGAATGTTGCATGAGCTCCAGGTTCTCTCGGTGGAGTCTCCCTATCTAGTCTTCCATAAGGAAAAGGTGGCCCTTGCCCTAGCCCTAAGGTCATGCCAAAGTAACCAGATGATTAACTTCCTGGTGTACTTCGCCAGTCTGACTTCAGAGGCTGATCACAGGCTCCACTCTTATTTCAGGGAGTGCATGGCTGGAGATTGGGGAGAGGCTTCCTACCCATTTCTCATGCTGAAACCACAACTGGCAGCAAAGTGGACTGTTGTCAGATGGCTAGCATCCTGCATTGACCTCTGCTATATGGTGGCTTGTAGGGAGTCACCCAAGGGGTTTAAGGCTCATTCCACCAGACGTACTGCTGTCTTGGCTGCTTCCAGTGATATCCCCATTGCAGAGATTTGCAGGGATGCAACCTGGACACCTTAATATCCCATTACAGCATTGATGTAATGAGTCATCAGGATGCTGCTTTTAGGTTCTGTGTCCTGCAGGTTACTGTTAACTAAATGGGTGTACGCCCCTTACCCGCTTCTCCTGAAGGACTGCTTGGAGTCTGACAATGTGCGGAATGTGACCTTTATCCGCGTTGTTAGAAATATAGGTTCTGAGGGTCACTGTCCACACTGACAGCCCACTGGAAATGGTCTGATTTGTCAGATGTCTTCGAGCTAAGCTTCTCCCACCACATGGATGGTATATTCTCCAACTCTGTCCCATGATGTCAGATCATTCTTTCCACTGGAACGCACGGGTCTCCTCCTTTGCAGCGCTGCAGTGTTCGAGGATTTACTAGGAAGTTAGCATCTTGGAGAAAACAAGATCTTACTTCAAGAGGGTTCTTGCAGTAGGTACTAACCAGTAGGACTAAGCCACCAGGTGCTGGGACCACATGGAAAACTTCAGCTAGCAGTGTGTGGCGGGGGAACACCCACCCAACGTCACATGACCAATGTCAGTGTGACGCTGTATAGTGAGCTGTCCCCACACCTGCTCTCCAGTTCTTTCTTGCTGTTGGACTGCACACGTCGAATCGTGCAGAGAACGTTGCTTCTGTTGATGCCATTTTGGATAAGTATTTCTACTTGTTTATTTTTTTGTCTCATAAAATATTAGTATTATTTCACATCATGTATGTCGTCTCCAGCGCCTCCCGATTTGCATAGAAACAAGTGTGACTCATGTGAAACTCAACTTCCTCTCAAGCTCCCTCACAAAGACTGCCATTCCCTCTGCCTCTTCTACCTGGGCCCACAGCACAAGACCGAGGACTGTGAGGCCTGCAAGAGCTTTAACCAGACCACACGGAAACGCCATCACATCAGCAGACCTTGGAAGCCCATTTATTGAAATTAAAAATGGCATCCGTCAAGAAGGAGACGAAGAAACTCAGGAGCTCATCCTCTTCCCCAGAGGACCATCGCAAGAAGAAACTAGACAAGGAGAGACATTTGAACCGGGAACAGTCTCCATCCTATCTATGGCCCCCTCCTGGAGCTGCAAACAAGAAGGGACCTCCCCACAGGGAGGTGTCCCTCTGGCAAAGGCCGCTTCTGCCACCATGGAGCAACTGTTGGGCCCCTTCCCCCCACGGGGACCGATTTCAGTTCCGAAGGGAGTCTCCGAGACACCAGCTACTTTTAGACCCTTCAAGACTACAGGGTCTACAGTGAGTAGCATGGCCAGTAAGTCGACTGTTGGCTCCTCCAATAAGCGAATGAGCATGGCTGATAAGTCGCATGTCAGACCCTCCGACGTGTGCTACGCCCCGGATCCTCAGGCAGGCCCTGGCAGCAGGCCTGATGTCGAGGAACCGGATCAGCTGCCACCTGAGCTTATCCCAGAGGGCCCTTCCCCTCAGGAGTCTCCCTCTTGAGGTGGTCCTTCTGGATTCTCCAGTACCGTGGGATCCTGAGGAGGGAGAGCGACCTCCATTAGGCACTATCCCGCTGCCAGATCACCCTACACCTGGCCTAGCCCAACAATGGTAATACAGATCCCACAGGGCTCTTCGTGTCCCTCTGGGCCATCAGGCCTGACGCTGGACCCTCCTATGCACCATTTAAACATGCCATCGGGCCCTCCTTTAGGCTCACTGCATCCAATGCCATCATGTCCTCCATCAGGCCCCTTGGGTGCTCCACCGAGCTTGCCGGCTACCCGGTGCCACACTACCATGCAGAGTATCTAACGCCAGGTTACCAGACTCCGGGTTTTCCTTAGTACCCGTCGCCGGGCTATCCCTCGATGGGATACCTGTCGCCCTATTATCAGGTGCCAGGCTGCATATCCCAATCCGCCCTTCCCACCGCAAATTCCTTTGGTTTTCATTCCAGGGGGACTGCTACCAGTTCAATGCCCTCCTATTTGGTCTTTCCTCAACTCTCCGAGTGTTCACCAAATGTCTTTCTGTGGTAGCAGCCCACCTGCATACCGAGGGAATGCAGGTATTCCCAGATGACTGGCTCCTGACGGCCCCGTCCAGGGAGGATCTTCTGCGCTCTCTTTCTCTTACCCTGCAGGTTTTTTCCAGCCTGCGTATCACCATCAACCAGGCCAAGTCCCATCTGGTCCCTTGCCAAAGACTCCAGTTCCTAGGGGCAGTCCTGGACATGACCATCTGCATGGCTTTTCTGCCTCTGGACAGGGTGGACATCCTCCAGGCTCATGCAAGTCTGCTGTCCAGCAGCAGATGGGTCAGCGCCAGGTCAGTCTCTCGTGCTCAGCTCCATATGAGGAACTCTCAGTGGACACTTCGATCTCAGTAGGACCAGACATTGGATGACCTTGACCAGGAAGTTCTGGTCTTCGATCCTGTGGTCCGGGACTTGCAATGGTGGATGGTGCAAGAGAACCTTTGCTGGCGAGTTCACTTTTGCTTTGAACCCCCCACCCCCAAAACATTGGACCACAGATGCCTCGGAGAGGGTTGGGGAGCCATCTAGGGTTTCTCAGGGCTCCTGGTCCAGACTCTTCATATAAACGTTTTCGAGCTCTGAGCCTTCTTGTACGCTGTCGAGGCTCTGAACTCTTGCGTTCTTCCCAGCCATCTGACAATCCAGACGAACAACATGTGCGTAGTCTGGTACATCAGCAAGCAGGGAGGAACTCATTCCTACCCTCTGTGCAGGGAAGCAATGAGAGTTTGGAGTTGAGCTGTTCAGCACAACCTTCACCTGACAGCAGTTCATGTTCCAGGAGTCAAACACACTGACAGACCACCTCAGTCATTCGTCAGCCAAAGCCCCCGATTGGGAACTGGATCAAAAGATAGTAGAGGATGTCTTCCTGCACTGGGGAACCCCTCAGGTAGACCTGTTCACAGCCCCTCAAAACACAAAACTTCCCGTCTTCTGCTCGCTTACTCCAGGGCGAGGCATTTTCTGGCGGGACACTCTGTCTCGACTGGAGGGACAGATTCGTCTATGCCTTCACTCTGATTCCCTTAATTCTGAGTGTCTTACACAAACTCAGCTCAGAAGGAGCTCAGATGATCCTCATCACTCCATTCTGACCCAGGCAAGTTTGGTTCTCTCTTCTGCAACAATTTTCAGAGGAACCTCCGCTTCATCTTCCTCTGACACAACATTTGCTGACCCAGGATCAGGGGACCCTGGTTCATCCAGATCTCAGATCCCTTCAGTTGCATGTGTGGCTCCTGCAGACATAGATCAAGCCCGATTCGGGGTTTCTACGCTCGTTGCAGATATTCTGGTGGAGGCCAGAAAGCCTTCCACTAGATCCGCCTGCACCATGACATGGAAACGGTTTTCGATTTGGGCCTCTTCCAAGGACTTCAAGCCGTTCTCTTGCCCTGTCAGGGGAGTCCTGGACTACATGCATCATCTCTTTGACCTGGGTCTCAACCATTCCTATTTGAAGGTTCACATGGCGGCTATCTCAGCCTACCACGTCCCTTTTGGAGACAGGACTTTTGCGCAGTTGGAAGTCTCCAAGACCTTCCTTAGAGGGGTTCTCCATTTGAGACCTTCATCTGCATTCCTGCCCCTCCTTGGGATTTGAATTTTGTTCTCGAGAAGCTTACCCTGCCTCCTTTTGAACCGGCAGCTTCAGTAGACTTGAAGTTCCTCTCTTGGAAGACTCTCTTCCTAGTGGCCATTACTTCTGCTCGATGAATTTCAGAGCTTCACACCCTGATGTGCAAAATCCCTTATTTGGTTTTCCACAAGGAATGTGTGGCTCTGCGCACCAACCATAAGTTTCTCCCTAAGGTGGTAGCAGAATCTGCGCTGAATCAATCCTTTGAGCTACCTGCTTTCTTTACACAACACTCCAATCAAGGGAGTACCTCTTGCATACTTTGGATGTTCATAGAATACTGAAATACTACACCACTAGGACTAAGGATCTCAGGAAATCTGATCAGCTTTTTGTCTCTTTTGCTCACAAAAGAGAGGGCAATGCTGATTCCAAGCAATGCCTATCCAAATGGTTGGCTCATTGTATTACTTTCTGTTACGACAAGTACGTCAAGACCCTGCCAGGTCAAGTCAGAGGTCACTTCACCAGAGGAGTAGCTGCCTCTGGGGCTTGTTTCAAGAATGTGTCAGCGGCAGACATCTGCGCAGCCGCGACTTGGACTTCTGTCCATACCGTTACGAAAAACTACAGTTTGGACATTGCCTCTCGCCGTAGAGCAAGCTTCGGGTTGGCTGTTCTGCAAGGCGTTCTTTCTTAAGACTCTTACAGCCGGAGGCTGTATTGGTTGGTTAGTTTTCCTCCTCCCGAGTGCTTTTCTTTGTTCAAGACTGCTTGGGATGCAGTCCTATATATAATTGCCTAGTGCAAGAGCCCTCTCGAAGTAAGACAGTACAGTTACTTAAGAACTTACCATAACAGTAGATCTTCGAGAGAGACTCTTGCAGTAAGTAAGGCCTTCCCACCCTCCATCCCCCTTAGTTTTTTTTAGCTCCTTTTCCAGGAAGGGAAATATCCACTTCTCTCTCGTCTTGCCCTTTGGCCTTTGTGGGAAAGAACTGGAAGGCGGGTGGGGGACCGCCCCTTTATACTGACTCGGTCACCTGACATGGGGGCGGTCCTCCGCCAGAGACTGCTAGCTAGAAATTTTTCCATGGGGTCCTGACGCCTGCCAGATTCAGTCCTATATGTAATTACCTACTGCAAGAGCCTCTCTCGAAGATCTACTGTTACGGTAAGTTCTTACATAACTACTGTTTTCTACGGAATGGTCTCTTTTAGTAGGTCATTACTTCTGGGAGGTTCCAGCAGAGGGTGCTGTCACATGGCAGCTCTTTTAGCAGTCTTTTGCCAGGCACTGCCCACACATGACATCATCTCCTTGCTTCCTATATAAACGTGGGCAGTCTCTGGTAACCTCCGTTCATTTTCCTGCCATCTTCAGCTTGCACAGCAGCTAGTTCAACTTCTGTGTAGCAGTCATCAATGAGATTTTGAATAGACGAATGTCTAATAAACTTTCTTCAAGCAAGCAAGCCTTATTTCTAGGGACATGGATATGTTGTTCATCCACACTTTCTGGCAGGTATCCTTGCTGCTTTAAATCTTGCCGGAAGGTCTTCAAGCTGGCTCCTCCCACCCACCTGGGTGGTAAAACTCTCGGCTCCACCCCACGACGCCAGATCTTCCTTACCGCTTGGAAGCTCAGGTTCCCTCCTTAACGCTGTGCGTATAAGACTGGTTTCCTAATTCTTCGGTTTACGCAAAATAAAGTTTAAGGTTTTCAAGACTTCGGTCATTCATTTCCCTCGTGGCTGCGATGGACAAATCGACTCCCAGTTTTCGGAGGTGCCCAAGCGGGCAGAAGATGTCTCAGACGGATCTGCACTCCACGTGCGTCTACTGCTTAGGCCTTGAGCACAACCCGCAGGCCTGCGACCTGTGCTCTTCCTTCTCGATCTACGTCCTGGAGGACCACGCCCCTGAGAAGCATCGAGGGAGGGCGGCGCACAGGCCTATTCGCTTCTCCTGAGCGCTGCCTTTATCCCGATCTCCTTGGGATCCTCCTATTCGGCTTCTTTTAAGGAGCTCTGTCAGTCCCTTTCCACCAAGGGAGGAACCATCAGGACCTTCCTCTCGGTCCAAGAAGAAGGACTCTAAAGGTAAGTCCCTCCGTTGATGCTCTTGGGAGCGGAAAGGTCCCCTCCCGAGTAGTCCACCCCTGACTGGGTCGATCCTTCGGTTTCTGCCACTGGCCTCAGGGTGTCCCCGCCAGGTCAGTTGACCGGCACACCTGTCATCGCTGGTCAAGATTTTTCACTCGCCTGACAGGTTGTCGACCGTAGCTAAAACCTCACCCCCGGCTGCCCCCGGGCGGAGAGTCGGGGTTACCATGGGCTTGCCTGAGCCCGTTCCAGAGTCCACGGGTCAAACTTCCCGAGCCAAGGGGAGAGCGGTCTTCCGCCTCTGCTCCCAGAACCTCCTCGAACGCCGAGGTTCTCGGTCTCGTCTTGGACATCTTCTCGGTCCAGCCGATCCAGTCGGTACATGGCTGTCTCATCCGGCACTGTAGTAAGCGGGCGTCACCACTGTCCCTCGCCTTCTCCTCAATGAAGCGAGGCTTGGACGCAAGTCTGCACTGGTGCCACGAGGACCCCTGCGGTGGCAGCTCCTTCTGTCCGGGAGCAAGCCGACTGCCGCCTTCCCAACCATCAAGTGGCTGGCACCGAGCAGCCAAGCAACCCCCGCCCCCAGCCAAGGCACCTGCCCCCAGCCTGCTCGATCGAAACTGCTGCTCCCACCATTCTGGTGGAACCTCCACCTCCACAGCCAGAATTTGGAGCCCCGACCAAGTGCAATTCCCTCGGTCGGCCCAGGGTCTGCCCCCATAGGCTGTCTGTCACCCTCACTCCCGACCCTCGGCAGGTGGAGGTGGCTCAGGCCTGCAGGAGTTTTGTGGACTCATCCAGTCCGATGACCCATTCCTCCCTGTTCTCCAGGCAGGTCGACCTGGAGTCCTCCGGAGGTCAGTCACTGGACGAGAGCCCATCGTCCTTCATGGGTTTGCTTAGGCTCATCTCGGAGTCTACCGGGATGCAGCTCGAGCCCATATCCAAGCGGGCCAAGTATCCTCTAACGGAGATATTGGACCAAGGGGATTCTTCCACGGAGGCCTTTCCGATGGCCATTGTCGGCCCGGCCTTGGAGCTCTGGCAGCCTCCTGCCCTGCGCGTTCGGCCAGAATGGCGAGGAAGCATGTCGCCCACCGGTTCCCTGTCCGGAGCTAACACCCCTAGCCGAGGGGTTGGTTACCGCCAGCGTCTCCGTGTGTGCCAGAAGCTGCCCAGGGACGTGGACAAGCCTCCCAAAAGGAGTCCAAGAAGTTGGACATGCACAGGCGCAGCATAAGCCGCGCCCTCTCTGGCTCTCGGAGGCCAGCTCGGCCGCATGATTGCACACTTTTCTCACGCCTGTTGGCTCCCCTGGATGAGGTAGTCCTCATCTTTCTTGGCTGACCTGCAGACCACAGTCAAGCAGGTGCAGGACAAGGGCAGTGGCTACAGCAACTTCCAGACTGCTTTTGGACATCGCCACTCATGTGCCAGGTCATCACAGCTGCAGTGGCTATGTGTCAGTCGGGCATGGCTGAGAATATCCACCTTCACAGCGATACCCAGCACATGTTGGCGGATGTCCCTCCTGGGACCCACCTCTTCGGCCCTGGAGTGGAGGGTCACCCAGAGGATCGAAAGTCCAATGCCACTCTGGACTCGGGTCTCCTCCGCCCAGAGGGACAAGGACCACAACCCAAGCTCCTTTTCGTCTGCCTGCACCATCGCAGCACATCTGGCCCAGCAGCATCAGGGGCAGCAGGCTCGCGACTTGGCATCCCAAAGCCTATGTTCTCGGCTTCCTCTTCTAGGAAGCAGGGTGGGGAGCCCAGGCGGTCCGGCTGGTCTCCTCCTCCAAGTTCGCCTGGTGACGGTTGAGGGGTGTCGCCTCAACCTCGCCACTCTACTCCCGGGTTCCCCCATGGGGATTGCTCGCCACTTCCTTTCCGCTTGGTCCGCATGTCAGCTCACAGACCGGTGGGTGCTGGAAGTGGTAGGAAAGGGCTCTGCCTCGGAGTTCGGAAAGCAGGCCCACCCTTCCGCAGCTGCTCGCCTCGGGCCCTCGGGTCCGCAGCTCACTGTCGGCTCACTGAGCTGACATCGCCTGCTCCCAGAAAGAGGTGATCAGATTGGTGGTGGACCTTCCTCAGACCCGGGCTTTGGGTTTCGGGTACTGGTGTCCCAAAATGGATGGGGCTGCGCCCATTCTCGACCTGCACGACCTAAACAAGTTCCTAAGGTCTCGGACCCTTCAGGATGGTCACTCTGGCTTAGATAATACTATCCCTGGAACGAGGCATGTGGTTCTGTTCTCTGGACCTACGGGACACGTTTTTTTACGTCCCTATCCATCCGTCTCACCAGAGATTCCTTCATTTTCGAGCGGAGGGATCCCTTTACGAGTTCCGAGCCATGTCCGTTGGCCTTTCTCTTGCTCCCAGGGTCTTCGCCAAATGCATGGCGGTGGTGACAGCATTCCTGCAGCGCCGAGGGGTCAGGGTGTACCCTTACCTGGTTGGCTGATAGCAGCCCTCCAGACAGGAGGTGAAGTGTCCAGAGATCTGGCCTCCAGGTTTGCTCTCAGATCGGCCTTCACCAACGAGGCCAGTCGTGGAACTTGGACCGATGCAGGTGATTCTTTTCACGGGCAGAGCTCACTCTCGAGCCAGAGCATCGCCCCGCGGACAGGGCCGAGGTTCTTCCTCCCTTGCCCAATCATTCTGGTTGGGCACCGCACCCCGCCTGGGACCCCCTGCACCTCCTGTCTCATGGGCAGCCTGCACCAGCGCAGCACGCTGGGGCCCACCGGCACATCCAGTCCCTTCAGTGAGGACTGGTTAGCCAGTGGTCACAACGCTTGCATCCATTGGACCAGCTAGTGACGGTGACTCAGATGTTGAACGCCTCCAGTGGTGGACCGCTCCAGCCCATTTGCAGGAGGGCATCCGCTTGTCTGCTCTTTTGTCGACGGTCTCTATCGACCGATGCCTCTGATGGGTTGGGGTGCCCATCTGGGAGCACAGAGCGCACGGCCCTGGTCCCCTCGAGTCCTGATGCCATATCAACCTGTTGAGGTTGCGGTTCATCTAGCCTCACCGCTTTTGCTCCGCTTCTATGGGGTCAAGTGGTTCAGGTCCAGACGGACAATACCATGACCATGTACTACCTAAACTGTCCAGGGCGGGATGCGCCCATGCCTCTGCAGTGAAGCTCTCCGTTGTTTGTCACTCTGAGGCGAGGGCCTGGAGGCGGATCTCCTAGCTATTCATGTGGCAGGAGCCTACAACACCCCTGGCCGATGCCCCAAGCTTAGATAGGAGCTGTGTCCCACGAGTGGGTCTTCCTGCCGGAGGTAGTACAAGATCTGTTCTCCCACTGGGCACACCTCAGGTGAACCTGTTTCTCCAGGGAGAATGCAAGGCTGAGGTTGCTCATGCCCGCCTCTCAGCAGGGCTCTCTGCAGGATGCCTTCTCGAGGCCGTGGACCCCAGGTTCTACGCTTTTCCATTTTCCTTGATCCAAGGTGCTTTGCCAGGGATGGAAAGGCGAGGCATTCTGGTAGCTCCAGACTGGGCCTCACCAATGCTGGTATCCAGATCTCCTCAGCCTCAGCTCCAGGCTCCCGAGGCAGCTTCCAGTCCGCCTGACTCAGTTATCAGTCAATCAAGGGTCTGTGTTCCATTCGGACCTTCATCTCGCACCTGACGGCCTGGTTCCTGAGCTGCCAGGAGTTCCAGGCCTTGGGTCTTTCCAGCGAGGTCCTCAGAAGTTGAGGTGTCCCGTAAGGAGTCAGCCAGAAAATGCTATGCCTTGAAATGGAAGAGATTTTCCATTTGGTGTCAGGGCAAGGGTTTGGACCCTTCCTCCTGTACTTTCTTGGCAAGCATCTGACTACCTATGGTCCCTCTCAGCAAGGGCTTAGGTCGATTTAATTCTACAGCACTCTGGCAGCCATCTCTGCTTACCGGGCGTGGGCCAGGAAGCAGCGGTGGTGCAGGAGAAGGTGGTCTGGCACTTTTCAAAGGCCTTGATCACATTTCCCTTTGGTGCGAGAACCTCCACCTCCGTGGATCTACTGTTGGTATTACAAGCTCATGGGCGTTTATTCAATCCAATGCACAGGTGTGATATTCACCTGTCGTCAAGACCGCCTTCTGGTGGCTATCATGTCAGCTTAGAAGAATGGGGAACTCCAGGTGCTTTCATTCTAGTCTCCTTATCTGGTCTTCCACAGGGATGAAGATTGTCCTGCGCCTCACCCAAAATTTCCTTCAAGGTGGTGTCAGAGTTTCACCTTAACCAGGTGTTAACTCTGCTGGTGTTCACCCCAATCACACCTTAGAGGTCTAATACAGGCTCCATACTCTGACCCTAGAAGGGCGCTTACTATAAGGAGCGCACGTGTCGAAGTTCGGGAGAGGTTCGCCAGCTGTTTGTCACTCACGCTGAAGTCAAGACCTGGCAGACCTGCAGCTGTTTAGATTTATAAGCAGGTGGGTCACCTCCTGCATAGATCTCTTCATGAAGTGGTGTATGATTCCCCAGAGGGATAAGAGTCATTCTACTCCGCCATACCGCTGCATCGTAGCTGCTTCCAGGATCGCCCCTATCCAGGATATCTGCAGGGCTGCTACCTGAAGCTCACATACCTTCATAACCCACTACCACATCGACCTTGAGTCACGCCGGGATGCTGGTTTTGGGGCCTCGGTTCACCAGTCTCTATTTCCTAAGTAGGGGCTGTGCGCCTTTCCTCCCTTCTCCCAGAGTACTGCTAGGAGTCTGCCAGAAAGTGTGGATGAACAACATATCCAAGTCCCTAGAAATACAGGATCTTACTTCGAGACACAGCTCTTGCAGCAGGTTACACCATTAGGACTGAAGCCGGCAGGCTGCAGGACCCCAATGGAAAATTCTAGCTAGCTATTCAGCGGGACCGCCCCGACGCCGGTCCCGTCCCGATTGTAGGCGTGGTACATAAGGGGCGGCCCCTGCCAGAATTCCCAGTTCTTTTCCCGCTTGCATGCCTCGGCCTCCGGTCGCAGTCCATGCATGACGCGTGGTTTTTCCTAGAACTTTCCTATGGGAATTTACTTCGAAGGATTTTTTTCGCTGATGTCCTCTCCGACCTCCGGCATACGCCTGAGCTGCTTATGGAAGCAGATCCCCTTAAGGACCCTCACACGGCCTTCGGTCCGGTGCCTGGGCCCAGAGCACTATCTGACACCAGGCCTGCTCCTCTGTCAAGTGGTTTAATAGCCGACGAGGATCCGGGCGACAGAAGGCTCTTCATGTGCTCCTACTTGAAGTAAAATTTAGAGCCATGTCCTCTAAGGGGAATCTTCAAAATCCCACAAGCACGCCTGAAGGAAGAGAAGGAGAAGGACCTTCCAGGTCTCCAACTGGGCCTCCGAGTCCTGCAGCTCCGGTTCTAAGTCAGACCGGTTCCATCCAGGCCTTTTCCTCCCGCCTGTGGTAGTTGTTTCGATCTTCTCAGGCTCTTTACCGCCAGGCCGCTGCCGCCCTCCACTCTAAGGCCTCGGCGAAGTCCGGGAGCGCCATCACCACCACCATAAGCCTGGCTCTCCCGCGGCACCTGACGCCCGGTCCTTTCAATGCCGCCCTGGAAAACTCCCAGAGCTTACCTCTGAAGAGGCCGGGTAGACCGACGCCGTTTCACCTCCGGCCGACTGGCCCGCTACCCTCCTCGGAGTCATGCCGCTGTCAGACCGTCAGCCAAGTCTTCCCATCGGACGCTGTTGGGGACCGGCACCGCAACGCCTGAGAAGCAGGGACTCTGTGCCTCCGACCGTCAAGCCGGCAGGAGTCGCTAACGGAGGAAGATCTGATGCAGCCCGAGGACCAGACGGGCGATCCCGGCCCTCGCAGTCTCCCAGGGCTCCGTCTCGCCGCCTGAGGTCTCTGTGGAGCCGCCGCTGACCCGTTCACCGCCCGCGCCTGGGCCTTCGCCGGGATTATCTATAGCAGATGTGAAGGATCTTTACATACTGGTGGGACACCATCAAGAAGGACGTGGCACCACTACCTTCCTCCTCCTCCTTCTCCTGCTCCGCCCCCTTCGCCTCGCGGGGTCGGTTGTCTGCCCACTTCCCCAGGGAGTCCAGATCTCCCGGGTTCGACTTCAAAGAGAGACCTCCGCCAAGATCTTCTTCTGGATCACCCAGCCCCCAAGAGATTCAGGAGACGCCGACGCTCGCCGACGGGAGGACACTGATCAGTATACTCCACCTCTAGATCCCCATCTCCATTCCCCATCCTTTCTCCGGACCCACTGAGACGCCACGGTTTCTTCCGATGACCTCGCTCATGGATATCATGCGCGCATATCCAGGAGAACACATGGTGTGGGATGCTGAGGAGTTAGACTCGAAGGCTACGCCTGGCTAGTATCTTCGCAGAAGGACCCCAAGCCTATGGTGGTGCACCCTTGGTGGACACTTTTGTGGATCGCCACCAAGGTCAAGGTGAAGTCAGTCTGCTATCATGTGCCAAGAAAGCTGACCATCTATACAAGGCCCTAAAGAGGACCAGTATTTGACTAACAACCTCAGGCCGATTCTCTGGTCATAACAGCCTCACATGATCGTCACAGAGGTCAGTATATTTGAGCACACCCTGCCACCGGATCCAGAATCCAAGCAATTGGACTTCTGGCAGGCGACGACGCCCGCTACCTGCACCATCAGATCCTTCAATTACTTAACCCACATGGTTCAGTTTCAGAACGCCTAGGAACAGGGTCTGAGGTAGCTGAAACTACCTGAAGGTGAGCAGAAGGAGGAGATGCTCCAGCCTCCGCACGTGTTCAGACGGGGGGACCCAAGTGCTTAGGAGCTGCTGCATTCGATTCCGCTGACTCATCGACCGCAGCAGCTTCCATGTTTGGCCTCGGAGACACTCCTGGCTTCGTGGTCTCCGCTTCACCCGGACGCCCAGAAGGAACATTATGGACGCCTCGGGAGGAGATGTGTTATTTGCAATCCTTCGGAGAAGATTATTACCAAATTGCAAGAGGCCGGAAGGCTGATGAGGTCAGCACAAGCCATGTAATGGTCTTAGGCTCGTCTCCTTCTGAGGGAACCAAAGCTGCTTTCATGGGCGGACACAGAGTAGCAGTCTCTGGCCTCCCCATACACAACAGAGGGGCTCTGCTTTCTGAGAACCCAGGGTAAGCAGCCTGTTAGCAGAGGTCAGCGATTCTCAGGGTCGACCCAGCCAGCGGTCCATCTGCCGCCACAACATGACTCCTTCCGGCCCCGCCTCAGGATCAACGTGGAAGTTATGGTCGGGGTCGATTAAGTAACTTCCTGCCGGGATGGCAGGCGATCACCACCCACAGGTGGGTTCTGCAGTTGGTCACAAGTCCATTTTTAGAGTTCGCAGAAAGCCACCGAGGCTCCTCTGCTCTCCCGCATCCGGGTCAGCATGGAACCTAATTTGCAAGAAGTACTCAAGGCTTCCTAGAAAGGGGCGAGAGTACGCCCCGGGAACCAGAGAGGACAAGGATATTATTCTCACTTCTTCCTGGTTCCCAAGAAAACAGGGGACCTCCCGTCCGATTCTGGACCTAAGGACCTCAATATGTCGGTCACAGACAAGAGATTCTCATGGTGACCCTTCCGGTCTTATCCCCATGCTGGAAACAAGGCTCTATTTAGCGCTCTAGACATGCAGGATGCATACTCTGCATATCTCATAGCTCAAGCGCATCAGAGGTTCCTGCGCTCGAGTTTCTAGGCCACCATCTTCAGTTCGGCTCTCCTGCTCGGCTGTCATCCGTACCAAGGGTTTTACCAATGCATGGCAGCCGTGGCAGCATCTCTAAGGAGTAGTGGCCACCATGTGTCTCTGCATTTGTATTCCACTGGCTTCTCATGGCCGCCTCGAGAGAGGCGCCTCCTGTCATGGATCCAGGACACCCAGACTTATTTCATCACTGGGCATCCTATAAATCACGTAGGAGTTCCTCTTGTACCGCCTCGCAAAACTGCAGTTTATAGGTGCAGTGTTGGACACGGTCCAGGTCAGAGCTTTTCTTCCGCCGACAGGCGGAACGCATCAGGGCCTTATCATCGAACCAGACCGCACTGCCAGGTCGGGTCCTTCGCCTGCTCTGGATATGGCTGCGGCTATCTTGCAGTCCCTCTCGCACGACTCACTTGCGCATAACGCAGTGGATGCTCAGGGCGCAATGGGATCAGGGAGGCAAGACCATTTGCAGCATCCAGTCAGGATCACTTGAACTGCGGATTCGCGACTGGCAGTGGTGGCTAGCCTCGGGTCGGCTCCAAGGGTGTCCCATTTGCAGCGCCTGTCCCTGGGAGATAACCTCACCACGGACGCCCAGGTCTCTGGTGGGAGCACATCTAGACGGGTGAAGTCTCAGGGGTGTGGGACCCCATTGGAGGCTCATCTCCATATCGATGTCCTAGAGATGAGGGCGGTCCTCTATGCACTTCAGGCTTTCCAGTCGATAATTCCACTGCACCATCCTGCTTCAGACGGACAACACGGGCGGTAATGTATTACCTCAACAAACAGGAGGAAGACACTCTACTCTCCCTTTGCAGGGAGGCTATGAGAGTGTGGGATTGCATCGGACATGGCGCAAACCTGATTGCGGTTCACGCTCCTGGTGGACAACACGGTCGCAGACGGCCTGAGCCGCTCTGGGGCCAGAGTCCAAGAGTGGGAACTTCTTCAGGAGGTGGCAGATGATCTGTTTCTTCAATGGGGAGTTCCAGAGCTGGATTTGTTCGCATCCCCATCCAACGCAAAACTGCCCAACTTTCTGCCTCGCCAGTCCAGGGCCTGGTGTTTTCTGGCGAGTAGCGTGCTGTCCTCTGGGTGAACAGATTCTCTATGCCTTCCTCCCTTCCTGCTGATCCAAAGAGTTCTTCTCTCAAACTGCACAGGGAGCACGCGGAATGATTCTGGTGGCCCCTGCTTGGCCCAGACAGATATGGTTTCCCTTGCTACAGCTGTCTCGAACCCCGGCCCTGCTGCTGCTCAGTTCCCACCTCACTGTCTCAGGAGGAAGGTTCATTGCTCCATCCAGATCTACGCTCTTCTGAACCTGCATGCTTGGCTCCTAGAGACATAGCCATCTTGCACCACGGGTCTCGCAAGAGGTTGCAGAGGTTCTCCTCCGCAGCCAGAAGCCGCAACGATGCTTATGCCATGTGAAGTGGTGTCGTTTTTGTTTATGGTCACGGGCTCTGACCTTCCCTTAAGGTTGTGCCTGTGGGAGTAATTTTAGACTATCTCCGTCTCTCTTCCATTCAGGGCTAGCCTACTCCTCTCATCAAAGTGCACTTTGGCGCTTTTTCTGCCTACCATCTTCCGTGGGCAGCGCATCGTTGCGCGCAATTAGACGCCTCTGGGAATTTCTTAGAGGAGTGTTGCACCAGGGCCCCCATCAGGGACCCAGTGCCTCCGTGATCTACTTTTGTCCTGGAACAACTTACGCCCTGTCCTTTGAGTCTGCCGATTGTGAGCTACGCTTTCTGTCGTGGAAGACGTTATTTTTGGTTGCTGTTAACTTTCAACCAGAAGGATTTCTGAGCTCACGCCTCATGTGCAAAGAGCCCCATTTGGTTTTTCACCGACAGAGTATCCTGGAGGACGAACCCAAGTTTTTGCCTAAGGTGGTTTCTTGACACTCACTTTGAATCAGGATATCGATTTCCGTCTATTTCCCGCAGTTACTTATTAGAGGAGAGGTTTTTGCCCACACCCTGGATGTTCACCGTAGCCTGGAGGTATTACCTTAACAGATCTAAACCCTCTCGGGTTCTGACCAGCTTTTGTCTCCTTCTCCCAGAGGTTGAAAGTCAACCAGTATCCAAACAGACTTTGTCTCTTGGCTTGTCCAGTGTATTTTGTACTGTTACGATTGCGCAGTGCCCCTCCCGGTTCTATCCGGGTCATTCTACCAGGGTGTGGCCACTTACCTTTGCAGCACCAGAAATGTATCCATTTCAGCCATTTGCACTGCAGCTACTTGGAGCTCCATGCATACCCTTTATCAGGCACTACAGTTTGACATCGCCTCGGCAAAGAGCTGTTTCGCTTAGCGTGCTAGGGTCTTCTGTCCTGGAGTCAGGACTTGGAATGTTTTCTTGTCTTTCTGCCTCCTCCCGGATCTTCTTGGTAGCTGCTACTGCTTGGGAATCAGTCCTATTGAGGTTCTTGTTGCAAGAGCTGTGTCTCAAGTAAGATAGTACAGTTACGTGAAGAACTCACCGTAACAGCAGATCTTCGGAGAACAGCTTGCAGCAGGTATTCTTCCCGCCCACCTTCCCCTTAGAGGAGGCATGGCTCTGCCAAAAAAAAAAAAGAGAACGAGAAGAAGAAGACTGAGAAAAGAAGAAAATGCTTATGTTTGGATTTTCTCCTTGTTGCCTCTCTGATGGTGGATCCTGTCTCCTTTTGAGGTCATTCTGCGGTCGGGAGTCTCGTGTGGGAACTGGAGATTCTGGCGGACCTTCCTTTATGTACCACGCCTGACGCCGGAGGCAGGGATCGGGCAGCGGTGTCTCGCTGAAAGATAAGCTAGAAGGATTATTAGTTTCGACGCTGCCGGAGCCTAGTCCCAATGGTGTAACCTGCTGCAAGAGCTGTTCTCGAAGATCTACTGTTACGGTAAGTTCTTACGTAACTGTACTTTACTCACCTGTAACAGGAGTTCTAGGAATGGTTATGTTGTTCATCCACACGACCCACCCGACCTCCCTGGCTTCAACGCACAACCTGAGCTTTCAGCGGGCCAGATCTGGTGTCATGGGGCAGAGCCGAGAGTTTTACCACCCGGGTGGGTGGAAGGAGCCAGCTTGAAGACCTTCCGGCAAGATTTAAAGCGGCAAGGAGACCTGCCAGAAAGTGTGGATGAACAACATATACCATTCCTAGAACTCTTGATCTTACTTCGAGATACAGCTCTTGCAGCAGGTTACACCATTAGGACTGAAGCCGGCAGGCGCCAGACCCCACGGAAAATTCTAGCTAGTTATCTTCAGCGGGACCGCCTTTATTAACGGGTCCCGCCCCGACGTCAGGTGTAGTACATAAGGAGGTGGTCCCACAGATTTCTTAGTTCTTTCCTCACCCACTTGCATGTCCGACCCTTCTCGGTTCTAGTTGTTAAGGCGACGCCAAGTGTTTAAGTGGTTTTTCCCACGGAAATTGCTCTTTGGAGTCAGCCTTCTGCTGTCCTCTCCAACCTCCGGTCACTCCTCAGTGTCGCCTGTGGGAAGCAAGATCCCATTCAAGGACCCGCACTGCCTGTGTCCTCAGCCTGGGCCCAGACCCATTTACACCCCGGTCCTGCTGCTTTTGCCGGGCTCAATAGCAGAACCTGGATCCGTCATCAGAAGGCCCTTCAGGCCTTTTTGTTAGAAGAGCGCCTTAAGACCATGGTGTCCAAGGGGGATTCGTCGCAGAAGGCCCGTAAGCATGCCGAGAAGCACAAGGAGAAGGCCCCTTCCAGGTCCCCGTCTAGGGCCTCTGACTCACGTAGCTCTGGCTCCAGGTCCGACTGCTCTCCTTCCCGGGCCAGCTCTCAGCCTCCCCCCGCCGCGGTGAGCAAATCTTCTGCCTCTTTTCAGGCCACGACTCCCAGGCCTTCCTCGTCCTCCAAGGCCCTGGCTAAGTCGGGGGATCGCCACCATCACCATAGGTCGGGTTCCCGCCATCCTAAACCCGACGTCAGGTCTGCCTCCCTTCCTCCACCGCTCCACAGGAAGACCCAGGAGCTTACCTCACTCAAAAAGCCGTGGGACCCGACAGCCGGTTCGTCAGTCGTCAGCCTCTCGCCATAGGTCCCCAGAGCCGTCGTCAGTCAAGAGACTGTTGTCGGGCAGGCAATCTCATCATCGGATGCCGGTAGGGGGACCGGCGCCTACTCCTACCGAGAAGAGGACTCCGACGCCTCCGACCGACGTCAGTCAGGAGACCATCACTGAGGAGGAGTTAACTCAGCCCGAAGACCAGACTGGCAACCCCGGTCCTGTTGACACTCCCAGAGCACCTTCGCCTCCATCCAAGCCCCCTGTGGAGCCAACGCCGGGACCCGACGACCGTCCACCGGTGCCCGCTGTGGAGGCCGTCGTCGGGATTTTCCTTTACAGAGGTAAAGGAGCTGTTCACTTTCTGGTGGGATACCATCAAAAAGGACATGGTACGCACGCCACCTCCACTTCCTCCTCCTTCACCAGTTGCCCCTCCAGTTCCTGCACCCCCTTCTCCATCTGGGTCGACAGGCCGGTTACCTCCTCCCCGGGAGCCTAGGACCCTTCCAAGGGGGAGATCAAAAAGAAGGAGACCTCCGTCCAGATCCTCGTCTGGGTCACCCAGTCCCAAGAGGCCCAGAAGACGCCTCCGTTCGCCTTCG
The DNA here is from genome assembly GCA_016271365.2 of Neoceratodus forsteri. NCBI lineage: Eukaryota > Metazoa > Chordata > Ceratodontiformes > Ceratodontidae > Neoceratodus > Neoceratodus forsteri. The sequence goes on along the minus strand of JADMNL010000024.1, from coordinate 433,930,475 downwards.
ACAGAGGACACGGGATTGGACTTCTCATCATCGAGATCCCCATCTCCCCTCTCCAGCCCTTCACCGGACCCACGTGAGCTGCCGAAGTCTCCTCCGGATGACCCTTCGTTCTCGGATATTATGAGGCACATCCAGGAGAACATGGGATGGGATGCAGAAGAGTTAGACCCCGAAAGGCTGCGCCTCGCAAAGTATCTTCGGCAGAAGGACCCCAAAGCTGTGGTGGTGTCACCCTTGGTAGACACGTCAGGGACGCCACTCAAGGCAGCGTGGAAGCGTCCACATTCGCTCCCGGCAATGCCGAAGAAGGCTGACCGCCTGTACAGGGCTCCAAGAGAAGACCAGTACTTGGCTCAGCACCCTCGGGCCGATTCTCTGGTCATCACAGCCTCTCATAACCGGTCCCAGAGACCGCAACATCTGAGCACCCTGCCACCTGATCCAGAGTCCAAGCAGTTGGACTGCATGGGTTGGCGCACGTATGCTTCCGCTACCTGTGCCATCAGATCCCTGAATTACTTAACCCACATGGTGCAGTTCCAAAATGCCCTGTGGGAACAGGGTCTGGAGGTGGCTGAAAAACTGCCGGAAGGTGAGCAGAAGGAGGAGATGCTACAGCTCCTCCGTACGGGTTCGGACATGGGAACCCAAGTACTCCGAGCCGCGTACGACTCCACGGACTCCTCGGCCAGAGCAGCAGCTTCAGGCGTGTGCCTCCAGAGACACTCTTGGCTTCGTGTCTCTGGTTTTACCCCGGACGTCCAGAAAAACATCTTGGACGCCCCATTCGAGGGAGAAGTTCTGTTTGGTAAACCCTCAGAGAAGATCATTACCAGACTCCAAGAGGCCAGGAAGGCGGTGAGGTCGGTCCAGGCCATCTACCGACCCAAGCTTGGTTCCTTTCATAGGATCCAAAGCCGATTTCGTGGACGGGCTCAAAGACAACAGGCCCACTCCGTTCCACAGCAGAGGGGCTCCGGTTTTCACAGAGCCCAGGGGAAACAACCTGCAGGCCGAGGCCAGCGCACTCCTAAGCCGGTCCAGCCAGCGGGACCCTCAACCGCCACAGCCTGACTCCTTCCCAGCCCCCGCCCCTCAGGATCAACGGGACGTCATGGTCGGGGGTCACATTGTGAATTTCCTGCCAGGATGGCAGACTATATCCACAGACAGGTGGGTTCTGCAGTTGGTCACAAGAGGCCACTTTATAGAATTCGCGGAAAAGCCACCCTCGAGGCCTCCTTTGCTTTCCTGGTACCCGGGTCAGCACAAGTTTTTGATCAGACAAGAAGTACTCGCGCTCCTGCAAAAGGGAGCGATAGAGTACGTCCCAGAGAACCAGAGAGGACACGGATACTATTCTCACTTCTTCCTGGTTCCAAAGAAAACGGGGGACCTCCGTCCGATTCTGGACCTCAGCGACCTCAATTTGTCGGTCGTCTACAGAAGATTCCGCATGGTGACCCTTCCGGATCTTATCCCCATGCTGAAGCAGGACGCCTTTTTAGCATCCCTAGATATGCAGGATGCTTACCTGCACATCCCCATAGCTCAAGCACACAAGAGGTTCCTGCGCTTCAAGTTCCTCGGCCATCACTTTCAGTTCCGAGCTCTTGCATTCGGACTGTCATCGGCACCCAGGGTCTTTACCAAATGCATGGCAGTCGTGGCAAGCGCCTCTCAGGAGACAGGGCTATTTTGTGTTCTCGCACCTGGACGATTGGTTCTCATAGCCGCCTCCAGAGAGGCGTTGTTATGGTGATCCAGGACACCCAGGACCTGTTTCGCCTCTAGGTATCCTAATCAACCACGAGAAGTCCCTCCTGGTACCGCTGCAGCGCTGCAGTTCATAGGAGCAGTACTGGACACTGTTCAGGAAGAGCATTTCTTCCAGACGACAGAGCGGAGCGCATCAGATCCCTCATCAGGGAGCTTTCGTCGATCAAGACCGCCCCAGCCAGATCGGTCCTTCGCCTGCTCGGACACATGGCTGCGGCCATTACTACTGTCCCTTTCGCAAGGCTCCACATCCGGGTAACTCAGTGGATGCTCAAGGTGCAATGGGACCAAAGGCAAGACCACATGCAGCATCCGGTCAGAATCACGAACACCGCGATTCGAGACTGGCAGTGGTGGCTAGACCCAGGGACACTCTCTGAGGTGTCGCTTACTGTAGCGCCATCCCCTGGAGGTAATCCTCACTACAGACGCCCAGGTCTAGGGTGGGTGCGCATCTGATGGGATGAAGTCTCAGGCGTGCGGGACCTTTGGAGACCCATTTTCATATCAATGTCCTAGAGATGAGGGCGGTCCTTTTTGCCCTGCAGGCATTTCAGTCAGAGATCCCCTTCAGCACTCTCTGCTTCAGGCAGACAACCGGCGGTGATGTATTACCTCAACAACAAGGAGGCACACACTCTTATCCCCTTTGCAGGGAAGCCATGAGAGTGTGGGATTGGGTAATCAGGCACGGCGCGAACCTGATCACAGTACATGTTCCCGGGGTGGACAGCGTTATTGCAGACAGCCTGAGTCACTCCCAGGCCAGAGTCCACGAGTGGGAACTTCTTCAAGAGGTAGCAGAGGATCTGTTTCTTCGGTGGGGAACTCCAGATTTGGACTTGTTCGCCTCCCCATCCAACGCAAAACTGCCCAATTTTTGCTCGCTAGATCCAGGGCCTGGTGTTTTCTGGTGAGACGCGTTGTCCCTCTCCTGGGCGGACAGATTCCTCTACGCTTTCCCTCCCTTCCCATTGATCCAGAGAGTTCTTCTCAAACTGTGCAGGAAGCATGCATCAATGATCCTAGTGGCCCCTTTCTGGCCCAGACAGATCTGGTTCCCCTTTCTAATTCAGCTGTCCCGGGAACCTCCGCTCCCGTTGCCAATCACCTCCCACCTCTTGTCTCAGGAGAAAGGTTCGCTGGTCCATCCGGACTTACGCTCTCTGAACCTGCATGCATGGCTCCTAGAGACATAGCCATCCTGCGTCACGGGGTCTCGCAAGAGGTTGCGGATGTTCTTGCTGCAGCCAGAAAGCCTGCAACATATGCCATGAAATGGCGCCGCTTCTGTTTGTGGTCGCAAGCACGCGGTTTTTCCCTTTTAGGTTGTCCAGTGAAGGAGGTGTTAGACTACCTGCTTTCCCTTTTTCGTTCGGGCCTCGCCTACTCCTCTATTAAAGTGCACCTCTGTGCCATTTCAGCCTTCACCTCCCAGTAGGTCAGCTGCAGTGGCAACAGCTAGACGCCTGTCGTGAATTTTTGAGAGGGTGTTGCACCTTAGGCGCCCATTAAAGACCCGGTGCCTCCATGGGTTTTGCTCTTTATCCTGGAGCAACTCACGCTCCCCCCCTTTGAACCTGCCGCGGATTGCAAGCTGCGTTTTCTCTCGTGGAAAACGTTATTTTTAGTTGCTGTTACATCAGCGAGAAGAGTTTCTGAGCTTCAGGCTCTCATGTGCAAAGAGCCTTATTTAGTTTTCCATAGGGACAGAGTTTCCCTGAGAACGAATCCCAAATTCTTGCCTAAGGTGGTTTCCACATTCACTCTCAATCAGGATATTGACCTTCCGGTTTACTTTCCTAATTATTCCAACAGAGGAGAGGCGATGCTTCACACCCTGGATGTTCACCGCAGCTTAAGATACTACCTGAGCAGAACTAAGCAGCTTCGGTCTTCAGAGCAACTTTTCGTTTCCTTTTCTGAAAGGATAATGGGCCATCCAGTTTCCAAACAGTCCCTGTCTCGCTGGCTTGTCCAGTGCATCTCATACTGTTATGATATCAAAGAGCTCCTCCCGAGCAGTCCGGGGACATTCGACTGAGTGTGGCCACTTCCTTTGCAGCTCTTTGAAACGTCTCCACCTCTGCTATTTCTGCTGCTGCCACTTGGAGTTCTGTTCATACCTTTATCAGGCATTATAGCCTGACATCGCTCAAGGCGAAGAGCAGGTTTCGCCTCACAGTGCTGCAGGGTCTCCTGTCCTAGATTTGAGGCCTGGAACGTTCTTTTCTGTTTTCTCCTCCCTGAGCATTTACAAGCGCTATTGCTTGGGAATCAGTCCTAATGGTGTAACCTGCTGCAAGAGCTGTATCTCAGTAAGATAGTACAGTTCGTGAGAACTTACGGTAACAGTAGATCTTCAGAACAGCTCTTGCAGCGGTATCTTCTCCGCCACCTTCCCTTGGAGGAGGCATGGCTTAAGCCTTTCTAACAGGATTTATTCCTTATTGTCTTCTGGACGGTGGATCCTCGGTCTCCCATTCTGATGTCATCCTGCGGCGGAAGTCTCCGTGGGAGAACTGGGGAATCTGGCGGTACCGCCCCCTTATGTACTACGCCTGACATCGGGGCCGGGACCGACGTCGGGGGACGGTCCCCGCTGAAGATAGCTAGCTAGAATTTTTCCGTGGGGTCCTGACGCCTGCCGGCTTCAGTCCTAATGGTGTAACCTGCTGCAAGAGCTGTTCTCGAAGATCTACTGTTATGGTAAGTTCTTACGTAACTGTACTTTACAGGTGAGTAACCTGTATTTCCTTCCTGCACTTGTGGCAGGAAGATTTATTGATTTAACAGTCATTTATGATGTGTCAGGTGTCTGGTACCCATGCACAACACCAAATCCTATGCTTTCTGTCAAGAATTTAATTTAGCAACGCGTCGACAATGGTTGCAACAAATTCAAAGTCTACTCATGGAACAGAGAGTTTCTTTGTTGGAGACCCAGGGGGCTCGTTCCAAGGGGTCCCCTTCTTCAGGGTCTCGATCCTGGCAGACAAAGGAGAAGTAGAAACCCTCCTTTCACTCCCTGCCATCACGCACGTCCACGGTGGCTTCAGCTACATGTCCACCATCGGCGGAGCGTTCATTTGTGCCGTTCTCATCGACGGGAGCAACTCTGTCACCAACGGCGCTTTCTCGGGCACTTAAAACAGTGCAAAATACTGCTATGCCGTCGATGAAGGCTTCCATCTCTTCGTTGACCATCGCTGTTTTTCATGCAGCCAAGCAAACTGCTACTCCATGGTTCCCGTCGACATTTTCATACAGTAGTGACCATGCCTCCTCTGGCTCATCGTTGATGTCATGACTTCACAGGGACAAACCTACTTGCAGACTACAAATTGAATTTTATTTACTTATAATCAATCATACTGAAAAAGATTTAGGAGTAATTATTTCTAATAATCAAAAATTTGGGGTGCATACTGCTAATACAGTTAACAAAATGTAATGGGATAATCAGCTGTATCTTAAAACATATCCGAGTCGTAAAGCGGAAGTTATTGTGCCCTTATATACAAGCTTGGTTAGATCTCGCTTAGAATATTGCTCTCCCTTTGGTGCTCCTGCATCGCTTGGTGACAGTGCTTTAGTAGAGAGAGAGTTCTGTGGAGAATCACCAGGAAAGTACAGTATGTAACTTGTCTGAGGTGGATTATTCTGATAGACTGAAATCACTAGGGTTGTACTCTTTATACTATAGATTTATAAGAGGGGAACTGTGCCTTGCGTATAGAGCATATAATGATCCTATAATGCTTGAAACATATTCTCTTGATAAACAGAACACACTTAATAAAATAAGATCATACAAATTTTAATTCGTTACTAGTCACAATAAGACTGTCAGAAGAAGAAATTTTGTTACTCAGAGGATACCACCATTATAGAACTTTCTTTCACCATTTGTCGTCTCAAGTACTGACATTAGTCAATTTAAATCCAGGCTTGACCAATATATGGGTGAATCAAAGTTCTCATTCTGCCATTAGGATTTATGGTGGCAAGTTCTGAATGGGCTTGTCCCTCGAACTTGTAACTACCTATGAACCTATTTGCCTTCCTTAACACCCCGCCACCTCCTCAGGTGCCATCCTACAGGAGGCCGGGAGATATGCAGAGACCCCAGTCTATACTTTCCTGGGGCATGTCTGGCGTCCTCCCTCCAGCCAGTCCCCTCTCTCACCCCCATTATTTCCCAGCATCCCCCAGTTATTATTCTGCCATCTCAGGCACCGGATATTAAATGGATTGTGCACACAGTTCTGCACTCTATGGGCTATAGTCAGACCCCTTCTCAGGCTCCTGCTCCTCGCCCTCAGTGGTCTCCCTCCCTCACCAGGACGGCTTCATGCTGACCAGGACATACTACCCTTGTCTCCCCCACCCCTCTGTTGGAGGACTGCTTTTTGGGTGAACCCGACCTAGTGGGGGAACTGCCTGATATAGATAATGGGGATTTTCCAAATTTAGATTTTTCCAGACCCGGATTCTCCCTACTCCGTGGTCTTTTCCCTGGATGAGGACTTGCCGGCCCACCTGGCTGTCTCTCCTTCAGATAATCCTTCCTTCCTTCAGTGACATGATGATTCAGATACAGAATGTCATGGGGTTTTCCACCACTGAACAGGATAAACAATGGAGAGACATGGCTGAATACCTTGAATTACCCAAGGAGCCTGTCATGGTAATACCTCCACTTATACCTGCTTATCAGAATGCCCTCTCCAATGCATGGCATCAGCCTTCGGCCATTACAGCTATCCCCCATAAGGCTGACCGGCTATGTCGGGCTCCCTTGGACCATCCCTATTTGTCCTCACTTCCTGAGGCGGACTCGGTGGTCATTATAGCCACTCATGATCGAACAAGAAAACCTAAACACATGAGTTCTTTGCCTCCTGATAAAGAATCTAGGAGACTTGAGTATCTGGGGAAAAAGGTCTTCACCTCCGGCACCATGAATATTAGAATCTTAAACTGTATGGGCCACATGGTTAAATACCAGTGAACCCTGGGTGCCTCGACCTTAGACCTCCTTGCTAAACTGCCTCCTTCCCAGGAGAAGGAGCATTTGCTCCAAAGCATGTTAACTATTACTTAACTATTACTTCCATATTTCGCCATCTTCGCAGATCGGGCTATGATGTGGTTGATACCTCGACTCGTCTGTCTGCAACTGACATCGCCTTCCCTCGCCATGCATCACTTCGCGGTTCTGGCTTGGCACCAGACATCCAACATAAAGTTGTCAACACCCCCCTTCAATGGTGACAGACTCTTTGGCCCTGGTACCCAAAGCCTTTTGGACAATCTCCAAGCTTCTGGGTGTGCCCTCCGCACGGTTCAAGGCATGTACCATATGCCACAATCCCAGTACTCTTCCTATAATGAGAGGTAACTGTTAGAAGACCTCTAATAGGGGTACTTTTCAAGGACATAATCAGTACACAAGAGGCAACTCAGCTGCCATGCGTCCTTCCCCTGCCTGTCCTGCCGGTGGAACTGGTCAATCCAGTTCTCAGTCACTATAGGACACTCCCTTTACCTCCTCATCCAAGCCTTGGAGGCAGTTGGGGGTCGTTTTGTCCTTCATATGGAGGCTTCGCAACAAATAACTACAGACAAGTGGGTACTCCAGATCATCCAAACTGGCCATACCCTGGAGTTCACTTTCTTGCCCCTCCTTCTCCTCCTCCTCGGAAGCTTCACTATTCTCAGGAACACCTTCCTATACTCCAGGAGGAACTTCCTGCCCTGATCACCAGACAGGCCATTTTTTTGGTCCCATTGTCACAACTGCAGGGATTCTATTCCCATTTGTTTCTTGTACCCAAAAGAACTGGAGACCTCAGACCAATACTGGACTTAAGAAACCTAAATCAGTACATCCAGTACAAACATTTTCACATGATTACCTTAATGACCATCATGCCCCTCCTGCAGCAAAGTGATTGGATGTGAGCTCTAGATATGAAAGATGTGTATCTTCACATTCCCATCCATCCAGTCCATCAAAAATATCTGCACTTAAACCTGCTCGGGGAAAATTACCAGTTTCGAGCTCTTCCCTTCGGCCTCTCTTTGGCCCTATAGGTCTTTACTAAATGCTTGGTGGTAGCAGGGGTATTGAGAAAAAAGGATAATTTTGTCTTCCCTTACTTAGACGATTGGCTGATAAACGCAGACACATGGGAACATCTGCTATCCTTCCTCTCGGAGACTCTTCAGCTTTTCCACGATCTTGGGATCATGGTAAAGTGGCCAGAGTCCAGCCCCCTTCCAATCCAATCGCTCCAGTACATAGAAGCCATACTGGACACAGTTGTCGACAAGGCCTACCTGCCTCCTGCTTATCAAGATACCCTGATCGGCCTGGCCTTACAGATCCAGTCCCAAAAGATTGTCACTTGCAGACTTATGTTTCGTCTCTTAGGGCACATGGCAGCGACTATACCAACAGTGGAATTTGCACGCCTTCGGATGCGACCCATCGAATGGACCTTGCAAAATCAGTGGTGCCACAAAGCAGGACAATTCAAAGACAACATCAAGGTGACACCTGTCCTCCAGTCTGCTCTGACCTGGTGGACAATTAGATCCAACCTCAGTCGGGGTATGCCCTTCTGCCACCCCCCCCCCTTCCAGGTACTCGCAACAAATGCCTCTTTCGAAAGTTGGGGTGCCTATCTTGGTCTGTATGGGACCCAGGGCATGTGGCCCTCAGGTCCCAGTCACCCTCATATCAATCTCCTGGAAATGAGGGCAGTCCTGGCTCTACAAGCCTTCAGTCCTTACTTGACTCCCGGCCAACTACTGATCCAGTTAGACAATACGACAGTAGTATTTTACCTCAGCAAGCAAGAGGTACACATTGTCGCTCCCTCTGCATGGAGACGATCCAGGTCTGGCAAGAAGTAGTCAACCAACATTTGACGCTCATGGCTGTCCATGTACCAGGACGTTACAACCGGTTAGCAGATCTCTTGAGTCTTCAGTCCTCAGCCCACAAGTGGACAGTGCTCAACTCCATCTTTCAAGATCTCTTCTGTCTTTGGGGCACTCCACAGATAGATCTCTTTGCCTCCCCAGAGATACACCAGCTCCCCAAATATTTCTCCATTGTCCCGAACTATAAGGGAAGTTCCATAGATGCCCTGTCCCAACCCTGGACAGGACTGTCCTTATATGCCTTTCCCCAACTCTCTCTCCTTCCCTGCACATTGATGAAATTACAAATGGAGCCAGTCACACTGATTCTCACAGCCCCCATGTGGCCTCGACAGTCATGGTATCCAATACTACAAATGTCGGTAACAGAACTTCTTCAGTTGCCATTCAGGCTGGACCTCATGACACAATGCCAAGGCTCTCTCCTACATCCCAATCTGAAGACCTTATTTCTTCATGCATGGCTCCTGAGAACATGTTCATAAACAGATTGCAAGTGTCCTCCCAGGTGGCTGATATTCTGCTTGCTGCCTGAAAACTGATTGCCAGAGAGACCTACAATTGTAAATGGACACATTTCTCTATTTGGTCAGCCTGTCAATCGCTTGACCCTTATTCCTGCCCTCTCACAAAGATCCTGGACTACTTAGCCTCCTTATCGGCAGCTGGCCTTAGCTATTCCTGTATTAAAGTCCACTTGAGCGCCATATCTGCTTTCCATGAACTGTTGGATGGCAGATTGCTGTATCAACATCATTAAACCAAGATGTTTCTGAAAGGCATATTATATCTAAAGCCTCCTATTCGTCATCCCATACCTCCCTGGGAACTTGAATTTTATGATTGAGAAGTTAAGTGTGGAGTCTTTTGAACCGGCTGCCACTTGTAATCTCTGTTTCCTCTCATGGAAAACATTATTCCTCGTGGCCATCACCTCTGCTCGCCGAATATCCGAGCTTCATGCCCTTATGTGCAGAGAACTTTATCTCATATTTCTTAAGAAATAGGGTGGTGCTTCACACCAACCCTTCTTTTCTGCCTAAAGTAGTCTCAGAACAAACTTTGAATCAATCCTTGGGAGTCACCAGTATTTTACCCCGATTACTCCAACCCTGGTGAACATATTTTACACACTATGGATGTCCACGCATCCTTTGCTATTATACTACTTGGACTAAGTCCATTAGAAAAATCTCACAACTGTTTGTCCCCTTTGCCCCAGGTCGTGAGGACCTTCTGGTTGCAAAACGCACCCTCTCCTGCTGGTTAGCATATTGCATTACATTTTGTTACAGAAAGTATGATAAGCCCCTACCAAGCCATGTTCAAACCCATTCCACTAGGGCTGTTGCAGCCACTGTGGATTGTTTTAAAGGTGCTTCTATTACAGACATATGCAATGCGGCAGCCTGGTCTATCATCCATACCTTCTACAAGGCATTACAATTTGGATGTTGCTTCCTGATGCGGAACGGCCTTTGGCTGTGCAGTCCTTCAGGGCAAGCAATCATAATGTCCTCCCACATGGACATAACTTCTGGGGAAATCTCCCAGAAGTAATGACTTACTGCAAGAGACCATTCCGTAGAAGATAGTGCAGTTACATAAGAACTTACTGTAATAGTAGATCTTCGAGGAATGTCTCTTGCAGTAGGTCCGATCCCACTCTGTGTCTCCCTCCTTCTCTAACAGAGCAAATTCTGATCCAAGGACTGAGGGTTGAGACTCATTGATGCTTCGGTTTCCCTCAGCCCTCGCTTTACGAGCTGAATCTGGTGGGGAGCTGAGGTTTTCAGGGACCACCCACGTTTATATAGGAAGCAAGGAGATGGTGTCATGTGTGGGTGGTCCCTGGCAAAAGACTGCTAGAAGAGCTGCCGTGTGACAGCGCCCTCTGCTGTAACCTCCCAGACATAATGACCTACTGCAAGAGACATTCCTCACTTTCTACGAGTGGTATATTTTGTTCATCCACAGTGACCCACCCGACCTCCCTGGCTTCGACGCACAACCTAAGTTTCCAGCGGGCAAGATCTGACATCATGGGGCCGAGCCGAGGGTTATACCACCTGGGTGGAAGGAGCCAACTTCAAGATGTTCCGGCACCAGTTAAAGGGAAAGGCGATCTGCCAACAAGTGTGGATGAACAACATATACCACTCCTAGAACTACTGTGACAGGTGAGTAACCTGTATTTCTTCATCCACCTTGGCCACTAGAGCACTGAATTATGTGGCTCATATGGTAGTCTACCAGAAATCTATTCTGGGTCAACTAGAATCTAAGTTGGAGAAACTCTCTGGCTCCGAGCTTAAGGAAAACATGACTGGTATGGTGAAGTCGGCTAAATCCGCTAGCTGGCAAATGCTGAGGGTCACCCATGATATGGTGGATGCCTGTGCAAGAGGTACAGCTACCGCCATCAGCTTATGAAGGCACTCATAGCTGAGAAAATCTCCTTCGTAGCGCCTGAGGTCCAGTCAGCCATCCAGGCTGTCCGATTCCGGGGTCCTGTCCTTTTTGGAATGGATGTCAAAGATGATATTACTGATCTACAAGACAAGGACAAAGCCTTGCGCTGTGTCCAGTTCATGTACAAACCCCCTCAGAAGCCGTTTCGACAGCAGCAAAGACAACAACAAAGGCACAGCTCCCCCAGCTAAAACTCACAAAACCTCAGGAACCACGCCCTCTACCCTCCCCACTGCCTCCTAACTCGTTCCAACCCCTCCCACCCCCAAGCACAGATCAGTGGGAACTGGTAGGAGGCAGGTTCTCAAACCATCTACCGGGTTGGGAGGCAATCACAGTGGACTCGTGGGTACTCCAGCTCATAGCCAAAGGGCACACAATCCGTCTTATTATCCCCCGGGTTACATCCACTTGGTCAGAGAGGAAATTAAATCTCTGCTGCAGAAAGCAGCTGTAGAACCTGTTCCCCAGGGTGAGAGGGGCAGAGGGTACTACTCTCACTTCTTTCTAGTCCCCAAGAAGACGGGCGACCTGTGACCAATACTGGACCTCAGCAGTCTGAACTTCTTTGTAAAATACAAGAGGTTCTGCATGCTATCCCTGCCGGGTCTTCTTCTCTTGTTACATCAGGGACATTGGCTCCGGGCTGTGGATATGCAGGATGCTTGCCTGCATATCCCTATTTTCCCACCCCACCGCCGCTTTCTCAGATTCTCTTTTCAGGGAGAACACTTCAGATTCAAAGCTCTCCCTTATAGCCAGTCGTCAGCACCCAGAGTGTTCACAAAGTGCCTAGCGTTGCTTCCTGCAGCATTACGCAGACAGGGCATTTATCTCCATTGAGGGACAGCCTAATCGGATCCCTGTCCAGTACCCTGGACTTTTTCCAGCAGGAGGGCATTTCAGTCAACTGTCCCAGATCCCACCTTATTCCTTCACAATGCCTGCAATTTATTGGGGGCAGTGTTGGATACAGTCATGGTGAGAGCCTTCCTCTCGCCAGACAGAGTGGACACACTCCATTGGCAAGCACATCTGATGGCTTCCCAGAGGCAGACCTCCACAAGGTCGATACTTCACCTGCTGGGTCTCATGGCAGCTGCCATCCCGACCATACATCTGTTCAGGCTCCATTTGCTGGTCACTTAATGGACTCTTAGCACAGTGGGATCAGAGATCAGATGACCTGGATCACCTGACCCTGGTCTCCAAACCAGTGGCTTGGGACCTCTTGTGGTGGCAGAACCCGGGCAACCTCCGAGGAGGGGTCCCTTTCCGGACCCTGACGATGGACGCTTCAGGACTGGGATGGAGAGCCCATTTGGGAACCCACAAAACCCAGGATTCTTGGGCTCAGAGAGAACTTACACTCCATATCAATGTGCTAGAGATGAGAGCTGTGCTGTATGCCCTGCAGGCCTTCCAGCACCTCCTCCAGCAGGGATCGCTAATGATCCAAACAGACATGTGCTTCGTCAAGTACATAAACAAGGGGGCACTCTCTTATACCCACTCTATCACAAAGTGATGCGAGTGTGGTCCTGGGCAGTTCAGCACAATCTCCACCTCACGGCAGTGCATGTCCCCGGTGTTAAAAACTTCTTGGCGGACACACTCAGCCGCTCTCAAGCCATAGCTGACAAGTGGGAGCTGAGACAGTCTGTGGTAGATGAAATATTTGCCCATTGGGGTCAACCAGACCTCGGTCTGTTCACATCCCCATTCAATGCAAAACTACCGACTTTCTGCTCGCTCCAGGGTGTGATGTTTTCTGGCGAGACGCACTGTCTCTCTGCTGGACAGGGAGGTTCATGTACGCTTTCCCTCACTTTCCATTACTACAGAGGGTATTACTGAAACTATATACAAACAGAGGTGAGAAAGAAGTAAGTGCCTCAGCTGGGACTTGAACCCTGGCCGCCTGGAATACCGTTCCGATTGCGCTAACCAGCTGTGCCACTGAGACAACTGGGACCTGGGTTGTCCCCAAGCACAAAACTCTTTCTCAAATGCACAACCCCATGGCAACACAAATATTTACTTGTAACAATCACACAGGAATGCGGTGTGCATATTTACTGAAACTACAAGCAGAGGGAGCACATATGATCCTGATTGCTCCCTACTGGCCGCATCAGATTTGGTTCTCTCTGCTTCATTAACTGACAGTGGAACCCCCAGTTCCCCTGCCAGTCTGTCAAGAACTTCTGACTCTGGAATAGGGCACCCTGGTCCATCCTGGCGGTCAGTCTCTCCACCTGCATGCGTGGCACCTGCTGACATAGCTACTTCTCATTTTGGAGTATCCTCTAGAGTGGCATGGGTACTAGTGGAGGCCAGAAAGCCTTCTACTAGATCCACTTATGCAATAAAATGGAAGAGATTTTCCATATGGGCCATGTCTAAGGAGTGGGACCCCTTCTCTTGCCCCGTTCCACAGGTCTTAAAGTATCTGTTGCACCTGTCCAACCTCGGACTTAGCTACTCGACCCTGAAGGTACACTTATCTGCCATTTCTGCCTACCACATTCCTGTGGGTGGCAAACCCTGGCTCAGTTGGAAGTATCCAAGAAATTCCTAAAAGGGATTCTTCATCTGAGACCTCCAGTCAGGAGCCCTTCTCCTCCTTGGGACCTGAACTTCATTTTGGAAAAACTCGCGCTGCCTCCCTTTGAACCGGCTGCTAGTTGTGACATGCTCAATCTGTCATGGAAAGTGCTCTTTTTGGTTGCCATTACTTCTGCTCGAAGAATTTCCGAGTTGCAGGCCCTGATGTGCAAGGAGCCTTATTTGATTTTTCACAGAGACTGGATGATTCTGCATAGTAATACTGTATTCTTGCCCAAGGTGGTTTCAGAGTCCACCTTAAATCAGACTATTCAGTTACCAGTGTACTACCCTGAGCATTCCAATCGAGGGGAAGCAATTCTACATACTCTGGATGTACATGCTTCGTTATTACACTAACAGGACAAAGTCAGTTTGTAAAACTGATGTCATTTGTTTCCTTTGCACCCAAAAGAGAGGGCACTGCAGTTTCAAAACAGTGTTAGTCCAAGTGGTTGGCACACTGCATTACCTTTTGTTATCAGAAGTATAACAAGCCTCTTCCAGTGGAAGTCAAAGGGCACTCAACCACTTAGGGCTGCCTCTGCTGCTTGTTTCAGGAACGTCTCTGCCGCAGATATCTGTGCGGCTGCCACTTGGAGTTCTATCCATACTTTCTCTAAACATTACAGTTTGGACTTTGCTTCTAGGCACAGAGCAGGCTTTCGCCTAGCTGTTCTTCAGGGACTCTTGTCTTAAGATTCCTGTTTTCCTGCAGATTAGTTCCTACCTCCCATGTCTCAGATTTGTCTGATCGTGACTGCTTGGGACTCAGTCCTACCAGTTATTACCTACTGCAAGAGACGTCTCTAAGTATGATAGTACAGTTACGTAAGAACTTATCCTAACCGTTAGATCTTCGAGAGAAGCTCTTCCAGTAGGTACTGCTTCCCCTCCAACCTTCCCCCTGGGTTTCTTCTGCTACTTCTCCTTTCATAGTTTTATAGCTCCAGGAGCCCACTCCCTTTCTCCTGTCGCTCCTTTCTAGGTCTCCGGCGGTAGAACTGGATGGTGGGCGTGGGGACCGCTCACTATATAGTGCCACGCTGACATTGGGTGGGCGGTTCCCCACCAGACACTGCTAGCTAAAGTTTTCCGTGTGGTCCTAGCGCCTGGTGACTTAGTCCTACCGGTTAGTACCTACCGCAAAAGCCTCTCTCGGAGATCTACTGTTATGGTAAGTTCTTATGTAGGGGGTACCAGATTTTAGGATGCCAAAAAGAGGACACTTAGTCCCTCCCCTGATAAGCCCTTGTGCTAGACCCTGAGTAAATAGGTTTAAAGTCTCCACCGCCTTCACAGATCATTTACAAGGAGATTCTGGGTAATCGAAAGTAAACAATTATAAAAATAATAATACAAAGGATAGAGAAGGTACATGAAGAATATTTGGCAGCTGGAAAACAGGACATGTCCTCGTAAAAGAGGACATCTGGTAACCCTATTCTTATGTAACTGTAGTTTTTATTTTTCTTAACAGCAACACAAAAAAAATAAAAATTTGTTTAGTATAACTGTTTACAAAGGCATAATAAACAGAAGTCCTTCGGAGTGTTTCTTCTCAATTTCAAATCTCAGTCTCTCTCTCTTTTGCCCTCTTGCAAAACATTGCAGTTCTTTTTGTAACAAGTCTTTGCAGGGTGTTCGTTAAGAGAACATTCTGCTTCTTACACAGTGTTCTTGTCAGTTTCAGCAGGTGCAGCAAACAGAACATTGTGTCCCAGAATTGTCCTCTTGTTTACAACTCTGTAAAGAACTTAAAAACTGCATTTCAGGTTAACCCCTTGAGTTCCAAATAGCTTTTTGCAATCATTTCAACAGTATAACTATATATTATTTTAAACAAAGGGATCCCAGTGTCAGTGAAATTTCTACATTAAGATTCACATATATTTTTATACCTGCAGATATGCAAGGGGAAGGAAGACAGATAGAAGCAGCAAGTAAAGGCCGAGAGCTAGCAAGAGGTGGAGAATCGCGAGACAGTGGAGTAATCAGTTCCTAGGTCTCACAGGAAAAGTTAGTTGCGCAACCAGACAAACAAGAGACAAAAAAGGAGAGGACAGAACAGATCTTTGCATTCAAATTCTTTCTGCATAAAAACTGGGACAGGGCCTTATTCAACCCTGTCAGAAAGCCATGGATGAAAAATGGCCATTCCTGGATTCAGCATGGATAGAGGAGGGACGGGGGGGGGTAGCATTGTACATCCGAGAGGAAATCAAAATCACAGAAATCCAGGGAACCCTAGGTGACACTGAGGCACTGTGGGCAACAGTTGAAATGGGGAACGGGGTAGTCATAAGGTTAGGAGTTATCTACAGGCCCCCGTCGCGGGGGAAGATGGGGACAAAGAAACATTGGAGATGATACATAAAATGGCAGAAAAGGGCAAGGCAATTATAGCAGGGGATTTTAACTTACCAGACATTAACTGGGGTTCTCAGACAGCATCGACAACAAGAGGCAGGGAATTTGTAATGGCCCTACAGGTGGCAGAGCTGAAGCAACTTGATTCACCAACCAGAGGTGGAGCTGTCTTGGACTTGGTTTGGACCAACACTGACAGGATAGAAAGGGTTGAGGTAGGGTGCCATCTTTGCAACAGTGACTATCATGTGGTCAGTTTCAAATCAACACAACTATGGATACCAGTCATTCCAAGATCAGAGTTTTGACTTCAGAAAGGCAGACGTTTCCAAAATCAGCCTAGCAGAGAAACTCGGGGGATGTGGGAGAACCTCAAGGGACCTATCAAGGAGGTAACCGAGCAGTGCACTAGGAGGATCAGCAAGGCAAATAAGAAAAGGAAACCCCTCTGTTTCTCCAAGGAGGTGGCTACTATAGTAGGGGGGAAAAAGGAAGGCATACAAGGCATCAAACAAGAATGAAGATGGGGAAGCTTACGTAGTTGCACAGAGGGAAGCGGGAAAAGTAATAAGAAAAGCTAAAGCTCACACCAAGCTAAGAATGGCACAGGATGTTGGAGGGGGAGACGAAGCCTTTTTAAGGTACATAAGCGAAAGGAGTAAGACTAAAGGAGGAATAGTAAGGCTAGCAGTTTCGGGAAGGAGGCTAGTAGAGGTGAACGGTTAGAAGGCAGAAGTTCTAAATAAATATTTCTGTTCTGTGTTCACTATGGAGAACCATGGGGATGGCCCAAACCTGTAAAGCAGTTGCACCCAGGGACCCCAGGGGTAGACTCAAGCCCCTTCACGGAGGAACAAGTCTTGGAAGCCCTAAATGAATTAAAGGTAGACAAGGCCATGGGACCAGATAAGATTCACCCAAGAGTTGTCAAGGAACTGGGAAGTGTGTAAGCACCCCTGGCAGAACTCTTCACCAAATCACTGGAAAGCGGGACAGTGCCTGAAGACTGGAAGAGGGCGACAGTGGTCCCACTTCACAAATCGGGGAGCAAGGAGGAAGCTGGAAATTACCGTCCAGTGAACCTCACGTTGGTGGTAGGAAAACTGATGAAGTCACTGCTCAAGCAAAGAATAATAGCACATCTGGAATCCAGCGGGCAACAGGACCCAAAACAACATGGTTTCACAACTGGAAGGTCATACCAGACAAACCTGGTTGACTTTTTTGACTGGATAACGAAGGCAGTCGATCAGGGGAGCAGTGGATGTGGTCTCTCTAGACTTTAGTAAGGCCTTTGACTCGGTTCCACACAGAAGGCTGGTAAAGAAACTGGACCACATTGGTGTAGGTAAGGAAGTGGTGGGTTGGGTGAGCAACTGGCTGAAGGGAGGAACACAGCGGGTGCAGGTAATAGGAGTGGTATCGACAGAGAGGGAAGTTACTAGTGGCGTGCCTATGGGGTTGGTGCTGAGGCCCCTACTCTTCAATGTGTTCATAGCAGACATCGGTAATGGATTGGAAGGGAAAGGTGTGTCTGTTTGCAGATGACGCAAAGATCTGCAACAGAGTGGACACCCCAGAAGGAGTCAAAAACATGGAATCAGACCTGAGGAAACTCTGAATGGTCAGACACTTGGCAGTTGAAGTTCAGTGCCAAAAAGTGCAAGGTCATGCACTTAGGCAAGGGAAACCCCAAGGTGGGGTACTACTTGGGAGAGGAGCAGCTGGTATGCACCAACCAGGAGCGAGACCTAGGAATCATTATATCAGATGACTTAAAGGTGGGGAAGCAGTGAGGAAAGGTGGCGCTAAAGGTCAGTGGTATGCTGGGCTGCATAGGGAGGGGAAACGCAAGTCGCAGAAGGGATGTGGTTTCTGCCACTTGACAGGGTGGAGTACTGCATACAGTTCTGGAGGTCGCACTTTAGGAAGGACATTGACCGGATTGAGACGGTGCAGAAGAGAGCCACAAAAATGATTCAGGATCTGCATGAAATGGCATATGAGGATAGGTTGAGGGAGCTCAACATGTACTTCCTGGAGCACAGGATGGAGAGGGGGACATGATTGACACATTCAAGTACATCAAGGATATAAATAAGGTAGGGGTACAGGAGCTCCTTCAGGAGAAGAAAAGCGTCAGAACAAGAGGACATGGTATAAGGCTTAGGGGTGGGCGATTCAGGAGCAATGTTAGGAAGTTCTTCACTGAGGTTATGGTTGACCCATGGACTTGTCTGCTGCCCTGGGAAGTGGTGGAGGCCAAAACAGGTTCAAAAATGCATAAAGATGGTATTTCACAAAAGGATTGGGGGGTTAGTTACCCATATCGAGCAGACTAGATGGATCTTGTAGGGCAGGGGGAGGGGAACCACTGACCAGATAGGGTCAAGTATAGGGCTATTGGGCAGACTAGATGGACCTTGTGGTCCTTAACTCCCGATAATTTCTATGTTCTATCTTGCAGTCCCCTTCTGCCGTCAATTTCCATTTTTCTACAGTATGTAGGGTGCCTCCTGTAGGGCTGAGGGCTTATTACACCAGATATACCACTACCTCAGTGGCTGCGTTCCAGAATGTCCCCATACAGGAGATCTGTATGGCGGCTACCTGGAAGTCAGTACAAACATTAATTCCCATTACAGCATCGACCTTGAGTTATGCCAGAATGCTGCTTTTGGGGCCTCGGTTCTCCTGTCTCTGTTCACCAAACAGAGTGTGCTTTCCCCCTCCTTCCAGAAAACTGCTGTAAATCTGCCAGTGTGTGGATATGTGATCCATGTCCACATCCCTGGAAAATATGTTGATTATCTGTAACCATAGATCTTCCATGGAGTGGTCTCTTGCAGTAGGTGTAAGACACTTGGGTCGTCGCCAGAGGTCGTATTGGTGCATAGCAGCTCTTCTGGCAGTCTTTTGCCAGGGGCCACCCACACATGACATCAGCTTCCTGTTCCTATATAACCGTTAAGCATGGGCAGTCCCTGGTACCCTCAGTTAATTTTCCCACCATCTTCAGCTCACGCACAGCAGCTAGAGCAATTTCTAACCAGCAGTCATTGACAAGAATTTGAGCTAAAAAACAAATGTCTAAAGAATCTTTAAACAAACGAGCATTATTTTGTTCCTGCCCTTGCAGAAGGAGGATATACCGCTTTGACAACCATACCGCTTGTTTACGGTGTCTGGGACCCACACATGACACCAGTTACTGCACTTATTTTCAGGAATTTAATCAGGCAATTCATCAACAACGATTGCTTGAAATTCAGCATTTATTAATGGAGCAGAAAATGATTCTTGGAGAATCAGGGGGCCCATCCCAAGGGCTCCCCCTCCTCTGATTTTCTTCCTCGGCACAAAAAGGAGAAGAAACCCTCCTCACGCTCCATGCCGAAGCACTTGTCAGCAGCCAACTTCCCAGGTGTCCCTCCGTCAACGACGCACCCTTACACCACATCTTCGACAGGAGCTTATACTCTCTTGTCGACAGCACTTTCCAGTGCTTTAAATGCAGTACAAATTGAAAAACCCTATATGGGTTCTACTGCCGCTTTGTCAAGGGGGTCTTCTCTCCCGTCAATGGCGCCCTCAAATTTACATTATAATTCTTCTTTCCCTGTGGGCCCGTCGACGAGGACCCATGTTCCTCAAGGGAAGCCTACAACTTATGCCATGCTTACTGCCCCTCCACCTTCCCAGGTGGCTATTCATAGGGGTCAGGCAGACAGAGATCGTGAAACTGGTCTTTACCACACGGGGCAAGACCTGATCAGACTATGCATCTAATCCCCACCATCATCCCCCTTGTGTTTCAGCACTCCCCCCCTTCCTACCCCCCTCATTCTCAGAAGGAACTGGATGTTTCTACTGTAGTATGGCACATCTTGCATGCCATACAGCACTCCCAGCCCTCCGACCCAGGAGAGCAGGGTGATCCTCCCTGATCTCCTACTTCTCCGCCTAAGAGGCTCCATGGTGACAGGGGTCCATTACCACCCTGGTCACTTCCTCCTTGTATGGAAGACTATTTATCAGATGAACAAGAATTCCCAGTTGACTTCACCGGTGACCTTGAAGACGAAGAGTTACAGGAGCTGGATTTCCCTCCTCCATCTCCTTTTTCAGAAATCTCTTCCTTGGATGAGGATCTGCTTAGACATTCCACTATCTTTCCTCCTGATGACCCTTCATTCCATGAAATAATGGTTCAAATACAAAAAGTCATTGGATTTTCTTCCACAGAACATGACAGACAGCGTAAGGACATGGCAGAATATCTTGAACTGCCAGAGAAGCCTGTTTTGGTGGTTCCCCCATTAATCCAAGCCTACCAGAATGCCATGTTTGCAGCCTGGCATCAGTCTACAGCTATTACAGCTGTTCCTCACAAGACTGATCACATTTATCAAGCTCTTCTGGATCATCCCTTCCTTTCCGCTATTCCTCAAGTGGACTCTGTAGTCATTATTGCCGCTCCTGATCATACTAAACGACCTAAACCATGAGCTCCCTTACCCCCTGATGAGGAATCTCAAAGACTTGACTATCGGGCCGGGGGAAGGTATTTTCCTCCAGTACTATGAATATCAGAATCCTAAATTACATGGGTCATATGATTAAAAATCAAGTGTACCCTTGGGTCCTCTGCCATTGATATTATCAATAAACTCCCTCCTTCACAAGAAAGGGAACAGTTACTGGCTACAGTGTCAATTAGCAATTATATTTCCTGACACCTATTCAGGTTGTGATACGATGCCGTAGATACCTCAGCCCGACTGTCAGCTTCTGCCATTTCTTTGCGTCATCATGCCTGGCTCTGCGTTTCTGGTTTTACACCTGATGTGCAACACAAAGTAGCTGACGCCCCTTTTAATGGGTCCAGGCTATTCGGGCCAGGTACTCAAACCTTACTAGATGACCTACAGGCATCAGGCAGAACACCATACTCTGCATACAACCTACCATACTCAATCCTCTCTCTATTCCAAAAGAGGTAGAAAATATAGAGGTACCAATAAAGGTCGCTTTAGAGGTCATACTCAACCCATAAAAGGCAACACCTCTGTCGCCCAAGGCTCCCGCCATCCCGGTGGGGTTGGACAGCCTAGTGACCCACTAGGGCTTTGCCCACGCCTCCTCGACCAGGTCTCTGAGGCTGTGGACAGTCATTTTGCCCTCCATCTGGAGGCCTGGTGAACGATCACTTCAGACGAATGGGTACTCCAGATTATACAGAGGGGTCATACTCTGGAATTTATTTCCAACCCCCGCCCCCCCCCCAAATCCTTGAAATATTAATTCTAGGACATGGATGTGTTGTTCATCCACACTTATTGGCAGGTTCCTTGCCACTTTAAATCTTGCCGGAAGGTCTTCAGCTGGCTTCTCCCACCCACCGGGTGGTAAAACTCTCGGCTCTGCCCCATGACGTCAGATCTTCCTTACCGCTTGGAAGCTCAGGTTCCCTCCTTAGCGCTCTGCGTTTCGACTGGTTCCTGGAAATTTCGGTCTTCGAAATCAATTGGAAGTTTTTCTGAAACTTCGATCTTCTTCCTCGCTGCGGCGATGGCTCATTCCCTTCCCGGCCCCGGGAGGCGCCCGGTTAAATCCTCCAAGAGAGACCCACACTCCACGTGCGTTTTCTGCCTTGACCTGGATCATGATCCTCAGCTTTGCGAGTTTTGTTGTGCTCTTTCGGCCAGCTCTCTGGAGGACCGGGCTCGTTCGGGGCTTGGACATCTAGTAGTTTTTCCCGCTCCGGAAACACCGGATCGTCAGCATCTGCTTCGGCTGTTTCAGCAGCCCAATCTCTGCCAGGGAGGGCGGCTTCACCTCCTCTTCCTCGGTTGTGGCGCTTATCCCGCTGTCCTTGGGCTCTACTCATGCAGCTCGTTCAAGGGCTTCGTCAGTCCTTTCCTCAAGGAGAGGGAACCCTGGGACCTCCCCTCAGGTCCAAATCCAAGGTGCCGAGGCAGGGTACCTTTCGTCAACCCGAGGGCAGAAAAGTCCCCTCCCTCACCGCCGACGCCCGGCTTCAGTTGAGGATGCGGCTTTGGCCTCTGGCCTCACGGTGTTCCCGTCAGGTCAGCCGGCCAGGACCCCCGTCGAAGCGGCCGAGCCTCTCGGCACGTCATCTGGGCTGTCTCCTGCTAGTGCCGCAATCCCTTCACCGGTTTCCCCGGTGGGGGCTGAGGTTCTGCCGGTACCTTCGGGTCGACAATCCTCGGCCATTTTCTCCGAGCCGAAGGAGGAGCGGGCGCACTCTGCTCCCTCTGAAGCCCGCCCTCGGTTACCCCGAGGATTCAGGTCTCGGTCCTCCTCTCGGTCTAGCCGCTCATGTCGACCTCGGTGTTCTCGGTCGGGGCACCGAGTCAGGTGGCTTTGCCGTTCTTCCTCGTCCCCTCCTCGGATGAGGAGTGGCTTCGATGCTGTTGGCATCGACATTGCGAGGAGCTTAGGTGGCAGCAGCTGTTGTTATCCGGAAATCAGTCGATCTTGATTCATTCTCCGGCTAGTAAGCAGCTGCCGCCCGGTCGGCCGACGCAGCCGCTCGAGGCAGTCGAGGAGCCCTCTTCAGGGCCGGTTGCTCATCCGATCCTTGCTGCCCCTCCACCCTCGGTGGAACCCGGGCCGGGCCATGATTTGCTCCGGAGGTTTCTCGGTCCCCTGACCTCCCCGCTCCTCAGCGAACGTAAGAGGACTCATTCATGCAGCTTTTAGTAGACTCGAGCCTGAGGTCGGCTCCATTATGTTTATTTATTTATTTAGTTAAACATCAGTTTAGAAACCTTTGAGCCAGAGGCTCATTTACAAAGGTACCTCGTCACAAAGAGGACATCAGAACAGTAGTACAAGGGACACAGTACTTACAAACAAAAAGTTACAGTTCAATTACAATTTTGTTACAATAGAGTACAATCTCCAACGAGCAAAATAACAAAAGTGCAAACTTATGGTCGGGGAGAGCTGGTGAGAGGTAGAAGGAGGAGAGATTGGGAGGAGGAATAAGTAGGGAAAGGAAGGGAGCCGCTCAGTGAGCATTGTCAAACAGAGTATATATATATATATATATATTTTTTTTTTACACTAGGCTAGCGGCAGTTGCATTTGTGAGAGCTAAGCAGGAAGTTTCTGAGCCTGGGCTTAAAGGGGGGAGAGGATTGAGATGGGTCGGTAGTTACCCGGAAGAGTCCTGTCACCACCTTTATGGACAGGGGTGACTGTGGCAATCTTCCAGGCAGAGGGGAATTTTCCGAGACAGAGTGATTTGTTGAAAATGCATGTAATAGGTGAGAGGACCTGATCCAAGACCTGACGTAAAGGCGAGATCAAGTGATCATTACCGATGGTGTTACCTTTTGGGACTTTTAGCAAGTAAGGCCCTACTAACTTCTTGCATGGTGAAACACGGCGCGGTGGAAAGAGGGGCGGCAATGGGTGGGTAGATGGAGGAGGTGGACTGAAAAAGTTACCAGGAAGTACTGAGCTAAGGTCAGAAGAAGTTATTGAGGTGGGAGGCAATGAGAGCAGGATCAGAGGAGACACCATTGATGTTGAGAAAGAGTAGGAGAGGGGACTGGGGTGATCCATTCAGTTTGTGATGTTGTCCCAGAAGCACCTGAGGTTCCCCAGGAGGAGATAAGAGAGGCTTGGTAGTATTCGCCTTTGCTACGGATGGCCCAAGTGCACTGGTTACGGCAGCAGCATAGGACTGCCTGTCAGCTGAGCGACCAGTAGCAACAGCAAAGGTGCCAAGGTTGTCACGTTGGCAAAGTTGCCACAGAAGGACAGGGTGATCCAAGGGCATGTTTCACTTTGGGCCTCCCTAGCAGTTAATAGAACAAAAGATATCACAGGCAAGTTGAAACTGCTACAAAGAAGCCCAGGGAGCCAAGTTAATGTTAGTTTGCCTGCAGAGGACCAATCAGTGTGGAGCAGGAAGCGCTTAAGGCTATGAGTCCCCAGGCCTAAGCCATCTTGAGTGGTTTTGACCGGGGATGAGCCGAGGGTTTCCCAGTTGAAAACACAGGGGAGTGGTCACAGAGGCAGTCAGGAGGATTTGGATGTTGTGGATGCAGTTGGCTGTTAGTGAGGACCACATCCAGGAGGGTGCTTGTCCCCAGGGTTTTTTTCTAGTAGGCTGTGAGACCAGTTGAGTTAGGTCAGTTGAATAAAGCCTCACGGTGGGAGAAGATGAGGGGCAGAGCGAAGATATTCAAGTCGCCCACCAAGATTTGGTCGACGAGTTGGGTAGGAGGTGAGGTAGTCAATTAGTGGGCCCAGGGCCTGGGTTGGTTCTTGGGGTATGTAGGCTCGATTTAAGATAATGGGCCTCTAGCTGGGTCGAGGAGCAGACTTTAGAGTAAGTGCCTGGGCCTTATGGTCTAGGTCAGGCGGGGGAGGGTAGCTCCACGAGAGAATCCTTCCAAATAGAAGACATATTCTCACTCTCCTGCCGGCTAATGGGTCCAACCGTGGAGAGTAGCCGAGAGAGACATGAGAGTTAGGAGGAGGGAGACAGCCAGGTTTCAACCAGGGCAACAAACATCAGGTTTATGAAGAGTCACCTAGCAGTGAGAGTCCAGTTTTTCAGGAGGCTACAGATGTTCATAAAGCAATGCACGCCAGGAGATTTCAGGGGAGGACAAAGTGCTGCCAGGCCGGGATTGGGTGGACATTGCCTGACAGGAGCAGGAGGAGGAGGGCTGATCTGGGGAGTGCACAATGGGGAGTAGCTTACTCGACCGATTGGAGAGGGGGTGATGAGGGGTGATGACCAAGTGAGAGACAGCTACTAGAAACGGTAAATGTGACAAGTGAGAATGACAGAACAAATTTTCAAACTTAATCAGGCTCCCTCTGGTGGCAAAACAATATAAGGAGCTAATGGAGATGGTGTTAAAAAAAAAAAATGCAAATAGTTTCAAAATCAGGCACAAAGTAACAGTTCAGCACGCTTTGAGCCTGGGCAGCAACTCGAGGTGCTACTCTGGCCGGGGTTAAATAAGCTGAGCAGGGGAGCAGCCATTTTCAAGAAAAGACCTGGATAATGGCGATGGTGGCAGCAGCCTGGATCAAGGTAGAAATTATCTGGTGTGTCTCGGGTTGGCTTCTTTGGGCAGGGAGGGCTTCAGAGCAGGCCCTCGCGACCTCCGATCTCCTCAGGGAGGGTGGTCTCTGGTGTGTCTCGGGTTCGAGGCTTCTTTGGGCAGGGAGGGCTTCAGAGCAGGCCCTCAACGACCTCAGTCTCCTCAGGGAGGGGGTGGTCTCTGGTGTGTCCGGGTTCGAGCTGCTTTGGGCAGGGAGGCTTCAGAGCAGGCCTCGCGACCCCAGATCTCCTCAGGGAGGGGTGGTCTCTGGTGTGTCTCGGGTTCGAGGCTTCTTTGGGCAGGGAGGGCTTCAGAGCAGGCCCTCGCGACCTCCGGTCTCCTCAGGGAGGGGTGGTCTCTGGTGTGTCTCGGGTTCGAAGCTTCTTTGGGCAGGGAGGGCTTCAGAGCAGGCCCTCGCGACCTCCGGTCTCCTCAGGGAGGGGGTGGTCTCTGGTGTGTGGGGTTGAGGCTTCTTTGGGCAGGGAGGCTTTCAGAGCAGGCCCTCGCGACCTCCGGTCTCCTCAGGGAAGCGGGGTGGTCTCTGGTGTCTCCGGGTTCGAGGCTTCTTTGGGCAGGAGGGCTTCAGAGCAGGCCCTGGCCTCCGGTCTCCTCAGGGAGGTGGTCTCTGGTGTGTCTCGGGTTCGAGAGCTTGCTTTGGGCAGGGGAGGGCTTCAGAGCAGGCCCTCGCGACCTCCAGTCTCCTCAGGGAGGGTGGTCTCTGGTGTGTCTGGGGTTGAGACTTCTTTGGGCAGGGAGGCTTCAGGCAGGCCCTCGCGACCTCCGGTCTCCCTCAGGGAGGGTGGTCTCTGTGTGTCTCGGGTTCGAGGCTCTGCTTTGGGCAGGGAGGGCTCAGAGCAGGCCTCGCGACCTCCGGTCTCCTCAGGGGAGAGGGGTGGTCTCTGGTGTGTCTCGGGTTCGAGGCTTCTTTGGGCAGGGAGGGCTTCAGAGCAGGCCCTCGCGACTCAGTCTCCTCAGGGAGGGGTGGTCTCTGGTGTGTCTCGGGTTCGAGGCTTCTTTGGGCAGGGAGGGCTTCAGAGCAGGCCCTCGCAACCTCGGTCTCCCCTCAGGGAAGGGGGGTGGTCTCTGGTGTGTCTCGGGTTCGAGGCTTCTTTGGGCAGGGAGGGCTTCAGAGCAGGCCCTCGCGACCTCCGATCTCCTCAGGGGAGGGGGGTGGTCTCTGGTGTGTCTCGGGTTCGAGGCTTCTTTGGGCAGGGAGGGCTTCAGAGCAGGCCCTCGCGACCTCCGGTCTCCTCAGGGAGGGGGTGGTCTCTGGTGTGTCTCGGGTTCGAGGCTTCTTTGGGCAGGGAGGGCTTCAGAGCAGGCCCTCCCGACTCCGGTCTCCTCAGGGGAGGGGGTGGTCTCTGGTGTGTCTCGGGTTCGAGGCTTCTTTGGGCAGGGAGGGCTTCAGAGCAGGCCCTCGCGACCTGCGGTCTCCTCAGGGGAGCGGGTGGTCTCTGGTGTGTCTCGGGTTCGAGGCTTCTTTGGGCAGGGAGGGCTTCAGAGCAGGCCCTCGGACCTCCGGTCTCCTCAGGGAGGGGTGGTCTCTGGTGTGTCTCGGGTTCGAGGCTTCTTTGGGCAGGGAGGGCTTCAGAGCAGGCCCTCGCGACCTCCGGTCTCCTCAGGGGAGGGGTGGTCTCTGGTGTGTCTCGGGTTCGAGGCTTCTTTGGACAGGGAGGGCTTCAGAGCAGGCCCTCGCGACCTCAGTCTCCTCAGGGGAGGGGGGTGGTCCCTGGTGTGTCTCGGGTTCGAGGCTTCTTTGGGCAGGGAGGGCTTCAGAGCAGGCCCTCGCGACCTCCGGTCTCCTCAGGGAGGGGTGGTCTCTGGTGTGTCTCGGGTTCGAGGCTTCTTTGGGCAGGGAGGGCTTCAGAGCAGGCCCTCGCGACCTCCGGTCTCCTCAGGGAGGGGTGGTCTCTGGTGTGTCTCGGGTTCGAGGCTTCTTTGGGCAGGGAGGGCTTCAGCAGGCCCTCGCGACCTCCGGTCTCCTCAGGGGAGGGTGGTCTCTGGTGTGACTCAGGTTGAGGTTTCTTTGGGCAGGGGGCTTCAGAGCAGGCCGACCTCCATCTCCCCTCAGGG
Source organism: Neoceratodus forsteri (assembly GCA_016271365.2). Lineage (NCBI taxonomy): Eukaryota > Metazoa > Chordata > Ceratodontiformes > Ceratodontidae > Neoceratodus > Neoceratodus forsteri. The sequence continues at coordinate 433,903,125 of JADMNL010000024.1, read as the reverse complement.
AGGTGGTCTCTGGTGTGTCTCGGGTTCGAGGCTTCTTTGGGCAGGGAGGGCTTCAGAGCAGGCCCTCGCGACCTCCGGTCTCCTCAGGGAGGGGGGTGGTCTCTGGTGTGTCTCGGGTTCGAGGCTTCTTTTGGCAGGGAGGGCTTCAGAGCAGGCCCTCAGACCTCCGGTCTCCTCAGGGGAGGGGGGTGGTCTCTGGTGTGTCTCGGGTTCGAGGCTTCTTTGGGCAGGGAGGGCTTCAGAGCAGGCCCTCCTAGTTTCCTAGCAGGGAGAACCCATGGTCATCCCCGGAACATTCTGTGGACGACAGCCCATCATCCTTTTTGGGTCTGCTCCAGCTCATCTTGGAATTCACTGGGATGCAGCTTGAGCCCGTTTCCAAGTGGGCACCTTACCCCCTTACGGAGATTCTGGACCGAAGGGGCTCTCCCTCGGAGGCCTTCCCGGTGGCTGAGGCTATCATGGGCCCAGCCTTGGAGCTCTGGCGGCGGCCTACTTCCTGCCCTGTGCCTTCAGCCAGGGTGGCCAGGAAGTACCCTGTCCCTGTCGGTTCTCTGCTCGGTTTCTCGGAGCACCTCTCGGCTGAAGGGGTAGTCACTGACAATGTTTTCCAATGTTTTGGAAATGCTAAGGATGTGGATAGGCTCCCTGACAAAGAGTCCAGAAGGATGGACTACGTCGGGCGCAAGGTTTACGCCACCTCCTCCCTAGGCCTCCGTCAGACCAGCTCGGCGGCACTGATGGCACACTGTTCCCACGCCCTCTTGGGCTCCCTAGACGAGGTCCTTCCTCATCTCCCAGCTGGCCTGCGGACCACGGTCCGGCGGGTTCGGGACCAGGGTAGGACACTGGCAAAACGGCAGCTCCAGTCGGCCCTGGATCTGGGCAACTCCTGTGCCAGATCAGTGGCAGCCGCAGTGGCCATGTGCTGCAGGGCGTGGCTGAGGTTATCCTCCTTCTCCTTGGAAACCCAGCACGAGTTGGCGGACATCCCCTTCTTGGGGACTGACCTCTTCGGCCCTGGAGTGGAGGGACATATCCAGCGGCCCGAGAAGTCCGATGCCACTCCGGACTCGGGTCACTCCGCCCGGAGGGACAAGGCAACCTCAGCCTTGCGAAGCCCTTTGCCTCTCGACCCCTGCGGCTCGACCGCCCAGCTCAAGGCCAGCAGGCATGCGCTGGGCAGCCTGTCGCCAGACCAGCATCTTCCTCCAAAAGGAAGCAGGAAGTAGGAGTCGAGAGCCCCTTGGCCTCTTCCTCCGCCAAGCCTGCTCAGTGACTGGCTAAGGGGCGCTGTCCCCGGCCCTGTCGCCCCTGCCCGGGTCTCCCTGTGGGGGGACGGCTCCGCACCTCTTCCTCTTGGGTGGTACTAAGGGTAAGCCCTGTCGTGGGTTGCGAACAGGTTTCCCCTTTTGAGCCGTTGCCCCATGGGGATCTGGGGTCCACAGACTCTTCGTCGGACTGCTGAGCCAACTTGCCTGGCCCTCTAATTAGAGGTGGTCAGGAAGGTGGTGGTGGGCCCTCCTTCTGACCCTGGGTTCATGTCCAGGTGTTCCTGACCTCAAACGGATGAGGGGCTTGACCCACCCTTCTGCATGCTGGTCCCTCTGCAGATTTTCCATCCTCAGATCGGGGCGTGCAGCTTCCTCCTGGGCCTCCAGCATGTGCTTACTCCTCGTCCCATCCGTTCTTGGGAGACCCCTCCTTTTCCTAGGCAAGAGGTCTCCTTACGAGTTCCTGGCCAGGCCCTTCGTTCTCTGCTCCGTAGTTTCTGTGGCTTCGTAGGGTCTGGGCGTAACCCCACCCAGATGGCGGCCTGATTACAACCTTCCAGGCTTAGATTAGTCTCCCTTACCGGAGCCACGTTGGAACTCGTGCCTTAGCGGGTGAGGCTTCTCCGGGACTAGGCTCGACTCTTGAGTCCGAGCTCGGCTCCGGGCGGACAGGGCTGAGGTTTTTCCTCCCTTACCCAGTCAGGTTGGCTGGGTAATTGTGCCCTGCCGGGACCTCCTGCATCTCCTGGGCCTCATAGCGGCCCTCCCCTGTGGGATGGGCCAGCTAGCGGTCACAGAGCTGCGTTCCTCGGACCAGTTCGTGACTACAGCCCAGAAGTTTAGGGTATGCTCCTCTTCGGACCGTTCCAACTCCTGCAGGAGAACATCCTGTTTGTCCCCCCTGAGTCGGCGGTCTTCTCCGACCGATGCTTCTCGGATGGGTGGGGGTGCCCATCTAGGGGAATACAGAGTGCTTCGCCTCTGGTCCTCTCGGGAGTCCCGATGTCCTCCCTACCCGCTGGAGCTCCAGGCAGTCCGATTAGCTTGCACCGCTCGCTCCGTTTGTGCGGGGTCTAGTGGTTTTAGTCCATGCAGACAGCACCACAACCATGTGCTACCTACCCTGCCAGGTTCGGTCGAACCCTTTGCCTCAGCGTAAGTAGGTTCTCCGCATTGGGTTTTTCGTGCAGACGGAGGCGGGTCCACAGCCATCGGATGGCGGGAGCCTCCAGTTCCCCGGCTGCTGCCCTAAGCCAAACATAGGCTGCGCCTCACGAGTGGTCTTCACTGCCGGAGGTAGCACAGGATCTTCTCCCTCCTCCCTCCAGGGAGAATACAAGGCCAAGACTGTTTTATGCCCGCCCCCTCAGCAAGGTCTGCTGTAGTGGATGCCGTCGGGGCCAGGGACCCCCGGCCCTTCCGCGCCTTTCCCCCATTTCCCTTGACCTACAGGCAAGGTGAGGAGGGACTTGGCGCAGGTGATGCTGGTAGCCCCAGACTGATTGCCAGCTCTGGTATCCAGCTCTCCTCAGTCTCGGCCACAGGCTCCCGATGCGGCTTCTAGTCCACCCGGTCCTGATCTCTTTTTCAGGGGAAGGTTTTCCATCTGGACCTTCAATCCCTACACCGGTAAGCCCAGTCCCTGTGCGGCTAGGGGTCAGGCCTAGGGTCCTTCAGCAAGATCCTTGACGTTTTGAGGCGTCCTGCCAGAAGTCGGCCAAAATGCTCACCCTCATTGGAAGAGTTCTCCATTGGATGATGGGATAGGGCCTGGGCCCTTCCCGTCCCTAGGCGAGCGTTTCGGACCATCTGCGTCCGTTCTTTGAAATAGGGCTTCGGCCGACGACCCTCTGGGTGCTTCTGTGGGTCACCCTGTCTTCCGGCGCGTGGAAGGCAGTCGGTGGCGCAGAAAAGGTGATCTGGCACTTTTCTAGGCCTTGATCACACCTCCCCTTTGGGGGAGAGTATCCCCATTTCTGTGGGATCTTCGCTGGTATGGGCTTAGCTCACGGGCAAGCCGTTTGAACCTTTTGCACAGGTGCGAGTTCCCCACCTGTTGTGGAAGAACACCTTCCTGGGGCCACCCTGCCATCCAGAAGGGGGGGAGAGTGTTCCAGGTGCTCCTTGAATTTCCCTATCTGGTCTTCTACAGGGACCAGGTTGTCCTGCGCCCCTCCCGAAGTCCTTCCGAAGACGGTGATGGAGTCTTCCCTATGGGGGTATTGCCTCTGCCGGGGTTCTTCCCCATTCACACCTCGGAGGCTGTATATGGGTTCCATGGGACCCCATTTAATGCTTACCTACCGAGCGTAGGGCTGAGGTTCGGGAGAGGTTCGCCAGCTGTTTGTCATCTACGCTGAAGCCGCATCTGGCAGACCTGCAACCAAGCGGACGACGAGTGGGCGGGTCACCCCCTGCATAGGTCTCCGCTATAGGTGGGCCGGCATGGAGCCTCCCAGAGGGATAAGTGCTCATTTTTACCCGTCCTTCCACTGCATCGGTGGCTGCTTCCGAGGATACTCCAGTCCAGGATATCCGCAAGGCTTCCACCCGAAAGCAGGCTTTCTGTTCCCCTTCCACATCGACCTTGGGTCATGCCGGGGTGCTGGTCAGGGCCTCGGTTCTCCAGTCTTTCCACCTAAGTAGGGGCTGTGCGCCTTGCCTCCCTCCTCCCGGAGAACTGCTAGGAGTCTGCCAGTAAGTGTGGATGAACAACATATCCATGTACCTAGAAATACAGGTTACTCACCTGTAACAGGAGTTCTAGGAATGGTATGTGTTGTTCATCCACTCGACCCACTCGGCCTCCCCGACTTCAACACACAACCTGGCTACCAGCGGGCAAGATCTGGCATCATGGGGCGGAGCCGAGAGTTTTACCACCAGGGTGGGTGGGAGAAGCCAGCTTGAAGACCTTCCGGCAAGATTTAAATTGGCAAGGAACCTGCCAATAAGTGTGGATGAACAACATATACCATTCCTAGAACTCCTGTTACAGGTGAGTAACCTGTTTTACCCACCAGATCATATACCCATCCTTCAGGAGGAATTGAGAGCTCTCCTGGTCAAACAGGCCGTTTATCCAGTACCCCCGCCCCTCAAAACATCAAACGGGATTCTACTCCCACTTCTTTCTGGTACTCAAACGACCTGGAGACCTCAGACCGATACTAGACCTCAGAAAACTGAACCTTTTCATCCAGTACAAATGTTTTTGCATGATAACCCTGAATTCCATCATGCCAATACTGAAACAGAGAGATTGGCTTTGTGCCCTAGATATGAAGGATGCCTACCTGCATATTCCCATCCACCCTGCCCACCACAGGTTTCTGCGCTTCCACCCGCTTGGTCAAAACTACCAGTTACGAGCACTCTCATTTGGCCCCAAGGGTGTTCACCAAATGCTTAGTGGTAGTTGCAGCAGCTTTACAAAGAAAATGGCACTTTGTCTTCCCATATCTAGACGACTAGCTAATCAAAGCAGACTCCGGAACAGTTCTGCTCTCCTCCCTAGAAGCTACCCTGCAAGTGTTTCACACACTAGAGATCACAGTCAGTTAGCCAAAGTCCAATCCGACTCGGCCTCTAATACATTGGAGCTGTCCTAGATACAGTCTCAGCCAGAGCTTACCTTCCAGCCACCTGGCAGGACGAACTTTAGTCTCTGGCATCACGCATATGTGACAGGGTAGAATAGAAGCCTGTCCCATTTGTTTTGGAGAAAGTGTATAAATGCAAGGATCTGTATTCTTTCCTTTTCTCTCTGTCTGGTTGTGAACCAAATTTTCCTGTGAGACCTCGGACTTGATCAACCCAACCAGTCTCGCAATCCTTTGTGTCTCAGTTTTTTCTCTTGCTATCTGTTTTTTTTCTCCCTTGCATATCTATATTGGCTAATATAAAATATATGAGAACCAATGTATGGAAATCTAGCTGACATTGGCATCTCCTTTATTTAGAAAATTGTGTTACTGTTGAAATGTATATATTTATAATCTGAGATAAATAAAAAGCTAGAGGTTGCTTGGGTACAAATGCCTGAGCCTTCTGCAGTTGCTGTGGGGACTTCAAGAAGTTCTTCAGTGTTCTAGCAGCTCCTGAAATTGACAAAAAACAATGTTTTGCAAAAGGACAGGATGCTTGCAAAGGATGGGGGTTGAAAAGAGTTATATAAACAGCTAAGCTGAGCTGCAAGAGAGATTTTTTTTTTTTTTTTGTACAAGAAATATTTTATTTTTGCTTCTGTACATAGTTATTCTGAACAGGTTTATTTTATTTTATGTTACCGCAACAATAAATAGTTTTGGTGATTTTTACAACTCCTCCTGAGTTTTCTCTATGCTTCCTGACCTGTGCCTCGACTACAGCATGCAGACTCAGAAAGTAGTCACAGCCAGACTAATGCTCTGCCTTCTGGGTCACATTGCCCCTACCATCTGTATAGTGGCATTTGCCATCTTCATACGAGACCTATTCAGTGTGCCCTCCAGAATAATTGGTCTTGAAGAACAGGACAGTTTGAGGACAAGGTCAGGGTCACTCCCTCTCTGAAGTTAGCTCTGACTTGGTGGACAATCAGAAGCAATTTATGTCAAGGAATGCCTTTTCAGTCCCTCCCTCCCATGCAGACGCTTACCACAGATGCTTCCCTGGAAGGATAGGGTACTCACTTGGGTCCTTATTGACACAAGATAAGTGGACCACTTCTCTCCCTCAGTCTCACATCAGTCTCCTAGAGCTGAAGGTAGTCCGCTTACCCCTTCAGGCATTTCAACCCCATTTGACTCCAGGACGGTTGCTGATCCAATCAGACAACACTGCAGTGGTATTCTGCCTCAACAAGCAAGGAGGTACAAAATCCCGTACTCTATGCATGGAAACCCTTGCAGTCTGGCAAGAAACCATCTGGCAACACCTGATACTAACAGCCATCCATTTACCAGAATGTTACAATCTTCTGGTCGACTGTCTCAGTAGCCGACATCCACACACAAATGGACACTTCAAGGCGAAGTATTCCAAAAAATCTTCAACCTCTGGGAGACTCCACAGATGGATCTGTTTGCCTCCCCAGTCAATTACCGTCTCTCCAAATATTTTTCCATAATCCCAAGCAAAAAAGGAGGGTCTATAGATGCCCTGTCCGAGCCATGGACAGGATTCTTCTTCCGTCTTTTGGATGCGACGTTAAACTGAGGTCCCATCTGCCTGGATTGGTGGTAGTTTATGCGGTTGTTAAAGATCCCATGGCACTTATCGAAAAAGACTAGGGGAAGTTTATTGAAACAAAAACATAACATCACCAAACAATCATAATGTACAATTTACAAAAGTATTTCAAAAATAACAAAACTTAAAACTCCTAAACAAAAAAATGATTCCAGAAAGACAAAAACTTAACCTCTGAAAATTTTTGCTTATCTTTGGATTTTACAATTAATAAATCAGTTTCTATCTGAGAGATAATTGAAAAAGAAGGCACAGCTATTTGCTGAAAAATAAATTGACATCTCGCTTGCCATAAATGAAACTGAATAAGTGCAAAGAAAACATTCAATGTACTAGGATGAAAGGTTTGCCAAAACCCTGTATAATCCCCCAAGATAAAAGTGTAACCCCTAGATGGCGCTATCCCAGGGGCTACTACCCCTGCCTGATTTGCCACTAACAGGTTGAGGGGCCTGGATCCAATGGCGGGTGCCTCCACCCAGAGGTCAGGGTTTGCAATAGTTAAACTTACTTGGTCACAGCCCTCTGGGACACTGCAACCCCTTTCTTCCCACTAGTGGCCCACACAATATATCAGAATTACTTACAGTATACACTTACCCCAGGGCTGGTTCAGGCACCGGGACCTCCTGTAAAATAAGATACAGTGCAACAATCACAGTACAATACTTTAACATAGACAAATACCTCAGGCAGTATAACTTTGCTGAAACAAGCAGCTCTGATTTATTTAGGGGGAATATAACAAGGACAGGGAAATCAGGTTAATTAGCTTATCACTTTACTATCTACCTATGGCTCTGTGCACAGGCCTATCCCTACCAGTTACTGTCCTGGGTACCCAAGCCCTAGTGGCTAGTCCAAACCGTGGCAGCTGGTAGGGGCCCTTTCCCACAGAGAAAAGAAAGAAAAATTAGTTTAAACAGTCAGCAGTACAGTGATTCCATTTGATTTATTGTGGCAATTCAACGGGAGCGACCCTGAATTAGTACTCACGACCTCCAAACAAGATAGGGTCCTTCAATGTCAGCAGGGCTACTCTTGAGCTCCACAGTCTCCTCCACACATTTATATGGCAAAAGAAAGTACTATACCAGGCAGGCTGCTTCTCTATCCCATCGCAATTACTGCACAATACCGGGAGAACACACAGCAGATTCAATTCCTGACAGACCGAGTGCAATTCAACAATTTCTCCAGTCTTCTACAGGGTGAGCCTAGTTTCCACTCTTCAGATATCCTTTGATTCTCTTCACAGGACGGATTCAGTCCTAACAAGCAGTTACACTCTGGGCCTTACACACGTTTCCCGACTAAAACTGCACACTGAAAAAGCACAGGGCTCCTTCCTTCTTCACTTCCAGAGCTCAAAACTGAAACTCCAACAGACAAAACCGGGCACTTCCTTTGAGTTCCTCCCAGTTCTTGACTGGATTGGCTGTCACTCACAATAGACTGCTCCTGTTGGTCCAAAAAGACGCCGAAGTCTAAACTACATCTCCCAGAGTCACTGCCCATACAATCCTCTTGTGGCTGGCTCAGATTATGAGTCCAAGTTCTGATTCGTCCAAGGCACCATTTTAGAGCTAGCTTACCCCACACTGATTGGTCCAGTTCAGCAGTTCAAAACCAGAATGGGGAACTAGGCAGACACAGTTCTGACTGCAAAGAAAGCAGGTTAGACAAACTGTAATTTCATTATTACTCTAAAAGATTTCTGGCAAACAGTTACATCTTTCAGATAGGTTCCCTTTGCACTCCTAGTGACTGCAAAAATGGAGTGAATTGGCAGCAGCTCGAGTGGTACTCAATCAAAGAAACACACAGTCCCCCATACAAACTAATTATGTCTGCAAGCAGACAGCTCTTAAAGAGACAGTACCAGAGGTTCTAAAAACACTCACTGATAAATGGCTTAAACGCCAAACACCATTCAGGCTTGGAGCATTCAAGCAAGCTCCTGGAAGTCTTTTGGGAACCCCCATTTGCAGGGGGGTTACAAAAGTATTATAGGTTACATGTACCAGTGCAGGCATTTTCCAATAAACAGATGCATCTGCCCCAAACTTTTTAACAAAAGGACAGTCTAAAAAAAAATGTTTAAGCGTTTCCTCAATATAAATACAAGTTGTTCTTAAGCAATATCTCTCTGTTAATGGCTTATATTTGAGATTACCACGTATACCCAGCCTGCCATGAGCCGACATCCAAACAATATCCCATACAAAGGCCGGGATTCTAAAATCATTTAATTTGTACAAGGCAAAGGTCATCCTAGTAGGAACACATGCTGGGAAAACAAGAAGTATACCTTGCACTGTGAAAACAATATAATTATAAAAAGTTTTCCTAGAATGAGATATAAGAGTAGGAAACAATACATTCCACTGTTTGCATTTCTTAAAAGTCGTTACCCATATAATGGCAATTGGTCATGTTTAAAGATTTTTGGAGGAGCTGTCTTCCATTTCTGAAAGAAAGGCTCCCACATAAATTGAGACCAAACCTGCCATAATTGCTGATTTGAACCCCAAAGAAAATTAAAGGAATTAAATAGAAATATTGAATGAAAAAAAATAATTGGATTAATTATATCCAGACCACCTTTTTTAACTGGCAGATAGGTAATGTCCCTACATACCGGATTTAATCTGTTACCCCAAATCATTTGGAAAAATACACTAAAAAGTCTGGTTTCTAATGAAATCGGAGGTGGAAAAAGATAACTCAAATATAAAAAAAAAAACGGAATCAGAAATTTTTTTATAATGTAAACCCTTTTTTTTCCCCAAATTTCCATTGTTTCCATAAATTGACTTTCGCTTCGCCTATACAAAGTTGTTGTTCCCAATTAAAGGTAGCCTTATCACCTTGTCCGAACCAAATACCCAAGATTTTACGTGGTGTGGATGCAAAGGATATGCCATTTGCGTCAAAAAGACAATTCTGCTCAGGATTTAATGAAAAAATTAAACTTTTAGTTAGATTTAGTTCAGACCCAGAAGACAAACCCCAGGTCTTAAAACAATTCAAAGCTGTCTGCAGGGAAGTCTCATTTTGCATAAAGAGTGTCACATCATCTGCATAAGCTGAGACTTTCACCTTTTGTAAAGAAATATCAGGAGCAATTCCTAAAATGTCACTTCTACCTTGAATATACCGGATAATGGGGTCCGAAACATACATATATAATAGGGGGCTCAAAGGGCATCCCTGCCTAACCCCCCCCCACCAGTAACTTGGATTGCAGACCCCATTAAACTATTTACTAATGGGTGAACTGCCGCATCTGAATATAATAAAAAAATCCAATGTACAAAAGATTTCGGAATCTTATAGACCATCAGAAGATTAAATAAATAACAATGATAGACTCTATCAAATGCTTTAACCTGATCTAAGGCTACAATAAATCCTGACCCTCTTCCATTTTTACTAGACTCAAATAGTTCTCTTAGGAGATATAAATTCTGCTGAATCCTTCTTTGGGGAATCGCACAAGACTGTGCCAGGTGTATAAGGGAATCAGAGACCATAGTTAACCTATTTGCAAGGATTTTAGCAAGAATTTTATAGTCACTGTTAAGTAGACTAATGGGCCTCCAATTTGATAGTAACCTAGAATCCTCTTTTTTATATATAAACTTTAGAAGGGAAATACTAAAATTCGGAAAACTTAAACCCGAGGTCAACATATAATTAAAAACCATAGGAAGAAAAAGGCACATCACCGGTAGAAATTTTTTATAAAATTCATTCGGGATGCCATCTAAGCCAGGCGATGTTTTAGTTTTAAGTGATTTTATCACATTTTCTACTTCTAAGGAGGAAATAGGCTGCAATAAAGAGGTTTGATAGGTAGTATCCATGGCAGGTAAACCAGACAAAAAATCAGCTGGTAAACTGTCCTGTTTACCAAGTCCTCCCTCAAAGGAATCCAAAATAAAGGAATGTACTACCTTCATCATGTCAATATCTGAGGTAACTGTAGTACCATCTGAAGATAGTAAACCCTTCATCAGCGTCTTATCCAGGCGCTGTTTACAGGCTGCATAGGGATCAGAGGCTGGCTGCGATTGTACACCATACCTAAACTCCATATCTAGGGACTTAGCCCTATTATACTGGTAAAGCGACATTTGTTTCTTGATTTCAGCCATCTGAGACTGAAAGAGAAATCTATCCTTAGGAGGAAAAGACATCAGCTTATAAAGCTGATTCCTATACTGTAGGTATGTAAGGTACTGAGAATTTACTTTAATTTTCCCTTTAGATATCAAAAGGGACCTAATCTCTTGTTTAGTATCAGACCACCATGAATAGAGATTATCATAAAAACAAATGGTCGAACTCCTTGCTGCAAATAAATTCTGTAAATTAGTAACACTATCTTCCTCTTCTAGGAGGGACACATTTAGACGCCACCTAGGGCCTGCTGCTGATATCTTTGGTAGTATTCCTGCTAAACTTAAAAACCAATTAGAATCTGGTGATCTGAAAACTCAGACGGTTTTACTTGGGAAAAATAAGGTTTCAAACATTTGGAAACAAAAATCAAATCTATGCGTGAAGAGAAAACATTCCTATGATAAGAGGTACCCCCTGTAGCGTGTAATGTTCTATATACATCTGTCAGATCTCATGTAGTGACCATCTGACGTAAAGCAAGAGAATCGCAGTACATTTTTTTGAGAATCCCTTTAAATTTGACATCAATATCACAGTTAAAATCTCCTCCCCAAATCACATGTCTTCTGGTATAGAAAAAGGCTTAATTTCTTCAAATAATTTAATTCTTGTGGCTTTTGTCTGAGGGGCATAAATGTTTATAAGGCGAAAATCAAAATCTTGACAGGCACAATCTAAAAGCAGTGCATGCCCAGGAGAAATATCCACTAATTTAGAAATCCTAAAATGGGTGGAGGTAAACAGAATACCTATACCGTCAGCAATTTCTGATCCAAACGTCCAATAAGACGGTCCCCATACCCACCTTTTCTGTGCTTGGGAAATTTCAGCCAGAGAGGAAAGCCTAGTTTCTTGTAAAAAAAATGATGTCCACTTGTAATGTGCTAAGATCAGTCAGAAGTGACAGCCTTTTCTTAAAATTTGTAATACTGCACACATTGAGAGACGCTATTGTAAGAGTGGCCATGATTTAGGAAAACAGTAAATTCAGGACCCAGTTTTCTGAGAAAAAGTAGCTTTCCTTTTTTTTACCCTTTCCCCCTTTTTTTTCTTTTGCTAGCTCAGTAGTTTTACTAACCTCCTCTTCTGAAATTAATTCTGAAAGATGTGATGTATCAGACTCCAAATCTGAATCCCTCCCCTCTCCTTGTAAAGGAGAAAAAAAATTGTCAACCAAAACCGGAGTCACCGATACATGTTTACTAGATGTTCTAGTAAACCTTCGGGGTTTAACTATTTCAAATGGAGGAGGCATAGAAGGGGATGCCTGTTGAGAATCAGACTTATCCAGAGGAACCAAAGACACAGGAGCAGTATCCGAACTGGAGGGGCCTGCCACTATATCAGAGGTGATCGGCCTATCCTCAGGAGTCTGTAACACGATACCATACTCTTTGGCTAACACCAAAAGAGTATCCTCCTCCCCTTTTTTAGCTTGAGCTTTATGCACCAATTCCTCCGGATCCCAACCCCCTGTTTTATTATGTGAGGCCCATGGGCATTGATGGAAGGCATGACCTTTCTCCTCACATAAATTACATTGAAAAATATTTTGGCACCTATCCATTGAGTGCCCAAAACCTCCACACAAAGAACATTTCAAAGATCACATGTGCTACTGAGATGTGTTCTAGCACCACATTTATATGCACTTGCGGGGTGCCACTATAGAAGCCTCTGGGCATACTCCCCTATCCTTCCCCCAAAAAAAACTATTAGGCAAATGCACTACATCCCCATTTACCTGTGTTAGTTTTACCTTGAATTTCCAGCTGCCAGTCCAGATAGAGACCCTCTAAGTCTAAAATAGCTTCAGGGGGACCTAAAACCTCACACCTTTTTTGTAACCAGTGGTAAATATTACCAACATTAACCCCTTCATTACGAAACATTACTGTGACATAGTGAATCATAGGTTTTGTGAGGGGCAAAGCATAAAAAGGTACCCAAAGGGGGGAGGATTTCAAGGTTGAATATTTATCCCAAAATCTTTCCATACCACGAGCTGTCTTAAAACTTATATCAAAGGTGTCTTCTCCTGAAATGTGAATTAGTGCAAATATATCTATCGGAAAAAAATTAATCGAACCCTTCAATAAAGTATTTGCAACATAATACCTGTCAGGATGAGTTTGTAAACCACCCCTATAACGTAAACGCACAGCGTTTCTCCTAGGAGCTTGCTCTAACTGATTTTTAAACAGCTCAGACATAGGCACTTTGTTTTGTTGTAAATTAGGCCCATCTTTAAAACATGAATCAGAAACATTCTCTCTAACTTCAGTATTTTCATTACCCCCCAACGAACTTGGCTTCAAAGAGGCCAAAGGACATTCACCAGAAAGCTGTACAGCATTAGCAGGGTTTTATTTAACTCCAAAAATTGATTAGGGTTTTGCTCATAAAAGTGCTAAATTATTATGAAAATGCATAGCACTTGCCTCGCTGTGTTTAACAAACATAACACTTCTAGAAAACCTATATAAATACTTTCTGTACAGTTGGCATTGTCCCAAGAAAAAAACTGCTAATCAATTATTTAAAACCCTGATTAGTATTATCCCCTCCTTTATATCCCAAGTCTGTACCTGAGCTCAGGGTTACTGCATCGTTGGCATGCATGGAGTGTACTTGCAAGAAGATTGTCCATTCAGGGTCGGGAATCCACTGTCTGGTGTTTGATCTTATCCAGCCCGAATCCTGCAACGCTTCCTCCGACGACCAGTCCATCGATGGAAACGACGATTTTCTTTTTTGAAGTCCAAACTGCTCTCTTAAGACTTGCGTGGCCCTAAGTGGAGTAGAAGCACCTGCATCCATTTCTCTGGCGACCGTCAGTCCCGGCGTCGTGTGCACCCCCGAAAGGTTCCCTTCCTTTATTTCCGGTGGTATGCTCCTCTTAGCAGGTCGTTCTGCATCTAAATCCTGCACTATCGTGTTCCCCTCCTCCGTCGGAAAAGGTGAAGATTTCTCTACAAAAATCAGGTTAGTAGCACTCAAATTAGACTGAGGTTTAGCCTGACTGCACTCCGAAACACTTTGTGCTGCCTTCATCTCGTCGTCCACGTCTTCTGAAGTATCTCCCGTCTGCCCAAAAACGTCTGCTGCCACCAAGCCCTCCTCCTCCATCGTGAAGGAGGAGAACACTGCGCAGCCTCACCGGGCTGCAATCAGCATTCACTCTGCCGTCAGCGCGACCCAGCAGAGTAGGGGAATTTCCTTAGTGTCCTGGCCAAATTTCCCTCATTCACTGAAAATACCACCAACAGCTTAATCTGGTTCAAAGTCAGTTTGCATTCATCTGTGTCCCCCTCTCCCGGGTCGTGCCTGAAAATAGGCAGGATTTGTCTAGTGCACTTACCCGGTCAACAAAAACTAAATAAAATAAATAAATAAATATCCCCTGTCCCTGTCCCTCTCCTGAAACTACAACTAGAGCCTGCCACAATGATCCTAATAGCTCACCTGTGGCCTCGACAAGTGTGGTTCCCTCTACTCCAACAACTGTCAGTACAGGAACCCATTCTGTTGCCATTCAGAATGGACCTCTTGACTCCGAGTCAAGGGACTCTGTTGCACCCCAAGCTAAAGGCTCTACACCTTCACGCTTGGCTCCTGAGGACGCTTTCATAGCCAGATTACAAGTGTCCTCTCCTGTTGCCAGTAGTCTCTTGGACTCGACGTAAGCCAGCAACCAGAGAAACTTATAACTCCAAATGTAAATGCTTTTCCATATGGGCTTCTTCGCGATCATTGGATCCCTATTCCTGCCCACTGACGAAAGTTCTAGACTACCTGACCTCGCTCTCCGAGTCAGGTTTCAGCTATTCCTCCATCAAAGTTCATTTGGCTGCTATTTCGGCCTTCCATGAACCACTCAATGACAGATTACTGTACTAACATCATCTAGCCAAAATGTTTTTGAAAGGAATGTTACATATCAAACCACCTATTAAACGACCCACTCCTCCGTGGGATCTCAATTTTCTAATAAAAAAATGAACTGTAGAGCCTTTTGAACCGACGCCCACTTGTGACCTCCATTTCCTTTCATGGAAAACCTTATTTCTAGTGTCTGTCACCTCAGCTCGCTATATTTCTGAGCTTCATGCCCATATGTGTAGGGAACCTTACTTTACTTTTCATAAGGATCGGGTGGCACTTTGTACCAACCCTTCCTTCCTTCCTAAGATAGTGTCTGAACACACACTAAATTAATCCCTCGAGTTACCAGTATACTATCCTGAATACTCCAATCATGGTGAACATCTATTACATACCTTAGCTGTCCATCGTATATTGCGTTACTGTACTAATCGAACAAAATCGATCAGAAAGACTTCTCAATTATTTATCTCCTTTGCCTTGGGCTGAGAAGGGCTCCCAGTTACTAAAAGAACCCCTTCTTACTGATTGGTACATCGTACTATATTTTTTTGTAAAAAATACAACAAACCCTTTCCAGGACCTGTCCAAGCCCATTCCATTAGAGCTATGGCCACTACTGCGGCTTGCTTTAAAGGATCCTCCATTTCAGATATCTGCAGTGCGGCCACCTGGTCCACAATCCATACATTCACGAAGCACTACAATTTGGATATTGCATCATGCGCTGTAAGATGGCCTTTGGCCGAGCCATCCTACAAGGCCTTCTGTCATAGTGTCCACTCATCTCGGCTATACTGCTTGGAATTCTTCCCAAGTATATTACCTACTGCAAGAGACCACTCTGTGGAAGATAGTACAGTTACGTAAGAACTTACCATAACAGTAGATCTTTGAGGGAGTGTTTCTTGCAGTAGGTCCGATCCCACCCTCCGTCCCCCTCCTTCTCTAAGAGAACAAATTCTGGTCCAATTACTTTTAGGTTGGGATACATTTGGTACCTCGGGTTCCCCTCGGTCCTCGCTTAGCGAGCTGAATCCTGTGGGGGAACTGAGGATACCAGGGACTGCCCACTCTTATATATGAAACAGGATGCTGATGTCATGTGTGGGTGGCCCCTGATAAAAGACTGCTAGAAGAGCTGCCGTGTGCGCCGCAGTGACCTCTGGCGATGACCCAACTGTATTATCTACTGCAACAGACACTCCTCAAAGATCTGCTGTTATGGTATAACTTTACACAACTGTACTTTATAGGCATGGTATATGGTTCACATCCACACCACCTGACTTCCCCTGGCAAGTGGCACACGGATCCCTGCTTTGAGCATGAAAGATCAGATGTCACAGGGCGGAGCTAAGGGTTATACCACCCGGTTGGTGGGAGGAGCTTCAAGGACAATCCTGCAGATCAGCTGTTGAAGACTGCCAATGTGTGGTTGTGAACCATATACCACTCCTAGAACTATGGTTACAGGCTGCAAGGCCCCGATTTTTCTGCAGTGCTTTGGGACCAAGTTCTACTGCAGGATTGCCACTTGCCACAGAACCTCTGCGGTGATGGTGTGGAAGTTCTGTGGCACCAGTGAACTGCCACATCACAGCATCAGGTTATCATCCAGACACCATGTCTGTAGCAATTGCTGTGGCAAATGAGATGGGGGAATGCACTGTGCCATTAATTCAAACAATAAACACAGACTTTTAGAAATATTTTTTTAGAAAAGCTAACAAAAACATCTGTCACATAAGGTCTTATCCTATTGCATAAATGAAATATGTAGAGAGGACCTTGTGTGATAAATAATTTATCTATACTCATGCTACTCATCAGGTGCCCGCATGTATCACATATATTTGTATGCAATTCCTGCAACGTAGTTTAAAAAAATGTATGTCCCTTTTTGTGATAGGGAAATTATATCCTCATTTGTACAGGCTGCTTTGGAAATGGAAAAAAACAGAACAGTGGAGATATTTCAAGACTCGTTTTTCATGCAAACCCATTTGTACTGATGCACTGCATCGCTCTATCCAGCCATGACATACACAAAGAGCACTATGCCATATGTTCCCAGCCTCGAAATGGTGATGTGCAATAGTGTTGCGCCCCCCCACCACCACCAAAATCTTTGTGCTGTCCAGTCAGCTCCCGGAGCTTATTCTCAAACTTGAGTCACCAGCACTGGAACACAACATGCTACCTGCGGGCCCTGCACACGTTTCTTCCTATGCATCATGTCGTGATCCTTTGGCAGAAAGGCACCTATATGTATGGTGCAGAGGCTTCCAGTTGTATCTTGGTGGGTCACTTTTTAAAGAGACTAGCTACAATGAGTCCCTGCACCATACATACAGTATGGGTGCCTTGCCGCCAGAGGATCACGATATAATGCATATCCCCAAAACGTATTTTACCGATTAAAAAGTTATATCCCTCATAAAATTCTGTGTGCCGGGTCCCATGGGCTTCCCAGTCACAAGTTCCGCCCCCGTGCTCACAGATGTAATGACAAGATGCCAGTGACAGCGCCGAGGGCGGGGGGGGGGTGCTCCATTATACTTAATGGTGGATACTTTTCAATCTGTTTTTAGTAATATAATAGCCACTTGGCAATGAAACATGGGCACCGGTCAATTAACAAGGGCCTTGTTAGTCGACCGATGCCCTGTTGGACATCTGCTGGAGTACCTGCGCCATCTTTTTGACTTGGGTCTTAGTCACTGGTCTCTGAAAGTCCACATGGCGGCCATTTCGGCCTATCGTGTTCCCTTTGCAGACAGAACGTTCGCTCAGCTGGAAGTCTCTAAGACTTTCCTCGGAGGGGTTCTCCACCTGAGACCCCCTGTCCAAGTTCCCGCCCCTCCTTGGGATTTGAATTTTGTTCTTGAGAAACTAACTCTGCCTCTGTTTGAACCGGCAGCTTCCGCAGACTTGAAGTTCCTTTCATGGAAGACACTTTTTCTCGTGGCCATTACCTCTGCTCAGAGGATTTCCAAGCTCCATGCCCTGATGTGTAAAATTCCATACTTGATTTTTCACAAGGAACATGTGGCTCTGTGCACCAATCCTAAGTTTCTCCCCAAGGTGGCAGCGGAATCTACTTTGAACCAGTCCATAGAGTTACCTGCTTTCTTTACGCAGTACTCCAATCAGGGGGAGTATTTGTTACATACTATGGATGTTCACCGGATTCTGAGATACTACACTAACAGGACGAAGGATCTCAGAAAGACAGATCAACTGTTTGTCTCTTTTGCACCCAAAAGAGAAGGCAATGCTGTTTCTAAGCAATGCCTATCCAAATGGTTGGCTCATTGCATCACTTTCTGTTATGACAAGTACAAGAAGACCCTTCGGGTCAAGTGAGTCACTCCACCAGAGGAGTCGCTGCCTCGGCGCTTGTTTCAAGAATGTGTCAGCGGCAGACATATGTGCTGCCGCCACTTGGACTTCCGTCCACACATTTACAAAACACTACAGTTTGGATATTGCCTCTCACCGTAGAGCAGGCTTCAGGCTTGCTGTTCTGCAAGGCCTCCTTTCTTAAGGCCTTCACAGCTAGAGGATCTACTTTGAGTAGCTTTCCTCCTCCTGTTTGCTTCTTGTTCCAGACTGCTTGGGACTCAGTCCTATATGTAATTACCTACTGCAAGAGCCCTCTCGAAGTAAGATAGTACAGTTACGTAAGAACTAACCGTAACAGTAGATCTTCGAGAGAGGCTCATGCAGTAGGTACTACCTTCCCGCCCTCCATCCCCCTAAGCTTTTTCAGCTCCTTTTCCTGTGAGGGAAATATCCGCTTCTCTCTCGTCCGGCCTCTTTTGGCCTTTGGCGGGAAAGAACTGGAAGGCGGGCATGAGAGACTGCTAGCTAGAAATTTTTCCGTGGGGTCCTGCCACCTGCCGGCATCAGTCCTATATGTAATTACCTACTGCAAGAACCTGTCTCGAAGATCTACTGTTACAGTAAGTTCTTACGTAACTGCACTTTATTCATTTAACAGGTCTGCCTTTCAACAGGTCTACACATTGCATAATTTTTTTTTTTTAAAGACAGGTAAATTCATTTTACCAGTTATTCCTTTAAAAAGGGCTTTCCTATACCTTAAAGGCACAACTGAATCTGTATAAAATAAGGTATTCAGTTAACAGATCTATGCTATTGTCAAATAAAGGAATAATATACGACAGGGTATGTGTCATGCTGGGATAACATTACGCCTCAGGTGGTTGGCACAAGGCTGCAGGCCGAATGCGTCCAACCCCCGAGAAGTGACATTATCTCAGGACGACACACACCCTGTTGTGCATTATTCCTATTATACAATGGCCGTTGAGTAAAATAAAAAATGAAAAAGATGAAAAATGACATTTACAAGTGTTTTTTTTTTTTCATTGGGTTGATGTACTTTAAAAAAAATAATGCTGATTGATAGTTTTGACCAGTAGGTGGAGCTGCTGCCACTGTGGGTCTCAAGCGTCCCACATTAAGTTCTCTCACTCTCTCTTAATTGTTGTTTTGTTGTATTCCCTTGGTAAACTGTTTTGTTTTAGTCTCTGGTTTTCTTTTCTGTCTCTCTCAGTTTTCCACGCCTTGCTGTTCAGGCTGGCGCCCACCTGTAAGTGTGACTTCATCTCCCTCCTCTCCCCCCCCCACACACACACACCCGCTGCTGCTCTTACAGTGGCTAGTGTTGGAGATTCATTCTGCCCCCTTTCCCCCGTCTTGATTCGGTGGCTGTATGCTTGTCCCAGCAAAGGTTTTACTGGGAGACCTCAGTGAAGCAGCAAACAGCGATCGGGTAGGTTAAGTAAAGTGCGGTGTTACACACATACTCTGTTTTTCCAGCATCTTTTCAGAGGGACTGCCATAAAGGCGATGGTACTCACAGCTTTTACTTTTCTGAGGGTGAGGGGGTGTCTGAACAGTGGGAGGAAGTGGGTTGTAAAGCTAATCACTTGACTTTTACTTAAAACATTTTTTCTAGGAACGTAGATATGTTCTATCCACACGTTCTGGCAGTGTCCTTTTGCTTTAAGATGTTCCCGAAATTTTTCAAGCTGGCACCTCCCACCCACCCAGGTGGTATATCCCTCAGCTGCGCCCCATGACGCCAGATCTTCCGTTCCACTGGAAGAAACAGGTTCCCACCTTACCGCTTTGCGTTGAGTAGGCACTAGTGCTAAAATCTTAGGATTTACTTCTAAAACTTCAAACTCTTAACGCATTTTCATCTTCCACTTGATCTTCGATTGCAACCACAGTGGGCAGTGAATCCACACCCGAATTTCGCCAGTGTTCATACGGGCAAATGATGTTGGGTATTGACCCTCACACAATGTGCATCTACTGCCTGGGCCACGATACTCAGGCCTGTGACATTTGGCAGTAGTTTCACGTGACGGTCCCCGAGGATTGCCTCATCCGCCTGAGACGCCCATTGGGTGGTCTCCGCGGCCGCAGGGTCCTCCAAGCAGCTGGAACTGCTTATGGCTTTCGAGCAGGAGGCGGCTCGGGCTGCCGCGCAGTCCTCCTCTGTTTTTGCTTTCGTTCCACTCCAGCTGGGCTCCACTTTTTCGGGTTCCTTCAAGGAGCTGTGCTAGTCTCTCCTAACTAAGGGGCAGAGCCCTTTGGGCTCAAGCTCTCGCAAGGAGTAGAAGAGAGACAGAGAAGATTAACCGTCAACATTCCTGGGACCGGGAACGTTCTTGGTCTCAGGAATCCCAGATTTTGACCATAGTCGAAACGACGGCCTTGGCCTCTGGCTTCACGGAGACCCTGTCGAGACAGTTGGTCAAGACGCTGGCCGATGACCCAGTTGTCATCCGAAGAGGCTGACAATTCTATTTTCTGGACTCTGGTCCTGCCAATGACCTCAGAAGGGGCTGCTCAGTCTGCTGAGCTGTACCCTCTAGTCACCAACCCAGACCAGGAGGAGCCACGGCACTCCCCGGCTCCCTCCAAGATCCCCCATCAGCACCTCAGCAGCCGAGATTGTGGTCTCGGTCCTCCTCATACTGTGGGTTGAGCAGCTACCACTGTAATTAGTGCTTCCACTGTCAATACCACGGAAAGCGCGCCACCATCCTTTATCTTCCTTGGGTGAGGAGAGGCTTCGGTGCATGTTACTTCGACGCTATGAAGACATCGTGGCAACAGTTGGTGTTAGCCGGTCCGAAGCCAACTCCAGCTCTTACACCGGCCATCACGTGACTGTCGCCTGACAGGACAACACCGACTCTCCCTGTGGGGTCGGTCAAGATCATTCCTCCCCCAGTGGAGCTGGTTCAGACCATCTCAGTTTGGCCAAAGCCGGACTCTCCACCAATCGTGGTGGGGCCGCCGACCGGCACTCTGACTAAGGAGTCTTGGCTGGCCAAGGGGCTTCTCCATCAGCTGTCAGTCACTCTCACACCTGACCGCCCACGGCGGGTCGAGGGTGTCTCGGGCATTCGGCCTCTTTATGCAGATTCCTCTGAGTCCGAGGATTCCTCATTGCACTCCCGTCTGGTTCACGTGGAGTTTGTGGGAGATCTCTCGACAGAGGACAGGCTCACTTCCTCTACAGGCTCACTTCCTTCATGGGCATCCTCCGCCTCATCTCAGAGTCAACAGGGATGAAACTGGAGCCCGTTCAGACGTGGGCTCGCTATCCCCTCACAGAGATTCTGGACAAAGAGGACTGTCCGATGGAGGCTTTCCCAGTGGTCGATCCAGCCCTGGAGCTTTGGCAGCACCCCGCCTCCTGCCCTGCGCCCTTTGCCAGGATGGCCCGCAAATATACATTGCCAACCGGTACCCTCTCGGGTTTCACAGAGCACCCCTCAGCCGAGGGGCTGGAGGCCAACTACGTGTTTTGGCGCTCGGGCAATACCGGGGACTTTGACAAGCCGCCGGACAAGGAGTCTGAGAAATTGGAACACGCAACTAAACAAGTCTATGCTGTGTCTTCACTCAGCCTTTGCAAAGCAAGCTCAGCTGTTACGATGGAACACTTCTTCCATTCCCACTTGGGCTCTTAGGATGAGGTGAATTCTCACCTACATGCGGACCTCCAGACCATGGTCAAGCATATCCGAGTTCAGGGCCAGGCTGCGGCCAAACAGCAACTTCAGATGGCTCTGGATCTGGGAGACTCCTGAGCCCGCTCGGTGGCGGCTGCAGTTGCCATGCGCAGTAGGGCTTAGCTGTGGATTTCGACCCTTTACGGCAGATGCACTCAGCACAAGCTGGTGGATGTTCCATTCCTGGGTACCGACCTGTTTGGGCCTGGTGTGGAGGGTCACCTCCAGCTTATTGAGAAGTCCAGTGCCACTTTTTACTCCGTGACATCCGCACAGAAGGATTCAGAGGGCTCCAGGCAGCAGAAACAAAGGCCCTTTTGATCTTCCACTCCTACAGCTAAACCAGCTCAGCATTAACCGGGCCGGCTGGCTCGGTCCTAGTGACCAAGGCCCAACTCAGTGGGCCTCAGTGATCCGTAAGCCCAGAGTGAAGAGACCCGTTGGCTCCTCAGCTGGGTCCTCCTCCTCCAGGCCTACTAAGTGACATGATGGGGGTGCTACCCTCATGCCTGTCACACCTCCCCTAGGTCCTCCCGTGGAGCGCCGGCTCCACCACTTCCTTTCTGCCTGATGTGCTGTCACCACGGACAGGTCAGGGAGGGTGGAGGGTCTGCCTCTGGAGTTCAAGCAGTACCCTCCAAGCCAAGTCCGCGCCCCACAGGATTACTTGGTACTGTATCTGCAGTCACTTGGTCAGCTCTTCGAGATGACATTGCCCAGCTCCTGCACAAGGAGGTCGTGGTCAGAATAGCGGATCCTCCAGAATATCCAGGGTTTGTCTCCAGGTACTTCCTGATGTCAAAGCAGACTGGGGGCTGGCACACCATTCTAGATCTGCATGACCTGAACAAGTTCCTCAGGTCGCGCACCTTCGGAATCGAGTCGAGGGAACCCTTTACAAGTTCTGGGCCATGCCTTTCAGCCTCTCGGCCCCCAGGGTCTTCACCAAATGCGTTGCAGTGGTGACAGCTTACCTGAGATGCCGAGGAGTCTGGGTGTACCCCTACCCAGACAACTGGCTGATTGCAGGTCCCTCCACGAGGCCAGGTCGGAACTTGTGCCCTCTCAGGTGATCAGCTTCATCAGGGCAGAGCTTGACTGTTGCTGAGCCAGGGCCTGGCTTTCAGTGGACTGGGCAAAGGTTCTCTCCTCCTTTGCCCGATCATTTCAGGTTGGGCAATTGCACCCTGCTTGGGACTTCCTGCTCCTTCTGGGTTACATGGTGGCCTGCATCAGTGTGGTCCGATGGGCCAATTGGAATATGCACTCTCTCCAATGGAAGCTAGCGAGCAAATGGTCTCAGCGCACAGGTCACTTCAACCAGCTGGTCACTGTGACCCAGAAGATGTGGAACACCCTCCAGTGGTGGCTGGTCCCAGAGCATCTGCAGGAAGGAATCCCATTTATCTGCCCAGAGCCGATGGTCATCCTGACGACCAAGGCCTCTGTCATAGGCTGGGATGCCCATCTGGGGGAACACAGAGTCCACGGGCTTTGGGGTCCCGATGCCACATCAAGCTGCTGAAGCTTCAGTCAGTTTGGCTAGTGCTGAATTAATTTGCTCCATATTTTCAGGGTCAAGTGGTCTAAGTCCAAATGGACAACACCATGACCATGTACTGCTTCAACAAACAGGGCTGGATGCACTCCCTGCCTTTGTGCATGGAATCTTTCCGTATGTTGACTCTCGTGCGCAGCCTGGAGGCGGATCTCCTAGCCATCCATGTGGCAGGAGCCTCCAACCAGCTGGCGGATGCCCTTAGCCAGGTGGGCGAGGCGTCTCACGAGTGGTTGCTCCATCCAGAGGTAGTTCACAGTCTGTTCTTCCAGTGGGGCACCCCTCAGGTGGACCCGTTTGCCTCCAAGGAGAACGCAAAGCTGAGGATGTTCTGTGCCCGTCCCTCTCAGCAGGACTCGCTGCAAGGGAATGCCTTCTCAAGGCCTTGGACCCCAGCCTTCTTCTTTGCCATCCCTCCACTTTCCTTGATCCACAGGGTGCTGCTTAAGGACAGGAGGGACAAGGTACAGGTGATCCTGGTGGCTCCGGACTGACCATGCCAGTTTTGGTACCCCAGTCTCCTGAGCCTCAGCAACAAGCTCCCCGGACGTCTTCCCATACACGCAGACCTGCTCTCCATCAGTCAGGGGAAGGTACTCTATCCGGATCTTCAATCCCTGTACCTGACAGCCTGGTTCCTGAGCAACTAGAGTTCCAGGCTTTGGGTCTCTCCGAAGATGTCCTCACCATGGTGGCGGCATCTAGAAAGGAATCAACCATAAAATGCTATGTCTTCAAATGGAAGAGATTCTCCATTTGGTGTCAAGGCAAGGGGCTGGATCCTTTGACCAGTCGAGTAGCCAGCATTTTGCACTACCTGTGGTCCCTCTCCAAAGGGGGATTTGGTTGACATCTCTGCTTACCAGGCTCGGGCTGATCAGCAGTCGGCGCAGGAGAAGGTGGTCTGGCACTTTTTCAAAGGCTTAGATCACAGTTCCCTTCCAGTGCGTGAACCACCACCACTGTGGGACTTGTTACTGGTTTTGTCAAAGCTCATGGGCAAGCTATTCGAACCGATGCACAGGTTTGACATGTCTCATCTGTCTCAGAAGACCGCATTCTTGATGGCTATCACATCAGCCAAAATGATCAGTGAGCTGCAGGGGCTCTCAGTGGAGTCTTCTTACCTGATTGTCCACAGGGCTGAAGGTTGTGTCGGACTTTCACCTCAATCAGGTGGTGACTGTTCCGGTGTTCTTCCCAAATCACACCTTGGAGGCTGAACACAGGCTCCATACTCTGGACCTGAGGCGAGTGCTCGCTTATTACAAAGAGTGAATGGCTGGAGTTCAGGGAGAGGTTCACCAGCTGTTTGTCACCTACGCTAAAGCCGCACCTCGCAGACCTGCAGCCAAAGTGGAAGATTGGCAGGTGGATCACATCCTGCATTGATCTTTGCTATAGGTTGGCAGGTAGGGAGCCTCCCGCAGGGTTAAGGGCTCATTCCACCCATCATAGCGCTGCATCGGTGGCTGCTTCTAGGGATGTCCCTATCCAGGAAATCTGCAGTGCTGCTACCTGGAGGTCAGCACACACCTTCATTTACCACTACCACATTGACCTTGAGTCACGTCGGGATGCTGGTTTTGGGGCCTCACTTCTTCAATCTCTGTTTCCTAAATAGGGGGCATGCACCTTGCCTCCCTCCTCCCAGAGAACTGCTAGGAGTCTGCCAGAACGTGTAGATAGAGCAACATATCCACATCCCTAGAAACACAGGTTACTCACCTGTAACAGTAGTTCTAGGAGTCATGTATGTTGTTCATCCACACGGACCCACCCAACATCCCCAGGCTCAGACACACAACCTCTGCTTCCAGCGGGCAAGATCTGGTGTCATGGGGTGGAGCCGAGGGATATACCACCTAGGTGGGTGGGTGGGAGGAGCCAGCTTGAGGACTTTCCGGCACATCTTAAAGGAAAAGGACAGTGCCAAAACATGTGGATGAGCAACATATACTACTCCTAGAACTACTGTTACAGGTGAGTAAACTATGTTTTATTATATTACTAAAAAAAAAAACACACAATAAACCGGCCCGCTGGCACTGAGGATTGAGGCACTGGACACCACACCTCACTCCACGCTGGCGACCTGGGTTCGGGAGCAGACTTGGGTCGCTGGTGGGTCAGCCTGGGGGGGGATAGACTTGAGCATCCCACGTCAGCTCTCCTACTCCAGGGAGGGTTGAGGCCATAGCCCGCACACTTGTCTGACTCTGAGTAGAGGCTCTGAGTACTACAAGCCCCTAGTGGTAGCGGATGGGCGGCCACTGTGCAGCGTGACGTTGGCGCTCAACACCTTGACGTCAGGGGTCTCACGCTGCAGGGGTGGGAGAAAAAGGAGAAAATGCCTGCCATCGCTGGGAAGATGGAGCCCCGGAGACGTGCCCATAATGTGCCTTCAACCCGCCTGATGGCCCCCGAACCGACAAAATGTAAGTGATGAGACATAGGGGCTCTGCCCCATCCCTGCTTTGGGGGTAAGCCAAAGCCCCATGGGTATCAGGGGGCCGTTCTAGCAGGGTGGAAGGTAGAGAGATGTCTGCCTTGGGGCTCCTGAAGGGTTGGGGATGGCAGGCTGGGAAGGTGGACAAACAGAAATTTCAAAAAAAAAACACAGTGACTGAAGTTGCAGTTTTCACTAGGCAGGCACTGGGAGTGCTGTGAAGTCGATTGCAAAGAAGGCTTTCACTTTTCTCGTTCTTTTCTTTGGAGGGGTAAGTAAAAGAAAAAGGATTTGGGGAAATGTGTGAGAGTTGGGGGTTTGATTTTACTGGTTTGTGTGCTGTGGGAGGTCAGGGATTTACTTTTTTTTTTATTTTTTCACAGTTTGACTACTGGCAAAATTGAGACAGCTTGCGCTTGCTGTGGGCAGCTCTAGTGCAGGTTGAGCAAATATCACAGTACCTGATGTGCTGTGCCCCTTCTCAGGGAGTGGGAGCAGTGGTGTGGCTCTTCATTTCTGTGGCTGAATGCAGCCTTGTCATTGCCTAACGAATGAGGTGATGTCACTGGTAACATCACCTGCTGAGTATATATAGAACAGTGTATGGTAGCCGATACACAGCAGCGCTATTTTTACACAGAGTGGTAACTCTCACGTCAAGGACCTCGACATCGGTGCTCAAGCGGTCCCTTTGACATCACAGTAACCACGAAGTGTGAGAAGAGCAATGTTGTGTATTTGGGCTACCATGCACTAATCTGTATAGTGTAGCGCCCCCAATTCACTCTTTTACTTTCCCCCAAGCATGAGCCTCTGCTGTCTGCGACCTGCAGTTTTCAGCCATCCGCCAGCCTGCCATCTCGCACACGTGACATTTCAACCACCGCTAACTCCATCAGCAGTGTGCTGATGGGGTCACTCATATTGTGATGTTCGTGCTAATGCAGAATGAAAAGTTATTCTATGTTAGTATGAACGTCACTTGTGCAGCAGAATTACTTTTTACGATTAGCCATGCACTATAGTGGGGTCTTGGATATAAAAGGAGGGGATGAGAACCAGGTGCTATGGAAAAACTGTAAATATTGATAAATAGTCATCAAGAACAGTGAATTCTGTGGTACTGCAGATATTCTGCGGTATGTTGCAAGTTCTGCACAACATTCTGCGGCCATGGAATCCTAGGGGCCTCGGTTGCAGGTGAGTAACCAATTTGTACTCACCTGGCACCGTAGTTTTAAGAGAGGTGTACAGCTGACATCCACACTACCTGACCTCCCCTGTCAATGTAGTACTCGGATCCCTGCTCCCAGCATGCAAACATCTGTGATGACAGGGAGCAGTCAGAGGATGTACCAGCTGGGTGGTGGGAGGAACTTTGTTTGAAAACAATCCGATGACTCCGCTGTCTCAGAGAAGACTGCCATTGTGTGGATGTGAAATGTATACCACTCTTAGAACTGGTTACAGGTTAGTAACCTGTATTTGTATACCATGATGCCATCCAGCCATCTGTTTGGTGCAGATTCCCATTCAGTTAGGGCTGAGTGGGAGAAAGTAGCGCAAAAAGTGGATTCTACCAAAAAAATTTATTTTTATACTGCAGGCAAGACAGAACTCAGAGTGGCCATATTCTGGGAGACCCAAGGACGAGAGATGCAACCGTGGCTCCTGATCGGCAGATGTCATCTGTCTCGTTTCTCCTGATTCGTCTGCTCACACACATGGCGATGATGCTGGGAGCTATTCAGGATCTGCAGGTACATTTTCAGAAGTTTTTATCCACTCAGTTATAAATCACTAAGTTTATTTCAGCCAGTCAACATGCAGAGCCATCGTACCTCTATTCCATGTATAGTGCGCTCTTGTGGAGGAGTGGTAGAAGGGAGTGCTCCCTTTCAGCCCCAGGGAGGACGTAAAAGACTAATTATAAATCACTCGACTTAAACCCAAGTGATTTATAAAATGATTATAATGCCTGCGAGGGATATCTGTTGTGGTATAAGAGACTTGTTTCATTAAGTTTGAGCAGACAGAACCTCTCACCCAAACCTCACACTCTGAGTTTGTTATACCACAAGCGACATCCCTCAGAAGCCCTAAGGCTTTTTTTTTATTTTATTTTATATATGCTTTTTGATACATCTTTGGGGGGTACTTTCAAATAATACGTAAATCAAGATGACTTTCAATAAGCTGTAGATAAGCCAAAGAGCTGTGTAGTTAAAAATTCACATAGTCCGTAAATTAGTGTCCAAATAATCCCTCCCCTAAGGAGGGTAAAACTTTACCATGCTTATCCCCCATTTATACATTTACTGCATTACTGACAGTTAATAAAGACTACTGCAGAGAACAGAATAACAAGGTGCCGAAAACGAAAATAGTAGCTACTTCAAAAAAAGGTCATATTTCAAATATTTTAAACTATACAATGATAAGTATCCATTATTTATACCAGCCAACAGGCGGTCAGCAAATCCACTTTTGAGAACCATAGGACATTTATATAACTTTTTCGGGTTCACTTTGGTATAGCTCTATGAAGGTGGCTAAAAGTTCAAGGTAAGCAACCCCTTATACAACGACAAACAACTCTACCTGGACTTGTAACGCCTATCCTTCTAGAGAACAGTAAGAAAGAGAAAAAAAGGCATACAATTATTTTAGTATCCTTCAAGTGTCCTCTGTTTCATCGGATGGAGTATTGTCCACATTTTCAACACGGGACTTGGGAACTGTGTAATTATGGCTCCACTTCAGAGCTTCACAAGGGTCATTAAATAAGTAAACCTTCCCTTCATGTGCTATCCGCAGCCGAGCTGGGAAGATCATTCCATGTGGAATTGAGGCCTCACGTAACACTGCCCTCACCCCATCAGATCTTTTTCTTTTCTTTCTGTTGGCGAAGCCAATGTCAAGGAATAGTCGAATAGGCTGCCCGTCATGTAGAAGCGGTCCCTGTCTGTTTGCCATGGCCAGTATGGAATCTTGGGTACCTGGGCCATCAGTGACCAGCATTATCGCTCGTGGGGCATCCGGATTATCAAGACGCCCTCACTGTGTGACTCGATGGGCTTTTGGAAAAGATTGTGCCTTGCTCAGTATCTCTGCTCCCAGCTGCTGTCCCAGCCACTCCCAAAGAAACAGAAGCAAATGGTGTCTTCCCCCACACACACACACACACTCACACACTATCTTCGGGCATCCTGAAAACACGAATATTGGGCGCCCAGACTTGATTTTTCCAAAGTTTCTATGTGTGATTGCCAGCATGAGGCGTCCTTGATGAGACGGGTAACTGCCCCCCATCGCCACTTCCGTTTGCTTAGATGATTCCACCAAGGTAGTCTGTATAGAGTCCACTGATGTCTCTAAGGTTGCCACACGATTACTCAGGCCATCGAATTTATCAAAGTCACTACCGATTTAATCAATCTGTTGAGTTTGGAGGCTACTGTTTGTAGCGTTTCTTGCGTAGCTTCCTCAACCTGTTCTTCTGCGTAGCCTTGTCCTGAGTGCGTGGCTAAAGCTGTCAAAGTGTTTTTAGATTTAGCTCCATGGCTCTGTTGTGGATCCCGTTGAGGGTTTCCCATGTTGGTCTTTCAGTGTTGAAAGATAGCCACCAATAGATAGATGTTCAAACAATAGTTATTTCCACTTATTTTTAAAAGTTTGCAAAGTCGATTTGTAGAGCTCTGTTAGTCAGCCACCATCTTGCTCGGGCTCAACAGCGCCCAACCCCCACCCTAAGGCTTTTGATACTACAGTGGAGCCCTGTTATAAGCACACCCTAAATGCCAAGCAAAAATGTTTCTATAAGCGGGATGTTCTTATAAGAGGGCTTCATGGAAAACAATGAAAATCTATGGTTAACATAATGAAACTGGTGTGGCCGGGTGGCGCTGAGGCACTGGACGCCATACCTTGAGCCACACCAGTGACCCAGGTTTGGGAATGAGCTTGGGGGTCAGCAGGGGAGGAAAGAATGAGTGTCTGGAGGACTGCTTTCTCTTCGCTGGGAGGGTTTCAGGAGAGGTCGCTCAAGGCAGCCTCTGGCAGCAGTCGGGCCTTTCGGCCTTGTGGCAGCTTGTGTCAACAGGGGGAGGCGGAGTTGCAGCGCTCGTTGCCTCGCAAGCTGAACTCTGAGGGGCAGGAAAAACAAGCAGGAAAATCCCCACTTCTGGGGACAGGCAGTGGCACCTCGGCCTCCAGGACCATACTCCAAGCACTGGGCCCCTTCCTCTCCAGGTCGACTCGTGGAGCACGGCACTGTATACTAAAGATAGGACGGCCCTTCCTCCAGAGGGCTTATATCCAGGGGTTGTTTCAGGCTGTACGAGGGAGGGGATCTAGGGATTTCATATGGGAGGTGGAGACCTGGAGTCCCCGAGGCTGCCGGAGAGAGTTCCCCAGGGTAAAAAGTGAAGCAGAAAAAGTTTAAAAAAAAAAAAAACGTAATGAAACTAGGCTCACACTACAAAGAGAACTCATTCTTAAAACTAGTATAACATAGCTTCTTAAAAGGACTCTTGCTGAAATAGTTTTGGGTATTGTAAAATTCATTCAGTGTCTCACCTAACTATGAAGGAATATAAGCTGCCTTCATTATAAGGCATTTTTTCCATGTCCATTCATTACTTAAGCGACTGTTAATGAGGACACCAGGTGATGATTCAGCCCTGACCTAGCACATTCAGAGGCGATAATGACCATCTACCACTACCTCGGAGGGGCGGGGGACTGTTCTTATAAAGGGGCTGACTGTTCTCGGAAACAGACTTTACTGCCATTGAAAATAATAGGCAAAAATCAGGACATTTACCAAATGTTCTTATAAACAGGATGTTTTTATATCCGATATTCTTATAAATGGGCTCCACTGTACCACCATGGGTGGCGTGAGTGGGTATCATATTGTCTGTCCCTCTTGAGTTCCACTTCTCCGGAGTTCTGTAATTAGGGCATGTGGCACCAGCTCTGGTGCTGGGGGATAGTGGACCACCCTGACATCCCGAGTTCACACTCTAAGTCATAGGACATAAGGAGCAGTTGCTGGCAGGGAGAGCTTCACAGAGACTCTCGGGTGCTCCCCTTCTAGGGAGTGTGGGGTACAACTCCCGTTTTCCACAGTGGCTCCTCACTGAGGCTTGGTGATACATCCTTGGCAGCACAGATGACTATGCGTTGCCCAGCATCTCTCCCCCCCCCCCTACAAAAACGCACATGCTGGTGTGCACACCCAGGGAAGTGGGTGGACTCTTAATAGGCAAAATGGACCTTGGCACACCAGATGACAGCTTCCAGTGGCCTCCACCAATGCCACCCAGCCTTGCATACTAGCTCTACACCCTCGACTATCACTCTGGTACGTGTAGTAAACCCGCCTCCCCCCATTGTATATGGGGTCCCTCTTAACTTGTTACAAATTTTAATAGACATACCCTCTGTTTCTGATGACACTGTAAACAGAGGTTAGTCGATACACTTTTCTCTCTTAGTTTGTAACGTCATCGCAGTCCTCCGGTGAATACAATTACCTTGTTACACGTGCACCATGTAATCCATGGATAACCTCAAACATTGCACCCGGTTTCATACAGACAGAAGTCACAATTGACAGATGTGGTGACATCACATAAATAGGGACACTCGGGACAATGGAGTAAGCCTATCTTGAGCGTTCTTTGATAGAATTATTTTTGTTATTCACTGATGACCATTATCTTATCTGTGTCAGTCTTCACCATTCATCACTGGTGGGTTCTGGTTGGAAGAACAGGACCCCGCGGGAGCAAATTTTTTTTTTTTCAGTGGGAGGCACTGGCATGGCGCTGCCCTTGGGACTGATGTACAACATGGCGCTTGAGGGATGGGAAGAAAATGACACTGACTCCTCACCTCAGTTCTGCTTCTCCTGCCATCAAATGAACAGCGACCTCATGGACAGCAAATTCTACTGCGACATTGCAGCCTAGTCTTTCTCCATCAACTGAAGCCTTAGTTCTGTGCACCGTTACTGTCTCTCAGCACCGATCTGACCTCGAGACTTCGAAGCCGGTAAGCTCTTTCCATATTTATCAGCACTGAGATCTTTTCCTGTTTTTGTTTCATTTTTCGTCCAATCATATCTCGTCCTGGGGACAAGGACAAATATTTGAAAGCGGGCCAGCCCCCCATGTGCCAGCGGTGTCCCTAAATGACTATATTCCATTCTGGACAGACATGATCATTGCTTAACCTGCTTGGGCCCAGACCACACCATGGATTGTTGCGATGCCTGTTTCTCCATGGACCGTAGAGTACTCGAAATCTGCATGTTTAAAGTTGGCTGAATGGTGCCGACTTTCAGAGGACAGCCACGCACTCAGGACACCAGATGCAGGTCCTTCAATCCTTCCTTCTGGCCCGAGGGTTCTGTATGGGCCGCAGAAAAGGGAGTCTCCGTGTCTTCAAGCCTTGCCATGGCAGAGGACCCCAGCAGTCACCTCCTCGGAGGTGAGGTCTCCCCTGGTGCCACGGCCTGCGCCTGGCAGGCCCGGCCGGGTGGTTTCTTCAGCACCGCCTGTCGGTGCCGCCCTCGATCCCGGGTCACTTGGCTCCGGTGTCCAGGCACTGTAAGAGCAGTGCTGGGCTATCTCGGGGTATGGCTTGCAGCACCAGGAGTAGGAGGGCCTTAGGGGTAGCACCTCTGGAGGTCCTTTAGATCCACTACTCCTCAGAGGACGATTCGGAGGCAGATCCTCACTGGCTGCCTGACTCCTCAGAGTATCAGGACTCTCCTCCACCTAGCATCTCTGTGCCTTCCCAACCTCCTCTCCCTTCAGAGCTAGTTGTTCTAACTGGTGCTGTGGGGCTTTCTGGGGACGGGGGCGGTGTTGGGAAGCATTCCGGCATTGGTGGGGACTCCAGGCTAGGAGGGTTCAAGCCCATGGGCCCCGATGACCAGGCTGACTCTACCCCCAGAGCCACTCGGTCATCTGGGGCTGGGGAGGGGGTTCCCTCACTGGCTGCCCCCCAGGGACGGTAGGTGAGGTAGAACCCTTCCTTTTGGTTTTGAGGAGGAGGTCCATGTCGAAGACTGGAGGGGTGAGAGGGCAAAGAGAGAGGCAGTGCTTTTCCTTGGTAGCCCTCCAGGGCTCTGGAAGGAACGGCAGCACCGAACCTGCATTCTCCTCTTTGGGGTTTCTGGGGGAGATCTTGTTGACAGATGCTAGTGGCCGCCCGTCTGGACCCATGCAGCCCCAGTCGCCTCACAGAGGGGATTCCCCTTCAGGGCTCAGTCCTGATAATTTCAGGATGGTTGAATGGTCAATGGCTGTTCCGACCGCCAGATCCTTCTGAGGTGTTGGATCACCTGCGAGGTCTCTTAGCCCTGGCAGAGGGTGCCTTCTTTCCTAGAGGCGTTCGTCCCCTTTACCTCTGCCTCCCCCACCTCCCTTCCTGGGCCACTCAGGTCCTGCAGGGGCCTATGTCTTGGGAGCAGTTCAGAGCCTCAGCAACTGATTTCCCTCACTATGTCAGAGCCATGGATGAGCAGGTTTTTAACCTGTCTCCCCTACAGCAGCTGGGCTCATAGAAACATAGAAGTTGACGGCAGATAAGGACTTCAAGGCCTGTCCAGTCTGCCCATTTTTTCTACCTTATGAATGTGCCACAGGGCTTTACTCTGTCAGTGGTCTATCTGTTCATACTCATCTGTATTGCTCCCTTATGCCTATCCCATGCCTCTTTGAAGTCCTGCACTGTATTTATATCCACCGCTTCCTGAGGTGGGCCGTTCCATGCATCCACCACGCTTTCTGTGAAAAAGAACTTCCTCACATTACCCATTAATGGGTCTCCCTCTAATCTCATGCTGTGTCCTCTGGTCCTGCTATTTTTCTTATATTGAAACATGTTAGACTCTTTCATCTTGTTAATGCCTTTAAGATGTTTTAATGTTATTTTTCACTGGGACAGGGCGGTTCTCAAAACCCATCCGAGGTTCCTTCCAAAGGTGGTGTCAGAAGCTACTCTGAACCAATCTGTAGAGCTTCCAGTATATTATCCGGCTCCCACTAACAGCGGTGAGGCACTCCACCATACGATGGATGTACACCGGATTCTCCGGTGTCACACACACCAAACCAAAGACTATCACTCTTGCGATCATTTGTTTGTTTCCTTCGCTTATCGAACTCAAGGCAAACCGGTTTCTAAGCAGGGCCTTTCCAAATGGTTGGGCAACTGAATCAGACACTGTTATCAAAAGTATGATAAACCCCTCCCAGGCTATATCAGGGGTCATTCTACTAGGGACATGGCTGCTTCTGCAGCCTTCCTTAGTAATGTTTCTGCAGCAGATATTTGTGCTGCCGCTACTTGGATTTCTGTCCGTACCTTTACCAAGCATTATAGTTTGGACATTGCTTCTCGGCGGAAGGCTGGCTTTGGCCTAGCTGTCCTGCAGGGTCTGTTGTCCTAGGCAGGGTCCTCTTCGGACTTCAATCTTTTCCGTGAATTTTGTTTTGCCCCTCCCTAGTTTCTCTTGGTCTCTCCTTAGAGGAACTGCTTGGGACTCTGGCCTATATGTGATGACCTACTGAAGGAACTCTCTCGAAGTAGGATAGTACAGTTACATAGGAACTTACTGTAACAGTAGATCTTCGAGAGTGGTTCCTTCAGTAGGTCAGTAGTTTTCCCTCCCTCCTTCCCCTCATTTTAATTTTTACAGGGTCTCCTTTTCTGTTCACTCTGCTGCTTGCAACTCAGCAGAGAACAGAAGAACGGCGTGGGGCGCCCACTATGCAGTCACGCTGATGTTGGTCACGTGGCAGTGGGCGGTCCCCCTGTCAGGGTTTGCTAGAAAGGTCTGCCGTGCGGCCCGTCAGGCGATGTCAGTCCTATAAGTGATGACCTACTGAAGGAACCTCTCTCGAAGATCTACTGTTATGGTAAGTTCCTACGTAACTGTACTTTCTTCCTCCCTTTGGCCTCTTAGTACCCCTCTGGGGGGGAGTCTGAGAAGGTTTCCTATCTCCTTTTGTTTTTTCACTTTCTATCTTCTTTCTCTTGTCTAAGCTTGCTTGCCCAGAGGATGGGGCCCTCTGTTCCAGACCCCTAGAGATATTCTGTCCTCTCCCCTCAGCATTATATCTCTTTCTGTTTATATCCTTTCCTTTTAGCTATCCTTTGGGCTCCCTTGCTCGAACTCTCTTCTTTTGTATTTCTTTTTCCTTGCACACTCTGGCATATACAGAACTGAGGTGAGGGAGGTGTCAGCCTCGTTTACTGGCCATCCCTCAAGCGGCATGTTATACTTCGGCCCCGAAGGTGATGCTGTGCCGGCACTGGCTCCTCCCCGCGAAAAAATTTGCTCCCACAGGGTTCTTTTCCTACAGCCAGAACCCACCAGTGATGAATGGTGCAGATGCACAGAAAGATCAAGAATTATGGCTGGTACATAATTTTCCTTTTTGTGTCGAAATACATAGATGGTAAGCACACTTACCACTGTGAGTGGTTTTGTGCACCTTCGGGCACGAGACAGCCGACCTGTTATAACCCCCAAAGGCTGCAGTACTGATAATAGTGCACAGCACCTATGTATTCACACATAATAAACATCCAAAGTATGATAAAGTTGTACTTTAGTGTATATTATTTGTACACTTTTTGTTTTCTTTACCATGGAGCATTGTTGGGCTGTCAGTGTGGTGACTGTACACTTGGAGTGAGAGTAGCTTTTCACTACATATACGTACCTTGAACTGAGTGTACAGCGCAAAGAGACGCTGTTATAGCTTCACACAAACAAGTTAAAGGATACATCTGTTTTATTCTGTCATTTTTCTTTTTCCTGCCCTGTCAGCACCAGGATCTACCAGCTGCAACCTCCCGGTACTTTAGCCTGCCCAGTTCCCTGGAGACCCTCATTTCATTCCCCCATGCCTTCCCCAACCCACAGCTTGGTCTTCAAGGCAGCACCCCTTCTGTTGTCCAAATTTGGTGGGTAAGACTCTTCTGTGCCAGGTAAACAAGCAGTCCAAAGCCTGAGAGTGCTGGCAAGCAAAATCTGTCCAGCACGGGCTGTTTTACCCCTGTTGTTCTCTACTTCCAGCGACGTCTGGGTTAACATGGTGTCGCAGGTACACATCAAGTATGAGCAGCACTGAGCCAGACGTGGCTGTGTTCCTAGCTGATAATGTACCACCTGTTGGCCCCCAGGTGGCACTGCTGCAGCAGGGAGCAGAACCATGTCACACCCAAAGGAGGAGAGGATCCAGTGGGGCACTCTGTCTTCCTTCTTTCACTATCTCTAGGATGCCCTGGACTCGTTCCCTCATCCAGGTCACCAGCATCACCAGCGATAACACTACCGATGGGCCAGCATGCCTGTTTTCTTTCTTCCCCTGCCTTCACATCCTCGGGCTCCTTACTTCAACTAGTTTGCCTCAGTTGTCCCTCTGCACTCCTATCGCCCCATGGCTTATCCTCCCAGTAGAAACCAGCCTGCCAGTGGAATAGCACTTTGTTTGACTGCCAAGAAACAGAGAAAATTAGGTGGAGCTAGGAGGTGCCTAGAGTGTTCATGGACATAAGGGGAAGGTGGGACAGTGACGGTGTCATGTACTGCTGGTCTGCGATTTATTTTATCCTGGTAGTGGCCATGAGCAGATAGGCCAGCACCCCCTTCCTGGGCCAGAGTGTGATGCCTGTAAGATCTACATTTTTTCTTGTTTCCATTACAACATTTCAGATGGTCTGTTTGAAACTTGATCCATACATACCATAAAGGAGAACAGCCCTGAGCATAGAGTTATTTTTCCTGGAGAATGTCGTTTTTTTACATATGGTGCCAGTTCTGTTATTGTTCCATCTATACAGGCCTGTTAGTAACCTCCAGTCCAATTTACACTCTGCTGTTAAGTGCCATTCTACAGCTGTGTGAGTAGTTTATGTCCCTCTCAACCACAGAGTTCTGTAATGGAGCAAGGATGCATTGTACCAACAATGGAAGAACAGAGCAAGGGACATAAACTACATAGTGCAGTTCTAAAATGATATTTGTTGACTGTAAATGAGAAGCACCCAATAAGATAAGAACAAGCCATTAGAGATGGAAAAGAAACAGAACTGGAACCCGTATTTAAAAGCCATTTTTTACAGGGGATAAATGATTTACAGGTTTAGCACAGTTCTCCTTTAAAGGATTCCACACTTGCTATTGTGGAACAAAGTACCTTCCACCTTCAAGGTAAAGGTCAAGGGTTATATTTTTGTGTTTT
This sequence comes from Neoceratodus forsteri, assembly GCA_016271365.2. NCBI lineage: Eukaryota > Metazoa > Chordata > Ceratodontiformes > Ceratodontidae > Neoceratodus > Neoceratodus forsteri. Next base: position 433,866,202 of record JADMNL010000024.1, on the reverse strand, counting down.
TCCTGTTTATTTAAACATTTCTTAAGAAACTTGATAAGCTGGAGTCACTAGAGGTCGGCTGGGAGAAGGAGGATTGAGCATCAGTAGGACTGCTCTCCTTTGGGGTGGGCATATGTGTCCCATACTGCCATCACTCCCTGGTGGAGGCTAGGCAGTGTCATGGCCAGGAGCAGCAGAAGGCAGGAACGCTGACATTTTGTATACCTCAGCATGCTTGGATCTCTGGCTCTCTTCGGGGCAGAAATGGCGGGAAAAGCTGCAATCCACAGTTGGGGGTGGGGAGAGGGCTTGGCCATTTAACAGTTGTACATCCCTATCATTATACAGTGGTGTGCCATTGGCATTCGTTGGAAAAGCACAACGGTTCTGCCCTTAGTGATGAGGTAAGAGTCTGAGAACCAAAACTCATTTTACATGGGTTATCGAACAGTCATCAAATTCTAAGGGTGTTTGCCTACTCCTGGACTGGATTTGCACTATTGACCTAGAGATGGATACACCTCCCAACTGGTGCCAGTTCACTGGGTCATGCAGTCTTTTCCCTTGACACCCCCACCCCCACCCCGTCAATGAGTATTAACAGTAGCTGTATTATTTTATTGACATTCTGTTTGTTCTTGTCTTTGAAAGTCAATTGCCCACATTATAAAGCCACCTGTACCGAATGCCTTTGAATTTCTACTGACTCACGCCTGCAAGGATATGGAGCAGCTAACAAGGACATTAGGAAAGAGCGCCGACGAAACCGCTAATGTCGTCCATCTCATACTCTGCCGTCTCCTCCAGCCACAGCAGCAGAACCAGTGTGAGTATCAGTGCCCGGCAAGCAAACACTTGTGAGATATGGGCTTTGTTTTTATATTGGTGGCTACCCTGTCTTTTATGGTCACATCCTTTAAATAATGTAAAGTAAAAAAAAAATGTATTTAAATGTGGTGCTTTACTAGTAGTCATAGGGCAGCACAGCCAGTCACCAAGTTGTCAACCAGGAATCATGTCAAGATTCTAGATCTGCTGTATGGGCCAGCAGCAGAATATTTCAAGCAACCCGTGCTGGCCCGTCAGTGGTGCAGTAGCGCAGCCATCCGCAACGCGGAGACTCAGGTTCGGGAATGATCCCTGAATCATCGGAGGCAGGCTGTGGGAGGTGTGATGAGCATCCCAAAGGATGCTCACTCTTCACCTGTGGGAGTTCAGTCTCCACCACAGACGGCATCGCAGCAGGATGAGAGGACACCAACATGCTCTGGCACACCATGCTCACGACTTTGTGTGCGCACACGTCAGAGAGCTCTTTTCAGCATCATGGGGTCTGGGGCTGTGAAGCAGAAACACCCTTACTGCAGCAGAACATCCACCCTCTCTGCAGGCCCAACACTGTCTATCATGGGCACTTTCCCCAAGCACCACTGACTGTGCCTTCTGGGGGGGAAGGCGGAGAGAGGTAAGTCTCGGGCAAGTCAGGTGATGGGGCTGGATGAACAGTTTAGGGCCATGATTGGGATAGTTAGGTTATATAGAGGAGAAAGCGGTACTGAATTTTAACAAATAAAAAAAAATGGAGCATCCCTCATGACTGTCTCGCCCCTCTGGGGAGGCTGTTGGCGATGGTGGTGGTGGGTGTTAGTGCCATTGTTTGATCACTTTCTGGTGGCACAGGAAGTTTCAACAGCCATGCTGATGAAATGAGGATTTGGCACCTTGGCAGAGGCTCTAGTGTTACATTGCATGTCAGTATGTCTCTCATTATGACACTCCACAGTAGAGAGGGAGGTTGAGGGGGCTTGACCCAGTTACATAGCAGTGCTGCATTCCCTGTGTCCTACCGGAGCTGCCCTGTCTCCTTGAGAAGGGTTCTTACCCAAAACAAACTCTTCTCCACACAACCTCGAGTCTTTGATGGTAGGAGTGGGCCAGCAGATCACCTAGGAGAGGGGGCTTGTAAATCTTAGATGAGGGGCAAGGGATGTGGATCATTAGAGGCTGGTGCAGTTTCCATAGAAGACTAGCCAATATGCTGAAGGAGAGATTGGAGATGTTTAGGAAAGGATAAAAGAGAGACTGAAGAAGCATATGTACACCCTTGATGAACGAGAGAGGGGGGCATAATAGAAACTTTTAAGTACCTCAAGGGCATCAACAAAGTCTAAGAGGGTTGCATCTTTCAGAAAAAGAGATGTGCAAGAACAAATGGGCACAGTTTGAGGATGGGGGGATGGGGCAACATGAAGAAGTATTTTTTCACGGAGAGGGTGGTGGATGCATGGAACGGCCTTTCTTAGGAGGTTGTGGGGTCAAAAACAGTGGGGAAATTCAAGAATGCATGGGACAGATTCCCCTCAGCCTGACTCTTAACTGACTCCCACCCCTCCCCCAGCAAAATTCCTGGGGGAGGCGGTAGGGGGTCGCTTTTCTCTCTGTCTAGAGGGATGGCAAAAAATCTCAACAGATCAGTGGGTTCTTCATTTGATAGGGAAAGGGCATACCCTGGAGTTCAGAGAGATGCCCCCAGACACCCCTCCCGTAAACTCCCATTACCATCCATCACGCCTCTCCCTTATCCGGGAGGAGATCTGAGCGCTGTTACTGAAACAGGCCATAGAGCCAGTTCCACCAGCTCAAAGGGGAAAGGGATTTTATTCCCCCTTTTTCTGGTCCCATAAGAAAATGGGGGACCTATGGCCCATTCTGGATCTCAGCGACCTGAGCAAGTACTTTATATAGAGTACAAACTGTTCAGGATGGTCACCCTTCTAGGCCTGCTTCCCCTCCTGCATCAGGGGACTGACTGTGCTCCCTGGACATGCAGGATGCATACCTCCACATTTTGGTGTTCCAGCCCACAGGAGTTTCCTTCACTTCTGCTTTCAAGGTAACCATTACCAGTTCCGCACCCTACCATTCAGCCTGTCCTCGGCTCCCTGGGTCTTTACAAAGTGCTTAGCAGTTGTGGCTGCAGCTCTCCAGAGAAAAGGCCACTATGTCTTCCCTTACCTGGGCGATTGACTCCTGGCAGCTCTTGTCTAGGGCTCAGCTGTTCAACACCATGGAAGACACCTATACTTTGTTTTGAGAACTTGGGATAACTCTCAGCTTCCCGGAGTCTTCTCCGTGGCCCAGCCAAAGGTTGCAGTACATCGGGGCAGTTTTGGACACCGCCGAAGGCAAGGCTTTCCTGACACCGATAGAGCGGACGCCTTCAAGAACAAGCTTACCTAGTTTCCTCGTCGCTCCAGGTCCCAGCCAGGATATTCCTGCAGCTGCTAGGTCATGTGGCAGTGGCCATTGCGACAGTCCCTCTTGCATGCTTGCACATGAGGATTCCCCAGTGGACACTCTAAGTCCAGTGGGACCAGTGCACGGACAATTTGGAGCAGCTGGTGACAGTCTCCACTCCGGTGCTCCAGACTCTGGTTTGGTAGTTAAACTCCAGTCTTTCATCAAGGGCCCACTTTTGATAGGAGTCACCTTATCACATCCAGACTACAGACACATCCGACCTGGGCTGGAGTGCACATTTGGCAGATCATCAGACCCAGGGAACTTGGTCTCCCCCAGAGCAACATCTCATCAGTATGTCAGAGATTCGGGTGATACTTTGTCCTTCAGGCATTCCAGACGAAACATAGAAACATAGAATTTGACGGCAGATAAGGACCGCTTGGCCCACCCAGTCTGCCCATTTCCCTACCTACTGGATAACCTGCAGATCCTAGTTAACCAGCAGCCTACTTCTTCTCATACACCCCAGAATTGCCTTATGACTATCCCATCATGCTTGAATTCCCCACTGATTTTGACTCCCTAGCGTCCTCTGGAAGGCGTTCCATGCATCCACAACCCTCTCTGTGAAAAATACTTCCTTACATTACCTCTGAGCCCCCCATCTTCAAATTGTGCCCTCTTGTTGTTCTTGCACACCTCTTTTTGAAAGATGCTACCCTCTTGGACTTTGTTGATTCCCTTGAGGTACTTGAAAGTTTCTATCATTCATCTCCTCCTTTCCTCGAGGCTATACATATTAAGCTCCTTAAGTCTCTCTTCATATGACTTCCGGTGCAGACCCTGCACCATTTTAGTTGCCCTCCTCTGGACAGCTTCCATCCTGTCTATGTCTTTTCGGAGATTGGGTCTCCAGAACTGCACACAGTACTCCAGAATGGGTCTGACCAGCTGTCTGTACAGAGGGATAATAACTTCCTGTTTTCTACTGGTGATGCCTCTCCTATGCATCCCAGTATCCCCCAACCCTTCTTGTTGCCCTCTCACATTGCTTGCCCACCTTTAGGTCATCTGATATGACTACCCCCAGCTCCCTTTCCATTTTGTTGTTGTTAGTATCTCACCCCCATTGTGTACTCTTCCCTGGGTTTTGTTTCCCAGGTGCATTACCTTCACTTCTTAGCATTGAATCTAAGCTGCCATACATTTGACCATTCCTCTAACCTTGCCAAGTCCCTTCTCATCCTTTCCACTCCACCCTGTGCATCAACTCTGTTGCAGATCTTAGTGTCATCTGCAAAGAGACATACTTTTCCTTCCAGTCCTTCTGCAATGCCGCTTATAAAGACATTGAAGAGGACTGGTCCTATTACTGAACCCTGCGGTACCCAACTAGTAACCCTCCTTTCTTCTGAGTGGACTCTATTTACTATAACTCTCTGTGTCCTATTCTCCAGCCAATTCTTTAACCAGGCTGTCATCTTGGGACCCACTCCCAGGCTGGCTAACTTGTATATTAATCTTTTGTGTGGGACTGTGTCAGATGCCTTGCTAAAGTCTAGGTAGGCCATGTCCACAGCCCTTCCCTGATCTACTACTTTGGTCACCCAGTCAAATAAATCTATCAGATTCGTCTGGCATGACCTTCCCGCTGTGAATCCATGCTGCCTAGGGTCCTCAGCCCCTCTGGCCTCTAGATACTAGACAGTTCTTTCCTTTAGAAGTGATTCCATCATTTTCCCTACCACTGAGGTTAAACTAACAGGTCTATAGTTTCCTGCTTCTGCCTTGCTCCCACTTTTGTGAAGGGAATCACAAGTGCCCTCCTCCAGTCCTCGGGTACCACCCATCCTCCCATGATTTGTTAAAAGGGTAGTCAGTGGTGTCACTAGTTCTACCCTTAGTTGTTTAAATTCTGGGATGAATCCCATCAGGCCCCCTTCTTTGTCCACCTTCAGTTTCTGAGTTCTTTCAGAACCCTTTCTTCTGTAAATGGGCGGTATCAACTTCTGTATCCAGAGTGTTACTACTGTTTGTTTATGTATCTCCCCTCTTCCTTCGTAAATACTGAGCAAAAATATTTGTTTAGTATCTCTGCCTTTTTCACAGTCTCCTCTGCCCACCCTCCCTCCCTTTATTAAGCCTCACTATCCCTCCCTTGGTCTTCCTTCATTCACTGATGTACCTATAAAAGGTTTCTAGGGACATGGATATGTTGTTCATCCACACTTATTGGCAGGTATCCTTGCCGCTTTAAATCTTGCCGGAAGGTCTTCAAGCTGGCTCCTCCCACCCACCTGGGTGGTATAACTCTCGGCTCCGCCCCATAACGCCAGATCTTCCTTACCGCTTGGAAGCTCAGGTTCCCTCCTTAACGCTCTGCGTTTGAGACTGGTTCCTATTTCTCCGTTTGCGAATTTAAAAGTATTTTTTGCGAAAAAGACTTCAGTCTTCGATCCCTCGCGGCTGCGATGGACAAATCGACTCCCGGTTTTCGGAGATGCCCCTGCGGGCAGAAAATGTCTCGGACGGATCCACACTCACGTGTGTCTACTGTTTTAGGCCTTGTGCACGACCCGCAGGATTGCGACCTGTGCTCTTCTTCTCGGCCTACGTCCTCGAAGACCGTGCTGCCCGATTGCAACTGGGCCGTCCCGAGAAGCGTTTCCCTCCGGTGAAGTCTAAGGAGGCCCGGTCGGCGGTGTCCGCGGCGGCGGGCTCGGCGGATCAGCTCGAGCAGATGATCGCCCTCGAAGAGGAGGCGGCGCGGGCCGTATCTTCCTCGGCCGCGGCATTTATCCCGCTCTCTCTGGGTTCTTCCTACACAGCTTCCTTTAAGGAGCTTTGTCTGTCCCTCTCCACTAAGGGAGAAGGGCCAACGTCTGCTGGACCTTTTTCTCGGTCCAAAAAGAGGGACAAAGGTAAATCCCTCCGTCGACGCTCTTGGGAGGCGGGAAAGGTCCCTCTCCCGAGTCGTCGACCCGCCGACCCGGTCGACCCGCTCGGCTTGACCACTGGCCTCACGGTGTCCCCGTCAGGTCAGTTGACGAGACTCCTGCCGGCAAATCCGAGATTTTTCTCGACCGTTGGATGAGCTGTCGCCTATAGACCGAGATTCCCTCTCCCGGTCCCCGAGAGTTGAGATCCGATGGGCTTGCCTGTGCCTCCGGTTCGAACCCCCGGATGAACCCTCGGGCGAAGAGTACGGTTCGGCCGACACTTCCCGCACCGACCTCGGAGAGCCGAGGTCTCGGTCTCGGTTCTTCAGCGGTCAGCGATCCCGCCGTCGCGGCGGTCTCGATCTTAGCACCTCGATAGCGGCGTCGCGCTCGTCCTCCTCCTCGGACGAGGAAGCCCGGCGTAAAGTGCGTCGTGAGTACGAGACCTTATGTGGCACAGCTCCTCCTGACGAGAATAAGCCGCGCCGATGCGCCTTCCCGACCATTAAGTGGCTGTCACTGGGCGGCGACACAACCCCTCGACTTAACTGAGGGCCTGTACCCAGGCGGTTGTTCGGCCAAAACCAGCTGCTCCACCGATTCGGTGGAACCTCCGCCTCTGCAGCCACTAATTGGAGGCTCCGACCAAGGATTCTCGATCGTGAAGGTCTACCCATCGGCTGTCGGTTACCCTCACTCCGACCGACCTCGGCAGGTGAAGGGTGGCTCGGGCCAGAGGCAGCTCTTCGAGGACTCGTCGAGTCCGAAGATGATTCCTCCTTTTTCTCAAGCGACTGGACTTGGAGTCCTCAGAGAGGTCAGTCATTGGGCGATAGCCGTCGTCCTTCCTAGGACTGCTTGGCTCATCTCGGAATCCACGGGATGAAGCTCGAACCCGTTCCAAGCAGGCCAGGTATCCCCTCACGGAGATTCTGGACCGAGGTTCTCCAACGGAGGCCTTTCGGTGGCCGAGGCCATAGTGGGTCGGCCCTGGAGCTTTGGCAGCGCCCTGCTTCCTGTCCTGCGCCTTCGGCCAGGATGGCCAGGAAAGTATCTACGGTCCCCTACCGGTTCCCTGTCCGGTTTTGGAGCACCCCTCTGCTGAGGGTTGGTTACCCGACAGCGTTTTTCCGGTAGCGCGTACTAGCGCCAGGGATGTGGACAAACCTCCCGACAAGGAATCCAAGAAATTGGATTATGTCGGTGAAAAGTCTCTATCGTCCTCTCGACCTTCGTCAGGCCAGTTCGGCCGTCCTCATGGCACATTTTCTCATGCCCTGTTGGGCTCCCTGGATGAGGTCATCCCTCATCTCCCCACGGATCTGCAGACTACGGTCAAGCAGGTGCGGGACCAGGGCAGGGCAGTGGCCAAACAGCAGCTCCAGACTGCATTGGATATTGGGGACTCATGTGCCAGATCGGTGGCGGCCGCAGTGGCTATGCGTCGGCGGGCTTGGCTGAGGATATCCACCTTTACTTCGGATACCCAGCACAAGTTGGCAGATGTTCCCTTTTTGGGGACTGACCTCTTCGGCCCTGGGCTGGAAGGTCACCTGCAGAGGATCGAGAAGTCCAATACTACCTTGGACTCTGTCTCTTCCGCTCAGAAGGACAAAGCGCAAACCACAGCCTAAGCCCTTTGTCTCTTCGCCCCGCGTCCGCCCAGCAACGTCAGGGCCAGCAGGCTCGGCCTTGGCATCCCAAACCCAAGCCGCCGGCTTCCTCTAACAGGAGGCAGGAGGAAAAGGCCCAGGAGGTCCTCGGCGGTCCTCCTCCAAGCCTGCCCAGTGACGGGCTGGGGGTGTCGCCCCATCCCATCACCTTACCCCTGGGTCCCCGTGGGGGCGGCTCCGCCACTTCCGTTCCGCCTGGTCCGCTGTTACCACGGACAGGTGGGTTTTGGAGGTGGTGGGAAGAGCCTGCCTCTAGAATTGAGCAGGCACCACTTCAGAGCCGTCGCCCCTCGGGGGCCTTCGGGGTCCCCAGCCTCACTGGCGGCTCGTCGAGCCGACATCGCTCTCCTCCTCCAGAAGGAGGTGATAAGAGAGGTGGTGGACCCTCCTTCAGACCCAGGGTTTGTGTCCAGGTACTTCCTGGTTCCGAAGCGGACGGGGGGCTGGCGCCCCATTCTCGACCTGCACAACCTAAACAAGTTCCTAAGGTCTCGAACCTTCAGGATGGTCACTCTGACTCAGATAATACCATCCTTGGAACGCGGCGTGTGGTTCTGCTCTCTGGACTTGCAGGATGCGTTTTCACGTCCCTATCCGTCCGTCTCACCAGAATTCTTCGCTTCGGCGGAAGGATCCTTTTCGAGTTCAAGCCATGCCCTTCGGCTTGTCTCCAGCTCCAGGGTCTTCACCAAATGCATGGCAGTGGTGACAGCATTCCTCTGGCCGAGGGTCGGGTGTACCCTTACCTGGACGACTGGCTGATAGCAGCTCCCTCCAGGCAGGAGGTGGAGTGGTCCAGAGATCTGGCCCTCCAGGTCTGCTCTCAACTGGTCCTCCTTATCAACGAGGCCAAGTCGGAACTCGAGCCGAAGCAGGTGATTCTGTTCATCGGGGCGCAGCTCGACTCTCTTCGAGCCAGAGCGCGGCTCCCGGCGGACAGGGCCGAGGTTCTTTCCTCCTTTGCCCAATCATTTCTGGTTGGGCAATTGCATCCTGCCCGGGATTTCCTCCGCCTCCTGGGTCTCATGGCGGCCTGCACCAGCGTGGTCCGTTGGGCCCGCTGGAACATGCATCCCCTTCAATGGGGACTGGCCAGCCAGTGGTCCCAACGCTGCGATCCTTTGGACCAGCGTGTGTCGGTGACACAGGGGATGTGGAACGCTCTCCAGTGGTGGATCGTCCCAGGTCATTTGCAGGAGGGCATCCCGTTCGTCCGCCCCGAGCCGACGGTCTTTCTATCGACCGATGCCTCTCTGATGGGTTGGGGTGCCCATCTGGGGGAACACCGGGCTCACGGCCTCTGGTCCCCGCGGGAGTCCCGATGCCACATCAACCTGCTGGAGCTCCGAGCGGTCCGCCTAGCTCTCACCGCCTTTGCTCCGTTCCTCCGGGGTCAAGTGGTCCGAGTCCAGACGGACAACACCACGACCATGTACTATCTAAACCGCCAGGGCGGGACGCGCTCCATGCTTCTATGCAAGGAAGCTCTCCGCATTTGGTCACTCGTGCGCAGCCTGGAGGCGGATCTCCTAGCCATTCATGTGGCAGGAGCCTCCAACACCCTGGCCGATGCCCTGAGCCGGATAGGGGCTGCATCCCACGAGTGGTCTCTCCTGCCGGAGGTAGTACAGCATCTGTTCTCCCATTGGGGCACACCTCAGGTGGACCTGTTTGCCTCAGGAGGCAGAAGCTGAGACTGTTCATGCCCCCCCCTCAGCAGGGCTCGCTGCAGGGGGATGCCTTCTCGAGGCATTGGACCCCGGGCCTCTTTTACGCCTTTCCCCCATTTCCCTTGATCCACAAGGTGCTTCTCAAGGCGAGGAGGGACAAGGCGCAGGTGATTCTGATAGCCCCAGACTGGCCTCGCCAGTTCTGGTACCCAGATCTCCTCAGTCTCAGCTCCAGGACTCCGCGGCAGCTTCCAGCTCGCCCGGACCTGCTCTCAGTCAATCAGGGGAAGGTGTTCCATCCGGACCTTCAATCCCTGCACCTACGGCCTGGTTCCTGAGCGGCTAGAGTTCCAGGCCTTTGGTCTTTCCGGCGAGGTCCTCAATGTAGTTGGGCGTCCCGTGAGTCGACCAGAAAATGCTATGCCTTCAAATGGAAAGGTTTTCCATTTGGTGTCAGAACAAGGCTTGGACCCTTCCTCCTGTTCCTTGGCAAGCATCTTGGACTATTTATGGTCCTTTCTAATCAAGGGCTTAGGTCGGCGACCCTAAGGGTGCACTGGCAGCCATCTCTGCTTACGGGCGCGGGCCGGGAAGCAGTCGGTGGCGCAGGAAGGTGGTCTGGTGCTTTTTCAAAGGCCTTGATCACATTTCCCCTCAGTCACGAGAACCTCCACCTCCATTGGGATCTACTGCTGGTACTGGCAAGCTCATGGGCAAGCCATTCGAACCTATGCACAGTGTGTTCTCTCTCACCTGTCGTGGAAGACCGCCTTCTTGGTGGCTATCACATCAGCCAGAAGGATGGGAGAGCTCCAGGCGCTTTCCATCGAGTCTCCTTACCTGGTCTTCCACAGGGACAAGGTTGTCCTCGCCCCCACCGAAATTCCTTCCGAAGGTGGTGTTGGAGTTTCACCTTAACCAGGTGTTGACTCTGGACGGTGTTCTACCCAGTCACACCTCGGAGGCCGGAATATAGGCTCCATACTTTGGACCCTAGAAGGCGCCGCTTATTACAAAGAACGCGACGTTGAAATTGGGAGAGGTTCGCCAGCTGTTTGTCACCTACGCTTGAAGCCGCATCTGGCAGACCTGCAGCCAAGCTGGACGATAAGCAGGTGGGTCACCTCCTGCATAGCTCTCTGCTATAAGTTGGGGGCATGGAGCCTCCCAGAGGGATAAGAGCTCATTCTACCCGCCATACTGCTGCATCGGTGGCTGCTTCCAGGGACGTCCCTATCCAGGAAATCTGCAGGGCTGCTACCTGGAAGTCAGCAAACACCTTCATTACCCATTACCACATCGACCTTGAGTCACGCCGGGCTGCTGGTTTTGGGGCCTCGGTTCTCCAGGCTCTCTTTCCCAAGTAAGTATTGGGGGTGTGCGTCTTGCCTCCCTCCTCCCGGAGAACTGCTAGGAGTCTGCCAATAAGTGTGGATGAACAACATATCCATGTCCCTAGAAATACAGGTTACTCACCTGTAACAGGAGTTCTAGGAATGGTATATGTTGTTCATCTACATTCTCCAACCTCCCGGCTTGACGCGACAGCCTGAGCTTCTCCAGCGTGGGCCAGATCTGGCGCCATGGGGCGGAGCCGAGTTATACCACCCGGGTGGGTGGGAGGAGCCAGCTTGAAGACCTTCCGGCAAGATTTAAAGCAGCAAGGATACCTGCCAATAAGTGTGGATGAACAACATATACCATTCCTAGAACTCCTGTTACAGGTGAGTAACCTGTATTTATCCCCCTTCTTAACTGAGTTGGCTATCTTTTCCTCGGTTTGGGCCTTTGCTGTTCTGACTGCCTTCCCAGCCTCCTTTTGCTTTAACTGATACAGTTCTCTGTCCTGCTCCTTCTGCGATTCCTTGTACTTCCTGAATGCTTTCTTTTTCTCTTGAACCTTCACTGCCACTTCCTTTGAGAACCATAGTGGTTTCTTACATCGTCTTGTTTTGTTTATTTGCTTCACACAAAGGCTTGTTACCTCTGTGATGGCAGTTTTATTATTTCCATTGTTCTTCCACCCCTTCTTCCTGCCCATTTGCTAGTGCATTCCTTAGGCACTCACCCATTATGGCAAAGTCAGCCCTCCTAAAGTCCAGTACTTTTGTCTTTGTATGGCTTAACTCTATTACTGTGTTTATTGTGAACCATACTGTTCGATGGTCGCTAGTTCCCAGATGGCTACCCACTTCTACATCTGTGATCCTCTCTCCATCTCCATTTGAGAGTATCAAGTCTAATATTGCTCTCTCTCGGTGGGCTCCAGTACTAGTTGTCTAAGGCATGCCCCTGTGGGCATCTAGAATAACTGCACTTTTGAAGTGGCAGCTGCAACTGCACTCCAGTTAACATCTGGCATATTCAAATCACCCATCAGCAGTATCTCCTCTTTTCTGCCATTCTGCATACTTTATCATTTCTTGACAATTTCTCTCCCTGAGAGAAGGGGTTTCCAGCATAACCCTGTGCGGATTGTGGTGCCATTGCCTGTCTCCAAATTTACCCACAGTGCTTCTTCTCCGCCCTGTTTACCCTTTTGTTCTGTTGCTTTTATTCCTTCCTTTATGTAAAGAACTACTCCTCCTCCTCTTTTACCCTCCCTGTCCCTCCTGTAGATAGTGTGTCCTGGTATGTTTACGTCCCAGTCATGGTTTTGTGTGTACCATGTTTCTGTGACTGCCACGATATCCAGATGTTCCTCCTCCATCAAGGCCACTAATTCAGGAAGATTGTTACCTAGACTACGGGCATTGGTACTCATTGCTCTCCATTTTTGATGGCTTTACCTTCTGTTGCAGCATCCTCACTGACCGTTCTACCTTGGTCTTTCTCATTTAGTACCCTGTTTTGTAGGGAGAGGCTGGGATTTTTCTGCTGCTTGTCAGTGCTGCCTTTGACTAGTTTAAAGCTTGCCAATGAAGCATTTAAACCGATTGCTCAAAAGACTTGTTCCCTTCCTGGACAGATGCAGACCGTCCTGCCAGTATAGGCTGTTGTCCCTCCAGGTGGAACCCCAGTCCCCAATGAAGCCAAACCCCTGTGCTCCGCACCATTTTTTCAACCATTCATTAAACTGCATGGTGCCAGTTACCCTCGCCTCACCCATGCCTTTGACAGGCAGCACCTCTGAGAAGGATACTGTGTGTGCTACTTGTCTTAGGCCCCTCCCCAACTCTGCATTGTCCTCCTGCACTGCTCTAACCTCATGATGAGCCAAGTCATTTGTCCCTAGGTGGACAATTCGTCCAGCTCAGAATCCCTTGCAGCTGTTGTCGTGATCCTGAGGATGCTTCCTGTCCCTCAAGCCATGGCACCAGGCAGGCACCTTCCTTCCGCTTTCCCAGCTCCTCCCAGTTCTATCCCCTAATAATTGGAGTCCCCACCAGGAGCTGCTTCCTTTCCTTGTGGTGTCCTCTGCCTCCTTCCTGTGGGCCTCCTTGTGACAGCTGTCCTCAGCCCCTTAGTCTCCTCTGTGGGTACATCCATAGGGGCTGTGCTCCCAGAATGGTGTATGGATTGTGGAGTGGAACAACTGACTGGGTGTGCCTCCGTTCCACCATCCTCACCCTTCCTGAGCCCACTGTGGTCCAACTGCTGTGTTTTCTTCGCAGTCTCTGAGGTAGTGGTGGTGGCTGTGGTGCTCCCTGGATGGGGGAGGTTCCCTTCCTACTGTCCAGTGTGGCCTGGGGGAAGGTCCCCGTACTACTGTCCAGACGAGTCTCCTCCCAGGCCCTCTCCTTATTCAGATGGACAACATTTTAGTGGTGTTCTACATAAACAAGCAGGAGAGGGCGAGATTCACTCCTACCTCTTCTGCTAGGAGGCCATAATATTCTGGTATTGGGCCACCAAGTATCTTCTGGAACTCTCTTCTGTTCATGTCTTAGGCGCATAAAACACTTTGGTCAACAGTTTAAGCTGACCTCTGTCCAAGGCACATGAATAGGAACTTCTTCAGTCTGTGGTAGGGGAGCTATTCAACAGGTGGTACTGGCCCGAGTTGGGTCTCTTTGCGTCCCCACTCAGCGCCAAACTTCCCAGTTTTTGCTCGCTAGTTCCAGGGCCTGGTGTCTTTTTATTTTTGGTTTTTGTTTAACTTTATTTTTATGCAGTTTATGGTAATCAATACCAAATAAAAACATAGTGGATAACTGCAATAACACTGCATTTTACATATAATCGATATGGTGACATTAGTGAACATTTCATGTGGCAAATTGATACGGCATATTGAGGGTTAATTCAGATAATAATACATTGTCCAAGCAATGTTGTCCGTAAGTATTTAGAAATGAGCCTTTGCAACAGGACACTGGACCAGATTTAACAAAAATGTCCCAAATATGTCCCAGAGAATTAATCTGCTGTATCTATGGCCTGATGGTCCAGAAAGCAAACTGTACGTATCTTCAGTCACATCTCATGGAGGCGCTGCTGAAATAAACACTACATACCATCGCCTCTCCTCTCATTCTTCAAATACATGTTTTAAACAGTATTAATATTACATAGGTGGCACATCAACACAGCTTAAATTTAGTAACAAACCTGTGTATGAGACATGTCATGAATTTTTGCAGCTAATTACTGACATTGGGCACTCATTTATTCCAGCCACTGAGTAGTGATTCTGAATGTCAGAAAGCATGAAGCACATGGCAGCTTCTGTTGCACTCAGCAATGCATAGTCGCCATTTTAGGAGCAAACAAGTGAAACGTTAGTGAAAGATCAACCAAACCCCACCACCATCTCACCAAATAAAACAACTTCCAACTATTTACCCTACTGTAGATACAGATTACTGCAGATAAGTACATATTATTATTACTCACATTAGTTACAGTCAAATCTTGACCCTTCGTTTGGCTAGAAAAGAAAAAGGCAGTTCACCCATCAGATCCTGGATGGTGCTGCTGATCTATGGAAGTAGAAAGAAAGCCTTGCTTGATTTGATCCATTTTTTTTGCTGGCTTCCGCTGGGTCACTGAATAAAAATATTTTCCGGTGTATGAGATCTTGAGATGGGCAGGCATCTGCAGAGAGTGCGTGATATCCAGTGCTCTAAGTCCCACTCACGCACTGTCAAATGCTCGCCAGCATTCCTTAGTAGAGAAACTTAAATGCGGATAGCATTGCACTACCTTATCATTGTCAAGGAATATTGGGGCACATTCCCAGGCATTCAGCTAGAGTGTATCTCGTTGATGAGAGCCGCCTGTTACAACCAGCATGGTTCAAAGTAAGGTGGTGTTATTCAGCTTTCTCCTTTGGCTAATATGGTAGACCTGCATTATTGTAATGCCCAACATATCTCCAAACCACTGGCTAAGGAGATTATTTATAAATTGACTGGGGTTAGAGGTTTCCAAGCCTTCTGGGGTACTCAAGAGATGAACATTTGCAGATTGTGATGCATTTTCCAAAGATTCCAGTCTGAATCAGAGTATTTTATTTTCCTTGATAGTTCCATTAACAGCAGTTAGAGATATGTTGGCATTCTCAATTATGGTTTTGCTTTCTGTAATCACTTGCTTGACTTTCGTTTCCACCAGGGTCAGCCTAGTGTTAAAGGTATCCACCTTATCGGACAAGTCTTTCACTGCCACTATTACAGTATCGCGAACGGCCTCAAGGGTAAGACCCGGGCTCCAAGGTATCAGTTGAGTTTTTATCTGCCCATCCCCAGTGATACACTTGATTGTGGCTGCCTACCCCTCCCAGTCTCTGAAGGTTGTTGATTCCTTGTTTGCCCCTTTTTTCTTTCCACTAAGTTTGATATCTAGCCAAAGCATTTGGTGAGTTCTAACATTTGGTGTAGGTTACAGTTATAGAATCCGAGTCTGGCAATCAGATTACGTTTTAGACGTGATGGCAGAGACCTCCTTTCAGAGCGTCTTTTTCAGTCAGTTGCTGGCTCCGCCCCCCCGCCTGGTGTTTTCAGGTGAGATGCATTATCCCTCTCTTGGGCAGGGAGGTTTCTGTATGCCTTCCCATTACTGCAGAGTGTCCTTCTCAAATTGCATTTGGAAGGAGCAGGGATGATTCTAGTAGCTCCTTACTGGCCACATCAGATTTCATTCCCGCTACTTCAGCAGCTGGCAGTGGAACCCCCCAATTCCCCTTCCCTTGAGCTCAGGCTTGCTCTCCCAGGAAGGGGGGTATCCTGATCCATCCAGTCCTCAAGTCGTTGCACCTGCATGCGTGGGTCCTGCAGACTTGGCCATGGCTCGATTTGGGGTCTCCACCCAGAGTGGCAGAAGTCTTGGTGGCCGCTAAAAAGCCTTCCACCAGGGCTACTTAGTCTGTGAAGTAGAGGCAGTCCTGTCTTTGGTCCACCGCTCGCCACGTAGATCCATTCATCTGTCTGGTAAATTCCATTTTGGAGTACCTCCTTTCTCTGTCAAACTCTGGGCTGACTTACTTCTCCATTAAGGTGCACTTTTCAGCCATCTCTGCATATCACGCACCTGTAGAGGTTAAAACTCTTGCCCAGCTGGACCTTTCCTGCACCTTCTTGTGGGGTATTCTTCACCTCAACCTCCCATCAGGGACCCTGCCCCTCCATAGGATCTTTTATTTGTTTTGGAAAAACTTGCGCTGTTTCCCTTATAACCGGCTGCATTTTTCTGTTGTAGAAAGCATTATTTTTAGTTGCCATTACTTCTGTGCAAAGGATTTCTGAGCTTCAGGCACTGATATGTAAAGAGCCTTATTTAGTTTTTCACAATGACAAGTTATCCTTGCTTACGAATCCTACATTTTTGCCTGAAGTGGTGTCTTGAGTTTCCACTGATTCAGGACATCCATCTACCTGTTTACTATCCAGAGTAGTCTAATCAAGGGGAGACTCTGCTTCATACTTTGGATATCCATCGGATGCTTCGTTACTACTTGATCGCACCCGTGCTGTCAGAACGATTGTTTGTTTCTTTCGCCCCAAGGACTGAAAGGGCTTCAGTTTCTAAGCAGACTTTGTCCAAATGGCTAGTTAACTGTATCGTTTATTGTTACCAAAAATATGACAAGCCGTTGCCGGAACCAGTCTAAGGCCATTCTACCTGGGGAATGGCTGCTTCCCTTGCATCCATTAAAAATGTGTCTGCAGCTGATATTTGTGCAGCTGCCACTTGGAGTTCCGTTGACACTTTCATTTGGCATTACAGTTTGGATATTGCCTCTCGTGACAGTGAAGGGTTTGGCCTTGCTGTTCTACAAGGCTTGCTGTCATGAGTTTTCCAGCAGACTTTTACCTCCTCCTCCCAGTTGAAGGGGGTTGGTCCTTTCACTGCTTGGGACTCAGTTCTTATGGTATACACTGCTGCAAGAGCTCCTTCTCAAAGTGAGATAGTACAGTCATGTAAGAACTTACCGTAACAGTAGATCTTAGAGAGGAGCTCTTGCAGCAGGTGCTGCTTTCCCACCCACCTTCTCCCTGGTGACAGTTTCTCCATTGACTGTTCTTTTTTTTTTTTCTTGTTCCAGAGGAACCTCCTCGGTTCTCTATTTCTGAGTTTGCTGGGGTCTTTGGCAGGAGAACTGAGGCAGGGCTGGGGGACCGCCCCTTTTTTACCGTTGGTCGTCGGGGCAGTCCTCCGCTGTATACTGCTAACTAGAAGTTTTCTGTGGGGTCTTAGTACCTGCCGGCTTCAGTTCTTATGTCCTCCAGCCAGTTGAGACTGAACCCAGATAAGACAGAGGTACTGGTGATTGAGCCAGGTTGAAGGTGTGATGCAGATACAGGTTTGCACCTGGGATCAGCACTGTTGCTGGCTTCCACCAGAGTGCAAAATCTTGGCATTGTCCTCAGCTGCAGATTGACCCTGGAAATCCAGGTGTCTTCTGTTGTTCAGGGTGGTTTTTTACCACCTGAGGAACATTGCTAGGATTAAGTATCTGGTTCCACCTGAAACATACCAATGCTAGTACATGTGTTTGTTACTTCGAGGCTTGAGTAATGCAACTCTCTATACCTCGGGGTCACTGGTGGGACCCTCCACCGGCTGCAGCTGGTGCAGAATGCTGCGGCGAGGTTGCTGACTTGCCTGGCTAGGTCCATTTATGTGAGCCCTGTCCTGCGAGCTTTTGCACTGGCTGCTGGTCTGGTGGAGGGTCATCTTCAAGTTGGGCTTGCTCACTTTTAAGGCCTGTATGGACTTGGCCCAAGCTATCTGACCAAGCTTCTTTCACCTGTTACCTCAACATTTTCCCTCCGGTCCTCAAGTAGAGGACTCCTCAATATTCCTAGGGTTAAGCGTAAAACCTCCGGTGACCATACTTTTAGCGTCTGTCACTGGTCCTACCCTATAGAACTAATTTCCAGCTAGTGTCAGAAGAGCACGACATTTGAGACCTTTAAGAAGGGGCTGAAGAAGTACTTATTCTCGCTGGCCTTCCCTGAGCTTTATAACTGCTGCACACCAACCTGTTACTTCGCTGAGTATAAAGCAACATAGTTAAGTGATTTTATTTGCTGGAGTGATATTTTAAAAATCTTTTCTGGGTGTAGTGTGTTTTCATTGTGTATTAACTTTTGCATCACTGTTTGTGTAACCTACTTTGTAAAGTGCCCAGAGTCTCCAGGCTTGGGTGCCATAAAAATAAAATTTGCCTTGCCTTATGGTGTAACTTGCTGCAAGAGTTCCTCTCAAAGATCGAAGATCTACTGTTATGTTAAGTTCTTACATAACTACATTTCTGTCATCAGTTCTTTCAGAGAATCCTGCAAGCCTCAAATTGGAAGCCTGCACCGTAGTCTCAAAACAAAAAAAAGTGCAGTGGTAGATATGAAGAGCTTTGAGAGTCGTACTTGCTGCCTCTTTAGTTTCGTTCTGGATCATCATAACCTTGGAATCCGGCAAAGGGAGATTCTGAGAGTAGTCTTTGAGTTTCCAGTCAATAGTCTGTGTAGCCTTTAACAAGGCCTCGTTGGCAGACTGGGCATTTCCCACCACACTCCATTTGTCTCCTTATTGAGGCCCACGCTCACACTGCATGACTCCTTTGTTGCTGGGAACCAGGTCCTCATCATGTGCTTAAGTATGCTAACATGTATATTTGTAGATTGTGCTCTGTGAGCTGAACCCAGTGGAGGTGTCAGATTATTAGTGGATTGTCTTTATTCACAATAAACAGAGGATCTTACTTCAAGTGGGAGCTCTTGCAGCAGGCTACACCATAAGGACTACGCCACCAGGCACTAGGACCCCACAGAAAACTTTCTAGCTAGCAGGCACCGCCCTCTGATGTCGGACCGCCTCCGACGTCCACCAGTGGTATAAAGGGGGTGGTTCCTAGCCACTCCCCACTTCTGTTCACGCCATCAACCCATTCACACCGGCTCTGTGGACATCTGTATCCTGTGACAGGGTAGAATTAGGACCCTGTCCCATTTGTTATGGAGAAAGTGTTTAAATGCACGGATCTTTCCTGTCCCATTTATTTTTCTGTCTGGTTGCGCAACCAAATTTTCTCTGTGAGATCTCGGACTTGATCAACCCAAACAGTTTAGCAATTCTTTGCCTCTCACTATCTCAGTTTTCTCTTGCTGTCTGTTTTTCCTCCCTTCCATATCTGCTAATATAAAAATATGTGCAAATCATTGTATGAAAATGTAACCGATAATGGGATCACTTTTGTTTTGAAAATATATAGTATTACTTTTGAAATATAGAGATTTATAATTTGAGATGATTGTAAACTCTGGAGGTTACTTGAGTGCAAATGTTGAGCCTTTTGCAAAAGCTGTAGGGGCCTCAAGAAGGACACTGTGTTCTAGCAACTCCTGAAACTTACAAGGACAGGACTGTTTGCTAAGGATGGGGGTTGAAAAGACTGATAAAAGAGCTAAGCTGCTACTACAAGATAGATTACAAGAAAAAGGGACACAGAGACGGAAGGAAGATTTTATTTTTTATTTCTCCTCTGTACATAGTTATTGTGAACAAGTTTATTTATTTTTTTGTTGCTGCAACTTTAAAATAAATAGTTTTGGTGAATTCTACAACTGCTCCTGGTGTTTCCTGTGCTTCCTGACCTGTGCTTCAGTGGCAGGTGGTATGAGCCTAAGTGGGATTTACACCATGCATACCCTAAAACAGGAGTTTTGTGCATGGATACTGGACCTAGTACCAGGGAAGCACAGAAGAAGGTATGGATTCTGCAGCAGCAAGTCCAGGAGAGGTTACCAGGAGAATGGCAACCAAAGCAGCATCAACAGTAGTGCAGTCTGAGACTGAACAGCCAGCGCAAGTTATGGAAAAAGAACAGGCAGTGACAGAACCTGAAAGCCTGATGAACTTTTTCAAATGGTAGGCTATGCAACAAAAAAGAGACTGAGAAGCAGAGAGAGAAAAAAGGATTCAGTGTTTAGAAGTGCAGAGGAGAGAAGAGATGCAGCAACAGGAGCAGCAGATGAGAAAAGAGATACAGCGACAGGAGCAGCAATGGTTGGATGCCTTGCAAGCTATCAAAGGCAGAGGATCTGGCAGAGACCCAGATGAGCAACAAAATGCAAGCAATTTAAAAGCCAATAAACTTACAAAGTTGTGTCCCTCAGATGATATAGATGCATACCTGAAAACTTTTGAAAGAGTTGCCACAGCCTGCCAATGGCCAAAGCAACAATGGACAATCAGACTAGTACCCTACCTGACAGGGAAAGACCAACTTGCCTACAGCAGTATGGACATTGCACAGTCAGAAAACTATGACCTGGTGAAAAATTAAATCCTGAAAAGGTATGACATCTCCTTACAGGCAGAGATTTCGATCTCTGAGGTACAACTCTGTTGATAATCCTTGAGAAGCCTTCACCCGACTCAGAGAACTCCTGATAAAATGGCTCCAACCAGAGAGCAAAACAATCCCACAGATTGGCACATTTGCCATGGAGCAATTCATCTACATCTTGCCTACAGATGAGCAGCTGTGGGTTAAGGAACACCGACCAGAGAATGGAGGAAAAGGCTGTTTCTTTGGCCAAGGACTACCAAATGGCTAGACAGATGCCAGTGCAGCGAGGTAACAGCCAATCACTGGTAAGACACTCTCTTACCCATTTAAACGCTAAGCCTGATAAGGGGGTAACAAATCTGTGCCCAAAGACGTTATCTGCTATAACTGTAATAAGTCAGGCCATTTTGCAAGAAACTACAGTAATAAGGAGAGTGGCACTGGAGCAGATTTGTCCTTGGCAAATTGGGGCAAATACTTAACAGATGTGAAGGTGGGGTATAAGACTGTGAAGGGACTTATTGATTTGGGAAGCAGACAGACCCTAGTGCATATTACAGTGCTGGGAAAACACTATGCAAAGGGACCAGGTACTGATGTCATCTGAATCCATGGGACACTCGATACTATCCCACTACGAAGTGACTCTGACTCTGACCATTAAGGGTTTGTCGCACCAAATGAAAGTGGAGATAGTACCTAAGTTACCTGTACCTGTGATTATTGGAAATGACTTTCCAGGATTTACTGAGTTGATCAAAGAAGGAGTAAATCCTGATGTTTCAGCAGCTGTAGCGACAAGCTCGGGCAAAGAAAATTTCAGATGGTGGGGACATTTTTCCTTTCAAAGATTTTGATTCGGACTTATTAGAGCACAGCTCCATGATCCAGAAATCCAGGAAGGAAAGACGAAGCCTGAAGAAACTATGACAACAAATGACTGATGGACATGAAGGGTTAAAATATGAAAATACTGAAACTAAATTGATAACTAATTGTGATTTTCTTTCAGAACAAGCCAACAATGTTTCTCTCCAGGTTATTTTAAGCAGCTAGGGGTGAAACCAAAACAGGGTGGACCGATGTTTAAAAAATGTAATGGGTTACTGTATAGAGTTTGGGTTAAACCTCAGACACAGGAACACACAGAACAACTTGTTATACCACGGAAGTATAAAACAGAGTTGTTACAGATAGCACATGTTAGTCCTATGGCTAGTCACTCAGGGAGGGATCGTACCCCTTGCCTGATTGCTGTATAGATTTTACTGGCCTGGAATTCATGAAGATGTTGCTACCTATTGTAATTCGTGTGCTGAGTGTCAGAAAGTAGCCCCGGTCACTAGAAAAGTCAAGGTGCCCCTACCCTTGATAGATGTGCCTTTTAAGAGAATTGCAATGGATGTGGTTGGTCCTTCAGACAAAAGTAAAATGGGTAATAGATTAATCCTGGTAGTATGCGACTATGCTACTCGATACCCAGAACTAATTCCAATGCTTACTGTCACAGCCCCAAAAGTTGCAGCAGAGCTTGCCAACATTTTCAGCAGAGTGGGCATACCTGAAGAAATGATTACTGATCATGGTAGTAATTTTGGTGCTGCATTGCTTAAGGAGCTGTACAGCTTACTAGGTATCACTGCCATAAGAACCTTCTCCTGTCACCCTCAGACAGGCGGTCTTGTTGAGCATTTTAAGCAAACCCTAAAACATATTTTAAGAAGGTTTGTAAAGGGAAGAGAGAAAGACTGGGACCAGTACTTGCCTTACCTACTTTTTGCTTACAGAGAAATGCCACAGGCATCAACAGGATTTTCACCATTTGAAATGCTGTATGGTAGGTAGTCAAGAGGGCCACTGGATGTGATAAAAGAAATGTGGGAAGATAACCCCAACTAGAAACAATCTACATCTTCTTATATGTGTGCCCTAAGAAAGAAGCTGGCAAAATATGTTGAAATTGCTTATAGTAATCAGGAAGAGGCTCAAAACCAGCAGAAGGTATAATATGACCATGGGGGGGGGTTAAAGGAAAAAGTTTTCGAGCCAAGTGAAAAGGTTTTGCTGCTGGTACCCACAACAGAGGGTAAACTGTTGATGAAATGGCAAGGGCCATATAGAGTTCTTGGATGTACTGGCGCTGTCAGCTATGGGATTGAGACCCCTGACAGGAAAAATCCTTCTAAGATATACCATGCTAACCTCCTCAAAAAATGTGTTGAAAAAATGCCAAAAGCTGCTTTGCTAGTTTTACCAGAAACTGATAAAAGAAGATATTGATGTAGCTTTTGACAGACTGGAACAAACTGTAAATGCTGATGTTGAAAATGTGAATGTGTCCTTAACCTCAGAACAAACTGCAGACCTTCGTAGTGTGCTAAAGATATTTAACAGTACTTTTACCATGGTACAAGGCCGAGCCAAAGGTGTTGAGCTCGTAATAGTGACAAGGAATGCTCGTCCTATTAGGCAAAAGACATACAGTTTGCCAAGGCGGTTAAGAGCTTATGTGGTTAAGGAAACACAAAAAATGAAAGAATTGGGTATCATAGAGGAGTCGAGGAGTGCTTGGTCATCTCCCATGGTAATTGTAAACAAAAAGGAAGGGGTGTTAGAATCTGCCTTGATTTTAGGAACTTAATCAAGTGTCAGAATTTGACAGTTATCCTATGTCTAGAATAGATGATTTGGTGGACAGACTGGGGGGTGCAAAGTATATCAGTACCCTCAATCTAAAAAAGGGTTACTGGCAAATACCTTTAGCTAAAGAATCCAGAGAAAAAAAAACAGAATGTTATGCTGGTTCAACTTTAAGTAGAATTGCATGGTGCCAAAAGGCCTCTCACACAGTTTGCAGAGGGTGCTAACAGATGACATAGACATGTGTTTTGTCCTACCAGGACTCATCAGTATGCCTTGTCTGTTTGACACCCCAGTGGAATGAACCAGCTACCCTACGACGGTCTATCTGGGTTATGTTGTGGTGAACCCATTAAAATAAAAAAATACTTAAAAGACAAAGAACCTCTGTGCGCAAACACTGAGGCAAGGGTTACCCCAAAGGGCATTTGGCTGGGAAGCCAAGTTTCAAGAAAATACAAAATCACACATGACCACACAATGCAAAGCATCATGGGCTGCATATGCAGATCACCACATAGATACATAGATACATAGACAGTGTCGGCAGATAAGGGCCTATGGCCAACCCAGTCTGCCCATTTAAGTTTGTAAGTTCAGTTTATGTTTTCCAGGAAGTCTGTTGCCCCTTACCCCTGACCTCCAGAATTCCTTTATGTCTATCCCATGCATTCTTAAATCCCGTGATTGTTTCAGCCCCCACCACTTCCTCTGGCAGGGTGTTCCACTTGTCCACCACCCTTTCTGTGAAGAAATTCTTCCTCACGTTTCCTCTGAATCGTCCTCCCTCCAACTTCATCCCATGCCCTCTAGTCCTGGAACATCTTTTTCGCTTAAAAATAGTGCATTCCTGCACCCTGAATGTTAACATAACAGAATGTTATGCTGGTTCAACTTTAATCAGAATTGAATGGTGCCAAAAGGCTTCTCGCACAGCTTGCAGAGGGTGCTAACATATGACATAGACATGTGTTTCGTCCTACCAGGACTCAGCAATATGCTTCGTCTGTTTGACACCCCAGTGGACCGTCGTAGGATAGCTGGTTCATTCCACTGGGGTGTCAAACAGACGAGGCATACTGATGAGTAGGCCATTCAGAACTGGACCTCTTTGCGTCCCCATGCACTGCAAAACTGGCCAGTTTCTGCTTGCTAGATCACGGGCCTGGTGTTTTCTGGTAAGACGCATTGTCCCTCTGTTGGACAGGGAGGTTTCTATATGCCTTCCCTCCCTTTCCTCTTCTGTAGAGGACTCTGCTCAAACTCCAAGCGGAAGGAGCGGAAATGATCCTTGTGGCTGTGCTTTGGCCTTGTCAGATATTTTTATTTTATTTATTTAGCTTTTGTTGACCGGGTAAGTGCACTAGACAAATCCTGCCTATTTTCAGGCACGACCCGGGGGGAGGGGGATACAGATGAATGCCAACTGACCTTGAACCAGATTAAGCTGTTGGTGGTATTTTTAGTGAATGAGGGAAATTTGGCCAGGACACCGGGGAAATTCCCCTACTCTTTTCGATAAGTGCCATGGGATCTTTAACATCCATCTGAACTACCACCAACCCAGGCAGATGGGACCTCGGTTTAACGTCTCATCCGAAAGACGGCACCTCAGAAATGCAACACCCCTCTCATGCTGCATTACAGTGTCAGTACTGGGATATTAACCCAAGTGCCAGATGTGGGAACTGAACCCACAGCCCTCTGATCTCCCGGCCAATGGTTCCCTTTACTGCAGCAGCTGGCAGTGGAACCACTTATCCCCCTGCCCTTGTCTTCCCGCTTACTGTCGCAAGAGTAGGGCAGATTGGTTCACCCAGACCTCTGGTCCCTACACCTGCAGACATAGCTACAGTGCATTATGTGGTATGTCCCAAAGTGGCCAAGGTCTTGGTCACAGCTAGAAAACCTTCCACTAGAGCCATCTACTCTATGAAGTGGAAGCACTTTTGGTTGTGGGACACCACTTTGGGGGGGGGGTCTGGACCCTCTCCTTTACCCTCCGAACGCTGTCCTTGAGTATCTCCTCTCCCTGTCGGATTTGGGCCTTGGTTATTCATCCATTAAGGTACACCTCTCTGTAATTTCTGCCCATCTTGTATTGGTGGATGGCAAATATGTTGCCCAGACACATCTGGCCCGAACCTTTTTGAGGGGAATACTTCACCTCAGACCTCCCATTAGGGACCCTATCCCCCCTTGGAATCTTTTGTTTTTGTTAGAAAAACTTTTGTTGCCTCCTTTTGAACCAGCCGCGGATGGCGAGCTACTGTACGTTTTCTGTCGTGGAAAGTTTGGTTTTTGGTTGCCATTATGTTTGCTCGGAGGATTTCCAAGTTTCAGGCTCTGATGGCAAAGGAGCCATATTTAGTTTCCACAAGGACAGGGTGTCCTTGAGGACTAATCCTAAGTTTCCAACTAAGGTGATGTCTCAGTTTACCTATAATCAGGACATCAGCCTTCCGATTTATTACCCGGAGCATACTAATTGGGGAGAGGCTGTGCTTCACACTCTGGATGTTCACAGAGTGCTCAGATACTACATCAGTCGTACTCAGACTCTCAGAAAATCTGACCAACTTTCTGTTTCCTTTGCTCAAAGAACCCTGGGGTCACCTGTGGCAAAACAGACTTTGTCCAGGTGGCTAGTCCATTGCATCACATTCTGTTACAGTAAGTACAAGCCTTACCAGGCTCGGTTAAGGGTCACTCCACCAGAGGCATTTCAGCCTCCTTTGCGGCATTCCGGAACGTCTCTGCAGCAGATATCTGTGCATCAGCTACTTGAAGCTGTATGTACACCGTTGTGAAGCACTGTAGTTTGGGCACTGGTTCCTGTCGGAGAGCTGGATTTGGTCTAGTGGTGCTTCAGAGCCTTTTGTCTTGAAGCTTCCTCCTCTTTTCAGTTTTCCACCTCCTAGCCCATTTGGGATCATTTTGGTACTCAGTCCTTATGGTATAGCCTGCTGCAAGAGCTCCCACTTGAAGTAAGATAGTACAGTTATGTAAGAACTTACCATAACAGTAGATCTTCGAGAGGAGTTCTTGCAGCAGGTGTCATTTCCCACCCTCCTTCCCCCTGGTCCTTTTTCTCCTTCACTTCCTTACCCTCAGCTGGGTTTTCCACTAACCTCGGTTCTTTATGATTTGCCATCCGGGTCACCTGCAGGAGAACTGTGGAGTGGCTGGGGACCGCCCCCTTTCCCCTTTATACCATTGGCAGATATCGGAGATGGTCCGATGTCAGGGGCCGGTCCCCGCTGGGTACTGCTAGCTAGAAAGTTTTCCGTGGGGTCCTAGTACCTGGCTTTATAGTCCTTATGGTGTAGCCTGCTGCAAGAGCTCCTCTCAAAGATCTGCTGTTATGGTAAGTCCTTACGTAGCTGTACTTTATTGCTTGTTATGATACAGTGCTCTAACAAAAGCATGCTCTGTCTTCTGCTGCTGGCTCTGTGCTCCCACCCACAAAATATTTCCTGTTTCTCCCAATTTTTTTTTTTTTGTTTTTTATTGAGTTTTTTTTTTTTTTCCTTTTCTTTTAGTTCAGGAGTCATAATACAATGAGGTCATTGTCTATATAAACTTCAAGTTTGGTATGATATAGATATAGAATGCCTTTAGGACTTTTATATTAGATACAGATTGTTACTTTAAATACAAACATTTCACCATCTTCTTTCAAATCTCATATCCTCACCACCCTGGTTCCCGTCTGCTGTGGACAAAAATCAGGGTCAGTTCTGGCCTGGTACAGTAACCATCTCTGCCAGAGAGAGGCACATCTGTCCAATTGATTATTTAGTTTTGCTGTAATAATTTCCATCTGGTATATTGAATACACTATTTGTCTCCACTCTTGAGTGCTTGGTATTGTTTTGGTCATCCATTTCTTTGTTAAGGATTTTTTGCAGCCAATAGCAAAGCGGGAAGCAGAGTTTTTGTCCGGGGCATCCAGGTAATCCTATTTTTTTTGTTTTTCTGTGAAAAGAGTATCTGTTTTGAAGGGGTGGGGCAGCAGGATATATGTGAGCCAGGTTACAAAACATAGTAACACCAAGAGCTGTTTCACAGAAGCTTCAGTCTGCAGAGTAGCACTAATGGTATGTTTCTGTTCCCAGGGCATGTTAGATTTGATGGCACACTATCATCCAAACAACACAGAAACTGCTGGGAAACAACTGTCGTAAATTACATCATTACAGTGGAGATGAAGGTAGGACTTTGTGCTTTAAATCACACTGAGTAGGTAGAACTCTATGAATTTTGCTGTGGATCTACAAGTAATTTACACTGATGATATGAGTAAATTTAAAATCTTACCTCGAGAAGGCTCTTGCAGTAGGTGATTACATATAGGACTGAAGCCGGCAGGCATCAGGACCCCATGGGAAAATTTCTAGCTAGCAGTCTCTAGCGGGGACCGCTTCATGTCAGGTGACCGATGTCATGCGACGTCAGTATAAAGGGGCGATCCCTATCCCGCCTTCCAGTTCTTTCCCGTCGTTAGCTCGTGCAGCGCCTTGTGGTTAAGTTCAACTGCTCATCAGTCTGTCAGTAGTTCTGCCGTCCGTTTTCTTCGATTTTTTTCCGAATTTTGTGATTATTTCCGTGTTGTATGTCGTCCCCTACACCCTCTGAGCACAAGAATAAGTGTAACTCGTGCGGCGCCCAGCTCCCGCACAAAGACGGCCACTCCCAGTGCCTCTTCTGTCTAGTCCTGGAGCACCCTGTGGAGAAGTGCCAGCATTGCCTGAAATTCAGCGCCGCCTCCCGCAGACAGAGGCAGCAGTCCCTGGAGGCCCACATCCTTAAAAAGAAGCTTCATCAGGCCTCAACTTCCCCCGAGGGTCACCACAAAAAGAAAGACAAGGAGAAGCACTGGGATTTCTCTTCCTCGGCCACTGCGACTTCAGCTGGAGCCGCCGTGTTAAAGATAATGTCCCCCAAGGGGACTGCTCCGCGACGGCTGTCTTGGAGGCTTCCAAGACAGCGTCGGCCTGCTCGTCTGGCTCACGCTTGGGCTCTTCGGGTGCCTCCGGGCTAAAGGAGGCTTCCACTCCCAGCAAGACCTCTGCTGCACGGCCTACTGGTGTGAGTGGCTCCAGTAAGCTGAACACCAGCTCCTTTGACGCCTGCCTGGAGAAGGTCGCTAAGTCGCTTGACCCCGCGGGGCAGCGTACGGCCTCTAAGCCGCCCAGCCAGGCCACACCCCCATTGCGGCCTGCCTTTGGCAATGGGTCCGCTAAGTCGGACGACAGCTCCTCCGACGTCGGAGCCGACACCGGACCCTTTTATGCCCAACGTCCTTGGCTCCCCGTAGCGTTCGTTGCCCTCCGAGGACCCAGCGTCTCCTCAGCCTGACCCCGGGGACTTTCCCCTCCTTCTCCGGGCGATGCAGGGGATCTTGGCACGCTTCCGTCAGGTCGCCCTACCACCTGGGCTGGACGACCTGATGTCGATCCCTTGGACGGTGGCGCCGACGCCGGTCTTGCCATTCACGGGCGACATCCCTCTGCCTCTCCTGGATGCTGTCCCTACACTGGGCCTGCCACCTGCCGGGCCTCCTATTCCTGGCCCACCTGCCGGGCACTCTTCCGGGCCACCTGCCCCTGCAGATCCCTCAGTCCCTGGGTATCCGACCCCGTCCTGTCCGATGCCGTCATACCCGGGGTCACAGTATCCAACGCCTTAGTACCCAACACCGCAGTACCCTGTGTGTCACTACCCGACGCTGAGTTTTGTGCAGTCGGGGTATGGATAGACACAGTACGGATATTCCCAGTATCCGTTCCCTCCCCTCCTCCTCCACCGCCCCCTCAGCGGCCGGTGGATTTGAAGGAGACTCTGGCCTCCTGGTGGGCTGAGGCCAAGGCTCAACTCACCAGGGAGGTAGAGAGCCGTCTTCCGACGCCAGTCCTGGTTCTGGAACCCCTACGTCAGAGACGAGAGACTCCCTCCCCTCCCCTCCTACGGATACCAGAGGCGACCCCTTCAGTTCCAGAGCAGGGCAGGATACGATTCCCCAAGGGGTCCTTTCCTCCCCCGCCTCAGGAGAGGGAGTCTTCTTCCTCCTCGATGACCCCGAACGACTCTGATGGTTGTTCCGACCTGGATGACGAGCCCCACTCTCCAGATAAGCCCAGGCCGAGGACTCCTCCGGTCCTTTGTTTACGGAGTTGCTGTGTAAAATCCCGGAGGTTCATCATGGCATTCCTTGGAGCCAGATCCACAGCGTAAGAAACTCGCTGCGCACCTGGATCTGCCCGAGACTGCTCCGACCCTGGTGCCATCCTGGATTAAGCCTCATGCCAACCTTGTCTCCACTATTTGGAAACAACCGTCGGCCCTAGCCCCACTTCCTAGGAAGTCGGATAGGCTTTATCAGGCTCCCAAGGGTGTTGACTCTCTTAATTCTCACCCTCAGGCTGATTCGGCCGGATGGCTAACCCAAAGCACCTGAGCTCATCGCCACCTGACAGGGAATCCCGTCTTCTGGACCAGTACGGAAAGAAGGTCTACGCTTCTTCCACTCTGAGTATCAGGGCCCTGAACTATGTTGTTCATATGGGGGATTACCAGAAGGCTATCCTTAGTGAGGTGGAATCTAAGTTGGGCTCCCTTCCTGAGTCTCAGACGAAGCAGGAAGTGGCTAATCTCATCCGGTCTGCACGTTCGGCCTGTCTGCACATGCTTTGTGCCACATGCAGTGCAGCGGATGCAGCCGGTAGGAGCTCGGCATTCGTCGTGGGTTTGAAGCGTCATGCCTGGCTCCTTGTGTCAGGATTGGTCCCGGAGGTGCAGTCTGCCATCCAGGACGCACCCTTCCGGGGATCGGTGCTGTTCGGTGGCGATGTCAAGGACGTCATCACCGATCTGCAAGAGAAGGGTACTGCACTGAAGTCCATCGACTCCATGTACAAACCCCCTCAGGCTCAGCGTTGTCCCTTTCGCAGATATAATCAGCAAAAAGCGAAACCTCAGGGAAAGAGGGCCAATAAATGTGGGGCCCCTCCGGCTGCCAAGTCCCCCCCCCAAAAAAGCAGCGGGGGCTTCACCGGCGACTCTGCCTCACACCACCTGACTCCTTCCCTCTCCCACAGCCTCTAGCATTTCTGGAGGAACCGGTAGGAGAGAGACTCTCCCTCCACCTACCGGGTTGGGAGAGGGTGACTTCAGATGCTTGGGTGCTCCAGCTGATTGCAGAGGGGCACTCAATCGAGTTTCTTCAGAAACCTCCTCGAAAACCTCCCCGCAGGTCATCTTACTCTCCAGAACATCATCTTCTGGTTCAGGAAGAAATCTCCGCTCTTCTCATGAAGGAGGCGATAGAACCCGTTCCTCCCCACCTTCGGGAGATGGGGTACTATTCCCATTTTTTCCTGGTCTCAAAGAAGTCGGGCAACGTGAGGCCAGTTCACGACCTCAGCTCCCTGAACTCGTTCGTGGAGTACAAAAGGTTCAGAATGCTCTCTCTGTAGGGCTTTCTGCCCCTCCTTCGGCCAGGACAGTGCCTTTACGCTCTGGAGATGCAGGATGCTTACCTACATATTCCTATTCGCCCTTCCCACAGCAAATACCTGCGTTTTGCGTTCCGGGGGGACCATTACCAGTTCAAGGCCCTCCCATTTGGTCACCAAATGCCTTTCGGTGGTAGCGGCCTTCCTGCGTATCCAGGGGGTGCAGGTTTTCACGTACCTGGATGATTGATTCCTGGCGGCCTTGTCCAGGGAGGAACTCCTGCGCTTCCTTTCCCTTACCCTGCAGGTTTTTGCCTGCCTGGGTATTACCGTCATCCAGACCAAGTCCCACTTGATCCTGTCCCAGAGGCTCCAGCTTATCGGCGCAATCCTGGACACGTCCTTCGGCATGGCTTTCCTGCCACTGGACAGGGCGGCCTCACTCCAGGCTTAGGTCAGCCTGTTGTCCATCCGCAGGTGGGTCAGTGCAAGGTCGGTCCTCTGCCTCCTCGGGCTCATGACAGATGCAATTCTGACAGTCCCTCGCGCTCTGCTCCACATGAGAATTTCTTAGTGGACGCTTCGGACTCAATGGGATCAGCTAGTGGATAACCTAGATCAACTGGTTCTGGTTTCCACTCCTGTGGCTCAGGACTTGCAATGGTGGATGGTTCAGGAGAACCTTTGCTGGGGAGTTCCCTTCTGTCTCCCCCCTTCCAGACGCTGACTACAGACACCTCAGGCAAGGGTTGGGGAGCCCATATCGGGCCTCACAGGACCCAGGGCTCCTGGTCCAGGCTCAAGAAATCTCTACACATCAGTGTGCTCGAGCTTCGGGCTGTGCTGTACGCTCTTCAGGCTCTGCATCTGCTTCCCAGACACCTAGCTGTACAGATGGACAACATGTGCGTAGTCTGGTACATCAACAAACAGGAAGGAACTCATTCTTACCCACTTTGCAGTGAGGCAATGTGAGTTTGGAAGTGGGCAGTGCAATATAATCTTCACCTCATGGCAATTCACATCCCGGGGGTTGAGAACACGTTAGCAGACCATCTAAGTCGATCATCTGTTCATGCTCACGAGTGGGAACTGGATCAGGGGGTGGCAGACATTATCTTCCTACGTTGGGGAACACCACAGGTAGACCTGTTCTTGTCCCCTCTCAACGCAAAACTTCCCGACTTCTGCTCGCTCTCGCTCCAGGGCGCGGCATTTTTTGGAGAGACGCTCTGTCTCTAGATTGGAAGGACAGATTCGTCGATGCTTTCCCCCGATCTCCTTGATTCTGAGGGTCTTACAGAAACTCGGTTCAGAAGGAGCTCAAATGATACTAAGCGCTCCTTTCTGGCTCAGACAAGTTTGTTTCTCTCTTCTGCAACAGTATTCCGAGGAACTTCCTCTTCCTCTATCACAACTGTTGCTGACCCAGGATCAGGGGACCCTGGTCCATCCAGGCCTCAAGTCCCTTCAGTTGCACACGTGGCTCCTGCAGATGTAGCTCAAGCCCGATTCGCCCCCAGTGACTGAGATTCTGGTGGAGGCCAGGAAACCCTCCACTAGATCTACGTATGCCATGAAATGGAAACGGTTCACTATCTGGGTCGCTTCAAAAGATTTCAAGCCTTTCTCATGCACTGTTGGGTGGCTTCTGGATTACTTGCAACACCTCTTTGATCTGGGTCTCAGTCATTCATCTTTGAAGGTTCACATGGCGGCCGTCTCGGCCTACCATGTCCCTTTTGCAGACGAGACATTTGCTCAGCTGGAGGTCTCTTAAGACCTTCCTTAGAGGAGTTCTCCATCTGAGACCCCCTATCCGGGTTCCTGCCCCTCCTTGGGATTTGAATTTTATCCTTGAAAATCTTACTCTGCCTCCTTTAGAGCCGGCAGCCTCGGCAGACCTGAAGTTCCTCTCATGGAAGACTCTTCCTCATGGCCATTACTTCCGTTCAGAGGATTTCCAAGTTCCAGGCCTTGATGTGTCAAATCCTGTATTTGATTTTTCACAAGGAACGTGTGGCTCTGCGTACCAACCCTAAATTTCGCCCCAAGGTGATAGCGGAATCTACGCTGAATCAGTCCATTGAGTTACCTGCTTTCTTTACGCAGGACGCCAATCAAGGGGAGTACCTCCTGCATACTCTGAACGTTCACCAGATTCTGAGATACTACACCAACAGGACGAAGGATCTCAGAAAGACTGATCACCTGTTTGTCTCTTTTGCCCATAAAAGAGAAGGCAATGCTGTTTCTAAGCAATGCCTGTTTAGATGGTTGGCTCACTGTATCACTTTCTGTTATGACAAGTACAACAAGACCCTGCCAGGTCAGGTTAGAAGCCACTCCACCAGAGGGGTTGCTGCCTCTGCAGCTTGTTTCAAGAATGTGTCAGCGGCCGACATTTGTGCAGCTGCTACTTGGACTTCTGTCCATACCTTTACGAAACATTACAGTTTGGACATTGCCTCTCGCCGTAGAGCAGGCTTTGGGTTGGCTGTTCTGCAGGGCCTCCTTTCCTAAGGCCTTCACAGCCAGAGGTTCTACTCCCGAGTGGTTTTCCTCCTCCCTTTTGCTTCTTCTTGTTCCAGACTGCTTGGGACTCAGTCCTATATGTAATTACCTACTGCAAGAGCCCTCTCGAAGTAAGATAGTACAGTTATGTAAGAACTTACCGTAACTGTAGATCTTCGAGAGAGGCTCTTGCAGTAGGTAATACCTTCCCGCCCTCCATCTCCCTAAGCTTTTTCAGCTCCTTTTCCAGGATGGGAAATAGCCACTTCTCTCTCGTCTCGCCTTTTGGCCCTTGGCGGGAAAGAACTGGAAGGCGGGCATGGGGGACCGCCCCTTTATACTGATGTCGGTCACCTGACGTGGGGACAGTCCCCCACCAGAGACTGCTAGGTAGAAATTTTTCCTTGCGGTCCTGACTCCTGCCGGCTTCAGTCCTATATGTAATTGCCTACTGTAAGAGCCTCTCTCAAAGATCTCCTGTTACAGTAAGTTCTTACGTAACTGTACTTTGTCCTGATTAGGGTTGTCATGGTATGAACTTTTGACTGTATGATAACCATAGTGTGTGTGATACCGCGGTATAATGCATTCCAATGGGAAAACCTAAAATATTCAAAAATAATGCAATTTTAACCAAATTTTACATGTAAAAGAATAAAATACTAGTAAATGACACATGAATTTAACGAGAGAACATAAAGATGAGTCAGGTATGTGCAAGCGAAATATATTTTTTATTGACTAAGTCAGATTCCTCGTGACCCGATGATGAGCATGGAGTTTTGAGCACTAGAAGTAGATTTATATAAAAAAAATGTAATTTCATTGCAATCTGAAAGGTGAGTGACATACTGTTATAAATAAAGCATTTTATTGTACTCTTAGCTTACAGCACAAAATGCTACCAATACCAAAAGTACTAGTGAATATGAAAGGAATGTCCAGTCACGCCACTCCTGGTGGTGGTGCAGACTAGAGTTGCAGATGCAGACAGAGTTGCACTTCACTGAAGTAGTGTGCTACTAGCTTTAGAAGCGGGCACAGCAAGAGCACTACTTAGAATCAGAACAGTTCTGATTGGAAAATCAGGACTCGCTGTCTGGCTATGACTAGGCTGTGTCTCCCTTCTCCATCCTCACCTCACAGCCTGGATCTCCCTCCAAGACCAAGTCCCCCCAGTGCTCTCAAGGTAAGTTAGTAAAAGTAATAGTAGTGCAAATAAATTTGGAGAGATTTGTGTTAATATTTACTTTCTCAGTGTAGTACCCTACCACCCCAACCACAACACAACTCCTTCCTGCACTTACCACTCACTGTGTCCCAAGACTCCGAGTCCAAGCCAAGCCAACAGCCAGAGCCAATCAGCAGAGCTAAGCCAACTGAGAGATGGTAGCATTTAAAGGAATTAGACCAAATATCCCAAATGCCATGCTGCCTGCCTGGTTGCTTTTTCCTTTTTTAATGTAATAAGTATTTAGCTACAGTAGCCTCCAGCTGAGGCAGTGAGCCAATGTAAGTTGCTTGCTTGACTTTTTTAGGTTGAGTCAGTCATGCTATACTGTGACTCAAGTCGAGTCGTGTGACTGTGGCTTGAGTCAAGTCTGAAAGTAAAGGAATCGGCTTATATATCCTCAGTGCCGTGACAGTGGCAGGCACTCACTGGCTGCCTTTTTTCTTTTTTTTAAGGTAGGTAATAGCTATTTAACTACAGTGGCCTCCAGCTGAGGCAGTGAGCCAATGTGAGTTGCTTGCTTTGGTTGAGTGAGTCGTGCTGTTGTGAATTGAGTCGTGTGACCGTGACATGAGTGCAGTCTGGCATTAAAGGAATCCGCTTATATATCCTCAATGCCATGCAGTAGCAGGTACTCATTTCTCTGCCTTTTTTTGTTGTTGTTTTAAGCTACTACCTATTTAAGTAATTAAGAAATGTATGAATTCAAATTACTTTTTCCATTGGGTTTTGTTTTAGGTAGCCCCCAAAAGTGACTCGAGTCATCTTGTCACCACCTTGGACTCAGGACTCATGAGTCAAATCTTGCAATATGATGAGTGACTCAGGAGGACTGGAGTTCTGCATAGCAGTAAAGGAATTAGCCTACATATCCTCAGTGCCATGGTTGGTAGCTGCTGAATCAAGTGACTATAATTGTTAAGCTAGCAGCTAAGCTAAGGGTAATTACGCAATTAAAGTAATTTCTCTTGTTGGTTTTGTGTTAGGTAGCCCCAACTACAGTCAGCCAAGAGCTCAACTGAGACAGCCAACCAAAGTTTTGTGACACAGATGACATGAGTCAGTCAGAGGACTCATCAGGAGTCAGGAGTAGGACTTGCTCTGTCCTAGGGGCCACCCTAGTGGGGGCATCAGGCAAGCAGACAGAGGGAGAGACGTGAAGTGGTCCACAGTGGAACTGGACTGGAGGGACTCTGGGTGCATCAAGCAGACAGATGAGACAAGACAGCAACTTCACTAAATATGCTAGGTCAGCTGAATAGCCAGTGCCAAGTATGAAATATCACAAATCACATTAGGAGGACAGGGAGGAAGGACTCTGACTCAGTCAGGAAGCGGCAGCAGCAGATGTCAGGAAGAATTTGGATTAGCGAGCAGAGTGGTGTCTGAACATGGCACGTGTTGGCGAGCGTCAAATTCGTTATCTACACTGCAGGTGTGCTGGGCAGCAGTGACTTTGTGTTGCAGAATCAGCTAGAGGGAGGGGCGGGGAACAACTGGGAGGGAAAACTAAAGGAACACAGAGACTACTAGTGCCAATTCTTATTACTGAAACTGAAAAACATGGAGTGTAAGTGTATTGCAAAACTGCAATTTGTAAATGCAAATGGCACTAGCATCATGGCAATTTTTGTGTTATTATTTAACAATAAAAATGAACCTGAAAATGTTCTCGGTGTGTATCTCATTCTCTGTCTGACTAACCTTGACAGTTTTGTGCCTCTGACAGATTGACAGGACAGTCTACTCTCTATAGTTCAGACTTACAATGAATGAACGTGAACACTCGTGACCACTCGAGACAGAGCACCTGCAGCACAACAGTTAACAGTCACGTGAGTGAATGATCACTGTGGTCTCGTCTGTCACTCACTGGCCCCGCCAATGAGGTAGCTGACCAGTCTGCAGTCTGAGTCTGTACACACGGTGACAACCAACTACAGACAGTTTGTTAAAACTGTTACCCATAAAGATAAGAAAACTTAACATGATGATCATTACATGACAGACAACGTGTTACACAGTGTTACTGTTAACAAAATAACATAACAGATTCTGATGCTGGGCCTGGTTACTGCTGCTGATCCCTCCCTCACCCCCATTCCATGTCCATTGCTCAAGCCCAGTCAACAAATGTATTAGGCTGGCTGGTCAATACCCATATGCCCCCACCCCCTGCTATTTAAATAACCAACTCAAGAGTCTGAGTGGTTTTGGGGAGGGGGTGCAATACCTCCCGAATGCAGTGGTGGGGTCCTGTGCCGACACTACAGCGTTCTGGAGCTTTCGTCGCTGTAGTGTCAGGTGAAATTGTCCCGGCCGGGGATGCAACCCTCAACAAACGTATTTTGTTGTTCAACTTTTCTGGAGGGATGTCACTCATTTTGAAACCAGTACATCATTTTCTGCTTCTGTTACAAACGAACAGCAGAGGAGACGACAATAATGATGCGCATTGTGCATTTACAGTGTGGCTTTTTGTGCAAGCAGTGTGCTGCACTCCGTGTGTACTGCACAGTCAGTGTGCACTGTGTGAGTATTACAGTCACACTCACGCAGCACACTGACTTTTGTGTGCTGTTGCACAAGGTCTGTTCTCGCCATTTGCCATTAAGGAAGCAATTATTACTTATATATCACTGATGGCTTAATACTCCCTTGGCCTCTGTGTGGCACTCCATGTGACACACACAAATTACATGATGACTGAAAAAAACTTTGTCCTGAAACTGAACATCGAAAATTAAAAAATGGAAGGAAGAAGTCAAAAGACTGACTTAAATTTTATTGAAGGTCTGTCAACCGACATCATCAGTCTACTTATGGATCGGACATGTGAGGACACTTAAACCTAACCTTACTAGTCTGTACAGCACTACAGCAGACAGCGGAAGTAAGTTGAATTCACAAAACAATTTTTGCACGAAAAAGAAGCCTCCTCAAACTCTTGCATCAGGGAGAACTGGTGTGTAAGGGGCAGTTGTCCCTAAAAATGCAAAAAAAACTAGTTGAAAGGTCTCAGTACCGCGGTATACCATGAATCAAGTTGTCCTTGATGCCAGAAATATCACCAGAGTATCAATACCATGACTTCTGACACAGCGGTATACTGTGATAGCCCTAGTCGTGATTTGGGGTGAGAACCAGGCTGTCTAGGTTGCATATTTGTTTTTTTCCTTAGAGGATTTTTTTCCCCTGGCCTTTCCTGTCATTCCAGGGGTATACCCTATTGGGGCCTGTATTTCTGGTTGCCCCCAGTAGCCCACTGACTACCCCGTGGTTCTGCCCTCCAGCAGGAAGGCCATCAACCTGAGGAGTTCTACCCTGTGGACTAGGACCCAGAAACCCAGATTGTCATTCAGACAACCATGGATTTTTCCCCCCGTTTTTCCTGGTTCCTCTCATCTCCCTAATATGAGCACAGTCTCTGTTGGCCTCGCATGTCCCCTGCGCCAGGAACAAGCTACCTGGCCCAGCTGTGGGGGGTCACTTTATCACCAGAGCTCACTGTCGCCCCTCCCCGACTAAGGCATGCTACCATGTGGTAGCAGCCTCAGCCTGGCCTGCCTCCTAAAACAGCTGGTCGGGTTTGGTCCTGAACACGGGTTATCTACGTAGTAAAGGATAGGCGACCCTTCTGGTTGTCAGACTTTGAGTCTGGTGCAGATCATCACCAGAATGATGGGAATGATCCAAATCAACCTGAGGCGACATGGCTTCAGAGGGCATGTATGTGATTCTGAGCATATTCCCCCATCATTTGAACAGCTACAGAGAAGTGAAATCCATGTATTTTCTGTAGTAGCCAAAAGAGCTAGCAACTCAGAAGGCTTACAGGCCCACTGGCACTTTATTGGGTGGTCAGATGAGCATGATCCTGACTGCTGAGCGTTTCCACTGCCTTGCCAGAGACCTGCTTTGACTACAGGATTGGGCCTTGCACCCTGGGTCAGTGAGTGGCTAAACCACATTGTGGAATGTAAGCTGACGGCCGGGGAGAAGGTGCTGGCTGGGCAGCACATTCACCCCTCCCCCTGTGATAGCCACGGATAGATGAGCATTACCTTCAGTCATGCAGGCAGCTGTGCTTCTGGCTTGGCAGGTCAGTGTTGTTGCCATGGCCACCATATTAGGTGGGGGTTATGGGATGAAAGGAAATACTACAAAAAAAGAAACGTGATGTTCTGATTCAGCATTCAGTAGTTCCAGAGACTTGCTGAATGCTGTGTTTGTTTGTTTTCGGGTGAATGGGGTTGGGAAGAGACCAGCAGCAGCTTTTTACACAGATGTAAGACAACACAGACTCTTGGGGGTCACACAGGTCCCTATATCTGGTTTCTGATGCCCACATTTTGGTTATTACCTTGGACACTAGGAGTAACACACTTGATGTGTACCACCGGGCTAAGACAGAATACAAGCTTTTAAAGAGCTAGTATCACAAAAATAGAAAATTTATTCATTTTTAAGAGGCCATTTTTTACTTCCATTTCAGAAAATGTGTTTCTTTTTCCCTTTGCTCATTAGAAGGTTTTCTACCTGATTTGTTTTAGGTATGACGTGAAGAGCAGAACTTCCTGGCGGCTGTCAAATTGAATTTTACTCCAACATACCTCACCAGCAGTGTTACCTTACTCACTCTGGCATCATGAGTGTGCAAGAGACACTTTTTTTAAAACCATAGTCATCTCCAAGGCAGCCCTGTCTCTGAGGTAGGTCTGTCTCTGAAGCAGACATCGTGGATAGAGCTGTCTCCCAGGCAGGGCTTTAACCTCTACCAGTAAAGAGCTGAGCTGCACTGCTGTACCAGCTTGGTGGTGTAGTGGAAAAGTCTACAGCCTGATAAACATGAGACTGTGAGTTCAAGTCCAGACAAGATCACCTCAGTTTCCTTTTGTTAGAATTTCACTTGAGTGGTGATTCATGGCGGCATGGAGTTAGAATAGACCATATATAAAAAAAGGGACTTGGACGTGAGAACGAATAAGTGCGACACTAAAGTTTTGTTGAGTTACCTGGCAGCAGGTTTTGGGCGGCTTTTCCCTTCTGATGTCAGTTCAAGAGGTCACCATGCTGATGAGGGATGAAGGGGAACAGAACTACATTACGTCAGCATCCAGGTACAGTATAGTTCCCCACATCACACCTGCTGTCAGGTGGAAACTGTTCAACTCAGCAAAAGGGAAAAGAAAAAGTATTTAAAATATAAAAAGTAGTAACGTCTGGCTACTTTTAAAAACATTATATTATTTCTGCATTTGTTGTTATCTAAACTTTTGACAGGACTTGTAGGGGTGTTTGATGGGGTTGATCCATATCTGCATTTATCATTATCTGAATGTCCCACAAGTAATGGTTGAACCCTGATATTAGCATAGCCAGCAAAAAAGGGACAAATAGAATGGCTTAGACAGCAGCTATTCTTATTGTGTACTTATATAGGTTTAGATCATATATAGGTTTAAACAAATGGCAGCAGGCGACTGTGTTTAGTGTGTTGTTATAGGGGTTAGGAGGGGTCATACTCAAACTGACTAAGAGACGCGGTCAGGTGCTGGGGGTGTTTGTATTGGCAAAAAAGAAAAAGGACATTTAGAACTCTAAAGTTCATACTATTGGAGGGGGAGTCTGAGTGCTGTTGAAACTGGGAGGAAAACACTGTCATTTTGAGTGGACAGGAGCGCTTTAAGAAGGGAAGCCACGAAGGGGGAACAGGGCAAAGGGAGAGTTGCGATCAGTTGAATGGAAAAGAGTACTAAGACCTGCACTGGGAAAGTAGAGGGGGGAGGTGAGATAGCAGGAAAAGTGAGTGACACGGGAAGACGGAGAGGGGTACTCTTACAATGGGGAGGGGAGATCCGGGGGGTCAAGAGGAGACCAGGCAGAATAGTGGGGTGTAATGGATGTGG
The DNA here is from genome assembly GCA_016271365.2 of Neoceratodus forsteri. Taxonomy (NCBI): domain Eukaryota; kingdom Metazoa; phylum Chordata; order Ceratodontiformes; family Ceratodontidae; genus Neoceratodus; species Neoceratodus forsteri. Next base: position 433,826,212 of record JADMNL010000024.1, on the reverse strand, counting down.
GGTGGCTGTGTTCATGGAAATGCTGTGGAGGCTAGGAGGTTGTCCAGTATGTATCGGATTGAGACAAATAACAACAGAGATTAATAGTCTAAGGAAGGGGGGTGGTGAGAATGTGGCAGGCTATAGGGGTGGAGGGTAGATAGTACAACTATGAGGGCAGCAGGGAGGACTGAGGGTGCTGCAGAAATGAAGAGAGGGAGGGAAGAGAATAGCTGGAGACATGGAGGAAAGGGGTTCAGACCAGGTTGTGGGGGACTCAATGGATGGTGGGTTGTGGGGGACGCAGTGGATGGCAGGAGGTGAGGAGTAAGGGGAAGGATGTTCCAGGATCAGGAGGTCAGGGAAGGGCCAGTGCCTTGACACCAAGGGGCAGAAGAGTGTCCACTGAGGGGGGTATTACAGTGTCCAACAGGTAGGCACCTTTTTCACCTTTGATGGGTCAGGGGGATCAGGAGAGATTGGAGGGCACAACAGGTATGGACCATGGGAAGAGAGGGGAGGTCAAGGGAGAACTGGCAAGATGGGCAGTCAGGGAAAAAGGGATTGAGGAAGAGGGAGAAAGGATAGAAGAACAGAACGGGGGGATAATGTGGAGAACAAAAATGGAGAAGGGGAAAGGAGGGCACTGGGGAATATGGAACTGGAGCAGGGGCGCTTAGGATGGAGAAGAGGGAGGAGATAGCACATGAGGAGCTATTTTTATTTTATTTCAAGTTTGATGACCGGGTAGGCCCACTGAGACACACAAGTCCCTTTTTCATGGTCAACCTGAGGAATTAACACATTCCAAGCATGGCGAGCAAAGGAGCTAGGAGGGAAGCAGAGGAAGCCAGTGAGGTATGAACAGGAGTACAGAGGGGAGGGAGGAGGAGATTGGCAGAAAAAAGGCAGGAATCATTCAGCGGGGGAGAGTGAGGAAATGGAGGGCCAAGCAGGCAGTACAGGTGTGGGGGTTGCAAATGGGGGAACTGGGAGAGGGAGGATGGTTTCACCGGGAACAAGCTCAGATTCTTTAGCCGTGGAAGTGGAGAAACTCATGGTCTTCAGGGGCTCCATTATAAGGGGATACATTGGATCAGGAAGGGGGTCTACCTAGAAGAAGAGGTCGGTCTTTTGTGAATTAGGGATGGAGGCTGGGAGGGCGATGCAAAAAATCATGGAGTGTGCAAGGGCGGTGATGGGGAAGCCACACCTAGTCATTCATTTGGGGACAAATAATCTGTCACACAACAAAGTGGAGGAGGTCCAGAGAAGGCTTAAGGCGCTTGGCAAGAGGATGCAAGGAAGAAGTGAGATCCTTGGCATTCTCGGAAATCTTGCTAGTCACTTCTTGGCAGCTCTGCTAGAAAACAAAGAATTAGGGAGTTCAATGAATGGCTCAGGAAATGGTGTGGGGAGGAAGGGCTTGCCTGTATAGGTGAGTGCGGTGACACATGGGAGGATGAAGACTTGTGTTGGAAGGACAGGCTACAGCTAAGTGAGAGGGGCAGCAAGGGCGCTAAGGGGGAGTCTACAAGGTTATATAGATTAGGTCTTGGTGGGGGTTAAACTGGCAAAGGGAGTACATGGCTAGGAAGAGGGAGAGATTTACAGGAAAAGAAAATGGACTAGCTAGCACTCCCCTGTATATGGGAGCGGGTGAGGTAGGGAGAGATGGCAGAGAGGAGGGGGGTGCTATGGTGGAAGGGATTATCCACAAATGCCGGGAGTTTGGGGAACAAACTAGTGGACATAGAGGCCATAATGGTGTACAAGGGCCTGGACATTGTAACCATAAATGAGACCTGGTGGTCTGAGCACCAGACACAGGAAGTACGTATCCAGGTGTACGGGCTTTTTAGGAAGGACAGGGCTGGTAGACGGGGGGGGGGGGGTTGCATTATACATCAGGGACAACATAAATGCGACAGAAGGGCAGGAGGAACAAGGGGAGGCAGAAGTCTTGTGGGTCACACTGGTAAAACGGTCTGATGTATCATTACAACTGGGTATAATTTACAGACCTCCTATGCAGGAGGAGGCAGCGGATAGGCAGCTGTTACAGACAGTTCAGTGGATGGCACTCAAGATAGCTTCTGCTAGTGGGGAACCTTAACCTCCCAGATGTTGACTGGATATCCCGTCAGCTACATCAGCTAGGAGCAGGGAGATCCTCGAGTCACTCCAGTGAGGTTTCCTGCAACAGCTTGTTAGGGAGCCCACTAGCGGTGGTAATATACTGGACATGGTCCTCACCAATGGGGAGTTTATGGAAGAAGTTGTATTGGGGGACAGCCTAGGTGCGAGCGACCACAGTACAGTAAGTTTCAGGGTAAAGACAGGGAAGGAAACAAGTCTGATCACCACAAAGGTTCTGGACTTCAGGTAGGCGAACTGCACCAAAATGAGGGAGATATTCAGGGACAAAATGGAGGTCAAGGAGAATATAGGGGACATAGAGGAATTATGGGAATCAGTTAAAGGGGGGGTTTACTGAAAACCACTGAACTCTGCATAAAGAAGGTAAGGAAGAACAGAAAAAAAAAGAGGCCACTCTGGATCACTAGGGAAGTGAGGGGGCAATTGGGGAAAGAAAAAGGGTGTTCAGATCATATAAGAGGACCCAGAGGGCAGAAGACAGGAAGATTTGCAGGGAGAAGCTGAGGGTGGCAAGGCAGAAGACTAGGAAAGCAAAAGCAGAACGGAGGAGACCAGAGGGCAGAAGACAGGAAGGTTTACAGGGAGAAGCTGAGGGTGGCAAGGCAGAAGATTAGGAAAGCAAAAGCAGAAACAGAGGAGAGAACTGCTAGGCAAGCCAAACAGGGTGATAAAACCTTTTTTTAGGTATGTAGGAGAGAGGAGGAAGGCAAGGCAGAGTGAAGGGGGAGTACAAGTGTAGGGAGACTTCGAGAAGGCAGAGGTGCTGAATAGGTACCTGCTCGGTCTTTACAGTGGAGGAGGAAGGAAAGGACCGGCGTTAAGAGGGAAAGGGCGAACATACGAGTTGACACTAGCCTGTTCAGTGAGGACAGGGCAAGGGAGAAATTAGGAAAGTTGAAGGTAGACAAAGCTATGGGCCCCAGACGCCCTGCATCCTAGGGTACTCCAGGAACTAAGGGAAGAATTGGCAGCACCTCTGGCAAGGCTGTTTAACTTGTCCATTGGTACAGTGTGGGTGATTGAAGACTGGAAGAGGGCGGACGTGGTGCCACTGCACAAGAGTGGCAGCAAGGAGGAGGCGGAAAATTATTGTCTGGTTAGGCTTACCTCAGTGGTGGGCAAGGTGATGGAGGTGCTATTAAAAGAAAGGGTGGTCAACTACCTTATAGACAAGGGACTGCAGGACGACAGACAGCATGGCTTCACACAAGGGAGGTCATGCCATATGACCCTAATCAAGTTTTTCAGTTGGGTGATGAGGGTAGTCGATCAGGATGGGGCATTTGACGTGGCCTATCTGGACTTCAGGAAGGCCTTTGACGCTGTCTTCCACAGAAGACTAGTAAATAAACTGGAAAATTTGGGGTGGGACCAAAGATAATAAGGTGGTTGGACTGAAGCCTGTGGGTGGTGGTAAATGGAGTGCATTCCAGAGAGGAAGGGATAACAAGTGGGGTACCCCAGGGGCTGGTACTGGGACCCATCCTTTTTAATATCTACATCAGTGACATAGCGGAGGGACTGCAGAGGAAGGTCTGCCTGTTTGCAGATGATACGAAGCTCTGTAATAGAGTGGACACCCCGGGGGAGGGTGCAGGCAGTGAGGGAGGATCTTAAGATAATGGAGGGGTGGTCAGAAGCTTGGCAGCTGAAATGCAGTGCCAAAAAGTGTACAATGTCGCATGGGAGTGAAAACCTCGAGCCATCTACAACGGGGGGATGAAGGCAACTGAGCAGGAAAGGGATCTGGAAATTATAATTTCAGATAACCTTAAGGTGGGGAACCAATGCAGCAAGGTGGTGGGCAAAGCAAATAGAATGCTGGCATGCATAGGGAGGGTATAACAAGCAGAATGAGGGAGGTGCTGTTGCCCCTTGACAAATCCATGGTGAGGCCTCACCTGGAGTTCGGGGTCCAATTCTGGAGACCTCACCTACACAAAGATGGATGGGATTGAAAGGGTTCAGAGAAGGGCAACCAATATGGTACACAGAATGCATGGGAAGCCCTATGAGGAGACATGGAAGGAGTTGGATCTGTACTGCTGGAGGCTAGAAGGAAGAGGGGGGACATGATAGAAACATTTTAGTACATGAAGGGGATTAACAAGGTAGGGGGGAGCTTATTTACAGGAAAAGTAAGGGCCAGAATTACGGGTCATAGTCTAAGATTAGAAGGAGGGAGGTTTAGGGGCAATGTGAGGGGGTGTTACTTCACTGAGAGGGTGGTGTATTCCTGGAACAGTCTGCCAAAAGAGGTGGTGGGGGCCAAAGTGGTGGAAGGATTCAAGAGGGCATGGGACAGACACAAGCAGTTGACCAGTGGGAGGTCTCTGAACAAAAGAGACAAGTAGGGGGCAGACTCAGTGGGCCAGCAGGGTCCTTTTCTGCTGCTGACTTTCTATGATTTAACGACTGTTAAGTTTTTTCCCTAAGTGATACATTAACTTTGTGATTTTCACTGCACTACTATTCTGCTTTTGGATTGTCAGGTATTATAGTGGCCAAAGACCAATCCTGAAAATGCGCTCTGGTTCCTGATGCTAGGTATTCTTGTATGCACTTGTTGGTCCTTAAGGACAGGCAGTGAATATAACCAGCTTATATTGCTGAACTTGTCAATTAATTGCATTATGCTTGCTTCGCATTATCAAATTGTTTGACGTATAATTGTTCATGCAGCCTATCTGTTGTAATAAAAATCAAAGTAAAAAAAATAAATATTTCTAATAATGTGGATTCAGTTCACTATCCACACTTGGCAATTTTGCTGATCCGAGTCATTGGAAGTCTTCAAGCTAAGATCTTCCCACCAATCGGATGGTACATCCTCTTTGTCCCCGTGACATCAAATTTATCTTTCCATTGGAAGGGACGGGTCTCCTTCACAGTTTCGTGGCAGTGGAGGAATTTGGGTTGTTCAAGTGCTTTTCAGGCAATTTTTCGACTGTTTAGGTCCATATTCAGCTTTACAGTTGCTCCAATGTCTTCTGGCTCTATTTTACGATTGACAGAGTGCAAGAAACCAGGTTTTAAGTTCTGCACACTGTGCAGGCAGAAAACGTCAGCTGCAGATCCACACAACACATGTCTTTACTGCCTAGATGATCTGCATGATATCAAGGGATGCAGTTCTTTCCAGGCTGTGCTGCCTGCATCCAGCAAAGACCAGAAGGGTCGCCTAGCCCTTGGTAGGCTGAAAGACCATAAGATGACCTCAACAGCAGCCGGGCCAGCTGTTCAACTTGCAGTCATGGAAAAAGAGGCAATTGTAGCTACGGTGAGTTCCTTGTCAGTCTTGGTGCTGTTCCCAGTGGGGTGCACCTGCCGAGGGTTATGCTCTGATGAGTTCAGAGAAATGTGTGTGGCCATCTGGACCTTCAGGGAGCCCTTCTCACTGCAGCAGGAAACACAAAAAAGGTTGCAGGTCATGGGATAAGGAACAATCCCACTCCTTCGACTTCCCCGACCTTTTGGCCTTGATTGAGCTCCCTAGGATCAAGGGCACCATGATAACCTTGTTGGGCTTGTCCTCCTTGACTCTGGTCAGACATGCAGTTGAGATCTTTCTTGAGCCTGTAGACTTGCTGTCAGGAGATCAGCAAGGAGTCCAACTCCCAGACCCTGGTGTCTTCACACAGGAGGATGAAGCCTAATTGATAACTCCTGGCTGAGTTGCCTCAGGAGCAGCCTCCACCGGTGGTCATGCCTCCGAAGCCTCTCATGCTTTACCTTCCGAGGCAGATGGTTTACTACACAGACCCTCTGAAAGACATGCAACGAAGTTGTAGCACCACTCGCATTCTCGATCCGGCTCGACCAGGAGACATTGCCACCAACGCTTCTTGTCATCCTTGGGCAAGGAGAGGCATCAATGAAAGATGTGCCAACACTATGAGGAGCTCCTCTGGCAACAGTGGACCATTGCTGGGAAGGGTGGGGCTCTGGCCCTTGGATCTTCATTCCTATGCCGGTCTATGCTTCTCAGCAGTTCCCAGCATTTGCATATCTACCTCTCCTCTTCGATTACGGCTACCTGCACCCCAGCCCCTGTTTAGGGTCCTGACCAAGGAGTCCTGCCCCACGGGCAACTTGCCAGGCTAGCTGTCTGTGTAGATCACCCAGGATGAGGATACCAGGGTGCTCTTAATGACAAAAAATCAAGGACTGTCTTTCAGGAATCCTCTGTCAAGTCCAGAGGCTAGTTGTTGATGCCTCAAGCAGGACACATATGTTGGCTGGAAATCTGTCGAGGAGCTGACCACTGACCATGGGTCAGTCATTTGGGACTCTGATCGGACATACATTGGCGTCCAAGAAGGTTCTCTTAGAACCAGTTCAGAAGCAGGCCAAGTATCTGTTTACTGACCTACTGGACAGGGGCAGTTATCTGGGAGTTGCCTTTCCCATGACTGAGGCCAGCTTGGAACCAGCCCTGGAGCTTTGGCAGCATCTGGTATTCTGCCTGGCACCCTGTACCTGTACTGTCCATAAGTATGTGGTCCCATCGGTAACCCTTTTTGGGTTCACTGGCCACCCTTCCGTGGAGGGCTTGGTCTCGGAGTTGGCTTTCATAAATCCGAAGGCTGAGAAGACGCAGACAGACCTTCAGACAAAGAGTCCAAGAAGATTAACCATGCAGCTAAAAAGGTATACGCCACTTCCTCTGTGGGTCTCTGCGGCCAGCTACTCTCGTGGTGAATTTTGGCCATTCCCTGTTTGCAGCATGATGGTGAACTTCTCCCCCACCATCCACCGACAAGCAACTTCCTTTTCAGTCCAAGGTCAATCATTGACTAAACACCAGCTTTGGATATGGGTGACTCCTGTGCCCGTGCCATGGCTACGACCACTGCCATGCACCAAAAGGCCTGGCGGAAACTGTCCACTTTCATGACAGACACTCGGCATAAGTTGGTGATATGCCCTTTTTGGGCACCAATTTCTTTGGCCCTAGCATGGAAAGACATCACACATGCATCCAGAAGTCCATTGCTATCCTAGATTATGTGGCCTTGTCTCAGAAAGAACAGGAGGCCCAAAAGCTTAAAAAGGCCTTCGAGTTTCAGTCCTTTCAGCCACAATAGTCCCAGCAGCAGCCCCAACAGGGGGCAGTTTCAACCCGGGTCTCCAAAACCCAAGTTCAGCAGCCAGGGCCAAAAAAGAGGGGTAGGCAGACATGGTGGTGCCTCCGAGGCCCCTGAAGGCTGCTCCAAGGCTGTGCAGTGAGGGGTTGTCATCCCCCCTCCAGTCCCTGTACCAGCTTCCGATCAAGATTGGTTGCACCACTTCTTGCCACATGGTCCACCATTACCTTAGAAAAGTGGGTTCTAGAAGGAGTGGGCAGAGGGTGCCTCTGGATTTCAAGGCTCTTCTGTTGTACAAATTTTAAGCTCCTTGGAAGTCCAGGTGTCAAAGAACACATTGTCTGCGCTTCGAGACGGCATAGCTCAGCTCTTACAGCTCGGAGCAATAGCCCATGTTTCAAACACCCTGGCCACTCAAGGTTGTGTATCCAGGTACTTCCTGGTTCTGGAATGGATTGGGGGCTAGTGCCCCATACTGGATCTGCATGAACTGAACCAGTTCATGCGAAAGCACAAGTACCAGATAGTCAGTTTGTTTTTCGAACTTTGCGTTTATTGTTTTAACAATAAAACAAAACCCTCCATTCCGCATACAAGGCAATAAGTATTGGAACTAATATTCAGTATAGTTGATATTCATAATCGTCCCATGTAATTTTTAACAGTAGGAATTGGGGGATAACCCAAAAGGTAAGATTAGTCCAGAATAAAAGGTCCACATGTGCCAGCCTTCTCAGTGGCATTGGAATGTCCACTAATAGGTAGAGTGAACAAGGAAGCAACGACTACAGTCTCTATGGATTGCTATTTATCCAAATAGTCGTCAATTAACCAATTAGGAGAGAGATGCTTTTCATAGAACCCAACAATATAAGGGTATTTAATAAACTGGTAGCAAAAATACAGCATGAGCAACTAATAAATATGAACATACGAATGTTCCAGCAGAAACAGACCACCCGGTCTATCTAAGTCTGCTCGAATATGCAGCTAGTACCCCTAGTTTGCAGCTGACCCTCCCCTTGTCATCCCACTGCCGCCCTCCCCCACCTGCACCGCCCTCACTCTCCCTTGTTCCCTGTCCCATGCCCTTTAAAACTGTTCACAGATTTACATGATACCACCCATTCTGGTAGTGCGTTCCATTTTGCTACCATTCTGTGAAATAGTGCCTTCTCATTTCCCTCCTAAATGTCCCCCACCCCATGCCCCTGGTGTCCCTCCCCCTCCTTAGCTTAGAGACCCCTCTGCCCCATCCTTATGGATTCCCTCAGATACTTGAACGCTCTGTCATGCCCCCCGTCCCTTCTATCCAGGGTGAGCGTACTCAGGTCTCCTAGCCTGCTCTCATAGTCTTTCCCCTCCATTCCACATATCATCTTCGTTGCCCTCCTCTGCACCCCGACTAGTAACCTGATATCACGCTTTAGGTATGGCCTCCAAAACTGCACACAATATTCCAAGGTTGGCCTTACCAGCGACTTGTAGAGGGGCAGGATCACCTCTCTTTGCCTGAACAAAAAAACCCTCACTATGCACCCCAGCATTTTGTTTGCTTTTGAAGCCACTCTCCTGCACTAGGCAGTGTTGTTCATGGTCCCTGTTACCATTACCCCTAGGTCCTTCTCCCCCTCAGTGATTCCCAACTTAACCACCCCCCAGCCAGTATTCTCTCCTTGGGTTCTTCGCCCCGAAGTGCATAACCTTAAAATTCTTTGCATTAAACCCCAGCTGCCACCTCACTGACCACTCCTCTAGCTTGCTTAGGTCCTCCTGCAGCTGCTTCCATCCCTCCCCTCCATCCACCACTGATCCCATTTTGGTGTTGACTGCGAACAGGCTTACCTTGCTTTCCACCTCATGCGCAATGTCTGATATGAAGAGCCCAAATAATACTGGTCCCAGCACAAATAATCACATCCTCTTACATAGATAGGCAAGTGAGTAATTAAAATGAGTTGTGAACATCTAGAATAAAACTGAGTACTTCCTCCATCCCCAGAACTCTGCAGAGAGATCAAACAAAAATCCCCAATGTGGTCAAACCCACTGAGATATCTAGACACACCGTGTGCAGTACCTCTGCCATAATGAAATATCCGGAGTTCTCCCTGCTTCAGTCAGGTGGGGTGATAGTAGCTGAAAGTCAACTAAAGATAATTGATAATAATAAAGTTGTATCTCAGAGAGAAATAGCGTCTCATAGAGTTCCATTTAATATCACCAAACAATGCATAAGTTGAAGAAAAAGATTGCATCGATTTTCAGTCCTCACCATCAGCCTCTTCCTCTGCTTTACCCATAGCCTTCACTGCAAATTCCTTTTCAGTTTTTTCCACCCAACCATCCTTAGGGTCGCTGAACTGCCAGCTTTTGCTTCCATAGAAGATACGAAGTCTGGCTGATAACAGAAAAGAATGTGCCACTCCCAGGGCACGGCGTCTCTGGCAAATGCCATCAAACTGCTTGTGTCTGGCCCAAGTCTGAAAAACCAGATCTGGAAAGATTTTTACATCCATCCCAGCAATGGCAATAGAGTACACTGCTCTATCTGCTATAGGGAGCTGGTCCCATATCTTCTCTTGCCGTGCGGGCCAGTACCATCCAAGGTTGGTCAGTATTAGTGAGTCACATCCTCGGATTTACTCTCTAAGTTTGTCAAAGTGCGCCCCAGTCGAAGTCTTCTGGCATGGGGATTAATGCTTGCATCCACTCCTTCAGGTAATCCAACAGATAAGCACCTTCAGGGACTCCAACCAGGCGCAAGTTCCCATCCCACGCCTCATTTTCCAGGGCTTCAAGCCGGTCCCTGAGTTGCACATTCTCTCAGGTTAGTGTGGAGACGGCTGCTAGTGTTGAGATGGACTGTTTATCTACCTCAGCAGTTGCGCCATTCAGTTCTTTGATAACGACCTCATGCTTCTCAAGCTTGGACAATGTTTTTTCAATTTTACTGTCCCATCGATTGCATCGTTGCTATCATTTGCTGTCAAGGAGGGGCTGGTAATCCATCTGGCACTGTAACTACCTCATAGCTTGAGGTCTCCCCGGCCTTCTCTGGTTTCAGCGCTGATACTTTCGACAATCCTGGTACTGCATTCTTGGTTGTACCCATGACAAGTTTGGTATAAATTTGTAGCCAGTAACTTTAGGAGTCAAGAGCTGTGATATTTTCAAACATTTCTCTAACTGTATTAATACTGTTTTTAATAAATTCAGAGCTGATGTGCAGAGCTGTATGAACGAGCGTCCTGCTTGGAGATCAGCTCTCTAGCTCGCCCTCCCCTGGATGATCAGTTTGAAGCAGATCATTCCATCTGTGGAGCAAAGAATGTGGTTCTGCTCTTTGAACCAACAAGACACGATCTTACTTCAAGTGGGAGCTCTTGCAGCAGGATATAACATTCAGGACTATGCCACAGGCACTAGAACCATCTGGAAAAACTTCTCAGCCAGCAGTATACAGCAGGGACCGCCACCAGCGCCGGCCCCACCCCAACGTAGGCCCTGGTACAAAAGGGGGCGGACCCAGCTCCACCTCAGTTCTTTTCCCACCGCATCCCGCACGTGAAGAGAGAAGATTTACATTCAGCTTGCCAGGAACAGCAAGAATGTTCTACAAAACCCACTTCTTACAATTTTCAACGTTTTTTTTTTTTTCTAGTTTAACCGACGTCAGACCGTTTCCGACAGTTTTTGAAGTTTTCCAACGGATGTCTTCACCGTCGTCAGCCTCGCCTGAACACCATCAAAACAAGTGGGAGGCAGATCCCGGCCAAGGACGGCCATCGACGCTGCGTTTTCTGCCTCGGGCTGGACTACAGCACCGCGGCCTGCTCCACCTGCTAGGCATTTACTAGCCGGACTCGCATCCGTCGTCTGAAGGCTTTTCTTCTGGAGAAGAAGATGGATCTGCACTAGTAACGCCTGCTGCAAGAGCTCCTCTCGAAGATCTACAGTTACAGTAAGTTCTTACATAACTGTATTTTCTACCACATTCCAGTCCATCTGTCCCATTTCTGGTACCTTTGGTTCCACAGAGGGAATCCTATACCAGTTCCAGATCATGTCCTTTGGCTTCTTGTCCATGCCCACGGTCTTCACCAAGTGCATGGCAGTAGTGGAGGTCTTTCTGCATTATCAGGGTGTTTCCCAGCCTGGACAACTGGCTGATAGCTGGGTCGTCCAAAGAGGCTGTGAAGAGGTCTAGTGATCTGGCCCTCCGGACCTGTCAGTATTTGGGCTTTCTGGTCAGCCTGGCCAAGTCAGAACTGGTCCTCTCTTAGGTAATCAAGTTTATCAGGTCAGAACTAGACTGTCTGTGGGCCAAGGCTCTCCTCCGGCGTACTAGACTTTGTATCTTGCCTCTTTTGCCTGATCATTTCAGGTTGGGTGCTCGTGCCCTGCCTGTGACTTCCTGCTGCTGCATCCTCCACCAATGTGTGATCTGTTGGGCTTGTGTCACCAGCAGGGGGAGTTGTGCTGCCACTGGTCCCAGCTCCTAGATCACTTGGACCAGACAATCATCATGATCCAGCCGATGAGATGCCATCCACTGGTGGCCAGACCCACAACATCTGGAAGAGTGAATCCCATTATCTGCCCAGAACCATCGGCCACACTCACTAGGGATATGTCTCTGGTGGGGTGGGAAGGGGAGCACACCTTGGAGACCGCAGGGGCCACTTGTTCTGCCCCTTCCCCCGAATCTCGTCACCACATCAACCTGTTGGAGTGCCGTGTACTGGGCCTAGCTGTGATGAAATTTGCTGCATTGTTCCGGGGTGAGATCATACAGGTCTAGACGGATAACACAACCACCATGATTTACCTAAACAGTCAGGACAGGATCTTTATCTCCCTTGCATTGTAGCAGGAGGCCCTACGCACCTGGACGCTGTTGAGCAGCGTGGTTGCAGATCTTACGGCAATCCATATTCCGAGAGTAAACAGTCATCTGGTGGATACCCTTGGCTGGGTTGGAGAGACATCACGAGTGGTCTCTGAATCAGGAGGTGGCAGACCACCTGTTCTTCCTGTGGGACACCCCTCTGATGGACCAGTTTGCTATGTGGGACAACAGAAAGCTGAGGTTGTTTTGTGTCAACACCCTACGGTCTGGAACACTGCTGGGAATGCCTTTGCAAGGCCCTGCTTAAGGCATCCTGTATGCCTAGCCTCCCTTTCCCTTGGTCCACAAAGTCATGGTCAGTGCCTGGAAGGACAGTGTGCAGATAATCCTGATTGCTCAGACAGGTATCACAAGATCTTATCTGTGTTAATCTTCACCATTCATGACAGATGGGTACTGGCCGGAGTTCAGGACCCCACGGGAGTTTTTTATTTTTATTTTTTTAAAGGGTAGGCGGAGCCAACACAGCATCAGCGCCACCCTCGAGGCTGACGTACTGCATGGCGCTCGAGGGTTGGCCGTTAGGCTGTGTCGACTCCGCCTGCCTACCAGTTCTTCGTCTCCTGCCGTCGAGGTCGCCTCATGGGAAGCTTTCGCTGTAATTTAGGCTTTTCAGGCTGCTCAAAAAAATCGACGTCAGTCCGTCGGTCGTCTGCCGGTTCTGGGTTCAGCCTCCACTCGACATCGCCGGTAAGATCTTTCCTTTTATTTCAAAATTGTGCGACGTCGAGTCTGTTTTGTGATGTTTTTTTCTCCGTAGGTCATGTCTCGGTCAGAGGGCAAAAAGTCTTCTAAGGCGGGTCGGCCCCCCATGCGTCGGTGCCCATGCAGCCGAAAATATTCCGTCACCGACCAGCATGATCGGTGTCTCGCGTGTCTTGGCCCGCTTCACGACATGGATTCGTGCGATGCCTGCTTCTCCATGGACCGCCACGTCTCCGTCAACGTTCGGGGGTAGGGTTCGCACTGTCGGGTTAAGCCGCGCTCTCTCTGCCCTTCCTCCGGTTCCCCTCCCGGTTCTATATGGACCGAGGAGGAGGGAGCCTCGGCTGTTTGTAGCCTGGCCATTGCCGAGGCTCCTCCCACGGCGCAGGAAGCCCGTCCCGCTTTCTCCCAGGAGCGGGCGGGAGGCGCCGCCACGGCAGTCACCCCTTCGGGGGTGAAGGCTCCCGCGGGTCGTCGCCGTCCTCTGAGCCTTCGGCGCCGTGGCCCTGTCGACGCCGTTTACAGCACTGACGCTGCTCATGACGCCGTGGGACAGGATCCGGCGTCGTCTTTCCCTCATGTCTCACCTCGGGCGCCGAGGTTGAGCACGGCTTCGGCGCCGTGGGGCCTTGACTGACTGTCGGGTCCATCCGTGGCGCCCGAAGAGTCGGTTGGTGCCGTGTTCGGCGCCGAGTCCCCCTCTGGGCCATCGGCGCTGCTTCGGTCCGCGGTGCCGAGGGGCCTGGCGGTGTCGTCGGCACCAAGGTTGCTGCTAGGGCTGCTGTTGGTGCCGTCTCTGTCCCTGGTACCGCCCCCGATGCTAGTGGACTTGAGGGCGCCGCGTCTGGCCCTGGCTCTGGACCTTTGGCCCGAGCTGCCCTGGCGCCTTCTGCGAGCTCCACCCGCGGGGTTGCGGAGGGCACGGGTGCCGCCTCGGGCTCAGCTCTGGCTGCTGGGTCCTCTGGCAAAGTTGATTTCGCCCACCCTCCTACTGTTTGGCTCAGAGCCTCAGACTCTACCTCTTCGGAGTCGGGCTCAGAGTCAGACGGGCAGTCACACCCTTCGGGATTGTCTGCGGAGGAGGGCGCTCCCGTGGTCTCGTCGACGAGTCGTAGTCGGCCCCCTACTGAGGAGAGTCAAGTGGCCCCTGAGGCTAGGGTCAGTGGTGCTGACCAGCAGGCAGTGGCGTGTGCCACCATAGCTCTGCAACCTGGTCCTGGGGGTTTCATCGACCCCTCGGTGGTGGTACCCCCTCCAGTGGTGTGTCTTGATCGCCCAGCTTTGGGGCCCATCGAGAAGCCTGCAGGAGGGAAGGGTGCTGTTCCCTGGGTCTCCCCTTCGAGCAGCCCAGAGATGCCAGCTACCTAGGTTGGCCCTCTCGAGGAAGAGGACTCTCTCGGACTCTGAGGGGTCGAGGGGTGTGGGGTCGGCGCGTCGGCCTTTCTCTGGGGTCCAGCCGGGCCCTGGGCGAAGCCAAAGTGTGAATTTCCACCCTTCCCCTTTTCGGTTCCTTGAGGGGGTCCCATTCTTTTGAGGCAGGGGACCGTCCTTCTGGACTCTTATGGCCCCGGTCGCCTCACTGGGGGGATTCTTCTGGGTGCAGCCAAGGCAGTACCAATGTGGTTGTACAGCTGTCGGCTATGGAGTCTTCCAGGGCACCCTCCTCGGGTGCTCATGGTCCGCTCCCTAGCCCTGGCGGAGGTCAGCCGACTTCCTTTCTCGGCTCTGCCCCATCCCTCTGCCACATTCTCCACCGCTCCCAGGCATTCTTGGTCCTAGCGGCCCTCTCACCTGGGAGCAGTTCAGGGCGGTGGCTGCTCAGTTCCCTGCCTACGTTAGGGCTATGGACAGCCCAGGTTTTTCAACCTCCCCCCGTGCAGCCACCCTCGGAATGTATGGTAACCTCCAGCTCCTCATCCCCCTCTTCTGGGGGAGAGGAACCCTCTGTCCACATCTCTCCGGCTGCTGATCTCTCCAAGTACCAGCGCTTCCTCGTGAGGATGCTGGAGGACTTGCACCTTTCTCCCTCTTCCGTTAGCAATCCTGAGCATGCGGGCGCCACGCCCTTCAGGCGATTTTGGTGAGGCCACCCTTGTGGTGCCGCCCTGGCCTGCTCCCTTTCGGGAGGCGTCCTTGCGTTTCTGGCAGAGGCCCTTCTCTGGAGTTCCTGCCCCTAGGGACCTCAGCCAGAGATGTTGCGCTCCCCCGGAGTCTCCAGGTTCTATGCCTCATCCGCAGTCTGGCATGACGCATCTGGACACCCCTGATGGGCTTCGCGCCCTCCACCATGACCAGCCCCCAGATCAAGACTCCTCGGATTTTGATTTTTGGGGGAGGAGGAGCTTCTACTCGGCACGGTTGCTCCTTTCTATTTCCGCTCACCAGTCCCACTATGCAGCCTACAACAGGTTCTTGTGGTCCACGCTAGGTCAGATCCTAGCTGCTTTGCCTGACTGGAGCAAACCAGGCGAGCCATCACGCTCTCTGCACATGGCCTGGAGCTAGCAAGGCACCAAGCGGGCGTCTTGTAGCGCCAACAAAGTGCTTCAGGGTAAGTGGATGGCGATCTGCACCAGGAGATCGGCGTGCTATACGCTCTTTCCCGGTTGTCACCCTTGGCCCAGCGTAGGGTGATTTGCTCCACCCACCAGGAACCTCCCTCTTCTCCCATAGACGAGACGGCGCTTGTCAGGGCAGCTTCCTTCCTCTTCGGGGACCCGTCTTGCTCTCCCCACTCTCGGCCTCCTCAGGCCCGGAAGGTTCTCCCCTTAGTGTGTCACCCACTGAGGGCTAAGGGACTCTGTCCCTTAGGGTGTAATGAATCAACTCCCTTCGGGGGGGCTTGGTACTTACCCATCTGTGATGAATGGTGAAGACTGACACAGATAAGATATGAAAATTATGTACCTACCGTAATTCTGATCTTTCTTTACATCTTCACCATTCATCACAACCCCACCCACCATCTCCCTGGGGCCTCAGTCTCTGGGCCCTCCTCCCTCTGTGGCTCCCCCTCTCTTTTTGGAGCAGAGTAAGGTAGGGACACACGGGGGGTATTTTCCTTTAAAGGGTACAGCTCGAGCGGCACTCCTTCTCTACTACATGTCTCCACCTCGATGGGGTGGGAGTTGGTGGTTGCCCTCCTCCTGTTCTCCTACTGGTTTCCATCCAACTGTTTCAAAAAAAAAAAAAATCGCTTTTTTCACCAAACATCTTTCCTGAGAGAGTATTAAATCCCTGTACCCTGTCCTTCTTCCAGAATAGCCGACTCTGCTTCTGGGGTATTGCCAGTTATTCTGTGCCTTGAATTCTGGCAGAGAGCTTTGCTACTCCTTGCAGTTCCTATACAATCTGGTGACAGACAAGGGTCTTGGATCCTTGTTACCTCTCACTCTCTCCTAAATTTTCTCCCCTCCCTTCCCTGCCTTCTTCCGCTTCCAGAGATTGGGCCCCACCCAACCTCTTTGTCTCATCTCTTCTCTGCTGTCCTCTCAGTCATTATTTCTCCTTTTAGTTCAGTTTTCCTTTCCTTTTCTGTCCCTTGGACTCCTTGTCCCACCCTCCATCCCTTCCTCTTACCTCTCTGGCGACTCAGAACTGGTAGGCAGGCGGGTCGACACAGCCCTAACAGCCAACCCTCGGCCACGCAGTCATCGTGCCTCGAGGGCAGCGCTTATGCTGTGTCAGCTCCGCCTACCCTTTTAAAAAAAAAAAAAGCTCCCACGGGGTCCTGAACTCCGGCCAGTACCCATCTGTGATGAATGGTGAAGACACATAGAAAGATCAGAATTACGGTAGGTACGTAATTTTCATTTATGGTATGCAGATCTTCTCAGCCTCAGCAGCAGACCTCTGTGGAGGTTGCCGGTCTCTCCAGATCTGCTGACCAGGAAACAAGGGAGGGTCCTGCACCCAAACCTTTAGTTCCTGCTCCTCTCAGCCTTGTTCCTGAGTGACTAGAGTTAGAGGCTCTGGGCCTTTCAGAAGATGTCCTCCACACTGTGGAGGCATCCCGTATTACATCGCAGTATACTCCTCAGCAGCCACCAGTGCCACTGGTGCACAGTGCAGCTCCCGTCATCGATACGGACACCATCTCCGAAGTGGAATATATCCTGACCTCGTGGTGTTAGAGGAGAATTTGAGGGAGAAAAATATATGCCACCTTGATCTACGTCTCCCCTCTCATCCTGCAATGAGGGCTCGCTTGTCTATACCCTGAGGTCTCCTCCTAAGAATCCTGCTTGTCAGGCCGTGCCACAGCAAATGCAAACTGCCATGGGCTTTGCTGTGGAGGAGAAATACTCCACAGAAATTATATTGTTAGGTTAAAGAAGGGAGAGGGTAGGTGGGTGGAAGAAGACCTTGAAAAATCTGAGGTACTGAACAAATATTTTTGCTCAGTAGATACCAAGGAAGAGGCAGGGGAGGGGCCAAGACTCAAGAGGAAAGTTGTACAGGGGGAGAGGTGGACACCAGCTCATTTATGGTGGATAGAGTCTTGAAGGAACTAGGAAAAGTAAAGACACTCAGGGCAATGGGGCCAGATGGGATTCACCCTAGAGTGTTGAAGGAACTCAGGGAAGTCCTGGCAGGTCCGCTGACAACCCTATTCAGCCAATCGCTAGAGACAGGGGAGGTACCTGGGGACTGGAGGAGGGCAGAGGTGGTCCTCCTGCACAAGATTGGAAGTAGGCAAGGGGCAGGCAATTACAGACCTGTAAGCCTGACCTCAGTGGTGGGGAAGCTGGTGGAGTCCCTGCTTAAGGAGAGGGTAATGAAGTTCCTGGAGTCAAGTGGTGCAAAAGACCCAAGGCAGCATGGATTCACTGAAGGTAGGTCCTGTCAGATTAATCTTATCGATTTCTTTGACTGGGTGACCAGGGCAGTGGATCAAAGAGGGGCTGTGGATGTGGCCTACCTGGATTTCAGTAAGACCTTCGACACCATTCCTCATAGAAGGTTGCTTAACAAATTGGGGAATCTGGGTGTGGGCTGTAAAGTGGTAAAATGGGTTGATAACTGGCTAAAAGGCAGGACCCAGAAGGTGGTAGTAAATGGAATAAAAATCAGAAGAGGGGGAGGTGACCAGCGGGGTTCCACAAGGATCAGTGCTAGGTCCAGTTCTCATAATCGACATTACAGAGGGACTGGAGGGGAAAGTATGCTTGTTCGCAGATGACACCAAGATCTGTAACAGAGTCGACACATAGGAAGGGGTAGATAAAATGAGAAACGACCTAAGACTACTTGAGGAATGGTCAAGGGTTTGGCAGTTGGGTTTCAACACTAAGAAGTGCAAGATAATGTACCTGGGACACAGAAACCCAAGAGAGGAATAAAGGATGGGGGGGGGGCAGGTTCTAGCCACCACTAGTCAGGAGAGAGACCTGGGGGTTATCATATCCGATGACCCGAAGTCAGCCAAACAATGGGAAGAAGCAGTGGGAAAGGCAAACAGAATGCTGGGGTGCATAGGAAGGGAAATAACCAGTAGGAGGAGTGAAGTGGTGATGCCACTGTATAGATCACTGGTGAGGCCTCATCTGGAATACTGTTTCCAATTCTGGAGACCACATCTCAGGAAGGACAGACAAAATACTCGGAAGCAGTCCAGAGAAGAGCAACAAAAATGATACCTGGACTGCACCACACACCTTATGAGGAAAGACTCAAGGAACTAAACAGCTATTCACTGGAGGAGAGAGGGGATATGATAGAGACTTTCAAATACCTTAGAGGAATAAACAGGGTACAGGAGAGGAGCTTATTTCAGAGATGAAAGTGCACAAGGACAAGGGGGCATAACATGAGGCTGGAGCGAGGGAGGCTTAAGGGGAATGCTAGGAAGTATTTGTTTTCACAAAGAGGGTGGTGGATCCGTGGAACAGCCTACCAGCGGAGGTGGTGGAAGCGAAAATAATACAGGGATTCAAAAGTGCATTGGATAAGCTTAAAGACACCCTGCTGTACAGCGGAGCAGGGGAAGGGCAGTCCAGGTGGGCCGTATAGTCCTTATCTGCCGACGGATTCTGTGTTTCAGAAAGAAACCTCACTGAAGTTTTGAACGTACCCTGCTCCCCCTCCATTGTAATTCCACCTGTACATCCTGCATTAGAGGATGCTTCCTGTGCGGCATGATACAGACCAAACTCACTGCCTGCAGTACCCAGAAAGGCTAATAGTATCCAGCCCCATCTGCCAAGCCTAATGGCTGCTTATGATAGGTTTAAAGCACCAAGACACATGAGTACTTTGTGCCCTGATGTAGAAGGCTGGATGTGATGGGCAAGCGTATGTGTGCTACTGCCTCAGTAGACCTACTACCAGGCCAGGGTGGTCAAATATCAAAATATTCCGTGGAAAGCTATGAAAGCTGCCATCCAGGCTTTCCTTGGTTGCTCTGCCAGGAATGAGTTCCTTAAATCTTTTAACACTTAGTGCTGAGGTTGGCAGACACTTGCTTCGCTCAGCCTGTGATGTCTCTGATGCCTCTGGCATTTGTATGAAGTGATATTCTCGACTCGGTGTTGCTGGTTTTGTAAATGTTGTGCAGTAAGCAGTTTTATATGCTCCTTTTAAGGTGAAAAAATGCTTATGATATGGAAGAAACTCTAAAGTCTTCAGACATAAACTGACTCTATGGTGTGTCAAGTCCCTATATCCCACTCCAGCTTAAGGTCATGGGAGGGGCTTCTATCACCAGTCTGCTGCCAGAAGTGGCCATGCCTCCCTTCAGCAAGGTATGGCGGGTGGCGCCCTGTCAGGTCCCCTTCCCCCAGTTGCCCATTTAAATGCACGTAAACAGTAGGTACCGGTGGCACTGGCACCACTGGTTCCACGTGACTATTTGTAGGATATACCCCCACTCCAAGGGTTACATTAAGCAGTGGATGTATCTGAAACAATAAAGCGAGATTACAACATTGCAAGCTATCATTCCCCTATCACAAACAGGAGAATAGCTTTGTTTCCTGGACATGACGGAGTAATACCATCCTGTCACGATCAGGAAAGTTCATAGGCAATACCTCCATTTTGTCCTGGTGGAGGAGTACTACCAGTTCAGAGTCTTGCTCTTTGGCCTGGCTTCTGCACTACTGGTCTTTACCAACTGATTGGCAATAGTGGCAGCAGCTCTTCACAGGGAAGGCCTTTACATCTTCCCTACCTGGATGACTGTCTGTTGAAAGCCAGTTTCAGGGAAGATCTCCTAACATACATTTTCTTTGACAAGGCACTTGAACGAGGCTTTTGGAGTCACAGTACAAAGTCTGTGCTGACTCCCTATCACTGACTACAGTACATGGGAGTGGGTTTGGACACCGAGAAGGGTTGGACAGGGCAGACAACTTGATTGCCTCAGCACAGCTGGTATACAGGAGCCTCCCAAGTCTTCTAACTACAGCCACTGGGACAGTGACACTGGCCAGTCCTTATATGAGAATCCCTCAGTGGACACTGAGGTTCCAGTGAGCAATGGAGTATGGTAATGGCCTCTGTCCAGTGGTCTACTTCTGTCAACAGAACATCTGCCAGGTCTCCAGAACGATTTTAGCAGACAAGTTAAGCAAGTCACAGTCCAAGATTCACAAATGAGAACTGTTGACCTCCATGGTAAACGTCCTTATCGCAAATGGGGCTGTTCGGAGTTGGACCTCTTTGCATCCACACACAATGCAGAACTGCACTTGCTCACTTCAGGGCTTGGAGTTTTTTGGCAAGCCGAGTTGTCCCCATTTTGGAAAGGAAAAGTCATATATGCATTTCCCCCATTTCCACTAATACAGAAGATGTTGTTCAGGCTGCGGAGGGAGACTACCACTCTCAGTCTCATTGCTGCTTTATGGCCTCACCAGATATGGTTCCCACTTCTGCAACAAATAGCAGTGAAGTCTCTTGTCCCCTACCACTGTGTTCGAGCCTGTTGTCACAGTATAGGGGATTCCTGATCCATTGGAACCTGAAGTCCCTATATCTGCATGCATAGCTTCTGAAGATACAACCATTGCACGCTTTGGGGTATCCCCAAAAGTTGCGGACGTGCTGATTGCAGCTAGAAAGCCTTCTACCAGACATACCTCTTCCTTGAAATGGAAGTAGTTCACTCTGTGGGCTGCTTCCAGGAACTTGGACCCATTTACACGTCCTTTAAATGTTGTGCTGGACTACTTGCTGTCACTGTCAAACCGTGGTCTTTAGTATTCCTCACTTAAGGTGCATTTAGCCACAATACCACCTTGTCATGCCTCTATTGATGTTCATATGGTGACCCAAGTCTCGTACGTTTCTGAGAAGTATTCTTCATGAAACCTCCTCTCTCCAACTCAGTACCACCTTGGGACTTAAATTATGTGCTCGAGAAACTGATGTTGGCTCCTTTTGAGATGTTCGCGAGTTGTGTTCCGTTTCCTGTCATGGAAAATGTTATTTTCAGTTGTAATCATATCTGCTCAAAGGATTACAGAGCTTCAGGCTCTATTGTATGAGCCTCCTTAACTTGATTTTCCACAAGGACGGAGTCTCTTTATGTGCATATCCAAAGTTTCTACCGAAGGTGGTATCTGAATGAACGTTGAATCAAACAATGCACCTTCCTGTTTACTACCCTGAGTACACCGGTCAGAGTGAGATACTGCTCCATACTTCAGGTGTACATAGAATACTGAGATGCTGTGTGTAGCGCACCAAGGACTGCAGGAGGTCCTCTCAGCCTGTTGTTTCATTCACCCCTGGGAAAGAGGGCACTCCTGTGCCAAAATTGTGCCTGTCCAAATGGCTGGCACATTGTACTACATTATATTACAGGAAGTACGGTAAGAAACTTCCTGGTGCAGTTGATGTTCACTCCACCATGGTAATGGCCACATTGGTTGCTTGTTTTAGAAATGTTTGTGCGGCTGACATTGTGCTGCAGCCATATGGATCACTGTCCATACCTTTACTGAACAGTACGATGTGGACATTGTCTCTCCTAGATGTGCTGGTTTCGGACTTGCTGTGCTGCAAGACCTTCTGTCCTGAATGTATATACAAGGTATCAAACTGTAACAACCTCCCAGCTGGTTTTGGGACTTTTGGGGAATCGTTCTAAAGGTGTGGACTAATGGAGAAGATTTCCTCGAAGAAGATAGAACAGTTACGTACTTATCATAACAGCAGATCTTCAAGAGAATCTCCTCCATTAGTCTGTGCCGTCCCTCCCTCCATCCCCCCTTCTGCTTCAGGGTGGATTGCATTATATATTGTGCAACTGAACCTAATATATGCATTATATATCCAGCCTTATGCTTCGCCTTGTATGCCTGGGATGGTCTTATATCCTGATTTCTCACGGTTGGAGGTCCTCAATTCTAATCTCCAGCGAAGAATTGAGGAGTGATGGGGCCAACCATGTTTATATAGTCACTGACACATGGCGTCCTCATGGGTGGCCCCCAGCTTGCAAAAGTTTCCATGTAGTCCTAGTGCCTGGCATCTGTAGTTCTAAAGGTGTGGACTAATACAGTATGTAACTGTCCTTTATCTTTTTTTTTTTTTCCCCCTTTATTTTTCTTTTCTAATTTTTATTCCTCATTTGTTTCACTTGGCCAGCTGCCAGGACCTCCTTCCACCTACCCCAAACCCTTACGCCGACTGCAGGAGTCCTTCTATGGTCATGCCCACCATCAGCCATTGTTCTACTGCCTCCCCAGACACCCTGACCATTACCGAAAGCTTGTCCCCCATGGGCAGGACCCCCAAACCAGGATTAGCTACTTTACACAACGGTCGGGGCCCAAGAGAGGAGCCCCTGAAGTATGGGAGGAGCCCAAGTGACCCTCCTGTGGCATGGGGCAGAGTGGCTTCATTTGTCCAGTTCAGCTGGAGGTATTTTGTCCTCTGCTAGGCCCTCCCCTTATCCCGCCCATGGTGTGGTCTTGAGGTAACCCGGCAGTCTGCCTATCAGGGCCATTTAGAGGGTGGATAAGCCCCACTCCTCCTTCAGTGCTCCCCTGCTGGTTCCTGCTCTGGGCAGGTGACACCTCCATGTAACCGTGGGTACGTGCCGATGTGAGGAAACCCCAGAGGGACCACATTCCTTCCCACACAACACCCCTTCCCCTGGGTTATCAGAGGGTGGTCAAGCATCAGAAAGAGATGGCCTGCCTCACAAGTTGGCACCAGACATCCCGGACTCAGGCCAAGAACCCAAGTCATCTGGATAGCAAGTGGTAGCTCTACCGATGCGCTAGCCGGCCAGCTGTAACTGTCTTTTATCATCAGGTCAGCTGCTTGAGAGGAATGAGTTTCAACCTTGTCCTGTACGTGTCTCGCAAGGTCCCCACTGAGGCACTGTTTCTCTAGATTGCTGTGAGACAACTGTCCCTCTGACTCTGTTGAGGCACTCGGTAAAAGCCTGATAAACCAGATTATGGTATACTGTGATATGAAGGTCTTTCGTTATTGCTGCTGTCGCCAGTTTATGGCAAGGTCGTAACCATTAGCTAAAGTACATTATCTTTTGCTGGTATACTGTGGTACATGAAAACCCATAATCTCACCAAACCTGAATCTACTCCTACTTCCTCTGCTGACTAGAGAAAGGGACAACTCAATCAGTGCCGGTCTCTCTTGAGTTTCACAGACTTGTAGGATTTGCATTGGCACAGCCTGGGCTGGTTGAGGTGGTTGAGACTCTTGAGTGTGAAGAACTGAAGCAAATAACAGAGATGTACATGCTAGCTGGTAGTAATGCAATAGACTTTTAAAAATTTGGGAGTCCAGGCAGTGGGAGGCAGGATGAACAGTATCTGGATACTGTACTAGAAGGTGAGGGAATGAGCAGAGCGCCATCTTACTCTGAAGTCAAGAAGTCTTGGTCGGAGGCAGAGTGAGGATCGTTGTTGAGGTCAAAGGGAGCAGTGTAGGCCCTAATGGATTGGAGCAAAAGCTGAGAGGGGCAAGTGGGGGGAAGTGGCATATAAGGTACACATGTAACTGAGCAATGTTTGTCAGGGGTGGGGGCCAATGACAAACCCAGCAGATACTGCAAGTGAGAAAGAAGTTGAGACCTGGGTGGCTACCAGCAGCAGCATCCTGACAACAGTGTCTTAATGATGACAGAGCTGGGTCCCTCCAGTCAGTGTTGCAGGG
Source organism: Neoceratodus forsteri (assembly GCA_016271365.2). Lineage (NCBI taxonomy): Eukaryota > Metazoa > Chordata > Ceratodontiformes > Ceratodontidae > Neoceratodus > Neoceratodus forsteri. The sequence continues at coordinate 433,802,233 of JADMNL010000024.1, read as the reverse complement.
TAGGAACAGTACACATGCAGTCACGACTGATCAGAGTTTCAGAGATCGGCTAATAGGACTTTAGACCAATTTGTTCAAATTATTTTGTACAGCACTTTGATGCATTGTGAATTGTGCTTTATAAATCAATAAATAAAGCAAACAGTATGAACGAGGAGTAAACACTAAAATGAGTATCATGTCATGCCTGTGATGAGCCATTTCTTTTTCCCAGCAGGATTTGGACAGAACTCTAAAGCAAGTGAATGACCACATCAGCCAGGATCAGCGAATCAGCTCAAATCCTGTAGTTAAAATCATATATGGAGATCCCAAGACCTTCCTATCGAAGCTTCCCCAACAAAGTGCAGTGCACTGCAGCACCATATGGAGCTGCAGGAAGAGGATTTCTGTCGAGCACTTGGCCCACGTAGTGGAACAGAAGGAGGGGAAGGACACCGTACCCATCTTGTGGAGGTTTCTACAAAAAGGTAAGCCTGCAGACTGTTTCCAGAAAGCTGTGGCAAACCATTACACAGATGGTGCTGATCTTATCTGTGTCAGTCTTCACCATTCATCACTATTGGGTTAGCTCACTGGAGCTAGGACCCCACGGGAGACTGCTTTTTTTTTTTTTTTTTTTTTAATATATAGGCAGAGGAGTCGACATCGGGCTGGCGCCACCCTCAAGACCAGCATTCTACGTGGCGCTTGAGGGTTGGCAGTTAGCCGTTGTCGACTCTGCCCCAGCCCCAGTTCTTTATCTCCCACCATCAAGTGAGGATCCTGTGTGTGAAACAAGAAAATTTGCGGCCTAAGTCAGTCGTGTGTATATTACGTCGGTTCTGACCGTCTGCTCAACGTCGCTACTTTGACTCAGGTAAGATCTTTCCTTTTTGTTAAAAGCAGTGTCAAGTACTGTCTTTTGTTTAATTTTCTGTCCGATCATGTCTCATCCAGGGGACAAGAAGGCATCGAAGGCGGGGCGGTCTCCCATGCATCAGTGCTCCTGTGGCCGCTTTTACTCTGTTACGGACCAGCATGACTGTTGCCTCTCCTGCCTCGGCCCCAGACACGATGTGGATAACTGCAGTGTCTGCTTCTCCATGGACCGCCGTGTCATTGTATCTGCTTCTCCATGGACCGCCGTGTCATTGGGATTCGCATGTGGAAAGTTGGACATGCGCCGCCGACTTTCGGAAGACAGATTAGCAGTCGTCAAGCCAAGGTCAGGACTCTCAGCCCTTCCTCCGGGTCCCCTCACGATCCTATACAGCCCGCGGAAGAGGGAACACCCCCCCCCCCAGCCTTACCATGGCGGGGGTTTCTTCCACAGTGTAGGAGGCCCAGGCTGGCCCTCTTGGGGGTCAGTCGGGAGGCACCATCCTGGTAGTCGCTACTTCGGTAGTGAAGGCTCCCTATGTGTCACGTTCTGGGTCCCTTGGGACTGGACCAGCGCCGTCCCCAGGTGTTGCTTTCAGTGCCGGTGCCATTTGCAGCACCGTCGGCTTGGAGAGAGACGCCACAGTCGGGGTCGGGCCTGTCCTTGGCGCCGTCATCATTCCTGATTCTGCTCGCAGTGTCAGGACTTCTGGCAGCGTTGTGGTTGGTGGTTCGGAGCTTTCTAGGCCTGGTTCTAGTCTTCGTGATGCCAAGATGGGCGCCGGCACCATCTCTGCCCCTGGTGTTGCCTGCGGCACCTGTGGTAGAGTCAGCGCCGCAGTTGGCGTCGATCCTGGTTGTGTGCTGCGTTGGGTCTGCCTTCGGTGTCACTCTCGGCGCCATCGGAGACTGGTGTGGAGCCAGGCTCGGGGTCGCGCTTGACTCCGGCACCGTTTATGGCACCAGGGCCGGTACCGTACTGTCCTCTGCTGCTGTTGGGGGTTTTGAGTCTTGATGTTGGACGAGCTCCACCTGACCCCCGTACCTATAAACAATCCCGGGCATGTGACACGCGCCTTTTTGGGCAAGTTCGGTGCAGCCCACTTGGCGGCTCTCGCCTGGCCAATTCCTTTTCAGGAAGCGTCGCATCGGCTCTGGCTTGTCCCTTCTGCACTGTTCCAGCCCCAAGGGACTAAAGCCAGCAGTATTGCACTCCCCCGGGGTCTCCAGGTTCTCTGCGTCACCCCCCTTCGGGGTTGACCTCCCTGGATACTCTTTCAGGGCCCCCTACCGTGACCGCCCTCCGGATTCGCACCCTGCGGACACCGATTTCTGGGGGAGACGAGTATTTTACTTGGCACAGATCTCTCTTTCAATTGCTGCACATCAGGCCCACTTTGCAGCCTATGACAGATTCTTGTGGTCCAGGCTAGGACAGCTCCTAGCTTCAATGCCTGATTCGGAGGAAACCAGGCAAGCCATCACCCTCTCTGCGCAGGGCCTGGAGCTAGCAGGGCACCAAGCAAGGACATCTTATGATGCCAGTGAGGTAACTTTCAGGGTGGTAGGGACAGTGATCTGCCTTCGGCGGACGGCATGGATTCACCTATCCCGGTTGTCACCCCTGGCCCGGCGTAGAGTGATTTACTCCGCCTACCGGAAAACCCATCTCTTCTCCCGCAGAGTGAGATTATGACTTTCAGGGTGCCATCCTTCCCCCATGGGGGGGATTCCTGTCTCACCCGGACCAGTCTCAGGCCTCCCCAGGCCTGTAAGGGTTCTCCCCTTTGCTGTTTCACCCACCGGAGGCTAAGGGACCTGGTCCCTTAGGGTGCTCTGGGTATTCCCCCTCCTTTTTTTCGGGGGGAGGGGCTCGGTACTCACCCAATAGTGATGAATGGTGAAGATTGACACAGATAAGATGAAAATTATGTACCTACTGTAATTATTGATCTTTCTGTTCTGAGGTTGTGTTACTCATCCTTCCCCCTCTCTCCCTCACTTCTTTTCCCTTTCTTCTCTTTTCCTTCTTCTCCTTCCAGAGATTGGGGCTCCACTTCTTCTTCTCCCTAATTTCCTTTCTAAAGTTTCCTCCTCTGTCATCTCAGTCGTGTATTTCTCCTTTTAGTTCATTCTTCTTTTCTTTTTACCTATCCCTTAGGCTCTCTTGCCTCATCCCTCCCTCCCTTCCATACACTCTCTGGAGTGTCAGAACTGGGGCTGGAGCAGAGTTGACAACGGCTAACTGCCAACCCTCGAGCACCACGTAGAACACTAGTCTCGAGGGCGGCGCCAGCCCGACGTCGACTCCTCCTATATAAAAAAAAAAAAAAGACTCCCGCAGGGTCCTAGCTCCGGTGAGCTAACCCAATAGTGATGAATGGTGAAGATACACTGCAAGATCAATAATTACGGTAGGTACGTAATTTTCATTTTTTGTTGTTTTTTTATATATTTTATTTATTTTAAATCTAGGATTTCAAATACCTTTGACCCGAGGCTCTTTTACAAAGGTTCCACATCAGAAAATGGTACATACATAAAAAATGATCAGAACTGCAGCAATTTACAGAAATCAAATACATAAATCAGCAGTCACAAAGATGCCACAACTAGGAGGAATATCAGGGGGTGGCCAAAAGAGAGCAGCTAGGGGAAAGGAGGATAGATGAAAGAAATGAAGGGGACACACACACAGGAAGAGACTAGCGCAGCACAATGGCATTGTCAAAAGGACTACAGGAAGAGGTGCTAGCAGTTTGGACCAGTTAGGGGTGGCAGTCACAGGAACCGGAGGCAGTAAGATGGAGGCGTAGTCTGGTTTTGAACATCGCCAGTGTGGTGGTGGGGGGGATGTCAGAATTAATGGCATTCATCCAGCTAGGAGCATGGTGAGCAGAGGATCGTTGGCCCTGTGTGGTGCGACAACGGGGAACCTGAAATAGCTGATGTTCAGCCCCTCTAGTGTTGCGTGATTTAAACTAGGGCGCCGAGGAGCAAGGCCTAAGGTTATTTTTTTCATCATCCAGCGGGTCTGATACTTTATGCACTTGACAAGTTGTAGCCACCCATTTGGGCATATAGGTCACAAGTATGCATGATTTGGTGGGCTCCAGTAATGAGCCGACAAGCCTTGTTTAAGGAGGTCACAATACATTTGAGAGCAGTAGCGGGTGCAGAGCCATATATAATGAGACCGAAGTCAATGATGGAGACAAGCTAGCTAATTACAGCAGCCTTAAGGGCATCCAGGGTGAGATGTTGTCTATTCCGGTAGAGTAAACCAGTGCGTGAGTTGGCAGCTCTGGCAACATTATCAGTGTGTGCCCCATAGGATAGGTTAGGGTCAAGTGAGAGTCCAAGGTATTTAAAGGAGGCCACCTGTTCCAGGATAGTCCCGAGGCTTGTAGAAATGACCAGGGGGTGAGACCTGTGCTTGCTTTGAGAGCTGCAAAAGAGCATCAGTTGTTTTTTTTTTTTTTTGTGTGGTTTAGGACCAGTTTGTGGTCAGTGAACCGATTCTCGACTGCAGTGCATCCTAGCTGTAAGTTGTGTTGAAGGATTTGTGGATATTTGTGGATCTTTGTGGGAGGTGAGGAGCACAACGTTATCAGCGTAGATGATGATTTGTTCAGGGCAGGAAAGTGGAAGGGAGTTCAGAAAAAGGCTGAAAAGTAGAGGGCCCAGGATAGATCCTTGGGGGACACCAGAGGGGACAGGTTGAGTCGGAGAGTAGACCAGTAATTTTTACTCTTTTGGAGCGATTTTCAAGGTATCTTTTGAACCAGGCAATAGAGTCATGGGAGAGACCTGCAAGTAGCATCTGTTTCATTGACAGGCCATGGTGAACTGTATCAAAAGCCTTGGACAAGTCAATAAAAGCTGCTCCTGTTAGTTGACCTTTGTCCAGCGAGTTGTAGAGGACTCCAGTAAATTCCAGGAGGGCAGTTGATGTGCTGTGACCTTGCCGGAACCCATGTTGCTGAGGACACAAGATGCTATATTTGTCCAAGTGATCAGTAAGCTGGTCTGCAACAATCCGCTCTAGGGCTTGGGGGGAGTATGGAGATTGTCCGTTGTTGCCCTGGATAGACTTGTCTTCACTTTTATGTACTGGGGTGACGATAGCTGATTTCCATAAACTAGGGAACTGACTGATGCTGAGAGAGAGGTTGAAGATTCTTGTTAGCGGACGTAGTACCTCTTCAAGAGTGAGGGACAGTAATTTAAGATCCAGAAAGTCGCCATTAACTCTGGTCTTCGAGGTAGCTTTTTTAATGTATTTATGGGCTTCACACACCTTGACTGCTTTAAAGTGGAATGGTGAATGTTTGGAGGGGAAGGGGAGGGTGCTGGGAGTAGGGAAGTCGTCCATAAAAAAGTCCTGAGGGAGAACGCTACTGAGATCAGTGAAAGCCGCATTGAAAGTATTTGCAATGACCATAGGGTCAAGGGTGGTAGTCCCATCAATATTCAGTAGAGATGGGGCGGACTTGGGCTGCTTCCCAGTGATTTCTTTAATATTGTCCCAGAATGCCGTACCATTTCCTCAAGTGTTAGTTAGGGTTTCCTTGAAGTAGGCACCTTTCTTCAGTCTAATTAGTTTAGTGCAGTTGTTTCGAGCCTGTTTGTGCAGTAGGTTTGAATGTCTGGTTGAGTGCCTTTAGCCCTAGCTATTGCCTAGAGGTGGTCTATAGATTTGAGCTGGGCCAGAAGCTCAGCAGTGAGCCAAGGATTGGAGAGAGATTTAACTTTGCGCTTTTTGACAGGTTCGTAGGTACCACAGGCTGTGTTGAAGGTGGTGATGAAATAACTAAGGGTCGAGTCAACGTCTGTCACATTGAAGATGGGTGTCCAGTTTTGATGACTGAGGCAGGATTTGAGATGGCTCAGCTTGCCACGGGGAAGAACTCGACTGGTAATGACTTTGGGAGGAGGCTTACAGAACTTATTTGACCATTTGCAGATGACTGGGGAATGGTCACTGAGAGAGTCCAGGAGGATGGAGGTGTTAATGATACAGGTTGGGTGGCTGGTGAGAGCCCAAGCCAAGAGTGTACTAGTGCCCGATTTGTAGTTTGTTCTAGTTGGGGAAGTAATCATCTGTGTTAGGTTGGCAGAAGCTATAGCTTCCTTGTAAGGTCCTGCTTCAGGTGCGAGCCACTTGATATTGAAATCCCCGAGGAGGAGGATCTCAGAGCCGGGAGGTAGGGGTCGGACGAAGTCCAAAACGGTATTGAGCTCTGTTCCTTGGTCTTTTGGAGGGATGTAGACTGAGACAACTGTGAGCACTTTATTGTGGGCTCCAAGGAGTAATTTAATTGGGAGAAACTGTGCAGTGGGGGGTTAGTGGGAATAGGATAGTCAGAGATGTCTTCCCTGACGTAGACTGCACAGCCTCCACCTCTTATGGTTCTCCGGTCAAGTCTAAAAACGTAACCTTGCAGTGCAATGGCCAGGTCAGGGATTTTAGGGGTTAGCCAGGTTTCGACAACTGCAAGGATATCAGGGTTGTGCTGGTTGACAAAGATTTGTAGGGCATCGAGTTTAGGGAGAAGGCTGCATATGTTGAGGGTTGCGAGGATGATGCTTCTCCTTGGTTTACGATTTATGGTAGGACTTGAGGTGGGAGGGCCGGGGTTTGGGTGGACATTCCCAGACATCAATAAGAGGAGGAGCAGGAGCTTCAGTGCAAGCTGTCGTAGTTTAGTACAGAAGAGGTTCAGCATCTGTTTCGTTGTAGCCAGGTTTCTGTGTTTCAGTCCTATGTCCCAGGGCAGTTCTTTGGCTAGGAGCAGCACCAGGTTTGCCAAGCGACTCCGGTCGAGGGTACCTGAGAGCACCCACTCCAAAGTAGGGGGTGCCCCAGGGGAACATTGGCAAGAGTGCCAAGGTAGTGGTGCGAGAGGGTTAGGAAGAAGGTGGGGGGTAGAGTGGGGTAGCAGGCACCCGGAAGGTAGCAAAGAGAGAGCGAGAAAAAATGGGAGGAGGTGGTGAAGGAGGGGCATAGTTGTAGGAGAAGGTACGATAGGGGGGTAAAGTCAGTGTGGATGCAAAGGACAGAACAAGAAAGTGAGCTGGGGAGGGAGAGGAGGCGGGGTGGAGCAATTGGCAAAAGGGGATATGATGAGAAAAGATGCAGGGGAGGGTCAAAAGGCAGGTGGGCAGAGCGAGGGTCTACTTAATTGGGGCGGGCATAACATTTCGGCAGCCAGCAATAGAAATGAATGGGCACAGAGCCCAGACAGCACAAAACTAGGATAGTCCAATCGGAGGTCAGAGACCCAAACAGGAGACCAGTCAGGTGCTGGTGCGGTGAGCAGTCGACCTATGGCAGCTTCTACCAGCTTCCCTGGCCCAGGCTGATTTCTTACCCGGCACTGGTGGTTCTCGGCAATGGCTAGCAGGTGGTGGCTAGGGCGGCGGCTTGAGGAACCGTGGCCGCATCTGCTGGAGACCCGGTGAGCCCGATCAGGGGCACGATCTGGCACTGGTGGTTCTCAGCAGTGGCTAGCAGGTTGTGGCTAGGGCAGCGGCCCGCCGTGCCTGCTGGAGACCGAGCGATCTAGATCTAGTTGTGGCAAGCCATGATGTTACAGTCACCACTACCTCTGGCTTACTGTGTGACCGTGCTTGAGCAAGTCTCATGACCTCACTGTGTGCCAGTACCTGCCAGCTGTGAAACCGAGTAGAAGGAGGACCTCACTGAAAACGAGATGTTTCACCTTCATTCTTTTTACGTGGGGTTTATGAACTATATAAACAAACAAAAAATAACAAAGTATGTCACTTTGTGGCAAACTTTAAAACAGAATATTTATACGCAATTGTGTTTTTATTTTAAAGGTTTTTTGAATTTTTGTTCTTTTTTTTATTATTCCATTATTAGTTTTTTTTTTTAATTATGTTTATTGTTTTGATCAAAAACAAATACATAATACCTCATACAGGGCAGTAATAATATTCAGCATTACAGCCACTTGGACACGTGATATTTATTAATACAACCCCTGTAATCTGTTACAATAGGAAGTGGGGGGTCCAAAATATTAAGATCAAGTAGGAAATTGTATCCAAAGTGCCAGCCATCTCAGTGGCTGTGGAAAATCCGTATGTAGGTAGAATTCATAGTTGCAGTCACTATGGACTGCTATTAGTCCATTTTACAGGTTAAGGTACAATAAGAGTAATTATGCTTTCTAAAGTATACTGCACATTAGAATCTATACAAATATTTTTCATCTTCACAACCTAGAACCATAAACGATGATGGATGTCATTCATTCTCAGACGAAATCGGCTTACGGCTATGACGGTGCAACAGGCAAGCCTACCCATTAAAACTGAGCCACCTTTCAAAACTAAATGTTTTCTCCCAGGCCTGAGCAAGCTAAGAAATTACCCCAGAATGGTGAATATCACCACAGGAGCCTCAGTGACCTGTGCTAAGACCCCCTCCCAGACAGAAACAGTCAAAGTTTCCTACCTTACTTTGCATATGGGAAGAAAAAACATGTTAGATCCAACAATAAAAGCAGAATACTTTTTTAGACAGTGTCTCAAATGTTTCAGCCAGCATTACTGATTGGGACAAGGCGACTAATCGGCTAACAAAAGTCGATCTTCACCCAACTCGTCTTCAGACTCCTCAACACCCGGGTGAACAGTCTCCCGAGAGGTGAATTCCTTCTCGGTCCTCTCCAACCATCGCCCGGCGTCTTTTGGCTCTGTGAACTGCCATGACTTTCCCACATAAGTAATCCTCAAACGTGCTGGCAATTAAAAGGAGTGAATAATACCCAACGCTCACAGTCTGCCTGACCCCATCAAAGCGCTTTCTACGAGCACATGTCTGGAAGGAGAGATCCAGAAAGCACTTCATATCATAGTCGTTAATTGTACGTGGATGCACGGCCCTTAATGCAGACAAAATTGCGTCTCTAATCTCTACACCCGCTGTTCGGACCAAGACCGTTCGGGGTACATTGGTGTCTGGAGGCCTCACTCTGAGATTCACCCTATATGCTTTCCATAGGGAGCTCCAATCAAAGTTCCCAGGCATAGAGATCATGGATTGTAACCAGTCTACAAATTAAGTCCTTCTGCGCCTTCTGGTATGCCTACAAATCGTAAGTTACCGGCCCATACTTCATTCTCCAAGGCCTCAAGCCTGCCTCGTATCTGCGTATTCTCCTGCATCAGGGTTGAAACTGCTGCTTGGGTGGTGGTCAGTCTTTCTTATACTCCTTAACAATGCTGTGGAGCTGTTAGTTTTTGATATGTTAAGATCCTTGCTACCTGCCTCTACCTGCTCGTATTGTTTAATTGTTTTTATCATAATCATTCACACAGCAATAAACTGACAGTGTAGAGGGGTGTGTCTTAAGCAAAGAATTACACTGCAGAATAGAGGATAATGGATGGGCAACAGTGAATAACAACAGAGTTGTTCACTTTAAGAGGTTGTTATGACAACCATGTAAACCTCGAGAGCGAAACTCGAGAGGTTTTCGGTTGTCATACGACCTAGAGACGTGAACAACTGTTATTATTCACTGTTGCCCATCCATTATCCTCTATTCTGCAGCGTAATTCTTTGCTTAAGACACACCCCTCTGCATTATCAGTTTGTTGCTGTGTGAATGATTATGATAAAAATGATTAAATAAGTCTCCTGAGTTGCCCATCTATTATCTTGTATAGTATATGGGGCAACAGTAAAATCGGCAGCTGCTCACTTAGCGATGCGATTATCTGACTATCTCACTCGTCACACTCTGTCCATCTGGAGAACAATCTCCACTCTGCCCCGGTCTCCCACCTGCCCGCTCTCACATAAAAAAACATTTTTTATGTATAATACATGGCCTCTCACTCTCAGATAAACTTTTTTTTTTAAATAAAATGTGGCTGCTGCCTTTAATTAGGATTTGCTTCCCCTTCATGTGGTTCTACTCACTGGACCAGAGTAGTCACGTCGACAGCCGTTTCCCTGAGTATAGCGCACTGAAAGAGCTGCATATATGCAGTTTTGACCGATGCTGTTGTACCACTGATGTGACCTACTCAAGATGGTACAACAGCATCCTGACGTCACATCGATGGTACAGCAGCTCTGTGTTTCCATCGATTTTCATACACAATAGCTCTTACCCATGCACTATAGCAGTATTTTATTTTCCCTCAAAAGTAAGAAACCAGCTTTAAATAAGGGATATGTTTATTTGACAAGAATAGTCTTTGAGAAGCAGATAGTGAGTCCTGTATGGTGAATTGGAAGAGGATTGTTTGACCTGGGGGGCTTATTTTCCTTACCCCTCGCAGTTTTCAGTGAGACGTCATGATATACAAGCAGGTACTCCAACAAACTTGAGCCAACTCTTCGTTTAGCTATGGTGTATACAATGGCAATCACAAAACCAGAGCCCACTTTCAGGGTAGCTCTTGCAGTAGGGTACACCATAAGGACTGAAGCCAGCAGGTGCCAGGACCCCACAGAAAACTTCTAGCTAGCAGTCTTTTTTTTTTTTTTAATTGGGCCATTTTTCCATACCTCTGTGGACTTGGCAGAGGCTACGACCCCTCACTCGGCCCCACTGACCGCTCCTGCTGGTGCGCCCCCACCCCCTCCAGTGGCGAGGTCAGGGCAAGGATTCCTGACTAACTCCCCCCCAAGAACACAACAATCCAGAATTTTGGGCAGGAGGGCACACTGCACAGAAGCGATCAGGGCCATCACCGGTCCTGGCAGATCCCAGTTTTCCTCCATGTTTCTCCCACACCCTACACCCATCCAGTGGACGAGGCGGCTGCCTTTACCTCCGCAGAGGCAGTCAATCACCCTGGACATGGGCCAGCTTCTTTACGCTTGTGTCTGCACTGACACCCAGTCACTGCTGGGTGTCATTCGACAGCACACAGCGCCAGCCTCCCTCCCCAAGGAAGGAGAGCAGTCCTCCGGACGCTCAATCCTTTCCTCCCCCAGCAGACCTCTAATTGACCCAGGTCTGTTCCTGAACTCGGGTCGCCAGCATGGCACAAGGTGTGCATCCAGCACCTCAATCCTGCCACCAGGCTGGCCTAGCTAGCATTCTGTAGTGGTGGGTGCCCCACCCCCCTGACGTTGGCCAGTGGTATAAAAGGGGCAGTCTCCCAGCCCAACCTCAGTTCTTTTCCCATCAACCCGCGCACGTCTGCCCCGTGGATGCCTACTGCCTTAGTCGACCGCCATTTTTTTGCAATTACTCGCTGTTTATTATTTTACTTAAAAATACTTAATTCTTCAGTATTTCTCTGCTTGTCTTCTTGTCTGACCTCATCTGTAGAGCGACAGCGGTCCAAGTGTGATTCTGGCAAACAGATCCTCTTTAAAGATGGCCATTTTTCTTGCCTCTTTTGCCTAGGTCCCTACCACAGTAGAGAGCCCTGCCAGCACTGTTTGAACTTCAACCAGAGGACCAGAACCTGCTGCCAGAAGACCCTTCAAAGCTTCTTGCTCAAAAAGAAAGTAGCTGCGATGGAGAAGGAGATACATGGATAAAGTACCTCCTCTTCCTCCCCTGTTTTAGGGGCTTCAACTTCTTTGACTTCTCATGAGGGGAAGAAGTCCAGAGGACAGCATTGACATGGGACAAGCACACGGACAAACCCCAGTCAGGCTCTTGTTCCCGTTCCCCACACTGGACAGCGACTAGCCCCAGGACTTTCCCCCACAGGAGGTCAGACCCAGCTTCCACAGCAGCCCTCACTCATTCCAGGCTCCCAGTGGTCAAACCACCTGCCCTTATCCAGACGTGTGGCAGTGGTTCTTCAGGGCAGGGGCCTTCGTCCTCAGCCTCTCAGACCCTGATGCTCAGGCCCTACCAGACAGTGGTCTCTCAATCAGGTGGCATGGTCGGGTCTTCTTTGGGTGGCAGGTCCTTGCCCATCATCCGCCCAGCCTCGGTGTCTGCTAAGTCAGCTCTGGGGCCAACACCACACTGAGATGCCAGGGCCGTGTGCTCACCTCCCCCAGGGAGACTGACGCCTCTTCCCCATTTGGGAGCTAGCTCCCCTCAGCAGGCTTCTTCTAAGACGACACCAGCTGTTTCCAGACCAGCGTCTGTCTACGCCTATCTGCTCGGCGGCTGCCCCGACAACACCCATACCATCATCACCTGAACCCTTAAGGTCCTCGGCTGACTGTAACGTTAGTCAGCCAAGTCCGGTGGGTCTGACATCTGGTCTGACAACACTTACCAGACCGACACCAGATGACCAGATGCCTACTGGGCCGACGCAGGTCAACCCAAATCCTCAAGACTCGCCGCCTGGGTTGCCAACACCAGAGGGACTGGGGCCGTCTGACGTCCCCCTTCCGATGCCAGGTAATCCCCCATATGCCAGATCTCATAGCTATTTTCATGTCCTGGTGGAACGAGATCAAGGGCAATCTAATTCCAATGCCCTTTCACACACCCTTGTAAGGACCCTCCTTCCTCTGGGGCTAAGCCTCAGGCTCCTCCTCAGCAGCCTACACCCACCTCCAAAAGAGTCTACGCCACAACCAGATAATACTGGAAGGGGCCACTGTAAGCATCATGGTCAAAAGCACCGTCACTTGTCCTCCAGGTCCTCAGATAGGTGCCGTCATAGGTCACACAGCCACAGCACCATTGTTTGACCCTATAATCTTCCTCTTCCTCACTGTCTGTGTTGTCCGACTCAGTGATGTCTCCCTCGCCCCCGTTGGATCCCAAGGATGCCCCCAGGTCTCCTCCCAATGACCTGACCTTCAGGGAGCTCATGTGGCACATCCAGTCCAGTATGGGGTGTAACACTGAAGTCCTGGTCCTGAGAGGCCCCATTTGGCCATTTTCCTCCATCAGAATGATCCAAAGCCTGCGGTGGTCCCTCCTGTGGTGGATCTGTTTAGGGATGTCACCAGATCTGCCTAGAAGTGTCAATCTATTACCCTTGCTATGTCCAAGAAGGCTGATAGCCTCCATAATGCTCCCTGAGATGAGTCTTTCTTTGGGGAGCACCCAATTGCAGACTCCATGGTTATATTACGATGGCCCATGACGGATCCAAGAGGCCACGGCATCTTAGCAGTCAGGCTCTTGACAAAGATTCTAAGCAGGTGGACCAGTTTGGCAGAAAGGACTATGCCTCAGCCACCTGAGCCATTCGCTCCCTGAATTTCTTAGCCCACATTTTCCAATATCGGAACGCCTTGTGGGAGAAGGCCATGGAATTGGTTCAGGCTCAGCAGGATAGTCCTCAGAAAGCTGAGCTGTTAACATATTTTGAAATCAGGTTCATATATAGTATCCATGTCCTCTGTTCCTCCTTTGACACGGCATATTTGGCTGCCAGGGCAGTGGCCACCGGTGTATGTCTTCACTGTCACACCTGGCTTCCTGTCTCAGGGTTTATCCCAGACATCCAGGTGAGCCTTATGGACGCCCCTTTTAAGGGCTCAGTTCTCTTTGGCAAGGAGCTGGAAGTGATTATAACTCGTCTTCAGGAATCCGGCAAGGTTGTTTGATCTGTCCAGACACTGTACACATCCAACCAGAAGCAGAACTGCCACCAGCCATTTCTTAGGTGTACTGGGCAACAGCCCCAAGGCCAACAAGCTAGAGGTGCCTTCAAGCTCAAGGCCACTTCTCAGGCCTTAGGAGGTTTGGGCCCCAGAACCTCCCAGGCCCCTTTGCCTGTTCCCGGTTCTTCGGCCTGACTCCTTACCCGACACCCCTCCCCCTGCAGAATCCCTTGGGGAGGCAGTGGGGGGTTGCTTCTTCTCTGTATCTTGAGGGATGGCACAGGATAACCACAGATCAATGGGTTCTCCAGCTGATAGAGAAAAGGCATACTCTAGAGTTCGTGGAGTTGCCGTAGGGCAACCCTTCTCGTAACCTCCCATTACCCTCAGTCTCACATTGCCCCCATTCAGGAGGAGATCCGAGCACTCTTGCTGGAACGGGCCATAGAGCCAGGTCTGCCATTTCCTCAGGCCTCCTCTACGCCTTCCGTCCATTTCCCTTGATCCACAAGGTGCTTCTCAAGGTAAGGAGGGACAAGGCGAAGGTGATTCTGGTAGCCCCCAGCTTGGCCCTGCCAGTTCTGGTATCCAGATCTCCTCAGCCTTGGCTTCATGGCCCTGGAACGGCTTTGTACATGCCCAGACCTGATAACCATTGAATCAGGGAAAGGTATTCCATCCAGACCTTCAATCCCTGCACCTCACAGCCTGGTACCTGAGCGGCTAGAGTTCCAGGCTCTGGGTCTTTCTGAGGATGTCTACATTAAGGTGGAGGCATCTCGTAAGGAATCGACCAGGAAATGTTATGCCTTCAAACGGAAAAGGTTTTCCATTTGGTGTCAGGGTAATAGTCTGGACCCCTTACCCTGCTCTGTGGCTAACATTTTAGACTACCTTTGGTCTCTCTCCAATAGGGAGTCTACGGTCATCGACCCTTAGGGTGCACTTGGCAGCCATTTCTGCTTACTGAGCGCAGGCCGGTCAGTTGACATTGGTACAGGAGACAGTGGTCGGGTGCTTTTTCAAAGGCCTGGATCACATATCCCCTCCAGTGCGTAAACCTCCACCTCTGTGGGATCTGTTGCTGGTTTTGGCAAAGCTCATGGGCAAGCCATTCAAACCCATGCACAAGTGTGAGCTCTCACACTTGTGGAAGACGGCCTTCTTGATGGCTATCACGTCAACCAGAAGGACAGGGGAACTCCAGGCGCTGTCGGTAGACTCACCTTTGTCACAGATTCACTCAGTAGGTCAGGCTTTCTACTCCCAAAGTGCCAACTTCTGAGCGCAGTCTTGTGAACAGTGTTAACAGACAAGGTAACCCTCTTGTCTGTTTTTTTTGAGTTCGGCTCAACCTTTGGTCTCCAGTTCTGGAGGGATTCAAACTGTTAACCTCTTGTTAGCATACCCAATGCACAGGCTCAGATATATCTGTTTTCCGGGGGCCAAATATCTTTACCTACGGGCACCTAACCAGATATTCAGAGATGAACCCTTAAAACTTTAATAAAGACGTCAGATTTAAAACACTTCTCTTTCCAGTTTAGTACCACCCTTCAAGCTTGTGTCTGTTGTCTGCTATAACCATGGACTTTTCTTACAAAATAAAAAGAAGTCAAAGACAGACCAAGTAAGTTCTAAAAAGAATTTTACTAAAATAGTTAAAAGTATGTGAAACACAAAATACAGAACTCATATCAAATGACATACAAATCTTTTAAAAGAAACAAGGTTTAAACAGTGAAGATTCCTACTACAGTACTTAGTCTCTAAATACTTGCTTAAGTGCTCCCAAGATGTTTCGTGGTCAGAGTCCAGGTCAAAATGTGAGTCTCTGTAAAACGGAATTATTCCATAAACAACTGTATTGGCCAGCCCCTTTTTGGTGAGGTCAGCTAGCTACTCCTCTGTCAGATTATATTTAAAAAATATTTATCTTCTACAACCACAGGATGTATTTTCAAAGTATTACATTCTGCAATCCTCAACATAACTCGCATGTCAAATGACATCTCTCTGATATTTAAACAGTATCCTCTGTCACACTGACATCAAAGCAGTCATGATCTCGCACTAATACATCACAACCTGCTTTTCTTCCTCTGGAAGCGTCATAAAATGGACATGCTGAACATCAAGCTTCTTAACCCTATAATTAGCTTCAGGCTTTTCCACACAACACATTGTCTCTAAAATCTGTTTGTGTGTAATCTCACATGCTGTCTCAGCATTTGACTCATGGTATCCATCCTTCAGCTGGAATCTGGGGGGGAGGGGGGAATGAGTGAGGTCATTCCTAGAGCATTTGAATTTTCAGCAGAGACATTTATGCATTTTATATTAAAAAATATAATACAGCACTCAGAACTGGCTGTCTACGTCACACCCTTGTCTGGTCTTTCACAGGGACAAAGTTGTCCTGCGCCCCCACCCAAAATTCCTTCCGAAGGTGGTGTCAGAGTTTTACCTTAACCAGGTGTTGACTCTGCCAGTATACTACCCTAACTACACCTCGGACGCTGAGTACAGGCTCCATTCTCTGGACCTGAGATGTGCTCTTTCCTATTATAAGGAAAGGACGCGGAAATTCAGGGAGAGGTTTGCCAGCTGTTTGTCACCTACGCTGAAGCCGCTTCTGGCAGGCCTGCAGCTAAACGGACCATCGCGAGATGGATTACATCATGCATAGGTCTGTGCTATGAGTTGGCGGGCAAGGAGCCTCCCAGAGGGATAAGAGCTCATTCTACCCGCCATACTGCTGCATCGGTGGCTGCTTCAAGGGACATCCCTATCCAGGAAATCTGCCAGGCTGCTACCTGGAAGTCAGCAAACACCTTCATTACCCACTACCACATCAACCTTGAGTCATGCCGGGATGCTGGTTTTGGGGCCTCGGTTCTCCGATCTCTGTTTCCTAAATAGGGTGTGTATGCCTTGCCTCCTTCCCCGCCGGAGAGCTGCTTGGAGTCTGCCAGAGAGTGTGGATGAACAACATATCCACACTCCTAGAAGAACATGTTACTCACCTGTAACAGCAGTTCTGGGAGTGGTATATGTTGTTCATCCACACGAACCCACCCGACCTCCCCGACTTTAGGCGCTCCACCTTGCTTCCAGCGGGCTAAGATCTGGCATCATGGGGAGGAGCTAAGGTATTTATCACCCGGGTGGGTGGGAGGAGCAAGCTTGAAGACTTTCCGGTGAATTTAAAGGGGAAAGGGACATGCCAGAGAGTGTAGATGAACAACATATACCACTCCTAGAACTACTGTTACAGGTGAGTAACCTGTTCTTTTCTTCCTAAGGTGGTGTCTGAGTTTACCCCGAGTAAGTCCATCCACTTGCCCGTTTATTATCCATAGCATGCCAGTCCAGGAAAGCATTGCTTCACACTTTTGATGTACATAGAATTTTGTATTACTATACAAACCATACTAAGGACTGCAGGAAGTTCAAACAGTTTGTTTTTTTTGCCCCTGTCAGAAAAGGCGCTCCAGTTTCAAAACAGTGCTTATCCAAATGGTTGGCCAGCTGTATTGTTTTTTGCTACATGACCTATGGTAAGGAACTTCCTGGGGTTGTTAAGGGCCATTCCACCAAGAGCATGACTGCTTCCATTGCCTGTTTCAGTGGAGTGTCTGCAGCTGAGAGTTGCGCTTTTGCCACTTGGAGTACTGTGATGTCCACACATTCACCAGGTACTACAGTCTGGGCATTGCCTCCAGAAAAAGGGCAGTTTTTGACCTAGCTGTGCTGCAGGGCCTTCTTTCTTAGGCCTCTGGCCTTCCTGCCACCCAGACTAGCCTTGCTCTCAGCACTGCTTGGGACTGTTCCATCGGTGTTACCTGATGACAGAGATATCCATGAAGAAAACAGAACAGTTACGTAAGAATTTACTACAACAGTAGATCTTCAAGGGAATCTCTGTCATCAGGTCATGCTGTCCCTCCCTCCATCCCCTTTCTGTCTCTCTCTCTCCAGCTTGGCTGTCCTGTTGCTCCAGCCTTTTTGCTAGCAGGGCACCTTTTCCCTCTCCTCGGTTCCCTGGTGGGACTCCTGTCTCCTATGGCTTCCAGCTAGGGAAAGAACTGAGGAGGAGCGGGACCACCCGTGCTTGTATAGGGCATGTGACGTCAGAGGCTGATGGCATGTGCGGCCCCTGATAGACTGCTGCAGAAAAAGCTTATGTGTTGTCCTGATGGCTAAGTTCCATAGGTGTGACCTGATGACAGATTCCATCGAAGAGCTACTGTTACGGTAAGTTCTTATGTAACTGTTCTTTATGTATACAACTTTAGAGCAACAAGTGGTTATGTACAGCAGTAGAGCAGTATTTTCTATGTATAACAACTGTAGCACAAAACAACTATGTATACAACTGTAGAGCAAGAGCAGCACATAGGCTTATGCATACAACTGGGGGCAACGAACAGGATTATGGAGAAGGGCAGCAAACAGGGCTACTGTACATTGCCATAGGAGGCAGCAAGTGTACACAGGTTAAGAGGCCTTGCAATTTTGAGCGCTGACTGTTTTAAAATGTAAGGAACTGTTTGTACCCCCTGCATCAAAGTGGGAACCCCCCCCAAAACCAAAAGAAAGACAATATATTGTATCTCACTAAAAATCCTATCTATAATTTCTAACTGTTCTGAGAAAATAAAGGGGTCACAATCCCAGGTCTGACACAGGCATGTTTTTCTTGCACTCTCCAGGATTCTGAGTTGCGATTAGTGCAGTTCCTGCCAGAGCTGCTTGCACTGCAGAGAGACCTGGTGAAGCGGTTCCAAAATGTCAGTGATGTGAAGAATCAGAGCATCAAACACTTCCTGTCTGACCTAAAGCCAGGTATAGTATCATTGAACATACATTTCAGACTTTGACGTCTCTGGCCCTGCTGCTGCAGCTGTTTATTTGTAAAGTGGGTGCAGACTGCCAGGACCTAGGAAATGGCACTTCAGTGGTCAGACTGCAGGTTTCCTATGCCATTCTTCCAGTTTCTGCACAAGATCAGATGTCACTGAGCAGGTCAAAAGTCTTCTCAAAGGGGCCATCCGATGGGTCAGCAGGTTATTACACTCCGATGCAGGCAGCCAAGTTTGAGAATAAACTGGGGAAGCCAGCCACACATGGCGAGGTTGGATTTGGGACTGTATTCTGCATCGGGAGAAGTGGATAGAATTGAAAACCGGGAAAAAGGGTGCTGGCAGAATGGCACCTTTGGCGCTGTAGGCCTACACCACTGCCTGTACTCAGCGGGCCAAAAATCTGTATGTGAATCACTTGGGGGTAGGGCGGCTTTCCCTCCAGGGATAACCTTCTCCCCCTCTCTATCATGGAAGGAAATTCATTGGGGAACTTGAGTCCAGAGGTGCGTCCCACAAAAGATGAGCAGACGGGGGCCAGATACTGAGATAGAGGCATACCTCTCAACTGTACCACATTACGAGGAATGTTCCTCATTTTACTTCACAAAAGCTCCCTGTTCCACATTGTGAGAACTTGTGCCACATTCAGTGTTAACATTTTAAAGCAAAAATCTACAGTAAATGGTGCAAAAAAATATATTATTCAATTAATAACAGACTTTCTGAACATAAATACAAACATTTTAACAGTGTTCTGAGCCTCCTAGGTAAAGATTTGATTAAGTGTTCCACATTTTGCTAATTTGTTCCACATTTTGAGAGGCAGTGTTCCACATTCGGGGGACAAAAGGTTGAGAGGTATGGATAGAGGATAGAAAGCTTTATAGCAGTTATCTTCCCAAAAAGGACTTGAGAAAGCACACTTACTGTACCAGTTGACCAAAGTCCCAGTTAATGGCCACCAGTCAGTTACACTGCACATAATTCAGTGCTGTTTTACTAGAGCTAATGAATGTCCGTTTTCAAAAATGGCCAATTCTGTTTGACAAAATCTGCTTTTTAATCCTTTTTGTTCCTCCCAAAACAGAGAGCAGATTAGCATGTATTGTACAAAAATGTGGCTTAAAATGAAGGGGTTTGTCCAAAAAGCTGGAGCAAAGTGGGATTTCTCATGAAAAATTGACTCCCAAGAGCTGGTTTAAAGATGATAAACTCTGTTTTTTACCAGTGTTTTCCACTGAATTCAGAAAGTTGTTGGCCCTGTGTAACTGTAGGAATGAGTTAGATCAGCCAGCGACAGAATACCAAGCCAACAAGGACATTTTTGTTTAGATGAGATGATAGATACCTTTCTACTGCGTGTCATGCACTCCAGATCCACCTATACAGCACAGAAAAAGGGCGTAGCAGGAAAAAGGAAGTTTAGACTTTTATTTTAAAATTGGTAATCAGAGAAGGCACACTGAACTGAGGCTCGTTTACAGGTACGATCCGGAACAATAAGGAAACAATTACAAACAACAGAACATGGTAAATACAGTAAACAGAACATCATTGGGGTAGATGAAATGATGAGCTGAGTTGAGTTCACAACACATTATGTACAAAAGCGTGCAAGAGATTTGCAAGGCCTTTATGCATAGTGTGGTCAACAGTGCTAAGAATATGGAGAAGAGGCCAAGGGCGAGAGCACCAGTTGCCTCGGCATGGGGAGACCGTTGGGGGAAGCAGAAGTGGTCAAGAGGGGAAGTGACAGGTGCACGGGGGGCAGGAGTAAGCCTTAGCAGGCGTATAAAGGCAGCAAGTGAGGAGGAAAGTCAGAGGGAGGAGGGCAGCAGGTTCCAAGGGGTGGGAGACGGTATGGAAAAGGCTGCTTGCCCAGCACTCAAGCGAGAGTGGGGAGTGGAGATGGGGCTGGAATCCCTGGACCACAGTAAGAGGAGGACTGGACAGAGGAGAGGAGTGAGGAAAGATAGGAGGGTAGGGATCCAAACCAGCATTTAATGATAAAGGAGGCAGAGTGGAACTGGCGACATGATGGAAAGGAGGAGTAGTTGGAGCAGTGATGAGTACGGAGTAGAGAGTTGGTAGCGAAGCAACAGAAGACATTACAGAGGATGTCCAGTCTGGCTAGGGAAGGGGGGTCATAAGCCATATATGCATAGCTGAAAATTGGGAGGACCATTTGGTAACCAGGTCCCAATGGACCTGGGGGGGGGAGGCAGTCTTTGTTGCGATACCAGGCACTGAGTCTGGGATGAAGCTCAGCATGGATGCCATCTATATGGGTAGAGAAGTCAAGCTTGCTATCCAGCCATACTCTGAGGTACTGGAAAGCAGGAACAGCCTCCAGGGGAGTGCCATCCATTGTAGAGAAAACTGGGGTGAGTGAGAGCCTAGCCAGTTTCTGGCTGGTGCTGAAGGTCATAAACGCAGTTTTCTTGGTGTAGACCCTGAGCTGGTTGACTTGGAACCCGCACAGCACTTTGTGGAAATCTCTTTGGTGTAGAGTTTCCACTGCTGAAACCAATATGCCAGAGGTGAAGATGACCATGTCATCGGCATACATGTGGTTATACAAGGATGCACACTCTGAGAGAAGGTCATTCTGAAAGGTGGAGAACAGGTTTGGAATCAGAATGGAACTCTGAGGCACACTTGCTAGAAGGGGGGGGGGGCTTAGAATAACCAGTCTGAACAGTTTGTTGATGGCCCATGACGTATAAGCAGTACCAGTCTACAGCAGATGCAGGAAGTTGTCATGCCTGGAATATATGATACTCTCCTGGAGTTTTGCAAGAGAAGAGAGAGAGTGCGCAGCAGAAGTTGACGGGAGGAGGGGTCACCTCCTTTGTGCAGAGGCAGAACCTTAGCAACTTTCCAGGATTGAGGGACCGCTTTGAGGGAGAAGGAAAGGTTCAGAAGGTGGGCAAGAGGGGATGCTATAGGTGGTGCTGAGATATGTAGTTTCGGGCCCTACCCATTGGGGCTGGACTTAGAAGAGTTAAGAGTCTTTAGGACAAGGAAGACTTCTTGGGGAGAAGCAAGGGAAGTGGTGACCTTCAGAAGAATTGAGGGGGGGCAGTTGAGGTGCGATATGTCAGAAGAAGGAGGAGAGCGCGGTGCACAGGAGGTGAAGAAACTGTTGAAATGAGCGGGGCTGGGGGGGGCAGAGACCAGTGAGCCAGCCACCTGGAGGATAGGGGTGGTGGGGTCGAAAAGGGACGGGAATACCTTCCAGAAGTTGAGCAATTATTTAGGTTGGACTTGGGGGTGTGACTTGAAATAGTAGGCCTCAGCACTGCAGACTGCCTTTGTGCAAGAGTTTCTGAGAGTCCTGTTAGTTAGGAGGTCTGTCAGGGAATGGGAGGACTTATAACATGCCCAGGCTTGATCCTGGGACTTGCACAAAGTAAGGAGGTCTGAAGTAATCCATTGATGGTGAAAGCATTTGAACCCGATTTTTTTTTTTTAGGACAGTGTGAGTATCCCATACGTGGGTAGGTATGGCAGGGAAGAGGAGAGGGCCAGATTGATATCAGTGGCTGAGTAAACAGGGGACCAGTCAGAGACTGTCAGGTAATTTAGTGGGGCATCAGTGTTGAGCGATTTGAGAGGCTATGCCAAAGGTATTTGTAGCAGAATGGGTTTGGTGCACTTTTCTGACACAGTAGGTTAGACAGTGGTCACTGAAGGCATCAGGAAGAATAGCTGCTGCAGTGATATGGTGGGGATGGGAGGAGAGCACCTAGTCCAAGAGAGTTGTTGAGGGAGTGAGGATTGAGCAGGGTGAGTTCAGTGATCAGTTGTGTAAGAGTTAAAGACTCAGTCCTGCGTATAATGGGCCTGGAAGTGGGAAGAAGCCAATTTATGTTGAAATCCCCGAGAAGGGTGAGCTCATCAGTGGCAACATAGGAAATGAGGGAAGAAGGAGAGTCAAGCAGTTAGGAGGGAGAAATTCTGGGACAGGCATAGAGGACACCGACTAAAATGGGCAGATTGGAAGGGAGGGTAATTTGGCTAACAGGATCTCATGAGAAGAAAGGATAGATTCACAAGAGAGGAAGCAGGACAAATTCTTATGGTGGACATAGATAGCAACTCCGCCATGTCGTCTACCCTTGTCTTGACAGAAGAGGTGATAATCGGGGAAAGCTAAAAGTTAACTCTTGAAAAAGCACGTAATTTGTGGGAAACGTCAAGGCATGTTTACCACTTTTTGCTGCTAATTTATTTCACAAATAAATGTGTTTAAGCATCTTACAATTTAGTAATAGCTTTTTTCCTGGTTTTGTGAGCTAGGGCCTTTTGATACATGATGCACCTAATGTATAAACCCATTACTACTACCTGGTGTGGAACTTGAGCCCATGACCTTCCGATCTTCCTGGCCCAGCGGTGACTGTTAACAGCTGAGCCATCCATGTTATTATGAGATAAAGTCACACTTGAGATGTGACTCCCATGAAAAGTGCTGATATCCAACAATTCCATCCCTGACATTGTGGAAATGTGGTGATGAAATGGATCATTGAAGGTTTATGTGATGGTGGGGGGGACTGTATAATGGGTGGGGGATATCATCTTGCTAGGAAAGCTCTCAGCCGGTCAGGATTCAGGAAACATTCCCGTCCTTTTGATACATAAGCTGTATGGCATGCTATGTGGTATCTGGTTATCCTGAGATAATCACACCCCTGTAGCATTCTGCTGGTAAATGATATCCCCTGCCCTGACACCCGCCATCCCCATTATTAAATGGTAACCACTCCCCACCCCCCCCAAATTTATACTTTTTTCCAAGCCCAGCCATCCCCGATCCAGCCTTACCCTGTAGTTCCCTCACAGCAGCGCCAGAGTAAGGAACATCGACTTTCTTCTCCCCTGGAGCACAGTCCAGACATTGGGGGGGGGCTGTTGCAGGGGCACGTCTGGGCCATCATGGAGCTTGCCAGCTCCAGCTTTTCCTCTCGTCTTTTCTCCCCGGGCCCACGAACGTGCAGTGGTCGGAGTGGCTGAGCTCTGCTTCTGTAGAGACAGGCTTGCAGTTCGTGTAGCACATTAGGTGACCAGCACCTGCTGAGGGCTATTTGAGCTATATGCTATTTTAGTATGGAAGTATATAGGACTCACCAAAGTGCTGCTTTTTCAATGTGACGTTTCCTTTATTTAGTCCACAATAAAATCCACAAAAAGCGCAAGGTAATAATAATCCGTTGGTCCTTAAAATCCACACAGAGACACTTCCTACTCCCTTCACCCGCTCCCTACGTGCAGCGTGATCACCTGGCACATTTCGCCAGTCTGGCCTTTCTCAAAGGTGAACACGTCATACCATACCCCATACCTAAATAGGGACCCACTTAAAGGTGCAGTGTGCATTAAAATCATAAAGTGCATTCAGTTAATCAGTCCATAACCTGGCAGTTTCAACACTAGATTCAGTCATATATTGCACAAGGAATTACGGAATTACTTACCAGCATTTTTCTTTCTTATAGCATCATATTACCATTAAGCTGTTATTTAATAAGTTAAAGTACTTGAGTGCAGAATAAAGAGTTCTTAAATATTTATGCCTTAAAGTGCAGTATATGTACAGTGAGTTGCTTATTTATTAACTAGTGCAATGTTTATCAAGTACCACTCACAGTTTCAGTTTAGACTCTGTATTATACCATAAATGTCTTTCACAAAAAAGGGGGGGGGTACATCAACATTGTGTTAGGGTTCAGGCGTGCACTATAGAATGACGGTCAAGGCACTAAATCCTGAATTGCATAAGTTAATATACAGAGAAGTCAAACCTGGTGATGAAACCCGGTGAAGGCATTCTTTTCAAAGAAAAGGGCCACGAAAGTTGGCTGATGCCTATCTGAAAAATAAAAAAGGCTTTATTAATTACTAATTCCTGTATCTATAGGAAGATGCACATTATGTACATTATATACACGGTTATGCAGTCGTGTTACATTCAGCTTTTTATTTTTTCAGGAAAGGCTTAATTTCAGTTCTTCCATTAAGCCCCCTCCCATTCATGCCTTGTAATGAATATATCCCAATTTAAGAGGAGGTTATCGTAGTCTCCCCCTCGTTTGGATATAATTGGTTTTTCTAGACCTGTAAAAAGGACGCTGTGTTCTGCTGTTCCTGCGCTTCTGAATATGCACGGCTAGGGCATTTTTTGGTCCCCTCCATCTGTTGCTTGAATATGTTCACCAATTCGCAGTTTGAATGCTCTTTTGGTTTTGCCTATGTAATAGGCTCCACATTTGCATTCCGCTAAATAGATCAGTCCACAGGTCATAAAACCCCTTACATCAGTTTCTCTGCCAGACACTGGATTAGTGAAAGTTCTAGTATGTTTCATTTGTGGACAATATTTTACAGTTGCCACATTTTGTGCTTAGATTATCCCTATGGGGAAGCTACATCCTTGGCCTCTCATCCAGTGGCTGGACAGAGTGCACAGCAATGTCTTTGATACTTTTTCCTTTCCTGTATACAGCTTTTGTTCTATCTTTTGCCGAATCCCGTAGGACAGGATCCTGTAAGGCAATGTGCCAGTTTTTCTTGATTATTTCTGATATTGTCCAGACTGTGGTGTACAGGTACTTACAAGGCACTGTTGTGCATCTGGTTTAATTCCAGTTGAGACAGGTTTTTCTTCAAGAAGTATTTCTCTGAGTATAGCATCTACTGCTTCTTTTGCATTTCTAATAACATTTTCTGCATAACCTCTTTGTCTTAGTCTATTAGTTAATTCGTTGGCCCTATCCTCGTATAAATTTTCATTTCCACAATTTCTCTTCAATCTAGTGAACTGGCCCTTTGGTATCCTTTAATGGTGTGGTATGGGTGGCTACTACTGGCCTGTAATAGTGTGTTTCTATCGGTTGGTTTCTAAAATAGGTCAATAGTGAGTCCTCCCTTACCATCTTTCTGTATAACCAAATCCAAAAAATGAATTATTTGGTTCTCTTTTGCTACTGAGAATTTTAAATTCTGATTATTTCCTTCCAGATAGTTAACAAAACTTGTTAAGGTGTTTATGCCCCCCTTCATAAGATATCATCATCTATATCTCGTTGCCAGAGGCTTGCTTACAAGATGTAAATATGAGTTTGACGTATTTCTCACGGTCATTTTCCCATAAACAGGTTTGCATAATTTGGAGCAAAGCTTGCTGCCATTGATGTTCCTCTTTTATAGGGTTGCCAGCACTGGATTTCAAAAATAAGAGACAGACCTCTGTCCTCTGCCCCACCCCGCCACTTCTGAGGCTGGCATTGCATATAAAGGTATTGATATATTTTCTTCGATTTGAGGTGCCAGAAAGTATACCTGCCCCAAACCCTAAACCTCTTTGTCTTTAAACCTTTATTAACTCAATTGCCGTCAAAGTATTGGACAAGTCAACTTCTCATGCCCAGACATCACTTCAAGGCAATGAAGTGGGCAAGCAAGTACTCACCAGTACAGTCTGAAATAATTATCTGTAGCTAGCTATATTTCTTTGAATAGTATCTATATACAGCCAAACATTAGCTTAGTACCAGAGAAATGCATCACAACACTCAGAACACTCTGGAATTTGAATCACATTCATTGTCACTACTCACTCCCTAACATCTTACCCAATTTTGCCACCAGTGGCAGTGCTTACTTAGGAGCCCCTTTCTCCATCTAAGCTAAATGACATTTACTTGTGGGAATAGCTGCCAGCAGGGGGACCCAGAATCAGTGGACACTAGTCACTTTTTGAGATAGGCCCAATTAGTAGCAACAAGAAATGAGGAGCAAGTTACCCAAGGATGGAATTCCCAGTTCCACCAGCCATATGCAACTGTAAATTATACTGTCCCTGCCTGGGCTTGGCCTGGGCTGCCTCAGTAACAAATTCCCACAGTCCCGACCCCACCCCACACCACCGACATTAACCTTTACACAGGCTTCTGACCAGGCTAAGTAAAACACATTACACAATAAAATAGCACAGTGAAAGATAAGCCATCAGTCATCATCATAACAGTTTTATAACTTAGTGTGTGAGCAAGCACTGAGCAGCATAACAGAGCAGAGCACAAAAGTTTTTTAAACTTACTTTTTGCTGTAAGCCAGGTAGCTCAGGGTTCTCTCTTTCTTCTCCTTCCATTCTCCCAGTGACTCGGTGATGTGCGAGGGTGAGGTACTCCCGTGCTGGATGGCCCAGAGTCGTCATCGCTTCCCCCCCCTCCCCCACCGGACCAAGAGAAACAACTGAATTCCTCCAGGCAGCAGTGGCGAGCTGAGTGGCAACCAACCTCCGCTTCCTCCATCCCTCGTCCTCCAGCTACTACTACTCTGCCGTCCCGGCGGCAGCAGTTGGTCTCCGGCTCCTCCTCTCTGATTCCCTCTCTCTGGGTCTTGTCTGTCTGTCTGGTTCTTTGTCCTGCTGCTGGGGCCGGCACTACTAGTAGTCTCCTCTGAGTCCTCTGTTTCCTCCCAAGTCCTGGTCCTGCTGGCTGCTCCAACTACCATCCGACTCCTAAGACTGAGTCCCACTCCCAGTCCCACACTCAAGTCCTGGTGCAAGTCAAACGCAGGCTACGCAACGTAGTGGCACTGCCACACTGTCTACTACTCTTCCCCAAAGCGGCTCGAGACAAGGAGAGTAGCCGACCCATAGGCTTCCTTTCACTAGCTAAGTTCCAGATTCAATCCAAACAGTTCGCAGCAGCCAGCAGTAGCACTGCCTGCACTAGCCAGCAGTGCAGCTTCCTTCCCACTCTGTGATGGTCATGTGATGTCGGAATCCCAAGTTGCACATGCGCACAAGGCTCCACCACAGCTGCTAGACATCTGGGAGACTATTTATTTTATTTATTTATTTATTTTTTTACCTAATGGGGCCATCAAAAATACGAGACAACAGGTGTCCAGTATGAATTTCATACGGGACCAGGGAAAATAGGGTTAAATACAGGGCATCCCGTAAAATACGGGATTATTGGCAAACCTATTTTTGTAGGAAATATTCATCCTTATAAAAGAATGCATTAAATTCCAAAACAAATCTAGTTAGCTGCAGAATGATGTCAGTAGGTGGGTCCTGTGTTTCTCTAGTGTCTAAAAAGAATTTAAGGGCAGCCAGACCCTCTTCATGTGGTATTTTTGTGTAGAATGAGGTAACGTCAAGTGTGACCAATAAGTCATCCTCGTCTACACAAATGTCACTTAATAGCCACAGCACCTCCCCTGTATCTTTTAGATATGCAAGGGTCCTCTTTGCTAGTTCTGAGATGTTACAATCTAGGAATTTTGCTAGAGGGTCTGTTAATGAACCATTACCAGAGATAATTGGCCTCCCTGGTGGGTCTTGTAGAGACTTGTGTATTTTTGGGAAGCAGTAAAAGCTAGCTTTTATAGGAAAGTCAGCTCACACATACTTAATGGTTTGCTCTGGTAATAGTTCACTTGTTTCAAGGGAATTCAGATAGCTATCAATCTCTATCTTAGAGGGAATTTCCAACGTACTTGCTGTAAGGTATTAGGCTTCATAGCCCAGTACGTTATAGCAGCAGCGTGAGCTCACCCCTGCAAAAATTTTAATTTAAAAGTTTGTAATTTTAGCAGGGGAAGGGATCATAACTGGCACCGAACCCTCGGCCAGCCGATCCCTTCTAGCTTCCTGGTGCCCTCACTCCACCCCAACTCCGCCTCTGCGCTCTCTGAAACTGTGACGTGTGGCCAGGGAGAGCGTGGCGGCGAGCCCTTACAAGTCTATGGGGAATATATTTAATGCTATTAGTAATTTTACTCTAGAACTGGTAAAAATTACTAAAAAAGGGCTTTAAAAATAGTCCACATAGACTTGTATGGAGCTTGCACCCTCTGCACCAGTTACGATCCCTTCCCCTGCTAAAATTACAAACTTTTAAATTTAAATTTTTGCAGGGTGAGCTTAGGATGATATACGGTATTGGGTTATGAAGCCCAATACCTTATATCAGAAACTTCCTTTAAAGCCTGTAATGGGGTCACTCTTTAGTTTTTTTGTAAAAGTTAACATCCCCCAATTTTCTAAAAAGTTCCTTTTCATAATCAGTTGAATTCAAAATAACAATGGCTCCTCCTTTGTCTGCCACTTTTATAATTACTTTTTCATTGCGGCCCAGCTGGTTTAATACATCCATTTCTTCATTACTCAAATTGTGAAAAAAACTATTACCAGTCTCTCTATAAAGTTTATCAATGTTCCTCACAGCATTTAAAAAAGTCTGTAGTGCTGGAGTTATAGGGGGACAAAACATAGACTGATGTTTAAACCTCTGAGCATCACCATTTTCAACAGTAGGGGCCTCACCTGTCCCTGGTTCCACAGATGTGGAGTCTATTACAAGTTTCTGTTCCTTCCAGTTAAAGATTTCAGGCTTAAATTTCTCTCCATTTTGTTAAGATCCACTACAGTCTCAAAAGGTATGAATTTCTTAGTGGGAGTAAAGGAAAGACCTTTGCTCAGTACTTTTTCTTCAGTGTCTGACAATGGAAAGTCAGAGACAGCCCAACACCCTGGATGTAGGGTCCCTCCCCATTCTGCTGGCATGCATGTGCAGGAACCCAAGTTACCACCTGGAGTGATGCAAGCCTATACTGGCATGATGGGCTGCATCTGTCCGGGAGGGGAACCAGGATCCTAGGTGATAGGTTTAAATGCTTCATTGGCAAGCTTTTAAACTAGCCAAGGGGGGAGGCACTAGAAAGGACCAGGAAAATCCTAGCGCCCCCCCTCCAAATAATCACGGTAGTAAGTGCGGCAAACACCAACATAGAGGTGTCGATAGGAGAAGGGCAGGGGTAACTGGAGAAAGTGACAAAGGCAAGAAGGACAGGGATGGGGCAAAAGGGAGTAAGGCCATCAGGAAATGGAGGGTAATGAGTACCAATGCCCGTAGTCTGGGCAACAAGCTCCCTGAGCTGATGACCTTAATGGAAGAGGGATGCCTGGATATCGTAGCAGTCACAGAAACATGGTACACTGAGAACCATGACTGGGATGTTAACATACCAGGGTACATAACCTACAAGAGAGACAGGCAGGGGAGAAGAGGGGGAGGAGTAGCTCTCTATGTAAAGGAAGGGATAAAAGCAACTGAACAAAAGAGTAAACAGGGAGGAGAGGAGGCACTGTGGGTCACCTTGGAGACTGGAAAGGGCACCACAATCCGCACAGGGGTTGTGTACAGACCCCCATGTCAGGGGAAGGAATGGACAAGGATATGATAGAAGGCATTCTTAGAATGGCAGAGAAAGGGGAGATACTGTTGATGGGAGACCTGAATATGCCAGATGTTAACTGGAGCACATTTGCTGCAGCCACATCCAAGAGCAGGGCCATTCTTGATGCCCTACAGGTGGCAGGCATTAGACAGCTAGTTTCGGAACCCACTCGTGAGGGAGCAATCTTAGACCTCGTACTCTCAAATGGGGTCAGTGAGAGGATCTCAGATCTAGAAGTGGGTTGCCATCTGGGGACAAGTGACCATCAAACAGTGTGGTTCACGTTATCATCATCAAATCTTTTATTTATTCAGGCGAACATCATTGAGCAAGGCTCATTTACAAGATGGACCTGATAAGGTCAAGGTTCAATAGTTGATACACAACAGATACATCATACACTTATATAAGACAGTTATACATACAGGGGAAAATAACGTTTATAAACAGTAAACAGTACAGTAAATTCACATGATAAAAAACGGTTACAGGAAAGTTAAGCTAATATTTACAGTAGATACAGTATATACATATCCCAGTGGGGGGGGCATGGCAGACACTTAACATAATGTAATACTAGGATGGTGAAGGTATTACTGGGTGCCATAAGATGGGGTGTCTGTCTGGAAGGAATATGCCATATATGGTTTGGAAGGGAGATTTGTGAGATGACAATGCTAGCTCTAGTGGTAGCAATTGCATTTCTCTTTGAAGAAGACTGTACAATGCTGTTTAAAGGATGCAAATGCAATGATACTGGACAGTTTTAGGGATTTTTGTACGGTGTTCCATGCTATAGCTAGAGAATAGCTGATTGCTGCCCTCTCTAGCCTGGTGTTGAATTTGGGCAATTTGAGCAGGATGATGTTGTTGCTTCTTAGGGCATAGGAGCTAGGAGAGGTCTGGGTGAAGCAGTCCAGGATATAGTTTGGAAGTTTTTTTGACAACGCTCTGTAAATCCATAGTGCTGCATTTTTGTCCCTTCTGAGGTGAAGGGAAACCCACCCAACTGCAGCATAAAGAGAGCAATGATGAGTATTAGATGGCAGATCTGTAATGAACCTTATTGCTCTATGATATAAGGTATCCAACTTGTGATGGTAGGAGATGGGGCAGTGACTATAAAGGAAGTCTGCATAGTCAACAACTGATAGAAAAATGGCCTGGACTAACCTCATCTTTGAGTCTCTGTTTAGGAAGGGTTTTAATCTATAGAGAAGGCCAAGCCTTTGGCAAAGCTTTTTTAACAGTTCTTCTAAATGATGAGTGAAGTCAAGTCTGTTGTCAATCCACACACCTAGGTATTTGAAGTTTTCTACATACTCCAGATTTTCTCCAAGTATAGTGCATAGCCGGGGAGAATGATTGGAGAGGATGTGCTAGTGGAGCTTTGATTTGTGAACATCATTGCTTTAGTTTTCGCATTTAACAGAAGCTTTTCTCGGTAGCTGATATTGTATCACGGAGAATTCTGTTTGTAAGTTTCATGAGCAGCTGCAGGCAAGGGTTGCTGACATACAGAACAGTGTCATCAGCAAAGAGGTGTACAGAGGAATTGGTAAGGTTGCATCGATGTTATTTATATAAATGGCAAAAGGATAGGACCCAGAATAGAACCTTGGGGACTCCTCTTGACAGTGGTTTTAATGGGGATAGGTCACCTTCAGCTTTTACCTGCTGTGACCTACCGGTGAGATAGCATCTGAACCACTTAAGGGAGGATGGATCTAGGCCAGTGGAGTACAGGGATGAAAGTAGTAGCTCGTGGTCCACAGTATCGAATGCTTTGCTCAGGTCCAGGAATACTGCACAGACATTCTTTTTATCTAATTCGGATTGCCAGTCATTTGTGACCTTGGCTAGTGCAGTGATAGTGCTATGCTTAGCCCTGAATCCAGATTGAGCTGGGTTTAGGAGGTTAGCATTGTCAAGATACTCCCTTAACTGATTACTCACTAATTTCTCTAGCATCTTGGATAGCACTAGTAGAATGGAAATGGGCCTGTAATTATTAAGATCCATAGGGTCCCCTGATTTTAGAAGGGGAACCACTTGGGCTGTCTTCCACAGTGTGGAAATAGAGCCAGAGTTTAGGGATAGGTTAAAGAGGTGTGTTAGGGGGACTGCAAGTACATGGCATGCAATCTTTAGAAAGTAGGGGTCCAGAGAGTCTGCCCCTGCGCTTTTGTTGGTATCCAGTTGCCATAATAGATCCTCTACTTGTTTCAACAGTATAGATTTGAAGCTGAAGGAAGAGTCAACTCTCTGATCACCAGTGTAATGGGAGCTTAATTGTTCCCTCAGCAGGTTAGCTGGAGAGGTGTCAAAGGCAAGGCCAGCCGTTGTAGAAGTGGTTATTGAAGGCCCAGAATTTCCATTTTGCCAGTGATAGGCCATAACTGTTGTGTAATTGAGTTGGAAGGGGGGTGTTAATGTCCTGCCCCACCATACCCTTGATGGTGCCCCAAAACCTAGGAGGATTATGGTAGGAAGAGTTGAGTTCGGCCAAGTAGAAGGCAGCCTTTGCATCCCTAACTTTCTTGGTGCATCTATTCCTGGCTTTCCTAAAGATCATTCAGTCATTTGCATTCTTGGTTTTTCTTGCCATTTTCCAGAGTTTGTCTCTCTCCAGTAGTGCAGCTTTGAGGTCAGCTGTAAACCAACGACAGGATTTGTTTTTTATTCGGATACTAGAGATTGGGGCATGGGTGTTAAGGGCATTTATTATAATGTTATTTAGCACCTGCTGAGCTTTTTCAACAGAATGGGCAAGATACAACTCTTGCCAGTGTGGAGAGTAAGCTAGATCATGCAAATATCTCTCAATATTGATGTTTTTCTTGGATCTCCTCATGAGGAATTTTGCAGGGCTTGTTGTTATGCTGGTGGATCTTACCCCTGCGATGGGGCAGTGATCACTTATATCGCAGAGAAGCACTCCAGCGTGTATGAATAGATGTGGTTTATTCACTAGCATGATATCAAGTAGTGTGCTGTTATTACTGTGCCTTGCATTAATTCTTGTTGGTTCATTAATTAGCTGTGTGAACCCATATGTATCACAGAATGATACCAGAGGTGCAGCTTCCTGGGTAAGCCAGTTGAAATTCAGGTCACCTAGAATAATTTCTTCAGTGTTGGGTTTGAGCAGGTTCCCCAAATGGGATAAGAGCTTGTGTTCAGCAGAGGGGGGTCTGTAGCAACCAACTAGCTGAAAAGCTGCTGTATTGGGGAGAGAGACTTTTAGGGATAGGCATTCAAACTCCTTGGGCATAGATGTTGCAGCAATATAGGATACAGCTATACCGGATTTTGCATATATGGCTACTCCACCTCCCCTTGTTTGGCGATCAGTTCTGAATAGCTGGTAATTAGGTAGGTTAACATCCATGTCTGCTGTGGTGGGTTTGAGCCATGTCTCAGATACCACAAGAAAGTCTGGCAAGGTATGGGCAACCCAGACTTGTATCAGTGTGAGTTTTTTCAGCAGACTGCATACATTAATATGCAGGAAACAGGCCTTTAATTGAGGTTAGGTCTGATGGAGAGGTGATGCATTCAGGGGGTCCAGGGTTGATTTCCACGTTACCAATACAGAGTAATAGAAAGAGCAGGAGTTTCATGAGGGCTGCCAGTGATGGGGAGAGGGGGCTGTCTTTGGTCTGAGTTAAACTCAGCTACAGAGTCAAGCCATACAAAAATGAGGGTACTGGACTTTAGGAGGACTGACTTTGGCAAGATGGGATAGTGCCTCAGAAAAGCACTAGCAAACAGGCTAGAAGGAGGTGTAGAGCAACAATGGGGAATTATCAAAACTGCCATCACAGAGGCAACAAGCCTTTGTGTGAAGCAAATAAACAAATCAAAACGAAAGAAAAAGTCACTATGGTTCTCAAAAGAGGTGGCTATGAAAGTCAGGAAGAAAAAGATAGCATTCCGGAAGTACAAGGAAACACAGAAGGAGCAGGACAGAGAGCTGTACCAGTTAAAGCAGAAGGAAGCAGGGAGGGAAGTCAGAATAGCAAAGGCCCAAACTGAGGAAAAGATAGCCAACTCAGTTAAGAAGAGGGATAAAACCTTTTATAGGTACATCAGCGAGCCGAGAAAGACAAAGGAGGATAGTGAGGCTGAATAGAATGAACGGTGGGTGGGCAGAGGGGGACAGTGAAAAAGCAGGAATACTGAACGAATATTTCTGCTCAGTATTCACAAAAGAGGAGGGGGAAGTGCCTAATCCAATTAACAGAAGCACTCTTGATAGGAGGGTCGATCCCAGTCCTTTCACAGAAGAAAGGGTTCTGCAAGAACTCCTAAAACTGAAGGTGGACAAAGCAATGGGTCCTGATGGAATTCACCCCAGAATTCTAAAAGAATTAAGGAGGAACTAGTGAAACCACTGGCTACTCTTTTAATAAATCATGGAGGATGGTGTGGTACCCAAGGACTGGAGGAAGGCAGATGTGATTCCCTTCACAAAAGTGGGACCAAGACAGAGGCAGGAAACTACAGACCTGTCAGTCTGACCTCTGTGGTAGGGAAAGTGATGGAGTCACTTCTGAAGGAAAGAATAGTTGAGTACCTAGAGGCCAGTGGAGCACAGGACCCAAGGCAGCATGGGTTCACAGCGGGAAGGTCATATCAGACGAATCTAATAGATTTCTTTGACTGGGTGACCAAAGTAGTAGACCAGGGAGGGGCTGTGGACATGGCCTACCTAGACTTTAGCAAGGCGTTTGACACAGTCCCACACAAAAGATTAATAGTCAAATTAACCAGCCTGGGAGTGGGACCCAGGGTGGTAGCCTGGGTAAAACATTGGCTGGACAACAGGACACAGAAGGTAATTGTAAATGAGTCCGCTCTGAAGAAAGGGGGTTACTGGTGGGTACCGCAGGGTTCAGTATTGGGTCCAGTCCTTTTTAATGTCTTCATCAGTGACATTGCAGAGGGACTGGAAGGAAAAGTATGCCTTTTGCAGATGACACAAAGATCTGCAACAGGGTTGATACACAAGGAGGGTGGAAAGGATGAAAAGGGACTTGGCAAGGTTGGAGGAATGGTCAGAAGTATGGCAGCTAGGATTCAATGCAAAGAAGTGCAAAGTAATGCACCTGGGAAACAAGAACCCAGGGGAAGAATACACAATGTGTGGGGAGGTAGTAACAACAACAAAAAAGGAAAGGGACCTGGGGGTAATCATATCAGATGACCTTAAGGTCAGCAAGTGTAAACCCTAGATGGCGCTATCCCAGGGGCTACTACCCCTGCCTGATTTGCCACTAACAGGTTGAGGGGCCTGGATCCAATGGCGGGTGCCTCCACCCAGAGGTCAGGGTTTGCAATAGTTAAACTAACTTGGTCACAGCCCTCTGGGACACTGCAACCCCCTTTCTTCCCACTAGTGGCCCACACAATATATCAGAATTACCTTCACAGTATACACTTACTCCCAGGACTGGTTCAGGCACTGGGACCTCCTGTAAAATAAGATACAGTGCAACAATCAAGTACAATACTTTAACATAGACAAATACCTCAGGCAGTATAACTTTGCTGAAACAAGCAGCTCTGATTTATTTAGGGGGATATAACAAGGACAGGGGGGAATCAGGTTAATTAGCTTATCACTTTACTCATCTATCTATGGCTCTGTGCACAGGCCTATCCCTACCAGTTACTGTCCCTGGGTACACAAGCCCTAGTGGCTAGTCCGAACCGTGGCAGCTGGTAGGGGCCCTTTCACACAGAGAAAAGAAAAATTAGTTAAACAGTCAGCAGTACAGTAATTCCATTTGGATTCACAGTCAGCAGTACAGTAATTCCATTTGGATTCAATGTGGCAATTCAACAGGGAGCGACCCTAAATTAGTACTCACGACCTCCAAACAAAATAGGGTCCTTCAGTGTCAGCAGGGCTACTCTTGAGCTCCACGAGACTTCTCACACATTTATATGGCAAACTGCAACAGGCAAAAGTCCTTTAATGGCAGCAGGATTCACTCGAGCTACACAAGCCTCCTCACACATTTATATGGTAAAAAGAAAGTACTATACCAGGCAGGCTGCTTCTCTATCCCGATCGCAGTTACTGCACAATACCCGGGAGAACACACAGCAGATTCAGTTCCTGACAGACGAGTGCAATTCAGCAATTTCTCTAGTCTTCTACAGGGTGAGCCTGGTTTCTACTCTTCAGATATCCTTTGATTCTCTTCACAGGATGGATTTAGTCCTAACAAGCAGTTACACAAGCTGCAGACCGGAACTCTGGGCCTTACACATGTTTCCTGACTAAAACTGCACACCGAAAAAAGCACAGGGTTCCTTCCCTCTTCGCTGCCAGAGCTCAACTGAAACTCCAGCAGACAAAACCGGCACTTCCTTGAGTTCCTCCCAGTTCTTGGCTGGATTGGCTGTCACTACAATAGACTGCCCTGTTGGTCCAAAAGGCGCCAAGTCTAAACTACATCTCCCAGAGTCACTGCCCATACAATCCTCTTGTGGCTGGCTCAGATTATGAGTCCAAGTTCTGATTCGTCCCAAGGCACCATTTTAGAGCTACCTTAACCCACACTGATTGGTCCAGTTCAGCAGTTCAAAACTAGAATGGGGAACCAGGCAAACACAGTTCTGACTGCAAAGAAAGCAGGTTAGACAAACTGTAATTTCATTATTACTTGAAATGATTTCTGGCAAACAGTTACATCTTTCAGATAGGTTCCCTTTGCACTCCTAGTGACTGCAAAAATGGAGTGAATTTGCAGCAGCTCGAGTGGTACTGAGCAGAGAAGCACACAGTCCCCCCTACAACTAATTATGTCTGCAAGCAGACAGCTCTTAAAGAGACAGTACCAGAGGCTCTAAAACACTCACTGATAAATGGCTTAAACGCCAAACACCATTCAGGCTTGGAGCATTCAAGCAAGCTCCTGAAGTCTTTTGGGAACCCCCATTTGCAGGGGGTTAACAAGCAATGTGAGAAGGCAGTAGGGAGGGCTGGGGTATACTGGGATGTATAGGAGAGGCATCATCAGCAGAAAACAGGAAGTTGTTATCCTCTGTACTGACAGTTGGTGAGACCCCATCTGGAGTACTGTGTCCAGTTCTGAGACCCCATCTCCGCAAGGACATAGACAGGATAGAGGCAGTCCAGAGGAGGGCAACTAAAATGGTGCAGGGTCTGCAAGAGAAGCCGTATGAGGAGAGACTAAAGGAGCTTAATATGTATACCCTTGAGAAAGAAGGAGAGGGGGACATGATAGAAACTTTTAAGTACCTCAGTGGAATCAACAAAGTCCAAGAGGGTAGCATCTTTCAGAAAAAGAGACTTACAAGAACAAGGGGACACAATTTAAAGATAGAAGGAGGCGGTTCAGGGGCAATGTGAGGAAGTATTATTTCACAGAGAGGGTAGTGGATGCATGGAACAGCTTTCCTGAGGAGGCTGTGGGGTCTAAAACTGTGGGAGAATTCAAGAATGCATGGGACAGACATAAGGCAATTCTTGTGAGGGGTAGAAAGAAATAGGCTGTTGGTTAACTAGGATCTGCGGCCTATCCTGTAGATAGGGAAATGGGCAGACTAGATGGGCCTAGCGGTCCTTATCTGCCATCAAAGTCTATGTTTCTATGTGTCGGGCAAGCAACACGTCACGCTGTCCCCTCTCCCCGCCAGCCCTTGAGCAACCCGCGTTCATTCCCGACCCGGGTCGCTGGCGCAGCGCGAGGTGTGGTGTCCAGTGCCTCAACCCTCAGCGCCACCAGGCTGTCTAGGTAACCACTCCTTCTGAAGTAACTTTATTGCTGATACATAACAAAAAGGCAGGATCCACCAGATATAAATAACCATTTTTTTTTCTGTTAACTATATAATAAATACTGACCACAAGTGGGGACACAGAAAAAGGGACTTTAAAAAAAAAAAAAAAAATGTACAAAACTAATTGTAATTCAGTTCACTTAAAAACTCAGGACCAGTAAATCTTACTTCGAGAGGGTTCCTTCAGTAGGTCATCACATATAGGACTAGCGCCACCAAGCGTCTGGACCGCACAGCAGACTTTTCCAGCAGTACCTGATGGGGGACCGTCAGCGTGACCCTATATAGTGGGCAGTCCCCACGCCCGCCCTCCAGTTCTTTCCCTCCCATCGCCTCATGTCATTTTCCTCGCAGTAGACTTCCAAAGCGATTGCCGTTGAAAGTTTGTCGGTAGTTATTAATCCTACCATTTTTCTCGCTATTCTTGCAGATTCTGTCTTCTCCAAAGAAGTGGTGTCAGACTTGTGACACTCAGATTCCACACAAGGACTGCCACCTCAAGTGCGTCATCTACCTAGGCCCAAACCATCTGACTGTGATCTGCCCGGACTGCCAGACCTTTAACCAGGCTACCTGAAAGAGGAGGCAGCAGGCTGTGGAGGCCCATCTTTTGAAGTCCCAGTTGGCGTCCCTCGAAAAACAGATGGAACGCATCAGAGACTCCTCTCCTTCTTCACCTTCTCCTTCCAAACATCACAAGGAGCGGGAGCACTCTTCGGAAGATTCTCGGGCCGAGTCCACTAGGCCCTCCACCAGCAAGGCCTCTCTCCCGCCGCTTCTGTCCAAGGCCCAGTCGGCAACAGTGGACTCTGGTAAAACCTCAAAGACCTTCCCAACAGGTAAGTTGACTGCCGGCTCCTCCCACGGCCGCACTGTTAGGGCCGCTAAGTTGGCCTCGGCTCCTCCAGGGACTGCCCAGCCACCAATAAGTCTGCTCCCTGTGACAAATACCAAGCATTACAGTCCGGACATTGCTTCTAGGTGGAGGGCAGGTTTTGTCCTAACTGTACTGCAGGGTCTTCTGTCCTAGGCTAGTTCCATTCATTTTTTTCCGTTGGAGTTTCTCCTCCTCCCGTGTTTCTCTCGGTTCTCTCTTTGAAGAGACTGCATGGAACTCAGTCCTATGTGTGATGACCTACTGAAGGAACCCTCTGGAAGTAAGATAGTACAATTACTGAGTAAGAACTTACTGTAACAGTAGATCTTCAAGAGAGGTTCCTTCAGAAGGTCGTTTTCCTCCCTCCCTCCCCCATTTTCTGTTGGGACTCCAGACTTTGTTTATTTCTCCTGTCATACCTTTTACGTCTCCGGCAGGAGAACTGGAGGGCGGGCGTGGGGATCACCCACTATATAGGGTCACGCTGACGTCAGTCACGTGATGTCGGGTGGGCGGTCCCCCATCAGACATTGCTCAAAAAGTCTGCCATGCAGTCCAGACACCAGGGTGGTGCTATTCCTATATGTGATGACCTACTGAAGGAACCTATCTCGAAGATCTACTGTTATGGTAAGTTATTGCGTAACTACTTTATAACAAAAAAAATGCGTGGGAGTGAGAAAATGAAAGTTTTACACATCCTTGGTATGTGGTGCGTTTTTCAATCACTCACACTTTGCTCTCATGTGTTTAAGTGGTATTTAACACCTTAGGTGTGTAAGAAAAAACAATTCTTGTTACACGCCCCTCTCTGCGTTATTTTATATGTAATTCTTGATCAAAAAAAGGCACACTGAACTGTGAGAAATCATTTCCAGAACCATTTTGGGAGTACATGTTTTTTTGACAGGGGAATGTTGGCCAGGCCACTGTGAAAATTACCCTTACTCTTACGATGTGCCATCTAAACAGCCACCAGTGATGTGTAGAAGTGACTTTGGTTTAATGACCCTTAACTACTTATCCAAAGACAGACAGCCATGAGGCATTGATGAGCACCTTACCTTGTGCCATACCAGCGACCTGAGTTGAGCAACGAGCTTGGATGGGGGGGAGACAGGATTGAGCTAGCTCTCCTATCCAGGGTCGAGTTGTAGGTTGCCCCTGTCTTAGCTGACACCTGATGGAGGTCAGGTGGCAGAGCAGGGATGTCTGGAGACTGATGTAATGTCGGCTGTATAGATGGGGAAGTGGGCCGGGGTTTACCGCATGCCATGACTCTGGGTTGGGGAGAAAAGTGCAGTGGAAAATGGAAGGCACAGCGGGGATGAATGAAGCCTGCGCACCACCATACCTCTTAACCTTTTGTCCCCCAAAGGTAGAACATTGCCTCTCAAAATGTGGAACAAATGAGCAAAATGTGGAACACTCAATCAAATATTTACCTAGGAGGCTCAGAATACTGTTAAAAATGTTTGCATTTATGTTCACAAAGTCTGTTATTAATTGAATAATGTATTTTTTGCATCCTTTACTATAAATTTTTGCTTTAAAATGTTAATACTGAATGTGGAACAAGTCTTCACAATGTGGAACAGGGAGCCTTTGTGAAGTAAAATGAGGAGCATTCCTCGTAATGTGGTACAGTTGAGAGCTATGCGCACCACATCTCCACCTGCCACGTCACACTGGATGTGAACCTTGGGGGTTGTCCCTGCTGACCCCGCCAAGTTGGGAGGGTACCAATCCACAAGGTTAGCCGGGGCTGTTGATGGTGCAAGGAGGGTGGTGAGTCCGGCTGAAGGGAGCCTGCCCCGACATAGCCTAGGAGCACAAAGGATTCCTGGGGGTGGGACTAATCCAAAGAGGGTGCTGGTTGGTGTTGGCTGTGACAGCCTGAGATAGAGATGGCATGCAGCCAAGATCATCAGAAGGGGAAGTGGCAAAAGGGAAAATTGGATTAATGCAAAGAAGCAATGATCCATGCCACAAAGGTAAGTACCTACAGTGTTTTCCTTTCCATTTATTATTTTTCTTACTGTTTGTTGCTCCTCCCAGTACTCCTGAGCTGCCCTGGCTGTGCGTCCTCCTGCAAGAAGCAGTACAGATGAGTATGAATAGATAGGCCATTGACAGAGTAAAGGCCTATGGCACGTTCAAAAGGTAGAAAAAATGGGCAGACTGGATGGGCCTTGTGGTCCTTATCTGCCATCAACTTCTATGTTTCTGTGTAAGAAGCTGGCTTTACAGGTCAGCCAGAAGGGGACACCCGAATGGTGAGTAGCACCCCAAAGTCAAGCGCTTCACCTCTGTGATGGACCCCACCTCCCCCAGCTGGCTTCAGCGTAGGGTTCAAAGGCTTGCACTGAAACATTGGTCTCCTAGGTAGCAACACCCTCCACTATTTTAAGTAACATTTTAGTCAGTGCTGCCCTGTCAACACAGCAGCAGCGGTGTTGGTCCTGTTGTACCGCGGTGACTGGTGTTTGGGAATGATCCCAGGATGCTGGACAGCTAGCGAGCTGTGGAGGTTTGAGATTCTCATAGGACACTTGCCTCTTCAAGGTGGAAGAGTGTCTGATCCCCGCTGCAGTAGCATCACCTAGGGGCCAGCAAATGGTGCCGGTCAGCTGGGAATGGCATTGGGGAAGAGAGATGCAGGGGTTTAACTTGCTGTTCACAGCCGGCATCTCGGGGTGGGCAGGAAACCAAAAAACATTTCCAGCCCAGTAAGATGAAGTCTCACGCTGCCTGTCTTCCCAGCACGGGGGGGGGGGGTTCAACCCTGAAGACCCTACCCCAGAGGATGAGCTGCAGGAAGGTATGGGCGCTCTTGGGGTGCAAGGCCAGGCAATGGGACTGAGTGGTGGCGCAGAAAAAGAAGGATGCTATGACTGAATAATAAGGACATAAACAGTAATTAGAAAAAGCAACATTTTAACCAGTTTCACATGAAAAATTGCTAGATATTGAATGCCAGGAGTTTACATAGTAATACTGTAAGTTTTATTATAAAACATTTTGTTTTGTTTTACTTCAGATTCTGTGAGACGCACGTTTAATAGCAGAGTCAACCTCTTTCTGCAGTGCTGGAACCAGCTAAGAACATCACTCGCTACAAATGGTAAGCATTATGGGGTGGGGACTTCATGCAGTTTCAGCCACAATCTAGGAGGTCTCTTTTGAATGAGGTCACAGTTTGGGGGGTGGGGCAGGTTTCTGCTGTAGCAACAGTTGGGGTCACTGTGACCTCCCCCTTCCTCTGACCAAGAGGGCAGGTGCAGCTGCTGCCAATGCTGGGATTTGATTGGCGGGGGTGAACAAATGCCATGCAGGTTCCCCCCACCAAGAGCTGAGTTCTTACCTCCACAAAGTGCTCAATCCCACTGTGAGATTCTGGAACTCACTCATGCAGCCTGTGTCTCCCCAGTGGCAATGCAGTGCACTGCAACTGTGCCGCAGTGCACTGCAACTGTGCCACAGTGCAGGCCTCGGGTCACAGAGTTTAACAATGTTAACAGGAGTTTATACTATCCTAATAAGTGGTGCCCCCCTTTATTGGTGTGGTCAGGCACCATCATAACCAGATATGACATCATGCCCAGTTACTGCGGTGCGTGCAGCGCTCACGCTGCACTGTCCCTTTCTGAAGTTGAGCAGTGGGAAGCTTCACTCATGTCTGTGCCACAGCACACAAAGTCACTGTCACACTAACTGCTGAAGCTGAACACTGCAGTTTTCTTGACGCACCATTCATTGTTCTTCCTTAGCACCAATGTCATGGCACCAGTTAGTATGGAAACAAAAAACGTAAGCGACTTTTTGCTTCCGAAGTTTATTTTTCTTTTCTTGTTACATACCCTCCACATAAACCTCCGCAGCTTCGCTGTTGCAGTTTATGGGACATCACACAATTTGGGTGTGTAAAAATAAATAAGTAAATTCATTACGCAGTCGCCTATTCCTTATTTAGTAATGTATGAATAAAAACACCCTCAGTTCCTAAAGCTAAATAGTCCACGGGTCTGTGGTCTTGGAAGTGCTGTGTTCTTTCTTGAATGACTACAGGTGAGTTTTCACACATTATATGGAAGGAATTGGTTGAACAGTAAGCTACAAATTCAAGAGTAGGTATTGATAGTCTGGCTTGGGCAGGGAGCGCGTATGTAGAAAGGTGGGGGGGGCGTTCACAAACTGATAATCAACATGGTCAAACGGAGGGAGACTTTAGATCAGGTCTGCTCAAGGCAGGACATGGGGACACACCCTGAAGATCAGAGGTAGCATATTTAGAGATAAACCTAGGTTCAAGGTACACTGAAAATCTCCTTTTTATGTTGGCTTGCCACGCACATGCAAGCCAACATCTTGTGCTAATAGCAGATTTCAGAGTTGTGTCACTGTTGATGAATGCAGGGCACACTTTAATAGGTGCGTCCTCCATTCACCAATTAGCCAGCATGCTAGCAGTGATGCATGTATTATGCAAAGTGGACACAACTTCTACGAAA
This sequence comes from Neoceratodus forsteri, assembly GCA_016271365.2. Classification (NCBI taxonomy): domain Eukaryota; kingdom Metazoa; phylum Chordata; order Ceratodontiformes; family Ceratodontidae; genus Neoceratodus; species Neoceratodus forsteri. The sequence goes on along the minus strand of JADMNL010000024.1, from coordinate 433,759,513 downwards.
CGTGCTGCTGCAGTCAGAGAAAAGCTCATCATGCAGCGGCACCAGTGACATGCCTCCCGACGTGCCTTTCCTGGTGAAGCATTTAAATAAACATGGTAGTAGCTGCCACGGTCTGCCACACAGTGCCAACGAAGCTGACTTGAGGGGTGCCCAATCCCCCTGTTGTCATATTAAATACCAATTGGGGGGCACATTGGGAGCCCACCCCAGTGTGCCTCCATGTTATCGAAAGCCGACCGCCATCAGCATGTTCCTGCCCCTGCCCCACCCCCAGTGTGACCAACATAACCTCCCCACCCCACCCCACCCCCCTAAGTCATGGGGCACACTGGGAGCCACCCCAGTGTGGAGAAATTTTTTTTTCTTACACCTGTAAAAATAGAAAACTGTCCGCGGTATTCATTTTTGTTTTTAATTACCTGAATCAAAGAAAACAGTCCCTCGCTGTTGTGTCCCCTCCCCCTACCCACACCCACCTTCTACGCACCCTACATCTCCCCTTCCCCCGACACTATACTTACCTCTGGATGTTGGCACTGCGATCTTCGGTGGAGTGGGAACACATCTGCACTTTTCAAAGCAGACCGCTAACTGAAGAAATGCTGGTAAGCTGTATAATGGCATATGGGGGGGGGGTTCAACTTAGGTGGTCGTCTCAGTCATTTTTTTGAATTTTTGCCTTCACATTTTTAACATGGGATGCTTAGGGCCCCACCTCATGAACACATGCACTGTTATCTCATTACTCGTTCCCGAAAGGTCATTTCACGGTCACTGCGCGGAATCACCTTCCGGGGCTGATTAACGAAACGACAGTGCCACTGTTCATGAAGTGGGGTCCCAAAAAGCCTATCTTGAAAATCTGGTGGAAAAGTCAAAAAAATGACTGTGCTACGAGCATGCATTGCTTAGTTTCAACACATGCTCATAACTTTGACAATGTTTTATATTTTCACTCTAGATTTTCAACATTGTCATTTTTTTCACACCTCCTTATGAACAGTACAGCTGTCATTTTTCACATCCTGCCTGAAATGTGTTTTCACGCATGTAGTGCACAATGGTGCTGTCGCTTTGTGAAATCAGTGTTCAGAACGCATTAACTAAATCACAGAGACACTGTTCATGAGTGGAGATTCCAAAATTCCTATGTTGAAAATTTGGTTAAAAATAATCCCACAAATAATTGCATTACGGATGTATGTTGCACAGTTTCTACGCACGCTTGTGACTTCACCAATTTTTCATATTTTCACTCCCGATTTTCAACAGTGCCATTTTTTTACACCTCCTCATGAACAGTGCAGCTGTCATTTTCACGTACTGACCCAAATCTGTTTTCGCACCTGTGGCATCAAAAGACACAGTAGCTGTGCAAAATCACCTTTCAGCTAATGAACTCCTAGTGCCACTATTCATGAGTTGGGAGTCACATACTGCCTATGTTGAAAATTTGGAGTGAAAATACCAATAAATGCTGGGGCATTAGGGTTGGAAACCCTAACACCCCACCCTGTAGAGACTGACAGGTGTCAGGAGTGTGACTTGGCATTGTCGGCTGTAATGCTCACGCCATTCCACCCCCAACCTGCAGCAAGTGACCAGTATCAAGGTGTGCCTTGGCCCCAAGGTTCACCCCATTCTCCGATACTGCACCCATCACAGCTTATTTCCTTATGGAATGGGGTGAGCGCAAGGCCCAAAGACACCACGGCATGCTGTGGCACTTGGTGTCTGCGGGGTAGGATGAGGTGAAATGGCGTGACCGTTGTGGCTGATGACCCAAAGACACACCCCAGTGCTTGTCACTGTCTGCAGAGTGGGGCTGCGGTTAGCGTCAGTTCACTACTTCACTGCCAGTCCTATTGTGCATCTCTATAACTCCTGCACTACCGATGCCAGCAAGCCAACATTCGGCATTGACAAATGCTTATTTTATGTTTTTCTATATGTAAATTTAGTGCTCGTGAAAGGTTCTGAAGTGACAGCACTGGAAGCTGAAGTCCTGTATTTATCCACATGACAAGTACAACAGAAGCGATCATTATGCAAGCTTCCCCACACTGCCCTGCCAGTGCGCCTCAACACTGCCATGGAGGAACCACCCACCACATAGGTGACAGTGTATTTCAGACTCCATGCCCATTCAGTCTTTGGCCTCTCGTGTGAAACTGCCAGGAAAGGTGCCAATTAGTGCCATTTATGTTGGTGGCTTTGGAATGTGGACACGTGCCCACTGGAAAATGGACTGAGACCACCACAACTCATTTCACATAGGCCACTGAACAGTCCTCCTGTGATAATGGTTTTTGACCACTACTGACCTGTGCTAGATTTGAACCCTTGACCTAGAGGTGTGAAGGGCTTCTTAACCTGCTTCCAGTTCACTGAGACATCCAGTTCCCCAACTGGACAAATTTCTGCTCACCAGGGGAATTGCAGGGTACCATGGATAGTAGAATGGGTGGAGAATCACAGGGTACCCTGGGTAGTTGAGTGGATGGGGAACCCCAGGGTACCCTGGGTAGTAGAATGAGTGGGGAATTACTATCAGTTAATAGATGTTTTCACAGCATACCTGTTGGTCCTTGCTTATGAATTGGAGAGGGGGTGTGGACTTGCTGGACCTTGAGATCTTGCTTCGAGTGGGGCTCTTGCAGCAGGCAACACCAGTAAGACTGAAGCTGCCAGGCACCAGGACCACACAGACAACTTCTAGCTAGCAGTCTGTTGCGGCACGCTGACATCTGCCTATCCTATAAAGGGGGCGGTCCCCTAGATCTGCCTCGGTGCTTTTCCTGCCATCGACCCGCGCAAGTTGGACCTCCATGGATCCCTGCTTAAGTCGACTGCCATTTTGCTTTTGCTTAGCTGCACTTAATTACTTTCTGTTTTCCCGTCTTGTAACATTGAATTTTCAGATTTTCCTTCCTCAGGTTTACATCGTCTTCTCCAGCCTTATCCTCCAACTGGCCAACAATGTGCGCTTGCATCAAGCAGATGCCTTCCAAATATGGTCACTCTTCCTGCCTGCTTTGCTTAGGACCCAACCACAACGTAAGAGGCCTGCCATGATTGCCATGACTTCAGTCAGACCACATGGAGATGTTGCTTGAAGGCTCTCGAAAGCTACCTACTTAAATAAAAATTTGCCGCAATGAAGGAGCTTTAGGCCAAAGGCTTATCTCCCTCCCTGGCCCAGTCTTCTTAAGCATCTTCCTCCTCTTCTTCCCAGAAGGAGAAGTCATCGAGCAGGAAGCACAAAAATCAGGACAAGCACCAGGGCCATCCTCGGTCAGCCTCCCGCCCACGGTCACTGCATTAACCAGCTTCCGCTTCAGGGTGCACCTCCTTCTTTGGCAACCCTCTCCTTCTCCAGGTTCATCACTTGTTTTGGGCAGTGGTTCTTCGGGGGAGCGGATGTCCCCTGCCTTTGAGCCCCTGACACTGTGGCCTGTAGCTCCCTCGGGCCCACAGCCAGGTGGCTCAGCCGGGGCAGGCACCTCAGGTGGCAAGTCTTCACCCATCGTCGTCCTCCCATCCCGCCCAGCTTTGGCATTACCTTCATCTGTCCCTGACTCTGGAGCCAGCACTAGTCCTTCTAGGCATCGTTCAGACTCACTTCCTCCTCCACGCAGGTGACGCCTCTGCTTCCACAGACTACACCACAACCATCGTCGCCTCTGCCCCAGCCTACATAGCAACCAATGCTGACTAGCCCTTCCCGGGACCCTCAGCCGGCGCCAGGTGGGCCTATGCCAGGTTACCATACCCTACCCACCCACCCCCCCCACCCCTGACATATGGGTACCCTCCTCCTCAGTATCCTTCTGTTACACATAATCCACCTCCACTGGTGGATTATAATGCTGTTTACTACCTGGTGGTCCTTTATGCAGGCTAGAGATGCACCCAGGTGCCTTTCTTCACCCCTCCTCCCTAGGATCCCCTCCTGAGAACCAGGACCTAACAACCCCCGCATCATGGATTCCTCTTTGGGGAGCTTGGAGCAACGCATGGCTGATCATCAGTCTCAGATGCTAGTCCCTTACTGGACCTGTCTGGAGATGATGCATATTCCTCCTCTTCAGAGTTGTTAAGAGGATTCTAGGGGCTCTTCCAATGGTCAGGAACAGCCCAAGGAGACTCCTGAGTCTTCCCCGAATGACCCCTCTTCTTGACGTGATGTCTCATATTCAGTTCCTTATGGGGTGGGAAACTGAGGAGCATGACCCAGAGCGCTATTGCTTAGCTGTATATCTCTATGAAAAAGAGACCCTCCTTTTGGTGGTGCCTCCTTTAATTGATTCATATGATGACATTACCAAAGCAGCGTGAAATTGTCCCTCTTCCATCCTGGCGTTGGCCAAGTGGACAGATCACCTTTATCATGCACCCGTGGGCAAGCCCTTTTTAGTTGAGCACCCCCACGGCAGACTCTGTGGTCATGAACGCAGTCTGTGACCACAGAAACAAACCTAAACATCTCGGCAACCACCCTCCTGACAGGAAGACTCACCAGCTGGACAAGAGGATGTTTGCTTCTGCCACACTGGCCATTCGAGCCCTTAACTACCTTGCCCACATGGTGCAGTACCAGAGTGCCCTCTGGGATCAAGCAGAGGATTTGGTTCAGACTCTCCCTGGGGACTCTACCAAAACACAATTGGCCCACCTCCTGAAATCCAGATTGGATGTGGGCAACCATGTTCTGAGGGCGGCATGCAACACTGTTGTTGCCTCTGGGCATGGGACGCTGGCAAGGCTCTACCTTCACCGCCATTTGAGGTTTCTGGGTTTGCACCTGATGTTCAGGCCAAGATAATGGATGTCCCTTTTCGGGGTTCCATTTTGTTTGGGGGAGATGCTCAAGACACCATATTCCTCCTCCAAGAATTGGGTAAGACCTTGAAATCTTTGCATTCCTTTTACCGTTCCCAGCCATAGTCTTCCCAACGCCAGTTCTTTTGTCTGCCCTCTCGCCAGCCTTCCAAAGACCAGCAGTCAAAAGGATCATTTAAATGTAAGGCAAATGCCCCACCAGCAGGAGCGGCTACCTCTTTAGCATCCACAATTGCTCTACCCCCCCCCCCTCCAGTGGAGGCCTTGGAGGAAGCGGTTGGGGATTGATTCTCCTTGTACCTAGATGAGTGGGGGAGCAGTGACCTCAGATCAATGGGTGCTACAGATCATCAAGAAGGGTCACACCCTTGGAATTTCTGGAGTCCCCTTTTATGTGTTCCTGTACCTGGATGATAGGCTGCTGACTGCCCCCTCCAGGGACCTCTTGTTGCAGATCCTGGAAGGCACTTTTCAGCTTTTCAAGTCCCTAGGAACCACAGTCAGCCTGCCCAAGTCTTGTCTCTGTGCCATCATCACCTCCAGTATATTGGGGTGGTCGTGGACTCATCCCAAGGCATAGCCTTCCTGCCGGTGGACAGGATGGAGCGCTTGATGGCGCAACCCTGGCTGGCATCCTCCAGCAGTCAGATACCAGTCAGAGTGTTTCTCCGTCTCTTGGGGCACATGGTGGCAGCTATCACTACAGTTCCCTAGGCTCGTTGGCATCTGAGGATTCCACAGTGGACCCTCAGGGTTCAATGGGACCAATGCACCGATGACCTGGATCAGCCAGTAAAGGTCTCCAACCTGGTCAGGAGGACCTTAGCATGGTGGCAACAACCAAAGAATCTCCTATGAAGGGTTCCCTTCTGGACTGTGCCCCACCCCCAGCAGAGCAGATTCTCACTACAGATGCCTCGAGTCTGGGCGAGGGTGCTCATCTGGCCAAGCATCAGACCCAGGGGACTTGGCCCAAGGCAGAACAGCATCTCCACAACAGTGAACTGATGATGTGGGTAATTCTTTATGCTCTGCAGGCCTTCCAAACCCACCTTCTTCCCGGCCTGCTTTTGGTACAGACGGACATGTTGGTAATACACTACATCAACAAACAGAGGGGGGGAGTATTCATTCCTACCCCCCTTATTGGGAGGCAATGAGTCTGGTACTGGGCCATTGAGCACGACCTGGAACTGTCAGCTGTCCATGTTCTAGGCGTCAAAAGTGCCCTTGCTGACAGTCAAAGCCAGTTCCAGTCAAGGGCTCACAAGAGGGAACTCTTGTCCTCAGTAGTCGAAGATCTCTTGGATGGATTAGGTCATCCAGAAGTGGGTCTTTTTACATCCCCACTCAGTGCAAAACTGCAGCTTTTCTGCTGACTTGATCCAGGGCCTGGAGTTTTGTGGTGCGATGCATTGTCCCTCTCCTGGGAGGAGAGGTTCCTGAATGCCTTCCCACTTCTGCAGAGGGTTCTTCTCAAGCTCCAGTCAGAGGGGGCAGGGATGATTCTCACAGCTCCCTACTGGCCACAACAGATTTGGTTCCTCTGTTGCAACAGCTGGCAGTAGAACCTCCAGTGTCCTTACTCCTGTAATCTGACTTGCACTCCCAGGAATAGGGCACCCTGGTCCATCCAGACCTGAAATCCCTGCATCTACATGCATGGCTCCTGCCGACCTTACCATCGCCTGCGTTGGGGTTTCTCCCAGAGTCACTGATGTCCTGGTGGCAGCCAGAAAACCTTCCACCAGAGCCACTTATTCCATGAAGTAGAAGGGCTTCTCCTTATGAGTCGCTGCTTACCACCTAGATCCCTTCACCTGTCCAATGAATTTGATTTTGGAATACTTGCTTTCCTTTTGAATTCGGGCCCGGGGTACTCCTACCTTAAGGTGCACCTTTCTGCCGTCTCTGCATACCATGCACCAATTGATGGCAAGGCTGTTGACTAGCTGGAGATGTCCCGTACTTTCTTGCAGGGTATCTTGCATTTTAATCTGTGTGCAGTGTTGGTTCGGGTTGCCCCTGTCCTCTTGGGGCAATTAAAATATCTTATGATCTTGGGTCGTCTGCTGTGTGACCAGTATAATGCAATGTACAAGATAATAGGGACGAACTCTACACAAAAAAATGTTTTTATATTCTATACGAATTTTATTCAGTGTTTTCCTCACACCAGAGTGAAGGGATACGTTTCATGGCACTGCCACATCTTCAGGTCCACAGTGTTGTATTCTGTTAACATAAAATAAAAGTTTAGTGTCTATCATTGGTTTTTAAATCCTCTTAATTAACCTGCTATTACATATTCCCGCAACACCACATCCATTATTATCCTGCTGTATGTTGCAAAATCAAAACCTTTTTTCTTTTGAAGTATAATGGGGTAAATAACTCCCTCCCAAATATCCTATAGTTTTAAACAGTCTGAACAGAAATGGGCATAGAAACAATCTAATGCAATTATTTTTGTACTTTTTTCTTTTTTCTCATGCAAAAATGCCCTCATACCTTAGGTAATATTTAAGAGTAAACAACTAATATGTTTATTTATTGTATTTATTGAGGATTCAGAAATTACCTATACCCTAGTTACTCAGTAGTTTTAACACAAGCATTTCGGCGATATACAACTACGGTGATCTGACTTCCGGAAAAGCACGTGTTTATACAGGGGACTTTGCCCCGAATAAGATCGTCAACTCCAGGGGTGCATGTCAAGGAGGCCAAACACTGAATAAAAAAAAAAAAAAACAGCCTAGCAGCGGTAAAACAACAGCCCCAGCAGGTCTCGAACCCGGTTCCTGCTGCGCCGTAGCCAGCCACCCTCACCACAGAACTGGCTCAGCTGTAGCAGGATCCCATCACTCATACAAACCCACCTCCCTATCCCTCCCCATCCCTTCGTTTCCAGTCGCTGTCCTCGCTGTAGGGTCGCTACCCTAGCAGGGTAGCTGTTCATGATAGTTACATAAATCAGTCGCTGTTTCTATAGTCGCTCATTTATTATTACTGTCACAGTATACCTTGCTTCAAAGCAATATTTCTACCATTCAGAATTTAGCTCCTCTACTATAACTGTATTATACCTTTCAAAAAATATTAATTTTCTTTTTTTGTCTGGGCAGTCAAACGTTGCTTCCTAATTATCTTCATCATGCTAAATGTAAACAAAAGTAAGATTCAACCACAGAAACTCTCTTCCTCATTTGTCACTATCTTAAATCTAAAACACAGAAAATTAGTTCTTAATGTGTATACAGTGTATCTGTACCTTACTCTATCTTTTCAAAACTTCTAGCTGTTTTTTTTTTATGACCTTTCACAGTTTTTTTTGTACATTCGCATCGAGTTCTGTCTGAAAGTAAAAAGATTCTATGCTAAGTGAGCCGCATATTGTGCTGTTTATTTGACAACTGTTCTCACTAGGAAATATTTGATTTCCTTACCTTAACTGATCAGACCATCAAACAAGTGTTGCGGAATGTCTCCCTGTGTGTGGGAGCCGCCGACGTCTGCTTTCACTCGGCATAAATGCCGTTTGTGGTGGGAGGGGATGATGACGCACAACGTGAATCCAAAGAACCTGCCTTCAGTGGGTGCTGATGAGAACAATCCTGTTCTCTGATGGGGAGATGGGAAGCAAAGTCCCAGGATGTAATTTTAGCAGTAGGGCAGTGCAAATCTCCACATTATCAGTGCTTTGCCCCCCCACCAGTGGCTGATGCCACTTTTTTGGAGTATGTAATCAATGTTTTGTTCTGTGTAAAAATAAAAGTAAAATAGTTTTTGATAATTTTGTGAAACAAGATTTTTTTGAAAGACTATCAAGTCCAAACCAAGCATCTCTATACTGTAGAGAAGGCTGGGGGGGGGGGGACCTGGTCGGCTAGCAGATGGTACCAGCTAATTTCACAAACTCTGCTTATATTTAGCCTAATGAGTTTTCCACTAGAATTGTTCTTTCACTGTGTTCACATTTACAAAACCAATTAATTTGGTGTAACAGTTGTTAGTAATGCAGTGACCATTCACACACTTCTTTGAGCCCATATTTATTTATTGAAATGTTTCAACAGGAAGGCATGCTGAGCAACAAGTTGCTTGTCTCCCGGTGTGACCTGAGGGGTAGGGAACAATGGGATAGAATACAGAGAAATGTTACAATGTTGGAATGCAATTTGCTTACTTGCATACAGTGAGAGCAGGAGGGATTACAGGTGGATAACATTGGCTAACGATGGCATCAGTCAAGTATGGAAGCTATGAAGATGAATATAGCGTATTAGCAACAGTTGGTGACACTGGAACACATATAACAACTTTGCAACAGTATGTAGCACTAGATGGTAAGGTGCCCCAATAGTAATTGGTAGCCATTAGTGTAAGATAGATATTCAAGATTTACAGTGATTGGAGAAAAGAGAGGAAGAATAGAAGGAGGAAGCTAAAAATTGTGGAAGGTAGAATGGAAGAAGGAAAGGAAATTTATGGAGAGACGCAGACAGAACACAATTTTCGAGGCAAACAGAGACGACAGGTTGGACTAAAGTGCATACAAGAGGGATATGGGGGGTAGGTTATAAGTGCTTAATTGAGTGTAGGGGTAGGCCAGTGTTAACTGAAAAGGGGGGGGTAGAGGAGAGGCAGAGAGTGGCAGGATGAAGAGAGGTATTATAGGTGGGGGTATCCAAAAGTTGAAATTCAACAGTGTCCTGTTATCCTGTCTGGGCAGGGCGGTGGACAGCCCTGCTGGTAGGACACTGGTTATAGGTAATGAGAGTTATTTATATATAGTGATGCGAAAGAGGGGGGTGTTGGGGAAGGGGGTAGCAAAGGTCAACTGTAGTGGGGGGGTAGTACCCCACCAGTGTGCTGGGTGACCCTGCCTGCACAAGGCAGTGATCTAGCAGAAACTGAAGGGGTGCAGTAAAAGAAATAGGGGAACGGGGGTAAAGTTGTTGTCCACCGTGCGCTATGAATCCTGCCTGCACAAGTCAGTGATTGAGCTCATAGGAGGGAGATGGATTAAGGGTAGAGAAAGAAGGGGGAGTAGGGGACAAGGAGGAGCACGAATGAAGGAAATAGCAGTGGGGGGATTAGGGAGGGTCATGGCAGGCACAGGAAGGGGCAAGGAAGAGGATGAGTGGCGAATTTGAGGGGGAAGTAAATTCCAGATTTTTGGGAGGCAGTAAGAATAACTCGATTGGCCAAAAAGGGGAGCGGCATGGGACCACCAGGGTTTGTCAGTCGGTAGATCTTAGGAAGTGGGAAGGAGGGGGTCAGTTGTAAAGATGGGGAAGTTCACCCAGCCAGTGCTTGGAGGTGAATTTTGTGCAGTGAGAAAGACGTTGGTTTGTCAGGGAAGGGAAGGATAGGGCATGGTAGAGGATCACAATGGTGAGTGCGGATGGGGGCATCAAGAGCAAAATGGCAAAAGGAGTTGAAGAGGGTGTCTAGTCTATCCAGGGAGGACTTGGGGGCAGCACCGTAGACTATGTCACAGTAGTCGAAGATAGGTAGGATCATCTTCTGAACAATCTCACGCCTAGCCATGAGTGGGATGCATATCTGGGGTTAGTGGTATCCAACGAGAAGATCCAGAATACCTCTCACTTTAGTAGCAAATTGTCCCATGTAATTCATGTATTTACTGTCTCTTTCACCCTTTCAAGTCCCCAAAACCTCAAGGATGTTGCCGAGTGGCCAACTTCGTTGTGGTGTCTGGCTACCACAGATTGCATTTTAAGCCTCCTATTTGGGATCTCTTCCCTCCATGGGACCTTTTGTTCATGTTAGAAAAGCTCACTCTGCCTCCCTTTGAGACGTTCACAAGTTGCGAGCTATGCTTTCTGTCATGGAAAGTGTAATTTTTAGTTGCTGTGGCTTCTGCTTGGAGGATTTCCAAGCTTCAAGCTCTGATGTGTAAAGAGCCTAATTTCATTTTTCACAAAGACAGTGTCTTTGTATACTAATCCTAAAATCCTGCGTAAGGTGGTGTGTGAGTTTACTCTCAAACAATTCATCCACCTACCGGTGAGTTCCCTGACGTTCATAGGGTGCTTTGTTATTAACGTAAATCGTACCCAGTCTGTTAGAAAGACTGATCATTTTTTTTTTTGTTCACCTTCAAGCAAGAAGGGGCACCCATTTTGAAACAGTGTTTGTCAAAGTGGTTGGCAAATTGCATTGTTTACTGTTACCGTAAATGCAACAAACCCTTGCCTGGGGTGGTTAAAGGCCACTCCACTAGAGGCATGACTGCCTCCAACGCCTGTTTCAGAAATGTCTCAGCGGCAGACATCTGTGCAGCTGCCATCTGATTTCTGTTCACACTTTTGTCCGGCATTACAATCTGGACATTGCTTCCAGACACAGGGCCAACTTCAGACTTGCACTCCATCAGAGCCTTCTTCCTGAGCTTGTTACAAACTTTTTCTTCCGCCTTACAACTAACCTCTGGATTAGTTCCAGTACTGCTTGGGACTCAGTCCTACCAGTGTTTTTTTTATTATTATTATTATTTTTCTCACCTCTTGCCCCATCGAACTCTCTCTCTCTCCAGCGTCCTCCTGAGGTCCTCTGTCTTTACATCCCGCTGTGACCTGGCCTCCTCTGCACCCCCGGCCTGGCACATCCCTCTGGTCTGATCCCTCCGAGGAAGGGCCGCCGTATCCACCCAAGGCACTTTTTCTTATACTGTTGAGCTCCGGACCAGGGGGAAGGGCCAGCAGAGAGGCAGGTCCGACATTGGGAGTGTGGACATTGAACGGGAGGTGCCTTCGCCTTCCGAGGGAGGAGGGTTTCTTTGAGTGGTGTTTACAGTTCCCTGAGGAGCACATCTAGCAAGACAACGTTGTGCTGCAGCTCAGCCCGCTAGTATACACTGCACTGCTACGTCTGTGCCCCCGGCCACCACCAGAGGTCGCTCCATGAGCGGGTGCTCCCCCGAACCCTTCCTGGGAAGAGAGAGCAGTCCGCCGGATGCTTGATCTCTTCCCTCCCATGCCGACCCCTGCCAACCCGGGCTCATTCCTGAACCTGGGTCGCTGGCATGGCGCAAGGTGTGGCATCCAGCGCCTCTACCCCCAGCGCCACCAGGCCGGCTGCGATTTCATCTTACCATGAGCCTGTACACTCCATGTCCCTGGCTCAACTTCCTGTACTCAAGAGATTTCTTAAGGGCATTCTACATACCAAGCCACCAGTCAGATGACCGGTAGCAGCCTGGGACATTAACCTTGTGTTAGACATGCTCACCCGTGAACCTTTAGAGTCCTTGGCTATGTGTGATCTTAAATTTCTGACTTGGAAGACAGTCTTTCTTGTGGCCACCACTATCGCCCGCAGAGCGTCTCAAATACATGCTTTGGTCACGAACCCTCCGTATACGGCATTTCACAAAGACAAGGTGGTTCTCAGAACCCACCCTAAATTTCTCCCCAACGTTGTCTCAGAATTTCATCTGAGTCATCTATTGGTCCTTCCTACTTATTTCGCAAACTTCCAGAATGAGGGAGAGTGTACCCTGCATTCATTGGATGTGAAGAGAGCCTTGCGGTTCTACTTAGACAGGACAAAGGAATTCCGCAAAACTAAACAACTGTTTGTCTCCTTTAGCTCGGCCCTGCTGTGCCAGCCTGTAGCCATCTGGTGTATTTCTGCATGGATAGTAGCTTTCCTTCTCCACTGGTACTCCATGGCACAGGTCAAGCTAGAAGGCAGAGTATACGCTTATTCTACCAGAGCAGTCACAGCCTCTCTGGCAGAACTCTGTAACGTCCCCATTGCAGACATTTGCAGTGCAGCCACCTGGAGCTCCGTGCACACTTTCGTCAAGCACTATGCCTTGGATGTCCATGCCAGACAGCATCAGTCCTTTGGCAGGACAGTCCTTAATGGACTTCTGTCCTAAAGTGAGCTCCTCTTTCTCTCCTGCTGCCCATCTTGGGGGGGGGATTATTTAGCTCGGTACTCTCCCATCAGTGTGAATGAGTAGTGGAGACTTTATGTCCAGGAAGATATGTAAATTACATACCTACCGTAATTCTTGATCTTCTTAGATGAAGTCTCCACCACTCATTCACATGCCAGCCCACCATCACCCGAGCTCACTTATCTGTGTCCTGGTCTTCACTCCCTCGATGCTTGGGCTGTGAAGACTGTTGTGTTGACCCTTCTTACACGGGTCATTCGGACTATCTTATGCCTGAGATGGGTTGTTTTTTTACTAGGTTAGTTTACGCTGCACCTCCCAGGGGGGGGGTACTGAGGCGGTTGGAGGGGTGTTGCCGAGGTAGTCTACATAGCGTGAGCCTAGCTCACTGTGCCACTTCCTCTCAGCGTCAGCCCTTCTGAAAAATGTTGGCTCCCGCTGGGTCCTAGTGCTTCTGGCATAGATCCCATCCATATCAATGAGTGGTGGAGACCTTCGTCCAAGAAGATCAAAAATTACGATAGGAACATAATTTACATGTATGGTAAGTTCTTACATAACTGTATTTTCCTTCCAACCTTAAGTGACTATGTCACTATGTATGTTAGTTCCTTATCCCTGCAGTAAATGTGCCCTGGGAATGAATAGTCTCAGCTGAATGCTTTCAGCACAGTGATTTCGTACTAAGGTTTCTTTTATGCACCAGGAATCATGCTTTGTCATTTAGAATCCAAACTGTACAAAGAATGGAAATTTGGCAGTGGAACATTTATCCCTAATTTCCTAGTGTTAAAGAGCTAGTGTACTGCCTGGAAACTGCCTGCAATTAATTATAACGTTCAGATGTAGTCAGCTATCCCTTCTTATATGTCAAGTATTTATTCTTTTCTGCTTGCTAATTGAAAGATTTCCCCCTGGCAGTACTGGGGTGATGTGTGGAGCTGTACTCTGTCTGGAGGGGGGGGGAGTCAGTTCTGTTCCTCCCACTACATCAACACTGAAACCACACTGACTATGACATCACTAGTAACCAATGAGAACCATTTCTCTCTGCCAGGTTTCACTTTCACATGAAGCAGCGGGGACAGTCTCGCCCTAGTTACTGGTGATGTCACAATTTCCTGCATTTTGATTGGCAGCTTGTGAAAGTCCCTGCTCAGGATGCAAGGACTGTGGTGCCTCAAGGTGTTTTGTCTCATTTCTGATGATGTAGTGGGAGGAACAGAGCTGATTTATTTCCCCTCCAGACAGAGTGCTGCTCCACACATCACCCCACTACTGAAAGGTGGAAAATCTTCTAATTAGCAAACAGAAAATAAAAAAATACTCCAGATACTGGGAGTGATAGCTGATTGCATCTGAATATTACTGTCAATTCCAAGCAGTACACTAGCTCTTTAATTCCCCTGGCTCACCCTGTTGTTAGTTTCATTTGAATGCAGTCCAGAGTGGTACCCACTGGTATGATTGCCACAGCAGGCTTCCTCCAGCTGAGCCCCACCAGCACTAACCACACCTCCAGCATTGTGCCCCAACTCCTCCTTTCTTCTCGTATATCCAGGGGGCAAAAGCTCCAAAAAATGACAGCCCCCACGCATACACCCCTAACTGTCATATGTAGACTTGAAAACTTGCTGTAGGTTCAGTTACAACTCCCAGTCACCTCCAAGCACCATAGATGGAACCACTGTCTCTAACTGCACTATTTAGTTTTTGTCGATTGGGAAAGGAGGGTTGGACAATACTGCCTATTTTTCAGCCTTGTCCCGGGCATCAGGCTCTTAAATTACTTGTTGAGCCAGCACTCCAGCCTAATTCAGTAAACCCTGGCCTTAGGCCTTCTGCCCTCCTACTCATGTGGAACCCTGACTGTTCCTCACCCCCAAAGTTGTGATCTATTTTCAGCGGATTGATTGTCGGTTTCTGTCACTTATCTATCTGTAAGGTTATCTCAGGTAGTGCAGACAGAAATTTCTAATCCCAAAGATCTCTTGTCCTTTCAGGTGAAATCAAAATTCCTCAAGACTATTGTGCAACAGATTTTGACTTCGACAGTGAATTTGAAATTCTCCTTCCAAGACGTCGTGGCCTTGGTCTGTGTTCCACAGCTCTAGTCAGCTATCTCATAGCACTGCACAATGACATGGTTTATACAGTTGAAAAATATGCAACAGACTTTATAAAGTAAGTGTTTTGTTTTATTTTTTTTGGGGGGGGGGGGTTAGGCTAAGAGTACCACTTTATTTTTCCTTAGAGATACCATGATGTTTTCTACAGTTGCCTGATTCCAGTTTGTTTCTAAACTCCAGCACTCTTCCCTTTTGGGATCTGGTTTGCATTTTTGATCTGGCCTCAAGTGAAGTGAGATGGGGGAATCCCATCTCCATTTGTAGTGGGTAGATGTCAGTATTGCACAAAGAAACTGAAGGCCCTGGATTGAATGATGATGTGGAAAACCTCTCTGGGTCTGTAAGGCATGGCAAAGGAGCTAGGTACTCAGAGCCGTCATCAGTGCAGCATGCAGAAGCTTGTTTGTGCCTCCTTTCACTACATCTGGTCTTGACATGGCTATTAACCTATGTAACAATCATCCCTTTAAGGTGCCATTCCGCTGCACCACACATTGGCAGCGGTCTTTTGGCTTCCGTGCCACTATTCTACTTAACTTCCTACTTAGCAGCTTACTTGCTGTAGCAAGAATAGGACCCTTTAAAAACAAGCTTCGCTCCCACCTTTCTAGTCTTATGTTGTGCTCTTGCCCCTGATAGAAAACCCTCTAACTGTGGCAATGCTCCAACTGTTCTTTGCACTTGAGCCTCTTACCTTATTCTCTCACCTGTACCCTCTTGCCCTCCTGTCTTTATCTCCAGTATAGCCCCCTTTCCATTAATGTTACTCTCCTGACTTCCCATTACCTATGACAATGGGAGCTGGCCCTGCCTGTTCCTTGATCCTTTCACCCTTACTACCAGTCTAGCCCCCTGGTACTTTCCCACATCCTGTGTTCAGCTGTCCTGTAATATTTCCCCTTTTTATAAAGACTTCATTCTCTACTAAAGTTTCTGCCTGAATTGTGTATTAGCCTGACCGGTGTATACCCAGATAATCATGTAAATGCTTAGCAAGGCATTTGACACAGTCCCACACAAAAGATTAATATACAAGTTAGCTAGCCTGGGAGTGGGTCCCAAGATGACAGCCTGGGTAAAGAATTGGCTGGAGAATAGGACACAGAGAGTAATAGTAAATGGAGTCCACTCTGAAGAAAGGGGGGGTTACTAGTGGGCTACCGCAGGGCTCGGTATTAGGACCGGTCCTCTTCAATGTCTTTATAAGCGACATTGCAGAAGGACTGGAAGGAGAAGTATGTCTCTTTGCAGATGACACAAAGATCTGCAACAGAGTTGATGCACAAGGTGGAGTGGAAAGGATGAGAAGGGACTTGGCAAGGTTAGAGGAATGGTCAAATGTATGGCAGCTTAGATTCAGTGCTAAGAAGTGCAAGGTAATGCACCTGGGAAACAAAACCCAGGGAAGAGTACACAATGGGGGTGAGATACTGACAACAAAAATGGAAAGGGACCTGGGGTAGTCGTATCAGATGACCTAAAGGTGGGCAAGCAATGTGAGAGGGCAGCAAGGAGGGCTGGGGGGATACTGGGATGCATAGGGAGAGGCATCACCAGTAGAAAACAGGACATTATTATCCCTCTGTACAGACAGCTGGTCAGACCCCATCTGGAGTACTGCGTGCAGTTCTGGAGACCCAGTCTTCACAAAGACATAGACAGGATAGAAACTGTCCAGAGGAGGGCAACTAAAATGGTGCAGGGTCTGCACCAGAAGACATATGAAGAGAGACTTAAGGAGCTTAATATGTATAGCCTCGAAGAAAGGAGGGAGAGGGGGGACATGATAGAAACTTTCAAGTACCTCAAGGGAATCAACAAAGTCCAAGAAGGTAGCATCTTTCAAAAAGAGGTGTGCAAGAACAAGGGGGCACAATTTGAAGATGGGTGGGGGCGGCTCAGAGGAATTTAAGGAAGTATTTTTTCACAGAGAGGGCTGTGGATGCATGGAACGGCCTTCCGGAGGAGGTCGTGGAGTCAAAAACAGTGGTGGAATTCAAGCATGCATGGGACAGTCATAAGACAATTCTAGGGGGTGGGGGTAGGAAGAAGTAGGCTGCTGGTTAACTAGGATCTGCAGCTTATCCAGTAGGCAGGGAAATGGGCAGACTGGGTGGGCCAAGCGGTCCTTATCCGCCTTCAAATTCTATGTTTCTGTATATTACTTCGTTAATTTGGATTATGTATTTTGTATTGCCGTGGAACCTATGTAAATGAGCTCATAGCTCAAAGGTTGTTATTCAAGATTTGAATAAATAAATAAAATAAACAGGAGGGCTTCTGTATCCAGTGACAGCAACTCCTCTGCATTCAGGAACACATAACTGATCTCTTGAATTTTGGCAGAAAAAAGCAGTGCTGGAACCTAAAATGGAGTCTTGCCAGTGCACATTGGGTGGCAGTGTCCACCAGTTGAAGGGTATATTCTTTTTAAGAGGTTTCGCTGCAGTGTCAGGTAACCATAGCAGAGAGAAGTGCCACATGAACTTGATCCCCAAGGTCAGAGTTTGCTCCAAAGAAGAGAATGCTGGGTAAATATTACAATATCGTCCCAGTCCCTGCCTCCTGGTATGCATCTGTGAATGAGATACCCTATGTATCTCTCGTGTGTTTACACCTGGATTAAGCAACCTAATAAATAATACAGCAAGGGGAAAAAGATATTCCTGTTTTTTTTTTAAAAAAGCACCCCCCGGAGTGTGTGTGATTTGGGAAAACTGCACTTCTGGGGTGTGTGACAGACCCTGCCTCCCTGCCTTGTATTCTTTCGTTTGAGTTTCATATCTTTATAATTATGATGCGGTTACTTTATGGTTTACTCTTTCTTTACTTCAATTCCCATACCTGTTCTTTCCTCCACGGGGAAGGGGGGGCTGCTTGTCATTCCCATTTGACTGCATTCAGTGGAGCTGGACAGTAAAGGGAATGAGACTTGCACTGCGCTCCAAACACATTTGTAAAATGTCCCACACATGAATACCGTAAGGTGGATTTTCGCTTCAGTGAACTGGTGTCAAAACATCATTTTTTGCTGCACCAGCGCAGTAGTAGCACTACTGCTTATGGCATCAATGACCCGGGTTTAGGAACAAACACAGGCTATTGGGTGACGGGGGGGGGGGAGTAGGATCAACCGCCCGATAGACTGCTCTCCAGGGAGAGGGGTGGTGTGGAGCTTGCCATTAAGCTGGCCCCAGTGGTGGCTTTGGGTAGGCCATCAGGAAGCCTGACGTACCATGTACAGGAGCATGCATGGTGCCGCCATTGATTCCCTTGCACACCGCTCCTTGAGGTGGGAAGAGAGCACAAGGGAAAACCATAGTTGCAGAATGATTTCAACCATCCCCCAGGCAACTAGGCACTGCCGCGGAACAAGATCCGTTCCACAGTGGGAATGAGGGAGCCCTGTAGCCCCTGCCCTGGGGGAGAAGGGATAAGCACTGGTGGAACATGCTGGCATTGTAACTCCTAGAGATGTCTGGGTGACGTGGCCTGGGGTGGTTGGTATGAAAGGGACCACCCAGTGATCAGGGGGAAAACTGCAAAAAAAAAAAAGTAATTTTTCTTCATGCTATTTGGCAGTGTTCGCCAAAACGACTTTGTGATATAACAACCACCATCCCACCTCCTTTTGAGTTGCAGCTATCGCCTCACTGCCTAAGCAGCTTACCTGAGTGCAGATTTGCTCTTGTCTGTTTAAACAACTAGTTTGACACCCTGGTCTGAAATCCCTTTAAAAAAAAATTAGTTGTCATAGCATTAACTGCGACCTATTTATAAAGTGCATCAAGTGGGTGAGTCTTCCCTACTACTTGATGACTTTGCTAATGCACAGTAACCCAGATTTATTTTTTTTTATTTATTTTAGTTGTTTAACCAGGTATAGCACACTAATCTGGAAGCTTTTTTATAGGAGCGTCCTGGGAGCACAAGGAGGTTAAGTGACTTGCTCAGGGTCACACAGTGTGCAAGTGGAAGCTGTGGGATTCAAACCCAGGTCTGGTCTGCTAGATGTCACCAGATTTGCAGCTCAAAGCCTTAGACCACTGTGCTATACTGCCTCCTGATGTTCAGCAGTGCTGTTTCACATTAACTAATAAGGCTCCTGTCTGAATTACAGTGACACCCATTTATCATAAGTGAGATCTGCATATGATCTCCAGCTAGAGTAATGAACTGTGAAGCAGGCAGCCCTGGGTTTGAATCCTACCGCCAAAGTCGACAGTTCGCTGAGGAGCCTTCATCAAGTCACTTGCCCTCCCTGTGCTTTTGTCCTTCTATCTTTAGTACTGCGGTAGAAGCAAGAGGCACACTCACTGAAAATGAGATGTTGCATCTCGGCTGTGCTGTCCTGGTAAATAAATGGTGGTGGAAAAAAAAGAAGAAAGTGGGTGTTGTGTTTGGAGTTTGTTGCTGTCAGACCCCCTGTTTTTTTCTACTTACAATAGGACAGGTAATCCTATACAATTTCTGCCAGTCTCCTGTAAGTAGCCCTTCAACTTTGCTGTTCTTTTGCATGCTGCTATGGCACTTTTTTCCTGCCAAATTTGTTGCTCAGCTTACACTTCAACACTGGACCCCATTCTTCTGGCCTCCAGCACCGCCTACCCACCAAACTAGCCCCTCGCTGCCATGAGCAGTTCCATCCAGACCTCAGCCACTGCATCCTGGGGCCAGCTTGAACCTGCCTGGGGGCCCCTTCTGGTCATTGAAGAGGTGGGTTTCCTAGATCTCCACTTCCTCTGATGGCTGGCTCGTCTCCCTGCCAAGGCCTCCCCCAACCTGAAGGATGAACTGTACATATCTTGGATGCCTGCTAGAAGGGCCTCTTCTGTGGTGCGTGGGGGAACTGCGAGGCCTTCTGCCCTGCTCTCCCACTGCCATCAGAGTCTCCGCCACAAGTCGCTGCTGAGCCTTGCAGTGAGCATCCCTCTCTTAAGAGGAGAAACACTTCGGCAGCATGCCAGAGCAATTGCTTAGCACCACAGAGCCCACTGTTGCATTTTTATACCCCCGTCACTTGCTGACTTTCTTCACTCTGGAACTCTCTGAGGTATCTTCTGTCCCAACTGCCCCTCTTGGAGAGTACTAATCTGGAACGGTTCCAAACCCCTCACTGAACTCCCCTAAGGTTCTGTGGTTTGCCAGATGGTCAGCACATGCTAACTGTCTGTCATAGAGGCGCCCATGACATGAAAGTTTGCAAGGAAGGCCTCCCCATTGTCTTGCAAGCTCCTAAGGTGGGCACCCAGTTAGTGGTAATGCTATTAGAGGCATGTTTTCAACTCATGTAAACCCTCCTATTTCCCTAGCATGTGCCTGTGACTGCCTGTAGGCAGAGATGACTGACCACACGTGGTCACTCAGTGCCACCACTGCTCCACCTCAGGAGGCACTCATATAGGCTAGCTCCTTCCCCCAGGATCACAGTGGCAGAGACAGGATCAGGACTCGATCCCGAGTCTCCTACCTCTTCATCATCGGGCCAATCAACTTACATTTTACATTACTACAGTAACGGGTAAGAAAAGAGTAGCTGGAACAGTCCGTAGCATTCCCAGGAATTAGCCTCCCCAGTACCAAAGAAGAGAGGGAGGATTAGGGCACATGGGCTTGGATATTTCCTACTGAAAATGTCTTCTCTTCTCAGAGACCTGCTGCTAAAGACCGTCACTATCATTAGTACTGTGGCAACTACCACATCCACCTTAGTAATTCCAACTTTGGTGTAAGTTAGATAACCTTTGCCCTTTTGTATCATTTCACCAGATACTCCATCAGTCCATCAGATCTAGCGGACTTGCACGTGATCAGGTACGATATAGAGCGGGACGTGGTGCCTGTGATTCTGTCCAACTGCCAGTACACCATGGAGAGCAAAGGGGAAACCTTACAGAACTTTGACCTAGAAAACATCGAGCAGCAGATATGCAACCGATTCCTGCAGGGAAAGCCGCTCATCACTCTGACGGTACGTAATGCCACAGTTACTGACCGGACACTTCTCTCCACCATACAGTAGGCCTGTTGTCAGCCAAGTAGGTCCTCTGCAAGGGGCACATACAGTATTGCATTGAAAAACCTGGACTGGATGGGTCTTCATTACCTGGAACAGCCCGGGCCGGGCACTTGTAACTGTTTTTAATATCTGTTAAACTGATTTATGTGTAATTGTGTCCTGGGTTATGCCTGTAAAAGGGCCTTTAGGACCAGTGTACTCGCCTGGTTAACAAAATAAACGAAACCTAGTAAATGAAATAAACTATCCAGCACTGCTTTAAATGAATCCATACTCTGACTGTTCATCACCTGATCAGGTAGTTTATTCCATATATTTACTACCCTCTGATTAATTCAGGATCCTTGCCTTGAACTTTGATATCGTTCACCTATTAGCTGGTAATTGTGACTCCTCATCTCCCTGCTTCCCGTTTTCCTTACCAGGCCAGTACACTCCCAAAGGTCACTTGTTTCCAAAGGCCTTGTATGTCAAACACAAATCCCCCCCCTCAACCTTCTGTATTCTAATGGGAAGAGTCCTAGTTCTTGTAGTCTTTCCTCATAAGAGAGTTTTGAAAGTACTGCAGTTTTGTTTTGTGCCCAACGGTGGGCACAGTACTCAAGGTGGGGCCTCACAATAGAACCAAATAATGGCAAAAGTACCCTCCTGTCCCTACTTCTAACATGCTTTAGGATACATACAAGCATTCAGTTGCCTTGTATAACAACCTCCTTGTATAACAACCTCCCTGGTATGTACACTAAAGGATAATTTGTTTGTTATAAATATACCAAGATCCGGCCGGCCTGGTGGTGCTGAGGGTTGAGGCGCTGGACGCCATACCTCGCGCCAGCATAGCAGGTTTGAGGCAGGCCTGGGTGACAGGGAAGGACTGCTCTCTCTTCCTGGGGAGGACTGGGGTAAACACCCACTCAGGGAGTGACCTCTAGCAGTGGCAGGGGTAGCTGACAGCGATGTGGGGTTTGCCCTGGGGTGGAGCCACAGCAGCACGTTGCCATGACAGCGCGGGCTCCACAAGGGTTCACGTACTAAGAAAAAAAACCTCCTGCTGCTGATAGGTGATAGCACCTCCTACCCACAGAGTCCACATCCTAGAGTTCGAATGCCCTCCTCCCCCAAGCCCAGTGCTCAACACTATGAGAGAGCAACCTGGCGGGGCGACCTTTCCCAGAGG
The DNA here is from genome assembly GCA_016271365.2 of Neoceratodus forsteri. Classification (NCBI taxonomy): domain Eukaryota; kingdom Metazoa; phylum Chordata; order Ceratodontiformes; family Ceratodontidae; genus Neoceratodus; species Neoceratodus forsteri. The sequence goes on along the minus strand of JADMNL010000024.1, from coordinate 433,737,410 downwards.
CAGACCCGGGGATGCCTGGTGCTGGAGAGGAACGGAGAAGTGGTCGGGTCACGCAAGGAGGTAGAGACCGTGGCCAAGGAGGTAGTCGGAGAGAGTTTAGTGTAGTAGCTAATGGAGCAAAAATACAATTAAAAATGTGTGTATATATATATATATATATATATATAATTATATAATATATATATATACACACATACATACACACACACCCCAAGATCCTTCTCATATCACAGGTCTCAAGTTCTATCCCATTCATGTAGTACTTTACCATACTGTTCCTGGTCCCAAAGTGCATCCGAGTGTGAGTGTGATCTAAGAAACAAGATTGGATGCATTGAGCCTTAAATGAACGCTTTGTGCCCAGGTGCTTGTCTACAAATGATTTTGGTTTTTTCTTTGTTGTGTTAGGGACTACCCACGCTGGTGTACAGACAAGATCGGAATTATGAGAACATGTTCAAAGACTTGAAGGAAAAACTACCTCAGGTAAGTACAGTAAGTCGCTGGAGTTACAGCCAGCTATAGCGAAGAGAGCCTGGTTGCTGCCAGTGTGTTGTGCAGTACTACAAACACCCCAGAATGAAGTAGGAGTTTGGGTTTATGGGGAGAGAATTAGGTTGATGGCAGGGATTATTAAAAACAATATCATAAATCACTTGCATGATTTCAACCAGTCAGTGCATAAAAACCACTGTACCTCTTGTCCAGGGTACAGTGGTCTCTCGTACAGGAATGTTAGGTAGTCAATCAAAGTCTTTATTTAACCAGGCGATCACCGTTGAGCAAGCTCATTTTCGAGGTGGACCTGGGTTTGTTAACAAGGGACTATATACATGGGATGCAACACACAAGAAAATAGTAATAATACAAACGAAGTGAGATACAATAATACAGTATATACAAAGTATCAGCAGGTAGCATTGACAGTAGTATATGTTTGGAACAGAAGATACAGCTAGTTTTGGGTAGGACACAGTTTTTCATAAAAGTAAAGAAATATACATATCAGGTGCACTGAACACAAATAAAACCTAATATAAAAAGATATACAGTGATACGGTATGGAGAATTTAGAGCTGGAACCAGGGTCAAAGGAATGTGGAAGGGACAGATATGGGGGTAGAAAAAGGGGAGAGGGAAGAGGCGATTATAGATGTGATCAGTCTTTTAACGGTAGTAATTAGAGTGTGCTTGCACTTACAGGAGTCACTATTTAGGGCAGACAGGCACAGGACTCCTTATTATGATGTAGGTATAGAGATTTAAAAGCTGATGGGGTGAGTTAATTTAAAAGTTTTTTGCAGCTTGTTCCACAGTTGAGGGAGCACAAAGCTGATGGCTGTTCTGCCAATGCGAGATTTTGCTTTGTAAACATAAAGGTAGATATATGAGGGGCTTCTCAGGGCATACTTCCCCAGAGTGCACAAAGGCAAACAGACAGAGATACACTGGGGCAGTTTATTTGAGATAGCTTTGTAATTCCAAACCACAGCATTTTTTTGCCGTCTGTAAGCAAGGGATAACCATCCCACTGCCGTGTACAATGCACAGTGGTGGGTTGAGTATGGAAGACCCGTGATAAATCTTATGGCTCTGTGATAAAGCATATTGAGTTTGTCTAGGGTACCTGCAGGTCCCGGACTATATAGAAAGTTTGTGTAATCCATTAGAGAAAGAAAGGTAGTTTGAACCAGTTTCAGTTTAGCATTCCTCTTCATAGTTGGAGTAGGATGAACTTTAACTTCTGAAATAAAAAAAAAATAGTAAAACTTGTTATAAATCACTTGCTAACTCGAGTGATTTATAATAACTTAATAGGGCCTCCCATACCTCTCAGCTGCTATGGATTTCACATAGCGCTGTGATTTTTACACTTCACAAAGGTTTACTTATGTTCTTAATAATATTAGAGCTATTTCTGGACACACAAATAATTAAAAATCATTGAACTAACATGTTAGAAACATTCCTCATCACTAAATATATGGGGCCCACTATTTGTAGACACATTATTCTGTAACATAAGGAAGTGATCCACATTGTGGCCATTTGCTATGAATTTTACTGCTGAGAGGTATGGGGCCTGCTCTGGGTCTCTTATGGTACAAGATAGTCTTTTTGTGAAGTTCTGAGATTGGGAGATAGCCACCCTAAACTGAGATTTTTTTTTTTTTTTATCCTTTTTGGTAACCAGGTAAGGCCCACTTGGTATAATGCCCGTTTCTAGGGACATGGATATGTTGTTCAATCCACACTTATTGCCAGGTTCCTTGCCGCTTTAATTGTTGCCGGAAGATCTTCAAGCTGGCTCCTCCCACCCACCCAGGTGGTAAAACTCTCGGCTCCGCCCCATGACGTCAGATCTTCCTTACCGCTTGGAAGCTCAGGTTCCCTCCTTAGCGCTCTGCATTTTAGACTGGATCCTAACTCTTCGGTTCATCCAAAACTGGTTTTGAAGTTTTCTAAACTTCGGTCTTCATCTTCCCTCGCGGCTGCGATGGACAAATCTATTCCCGGCTTTTGGAGGTGCCTTTGCAGGCAGAAAATGTCCAGGACAGATCCGCATTCCACGTGCGTCTACTGCCTAGGCCTAGATCACGACCTGCAGGCTTGCGAGTTGTATGCCGTTCTTTCGGCCAGCGTCCTGGATAATCGCTGCCCGATTGCAGCTCGGGCACCCGAAGCGTTTCTGCGGTAAAATCAAAAGAAGGCTTGTTCTTCCGGCCGGTGGCGCTGAGGGCTGGCGCTGGCGCATCACCGCTCACGCCAGCTGACCGGGTTCGAGGCGGACTCGGGTCGTCGGTGGAGTCGGCCGGGGAGATAGGCTTGAGCATCCCACAACAGCTCGCCTTCTTCGGGGAGGTATTCAGCAGTTGCCCGACACCTGCACGACCCCGAGCGGAGGCTCGAGGAACTGCAGGCTCCACCTGGGAGATGAGCGGCTATTGAGCAGCACGGAAGTCGGCGTACGCGTCATGACGTCGAGGAGGGTACTTGCTGCTCAGGAGGGAGAAAATCGTGGAAACAATCCTGCCACAGCCGGGAAGATGGGGGGACCATGGCCGTGCCTACGATTTGCCTGTGCCCGCCCAGCAGACCACAGACCAACGCAACGTAAGTGATGGGGTTTGACCCCTCACCTCATCCCCGCCCGGGGGGGTAATCCGAGGCTCCATGGGGCCAGTGGGTCTGTGTGGGCAGGGTTCCAGGCAGTGGGATGTCCAGTTGTCCCCCCTGAAGGGTCGGAGGTGGCAGACTGGGAGGAGAAATAAACAGTACTTTCAAAAAAAAAAAGAGGCTCGTTGGGCGGTGTCCTCGGTGGCTGGCTCGGCTGAGCAGCTCGAGCAGATGATCGCCCTCGCCTCTTCCTCGGCCGCGGCATTTATCCCGCTCTCTGAGTTCCTCATACTCAGCCTCGTTCAAGGAGCTTTGTCAGTTCCTTTCCGCAAAGGGAGAGGGGCCATCGGGACATTCTTCTCGGCCCAAGAAGAAGGAGTCGATGGGTAAGTCCCACCGTCAGCGTTCGTGGGAGCGGGAGGGGTCTCCTTCCCCGGACAGCCGACCGTCGACTTCGGTTGAAGTTGCGGCTCAGGCCGCTGGCTTCACAGTGTCCGTGTCAGGCCAGCCTGTCGAGACTCCCATCGACGCAGTTGAGATTTTTCTTGATCCGTCGGACAGGCTGTCGACTGGTGAAGCCGACAACCCTCCTTCACCGGTTCCCCCGGTGGAGACTGAGGATCTGCCTGCGCCTTCGGGGCCACAGTCCCCGGTTAAAGTGCCCGAGCCGAGGGAAGAGCAGGTGTCCCCGCCCCTCCCATACCGCCCTCTGTCCCCTGAGGGTCTCAGTCTCGGACTTCTTCTCGGTCTAGCCATTTCTCGCCGACGCCGGTAGTCTCAGTTTAATGCGAGTAAGCGGTGACACTGTTCCTCCTCTTCCTCGGATGAGGGGAGGCTTCGGCGTAAATTACGTCGGCACTACGAGGAGCTTATGTGGCAGCAGTTACTGTTGTCTGAGTCTAAACCGACTCTGGTTCAGACCCCTGCCATCAAGTGGCTTTCGCCCAAATGACCGAAGCAACCGCTCACCCCAGTCGAGTTGCCCATTCCAGGGCCAGTTGCTCGGCCAAAACCGGCTGCTCCACCAATTGTGGTGGAACCTCTGCCTCCACAACCGAAGTCTGGGGCACCGACCAAGGATTCTCGGTCAGGTCACGGCCTGCCCCACAGGTTGTCGGTCACCCTCACTCCCGACTGTCCTTGGCAGGTAGAGGGTGGCTCAGGGCCGAGGCAGCTCTTCGCAGACTCTTCGGAATCCGACGACAACTCCTCCCTGTTCTCCAGGCAGGTCGACCTGGAGTCCTCCGGGGGCCAGTCATTGGACGATAGCCCATCGTGCTTCTTGGGTCTGCTTCAACTCATCTCGGAGTCCACCGGGATGCAGCTCAAGCCTGTGTCCAAAAGGGCCAAGTATCCCCTGACAGAGATACTGGACCGAGGGGATTCTCCCACGGGGCCCTTTCCGGTGGCTGAGGCCATTGTCGGCCCAGCCTTGGAGCTTTGGCAGTGGCCTGCTTCCTGTCCTGCGCCCTCGGCCAGGATGGCCAGGAAGTATGCGGTCCCTACCATCTCTTTGCCCGGTTTCTCAGAACACCCCTCTGCCGAGGGGTTAGTCACCGACAGCGTCTTCCGGCATTCCGGTAATGCTCGGGACGTGGATAAGCCCCCCCGACAAAGAGTCCAAAAAGCTGGACTTTGCCGGGCGCAAGGTGTACGCTGCGTCCTCCCTCGGCCGTGCTGATGGCACACTTCTCCCACGCCCGCTTGGACTCCCTGGATGAGGTTGTCCCTCATCTCCCGACTGATCTGCAGACCACGGTCCATCAGGTGCGGGACCAGGGTAGGGCGGTGGCAAAGCAGCAGCATCAGACTGCTCTAGATATAGGTGATTCCTGTGCCAGGTCAGTAGCGGCCACGCGCTGCAGGGCGTCCCCTTCTTGGGGACTGACCTCTTCAGCCCTGGAGTGGAGGGCACCTCCAGCGGATCGAAAAGTCCAATGCCACTCTGGACTCGGTCACCTCCGCCCAGAGGGACAAAGGCCGCCGTCAGCAACAGCATAAGTCCTTTCGTCCTTCAGGCCCTGCAGCTCAACTGGCCCAACAGCACCAGCAACAGGGCCAGCAGGCTCGAGCTTGGTGTCGCAAACCCAAGCCGGCAGCTTCCTCCAACAGGAAGCAAGGAGGTAAAGGCCCAGGAGGTCCCTCGGCCGGTTCCTCCTCCAAGCCTGCCCAGTGACGGGTTGAGGGGTGCCGTCCCCAGCCCCGTCACTCCCCCCTGGGTCCCCCCGGTTGGGACAGCTCCGCCACTTCCTTTCCGCCTGGTCCGCTATCACCACGGACCTCTGGGTGTTGGAGGTGGTAGGAAAAGGCCTGCCTCTGGAGTTCGAGCAGGCTCCACCCTTTTGAGCCGTTGCCCCTTGGGGGGCCATGGGGTCCGCAGCCTTGCTGTCGGCCTGCTGAACCGATATTGCCTTGCTCCTCGAAAAAGAGGTGGTCAAGAAGGTGGCAGATCCTCCTCCAGACCCGCGGTTTGTATCCAGGTATTTCCTGGTCCCAAAACAGACGGGGGGCTGGCGCCCCATTCTCGACCTACACGACCTGAACAGGTTCCTAAGGTCTTGGACCTTCAGGATGGTCACCCTGGCTCAGATAATCCCATCCTTGGAACAAGGCGTGTGGTTCTGTTCCCTGGACCTCCAGGACGTGTTCTTTCACGTCCCAATCCGTCCGTGTCATCAGGGATTCCTCCGCTTCAGAGCAGAGGGATCCCTTTACGAGTTCCGGGCCATGCCCTTCGGCCTCTCCCTAGCTCCCAGGGTCTTCACCAAATGCATGGCAGTGGTGACAGAATTCCTGCGGCGCCGGAGGGTCTAGGTGTACCCCTATCTGGACGACTGGCTGATTGCACCCCCCTCCAGAGCGGAGGCGGAGCGGTCCAGAGATCTGGCCCTCCAGGTTTTCTCTCAGATTGCCCTCCTCATCAACGAGGCCAAGTCGGAACTCATGCCGAAGCAGGTGATACTCTTCATCGGGGCAGAGCTCGACTCTCTTCGAGCCAGAGCTCGGCTCCCAGTGGACAGGGCCGAGATTCTTTCCTCCTTTGCCCAATCATTCCTGGTTGGGCAATCGCGCCCTGCCTGGGACTTCCTGCGCCTCCTGGGCTTCATGGCGGCCTGCACCAGCGTGGTCCGTTGGTACATGCATCCCCTTCAAAGGGGACTAACCAGCTAGTGGTCACAATGCTGCGATCCATTGGACCAGCCCATGACAGTGACCCAGGAGATGTGGAACGCTCTCCAGTGGTGGACCGTTTCCGGCACATCTGCAGGAGGGCATCCCATTCTTCCGCCCCGAGCCGACGGTCTCTCTATCGACCGATACACCTCTGATGGGTTGGGGTGCCCATCTGGGGGAGCACAGAGCGCACAGCCTCTGGTCCCCTCGGGAGTCCCGATTCCATATCAACTGGCTGGAGCTCCAAGCGGTCCGCCTAGCTCTCACCGCCGTCGCTCTATTTCTACGGGGTCAAGTGGTTCAGGTCCAGACGGACAATACCACGACCATGTACTGCAGGAAAACACTATTTTTAAGCGAAAAAGATGTTCCAGGACTAGAGGGCATGGGATGAAGTTGGAGGGAGGATGATTCAGAGGAAACATGAGAAAGAATTTCTTCACAGAACGGGTGGTGGACAAGTGGAACACCCTGCCAGAGGAAGTGGTGGGGGCTGAAACAATCACGGGATTTAAGAATGCATGGGATAGACATAAAGGAATTCTGGAGGTCAGGGGTAAGGGGCAACAGACTTCTAGGAAAACAAACTGAACTTACAAGCTCAAATGGGCAGACTGGGTGGGCCATAGGCCCTTATCTGCCGACACTGTCTATGTATCTGAACTGCCAGGGCGGGACGCGCTCCATGCTGTTATGCAAGGAAGCTCTCTGCATATGGTCCTTCGTGCGCAGCCTGGAGGCAGATCTCCTAGCCATTCACGTGGCAGGAGCCTCCAACACCCTGGCCGATGCCCTAAGCCGGATAGGGGCTGCGTCTCACGAGTGGTCTCTCCTGCCAGAGGTAGTACAAGATCTGTTCTCCCACTGGGGCACGCCTCAGGTGGACCTGTTTGCCTCCAGGAGAATGCAAAGCTGAGTCTGTTCCATGCCCGCCCCCCTCAGCAGGGCTCGCTGCAGGAGGATGCCTTCTCGAGGCCGTGGACCCCAGGCCTCTTCTATGCCTTTCCCCCATTTCCCTTGATCCACAAGGTGCTTCTCAAGGTGAGGAGGAACAAGGCGCAGGTGATTCTGGTAGCCCCAGACTGGCCCCACCAGTTCTGGTATTCAGATCTCTTCAGCCTCAGCTCCAGGCTCCCGAGGCGGCTTCCAGCCCGCCCGGACCTGATCTCAATCAACCAGGGGAAGGTATTCCATCCGGAACCTTCAATCCCTGCACCTGACGGCCTGGTTCCTGAGCGGCTAGAGTTCCAGGCCTTGGGTCTTTCCGACGAGGTCCTCAACGTCGTTGAGGCATCCCGTAAGGAGTCGACCAGGAAATGCTATGCCTTCAAATGGAAAAGATTCTCCATTTGGTGTCAGGAGAAAGGCTTGGACCCTTCCGCCTGTCCCTTGGCAAGCATTCTGGACTATATGTGGTCCCTTTCTCAGCAAGGGCTTCGGTCGATGACCCTTAAGGTGCACCTGGCAGCCATCTCTGCTTACCGGGCACGGGCCGGGAAGCAGTCGGTAGCACAGGAGAAGGTGGTCGGGTGCTTTTTCAAAGGCCTTAACCACATTTCCCTTCCGGTGCGAGAACTTCCACCTCCGTGGGATCTACTGCTGGTATTGGCCAAGCTCATGGGCAAGCCATTCGAACTGATGCACAGGTCGATGATTTCCCACCTGTAGTGGAAGACCACCTTCTTGGTGGCTATCAATCAGCCAGAAGGATGGGAGAGCTCAGGCGCTTTCCACCGAGTCTCTTATCTGGTCTTCCACAGGGGCAGGCTGTCTCGCCCCTCACGAAATTCCTTCAAGGTGATGTCGGAGTTTCACCTTAACCAGGTGTTGACTCTGCCAGTGTTCTACCCCAATCACACCTCGGAGGCCGAATTTAGGCTCCATACTTTGGACCCTAGACGAGCGCTCGCTTATTATATGGAGCGGACGGCTGAAGTTCGTGGAGAGGTTCGCCAGCTGTTTGTCACCTACGCTGAAGCCGCACCTGGCAGACCTGCAGCCAAGCGGACGATAAGCAGGTGGGTCACCTCCTGCATAGAGCTCTGCGATAGGTTGGTGGGCATGGAGCCTCCCAGAGGGATAAGAGCTCATTCTACCCGCCATACCACTGCATCGGTAGCTGCTTCCAGGGACATCCCTGTCCAGGATATCTGCAGGGCTGCTACCTGGAAGTCGGCACATACCTTCATTACCCATTACCACATTGTCCTTGAGTCACGCCGGGAAGCTGGTTTTGGGGCCTCGGTTCTCCAGTCCTTATTTCCCAAGTAAGTATTGGGGGTGTGCGTCTTGCCTCCCTCCTCTCAGAGAACTGCTAGGAGTCTGCCAATAAGGTGGATTGAACAACATATCCATGTCCCTAGAAATAGGTTACTCACCTGTAACAGGGAGTTCTAGGAATGGTATATGTTGTTCATCCTACGACCCGTTCTCAGCCGACACACAACCTGGCTTCCAGCGGGCTAGATCTGGCGTCATGGGGCGGAGCCGAGAGTTTTATCACCCAGGTGGGTGGGAGGAGCCAGCTTGAAGACCTTCCGGCAACTATTAAAGCGGCAAGGAACCTGCCAGTAAGTGTGGATGAATAACATAAACACCATTCCTAGAACTCCTGTTACAGGTGAGTGACCTGTATTTTCAGGGGCAACCCAAGAGCTTTGGGATGGTTAAGTGGCTTGCTCAGTGTCACTCATTATGCAAGTGGAGGCTGTGGGACTCGAACCCCGGTCTGCTAGATGTGCCAAGCTCATTCGCAGCTAGTTACTCTAACCTCTAGGCTATACTGCTGGGCCCTAGTTCTTCTGTGACTCGTGAAGGATTACTGCAAGAGGCTCTGACAGTTTTTCCCTTTAGCTTCACTGATCCTGGGGTATATCCCTTCTGCTACTTTGGATTGGCAGTGGTTTGGTTCCATGCACACCTCTTTGGTCATAGCCTGTCTGTCCAGGTCAGAGAATTCACTCCCATTCCCATAATCTCTGCAGTGCCCCAAGGCTAAATTCTGGGCCCTGTCCTCTTCTCTGTTTTTCCGAATGACCTCCTCATGGCCTGTATTTTGGCTGGAATACATATGTACGCTGATGATACGGTACTTTATACCTCTGGAATCTCCATCCCCCAGTTGGAACAGTCTCTACAGCATGGCTTTGATAATGTCCAGTGCTAGTTCTGCACAAAACCACTCTTGTCGAATGCCAGAATAACTGTTTCCATGCTGTTTGGTTCACACTGTTGGCTTAGTAGATTTGGCCAAACCCCTGTCCTCTCTACCGCCAATGGCACTCCCCTTGTGTCAGCCCCTGATCTTACTTCGAGAGGGTTCCTTCAGTAGGTCATAACATGTAGGACTGCGCTTCCTGGCATCAGGACCGCACAGCAAACTTCTCTAACAATGCCCGATGGGGGACCACCCACCTGATGTCACATGATGGACATCAGCATGACCCTATGTAGTGAGCGGTCCCCACGCCTGCCTTCCAGTTCTTTCCTGCCGTCGTCCTGAGCACAGTACCTGGCGGTGGTATTGCTCAGTCAGTCGCCTTTTGCCTGCCATTTTTTCTATTAAAATTGCGTTTTTCAGTGTTGTTTATGTCTTATCCACCATCCGCGTCAAAGACGAAAAAGTGTGAGAGGCGGAGTCAAATCCTCACAAAGACAGTCACCATCGAAAGTCTTTGTCTGGGCCCCGACCGCGGCCTGCCCAGACTGCCAACTTTTCAACAAGGCCACCCGCAAGAGGAGACATCAGGCCCTGGAAGCCCACCTCTTGGAGATGAGAATGGCCACTTTGGGAAAAGAAATGCAGAGGCTGTGGGAATCCGCCTCTTCACCTTCCTCGGAGTCTAAAAAGAAGAATAAGGATAAAGGCAAGCATCGGGAGCGCCTGAAGAGAAGGACCACAGGGACTCCAGCCGTCTGACCAGCAAGACCTCTCCCCCGCCGTCTGCTCTAGTGGTGATCCAGATTGCGTCTGGGGATGCTCCAGGTAATTCTGCCTCCTTGCACCCTATCTTAACCGGCAAGCGCCACCCACCGGCCCCTCTGGTGGTCGCCCAGTTCCTGATGATAAGTCGGCCCCCCGGTTCCTCTGGGGCCTGCCTGGTCGCCGATGAGCTGAGTCCCTGGGATCAGTCAGGGACTCGCACAGTCTGGACTGGTAAGCCGGCAAGGGGTCCCACCCAGTCGTCGCGTCCAATAAGCCGGCCACCTCTGGTGCCTGACGGTGGACGCTGCTCACCCGTCGGTGGCCCACACCATCAAACCCAGCATCCAGCTGAGCACGTCGGAGGCTCCTCCTCCCTGGCTTGCTGGACAGGAGCCCTCCTCCGCCGGTGGTTTGTGCTTCTCTCCCCACCCCGGGTCTGGAAGAGGAATCTGAACCCCTGGAAGTGGCCCTCCCTTCTTCCACCCCAGCATCAGTTCAGCCTTCCCCTGTCAGGGAAGGCAGCTCTAGGGTCCCACTGCCTGAAAAGGACCCTTCATCGGATCTGGTTCCTTCGGATCCCATGGAACCTCCTGACCATTCATCAGCCCCTCCTTCGGGAGTCTCATGTCCGGTCCCAACACCAACACCGGACCTTCCATTGGAACCCTTACATTGGGTTCCAATGCCAGTCTTATCTGACGCCAGAGCTGACCCCTACTTCATAGCCTTCACGTCCGGCCCCGGTGTCAGTTGCCTGTACGCCGGGCCCTACTCCTCCGTTGGAGCCCTGGCGCCCGCAATCAGGTCCTTCAGGACTCATTCTGTCGATGGTTTTTCCGAAGCCTGACCTGCTCCTTGTCTGCTCCACAGTGGGTTTCGCAACATTACCTCCTGCACCTAGTACTCTGACACAGAGTGTGGGTTTTGGTCCCTCGAGGCCATTGACTGTTCCAACACCTCATGCTGATGGGTTTGCTCCCGGCTATCCCCCTGGTGGGCCCTTCGCCAGATTTGACCCACTCAGTTTTCTTGGGCTACCATTTCCCTGGTTACCCCTTCTATCAGGTTATACCCAACGACACCGGTTTCATGGTTTGGGCACCTCTCAGTACCATTATCCACCCGCCTACGTGCCACCACCTTCTCCCCCTCCCCAGCAGGATTCTCAATCCATGATCCAAGCTTGGTGGAAAGAGGCCAGGACGGAGTTTGTCTCGGACCTGGAAAGTCACCTCCCAACTCAGGCACCTAGCCCACCTCCCAAGTCTTCATTACCCGTAAGCTTGGTTTGCTCCACAGTCCACATTTCAGGTTCCAGTCCCCAGGAGATTACTCTCCCTGATTTCAAACCTACCGACCAGGACATTATGGATTCCGCGGGGAGGATTTCTCAGAAGAGTCTTCGGATGACCACTCTTCCCCCACTAAGGGCAAGGACTCCCCTAAGTCCTTTCCGAAGGATCCTATCTTCTCAGAGCTTCTGAGAATCACCCAGCAATTTTATCACTGAGAGACTGAGGAACAGGACCCCAAGAGAAAACGCCTTGCGGAGCACCTCGATTTAGAGGCTTTTTCTCCTGTCCCAGTCCCTCCATGGATCGCTCTGCACGAAGACCTCACCACTTCCATTTGGCAGCTACCACACACTATTCCGGTGGTTCTCAAAAAAGCCGACCACATGTACCATACCCCGGACGGTGCTCCCCTTTTGAATATGCACCCCAGGGCAGATTCCGTTGTCATCACTGCTGCTCATGATCGCTCAGCTGCCCCCAAGCACATGAGCACTTCTCCAGACAAGGAACCTCGGCAACTTGACCAATACGGGAAGAAAGTGTACTCCTCAGCTACCTGTGCACTCCGCTGTCTTAATTACATAGCCCAATTGGTATGCTTCCAAAAAGGCAACCTTAGCCAAGTTGGAGACTCGAGTCCAGCCTATGGAATCTTCGGATCTCAAGGAAGAGCTCGTCAAGGATTTAAAGCTCTCCAAGATTTCCTACAGGCATGCTCTGCAAGCCACCTATGACTCAGTCGATGCTGTGGCTCGTACCTCGGCGACTGCCATTTCCTTTCTGCAGCATGCTGGACTTCGCATCTCTGGCCTTGCCAGTGATGTCCAGACTGCAATTCGGGATGCCCCCTTTTGGGGCTCGGTCCTTTTTGGAGGGGATACCAAGGATATTATCATGGGTCTTCAGGACAGAGGCCAAGCCTTCAGGTCCATGTGGTCTGTTTACCAATTGGGCTCCCAAAAGAAACAGCTCTTTCGGAGGCAGACCAGGAGATCGGCTCAGCAGACCCTCACAAAACGTCAGGGTAAACTAAAAGCCACGGGGTCCTACTTTGTCATCCCCCCCCCCCGACCTCTAAATCACAGAGAGGCTCTGGGGGCACACCGCTTCCTGACTTATCTACTCCCTCCCTCTCCTCAGCTCCAGTGCGTGGAGCCACTGGAGAAAGGTTCACCCTCCATGCACAGGAGTGGAGAGGCATAACCTCAGATGCTTGGGTCCTGCAGCTCATATCTCAAGGGCACACTCTAGAGTTCCTGGAGTTTCCTTCAGAATCTCCTCCGGTTCACTCGTCTTACTCCCCACACCAGATTCCTCTCGTTCGAGAGGAATTTCAGGCTCAAGGCGGCCATAGAACCTGTTCCCCTGCATCAACAGCAGAAGGGGTTTTACTCCTATTTTTTCCTGCTCCTGAAAAAGATGGGCGACCTCATACCCATACTGGATCTCAGCAGACTGAACCTCATTGTCAAGTACAAGAGGTTCTGCATGCTTACTCTGCAGGACCTTCTGCCTCTTCTACAGAACGACCAATGGCTGTGTGCAGTGGACATGCAGGATGCTTACCTGCATATTCAGGTGTTCCCGGACCACTGCCGCTTTTTTCACTTCTGCTTCTAGGGGGAGCACTTTCGGTTTACAGCACTCCCCTTTGGTCTTTCTTCGGCACCTCATGTCTTCACCAAGTGCCTTGCAGTGGTGGCAGTGGCGTTGTGCCACCAGGGGATAGCAGTTTCCCCCACTTGGACGACTGGCTTTTGTCGTTCCTGTCCAGGGAGAGTGTTCTGCATGCCCTCTCTTTCACTTTGAACCTTTTTTCTCACCTGGGGATTATGGTCAGCATCTCCAAGTCGACTCTTTCCCATGTTCAGAGGCTTCAGTTCATTGGGGCTGTGTCGGACATGGTTCAGTGCAAGGCCTTCCTCCATCTGGCGAGGGCAGAGGTCCTTTGAGAGCAGGCTGCCCTGGTGACTTCATCTAGATTCTCCTGGTTGCTTCAGCTCCTGGACCTGATGGCGGCCTCCATCCCCACAGTGGACCTTGCGTGTCCAATGGAACCAGCACCGGTCCTAGTTTCCAGTGCTGTCAAGAGGGATCTCCTTTGGTGGATGGATCCCTCGAATCTGTCCCAGGGTCTCCCTTTCCGAAGTCCTCCTTCCTTTGGGATCCTCACTACGGGTGCCTCCAAACTGGGCTGGGGAGCTCACCTGGGGGGACCACCAGACTCGGGGTTTGTGGTCCCAGCTAGAGATGTTGCTGCATATCTGTATTCTGGAGATAAGGGTGGTTCTTTATTCCCTTCAGGCCTTTCAGACCATCCTATCAAGGGGATCTCTGCTGATCCAGACGGACATGTATGGAGTGTGGTGCATCAACAAGCAGGGGGACACTCCGTTGTACCCCCTTTGCACGGCGGCGATGAGAGTGTGGAACTGGGCAGTCTAACACAGGCTGTTTCTCACAGCTGTGCACGTTCCAGGCATTTGCAACATCCTTGCGGACAGCCTCAACCGCTCGACATCTCAGGAAGTAGCAGATTCTCTTGGTCCTTTTTTTTTTAACTATGTATTTATGCACCCAGTTGCCTCCTCTCTCCACTCTCTCAGTCATCTTCGTTCTGCACCCTCCAGTCCCATCTTGGTCTGCCCCTAGAGTACATGGGCCCACTAGCCTAGGTGCCCAGTTAACCCCAGTTGAAGTGAGGAGGCCCCCGTGCTTATCTCCTCAGAGCCTGCATACTGTTGTCATGGATCCAGTACAGCGGAGTCTGCCCCGACGAACCAAAGACATGCAGTGAGGTGTCGTCGCTTAGGAGAGACTGAGGGGTTTTTCCCTTTTTCGTCTCCCCAGACGTTGGAATGCAATGAGGGACAACGAGTTAGGAGGCACGCTGAGACGTGCCTCCTGCTCTGCCCCTCTGCCGACATCTGCCCAGTGCCCTTGCTACTACCCCCAACTACCGCACCTTCCACCTGGGCTCCCCCAGATGGTGGTATTGCGGCAGAAACGTGCAGATGACCCCCAAGGAAAGAGCAGCGTTGGGGCTCCATCCTTCTCCCTGGCTGACTCCGATGGCCTGTGTTCGTTCCTGAACACAGGACACTGGCATGGTACGTGGTAAGGCGTCCAGTGCCTCAGTCCTCAGCACCACCAGGCCAGCCACCAGATTCTCTTTTTCTGAGATGGGGTCAGCCAGACCTAGATCTGTTCACCTCCCCGTCCAACGCAAAGCTTCTCAGCTTTTGCTTGCTTGTTCCAGGGCATGGTGCTTTCTAGCACGATGCATTGTTGCTCTGTTGGACAGGTGTAACCCCCCTGCAAATGGGGGTTCCCAAAAGACTTCCAGGAGCTTGCTTGAATGCTCCAAGCCTGAATGGTGTTTGGCATTTAAGCCATTTATCAGTGAGTGTTTTAGAGCCTCTAGTACTGTCTCTTAAGAGCTGTCTGCTTGCAGACATAATTAGTTTGTATGGGGACTGTGTGCTTCTCTGAGTACCACCGAGCTGCCGCTAATTCACTTCATTTTTGCAGTCACTAGGAGTGCAAAGGGAACCTATCTGAAAGATGTAACTGTTTGCCAGAAATTATTTAGAGTAATAATGAAATTACAGTTTGTCTAACCTGCTTCTTTGCAGTCAGAACTGTGTCTGCTAGTTCCCCATTCTAGTTTTGAACTGCTGAACTGGACCAATCAGTGTGGGGTAAGCTAGCTCTAAAATGGTGCCTTGACCGAATCAGAACTTGGACTCATAATCTGAGCCAGCCACAAGAGGATTGTATGGGCAGTGACTCTGGGAGATGTAGTTTAGACTTCAGCACCTTTTGGACCAACAGCAGCAGTCTATTGTGAGTGACAGCCAATCCAGTCAAGAACTGGGAGGAACTCAAAGGAAGTGCCAGTTTTGTCAGTTGGAGTTTCAGTTGAGCTTTGGCAGTGAAGAAGGAAGGAGCCCTGTGCTTTTTCAGTGTGCAGTTTTAGTCAAAAACGTGTGAAGGCCCAGAGTTCCGGTCTGCAGCTTGTGTAACAGCTTGTTAGGACTGAATCAGTCCTGTGAAAAGAATCAAAGGATCTCTGAAGAGTAGAAACCAGGCTCACCCTGTAGAAGACTGGAAGAATTGCTGAAAATTGCACTCGGTCTGTCAGGAACTGAATCTGCTGTGTGTTCTCCCGGGTATTGTGCAGTAATTGCGATCGGGATACAGATGCAGCCTGCCTGGTATAGTGCTTTCTTTTATATGGATGTGTGAAGAGGTTTGTGTACCTCAAGTGAGCCCTGCTGACATTGAAGGACCCTATCTTATTTGGAAGTCGTGAGTACTAATTCAGGGTCGCTCCTGTTGAATTGCCACATTAAATCCAAATGGAATTACTGTACTGCTGACTGTTTAATTCTCCTTTTCTCTGTGAAAGGGCCCTACCAGCTGCCACGGTTTGGACTAGCCACTAGGGCTTGGGTACCCAGGGACAGTAACTGATAGGGATAGGCCTGTGCACAGAGCCATAGGTAGATTATTAGAGTGATAAGCTAATTAACCTGATTTCCCCCTGTCCTTGTTATATCCCCCTAAATAAATCAGAGCTGCTTGTTTCAGCAAAGTTATACTGCCTGAGGTATTTGTCTATGTTAAAGTACTGTACTGTGATTGTTGCTCTGTATCTCATTTCACAGGAGGTCCCAGTGCCGGAACCAGACCTGGGGGTAAGTGTATACTGTGAAGGTAATTCTGATATATTGTGTGGGCCACTAGTGGGAAGAAAGGGGGGTTGCAGTGTCCCAGAGGGCTGTGACCAAGTTAGTTTAACTATTGCAAACCCTGACCTCTGGGTGGAGGCACCCGCCATTGGATCCAGGCCCCTCAACCTGTTAGTGGCAAATCAGGCGGGGTAGTAGCCCCTGGGATAGCCATCTAGGGGTTACATCTTGGAGGCTCACCGCTGGGATTGTGTGTCCTCTAGTGGCCATATTTACGAACCACTGTTAAGAAAAAATGGGTACCCGACAGAAGTGGCTGTGCACGGCTGGTGGAGTGGTGTACTGGGGAGGAGATCGACCCCAAAATGCTATGCTTATCCTGGACATCCCCTGGGTATCAATCCGGACACTGTGCAGGAGTACTTTCCAAGGTGGAAGGTTTACAAAACCCTGTGGTGGTGGGTCGGCATGCTAATCTGCTCACCCACACTTTCCTGGCCCTAGTAGAGTTTAAGGATCCCATAGATAGCTCCAAAGTGCCACAGACCATTACCCCAGAGGAGCCCTCACTGCTTGGAGAGTGATAACTAAGGACAGTAAAGACCGAGGGAATCAGCCCCCACCACTATCTGAAACTTTTGAGGAGAAATTTGCTGAATGGTTGCTGGGAGAGGAAAACTGTGGAGGACTTGAAGAAACTATTCTTGCCACCTGGGGTGTTCCTCCCCAACACCTCTCCTGCTCCAGTGCCCGTAATGGTGGCTGAACCAATGCAGACTCCTATTTCTGCACCTGCCATTAGTCACGACTCTTACCGAAGGTTGAGGATCTTCTCTGGCACCCTCCCCACCCCAAGGGAGGATGACTGGGAGACCTGGATAGACTATGTTGCCCCCAAGTGCTAGAATGGCAATGCTCGGAAGGCTAAAAGCCAAAAGAGGGTTAGTGAGAGCCCTGAGGTCCTGCCCTGGCTACCATCCGTGCTAAACGGGCCAGTAACCCTGAGCGACTGCACAGGCCTATCTTGAGGCCTTGGAGAATGTGTGGGAGCCCAGATTCTGGTGAGGGACCTATGGTGGAGAGTAAAAATGCACAACAGTACCAAGGGGAGTTGTTGTCTGTGTGTATGTCTCTCGGCTGGAAAAATTGTTGCAAGAATGCCTCAGAAAGGGGTGGTTGCATAGCGGTTGAACTGGACCGAACCAGACTGGACAGATCCTTAGTCTGCCCCTTCTCAGAACTGCTGTTGCTTCAGTTACGCCTGGCAAATCGACTGGAATCCCCACCTCCCTATGATGAGTTAATGAGAGAAATTCGAGGAGTTGAGAAAGGCGACCTCGGAGGTACCTGCACCAACAGCTGTGGCTACGACCCGAGTGACTGGGGTGACCCATCAAGTGAAGTTCAGGGGCAGAGGTTGGCGTAAATGAGTGCTCTGGCAAGAAAAAGATATGCCACAATGGGGCGAACTGTTGAGAGAGATCCGGGAATTCAAAACAGTCCCTTTATGAAGGCCACGCCTGCAAGTACGGCCTGACCTATATCTGACTGCATCTGCTATGGGGTGGGGTACCCACCCATGTATCTCCTGCTGATAACAGCTCCAAACTCAATTCCTTGACCATGGAAGTGGAGAAACTGACGAGATGTCTCCAAATGCTTATCACGCCGCAGACAGAGATGGCACCCAGGTTTCCAGTTAGTAATACCCCCTGGCTCCCAGTGTGGCGCCTCGGCCAGCTCAAACTCCAGAAAGTATGTTTTGCTATAATTGTGGGAAAGATGGGCACATGAAAGGAATGCCAGTCCCAAAAGACACTGACAAAGTTGCATATAGGCTACAAGGAGAGCTTGGAGAAAGAAATCAGTGGTTAAGAGGTGCACGACATGATCCCAGTGAGGGCACCAAAAATGCTAATTCACGCCCTTTTGTGGCAAGGTCAGTTGCCCAGGCCCCCACTACCGCCTCTCAGACTGGTCCAGAATAGTGGGTCCCTCCATGGAGACCACTGTAAAGGTGAATGAGTGTCTACAAGAGCTGTATTAGACAGTGGCTCCCAAGTGACAATTATGTTCCAGGATTGGTATCAGAAGCATTTGTCAGCGTGCCCTTACAACCATTAGAAGGACTGCATGTATGGGGTTAAGTGAGAAGGCCTACCCTATTCGGGTATATCCGAATTTGGCTGTCTTTCCCCACCTCTGTGGCTGGAGTGGCCGAACAAGTAGAGACCCTAGCCTTAGTGTGTCCCCCCACTGGACTGTATGATGGTGTCCCTTTGTTGATTGGAACAAATGCTCATATGTTCGGAAGGCTGGCACAGTTGTGTTATGAAAAACAGGGGTCAAAGACTAGTAGAGCTTTAAGAGTTCCGGCTTTAATTAAGAAGGCCTATGAGGCACAGAGAGATGCTGAAAAAACAGAACCAGAGGAACGGTTGGAATTGTATGGAAGAAGGATCCTGAGTCTCTGATCCTGGCGCCAAATGCCCAGTGTACCTTACAGGAGAGGTCCGTATCAGAAAGGATGTTAAGAATAAAATATTAATGTTGGATGCACAGGCGATGGAAAATTGCCAGAGGGACTGCTGGTCAAGCCTAGTATTTTGCCGCTAGAGCCCATGCTTATGCCAGAAGGTAATGGTCCAAGTTCATAATGTGTCTGAAAGAGACATTCGAGTAAACAGAGGTTGCATCCTGGCTAATGTGCATTGTGCAGACACTGCAGTGCTACCCAGCAGCAAGAGTTCAAGGAAGAATGACAGAGTAACGCCTGACTTGTTTGATTTGGCGACTCCCGCTGCCAGCTGAATGGAAAGTGAGGATCAGTGAGAAGCTTGCCCAGAGAGACCAGGTGTTTTCTTTAAAGGAATGGGATGTAGGATGCGTGCAGGGAGCTGAGCACAATATCCGGCTGCATGAAAGACCATTTCGTGAGAGGTCTCAGCGCCTGGCACCTAAGCATAGATGATGTGAGGCGGCATCTGCAAGAGATGTTAGCTGCTGGTGTAATACAAGAATCCAGAAGCCCTTATGCTTCCCCATTGTGGTAGTGAGGAAAAGAATGGAACAGTAAGGATGTGTGTGGATTATCGCACCTTAAACCGCGGACTATCCCTGATCAGTACACAATGCCCCATTCAGGATGCTTTGGACTGCCTAAACGGGAGCAAGTGGTTCTCTGTGCTGGATCTCCGCAGTGGGTACTACCAGATCCCGATGGCCCCAGAGGACCGTGAGACGGCCTTTATCTGTCCACTTGGCTTCTATGAATTCATGAGGATGCCTCAAAGGATTTCAGGTGCCCCAGCCACTTTTCAACGATTGATGGAGCGTGCAGTGGGGACATGAACTTACTAGAGTGCCTGGTATACCTAGATGATGTTATTGTGTTTGGCAGCTCACTGGAGGAACATGAGAACAGATTATTTAAGGTATTGGACCGACTGGAGGACTTTGGCCTTAAACTGTCCATTGATAAGTGTCAATTCTTTCAAACATCAGTAAGTATGTGGGACACATAGTATCCACCGAGGAATAGAGACCGACCCAAGTAAAGTTGAGGCCTTGACCACCTGGCCACAGCCCAAAAATCTAAAAGAACTGCAAAGATTCCTGGGATTCTGTGGTTATTATCGGGCGCTTCATCAAGGACTATTCAAGAGTGATCCGCCCTTTACTTAACCTTACTCAAGAGTATCCCCAACCCACAAAAATACCAAAAGTCAGCGCCCTCAAGACTGAAAGAGTGTATTTTCATCCGGAAGTATTTGGGGCCCGCTGGACTCCTGATTGTGAGACTGCTTTTCATGAGATCATATATCAACTTACCCATGCTCCAGTGCTGGCCTATGCGGATCCAAGAAAACCTTCGTCCTGCACACTGATGCTAGCTTGCAGGGTTGGGGGCTGTGTTCTTACCAAGAGCACGAGAATGGCCTGAGACCAGTGGCCTTTGCCAGTAAGCCTGACCCCATCCGAAAAGAACTATCCTGTACATAAGTTAGAGTTCCTAGCTTTGAAGTGGGCTATTGTTGACCAATTCCATGAGTACTTGTATGGGGCTAAAATACTAGTAAAACTGACAATAATCCTTTGACCTATGTGCAGACCTCAGCTAAGTTGGATGCCACTGGCCATAGGTGGCTTTCTGCATTATCTACATATGACTATGCTCTCGATCACCGAGCAGGTCTGAACCACATAGATGCTGATCTCTCTCCGGAGGCCTGTTCCCCAGAATGATTGGGTCCGATTGGCAGAACCTGACATTCGGGCACTCTGCCGGAAGTTTGACAGGGAGGAACAAATGTCCACAGACGCAGTGGACTGCATGGTGGATTGCTTGGGACCTCTGAGAATTGCATACCTGCTTATTGCCACTTTTCTGCAATAGACATTGGTGCACTGCCTCAGCTGGACAATGACAGTATTCGGGGGCTCAATCTCACGATCCCATGATCAAAGCAGCTTTAGAAGCCCTCTATGCAGGAAAAGATGTGTCAAATTACGCTCCACTGATTTGAGAACTGCACTGTTATACAAAGAAGGTCCTAAGTTGAAACTGATCAATAAACTGTTATACAGAGAAACAGTAGACAGAGGGGACAAGTAGACAAACAACAACTAGTGCTGCCCACTGCCTTCGAGACTCAGTACTGAGGTCCTTGCACAACCACATGGGCACCTTGGTATAGACAGAACACTTGACTTGGTGAGATCCAGATTCTATTGGCCTAAGATGGGGCTGATGTGGAGCAACACATTGAACTTGTAGTCGCTGCTTACAGAGAAAGCTTTGCCCCAGAGGGCTGCCCCCCTTGTTAACATCACCACCAGTGCACCCATGGAGCTGGTCTGTATTGATTTTCTGAGTTTGGAGTCAGATCAAAGAAATATCAGTAATGTGCTGGTGGTCACTGACCATTTCACGAGATATGCCCAAGCTTTCCCACCAAAGACCAGAAAGCATCCACTGTGGCCAAAGTACTTGTAGAAAACTTTTTTGTTCACTATGGGGCTCCACAAAGAATCCATTCTGATCAAGGGAGAGACTTTGAGAGTCCTCTGATCAAAGAGATGCTTTCTCTGTGGGGAGTGCGAAAGTCCAGAACCACTCCTTACCACCCACAGGGGGACCCACAGCCTGAACATTTCAACCGCACTTTGCTAGATATGCTAGGCACCCTGCACCCAAAGGACAAGCCTAGATGGAGCCAACAAATTAGCACCCTGGTACATGCTTATAACTGCACCAAAAGTGATGCCACTGGATTCTCCCCTACCGCCTGATGTTTGGAGAGAAGCTCGACTATCAGTAGATGTGTGTTTTGGGGTGTCTCCTGATGGGGTTCAAGCTGACAACTATTTACAGTATGTGCAAAAGTTAAAGGCCCAGCTAACTCATGTACTAACTGGCTCAAACCATGGCTGCCAAAAGAAATCTGGCCAACAAAGAAAGGTATGATAAAGGTGAAAGCACAGGAACTCCAGGAGGGAGATCGGTATTGCTAAGAAATCTGGGACTGCATGGCAAGCACAAGATTGCTGACAGATGGCACCATCTCCTCACATTGTAGTGGGCAAACTAGATGGTCTGCCAGTGTACAAAGTAAGGCCTGAGAATAATTCAAAAGATGTAAAAACAATGCATAGAAATCATTTACTGCCCATTGGACAAATCTTAATTGAGTCTGAGCCCCTAGAAGATGCCCCTGGACCAGTGACTAGAGCTGCTGCAAGAAAAGATCAAGAAAGTCTGCACCTACAGAAGCAAAGTTAAAGTGTTCCTCCACAAGTCCCAGTTGAGCATGACTGTCAGTCCATATCGGAAGAAAGTGAGAGTGACTTTGAATATTATCCTTCTTCGAACTGAGTCAATTGTTTCGGGCAATCCTAGTCAATACTGGAGACAAAGCTGGGCCTTCTGCACTGTCTAAGCCCCAGCTTCATCCCTGGAGCCAATGCTCCCAGAAAGTGAAGTGCAAAGCATCAGATCAGATGAAATGGAATCATTGTGCATGGTTGAACTGTTTGAGCTTTCAGGAGAAAATGATAGATTGGGGCAGACTGGTGATAACCGAACAAGAAGAGTATTTTGAGTGCCCTGACAGTCCACTGCCAGTGTCCGAAAGCTCCCCATGCGAGCCAAATGTTGTGGACTCAGAAACTGTAACTCCTGGAGCTGAAGGTGCCCCAAGTTCTAGCCTTTCTACCCCCATGGAGACTCCCCTGACAAGTGAGGACAATGCTGAAAATGAGGCTCAGAGTGCAGAGACTATAACAGTTCCCCCTAGAAAGACTGGTCGAGCTGTAAAGCCTGTGGTGCACCTCAGTTATGATTCACTTGGGAGGCCTGTGGACTTGCCTCTCAATGTTGTCCATAAAGGAGTGTATGTGTCCCCGAGCTCATTGCCCAAACTGAGCATCAGTGCTAACTCAAGTTACTTGTGTTGCCCTCTAGTATGGTGCCCTTGCCCCATCCAGCCCAAAGGTAACTGATAGGAAGGGCCCTCTCTTCAGGTTTCATGTACAAGAGGTAATAACTTGAGTTATGGTACAATGTGTATGTAATACTGTGTAAGAGTGGCGTACTGCAATGTTTCAGAAATGTGTTCTTGGTAAAATGATATATTGACTGATGATTACATGTGCGAGCCTAATGCAAATGTATATGGTTGCAGTTGAAACTTATGGGTACTTGCTTGACGCGGACGCCAAGCTTTCCCAGGCCAGGAAGGGTGTAACCCCTGCAAATGGGGGTTCCCAAAAGACTTCCCAGGAGCTTGCTTGAATGCTCCAAGCCTGAATGGTGTTTGGCATTAAGCCATTTATCAGTGAGTGTTTTAGAGCCTCTGGTACTGTCTCTTTAGAGTTGTCTGCTTGCAGACATAATTAGATTGTATGGGGGGACTGTGTGCTTCTCTGAGTACCACTCGAGCTGCTGCTAATTCACTTCATTTTGCAGTCACTAGAGTGCAAAGGAACCTATCTGAAAGATGTAACTGTTTGCCAGAAATTATTTAGAGTAATAATGAAATTACAGTTTGTCTAACCTGCTTTCTTTGCAGTCAGAACTGTGTCTGCTAGTTCCCCATTCTAGTTTTGAACTGCTGAACTGGACCAATCAGTGTGGGGTAAGCTAGCTCTAAAATGGTGCCTTGACGAATCAGAACTTGGACTCATAATCTGAGCCAGCCACAAGAGGATTGTATGGGCAGTGACTCTGGGAGATGTAGTTTAGACTTCAGCACCTTTTGGACCAACAGCAGCAGTCTATTGTGAGTGACAGCCAATCCAGTCAAGAACTGGGAGGAACTCAAAGGAAGTGCCGGTTTTGTCAGTTGGAGTTTCAGTTGAGCTTTGGCAGTGAAGAAGGAAGGAGCCCTGTGCTTTTCAGTGTGCAGTTTTAGTCAAAAAGCGTGTGTAAGGCCCAGAGTTCGGTCTGCAGCTGTGTAACAGCTTGTTAGGACTGAATCAGTCCTGTGAAAAGAATCAAAGGATCTCTGAAGAGTAGAAACCAGGCTCACCCTGTAGAAGACTGGAAGAATTGCTGAAAATTGCACTCGGTCTGTCAGGAACTGAATCTGCTGTGTGTTCTCCCGGGTATTGTGCAGTAATTGCGATCGGGATACAGATGCAGCCTGCCTGGTATAGTGCTTTCTTTTATATGGATGTGTGAAGAGGTTTGTGTACCTCAAGTGAGCCCTGCTGACATTGAAGGACCCTATCTTATTTGGAAGTCGTGAGTACTAATTCAGGGTCGCTCCCTGTTGAATTGCCACATTAAATCCAAATGGAATTACTGTACTGCTGACTGTTTAATTCTCCTTTTCTCTGTGTGAAAGGCCCTACCAGCTGCCACGGTTTGGACTAGCCACTAGGGCTTTACCAGGGACAGTAACTGATAGGGATAGGCCTGTGCACAGAGCCATAGGTAGATTATTAGAGTGATAAGCTAATTAACCTGATTTCCCTGTCCTTGTTATATCCCCTAAATAAATCAGAGCTGCTTGTTTCAGCAAAGTTATACTGCCTGAGGTATTTGTCTATGTTAAAGTACTGTACTGTGATTGTTGCTCTGTATCTCATTTCACAGGAGGTCCCAGTGCGAACCAGACCTGGGGTAAGTGTATACTGTGAAGTAATTCTGATATATTGTGTGGGCCACTAGTGGGAAGAAAGGGGGGTTGCAGTGTCCCAGAGGGCTGTGACCAAGTTAGTTTAACTATTGCAAACCCTGACCTCTGGGTGGAGGCACCCGCCATTGGATCCAGGCCCCTCAACCTGTTAGTGGCAAATCAGGCAGGGGTAGTAGCCCCTGGGATAGCGCCATCTAGGGGTTACACAGGGAAATTCTAGGAGCGTGGATATGTTGTTCATCCACACACTTTGGCATGTCCCCTTCCACTTTTAAGATCAGCCGGAAGTCTTCAAGCTGGCTTCTCCCACCCACCCGGGTGGTAAATACCTTGACTTTGCCCCATGACACCAAATCTTCCTTTCCGCTGGAAGATTCAGGTTGCCTCTGTAGTGCTCACGCATTTTGTAGGCCCTGGCTCAAAAACCTTCGGCTATTCTGAAAATTCTTCTCGTTCGCGTTAGCGACTGTGAGTTTAACTCTTCGATTATGGAAGACAAGTCTTCCCCAGATTTCGTCGGTGCCCTTGTGGACAGAAAATGTTGCACAATGATCCCCACACTGTGTGAATTTACTGCCTCGGTGTCGACGATGACACCTCAAAATGTGATATGTGTCTTGCCTTTCATCCTAACGTCCTCGACGGCCATCTCGCACGCCTGAAGCTGGGGAGGCCGGAGAAACGAAACCCTCCGGTGAAATCCAAGGAGGCTCAGTGGGTGGTTTCCGCGGCTGCAGGATCTGCCAAGTAATTGGAACACATGCAGGCGTTCGAGGAGGAAGCAGCTCGTGCTGCAGAAACTTCTCGGAGCTTCTTTGTTCCACTCAACCTGGGCTCCACCTTCTCAGGTTCCTTCTGAGAGTTGTGCCAGCGAGCTAACACTCCTCTCAATCCTGTAAGCGGGAGAAGGATCCGGGATCATCTTCGTCTCGATGGAGACATTCTTGGAAGCGGGAGAGATCTCGGTCCCAAGAACTTGCGGTCTCGACTTTGGTCGAGATTGCTTCTTCGTCTGCTGGCTTTTTGGCTTTGCCATCTCGTCAGTTGACTGAACTGTCTGTCGATGACACAGAGATCGTCATCGACCTGCTCGATCCTTTATCTCCGACTCCAGTCGACAAGTCCCTTGATCAAATTCCTAATTTGCTCTTCCCAGATGACATGACTCAGCCCGCTAGGACTCCCATCGAGGAAGTGGTCCCGACCCCGGGAAATCACCGGTCCCACCAGTGTCTCGGCGGCCAGAACCGGCCTGTCCGATCTCGATTGAGGTCTCGTACCCCTTCGACCGAAAGGCCGAGTAAGAGCTATAAACGCTCTAAAAAGAGGCGATGCCATCAGTCATCCTCGTCCTCCTTGGATGAGGAGAGGCTCCAGCGCTACAAGGACTTCATGTGGCAACAGCTTATTCTGACCGGACACAAACCGACTCCAGCTTCCACACCAGCCAATACCTGGCTTTCGCCTCTTAGGCCGAAGCTGACTCCTTTGGAGCCAATTAAGTCAGATCACCAGCCCGCGGGGCCGGTAAAACCTCCAGTTTGGCCCAAAACAGTCTCACCACCAATTGTGGTGGAATCACCGCCCAAGCAGCCTGTGGGAGGGGCTCCTTCCAAGGAAATCAAGCCGGACTCCGGGCTTCCCCGGCATTTGTCGGTCACTGTCACCCCAGTCCGCCCTCGATGAGTCGAGTGTGACCTGGGTGGTCAGCCATTGTATCCGGATTCCTCAGATTCGGATGTCACTGGCTTGCATTCTCTTCCAGCTGATGATGAATCAGCCATTGGCTTAGAGACAGAGGAAGGTCCCTCGTCTTTTCAGGGCATTCTTCGTCTCATCTCTGAGTCCACAGTGATGCCCCTAGAACCAACCCAGAAAAAGGTGGAGTACCCTCTTACAGGCATCCTTAAGAGAGGGGATACCTCAACGGAGGCCTTTCCTATGGCTGAGGCTATTGTCGGCCCGGCCCTAGAACTCTGGCAGCGCCTCTGCCTTGTCCAGCACCATCTGCCCGCATGGCCCGCAAGTACACGGTGCCCATGGGGCCCTTGCGGGTTGTCTATAGAACACCTTCGCCGAGCCCAGTGTGACCGCCTCTGTGGTCAGGCTTACTGACAGTTCTGCCGATACTGACCGACCTCCTGTTAAAGAGTCCAAACTTTTGGACCATTCAGGCAAACCATCTCTTTAACACTCGCAGCTGCTCCTGTCCCTAAATATGGCCTCGATCCCTCCTCACTTGACAACGCCTATTGGGCGGCACTCCACCTCACCTCCCCACCCTCTCCCCCTGTGATCCACACCTCTGCTATAGTCAGCCAGTGCCAACTGTGTCAGTGTAATTACCACGGAATTGTAAATGTATGAAATCAATATGTGTAATGCTGTTTCATCTACTTGTACTCTGTAACCTAGAATTGTAATGTTTGTGATGCTATTTCAGTTACTTGTACTCTGTAACCTAGAATTGTAATCTTTGTCCTCAATGTGACGAGGTACCTTTGGAAACGAGCCTCTGGCTCAAAGGCTGTAAACTGATTTACAATAAATAAAAGGTCTATGCGACTTCCTCCTTGGGCCTTCGTCAGGCAAGTTCGGCCATCATCATGGCACACTTCTCCCACGCCCTTCTAGGGTCTCTGGATGAAGTCCTCCCACATCTCCCCATGACATGCAGACCGCGGTCAAGCAGGTCCGGGATCAGGGCCAAGCTGTTGCCAAACAGCAGCTTCAGACGGCCCTGGACATTGGGGATTCTTGTGCCCATTCGTCGGCTGCAGCAGTTGCCTCTGGTCGCAGGGCTTGGCTGAGGCTCTCCTCCTTCCCAGCAGATACCCAGCACAAACTGGCTGACGTGCCCTTCCTTGGGACCAACCTGTTCGGCCCGGGAGTGGCTGGTCACCTACAGCGCATTGAGTAGTCCAGTGCCACCTTCGATGCTACTTCTGGCAGAGGTTCTTCAGACAAGAACCAGCAGAAGAAAAAGAAGAAGCCTTTTCGGCATTCTTCCCCTGCAGCTCAGCAGTCCACCTTTAAAGGTGGACAGCAGCACCAGCACCAACAGCAGGTTCAAGCTTGGCGCCCCAGACCCTAGCCCGGACAAGCACATAAAGGAGGCCGAGGTTCAGGTCCTGGAGCCTCCTCCTCCTCCTCCTCCAAGCCTCCTCTGCTGACAGGCGGGGCTGTCAGCCTCTCTCGTCACCTCAGCTCTGGGTCCTCCTGTGGGGACCGGCTTCACCACTTCCTTTCCGCCTGGTCCGTTGTCACTTCGGACAGGTGGGTTCTCGAACTGGTCGGTCAGGGACTGCCTCTGAAATTCGAGCAGTACTCTCCAAGCCAAGCCAAGTCCCTTGGGAGGAAAGAATATCCGCTCAGACTCAGTCAGCTCTCCGAGACGACATCGCTCCTCTAGCAGACCCAGGCTTTGTCTCCAGATACTTCCTGGTGCCCAAGAGGATGGGGGGCTGGCACCCCATTCTAGATCTGCACAACCTGAATCAATATCTCAGGTCACGCACCTTTCGGATGGTCACTCTGCCCCAGATCATACCATTCTTGGAGCGAAACATGTGGTTCTGTCCACTGGATCTGCAGGACGTGTTCTTTCACGTCCCAATCCATCCATCCCATCAGCGGTTCCTCCGCTTCAGGGTCGAAGGGACCCTGTACAAGTTCCGAGCCATGCCATCGGCCTGTCATCAGCCCCACGGGTCTTCGCCAAATGCATTGCAGTGGTGGCAGCCCATCTCAGGCGTCGGGGGGTCTGGATTTATCCTTATCTCGACGATTGGCTCCTAGAAGGTTTCACCCAATAGTAGGTGGAGAAGTCCAGGGACCTGGCCCTCCAGACCTGCTCCCAGCTCGGCCTCCTGGTCAGTGAGGCCAAGTCGGAACCCATGCCTTCTCAGGTGATGGACTTTATCGGGGCAGAGCTCGACTCTTGTCAAGCCAGAGCTCGGCTCCTGGTGGACAGGGTGGACGTTCTTTCCTTCTTTGCCCAATCATTTCTGGTTGGGCAATTGTGCCCAGCCCAAGACTTTCTGCACCTTCTGGGTTACATGGTGGCGTGCACCTCAGTGGTCTGTTGGGCCTGGTTGCACATGCGCCCCCTCCAATGGGAGCTGGCCACCCAGTGGACTCGGCGCCACGGTCATTTCGAGCAGCTGATCACTGTAACTCAGAAGATGTGGGACACTCTCCAATGGTGGACTGCCCCAGACCGGTTGCAGGAAGGGATTCTGTTTGTCTGCCCTGAGCTAACGGTTGTCCTCACAACCGATGCCTCTCTCATGGGCTGGGGATCCCACATGGGGCACAAAAGGGCCCACAGGCTCTGGGCCCCTGAGGAGTCCCTATGCCCCAGCAACCTGTTGGCGCTCAGAGCAGTCAGAGTGGCATTGTCAGCTTTCGCTGCTCAGCTCCAGGGTCAAGTGGTTCAAAGTCCAGACAGACAATAACACGACCATGTACTGCCTCAGCAAACAGGGTGGCACACACTCCCATCTGCTCTGCAGGGAGGCGCTCCGCATCTGGTCCCTCGTGAGCCAACTGGAAGCAGATCTTCTAGCCATCCATGTGGCAGGAGCCTCAAACCATCTGGCGGATGCTCTCAGCAGCTTAGGCCAGAGATCCCACGAGTGGTCTCTCCATCCAGAGGTAGCTTACAGCCTGTTCTCCCACTGGGGCAAACCGATGGTGGATCTGTTTGCCTCCAAGGAAAACACCAAGCTGAGGCTGATTCATGCCCACCCTCCCTCAGCAGGGCTCACTGCAGGGGGATGCCTTCTCGAGGCTGTGGGCCCCAGGCCTCCTCTACGCCATCCTTCTATTTCTCGTAACAGTAGATCTTTGAGAGAGGTTCCTGCAGTAGATCACATTTTCCCTCCCTCCTTTCCCCAGTTTTCGCATTTCTTTCAGCCTTTCATTTTTTTGTGCTCCAGGATTTTATCCTTTCTCCTGTCTCATCCTACTTGGATCTCCAGTGGGAGTGCTGGAAGGTGGGCATGGGGAACGCCCACTATATAGGGTCACGCTCACGTCCGTCAGGTGACATCAGGTGGGCAATCTCCCACTAGGCATTGCTAGAGAAGTTTGCTATGCGCTCCTGACGCCAGAGGGCGCAGTCCTGCATGTTGCGACCTACTGCAGGAACCTCTCTCGAAGAACTACTGTTACGGTAAATTCTTACATAACTGTACTTTTCAAGGACTTTAGGGTGTGGCTTGATAGTCATCACAACTTTCCAGTCCACAGTAATACCATCCTCAAGAAAATACTTCTCAAACTGGATGCCATTACAGGAACAAATTCTGCCTTCCTCTCCCCGTGTGGAGTGACATTGTTCTTAAAGTATGATTCTCCCGCTGTTTGACTACGTGGATGTGGTATATGGTGGTACTTACAAATCTACCCAAGCCAGTCTGGATCCCATCCACTTCTTCTGTCAGTTTGTTTCTAGCTCCCCCCCTTTTACTCAGGGCTGTTCCCTGTATCAGCTCTGCGTACACCCGAGCTGCTGCTGCTCATTTACTCAGGTGGTGCCAGTTCCCTGGTGAGGCGGGGACTCTGATATACCAGGGCCTTCATCGCAGAGGTGCTGGGTCCCTGCTTTTTCTGGTTTTCCTCCCAGCCCCAATGATGTCACTTACGAGGATGCAAGACATGAATGCATACACTGTGCGCATGTCCACCAGCCGACATCAACAACGTCTCTGCCCTCCCCCTCAGTCCTCCAGCCACACTAATGCCTGAATTCCCTCAGGTGGCAGTATCACAACAGAGGACTGAAACCTTAGTGCTCCCCTCAGGTCACCAGCGTCACGAGAGGTAGTGCTACTGCTTCACTGCTGGCTGGACCAGCAACATGCCTGTCTAGCTCAGCAGCCCGCTTGCAGTGGCTGCAGGTGTGCCCTGCTCTGCCTTCCACTGGCAGTATGGTGTACATCACGCGGCCCTGGCAGCACACTAATTCTGCTTCCATCCTCCCTGATTGTGCCTAAACAGTAAGGCATGTCCGGGTCAGTCAGTCAATGTTTATTTATAAAATTGCGCTATTCCAAAAAGACTATAGCACTAGCACAATTGTTCGTAAAACAGTAGTTAAAAATCCTTAAATAATTAGAAATATCTACCACAAGCAATTATCCGAAATCAGGAAAAGCAAGAGTAAACAAATATGCCTTTAATGCTGATTTGAAGCTCTCTACAGTCAGGCACTCTTTTATCTGACAAGGTTAGAGAATTCCACAGGGTAGGAGCCAAAAACGCATCTGGGCCCCAGAGGTCTTCAGCCGAATCCTGGGAATCTAGCAATCCCTCGTCAGCAGAGGGGGTGGTAGGGCTAAGAAGCTCTTGCAGATAGCATGGACCCTGTCCATGTAGGACTTTATAGGTCAGCAAGCTGACCTTGAAGGTGATCCGCCACTAAATAGGCAGCCAGTGCAGGCCGCACAGCACAAGGCGTGACATGGCAAGTAGAAGGCAGCCCAGTCAACAGCCTGGCTGCAGCATTCTACATCAGCTGCAAGCGGTGGATATCACCCCCTGGTAGTCATAGGTACAGGGAGTTACAGTAGTCAAGGCGGGAGGTCACAAAAGCATGGACCAAGGTTGAAAGATCATCAGGCAGAACTAGGTGCTTAATCCAGGTGATCTTCCTTAGATGGTAAAAGGTAGTCTTGACGATGGAGGACACCTGAGATCTCAGCATCAGCCGCTCATCAAGAACAACATCCAGATTTCACACCAGTTTGGAGGTCATCAGCTGACAGCCTCCAAGCCAAAGCCAGACGGCCATCCACTGACAGCCCCTCTACCTGACAACCCGGGTCCACTACCAGAACCTTGATCTTGTCAGGGTTCCACCTCAACCAGTTAGCACTCATCCAGTCTTGAATCTCAGAGAGGCAGTTATTAAAGTTCGAGACGTCTCCCACCTGGTCGGGCACAAAGGACACGTATAGCTGAGTATCATCTGCGTAGTAGTGAAAACTCAGCCCATACCACCTTACAATGTCTCCCAATGGCAGAATATACACCGCGAACAATATGGGTGACAACACAGAGCCCTGCGGCAGCCCCACATGACAGGGAGAACTTGTCAGTGGAATAAATCCCTGATACGATTCTCTGAAACCTGCCGGTTAGGAAAGATTGAAATCATCTGAGGACCGTACCCGACAGTCCACAGATCAGCCACAGGCACTGTAGTAACACACCATGGTCCACAGAGTCGAACACCGCAGAGAGATCAAGGAGAACCAAGATGGAATGGCTCTTCGATCTCTCACTATCTGGAGATCACTGAGAACCCAAATAAGTGTCATATTGGTGCTGTGCCTCTTCCAAAATCCAAACTGGAGATGATCGTAAATGTCATGGATGGTAAGGTGACCCTCCAGCTGCAGTGCGACCACCTCCTCAATAACCTTACCCACAAAGGGGAGGTTAGAGACGGGTCTGTAGTTAGCAAATCACTCTGGATCGAGAGAGGATTTCTTAAGGAGGGGCGTTACCACTTCCTCCTTTAGGGTGTCCGGGAACACACCTGACTCCGAACACCAGACTATCTCAGCAAGAACCGGGCCGATGACCACAACGCAGCCCACAAGGAGGCGAGTTGGGCCTGGTTCAAACCACAGCAAGTTGGCCACATACTCTGGACGAACCTCATGACATCTTCGATTGCCAGCCAGTTAAAGTCAGACCAGACATTCTGAGGAACTGCAGCCTCCCACTGACCACCACCACTCCCATAGGAGCGAGCTGCACAGATCCCAGACCTGATGTTGGCAACCTTATCTGCAAAGAATCTAACAAGCTCATCACATTTCTTTTGTGACAACGCTCTCCGAGACTGCAGACAGGCTGGGCTGCACAGTCTGTCCACAGTTCGAAAAAGCTGGTCAGTTCTGTGCAGTAGCAATCTCCCTGGACAGGAACTCTGCTTTCTTACGGGAGATTGCCAATTGAGAGTCCTTATAATGGGTCATCAGTCTTAAGTCTGTCGGCATCAAGGCCCGATTTCTGCCAGCACCACTCCATCCTTCATCCCACTCTCCTCAGCTCCCTCAAAGTCCCATCAAACCAAGGGCACAAAGTGAGGGGATGAACCTGGACAGGAGCAGTGGAATCCAGAGCTTCAGTCACGGCCCTGTTATAAGCTAGTACCAGGTTATCTGGATCCAGGCTTGCACTTGGTAGACCCGATAGGTCCGGTACTGCTACCAGGCCGTCTGGGGTTAGACCCCTTAAAGGGCAGTATTGGACCATCTCCATTGGGGCAGGCCTATGGGGGGAGCCTGGAAATTTAACCTTATAGTCTGATGGTCAGATCATCCAACCGGCTCCACCACCAAGTCAGAGGTCTCCATACCCAGTAGGAAAACCAGATCCAACGAGTGATCGTGATTATGGGTCACAAAGGTAATCACCTGTGTGAAGCCCAACAAAGAACTGATAAAATTGAAGGTGGACAAAGCAATGAGGCCTGATGGGATTCACCCAAGAATTCTAAAAGAACTAAGGGTAGAACTAGTGACACCGCTGACTACTCTCTTTAACAAATCATGGGAGGATGGGGTGGTACCCGAGGACTGGAGGAGGGCAGATGCGATTCCTCTTCACAAAAGTGGGAGCAGGACAGAGGCAGGAAACTACAGACCAGTTAGTTTGATCTCAGTGGTAGGGAAAATGATGGAATCATTTCTGAAGGAAAGAATTGTTGAGCACCTAGAGGCCAGTGGGGCACAGGACCCAAGGCAGCATGGATTCACAATGGGAAGGTCGTGTCAGGCAATCTAATAGATTTCTTTGACTGGGTGACCAAAGTAGTAGACCAGGGAGGGCTGTGGACATGGCCTACCTAGATTTTAACAAGGCATTTGATACAGTCCCACACAAAGATTAATTCACAAGATAGCCAGCCTTGGAATGGGTTCCAAGGCGGTAGCCTGAATAAAATTGGCTGAACAACAGGCGCATAGGAGTAGTAGTAAATGGAATATACAGTGAAGAAAAGGAGGGTTACTGGTGGGTGCAGGAGTTCAGTACTGGGACGGTCCTTTTAATGTCTTTATAAGTGACATTGCAGAGGAACTGGAAGGAAAAGTATGTCTCTTTGCAGATGACACAAAGATCTGCAACAGGGTTGATACAGATGGAGTGGAAAGGATGAGAAGGGACTTGGCAAGGTTGGAGGAATGGTCAAATGTATGGCAGCTCAGATTCAATGCAAAGAAGTGCAAGGTAATGCACCTGGGAAACAAAAACCCAGAGGAAGTGTACACAATGGGGGGCGAGATACTGACAACAGTAAAAATAGAAAGGGTCCTGGCGGTAATTATATCAGATGACCTAAACGTGGGCAAGCAATGTGAGAAGGCAGTAAGAAAGGCAGGGGGGATACTGGGATGCATAGGAAGAGGCGTCAATAGTACAAAATGGGAAGTTGTTATCCCTCTGTACAGACAGTTGGTGAGACCCCATCTGGAGTACTGTGTGCAGTTCTGGAGACCCCATTTCCGCAAAGACATAGACAGAGTGGAAGCTGTCCAGAGGAGGGCAACCAAAATGGTGCAGGGTCTGCACCAGAAGACATACGAAGAAAGACTAAAGGAGCTTAATATGTATACCCTAGAGGAAAAGAGGGAGAGAGGGGACATGATAGAAACTTTCAAGTACCTCAAGGGAATTAACAAAGTCCAAGAGGGTAGCATCTTCCAGAAAAAGAGATGTGCAAGAACAAGGGGGCACAATTTGAAGATAGAGGGGGGACGGCTCAGAGGTAATGTGAGGAAGTATTTTTTCACTGAGAGGGTTGTGGATGCATGGAACAGCCTCCCTGAGGAGATTGTGGAGTCTAGAACAGTGGAGGACTTCAAGAATGCATGGGACAGGCATAAGGCAGTCCTAGTGGGGGGTAGGAGGAAGTTAGCTGTTGGTTAACTAGGATTTGCAGCTTATCTGTTAGGTAGGAAAATGGGCAGACTAGGTGGGCCAAGCAGTCCTTATCTGCCGTCAAATTCTATGTTTCTATGTTTCATTAGTTGAAGGAAGTCCTGACCAAACTGCGAGAGTTTGTCGTCGACCCAGGCATTGAAGTCCCCCAGAACTATCCATCTGGGGGACTCCAACACCATGTTGATGACGAAGTCTGCGACTTCCTGCAGGAATTGCTTCTCGCCCCAGGTGGATCGTAGACAAGAAGAATCCTGCACCTCACACCTGCGCCCATGATATATTCAAAGGAACCAGGTCTCTCCAACTGGCACATCTACAAGGTTCATCTCCATTCCCATCCTCGGACGGTGCATCACTGAGAACCCAGTCGGAATAACTGAGTTAAGAACTGGGCCAGAATTTTCATCCAGCCAGGTCTGATGACCCAACAAGGTCAGCAATTACTGCTGTCTTGTTTTTAATGAACCTGGCATTGCACAACTCCGCCCGAGTAGGATGGTACCCCGAGGCCGGCCGTGTCATCTGCTCACCCGCAGTGGAGCCCTTGAGTATGGGAACTAGACAGGGAGGCCCCCCTATTGAGAACCCATTTTGCACCAGGGCGTGTTCTAGTCCCCACAGCCCCAGTCCATCCACCCAGCTCCACTATCCCTCCAGGCCCATGGCCCCCGCCCCTATGCCACTTCCTTACTATCCCCAACGTTCGACAACACCCGTATACCTCAGTGGGAAAATGGGGACAGTCAAAAGGGTGTACATTATTATGGAATAACAGCACACCATGGAAAGTGAGGCACAAGGCAGTGATGCCTGTCTTTCCAACCCAAAAAGAGCTGTTGTTCCACACCTGTGCATACCTTAGAGTGCCTTATTGGGTTTATAATAGTGGCATATCTTGATGATAAACCTATTTATATGTTGTGGCCTTAGGAGTAAAAAAGCTGATATTTAATACAGTAGGAGTAAATCACTGGTTCAGCTCAGATGTACCTTGTACTCTTTTCTGTAGAAATACTGTACCGATGAATTAAAAGATGACTTTATACGCTAGTGACTGAGGGCACTGTGATTTCAGGAAACTCTTCCTAACTCGATGATCAACATGATAAGTGGGGAGCTTCACTCCTACAGCGACGTATGCGATAGCCTCTCCATGGTGGAGGTGACCTTGGGATTCCTGGCCATGGCAGGGGGGAACCAGAACATGCCCCTGGTCGATTACGTGACAGAGGTCCTAAAGATGGAGGATCAAGCTGCCTCCCCTGTTATCAAGGTAAAGCACCTACAGCACTGTTGTGTGTTCACCCCGAAACTGAACTGTATCTGCATTACTTTTACTTCTTCTTGTATCTCATGTATATTGTTTACTGTAACTTTATTAACTTACTGAATGTGCAATGTAATTTTCCTATACTTTTAGTAGTTACCCTGTATGCAACTGAAGTAAGCACTAATGTATGTAATTAACTCCGGGTTGCTCCTGAGAAAGGGACCCTGGTCTCAGTGGGCTTACCCGGTTATCAAAATTTAAATAAATAAATAGACTTGAAAATGGAGGATAAATTGTCTAGCATATTTATAATAAAAAAAAAGAAAAAAATAGTGCATTCAGGAAAAGTTTACTTTAATTTTTCTGCAAACAGTGGAGTGTCCAGGGACACACAAGCTTCGCTGAAGAAAAGAGGGGGAAAAAATGTGAGGAGGGCTGGACCAGTGGCATGGTGGGCACATGACACCACACCAACGACCCAGGTTCAGAAGTGGACTATGGTCTCTTGGGATCCAACCGGGGAAGGAGGATCAAGCATCCATTGTAGGCCCCCTCCTTCAGGGAGGGGGTGGGCAGCGTGTGACGCTGCTTGACTGCCACTTGACAGAGGCTAAGTGGTGGAGCAGTGGCTGTCCCTTAATCTGCCAGACACAGAGTACATGCAGTGTCCTTACAGCACACGCCCATGTTCATTAAACGTTTACTGGGTTTGGGAAGGGGGTGAAACAGGAAGGGAAAAAACCCAGACTGGCAGGATGAAGATGGCGATCCTGCAGGCTCTGCAGCAGTCCAGGAGTCACTCGCCCACAGTGGTCCACGTAGATGGAGTAAATCTTGGGTCAGTGGGTGATGGTGCTGGGGGGTCACTGTCAGAAGGGGGCCAATTACAAGGTGCAGGAACTAAAATAGGTGATTAAAATAAAATGTGAGGAGGAGCCAATACTTTGGCAATATCCAATGAAAAACTGGAAAGATTAGACTGCTACGCTCTTATTTTTTCCTTTCATTTTACAGAACATTTTGTTGGTTGTGATTCGAGATACAGTAATGTTTTCCTCATTCAGTCATTTGTTAACTGATGAAGTGCTTGGCCTTTTGTTCATGTCCTTATCTGTTGTCTTCTTGTTAATTGCCACTGTTCCTTTGACGTTTGTCGTTTCAGGCACTGAGTAGGTGCAGCCTGAAGCACATCATTGCTCTGTGGCAGCTTCTGTCAGCCCGAAAGTCGGAGTGCATGCTGCGTCTCAAACGGGTAGGTCCCCCATATCTTCTGCACTGCTGGGAACGTATGTGGGTGAAGCATACTGGAGCATATCAGAATTGTAACACTCCATGTGCCTAAATCTAAATTGCCTTTGGGGGTTGGTCCAGTGGTATGAAGGGCAGAGGCTTTCATGCTTCACCTGCTGCCATGCCAGTGACCCGGGTTTGAGAACGAGCCTAGGCTGCTTGGAGGTCGGTTGGGGGAGGAGAACTGAGAGTCTTCAGTTAGTGGAGAGGGAGAAGGAGGCTTTAGCTGGTGACTGTGTTTGTAAATGAATTTGAAATATTTTCTTAGCTGCCATTTCTGTGTGATTGAAATTATATTTGAGGGCTGTTCTTAGCTGCCATTTATTGTGCTTTTAAATTTAGTTTGGGCAGGACTGAGGGATTCTAGCAGACAAGTTGGTGATTGTGTGAGGTGTCACTGCCAGAGGACTTATTGGCTGATTGTTTTTGGACACAGCCTGTGGTGTAGTCCCACCCCACAACCCACCCGCCCCAGGGCTCACCCTACACTTATTGGGTGAGTCCCATAGAGCCTTGCAACATCCTGCATCCGTACAGGACAAAGGAAAGAGAGGATGCATAACAGAACACAACATAAATAAAACACATATTTAGGGGATATCAAATAGCTAAGTAAGCAGTGGATTGAGGAGGGAATCAGACATGATGGGAGTGAGTGCAGTGATTGTGGAGCGGCAGCCTTCAGGGAGACATTCTGGACACTGCAGTGCTGCCCTATCTGCAGGCACCTCTCTGGGCTCAGGAAGGAGGTTGCCTGTCTCCGAGCAGAGTTGGCCAAGCTGAAGGCGGCATCCAACCCAACCCAGACCACCAGGTCCACAACCTTTACCTCAAAGGATGTCACAGATGAGGAGAAATTGAATTACAGTGGGCTTAGGGAGGGTGAGGGAGGGGTGTCGAAAGCATATTCCCCAACTGGTCTCACTTACTAACTCCTACACTGCTTTGTAGGAACAGGAAAGCCTCATTCAGGAACCTGAGGCTGCATCCAGGGAGGATGGGAGGGTCCTCCAGGATGGAGCCCTAGGGAAGGGAAGCAGGGAAACCCAGAAGATGTGTGGGAAGCGTCTCCTAGTGGGGGACTCTGTTGTCCGGGGAGTGGAGTTAGGATCACCTAGCAGGGGAGAGAGGGAGGTCAGGTGCCTCCCAGGAAGTGCTGCATGGAGGGATGGGAAGCAGATCCATCAAATTGCTATGGCAGTAGCTAGGAAAGAGCAGCTGAATGTCATTGTCCACCTGAGGACCAATGACCTGGCCAGGAGAAGGGTGGAGTTAGCCAGAGTCCAGGATGATTTCAGGAAGCTCAGGGGAAACCTGAAACAGAGATCACGCTCCATCTCATTCTCAGAGGTGCTACCTGTCCAGGCACAGGGGAGGATAAGGCACTCTACATCCATACCTTCAACTCCTGGTTGAAGGATTGGTGTGGAATGGAGGGTTTTGGCTTCATAGAGGACTGGGGCCTGACCTGGGCAGATGCAAGCTTATATAAGGACAACAGCCTGCATCTGTCAGAGAAGAGGACCTTGGTCCTTTTCGAGAAGTTTAAATGCTTCAGCTGTGAGCATTTAAACTGGCCAAGGGGGAGAGCCAGAAGGCTTAGGAACATAAGTCGACTATGGGAACAGCGAAAATAGGCAGGGAGGGGCAAGCAGGTGAATAATGTATAATGAGTAATATAGGGGCGGCAAGAGCACATAAGAAAATAAATCGGGGGGAGGGAGATGCTGGATAGGGAGAACAAGAGCAGAGGGAGGGCAGACTGTAAAACATGGAAGGTCATGCTAACAGATGCCTGTAGCCTAGGAAATAAGGTTCCAGACCTGGAGGTCTTGTTGGCAGATGCAGACCTTGACATAGCAGCAATAACAGAGACATGGTACTCTGCAAATCATGGCTGGGAAGTCAGTGTACCAGGCTATACACTGTTTAGGGGGGACAGGGAGGCTAAAAAGGGTGGGGGAGTGGCCCTGTATGTCAAAGATGGTATAGAGGCTACAGAAGTTCTGGGAAGACGGGGAGGCCGAGGTAATGTGGGTCACCCTGGAGCCAGAGAATGGAACAGCAATACGCACTGGAGTGATCTACAGACCTCCAGCACAGAGGGAGGAAGTAGACAGGGAACTAGTGGAGAACATCCATGACATGGCACTTAAAGGTGAAATCCTGCTACTGGGAGATTTCAATATGCCAGACGTGGATTGGGCCACCCAGATGGCTGTTTCAGCCAGAAGCACAGCCATCCTGGAATCCCTGCAGGGAGCTGGATTCAGGCAGCTGGTGCATTAGCCAACCAGGGACAAAACAGTTCTGGACCTGGTATGGAACAATGGGTACAGAGTCGAAGAAATACAGGTGGAAGGGCAGCTGGGGTCCAGTGACCACCACGTGGTGTGGTTCAGCATGGAGACATGGACTCAAACAAGCCATACAAGGGCAAGAGTATTAGATTTCAGGAGGGCAGATTTCACTGAAATGGGTAGATGTATACAAGCAGTCTTGGGGAAGAGAGCGCTAGTAGAGGGGGTGGAGAAACAATGGAAGAAACTAAAAGGAGTCATAGTGGATATAACAAACCAATGCGTTAGCATAGCAACCAAAGGGAAAAGAAGGAAACCACTATGGTTCTCCAAAGAGTTGAGGGACAAAGTCAGGGCTAAAAAGTTGAGTTTCAGGAAATATAAGGGGAGCCAAAGGGAGGAAGACAGGGAGGTGTACCCAGTGTTGGGTAAGTTTTTTTTTTTTTTTATTACTTTCTATTTCTTTTAGAAATTTGATCCAGGAAGATCTGTGCAGTCACTAGCAAGGATGGAGAAGTACTACAAAAAGTAATGCACCTGACAGTTACAGTTACTTATTTCTTTTTATGCAAGATTGTAACTGTAAGGTGTATTACTTTTTCCAGTACTTCTCCATCCTTGCTAGTGACTGCACAGAGCTTTCTGGAACAAGTTTCCAAAAGTAATAGAAAAAGTAACTTACCCAACACTGGGTGTACCTTGAATGTCTAAGGGAAGCAGGGAAGGCTGTTAGGAGGGCGAAGGCACAGAGAAGAGAGCTTAACACAGGCTGTAAACAAAGGGAATAAGGCATTTCATTGGTTCATTAGTGAAAGAAGAAAAAACGGGGAGGGATTGTGAGACTCAAATGGGAGGAGGGAGAGTGTAAGGAGGGGATCTGGACAAGGTAGAAATTTTATTTATTTGGTTTTTTGTTTACCGGGTAAGTACACTAGACAACAATGATTGCCTATATTCAGGCACGACCTGGGAGAGTACAGAGAGGGGAGACCAGAGTCAACATTAAAGAGTATTTCATGACACAGCATGAGGTGAGAACAAACATTTGAACAGTATACAGCCACGTACAGTCATTATCAGTGACGACAAAGAGAAACAGATAACATTACATTAATTATTTTCATCTGATGATACATCAAGGACTAAACTGAAACGACAAACAGCAAACAAAACTTAAATGAAGTAGCATTACGAACATACGAAATTTGCCAGCAGATAAAGGCCTAAAGGTCTATCAAGTCTGCTCGAATGTGCAGCTAGCACCCCTTACTCTGCAGCTGCCCCTCCCTTCCACCCTTCCCCTTCACTAACCCTCCCCCTTGTCCTGTCCCATCCTCGTTTGAAGCAGTCCACTGTCCTACTGCATACCACTTCAGCAGGTAACGCATTCCACCCAGCCACCACCCTCTCTGTAAAAAAGTGTCTCCTCATCTCCCTCCTGAACCTTCCTCGCTCCAGTCTCATATCATGGCCCCTGGTGGCCCTCCTCTCCTTTACTTTGAACAGCCCCTCTGTACCGTCTTGTTTATTCCTTTCATGTATTTAAAGGTTTCAATCATGTCACCCCTGTCTCTCCTCTCCTCCAGTGAGTACATGTTCAAGTCCTTCAACCTCCTCGTATGATAAGTCCCCAGCCCCTTGATCATCTTTGTCGGCTCGCTGCACCCCTCAGTAACCAATGTCCTTCTTCAGATATGGACGCCAGTACCTGCATGAGTACTCCAGGTGTGGTCTAACTAATGACCTATACAGTGGCAGAATCACCTCCTCCCTCCTCGAGGATATACCCCTTGCAATACAACTCAGCATTTTGTTGGCCTTTGCAGCTGCCTTCCTACATTGTGCCGAGTTGTTCATTGACCCTGTAATGAGCACACCTAGATCCTTCTCCTCCTCTGTCTGGACTAGCTGCGCTCCCCCTAGCTGGTAACTCCTCCTTGGGTTCTTTATCCCAAAATGCAGTACCTTGCACTTTTTGGCATTAAAGCCCAGTTGCCAGGTGTCTGACCAGGTTTCAAGCTTTGCAAGATCATCCTGCAACCCCTGCCATCCCCCACCGCCCCTACCTTGGTATCATCAGCAAACAGACTGATCTTGCTCTTGATGTCCCATGATATGTCTGCAATGAATATCCCAAACAACACTGGTCCCAACACTGAGCCCTGTGGAACACGCCGTCACTGCCCTTGGGGTGAGAGCTCCCACCCACCACCACTCTGTTGCCTTCCCTGCAGCCAGTTTCCTACCCATCTCACCAGCTTTGCACCCGCCCCTGTGCCTACTAACTTCCTACCCAGCCTTCCATGTGGCACTGAGTCGAATGCCTTACTGAAGTCCAGATACAGGACATCCACTGCATGGCACCTGTCCAGTTGCCTAGTTACCCAGTCATAGAACTGGACCAGGTTGGTTTGGCAGGATCTGCCATGTATGAAGCCATGCTGTCTGCTGTCCTGTAGTCCTTTGGCTCTAGGAGGGCCACCAGCCTCTCCTTCATGATAGTCTCCATTAGCTTACCCACGATGGATGTGAGGCTCACTGGTCTGTAGTTTCCCAGTTCATCCTTGGGGTCACTCTTGTGGAGGGGCACCACATGAGCCATCCTCCAGTCCTGAGGTACACACCCCGAATGTAGTGATTATAACAATAGGATTTCTGCTGGACGTGGGAAACTTTCAGATTTAAATACTGAACAAATACTTCTGTTCAGTATTCACTAAGGAGGGGGCAGATCAAGGACCACAATTGGGGTGCAGAGGCAATGGGGGGGGGGAGTGAACACCAGTCCATTCACAGTGGAGAATGTTCTGAAAGAACTCACAAAGCTGAAGGTGCATAAGGCCATGGGGCCAGACGGCATCCACCCCAGGATATTAAAGGAGCTGCCAAAGGAACTAGCAGCGCCTCTGGTGGCCCTGTTCACAGAGTCACTCAACACGGGTCTCGTTCAAGAGGACTGGAGGAGGGCACATGTAGTCCCACTGCACAAAAGTGGCAGTAGGGAGAAGGTGGGGAACTACAGGCCAGTCAGCCCCACCTCAGTGGTGGGAAAGATCATGGAGACACTGCTGAAAGAAAGGATAGTGACACATTTGGAATCCAGTGGTGCGCAGGATCTGAGGCAACACAGATTCACAGCAGGAAGGTCATGTCAAACTAATCTAATAGTTTTTT
The DNA here is from genome assembly GCA_016271365.2 of Neoceratodus forsteri. Classification (NCBI taxonomy): domain Eukaryota; kingdom Metazoa; phylum Chordata; order Ceratodontiformes; family Ceratodontidae; genus Neoceratodus; species Neoceratodus forsteri. The sequence continues at coordinate 433,695,070 of JADMNL010000024.1, read as the reverse complement.
TTGATTGGGTAACAACTGGGAACTTAATCAGGGAGGGGCAGTAGACGTTGCCTACCTGGATTTCAGCAAAGCCTTCGACACTGTCCCACATAGAATGCTGATTAACAAGATGAGTAGTCTGGGCATGGGAGACAAGGTGGTGAACTAGGTTAGGAACTGGTTAACAGACAGGAGACAGAGGGTGGTGGTAAATGGGGTACAATCTGGGGAGAGAGGGATGACCAGTGAGGTACCTCAGGGATCAGTACTAGGACCAGTCCTGTTCAGTGTCTTCATTAGTGACATTGCAGAGGGGTTGGAAGGAAAGGTCTGCCTGTTTACAGATGACACCAAGATCTGCAACAGGGTGGATACTCCAGAAGGGGTGCAGAAAATGAAGAGGTACCTGGAGAAGCTTGAAAGATGGTCACAGATGTGGCAACTGAGGTTTAATGTAAAGAAGTGCAAAGTAATGCACCTGGGTACAGGGAACCCTGGGGAGAGCTACAGGTTGGGGGGAGAGGAGCTGACTGTCACTGAGGAGGAAAGGGACCTAGGGGTTATCATCTCTGATGTCCTTAAGGCATCAAAGCAGTGTACAAAGGCAGCAGGGAGGGCCAATGGTATGTTGGGGTGCATAGGCAGAGGTATCACTAGCAGGAGATGGTGATGCCATTGTATAAAAAATTGGTAATGCCTCACCTGGATTACTGCTTGCAGTTCTGGAGACCACACCTGCGCAAAGACATAGATGAGGTGGAGACTATCCAGAGAAGGGCAACAAAGATGGTGCAGGGTTTACACCACAAAACATATGAGGAGAGATTAAGGGACCTCATCATGTACTCACCAGAGGAGAGGAGACAGCAGGGGGACATGATTGAAACTTTCAGGTACCTTAAAAACATAAACAAAGGTGCAGGCGGGGGAGCTTTTCCAGTGTATGAAAAGTACTAGAACACGGGGGCACAATATGACATTGGGGGGGGGTAGATTAAGAGGTAATGTGAGGAAGTTTTTCTACCCAGAAAGGGTAATCGACACATGGAATAGTCTGCCACAGGAGGTAGTGAGGGCAAGCACAGTGGAGGGGTTTAAGCATGCTTGGGACAGGCACAAGGGAAGCCTGAGAGAGGAGGGAGTGATAACAAGCCGTTGATCACATAGGATCAGTGGCCACCTACGGGCAGACTGGATGGGCCTAGCAGTCCTGATCTGCTGACAGTTTCTATGTTTCTAGTCCCTGGCAGATGCTCTCCTCCTCTGGGGGGGGGGGTGTTGGGGGAGTGAGCAGACTGCTCCACCACATCACCACCACTTAGGTGACCATAGATGATGGAGCAGCTCGGGTAGCAGTTGTGGGTGGGGGATGCTCCCTGATGGTGGACATTCGCACAACATGCAAATGTCAGAACGCCACCTCCATGGAGCGTCCATGGGTTGGGATCCGGAACAACAAAAAACACCAACAGTGTCAGAATGATGCCAGATGGCGCCTCGCAGGCCCCACGCTGCCTGCTGAACAGCGGGACCATCTACCAAGCGTAGCTTCCGGAGGGAGCTTGGGGAACCCACAATGGCCCCACCACAGGGGGGAATCTGTGGAGGAACAGCAGCCCCCTCAAGTAAGTCTCGAGGATGGCAGGGGTTGGGGTTGGGGGAGCTGCGAGGGCCAAAGAGGACCTGTCTGCAAGGAGGAGAGATCAAAATTAAAGTAAAAAAAGAAGTAAATAAATTGCATTTGGGGTCTATGAATAATCGTTTGCCTCTTTCAAGAAAATCTCAATTCCTCAATTACCTTGTGAGGGCAGCCAGGTTTGTGTTTTATTTGTTTTTTGTTTGTTTTCGTTTTTTAATGAATACTGTAATTTCATGAGAAAGTCTGTGTGCTCTCTGTGATGTCGGTGCCTCTCCAGTTCTCATTCATACAGTTGTGGGAACACTAGATCTCACTTCAAGAGGGCTCTTGCAGTAGGTATTCACAAGTAGGACTAAGCTGCCAGGTGTCAGGACACCACAGAAAAATTTCTAGCTAGCAGTCTCTGATGGGGGATTGCCCCCACGTCAGGTGACGTCGGTATAAAGGGGCAGATCCCCACGCTCGCCTTCCAGTTCTTTCCCGCCGTCGGCTTGTGAAAGTTCCTCACGGTAGAACAGCACTTGTCAGTCATTAGTCGGTCTCTTAAGTCTTCAAACTTTTCGGCTCATTTTCTCTCATTTTCAATTTTTTCAAACAATTTGCTGTGTATGTCGTCCCCGACGCCTTCTGAATTGCAACTAAACAAGTGCAACTCGTGTGGTTCCCAGCTTCCACACAAAGACGGCCACTCCTTGTGCCTCTTCTGTCTGGGCCCAGACCACCCCATGGAGAAGTGCCAGCACTGCCAGAAGTTAAACTCCGCTACCTGCAAGAGAAGGCAGCAGTCCCTGGAAGCCCATATCCTAAAGAAGAAAATGGCCTCCATGGAAAAAGAGTTCAAGAAACATAGGCAGGTGTCTACTTCCCCCGAAGGTCATAAGAAAAAGCATGACAAGGAGAAGCACCGGGAGTCGGAGCCAGCTTCCACAGCAGCCATGACTCCGGCCGAAGTCGCGGCACTCAAGGTAACGTCCCCTCCGGGGATCGCTCCATGACGGCTGTGTTGGTGGTTACCAAGAAGGCATTGCGCCTCCTGTCTGGCTCGTGCCCAGGCCCTTAGGGAGCCTCCGGGGCAAAGGAGGCCTCAGCTCCCCTGAAGACCGCTTCTTCCATGTGGCCTTCTGGTCAGAGCAGGTCCGGTAAGTCGGACGTCGGTCCCGCCAGCGCTCGCCTGGACAAGGCTGCTAAGTCGCCACTCCTCTCAGGGGAGCTCCCAGCCAAAACACCTCCTGACAAGACCAGGCTCTTCATGGGCCTTCCTCTGGCAGGGAGTCCAATAAGTCAGACGCCAACTTCTCCAATGTCCGCCTGGATTCAGCCGATATGTCGGATGCCGGCTCCACTGACGCCCGCCCATTCGTCCAAGAAGTCTGCACCAGATCCCATCAAAAAGTCTGACACTCCAGGCTCTCTGCAACATCTTATCACGTTGCTCTCTGAGGTCCCCGTGTCTCCTCAACTGACCCCCGGGGATTATAATCCTCCTTCTCCAGGTCGTCACTAAGGATACTGGGTCGCTGCCATGAGGGAACCCTCCTTCTGGGCTGGACCCCCTGACGCCGGCCGATCAGATGTCATCAGGTGTCCCTTTACCTGGCGATAGGCCTATTCTTCCGTCAGGTCCTTAGGACTCTTTCGAAGGTATACCAATGCTGAGCCCAACTCCCGCGGGACCAGTGTTACCACCATCTGGCCCGCCAGCAGGTCCTCCGCCAGATCTCTCTGCTGCGTCAGAGCCCCTGGCACCCAGGTACCCGACACCACAATACCCGGTGCCGCACTACCTGTCCCCTCAGTATCTGGCACCCCAGTACCTAACGCCTCAGTATCCGGCACCACAGTACCCGACACCAGGCTACCACCATCATGTTAAGGATACTTCTTTTACGGATACCCTCAATATCCATATCCCCCACCTCCACCACTCACTCCTCAGCGGCCGGTGGATTTGAAGGAGACTTTGGCCTCCTGGTGGGCTGAGGCTCACCAAGGAGGTCAAGAGTCATCTACCGATGCTGGACCCTGTACAAGATCCCCTACGTCAGACGGGAGACTCCTTCCCCATTCCCAACACCAGAGGTGAGCCCTCTGGTGCCCAAGGAGAGGAAGATATGCGCCCCAGGGAAGTCCTCTTTGTCAGAAACTTCTGACTCGTACTCAGAGTCCGGCCGCTTTGAACCCGAAGGCGAGCCCCATACTCTGGAACGCCCCAGGCCGAAGACTCCTCCGAAGTCCCCCAGAGGACCCTTCTTTTCTAGCGTTATTGACGAAAATCCAGGAGTTACATCAGTGGCAATCGGTGGAGCCAGACCCACAGCGTAAAAAACTTGCTGCCCATCTGGATCTGCCCGAGACCGCTCCTACGCTGACCCCACCCTGAATAAAGCCTCACACAGATCTTTTTTCCACCATTTGGAAATTACCTTCTGCGTTAGCCCCCCCTTCCGAGGAAGGCGGACAGGCTGTACCAGGCTCCTGAGTGTATAGACTTTCTTAGCCTTCACCCCAAGGCAGATTCGGTTGTCATCAGCGCCGCTCACGGCCACTCCGCCAGTCCTACACACCTCAGCTCATCTCTGCCTGATAAGGAATCCCAGCTTCTGGACCAGTATGGGAAGAAGATCTATTCTTCCTCTACCCTTGGTATTAGGTCCCTTAACCATTTGGCACATACGGGGGATTTCCAGAAGACCATCCTTAGCCAGGTGGAATCCAAATTGGACTCCCTTCCTGAATCACAGACTTAGCAGGAAGTGGCTGATCTTGTCCGTTCTGCTCGCTCGGCCAGTCAGCACATGCTTCATGCAACTTACGATGCAGTGAACACAGCTGGAAGGCACTCGGCCTTTGCTGTAGGACTACGGCGTCATACCTAGCTCTGCGTGTCAGGTTTGGTCCCTGAAGTGCAATCCGCTATTCAGGATGCTCCCTTCAGGGGTTCAGTGCTGTTCAGGGGTGATGTCAATGACATCATTACAGAACTGTAGGAGAAGGGTACAGGACTTAAGTCTGTCCATACTATGTACATTCCCCCTCAAGGGCAGCGGCGTCCTTTTCATCACCAAAACCGACAAAGACAAAAACCACAGGGCAAACATGCCAAAAAACGTCTGGCCCCTCCAGCAACCAAGACTCCCCCCAGGAAAAAAGCTGTAGAAGCTTTGACTGCTGCGCTGCTCCACACCTCCTGACTCCCTGCATCTCCCACTGCCTCTGGAGGTTCCGGAGGAACTGGTAGGGGGGAGATTCTCCTCCCACCTGCCGGGTTGGGAGAGGATAACTTCAGATGCTTGGGTGCTTCAGTTGATATCAGCAGGACACTCAACAGAGTTTCTGCAGAAGCCACCCTAACTTACTCCCCTCAACATCTTCCACTGGTTCTAGAGGAAATCATCTCCCTTCTCTCGAAGGCAGCAGTAGAGCCAGTTCCATCTCATCTTTGGCGAACAAGATCTTACTTTGAGATACAGCTCTTGCAGCAGGTTACACAATTAGGACTGAAGCCGGCAGGCATCAGGACCCCACAGAAAAATTCTAGCTAGCTATCTTCAGCAGGGACCGCCCCCCGACGTCGGTCACGCCCCGGCGTCAGGCGTGGTATACATAAGGGGCGGTCCATCAGATTCCCAGATCTTACTTGAGATACAGCTCTTGCAGCAGGTTACACCATTAGGACTGAAGCCGGCAGGCGTCAGGACCCCACAGAAAATTCTAGCTAGCTCTCTTCAGCGGGGACCGCCCCGACATCGGTCCCGCCCCAACATCAGGTGTAGTACACAAGGGGCGGTCTCAGATTCCTAGTTCTTTCCGCGTCCAACTTGCATGTCTCGACCCTTACGTTCGTTGTTCATGCTACGACGCCGTGGTTAAGTGGTTTTTCCCACGGAAATTTCCAGAGTTCTTGATTCAGCCTTCTCTGATGTCCTCTCCGACCTCCGGTCACTCCTCAAGTGCGCCTGTGGGAAGCAGATCCCATTCAGGGACCCTTTTCGGCACCATCCCTCTGCCTGGGCCCAGACCACGACACCGGTCCTGCTCCTTTGCCAGGGCTTCAATAGCAGAACCGGATCCGTTGGTCAGAAGGCCCTTCAGGCCTTTTTTAGAAGAGCCTAAGACCATGGTCTGGGGGTTCATCGCAGGCCCGTAGCATGCCGAGAAGCACAAGGAGAAGGCCCCTTCCAGGTCCCCGTCTAGGGCCTCTGACTCACGTAGCTCTGGCTCCAGGTCCAACCGCTCTCTTTCCCGGGCCAGCTCTCAGCCTCCCCCCGCCGCGGTGAGCAAATCTTCTGCCTCTTCTCAGGCCAAGACTCCCAGGCCTTCCTTGTCCTCCAAGGCCCTGGCTAAGTCGGGGGATCGCCACCATCACCACAGGTCGGGTTCCCACCATCCTGAACCCGACGTCAGGTCTGCCTCCCTTCCTCCGCCGCTCCACAGGAAGACCCAGGAGCTTACCTCACTCAAAAAGCCGCGGGACCTGACCTGGGTTCGTCCGTCGTCGGCCTCTCGCCATAGGTCCCCAGAGCCGTCGTCAGTCAAGAGACCGTCGCCGGCCAGGCAATCTCATCATCGGACGCCGGTAGGGGGACCGGCGCCCGCTCCTACCGAGAAGAGGACTCCGACGCCTCCGACCGACGTCGGTCAGGAGACCATCACTGAGGAGGAGTAACTCAGCCCGAAGACCAGACGGGCGACCCCGGTCCTGTTGACACTCCCAGGGCACCCTCGCCTCCATCCGAGCCCCCTGTGGAGCCGACGGCGGGACCCGACGACCGTCCACCGGCGCCCGGGCCGTCATCGGGATTTTCCTTTTCAGAGGTAAAGGAGCTGTTCACTTTCTGGTGGGATACCGTCAAAAAGGACATGGTGCCCACGCCACCTCCGCTTCCTCCTCCTTCTCCTCCTACACCAGTTGCCCCTCCGGTTCCTGCGCCCCCTTCTCCATTTGGGTTGACAGGCCAGTTTCCTCCTCCCTGGGAGCCTAGGACCCCTCCAAGGGGGAGATCAGAAGGAAGGAGACCTCCGTCCAGATCCTCTTCTGGGTCACCCAGTCCCAAGAGGCCCAGAAGACGCCGCTGTTCGCCTTCGACGGAGGACACGGGATCAGACTTCTCATCATCGAGATCCCCATCTCCCCTCTCCATCCCTTCACCGGACCCACGTGAGCTGCCGAAGTCTCCTCCGGATGACCCTTCATTCTCGGATATTATGAGGCACATCCAGGAGAACAGGGGATGGGATGCAGAAGAGTTAGACCCCGAAAGGCTGCGCCTCGCAAAGTATCTTCGGTAGAAGGACCCCAAGCCTGTGGTGGTGCCGCCCTTGGTAGACATGTTCATGGATGTCACCAAGGCAGCGTGGAAGCGTCCACATTCGCTCCCGGCAATGCCGAAGAAGGCTGACCGCCTGTACAAGGCTCCAAGAGAAGACCAGTACTTGGCTCAGCACCCTCAGGCCGATTCTCTGGTCATCACAGCCTCTCATGACCGGTCCCAGAGACTGCAACATCTGAGCACCCTGCCACTCTGATCCAGAGTCCAAGCAGTTGGACCCATGGGTCGGCGCACGTATGCTTCCGCTACCTGCGCCATCAGATCCCTGAATTACTTAACCCACATGGTGCAGTTCCAAAATGCCCTGTGGGAACAGGGTCTGGAGGCGGCTGAAAAACTGCCGGAAGGTGAGCAGAAGGAGGAGATGCTACAGCTCCTCCGTATGGGTTCGGACGTGGGAACCCAAGTACTACGAGCTGCATATGACTCCGCGGACTCCTCGGCCAGAGCAGCAGATTCAGGCGTGTGCCTCCGGAGACACTCTTGGCTTCGTGTCTCCAGTTTTACCCCGGACGTCCAGAAAAACATCCTGGACGCCCCATTCGAGGGAGAAGTTCTGTTTGGTAAACCCTCAGAGAAGATCATTACCAGACTCCAAGAGGCCGGGAAGGCGGTGAGGTCGGTCCAGGCCATGTACCGACCCAAGCTTGGTTCCTTTCGTAGGATCCAAAGCCGATTTCTTGGACGGGCGCAAAGACAACAGGCCCGCTCCGTTCCACAGCAGAGGACTCCGGTTTTCGCAGAGCCCAGGGGAAACAATCTGCAGGCCGAGGCCAGCACGCTCCTAAGCCGGTCCAGCCAGCGGGACCCTCAGCCGCCACAGCCTGACTCCTTCCCGGCCCCTGCCCCTCAGGATCAATGGGACGTCATGGTCGGGGGTCGCATTGCGAATTTCCTGCCAGGATGGCAGACTATATCCACAGACAGGTGGGTTCTGCAGTTGGTCACAAGAGGCCACTTTATAGAATTCGCGGAAAAGCCACCCTCGAGGCCTCCTTTGCTTTCCCGGTACCCGGGTCAGCACAAGTTTTTGATCAGACAAGAAATACTCGCGCTTCTGCAAAAGGGAGCGTTAGAGTACGTCCCAGAGAACCAGAGAGGACACGGATACTATTCTCACTTCTTCCTGGTTCCAAAGAAAACGGGACCTCCGTCCGATTCTGGACCTCAGCGACCTCAATTTGTCAGTCGTCTACAGAAGATTCAGCGTGGTGACCCTTCCGGGTCTTATCCCCATGCTGAAGCAGGACGCCTTTTTAGCGTCCCTAGATATGCAGGATGCTTACTTGCACATCCCCATAGCTCAAGCGCACAAGAGGTTCCTGCGCTTCGAGTTCCTCGGCCATCACTTTCAGTTCCGAGCTCTTCCATTCGGACTGTCATCGGCACCCAGGGTCTTTACCAAATGCATGGCAGTCGTGGCAGCGTCTCTCAGGAGACAGGGCCATTATGTGTTCCCGTACCTGGACGATTGGCTTCTCATGGCCGCCTCCAGAGAGGCATTGTTACAGGCGATCCAGGACACCCAGGACCTGTTTCACTCTCTAGGTATCCTAATCAACCACGAGAAGTCCCTCCTGGTACCGTCGTAGAAGCTGCAGTTCATAGGAACTGTACTAGACACTGTTCAGGGAAGAGCATTTCTTCCAGATGACAGAGCGGAGCACATCAGATCCCTCATCAGGGAGTTTTCGTCGATCAAGACCGCCCCAGCCAGGTCAGTCCTTCGCCTGCTCGGACACATGGCTGTGGCCATTCCTACTGTCCCTTTTGCAAGGCTCCACATGCGGGTAACTCAGTGGATGCTCAAGGTGCAATGGGACCAAAGGCAAGACCACATGCAGCATCTGGTCAGAATCACGAACACCACGATTCGAGACTGGCAGTGGTGGCTAGACCCAGGGACACTGTCTCTGGGTGTCTCATTTGTAGCGCCGTCCCTGGAGGTAATCCTCACTACAGACGCCTCAGGTCTAGGGTGGGGTGCGCACCTGGACGGGGGATGTCTCAGGGTACATGGACCCCTTTGGAGACCCATCTTCATATCAGCGTCCTAGAGATGAGGGCGGTCCTTTATGCCCTGCAGGCATTTCAGTCAGAGATCCCACCGAGCACTCTCCTGCTTCAGACAGACAACTCGGTGGTGATGTATTACCTCAACAAACAAGGAGGCACACATTCTTATCCCCTTTGCAGGGAAGCCATGAGAGTGTGGGATTGGGTAATCAGGCACGGTGCGAACCTGATCACAGTACATGTTCCCGGGGTGAACAACGTTATTGCAGATGGCCTGAGTCGCTCCCAGGCCAGAGTCCACGAGTGGGAACTTCTTCAAGAGGTAGCAGAGGATCTGTTTCTTCGGTGGGGAACTCCAGATTTGGACTTGTTCGCCTCCCCATCCAATGCAAAACTGCCCAATTTTTGCTCGCTAGATCCAGGGCCTGGTGTTTTCTGGCGAGACGCATTGTCCCTTTCCTGGGCGGACAGATTCCTCACGCTTCCTCCCTTCCGCTGATCCAGAGAGTTCTTCTCAAACTGCGAGGAGCATGCATCAATGGTCCTAGTGGCCTTTCTGGCCCAGACAGATCTGGTTCCCCTTGCTAATTCAGCAGTCCCGGGAACCTCCGCTCCCGTTGCCAATCACCTCCCACCTCTTGTCTCAGGAGAAAGGTTCGCTGGTCCATCCGGACTTACGCTCTCTGAACCTGCATGCATGGCTCCTAGAGACATAGCCATCCTGCGTCACGGGGTCTCGCAAGAGGTTGCGGATGTTCTTGCTGCAGCCAGAAAGCCTGCAACGTATGCCATGAAATGGCGCCGTTTCTGTTTGTGTTCAAAGCACACGGTTTTTCCCCTTTAGGTTGTCCAGTGAAGGAGGTGTTAGACTACCTGCTTTCCCTTTTTCGTTCGGGCCTCGCCTACTCCTCTATTAAAGTGCACCTCTGTGCCATTTCAGCCTTTCACCTCCCAGTAGGTCAGCGCACAGTGGCACAGCTAGACGCCTGTCGTGAATGTTTGAGAGGGTGTTGCACCTTAGGCGCCCATTAAAGACCCGTGCCTCCATGGATTTGCTCTTTATCCTGGAGCAACTCCACCCCCCTTTGAACCTGCCATGGATTGCAAGCTGTGTTTTCCTCGTGAAAACGTTATTTTTAGTTGCTGTTACATCAGTGAGAAGAGTTTCGAGCTTCAGGCTCTCATGTGCAAAGAACCTTATTTAGTTTTCCACAGGGACAGAGTTTCCTGAGACGAATCCCAAATTCTTGCCTAAGGTGGTTTCACACTCACTCTCAATCAGGATATTGACCTTCCGGTTTACTTTCCTAATTATTCCAACAGAGGAGAGGCGATGCTTCACACCCTGGATGTTCACCGCAACTTAAGATACTACCTGAGCAGAACTAAACAGCTTCGGTCTTCGGAGCAACTTTTCGTTTCCTTTTCTGAAAGGATGATAGGCCATCCAGTTTCCAAACAGTCCCTGTCTCGCTGGCTTGTCCAGTACATCTCATACTGTTATGATATCAAAAGAGAGCCCCTCCCCGGAGCAGTCCGGGGACATTCCACTAGGGGTGTGGCCACTTCCTTTGCAGCTCTTCGAAACATCTCCACCACTGCTATTTGTGCTGCTGCCGCTTGGAGTTCTGTTCATACCTTTATCAGGCATTATAGCCTGGACATCGCTTCAAGGCGAAGAGCAGGCTTCGGCCTGGCAGTGCTGCAGGGTTTCCTGTCCTAGATTTGAGGCCTGGAACGTTCTTTCTATTTTCCTCCTCCCTGAGCATTTACAAGCGCTATTGCTTGGGAATCAGTCCTAATGGTGTAACCTGCTGCAAGAGCTGTATCTCGAGTAAGATAGTACAGTTACGTAAGAACTTACTGTAACAGTAGATCTTGAGAACAGCTCTTGCAACATCTCTCTGGAGGAGGCATGGCTTAAGCCTTTTCTAACAGGGATTTATTCCTTATTGTCTTCTGACGGTGGATCCTCGGTCTCCCATTCTGATGTCATCCTGCGGCAGAAGTCTCCGGTAGAGAACTGGGGGAATCTGGCGGGATGCCCATATGTACTCGCCTGTCCCGGGCCGGGACTCCGGACGTCGGAGGGCGGTCCCCGCTGAAGATAGCTAGCTAGAATTTTTCCGTGGGGTCCTGACGCCTGCCGGCTTCAGTCCTAATGGTGTAACCTGCTGCAAGAGCTGTTCTCGAAGATCTACTGTTACGGTAAGTTCGTACATAACTGTACTTTACTATTCATTTCTTCCTAGTTCCAAAGAAATTGGGAGATCTGAGGCCTATCCTAGACCTCTGCTCCCTGAACATGTTTGTGGAATACAAACGCTTCAGAATGCTCTCTTTGCAGAGCCTTCTACCACTTCTTCGGCAGGAACAGTGGCTGTGCACTCTGGACATGCAGGATGCCTACCTGCATATCCCCATATGCCCTTCTCACCGCAAATTCCTTCATTTTTGTTTTTCAGGGGGACCATTACCAATTCAAGGCCCTCTTGTTTCATCTTTCCTCAGCCCCCTGAGTGTTTACCAAATGCCTGTCTGTGGTAGCGGCCCTCCTGCGTACCCAGGAAGTACAGGTGTTCCCGTACCTGGATGACTGGCTCCTGGCGGCCCCGTCCAGGGAGGAACTCTTGGACTCCCTTTCCCTGGAGGTTTTTACCAGCCTGGGTATCACCATCAATCAGGCCAAGTTCCATTTGGTCACATGTCAATCCCTCCAATTCATAGGAGTCTTCTTGCCTCCAGACAGGGTAGGCACCCTTCAGAACCAGGCCCATCTTCTGTCCGGTCGTAGGAGGGTCAGAACCAGGTCAGTCCTCCGCCTCTTCAAGCTAATGGCAGCTGCCATTCAGACAGTCCCACTTGCTTGGCTCCATCTGAGGATCTCTCATTGGACGCTACGGTCTCAGTGGTACCAAACCAGGGACAACCTAGACCAAGAGGTTCTAGTATCCGATCCCAATATCAGGGTCTTGCAATGGTGGATGGTTCAGGAGAACCTGTGCCTGGGAGTTCATTTCTATATTGATCCGCCCTCCCAGTCATTGAAGACGGATGCGTCAGGAGAAGGTTAGGGTGCCCATCTGGGGTCTTACATGACTCAGGGTAGCTGGTCAAGGTTCGAACAAAACCTTCACATAAATGTGCTCAAACTGACAGCAATCCATTATGCCCTTCAGGCTCTACTCTTATTTATCCTCCCCGGTCATTTCCTCATACAGTCAGACAACATGTGCGTTGTCTGGTACCTCAACAAGCAGGTAGGAACACAGTCCTTCCCTCTGTGCCGGGAAATGACGAGAGTCTGGCACTGGGCAGCCAAACTCCATCTTCACTTGACTGCGGTTTACGTTCCAGGAATGGACAATACTCTGGCAGATGACCTCAGTCGGTCCTCAGTCAGGTCCCACAAATGGGAGTTTGATCAAGAAGACGTAAACGACATCTTTCAGTGATGGGGAACACCTCAGATAGACCTCTTTGCCTCTCCCCAAAACGCGAAGCTTCCCACCTTCTGCTCGCTACCTCCAGGGCGAGACATTTTTTGGTGGGACGCTCTGTGTCTCGCTTGGAGGGACAGATTCGTTTATGCCTTCCCTCCCATTCCTTTAATTCCCAGGGTCCTGAACAAACTCAGATCGGAGGGAGCTCAAATGACTCTCATCGCTCTCTTCTGGCCCAGGCAAGTTTGGTTCTCTCTTCTGCAACAGTTTTCAGAGGAACCTCCACTTCCTCTGTCACAACAGTTGTTGACCCAGGATCAGGGAACCCTTGTTCATCCAGGTCTCAAATCCCTTCATCTACATGTGTGGCTCCTGCAGACGTAGCTAAAGCCCATTTTGGAGTCTCTCCTCTCGTAGCGGACATTTTGGTTGAGGCCAGGAAGCTTTCCACCAGGTTCACCTACGCTATGAAGTGGAAACAGTTTTATATTTGGGTAGATTCGAAGGACTTCGAGCCTTTCTCGTGCCCAGCCGATAAAGTCCCAGACTACATGCATCACCTCTTTGAGCTAGGTCTCAGCCATTCCTCGTTGAAAGTCCACATGGCCGCTATTTCAGCCTATCATATTCCCTTTGGAGATAGAATTTTTGCTCAGCTGGAAGTCTCTGAGACTTTCCATAGAGGGTTTCTCCATTGAGACTCCCCATCCGAATTCCTGCCCCTGCATGGAACTTGAATTTCATCCTGGAGAAGCTTACTCTGCCTCCCTTCGAGCTAGCAGCCACGGCTGATTTGAAATTCCTTTCTTGGAAGACACTCGTCCGAGTGGCCATTACTTCTGCTCTGCGCATTTCCGAGCTCCAGGCATTAATGTGTAAAATACCATACTTAGTATTTCACAAGGAACGTGTGGCTCTACGCACCAACCTTAAGTTTTCCCTAAGGTGGTGGCTGAATCAGTCTTTTTTTTTGTTTGTTTTTTACTTTTTTTTTATTTCAGTTTTTTACTATTTAGGACACACAGAGCAGTGTTACAGGTAATCATCACTGTAAATTGATGGGTAGAAATCTTTGTAAAAGACATTGCCTGCACTAGATAGGGTTGCTGCCTTTGGAAGGGGCAAAAACCGGATCCTAAGCTCCGCCCCTAGCCCCACCCCTTTTCATGACTCATCATGCATTTTTCCTCCTAGAAAGCCATTTGTTTTATCAATAAAAGACAACACTTAGAGCAGCAGTTCAATAAAAATGTTAAGATACTGTACTGTACCTGTTAGTTACTTTCTTATGTTTTTCCTATTTATTTATTTATGTATTTATTTATTGTTACTGCTTAACAAAATAAACATACAGAGATAAAAGAAATATCATTTACAGATACGATCTGGGGAGACAAGGGAAATACTATAAATAGCATACAACAGTATACATGGTATATAATAATACATAAGAAACTGTTTCCTGTAATGTGTACTTTATATCTTTTTCTGGATCCATTTCCTTTTCATGTCCACAGTACTATTTTGAAGCCAAAGAAGTAACCATACTTTTTTCTTGAGGAAAAAAAATTGAAAACATTTTAAAATGCCTAAATTCTGTTAGAGATAAAACTGTTGTCCAGCAAATGAAAGTGGAAGACAACTGGCTATGTTACTGTTACAAAAGGTGTGTGCAGTTGTGGTGCTGTGCCACTTTAAGATGCAGTGGAAAAGATTAGATTAAGAACGTGCTAATGATGTTGATGGCCATACTTTACACCTCCCAAGCTGACTGCTTTCACAAACAAATGGCTATATTGACAACAGAACTTGTTTGTAAGCAGGAACAATGAATAATATGGCAGCATTTGTTTCAAAAGTATGTGAGCACTGAGCACTCAAAATGGCTCAAAAACCTGACCAGCATACAGCAAAACTGGATTACCTGATAGGGACCCAGAAAACCTGATCACCAGGTAAAAAAACCTGACAGGTGGCAACCCTACCTGCACAGGTAGTAAATGACATATTAAGCACATACAAAAGAGATATACATATGTGTAAATCAGTTGCCATTATATAAGAAAAAAGATTTACAGTGGTAATAAGGAACTCTTCTATTGACACCTCTATGGTGAATAAACTATAGCGGCAGGTTGTTACAAAATTAGAAGAGGGGGATCCAAGGGGGTCGAGGGGCCTCAACACCTCTCACCAAAATAGTTAAATGAGATCCCAATCCTGTCACCCAGAAGATTATTCACCAGGGGGAGAAGGGATCATGGGCTGGCCGGCTACCCACGGAGTTATCAATAGGGACCACTTTTTCTAGAAGCTAGACCTCAAGTGGGTTGGTCTGGACGAATCTGTGAAATGCTCAGGAACCAAATGTTCCAACGGTTCTATAGTTCTGGTACTTTATTTTGAAGTCTGGCCATCATGTATTCCAGTTTGTATATGTCATATATGGTGTCTTCCCAGGCTGGTATAGTAGGGGGATCTGGGCACAGCCATAGCCATGTGATACTCACAAGAATATTAAGGAGATATATTTGATGTGGGTGTTTAAAATGACGTGGGTAATGTAGGAGAATCCCTATATCTGGGGAGAGGGTGTTTAAGCCGGGAAAGAGATCCAGGACCCTACACCAAGGATTCACTCGTCACTGGACATTGACCAGATTACAAGAGATTGGAAGGAAGGTTTGTCCTTTTGGTCGGCGGGTTTAGATCCTTGTAGCGGGGTAGGGTTTTGTTTTAAGACTAATGTTACTTGTTTTCGGTTGGTGGATATTGAACCTGGCCGTGCTTTCTTGTTGGACGTTGTTATTAATACAGTGTCGTGCAGACTGATTAATATTTATGGTCCTCAATCTAAAGCCCAGAGGATTTCGTTATTGAAAAAAATCCAACCCTTTTTATATACTAGCAGGCTTGTTTTTTTTTTTTGTTTGTTTTTTTTTTGCTGGGGATTTTAATATTAACGTCCTGAAGGATGGGCCTCTCAACAAAGTGTATTGTGATAGGGCATTCCTACGGGACTTAATATCTCACACTGGGTTGAAGCAAGTATCTGTCAGGTCTTCTCAGTCGACTAAACCTACTTACTATAGGGGTAGGTTGGCCTCCTGTATTGACATGATTTTTCTTACCAAATCTCTCTCTCTCATATGGGAATTTGGTTTCCATCCCCGTTGAATCCTCTGACCATGTTTTGATTGGAGTCTGCATGGACTCTCCTTCTAGTAGGATAGCAGGCCCGGGATATTGGAAATTGAATTCCACTCTTTTACAGAATCCTATGGTTTTGTCTTCCTTAACTGAGATTCTCAATGACAAATTATCAACAAAGTTTTTTGATGAGAATATGGGTTTGTGGTGGGAAGACCTAAAGGCCTGCTTACGTGATTTTTTTCTGGCAGTGGGAAAAGATCAACAACTGTCTAAATATTCTAGTTATCTCCGATTAAGACGATATTTGGGAGTTTTACTTACGAAACATCATTTGGGAAAGGAGGATGTATCATTCGATATTCAAGAAGTTTGTTTTCAGATGGAGTTATTTCAATATAATAGGATGTTGTCTTTACAACATGAACAGAGATTTGGTACCCAAGGGAAATTGGATCAAGGTAGCCCTTTTCTGAATTGTCATAAAAGAACAGAGAAGAAGTTGTTCCAAAATTTAATTTCGTTACAAGGAGTTTTGGTTTCGGATAACAAGGGTATTATGTGTACCCTGGAAGAATTCATTGACCTTGTGTTTGGGACTCCAGTCCCTGATGACGGTTATAGTACCCAAATTTTGAACTCAGCTGATTTACCGCGCTTAACCTCTTTTTCGCAGGATGAATTGCTTCTACCATTTACTTCTTTAGAAACGGAAACTGTTATTCATTCCTTGGAAGGTGATATGGCTCCTGGATCGGATGGTTTTACTGCTGAACTTTATAAAGTACTCTGGCGCATTATTCTGACTGAATTTTTGGAGGTGTTTAATTTTATGTGGTCTGATTTGTATTTACCTTCTTCTGTGTATAAGGGCTTAATGATTTTTTTGTATAAATCAGGTGACCGGGCTGAGCTCACGAATTGGCATCCTATTACTTTGCTTAATGTTGATTTTAAAATTTTTGCTAAATTGCTTGGTAATAAAATAATGTCGGTGATGGCTCAACTTATTTTTCCTACGCAGTTTTGCTCTGTGCCTGGACGCCGTATTACTGAGGCCTTACTGCTACTTAGAGAAATCTTGGACAGTGGGACTTCATTGACGGCATCGGTTGGCGATGGGTGTATTGTTAGCTTGGACCAGGCTAAGGCCTTTGACGGGGTTTCTCTTGCTTTTCTTTTGAATTGTTTGGCATCCTACGGTTTTCCGGATTTATTTATCCAGAGGATTAAACTATGTTATACTCTGGCTTGTGTTACACCTTATTAGAATAGATGGATGGGGAAGACTATTTTGACACAAAAAGGAGTTAGACAAGGTTGTCCTTTGAGCCCTATTCTATATGTATTTACATTAGACCCTTTATTGCGTATTCTTCAAAATTCCCCGAACATTCATCCCCTGGGTATGGTGGGTATTGCGTTTCGAACTAAAGTACTTGCTTATGCAGATGATATTTGTTTATTGGTTCATGATGCAAATTCGGTACGTTTAGCCTGTGCTTTACTTCAAGAATTGGGCAGAATTTCTGGTGCCCGACTAAATATGACCAAATCATGTTGTTTGAATGTTAAAGGGTTTAATGATCAAGAGGATTTTGTAGGTGATATTCCCATCTCACGGGTGCCTTGTCGCATTCTCGGTATTTATTTTGGTGGGGACGATATGGCACGTACCAACTGGTCCCGGGTATTGGAAGCAGGGCATTCCAAGGTTAAATTAAGAAACGCTGAATCTTTCTCCTAAAATCCTTTTTAATCCCTGAATTTTTGTTTGTTAGTTCGATATTTTTTTTTACCGGCATGTTTGGTTACTTCATTGATGGGTTGTTTTTTTTCTTGTGTCTGGGGTAGTAGATTAAATCCTATAAAAAGGGAGGTTTTATATACTTCTATTAAATCTGGGGGTTTAAACATGGTTCATCCGGTGGTGTTTTTCACGATTTTTCTTTATGTTAATATTGTTCCTTTAGTCACGGGTTCTGGACAATTGTGGTGTAGGTGGGGCAGTGAAGCCTTACATGGCGTGTTTTTGGAATGGTCTAACAATGCCTTTTTGCATAAAAATAAAAGATCTCCTCGTCTCCCTTATAGATGGGATGGTGTCATTGATGCTATTAAGAAATGGGGTGTACGGCTTGATGCTGTAGTTAATCTGTCCAGAAAAGCAATCTATGGGCAAATTATTTCCTGATATTTTACCGTACCTACCTTTACGAATTTTACTTTATTGGAACAAAAACAGATTTCTGACTATATTTCAGATTCTAGACTTCCGGTTCATTTATGGGATACTGTCTGGTTGGGGTTGTATGGTAGGATAAATGTTAAAGGGAATCAGAAACATAAGGCCTTGTCAGAACGGTACTGTCCCCGTGTTATTTATTCCATGAAAATTGAAACTATGGATCATTTATATTTACATTGTCCATATATTTTAGACTTTTGGGATATAGTTAAAAATCAGTGGAAAAGAATTGGCTCTATTCCACCAGCACCAGAGTTGCTATTTTTTGGGATAACTCCATCTTTACCAAGTGGGGTGCATTACGGTACTTATCGTATTATTTTTTCTCATGTTCTATACTGGATATGGATAGGTCGTTGCAGGTTTATTTTGCAACAACAGGTTATTACTCCATGGGAACTTTTTCATATCATTAACACTGATTTATGTAAATGGAAATTGGAGGAAAAAGCGCATTTTTCCTTTCTTCAGTGGTCCGGCCTTTGGAAACACCTTGCCTTTATAGGCCATTAGATGAGGATTATTTATTTAAAGGGGTGAGCGGAAGGGGTTTGTTTTGCATTTGGTTCTTTCCTTGCTTCTGGGGTTGTCGTATGCAATAATTTTTCTTTATGTTCTTGTTTTTGCCCCTTTTATGATTTTATATAAAGAAACACTGCTTTGATTTGGTTTTCTGTAGTTATAAAACAAGTTCCCCTATTCCTTCAGTGGGGTGGGGAGGGGATGGTTCTAACGGTTTTCTTATGTTTGGGGTTACTGTATGAAGTAATACTTATTTATGTTCTTGATTTTTCTTTTATTTCATGATTTTGTATGATGTGATACTGCATTGTATACGATTTGTTATGGTTTCAATAAAAAATTCCCCTACTCTTTTTGATAAGTGCCATGTGATCTTTAACATCCACCTGAACTACCACCAATCCAGGCAGATGGGACCTCGGTTTAACATCTCATCGGAAAGACGGCACCTCAGAAGAGCAGCACCCCTCTCATACTGCACTACAGTGTCAGTACTGGGATATTAACCCAAGTGCCGGATGTGGGAACTGAACCCACAGCTCTCTGATCTCCCGGCCTCAGAGGCGAGTGTGCTACCTACTGAGTCACTGACACTTTCCCCTAAATAGGGGAACACGATCAGAATGCAATTCATTCAGTCTCGCTACTGCCTCTGGGTCAGTATATATTCCTCCGATGATATCCATAAACTGCCTGGGAAAGTTAAACTTTTGCAGGACGGCTTGAAGAAAACCCCAAGCGACCATATCAAAAGCCTTTTGGGCATCTAGACTGAGAATCATAAGGGGAGATTTCGTTGATATGGCATGATCTAATAAACCCAGATTAATCCAGATGTATCAAAGAGGGGAGGATGCAATCAAGTCTGTGAGCCATTATGCTAGTATAAATTTTGTGGTCTTGCTTGAGTACTGATATGGGGTGATAGGAGTTACATAAATGTGGGGGTTTCTGTGGTTTCAGGATCACCAAGATTGTCAGCTGTCTCCAGGAAACAGGGAAGGAAGATGTTGTGTGGCCTGCTCGTGAAGCTTGAAGAAGTGGGGTTTGTATCCACTCCAGAGTGCTTTTGTAGAATTCATCACCAAAACCATCAGGTCCCGGGGATTCCTCGTTTTTAAGACCTCTGATGGTGGAATGGAGTTCTAGTTCAGTGACCGGGGCTGTTATTTGTGCCTCTTGAGACTCTGAGAGGGCAGGTAGGTGCAGTTGGGCCAAGAAGGTAGATATTTCGGGGGACTCAGGCTCTGTCGGGGTTGAGTAAAGAGACCGATAGTATGTTTTGAATGTGTTGAGAATCTGACAGATAGAATATCAGGTTTGTCTGGAGGCAGGGTCCTTAACCTTAGAGATGATACATTGTTGTATCTGGTTTTTGAGGCGGCAAGCCAAAATGTTGGAGTCCCGGCCCCACCTTCATAGTAACATTGTTTGCTGCTGCCCAGGCTTGCTCTGTTTTGGCCGCTAACAACACTACATCTCAGCCTGTGTCTGAGAAATTAAGGAGCAGATCAGAGTCCCTTGCATGTGTCTCCTGAAGAAATCTGAGCTTTTCCTGCAGAGTTTGTAGTTTAGCCTCAGCCTGCTTCTTCTTATGAGAAGCATATGCAATAATGTGACCTCTGAGTTCAACTTTAATTGTGTCCCAGAGGGTCCGGGGTGAGACCTGGGGGGAGGCGTTGTCCCGGAGAATCTCAGAAATTCGTACCTTTAGGAGTTCCCGAAACTCCCCATCTCGAAGTAAAGATGGATTAAATCTCTGCTGTGGATTTTTCCTCTCCTTTTTAAGATTAAGTTCTAAGGTAATGGGTGCATGATCTGATAGACAGATATTAAGAATATCCGCTGACCGACCCAAGTCTGTATATTCTTTCGCAATGCAAATATAATCAAGTCTAGAGTAATGCTTGAAGGCACTAGAAAAGTAAGTGAATTTTCATTGTGCTGGATGGAGTTGTCTCCAGGTGTCCATCAGACCCACATCTCTGATCAAATGCCTAAGATGTTTCTGTCTGGGGGACTGTGGGAAGGGGAGTGTCGCAGAGGAGTCCAGCGAGGGATTAAGTTGACAATTAAGGTCTTCTCCTAATATAAGTATCCCTTGTTGCCGTGTCAGGATAGCATCGATAAGTCGCTGAATGGTGGAGGCGCTGGAACCCGGGGGGATGCATACACTACAAAGCATATCACTTGATTTAATTGGACCACTGCAAGCGCCAGCCTACCCTCCCTGTCTGAGTATTGGTCAACGATCTGTAACTGGGAATACCTTGGAATCAGGATGGCCCCCTCCTTCTTCCCCGTTGATAAGACTCCACCAGCGCCGAGAATCCAAATTTAAGCAATTTCTGATGCTCAGGCGAGGAGAGGTGGGTCTCTTGTAATAAAAGAGTAACTGGGTTCAGCTTCTTGGGTGCCCGAATTGTGCGGTACCTCTTGATGGGGCCGGCCAGCTCACTGACATTATGGGAAACAATCTTAATGGGAGACTGCATGTCTAAATCTATTAGTAACCTTTGTATGGCTCCCGAGTCCCATCCCTCCACCCCACCCCCAAGAAACCTCAATCATCATAGGCTTGAATTTCCTGTAAGATATGTTTCCCAACTGCAAAAGGAGCAGTATGTTGGTGCGCTGGGTACAGCTGAATAAGGCAGGTGGACATACAGATAGCCACTAGGGAATAACAATAGGGCCAACTAGGCCTAACTGTGCTACAGTATATTGTAAACAACATCTCACTAAGGGGCTGATAAAAACTGTAAACTGTATACAGACCCCAATTGGGGTTTTCTGTGACTTCCAACAATACGTGGTCAAATGTGACCCATATTGGGGACATGTCTACTGACTGTCCAAGGGTGGGCACCCATTCCACTATGGGAAATGGGGCCCTGGGGAAACCATTGCCCCTAAATAGAGGGGGGGAAGTGGAATGTGGAAGGGAAAACTAATACCAGGAGAGACTGAAAAATAAAAGGGTTTGGGGAAAGGGAATTATGGGGAGGGGGAAAAATGGTGCTGTTCCATCTGGACCGAGCTCTCCGCTGGCAGAAACGCTTGTGGCCCGCCCCCCAATGTAGATAATAAGAGGGGGGTGAATATTTTGTTATGTAAATGTTCCAGAAATCTGTATATCCCATGGGAAGGGAATCCTTTCCAAAAGGAAGGGGCTCTAGGTCTCATGGGGGCACCCCTAATTCCTTTCAGTACTGTTAAAATGTGTAGATCAGATAGAGGGTTAAAATGTATCAAGGTATCGGGGAGAGAAAAGGGATGGGTTTTCCAGCCTAACTAAAGTCCCAACTGTAGATCAGACACTTCCATAACCAATGTCCATTATGAAATTAGTCCCGGAATTTACCACTGATGGATCACCATCAGAAAACAGTGTTCCTTATGGTTCCAAGGTAACTAGAAGAGAGGCTACCGGTGGGCAGTCGGGATCCAGTGGAAGAGGGAGAGGCATTTGGGCATTCCCACATGCTCTGGCTTAGGAAGGGAAAGGAGAGCACGCCATGGGGGGGGCGAGGGGTGAAAGCCCAAAATTTTCTAGTGTCGCCAGCCAAGTTTCTTCCCCTCAACAAGGGGGACCTCGAAACAAACAGAGCTACACTAATAAGCGCTCTGTTACTAAAAGAGGGGGAGCACCAGAGGAGCCCACCACCAGGCTCCCAGCATAGATCCTATCTTCACCGTAGGGCCTAGAACAGTGCAGGCAAGCCTTCCAACTGAAAGTCCTAGAATCAAGCGCTCTACTTTATGTTGAGCGTATCAAAGATGCCCAATAGTGTGAAGCGGGTATCGCCAGGCCACCCAGGGCCGAGGAGACATACTAACATACTAATTGCCAGCAGATTAGGCCTTACAGTCTGTTGAGTCTGCTCGAACCTCAGATCCCTAATTGGGTACCGAGCCCCCCCTTGTCTTCCAGAAACCCCAGTCATCCATCCCCACCCCAATAGGCCAGGCCATTATCTGATACATCCACTTTCTGTGTCTGTCCCACCCTCTCTTGAAGCACTCCACTGTGGATCTCTGAACCAGCTCGCCAGGCAGCACATTCCAAGGATCCACCACCCTCTCAGTGAAAAACCTCCTCCTCTTTTCCTCCCTCACCCTTCCAACTTCAAACCATGCCCTCTGGTGATACCTCCCTGCTTTAGTCTAAAGATCCCCTCTGTGTTTACCCTAGTTATTCCCTTCAGGTACTTGAAGACCTCAGTCATGCCCCGCATCTTTCCTCTCCTCCAATAAAAACAGGCAGAGCTTCTCAAGTCTGTCCTCACACGTCAAATCCCCTAGTCCTCGTATCATCTTAGTTGCCCTCCTCTGTACCCTCTCCAGGAGATGTATGTCCCTCTTCAAGTGTGGTCTCCAGTACTGTACACTGGACCTCAGAGTTATTCCCTATTTAGTGGGTTAAACGTATAGCCAGACTGGTTATATAAAATATTTTAGCCCCAAATCTCAGTGAGGATCCCTGGGTCTGGTCAAGCAGGAGACGTCCAACCCAAACCTGCCCACCCTTCCCCGAGAGGGGGAAGTCCAAAGACCACTATTTAACGGGGTCTTAAAGAAGTGAAAGTCTGTTGAGATGAACCATGCCACTGCTATCCCAGGCCAGTATCCACCCACTCCAGAAAGCACAGCAACCCCCACCCTGTTTTCCATTCCTGAGAGCTTCACGCACAGACTAGGGTATACCTGCAACGTGTCCAGGTCCGCAGGCTCTGTCTGAAGAAAGAAGCCCGGAGGTGTCACCCCCAGCATCCCCTCCGCTTTGGCTTGGCATCAGTGTAAGACAGGGTTCCCTACACCCCAGCCAGCCCCCCCTCTCCCAAAGTGCACCCCCACCACCCAGGCAGGAACAAAAGCAGAGCTATCCCCACCCCACCCCCCGCCAGCTCCCACCTAAGTACTCACTGCGCACTCCCGAGCCATGTCAGAGTCAACTGGATTGCCTGGAAAACTGCGCCAGCATTTGTTTAATTGAATCTATTGTGGCTTGCTGATCTGGCTGTACACGAGCAGAGTTCACTCTAGGTAGGCCACGATCCTCTAGGAGTCTCTGAGGAAGACGCATCGACACTGGCAAAGTAGATCCTCACAAGCTTCCTCCACATTGTTGTAGGTCTACTGCCCAGTAGGGAACTGAACAATTAGCTTACTAGGGTAAAGGGTCCAGAACTTAAGCCTCTGGTGCCTTGGAAGTGAGAATAAAGGAATAAACATCTGCCTCCTCCTCTGCATTGTGGCTGGAGCATAATCATTGTCCAGAAATATGCGAGTGTCTCCATAGAAGATTCTAGATTTGGCCCATGCCTGCCTAAGAATCAGCTCCTTCGTTTGAAACTGAACAAATTTAATAATGAACCTGGGGCGTGCTGATGCCTGTGTGGATTTTGGGCCCAGCGCCCTGTGAATTCGCTCGATCTCGAGGTCCAGATCTGCTTCGAGCTCTAAGGCTTCTCTAAGAAGTGAGGCCACAAAGGATTGCAGGTTTGTGCCCTTGCTGTTTTCAGGGACCCCGTAGAGCTTGAGGTTGTTATGGCAGCTGCAGTTTTCAGCGTTCTCCTAGCACTCCACTGTAAGTTGACAAAGATGGGCGACCTGGTTTAGGGCGATTTGTAGCTTTGAGGCAGTGGAGGCTTGTTCCTGTGCACATTGGTCTAAGGAGGAGACTTTAGTGTGCAGATCTGTCAGTTCTTTTTGGAAAGTCTTCTGGGTCTGCTTAAAAGAATGGAAATCTGTTTGAATTCCTGAAGCTCGTTTAGAATTTTGTCCAGCTTAGAATCCATCTGGTTTATTTCTGTCATCTTAGGTTTGTTCTTCTTGTGTACTTTAGTTTGGGCTGCCTTAGAGGAAAATTCAGAGGCCCCAGAGTCTGTCGCGTCCCCTTCAGAAACTTTAGTCTCCGGTTGAATTACCGCAAAGTGATTCAAACTCCTCCGAAGTTTGTTGGCTGCCATATAATCCAAGTGAGAAAGGTATTGGTTATTTTTAAATGATGGCTGATTTTAGGGTTTAATATTGGGGAGCGGGCCAGGAGCCCGCGTGTTATGCTGCCATATAACAGGAAGCTGCACCGTAAGTCACGCTGAATCAATCTGTTGAGCTACCCACTTTCTTTATGCAACACTCCAATCGGAGGACCTCTTGCATACTTTGGATGTTCACAGAATCCTCAGATACTACACTACCCGGACTAAGGATCTCAGGAAGACTGATCAGCTTTTGTCTGTTTTGCTCACAAAAGAGAAGGCAATGCGGTTTCTAAGCAATGTCTCTCAAAATGGTCTCACAGATCTACTATTACGGTTAGTTCTTACGTAATTGTACTTTATGCTACTAAGTTCAAAACTCCATTGAAATACATGAACCAGCATACCTGCTGTCCTCAGTTTTTGGTCCAGTGTTCAATAGTAATGACATTTCTACAGTCCAGAGGGGATTACGGTGTTGGACCCCTGATTGATAAGTAAGGGCTTGAGGGGAATGCGGGGGTGGTGTGTGCTGAGTGGGAGGTGGGTGGGGGACAAAATGGCCGCAAAGACATTGATGGACAGTTCTCCTTTGCAGGTAAAAAAAAAACGACGCTAGGAACTGGGTGCCCCCAGTGTCACTGTTATGTTTGGGGGCTGAGAGGGAGGGTCGGGGATATTTAAAAAATACACAGCCCTGGGAATCAGGCAAGCAAGCAGGGTAAGCATGGCGCTGGCAGTGTAGCATGTAGGATGCGGGTTAGTAATGATCTGTGAATGAGTTTGGTACATCCAGCAGTGAGCAGAGACTTGGGTTTGATTCCAACAACCTCCACTTGCATACTGTGTGATGATGACAGACTCTGAGCAAGTCACAAGCACCAGCTTCCCAGTGCGCCCGGGTCACCCCTGAAAACCTGTAATCTTAAACAGGCCTATGGTACTAAAAGTTATTCTCCAAAAAAGAAAGCTTTTTATCTGTCTAACAGATGGCACTTGTGCCTAGTGGGCAGGCCGTATCCAGTTATTGAAAGAATAAAATAAAATGTGTGCCAAGCAGAAACTAGATGGTTCAACTTCACTCAGGCTTTGCCCAGCGGGGTTCCGGGGAAGCAAGCCAAGCAACTTGAAGTGAGTTTCACAAAAAAGCAAGCTACGAATGTGTAGCTGATAGGAAAGAAACTCGAGTCATGGCTGGGGAGTAGCCAATTCCAGGTCCACCTACAACCTCACCTCCTGGCAGGCACCCAGAAGAAAAAAGAGCACAGACAAATTCCGTGTTTAGATGCCAAGGGAAGGACGGGCCAGAAGCCCAGGATCAGCATCTGCTCCTTCAGCACATAATGGAGCTAGTTAAGAGTGCGCAGTGCTTGAGCTTAGACAGTCATTCCATTCATTTCATATTAACTGAGCCCCCCCCCCCATCTCTTGCCCAGCCTCACAAAGATTTCTTCCTTACCTGAGTGCATCCAAGAGTGAAAGCCAAGACAGAAAGTCAAGTCGCACGGCAGTCCACTGCCACGGAGTCCGTTCCGGTCTGAAGAGGTAAGCAAGCAGGAGGGAGAGCCTGGCCCAAACACACAGGAGCAGAGCACAAGTCAGCAACCACACAACCAACCAACAAAATCTGCAAAGAGAGAGAGAAGAACGGGCTGTGCATGGCCCTACTACTTTCATACCTGCCTGTTTCTCGCATTCCCCTATGTCCCCATTGTTAGCTGGTTTTCCAGCAGACGGGTGAGGCGCTAGTGCAGGGGGTGCATAAAGCAAGTCCCTGACCACAAAGGGATGTAAACTGGGGGTGCTTATGTTAACGAGATGCAGCGGGACACTGAAGATTCAAAGCCAGGACAGTCAGTTTCTCATAGGTGCAGAGAGGAAGGGTCGGGTGGGGGGAGGAAAGTAAAACAAAAAAGTGCATGCATGGTAGTGGACGAGATGGGGAGATGGCAGTAAGAGGAGTTGTGATCGAGACACTGGGGGATTAAGCACCCCCCAGTGTCACTGTTATGTTTTTGGGGTCGGGGAGGTTATGTATTTCATCACCGAAAAGGGGAAAGAAATAGTGCGAGCGCGGAGTGTTCTAAAGACACGGAGGCAACTTATTTTGCCACTCCAGCATGTTGTGCATTTGCAAGGAATGTGCAAGTCCTTTTCTCAAAGCAAAAGGTCTACAGGGCTGTGCCCACTGTAGCCCTAAAAATAAAGGGTTATAATAAGTAGACAGACTGTGAGCAACTGAACCACAATATGGTCTTTTGCTGTGTCGTCTACACTCACTTCAGTACTTGCAGGGGTCCAGAACAGCTAGTCCCATCATATACAGGAATCCCTTCTTATTTGCAATGAGCCATTTAACTCTGTCTGATGGCTGTCACTGCCGAGATGGTCTATGGTCATCTCAGGGTTCAAACAGGTTCTGCTTGCAAAAGATGCCACAAATATTCCTGCCCGCGAGATCCTGTTTTGGAGGCAGCAGATTATGTAAAAAGGACAGAAAAGGGACTTGGTTATCAAAAACAAGTTGGGCAGGGAAGGGATGTACCTGAGCATTGCATTTTTGTGTCTTTTTAAGGGAACCTAATATCCAGTGCCCCCTCCCCCTTTCTTTCTCTTGGATAACTCAGTAAAGTTAAACATCATCTACAGCACTGCATGGTGGGTATACTTGCATTAGATAGAAACCACAGCTCCCGACACCTACAATCTCGGTCAGCTTTACCCAACACGATTGTAACCTAATGTTTACACACCCAACGGGTGTGGTAGCGGATGTGATGGATTGCTACCTTACCCTGAGCGATGCACAAGAAAAAATGGCTGGATGGGGTGCTGGTCGAGCTGCCCCAATAGTGTGGAGGGGAATACCACTGGTAGCTCGGCCAGCATGCTGCTCGTGACCCCGGGTTCTGGTCTTGGTCATAGCATTTCACACACTGCAACCCCTATAACACTTAATATTTTACCCCAAGGTCAGCTCCCCCTCGGAGTAGGATATTTTAGTTACAGGGGCCCCCCACATGGAGGTGCAAGGGCGAGGCCCCCCACATTGTACACTTTGTTTCCTGACATTGTATGTTGAGCATGTCAGTGATTCAAGCTGCTGGATTTCGGGACGTTTTACTCTGTATGCTGAGCATCGGCACACCGAGTTACAGGTTATTATAGTACATCTGCCTGGTGGATACTGCATTACAACAAGAATCACTAAATACAGCTGTGCAATTAATCATCCTAATTTAGAAACGGTTACAGAGTGCAAAATAGCCATGTATTATACATGTGGTATCGATTGATAATGGTACTGCTTGGACTGTGTATACAGAACACTGTACATGCAGGAAGCATGCCACTGTACTGTACAGGTCACTGATTTCCCCTTGCATGGAGAAATGTGTGCAGTTCTGAAGCCCTCACCTGAGGAAGGTCAGAGAGAGATTAGAAACTACTGAATACAGCGATTGGTGGCAAAACTGATCCGTGCGCTGCAGGGAAGGTCCTATGAGGAGAGCCTGAAAAGTTTAAAAAAGTTAATCTGTCCTCTGAGATGGGTTTGTTATGGTGTAAGAGACACACTCAGCATGTGGTTTGGGTGAGAGGATCGTGTAGCGAAGCTGAGTTGTTCTGTCGACCCAAACCTTACAAGATGCTTTTCTTATGCAGTGCCATAAAAGACACGAGTTTAGCTTGAGGGATTTATAATTGGTTTAGAGCTTTCTTTTTAAATAAACTTGTACTGTCTCCCACCACCCCCGGCACTGAAGTGGAGTGCTCTCTTCTACCGCTCCTGCACGAGAACTCACTATACAGAGAACAAGACATAGAGTGGCTGGGCATGCTGACTGACTGAATTAACATTAGTGATTTATAATATAAAAAAAGTATTCTCTAAAGTACAGGAAGGAGAAAAGATATGATAGAAACACATACAGGGGTTTAACAATGTAAATTCTGCAGAGCTGTCTGAACAGTGCAGCCACCAGGGGGCAATTCAGAAAAGTCATCGGGAAGCATTTTTTCACAGAGTAAATGATGAGTGGGAATGGTGTGCCTAGCAACGTTGTCAGTACTGGGACTATAGCTGGGTGCAGAAACAGAGTGGAGCATCTTCAAGGGAACTATGAAAAACAAGAGGAGTGCAGAAGGCGTGGCAAGCTTATATGGGGACTCTGAGTTAAGTTAGAATAATAGGGCAGACTCGATGTACTTTAGTATTTTTCTGTCCTCTGTTTCTAAAAGCCCCATTTACACTGACCATGTTGTTACGCACTGGTGTCCATCTATACTTGTTTATGAAGCTGGTGGTGTACACCACTTCAGGACATCGGATTCCACACTCATGCCTTCAGAACTTGCATTGTGGGAACCATCCTGCAAGCAGTTCCCTACTTAATGGAGGCAATATAGCGCAGTGGTTTAAGGCTCTGAGCTACAAACGTGGAGACCTGGGTTTGAATCCCACAGCCCCACTTGCATACTGTGTGACCCTGAGCAAGTCACTTAACTTCCTTGTGCTCCCAGGTTGCACCTGTAAACAAGCTTCTAGGATTGTGGATATGTTGTTCTAGCCACACTGTTTGGCATGTCCTTTCACTTTAAGAATCTTGCTGGAAGGTCTTTAAGCTGGCTCTTCCCACCCACCCGGGTGGTATAATCCTCGACTCCGCCCCATGATGCCTGATCTTCCTTTCCGCTGGAAGATACAGGTTCTGTCCTTACCACTCTTGCATTCTGTAGGACCTGGATTTCACATCCACAGATTTGCTCAAACTTAAATTCGTCAGAGTTGCGCAAAATTGCTTTACGATCTCGACTGCTATGGAGGATAAATCTTCACCTGGTTTCCGCTGCTGCCCGTGCGGGCAAAAGATGTGCACCTCCCCATCTGCCACGTGCATGTACTGCCTGGGTGTCAGCCATGACACTCAGGCCGGTGAGATGTGCCATGCATTTCACTCAGACGTCTTGGACGATCATCTCGCATAGCTCAAGTTGGGCAGAGTGGAGAAACGGAATCAGACGGTCAAATCTAAGGAAGCCCGATGGGCGGTCTCCACGGCAGCAGGGTCCACTGAGCGGCTCGAGCAAATGAAGGCTTTCGAGGAAGAGGCGGCTTAGGCCGCGGATCAGTCCTCGACCTCCTCCTTCGTTCCACTCAACTTGGGCTCCACCTTCCCTGGATCCTTTCGAGAGATGTGCCAATCCCTTCCCACCAAGGGGGAAGGGCCTCCGGGTGCGCATGATTCTCTGACCTGTAAAAAGGACAGGGAACCGAGAGATTCTTCATCTCGCCAACGACGTTCTTGGGATCATGAGAGATTTCAGTCCCAGGAATCACCTGTCTCAACTTCAGTCTCAGCTGCTGGCTTCACGGTTCTCTCGTCACTCCTTTCGGCTCAGACTCCAGACAACAATCCGGTTGAGATAATTCTCAACCCAGTCGATCCGTTTTTGCTCGATGAGGCCGACAACTCCTTAATCAGGACCCCGGTGCTACCTCTCCCCAACAAGGAGACCCAGCCTGCTGGGAATCCCATTGAGGTTCCAGTCCCTGACCAGGAAGAGTCGCGGTTCTCCCCGGCTCCTTCGGAACAACCCCGTCGGTCCCCCCGACAATTGCGGTCTCGGACCTGCCTAACCGACAGGCGGAAAGCTTAAAGGGGCGCTGCCGACATTACTCTGTCTTCCTCGGATGAGGATGAGAAGAGGCCCTGACAGAAACTCCATCGACGCTACGATGATTTAATGCGGCAGCAGCTGATTCTATCCAGGCAACGCCGATTCGGCTTCCACCGGACCTTGGCTGGCCCAAACTGAAGCCGCTACTCCGGATCCGCCCGCACCATTCCTCCCCCCCATAGAGCTGGTCAAAACCATTCTGGTTCGGCCAAAATAGACCTCCCTGACAGTCCTGGTGGAACCATCCAAACAGCCCCCTTCGGGGGGGCTCCTGCCAAAGAGACTGCCTGTTCCAGGCCTCCCGCACAGGCTTTCTGTCACCCTCACTCCCTACCGTCCCAGGTGGGTGGAGGGAGACTCTGGTGGCTGGCTGATTTACCCAGAGTCCAAGGAGTCAGACCTACATTCCTGTCCTACAGACGAGGAATCTGTCGGTAGTATCTCGATGGAGGAAAGTCCCTCTTCCTTTATGGGCATCCTCCATCTCATGTCCGAATCAACAGGGATCCCTCTTGAACCGATGCAGAAACGGACAGACTATCCCCTCACTGATACTCTCAAATGGGGGGATTCACCAACAGAAGCCTTCCCAGTGGCCAAGGCCATTGTTGGTCCGGCTTTGGAGCTGTGGCAGCACTCTACTTCCTGCCCTGCTCCGTCGGCCCACAACTATGCAGTGCCCATCTGGTCCCTCTCAGGATTCACAGAGCATCCCTCAGCTGAGGATTTGGTGACTGAATCTGTGTTTAGATGCTAGGGTAGTTTGTCAGATACAGACAGACCACCGGACATGGAGTCCAAAAAAATTGGACCACTCTGCGGAAAAAAATCTATGCCACCTCTACGCTGGGCCTCTGTCAGGCAAGCTCGTCCGTCATCATGGCGCACTTCTCCCATGCCCTTCTGGGCTCCCTTGATGAGGTTCTTCCTCACCTCACCGCTGACCTCCAGACCATGGTCAAGCAGGTCCGTGACCAGGGTCAGGCTGTTGTGAAGCAGCAACTCCAGACGGCTCAGGACCTCTGGGACACATGCGCCCGCTCGGGGGCAGCCACGGTTGCTATGCACTGCAGGGCTTGGTTAAGGGTCTCTAACTTCACGGCAGACACCCAACACAAGCTAACAGATGTCCCTTTCCTGAGTACCGACCTCTTTGGCCCAGGTGTGGATGGTCACCTCAAATGCATCGAGAAGTCCAGTGCCATCTTGGACTCCATAACTTCTGCACAGAAGGAACCCCAGGGTTCCAAAAAGCAGAAGAAAAAGCTCTTTCGGCAGTCTGCCCCTGCGGCCAAGCAGCCCCACTTTCAAGCGGGGCAGCAACAGCAGGCACAGTCTTAGCACCCTTGGCTCAATTCTGGTCCTCCAGCGGCTCGTAAGCCTGGAGGATGGGGCTCAGGCAGTCCCCAATCAGGACCCTCTTCCTCCAAGTCTGCTCAGTGATAGGTATAGGGGTAGCCACCCCATGCCTGTCACGCAAGCTCTGGGTCATCCCATGAGGGGCCGGCTCCGTCACTTCCTTTCTGCCTGGTCCGCTGTTACCATGGCCAGGTGGGTTCTAGAAGTGGTCGGCCAGGGTCTGCCCCTGGAATTCGAGCAGTACCCTCCAAGCCAAGTCTGCGCCCCACGGGAGGAAATGATATCTGTACACACACTGTCATCTCTCAGAGATGACATTGCCCAGCTTCTCCACCAGGAGGTGGTGGCCAGAGTTACGGACCCCCGGTCAACCCAGGGTTCGTACCCAGGTACTTCCTGGTTCTGAAGCAGATGGGGGCTGGTGCCCCATTCTAGGTCTGTACAGCCTGAACCAGTTCCTCAGGTCACATACCTTCAGAATGGTAACTCTGTCCCAGATCATACCATCTCTCAAGCAGAACATATGATTTTGCTCTCTGGATCTCCAGGACGCTCCCCCCCCCCCACAGTTTCTTTTTCGCTCCGGTTGCAGTCTGGGGGGCCTCTCTCAGGCATCCCGCCTGCTTCTGCCCTGCATGAAGTGCTCCTACCTGTGCCTCCCCTCGTCCTCCTCCTCTGTCCACGGTTGGCACCTTGCTTAGCCCCTTTCGGAGGCTGCCCCTCTTGGCGCGCATATTCAGACTCCAGCATGGGAGGACCTGGGTGGAGGAACCTGGAAGGCCAGGCAGGATGGACCCGGCCGTGGGCATGGGGGCAGGTGCCGTTGCCTATCCCGCAGACCAGGCTTTTCCTTTTTCTGGTGCTCTCTCTCCCCCCTCCAGTGCTTGTGCACCTCCCCGATGCTAGGCGTACGGCAACCCCTACCTGCATCAGGGCATGCTGAGTATGTGCAGACGAATGTGCTGCAATGGCCCCGGTCTCCACCAGGAGCCGGTGGCATGCCAGGCGATCCCCAACCCCCCCCCCAAGGGAGGAGAGCAGCCCAACAGGTGCTCAGTTCTCACCCGCCCCCCAGTAGCTCGAGCTTACTTCCGAACCTGGGTCGCCGATGAGGTGCGAGGTGTGGCATCCAGCGCCTCAACCCTCAGCACCACCGGGCCAGCCAGGACGCTTTCTTTCACATCCCGATCCGTCTGTCTCACCAAAGGTTCCTTCAGTTCTGAGCAGAAGGAGCCCTGTTCGAGTTCCAAGCCATGCTGTTTGGCATGTCTTCAGCCTCCACGGGTTTTCACCAAATGCACTGCAGCGGTGGCGGCCCAACTACAGCATTGAGGGGGCAAGGTTTACCCATATCTCGACGACAGGCTGTTAGCAGGATCCTCCAAACAGGAGGTGGAGATGTCCAGGGATCTGGCCTTCCAAACCTGCACCAATCTTGGTCTCCTGATCAACGAGACCAAGTCAGAACTCTTACCTTCACAGGTGATGTGTTTCATCTGGGCAGAGCTCGATTCCTGCCAAGTCAGAGCCTGGCCCAGCTTCCGATGGACAGGGCAGAGATTCTGTCCTCCTTTGCCCAATCATTTCTGGTTGGGCACTTGCGCCTTGCCTGGGACTTTCTGCGACTTCTGGGGTACATGGTGGCCTGCACCACTATGGTCCAATGGGCCCGGTGGCATATGTGCCCCCTCCAGTGGGAGCTGGCCCTCCAGTGGACTTCGCGTCATGTTCACTTCAACCAGCTGGTCGGTGTGTCCCAGACGATGTGGGACGCTCTCCAGTGGTGGACCATCCAGGAACACTTGCAGGAAGGGATCCCGTTTGTCCGTCCCAAGCCGATGGTCATTCTTACTTCCGATGCATCTCTCACGGGCTGGGGAGCCCATATGGGCAACCACAGAGCCCATGGGTTCTAGACCCCTGAGGAATCCTGATATCATATCAACCTGTTGGAGCTCAGAGCAGTCAGACTGGTACTGTCAGCATTCGCTCTGTTCCTTCGGGGTCAAGTGGTGCAAGTCCAGATGGACAATACCAAGACCATGTGCTATCTCGACAAACAGGACGGCATGCCCTCCCTGGACCCTCGTGATCTAACTGGAGGCAAATCTCCTAGCCAGTCATGTGGCAGGAGCCTCAAACCAACTGGCGGACGCTGTCAGCCGTGTGGCCGAGATGTCCCACGAGTGATCTCTCCATCCAGTGGTAGTACACAGACTGTTCTCCCACTGGGGCAAACCTCAGGTGGATCTGTTCGCCTCCAGGGAGAACACCAAGCTGAGGCTGTTTCTTGCGGGCCCCCCCCCCAGCGGGACTCGCTGCAGGGGGATGCCTTGTCGAGGCCATGGACCCCAGGCCTCTTCTATGCCTTCCCTCCATTTCCCATGGTTCACAAGGTGATCCTTAAGGTCAAGAGGGACAAGGAACAGGTGATCGTGGTAGCCTCAGACTGGCCTCGCCAGTTCAAGCCCATAAGCTACAAGAGCCATTAAAGGACCTGCCACTGTTTAGTGCTCACAGCTCACAATTTTTATCTCATCTGTACTTATCCAGTTGGTGCTTGAAGGCCATTATACTACTGGCTCCCACCACCTCTGCAGGGAGTCCATTCCAGACATTCACCTTCCTCTGGTTAAACCACCTTCCTCTCCTATGAGTCTTATATCTGTCCCCTTTCAGCTGTTTATTATGCACCCTCATACCCATTGTAAGACCCTCTTTCCAGTTTAGTCCTGCTGCCTTACCTGTCATGCCATCACTCAGTGACCTAGAAACAGAACATAGATCCTCCTTTGTCCTTCTATATGCCATTGAATATAAACCCAGATGCTCCAGCCTAGTACTATACTTAAGCAATAAGGCACGACAGGGTGTGTGTATCTGTGTAATAACGTCACTCCTGGGGTGGGTTGAAGCACGAGGAATGCCTTATTGCTATTATAGAATGGCTCGTTTGAAAATAATAGTAAAAGTGAAAAAAAATATTTATATATATATATATATATATATATATATATATATTTGCATTATTTGAATTAGAAAAAATAGTTCTGTAGGTGGTGCTAGTGCTTCCCTACTCACCAGGTGTTTGAGTTTGTGTCCCCGAGAAACACTCTGGAATACACAATTGTTTGTTGCCACCTAGTTTAATTAGGCAGTTGTGCCATTTTTTATAATATGCCATAGTCAGTTTTTAAAACGGCAGAGTGTGTCCGTTTTTGGTCAGTGTAACAACTGGGCATGCGCACATGACGATCGTGATACTGACCAGATACTAAGAAGGAGCTCAGCGTGTCGGCTTAACTTTGGGGTATGCATCACTATGTAAATTGAAATAAATTAACCGGGGACACTAAATGGCAGGTAGAAAAGTAGTGGGGAAATCCTCGGAACTGAAAGTGAAAGACAGAGCTGACTGTCTTGCGCCTGTAAGTGAAGCCAGATTGTGGCGCTTTATTGCAAATGAAAGAAGAAATGTCACCATGTCTTTTTTTGTAGGGGATGGAGAGTAAACATTTTTAGTATTGCACAGTGGTGGAGCGAGGGAGAGAAGTACGGGGGGGTGGCTGTGTGATGGCTTAGTTATCTCGTAGTGTGATTCCGTGTAGAGCGCGCTGTCGGCTTTGCAAAGGTTTGACGGCAGGGATTTATTTTACTGTTCTGAGGTCACCTGTGTGCCTGCACTTCATACAGTGATGTTATTGTGAAATAACATCACTGTTGGAGGCACCCAGTGACCAATCAGAGGACATGAAATTTCCTTGCCATTGTATAATTCTCCTTATTTACTGTCCCCACTCTCTTGGTGAACCTTCGCTGTACCTGCTCCACCCTTTTGCTCCCGCCTATACTTTGTACTGAGCCGAAGGGTGCACCATATTCTGGAACAGGTCTCACCAGGGATCTGTAAAGGGACATCCACATACTTGCAGATCCACTCTCCCTCGGATACTTGCATACTAGAAATTAGGACATTGAACAACCTTGGCCCCAATACAGACCCCTGGGGGACCCCATTAGTAACCTCTGCCTTTGTGGATAAAAAGCCCCTAACTTGAACCTGCTGGAATCTATTTTGCAACCATGCTGCTTCCCATTATTTGATGATATAATACTCAGTCCCTAATTACTGAAGGGGCCAGAGCAAAATATTATGTGAGACTGATTCGAAAGCCTTTCGATAATCCAAGTACACAACATCCACTGGTAGCCCTTCATCTAACGCTTGGCTCACAGGTTCAGAAAAATGCAACAAGTTAGTGGTGCATGATCTCTCCCCTGAAAAAAACATACTGTGAGACATTCACATGATGCAGAGCTTTCAAATTATTCTCCAGCAGTTCAGTTATAAAGCTCTCCATCACCTTGTCTGTATCCGAAGATCTTACTTCGAGAGGGTTCCTTCAGTAGGTCATCACAAATAGGACTGACGTCATCTGATGTCAGGCCGCACGGTAGTCACTACAGCAATCCTGACGGGGGACCGTCGACCCGATGTCGTGACTGGCGTCAGCGTGGCCGGTATATAATCGGCGGTCCCCACGCCTCAGTTCTTTCCGCCGCCGCCTCATGCTAGTCAGTCGCGAACTCCATTCAGCTCCATCGGAAAGTATTTTTCAGCGTGTTTTCTAAAACTAGCTATTTCATCTTTTAGTTTAAATAGTTCATGTCTTTTCCGAAGAAAAAGTGCTCCAAGTGTGGTACTCAGATACCGCACAAAGATGAGCATTCCAAGTGCGTCATCTGCCTAGGCCCAGACCATCCAGTCTCCTCCTGCCCCGACTGTCAGTCCTTCAATCAGGCTACCAAAAAATGGAGACAGCAGGCATTGGAAGCCCATCTTCTCAAGGCCCGTCTACTTTCGCTTGAGAAGAAGAGGGACAAGCTTAGGGACCCGTCCGACAAATCTTCCTCTAAAAAAACACAAGGAGAAGACGAGGGAGCGGGCTTGCTCCACGGACGACGTCAGGCCCTCTGCCAGCAAGGCCCAGCCACTGTTGAAGCACCCAGGTAAGGAGAAACTTCATACAGGTAAGTCAGCCGCTGGCTCCTCCGACGACTGCGCTGCACTAGCCAGTAAGTCAGCCTCCGGCTCCTCCGGAGACTGCCCGGTGGCCGTTAACTCGACTCCTCCGGCTGGGGGCAGTCGCCCGGCCTCGGTCGTTAAGTCGGCTAGGGGTTCTCTCCCTGACCATGCCCGCTAAGTCGGCCATCCCCGAAGAACCACACGGGCTCGGTTCCCCCGTCAGGGCCTTCTGGCACTACAGTCGACGTCCAGCGGGACCAAAGGGAGACAGCCCCACTCCCTCCTGTTATTCCCTCGCCCATGTCCTCTCATTCTACTTAGGACACGTCCAGTGAGGCTGATGGGGTCGCTGGTGAACCAGTCGATTTCGGGGGTTCTTCTCCGTGCTCCCCAGCTGGGGACCAGGGTCAGAAGGCTCCTCCTCGGCCAGATGGCCTTTCTTTGGAGGACCCTCCTCAGCCCAAGGATGGACTGCGGGCGCTTCCAGCACTGCCAGTCACTACAGTTCCAATGCCGAGACTGCCGGCACCTCCAGCACCGTTGGTCCCTACAACAGCCCTGACGCAGGGCCTGGTGGTCAAGCCTATTCCGTCGGCCCCGATGCCGGACCCGACTCCTACCCCTGAGACCCTTCGTCCGGTGCTGACGCCAGCCCCTCCGACGCCGGATCCTTTTCCGGCGCCGGATCGGGTGGCGCTGGTGCCGACGTCTGTCCCTATAACATGGACTGTTCCAACACCAGACCCTAACTTAATATATGCCACAGTGGGTCCGACATGGTTTCCCCCGACGTCAGGGCTGACATCGGGGTTTTATAACCATCCCCTCACTGTCCCCCATTACCCACACGGGTATCCTGGGGAATCCTTACCCAGAGGTTCCCGCTCCTGGATGGAGTCCAATGGGACAGTTTTATCAGGGTTATCATCCATATGCCCATTACATGGGTCCGCATGGGTATTACTCTCCGCCAGTTGCTGTTCCCCCTCCACCTCCCCCCCCCCAGCCTCAACCAACTCCTCCTCCACCCACTCCGGCTATGCCGGATTTCAAGTCTTTCTTACAGTCTTGGTGGCAGGGAGTGAGGTTGGAGTTGATTTTAGACCTTGAAGCAAGACTCCTACCTCCACCGCTTCATAGGTCCCCTTCCCCGAGCAGTTCGGGTCCAATTGTCCACCTCTCGGGGAAGACTCGACTGGACGTTCCCCTTTCTCGCTTTGAACATCGTCCAGTGGAGGAGGCTGACGATAGTTCTGATGAGAGAGAGGACTCTTCGGAGGAGGAAATTGTGGAGGAACCTGAGCCGAGAGGCAAGACCTCACCGAAATCGCCATCTGAGGATCCTTCCTTCTCAGATCTCTTGAGGGCCCTCAGAGATTATTTCGATTGGGAGTCAGAGGAACCGGACCCAATGAGAAAGCGACTCGCGGAGCACCTCGATTTGGAGTCCCTGTCTCCAGTCCCAGTTCCTCTGTGGATGGCCCCCCACAAAGACCTCACCACCACCGTCTGGCAGATGCCTCAATCTATCTCGGCTGTCCCCAAGAGGACGGACAGGCTTTACCGGGCACCTAAGGATGCTCAGTTTTTGAAGTCCCATCTGAAGGCAGACTCCGTGGTCATTTCAGCAGCTGATGATCGCTCCACTACGCCCAAGCACTTGAGCACCACTTCTCCAGATAAGGAGTCGAGGCAGATGGACCAGTTTGCCAAGAAAGTCTATTCTTTGGCCACGTGCATGCTCCGCTCCCTCAGTTATGTGGCCCATATGGTGTCCCACCCAAAAGCGACTATGGCCAGGTTGGAGGCGAAGGTCCAGTCTATAGATCCTTCACCTCTCAAGGAGGAACTCGCCAAGGATCATCTCCTCTCCAGGATTTCTTGTAGGTATGCTCTACGGGCCACCTATGATTCAGTCGATTCCGTGGCCCGTACCTCGGCGACTGCCGTGGCCCTGAGACAGCACTCCTGGCTTCACCTCTCTGACCTCGCTAACGAGGTTCACTTGGCGATTCAGGACGCCCCTTTCCAGGGCTTGGTCCTTTTCGGAGGCAACACCAACGACATAATTACAGAACTACAGTGCAAAGGTGTTGCCCTTAGATCTGTTCAGTCGATGTACTGATCGGGTGCTCCTCAACGAAAACAACAGCAACCCTTTCGGAAGAGGACCTGGCAGCAGGGGAAATCCGCTCAGGTGCGTCGACAAGGCAAGCGGAAGGCCACGGGTACAGTTACCCCCCCCCCACCTCCAAGAATCTGCGTCGGTCAGGGGGTCCTTCCCCTGACCGACCCGCTACTTCTTGACTTCCCGGACCCACTGCCTGCTCAGCCTCTCGGCGAGGAGCAGGTGGAAGGGAGGTTCGCTCTCGACATGCAGGAGTAGAGGGCAATTACCTCCGACAAATTGGTCCTGCAATTAGTGGCCTCAGGTCACACTATAAAGTTACTGGAAATCCCTCCGGGAAACCCTCCGGTGAAGTCCTCATACTCTCAGGATCAGGCTTTCCTCATTCAAGAGGAAGTAAATTCGCTCTTGCTAAAACAAGCAATTGAGCGAGTCCCTCCAGGGCAAACAGGGAAAGGCTTCTACTCCCATTTTTTCCTGGTTCCAATAAAGACCGGGGACTTCCAACCCATTCTAGATCTCAGTCAGCTGAATCATTTTATCGACTACAAGAAGTTTTGCATGCTGACACTACAGAGCCTTCTGCCGCTCTTGTTGGAGAATCACTGGCTCTGCACCCTGGATATACAGGATGCCTACCTACATATCCCTATTTTCCCCAACCACCGTCAGTTCCTGCATTTCCTGTTCCGGGGGGGGCACTTCCAGTTCCGAGCACTCCCCTTTGGCCTGTCTTTGGCACCTTAGGTTTTTACCAAGGGGCATTGCAGTGTTTCCCTACCTGGGCGATTGGCTTCTAGCGTCCCCTTCCAGGGATGCGTTATTGGGGCTCTGTCGTTTACCCTGGAGCTGTTCAGTTGACTTGGGGTCACTGTCAACATGCCCAAATCATACCTCATCCCCACCCAGAGACTACAGTTTATTGGGGCGGTCCTCGACATGGTCCAGTGCAGAGCTTTCCTTCCTCAGGACAGAGTGGAGACTCTGGTCCACCAGGCTACCAAAGTGGCGTCTTGCCGGACCATCCCGGCTAGGGAGGTCCTTCACCTGTTAGGCCTCATGGCAGCTTCCATATGTACCGTTTCCCTAGCCAGGCTCCACATGAGGATCACTCAGTGGTCCCTGAGGGTGCAATGGGTCCAGCTTTTGGATGATCTGGAGCATCTGGTCCTCATCTCCTCAGTGGTCCGGAAGGATCTTCTATGGTGAATGAATCCACACAGTCTCCTTGGGTCTCCCGTTTCGAAGACCAGCGCCCATAGCCACACTCACCATGGATGCCTCGAACATGGGGTGGGGGGGAGCGCACATCTGGGGGAACACCAAGCCCAGGGACTTTGGTTCGGCTAGGAGCTTTCTCTTCAAACCAATATTCTAGAGCTCAGGGCAGTCCTGTATGCCTTACAGCCTTTCAAACCCTGCTGCCCGAGGGAACACTGCTCATCCAAACGGACAATGTGTCAGTGGTTTGGTACATCAACAAACAAGGAGGAACCCAGTCGTATCCTCTTTGCAGGGAAGCGAACAGGGTGTGGAACTGGGCAGTCCTGCATCACTTGTCCCTAGTGGCCGTGCATGTACCGGGAGTTCTAAACATCCTGGCGGACAGTCTTAGCAGATTGCGGACCCCCGCTGACAAGTGGGAACTTCATCAGGAAGTGGCGGAATCCATCTTCCAAAATTGGGGCCGACTGGAACTCGACCTGTTCGCCTCTCAGTTCAATGCAAAACTTCCCAAGTTTTGCTTGCTTGTTCCAGAGCCAGGTGCTTTCTGGAGCGACGCATTGTCTCTATCCTGGACAGGGAAATTTTTATACGCCTTCCCTCCATTTCCCTTCCCTTTCCATACATCTTTAAATTGTGTCTCCTTGTTCTTGCAAGTCTCTTTTTCTGAAAGATGCTACCCTCTTGGACTTTGTTGATTCCACTGAGGTACTTAAAAGTTTCTATCAAGCCCCCCCCCCCTTCTTTCCTCAAGGGTATACATACTAAGCTCCTTTAGTCTCTCTTCATACGGCTTCTCTTGGAGACCCTGCACAATTTTAGTTGCCTCCTCTGACTACCTCTATCCTGTCTATGTCCTTGTGGAGATGGGGTCTCAGAACTGGACACAGTACTCCAGATGGGGTCTCACCAATTGTCTGTACAGAGGGATAACAACTCCCTGTTTTCTGCTGCTGATGCCTCTCCTATACATCCCAGTATACCCCAGCCCTCCCTGCCTTCTCACATTGCTTGCACTTGTAAGGTCATCTGATATGATTACCCCCAGGTCCC
Source organism: Neoceratodus forsteri (assembly GCA_016271365.2). Classification (NCBI taxonomy): domain Eukaryota; kingdom Metazoa; phylum Chordata; order Ceratodontiformes; family Ceratodontidae; genus Neoceratodus; species Neoceratodus forsteri. Next base: position 433,654,290 of record JADMNL010000024.1, on the reverse strand, counting down.
TTTCCTTTTGTTGTTGTTGATACCTCCCACCCATTGTGTATTCTTCCCTGGGTTCTTGTTTCCCAGGTGCATTATTTTGCACTTCTTTGCATTGAATCTAGCTGCCATACTTCTGACCATTCCTCCAACCTTGCCAAGTCCCTTTTCATCCTTTCCACGCCTCCTTGTGTATCAACCCTGTTGCAGATCTTTGTGTCATCTGCAAAAGGCATACTTTTCCTTCCAGTCCCTCTGCAATGTCACTGATGAAGACATTAAAAAGGACTGGACCCAATACTGAACCCTGCGGTACCCCACTAGTAACTCCTCTTTCTTCAGAGTGGATTCCATTTACTGTTACCTTCTGTGTCCTGTTGTGCAGCCAATGTTTTACCCAGGCTACCACCCTGGGACCCACTCCCAGGCTGGTTAATTTGACTATTAATCTTTTGTGTGGGACTGTGTCAAATGCCTTGCTAAAGTCTAGGTAGGCCATGTCCACAGCCCCTCCCTGGTCTACTACTTTGGTCGCCCAGTCAAAGAAATCTATTAGATTCGTCTGACATGACCTTCCTGCTGTGAACCCATGCTGCCTTGGGTCCTGTGCTCCACTGGCCTCTAGTTACTCAGCTATTCTTTCCTTCAGAAGTGACTCCATCACTTTCCCTACCACAGCAGTCAGACTGACAGGTCTGTAGTTTCCTGCCTCTGTCTTGGTCCCACTTTTGTGAAGGGGAATCACATCCGCCTTCCTCCAGTCCTCGGGTACGACACCATTCTCCCATGATTTGTTAAAAAGAGTAGCCAGTGGTTTCACTAGTTCCTTCCTTAATTCTTTTAGAATTCTGGGATGAATTCCATCAGGACCCATTGCTTTGTCCACCTTCAGTTTAAGGATCGCCAGAAGGTCTTCAGTCTGGCTGCTCCCACCCATCCGGGTAGTATAGCCCTCGGCTTCGCCCCATGAAGCCAGATCTTCCCTTCTGCTGGAAGATTCAGGTTGCCTCCTCTTTGCTCCCTTTTTTTTTTTTGAAATTGTGTTTTATTGAGTTTCCATTATAACGCATTTGACCATACCAACTAACAAACCAATAACTTTGGTGCAATTATTAGTCTTCAGTTCATATATCACATATCTATAGCATATCTCTACAAATACATTATATAGGAGTAAAAAGGAGGAGAATGTTATTCATTTTTAGGGTAAATGGTAACACAGGCTCTACAAAATTTTATAAGTTTGGGAGTTACTACTGAGATAATACTTAATATAAAATATAGAGTACAAGAGTGGGTCTAGGCTAGTCAATTCTAAAAAGAATTTTGAAACTTACTTAAATAAATATGACCATTATCTCACTTCATTTAAATGCCTTACGCAATCTGAGATGGAAAGCCATTCCTTTCAGTTATATCCCCTCCTTTGAACCATTATTGTTGTTCAGCCAAAATGTCCACTACATTTCTCTGATTCACTTCAGCCAGATAGTGAAAATAAGAGAGCCATCTATATTTATATCTTTCTTTTTGAAGCCTCAACCTTGCTGTTAGGTGTTCCATCAGCTTGCAATATTGTCCCCCAATATTTTTTTATCTGGGATCTGTGAGGTCAGACATTTTTGGGTTACTGCTTTCAGTGCAGCTGTTATCAAAATATTGAACAAGTATATGAGTGACTTGGTTCTTAAACCAACCGGTGGAAGCCCTAGTATGAATGTAGAAAGTGTAATTGGTAGAGCTATACCCAAGATTTGACTACTTTCTTTAGCAATTTCCACCCAGTATGGATGCAGCCTGGGACATGACCAAAAACTATGAGTATGGTTACCAACCCCTCCACAGCCCTGCCAACAAAAGTTTTGAAAAGTGGGGCCTGTAGTGTTGAGTTATGACTGGTGTTCAAAAATGGCGTTGCACCACCCTCCACCTATAACCTCTCCAAGATGGGGATGCTGTAGTTGTAAATACCCCCCTCCATATCTGCCCCAGTCATCTTCAGTCACCTTTATCCCTGCCGCTACAAGACATTTTTGTTTAACCCTATCCACTGGGTCTGTTTGCAGTGTTGAAAGCAGGTGTACAATTTGTGTTACTCTACCCCTAGACTGAGGAATATTCACTAGTGTAAGCAATAATTGTGAAAGCACCCGACATCGGTTTAGCGTTCCTTGAACCAAAGACTGCCTCCCCATCACCGGTGGACTCCGGTTGCCGGGATTCTACAGAGGAGGACCTGACGTTGCTTGATGACCAGGCGGGTGACAGTGAGGATGTCGGGCTTCCACAGGAGCCTTCGCCAATCCCAGAGATGCCCTCAGACCCAATGCCCAATACCGTCGTCAGGTCCGTCGTCCGGTGTGAATATTCAAGAGGTCAAAGATATCTTTACTTTTTGGAGGGACACAATAAAGAAGGATGTGATCCCAGTCAAACCTCCTCCTCCTACTCCTTCACCTTCTACTCCCCCTCCTCCACCGCAGGGGCCAGCAGGAAGACTACTGACCCCCAAGGAGCATACTCCACCTCCTAGGGGAAGATCCAAAGAACGGAGGAGGCCCCCTTCAAGATCTCCCTCAGGGTCTCCCAGTCCTAAGCGACCCAGACGTCGACGGTCCACTCCACCATGGGAGGATTCTAGACCTGACACTTTAGATACCTCCAGGTCTCCTTCTCCAATCAGCATCCCATCACCTGACCCACAAGACCTGCCCAGGTCATCTCCGGATGATCCCTCCTTTTCCGAGATCATGAGGCATATCCAGGAGTACATGGGATGGGATTTGGAAGATCTCGACCCCGAGAGACAGTGCCTAGCTCGTTACCTTCAGCAGAAGGACCCTAAGCCTGTGGTGGTGCCACCCTTGGTGGACACTTTCGCAGACGTCACCAAGGCAGCGTGGAGGCACCCTTACTCCACCCTCGCGGTGCCGAAGAAAGCTGACCACCTGTACAGGGCCCCGACAGAGGACCAGTACTTGGCACAACAACCTCTGGCTGATTCCCTGGTGATTACGGCCTCTCATGACAGGTCCCAACAACCACAGCATCTGAGCACACAGCCACTGGACCAGGAATCTAAGCAGTTGGATGCCCTGTGAAGGCGCATGTATGTGGCTGCTGCATGCTCCATCAGGTCCCTAAACTATCTGTCTCATATGGTTCAGTTTCAGAATGCCCTGTGGGAACAGGGTCAGGACCTACAGTAGTTGATAAACTACCAGATGGCGAGCAGAAGGCGGAGCTCTTGAACCTCCTCCGCACAGGGTCAGACGTGGGGACCCAAGTGTTACGAGCCGCATATGATTCTGCGGACTTGTCCGCCAGGGGCGCAGCTTCAGGCGTCTGTCTTCAGAGACACTCCTGGCTCCGTGTCTCCGGTTTTACCCCGGATGTACAGAACAGTATCCTTGACGTCCCTTACAACGGAGAGGTCCTGTTTGGTGAACCCTCTGAAAAGGTCATCACCAAGCTTCAGGATGCCGGGAAGGCAGTAAGGTCTGTACAGGCCATGTACAGATCCAAATCAGAACCATTTTTGCGGCCAGCAACGACAACAGCAGCCACGTTCCGGCCAGCGACAAAGGGGCACCTTCCACCATAAGGCCCAACCTAAATCTTCCCCAATCAGAGGTCAGCAGTATACCAAACCGGCCCAGCCTGCGGGAACCAACGCTGCCACAGCATAACTCCTTCCCGGCCCCCGCCCCTCCTCTGGATCAACGGGCAGAAAAGGTCAGGGGTCGCATCGCTCGCCACTTTTCAGCATGGTAGTCAATTACAGCCGACCGGTGGGTACTTCAAATAGCCAAGAGAGGTCACTTTATAGAATTCCTCGACCACCCACCGTCAAGACCTCCCCTGCTTTCCCGTTATTCGGGTCAGCACGCACTGCTCATACAGCAGGAGGTGCTCGCGCCTCTAGGAAAGGACGCTATAGAGCACGTACCGCGGAACCAGAGAGGTGCAGGTTACTATTCCTACTTTGTTCTGGTTCCCAAAAAGACAGGGGACCTCCATCCGATACTGGATCTCAGCGATCTCAACGCTTCGGTCCTCGACAAGCACTTCCCCATGGTGATCCTTCCCGGTCTGATACCCATGCTCAAGCAGGGCGCCTTCCTAGTGTCCTTGGACATGTAAGATGCCTACCTGCACATACCCATTGCTCGAGCACACAGGAAGTTCTTGCGCTTCGAATTTCTAGGTCACCATTATCAGTTCCGAGCCCTCCCTTTCGTACTGTCATCGGCATCTCGGGTGTTTTCGAAGTGCATGGCAGTCGTAACGGCAGCTCTGAGGAAACAAGGCCACTACGTGTTCCCCTACCCGGACGACTGGCTCCTCATGGCACTCTCTCTGGAGGCTCTGATGTCCGCAATTCACTGTACTCAGTCCCTGTTCGGGACGTTGGGCATCATTATCATTAAGAAGTCATGCCTGGTTCCGTCACAGAATCTGCAGTTCATAGGCGCAGTTCTGGACACTGTCCAGGGGAGAGCTTTTCTGCCCCAGGACCGAGCGGAACACATCAGATCCCTCATCAGGGACATCTTGGCAAAGAAGTCTGTCCCAGCCAGACTGGTCCTTTGCCTGCTCGGACACATGGCTGTGGCCATTGCAACAGTCCCGCTAGCCCGTCTCCACATGCGGTTGACCCAGTGGATGTTACAAGTTCAATGGGATCAGAAGCAAGACCATTTGCAGCTTCCAATTCAGATCACGAATGCTGTAATCCGGGATTGGCAATGGTGCCTAGATTCAAAGAACCTATTGGCGGGGGTCCCCTTCATTGCGCCGTCTCTGACTGTGACGCTCTCCGCGGACGCCTCAGGGTTCAGTTGGGGAGCACACCTCGATGGGGTCAGGTCTCAGGGCTTGTGGACACCCCAGGAAGCTCATCTCCACATAAATATCTTGGAAGTGAGAGCAGTTCTTTATGCCCTGCAGGCTTTCCAGTCGGAGACCCCACCAGGTACTCTCCTGTTACAAACAGACAATGCCACGGTGATGTACTACCACAGCAAACAAGGAGGCACCCATTCCTACCTATTTTGCAGGGAGGCCATGAGGGTGTGGGATTGGATCCTACAACACGGCGCAGACCTCATTGCTGTTCATGTCCCAGGAGTGGACAACGTCATCACAAACAGCCTGAGCCACTCTCAGGCCAGAGTCCACGAGTGGGAACTACTCCAGGAGGTAGTAGAGGATCTGTTTCACAGATGGGGCACACCAGAGTTGGACCTTTTCGCTTCCCCATACAACGCAAAACTGCCCAATTTCTGCTCGCTAGATCCAGGGCCTGGTGTTTTCTGGCGAGACGCGTTGTCCCTCTCCTGGACGGGCAGATTCCTCTACATGTTTCCTCCCTTACCGTTGATCCAGAGGGTCCTTTTGAAATTCCGCAGAGAGCAGGCGACGCTGATATTTATTGTGCCTTTTTGGCCCAGACAGATTTGGTTCCCTCTGCTACACCAGGTGTCCCAGGAACCTCCGGTACCTCTGCCAATCAGCTCTCACTTATTGTCCCAGGAGGCAGGTTCTTTGGTCCATCCAGACCTTTGCTCTCTGAACCTGCACGCCTGGCTCCTAGAGACATAGCTATCACGCGGTACGGGGTCTCGCAAGAGGTAGCAGATGTTCTAGCGGCTGCTAGAAAACCGGCCACTCATGTCACATATGCCATAAAATGGTGCAGATTTTGCCTCTGGGCTCAAGCACGAGGACTTTCCTCCGATGGATTGTCCAGAAAGGTCAGTCCTGGACTACCTCCTATCTTTCTCCCAGGCAGGCTTGGCCTACTCCTCTATTAAAGTACACCTTTGTGCCATCTCAGCCTATCATACACCTATAGGCCAACGTCCCATAACTCAGTTGGACACAGCACGAGCCTTCCTGAGAGGTGTTCTCCACCTTAGACCTCCGATTAAGGATCCTATTCCTCCATGGGATTTACCTTTTGTCCTGGAGCAGCTCACGCTGCCGCCTTTTGAACCTGTCATGGATTGCGAGCTACGTCTCCTAACATGCAAGACGTTATTTTTAGTTGCCGTTACTTCGGCCAGAAGAATTTCTGAACTTCACGCACTGAGGTGCAAAGAACCTTATTTGGTTTTTCACCAGGACAGGGTGTCCCTAAGGACAAATCCAAAGTTTCTACCTAAGGTGGTCTTAGCTCTCACCCTCAATCAGGACATCAACTTACCAGTGTACTTTCCTAAATACTCTAATAGAGGAGAGGCCCTGTTGCACACTCTAGATGTGCATAGGTGTCCAAGATACTACCTGACCAGAACCAGGCACCACCGTAAATCTGATCAGCTTTGCATCTCCTTCGCCCATAGGATGATGGGAGCTCCGGTTTCTAAACAATCGCTGTCCAGGTGGCTCATCCATTGTATCACTTTCTGTTACCAGAAACGTAACAAACCTTTACCAGGCGCGGTTAAGGGTCATTCCACAAGGGGAGTGGCCACCTCCTTTGCGGCCATGAAAAACGTGTCCACCGCAACCATCTGCACAGCAGCTACTTGGAGCACCGTGCACATCTTTATCAGGCATTATAGCCTGCATGTTGCATCACGGCAAAGAGCTGGTTTTGGTCTAGCAGTCCTTCAGGAACTCCTATCCTAGGCTTCGGTCCAACTCGTCATCTCTACCTAGCCTGCTCCCACCTGAGAGGGATTTCCAGTATTGCTTGGGAATCAGTCGTAATGGTGTAACCTGCTACAAGAGCTGTTTCTCAAGTAAGATAGTACAGTTACGTAAGAACTTACCGTAACAGTAGATCTTCGAGAACATCTCTTGCAGCAGGTAGTTTACCTCCCACCATCCCCTCTGGAGGTAGAGTTGTTACAATATCTCCTTTCTAGGATTAGGTGTTTCTAACACCGTTCTGAATACCTTTTGATGGCAGATCCTTAGTCTCCACTTCTGATGTCATTGAACGGCCGGGAGTCTCCGGCGGGAGAACTGGGGATTCTGGGGGACCGCCCCCTTTTATATGATGCCTGATGTCGGGGGTGGTCCCCACTGGATACTGATAGCTAGAAAATTTCCATGGGGTCCTGGCGCCTGCGGGCTTTAGTCCTAATGATGTAACCTGCTGCAAGAGCTGTTCTCGAAGATCTACTGTCATGGTAAGTTCTTGCGTAACTGTACTTTCTGCCGACACCGATAGACCCCCCGGACAAGGAGTCCAAGAAACTGGACCACGCTGCCAGGAAAGTCTGTGTGGCCTCCTCTTTAGGCCTTTGTAAGGCAAGCTCGGCCGTCGTCATGGCTCACTTCTCCCATGCCCTTCTAGGTCCTTGGACAAAGTTCTCCCACATCTCCCCGCAGATCTTCAGACTATGGTGAAGCAGATCCAGGACCAAGGCCGTGCAGTTGCCAAGCAGCAGCTTCAGACAGCTGTGGACATTGGGGACTCATGCACCCGTTCGGTGGCAGCTGTGGTTACCTCATGCCGCAGGGCTTGGCTGAGGATTTCCACCTTCACGGCAGATACCCAGCTCAAACTTGCTGATGTTCCTTTCCTGTGTACCGATCTCTTTGGTCCAGGTATGGATGGTCACCTTCAGCGAATCAAACAGTACGGTGCCACCTCGGACTCTGCTACTTCTGCTCGAAGCGCTTCTGGCCCTAAGAAGCAGCAGCAGAAAAAGAAGAAGACTTTTTGACACTCTGCTCCAGCGGCCCAGCAGTCCTCCTTTCAGGGAGTTCAGCATCAGCAGGCACAGGCTTGGCACCCCTGGTCCAAGCCCGGACCTCCCCAGGCCCACAGAGGAGGTCGGGTTCAGGCCCTGGACTCTCTTCCTCCAAGCCTGCCCAGTGACGTGATAGGAGTGGCCACCCCTGTTCCCGTCATACCAGGTCTGGGTCCTCCCATGGGGGGGGTCATCTCCGCCACTTCCTTTCCGCCTGGTCCGCTGTTACCACGGACAGGTGGGTCTTAGAAGTGGTCGGCCAAGGTCTGCCTCTAGAATTCGAGCAGTACCCACCCAGCCAAACCTGCACCCCATGGGAGGAGAGAGTATCAGCCAACACTCAGTCGGCTCTGAGAGACGACATAGACCAGCTGTTCATGGAGGCAGTGGTCAACCCAGGGTTCATTTCCAGGTACTTCCTGGTCCCAAAGCGGACAAGTGGCTGGCGCCCCTTTGTAGATCTGCACGACCTGAATCAGTATCTCAGGCCACACACCTTTTGGATGGTAACTCTGTCCCAGATCATACTATCCCTGGAGCAAAACGTGGTTCTGCTCACTGGATCTTAAGGGCGCGTTCTTTCACATCCCACTCCGTCCATCTCACCAGCGGTTCCTCTGCTTCAGAGCAGAGGGAACCCTTTACAAGTTCCAAGCCATGCCATTTGGCCTGTCATTGGCCCTACGGGTCTTCACCAAATGCATGGCAGTGGTGGCAGCCCACCTCAGGCATCAAGGGGTCAGGATATACCCTTACCTTGATGACTGGCACTTAGCAGGTTCCACCCAGCTAGAGGTGCAGAGGTCCAGGGACCTGGCCCTCCAGACCTGCTCTCAACTTGGCCACCTGAACAACGACGCCGAATCAGAGCTCGTGCCTTCTCAGGTGATGTGCTTCATCGAGGCAGAGCTCGACTCTCCCCGAGCCAGAACTCGACTCCCAGGGCGGAGGTTTTCTCATCCTTTGCCCAGTCATTTCTGGTTGAGCAACTGTGCCCTTCCCAGGACTTTCTGCGCCTTCTGGGTTACTTGGCTTCCTGCACCACCGTGGACCATTGGGCCCGATGGCATATGTGCCCCCTCCAGTAGGAGCTGGCCACCCAGTGGACTCAGCACCTAGGTCATTTCGACCAGCTGATCACTGTGACCCAGAAGATGTGGGACGCTCTCCAGTGGTGGACCGTCCTAGACCGGTTGCAGGAAGGGATCCCGTTTGTCCACCCCGAGCTGCCTGTCGTCCTCACATCCAATGCCTCTCTCATGAGCTGGGGATTCCACATGGGGGACAACAGGGCCCACGGGTTCTGGACCCCCGAGGAGTCCCATTACCACATCAATCTGTTGGAGCCCAGAGTGGTCAGACTGGCGCTGACAGCATTCACTCAGCAGCTTCGAGGTCAAGTGGTTCAAGTCCAGACGGATAATACCATGACCATGTACTACCTCAACAAGCAGGGCAGCATGCACTCTCGGCTGCTGTGCAGGAAAGTGCTCCGCATCTGTACACTCGTGAGCCGACTGGAGGTGGATCTCCTATCCATCCATGTGGCAGGAGCCTCAAATTAACTGGTGGATGCTCTCAGCCACATGGGCAAGACATCCCACGAGTGATCTCCCCATCCAGAGGTAGCTTACAGCCTGTTCTCCCACTGGGGCAAACCGATGGTGGACCTGTTTGCCTCCAGGGAAAACACCAAGCTGAGGCTGTTTCGTGCCTCCCTCACCCCCACCCCCGTGGGGATCACTGCAGAGGGATGCCTTATTGAGGCCGTGGACCCCAGGCCTCTTCTGTACCTTGCCTCCATTTCTCTTGATTCACAGGGTGCTCCTGAAGGTGAGGAGGGACAAGGCACAGGTGGTCTGGCAGCCTCAGACTGGCCAGGCCAGTTCTGCTATCCAGATCTCCTCAGCGTCAGCAGCAGGCTCCCAAGGCGTCTTCCAGCATGCCCGGACCTGATCTCTGTCAAACAGGGAAAGATCCTCCATCCGGACCTTCAATCCCTGCACCTGACAGCCTAGTACCTGAGCGGCTAGAGTTCCAGGCTTTGGGTCTCTCAGAGGATGTGTTCACAGTAGTGGAATCATCCAGAAAGGAGTCGACCAGAAAGTGCTATGCCTTCAGATGGAAACGATTTTCCATTTGGTGTCAGGGCAAGGGCCTGGACCTTCTGTCCTGTACTGTGGCTAGCATTTTAGACTACCTTTGATCTCTGTCCAAAGGAGGTCTTCGATCTTCGACCCTTAAGTTGCACCTGGCAGCCCTCTGCTTACTGGGCGCGGGCCAGTCAGCAGATGGTGGCACAGGAGAAGGTGGTCTGGCACTTTTTCAAAGCCCTTGATCACATCTCCCCTCCAGTGTGTGAACCTCCACCTCCGTGGGATTTACTGCTGGTCTTGGCAAAGCTCGTGGGCAAGCCATTCGAACCGATGCACAAGTATGAGATGTCACACTTGTCATGGAAGACTGCCTTCCTGGTGACTATCACGTCTACCAGAAGGACAGGGAAGCTCCAGACACTCTTGGTGGACTCTCCTTATCTGGTCTTCCATGGGGACAAGATTGTCCTGCACCCCTGCCTGAAATTCCTCCTGAAGGTGGTGTCAGTTTCACCTTAACAAAGTGTTGATTCTGCCTGTGTTCTACCTGAACTACACCTCGGCTGCTGAGTACAGGCTCCATACTCTGGACCTGAGACGAGCAGTCTCCTTTTATAAGGAGAGGATGACCTGAAGTTCGGGGCGAGGTTCAGTAGCTGTTTGTCATCTACGCTGAAGCCACTTTTGGCAGACCTGCAGCAAAGCGGCCTGTCGCAAGATGGATTACATCTTGCATTGATCTCTGCTATAGGTTTGTGGGCAAAGAGCCTCACAGATGGATAAGAGCTCATTCTACTTGCCATACTGCTGCGTCTGTGGCTGCTTCCAGGGACATCGCTATCCATGAATTCTGTTGGGCCGTCACCTGGAAGTCAGCAAACACCTTCATCACCCATCACTCATTACCACATCGACCTTGAGTCATGCCTGGATGCTGGTTTTGGGGCCTCAGTTCTCCAGTCTGTGTTCCCAAAGTAGGAGGAGTGTGCCTTGCCTCCCTACTCCCGGAGAACTGCTAGGAGTCTGCCAAGAAGTGTGGATGAACAACATATCCTCGTCCCAAAAAAACAGATTACTCACTTGTAACAGTAGTTCTAGGAGTGGTATATGTTGTTCATCCACATGGACCCACTCGACCTCCCCGTCTGCGACGCACAAACCTGGCTTCCAGCAGGCTAAGATCTGATGTCATGGGGCGGAGCCGGGGTCTATACCACCTGGGTGGGAGGAGCCAGCTTGAAGACCTTCCGGCGATCCTTAAAGGGGAAAGGGACATGCCAAGAAGTGTTGATGAACAACATATAGCACTCCTAAAACTACTGTTACAGGTGAGTAACCTGTTTTTTCAACTTAGTGTGTCTCTCCTGGTAAAGTAAAATAAAAAAAATTACCCTCAAACAGTGATGGGAAAAATGGCCCCATTTACACAGCACTTGAAACCTACACCAGTTCAGCTCCTTTGTCCTGGAGAGGAGCTGAAGAGTTACACCAGTTTGATGCCTGCACAGCTTACACATGCAAACATACACCTCTGTGGCTCTCCAAACCATCTACACTGGTGTAGAAATGGCCAATGTAAATGGGGCTTATGCACATATCACACACACAGCTATGCTGCATTAGAACTTGTGTTATTGAGAGGGAATGTTGGCTAAGAACATAGGGGAGTAACTCCTCTTTTGAAAAGTGCTGCGAGATACTTAACTTCCACCTGATGTGGACAGAAGGACTCGCAGTATACACAGTAAGCCCTGTATAAGCAGTCTTGCAGAGTTGTTTGAGCATGGCCAGTGAAAGTGTCAGATGTTTAGTAGAGTATTCAATTTATTGGCTGCCAAGTGGAAATTTTTTTTTTCACCTGGATTTGAGATTGAAGTCCGAGCACTGACATTTGAACATTCAAGGACACAGTCAGAAAGCAGCTTTTACAGTGCTGATGTCATCTCATTGGTGTCCCTGTGCACTGAGAGCTACTATAACAGAGAGTAATTTTGGTGTAGTACAATCTTACTTCGAGACACAGCTCTTGCAGCAGGTTACACCATTAGGACCGAAGCCGCCAGGCGCCAGGACCTCACGGAAAAATTCTAGCTAGCTAACTACAGCGGGGACCGCTCCCGACGTCGGTCCGCCTCCGGCGTCAGGCATGGTACAAAGGGGCGGTCCCGCAGATTCCCTAGTTCTTTTCCCCGCTGGCCGACTTAGCTACCTGACCCTTCGGTTACCAGTCTGAGCGCTACACGCTGAATAGTTCTTTTTCGATAAAATTTTCAAAATCTTCAGAATCCTCTTCAAACAAGATCTTGATGTCATCACCAACTTCGGGCCATCCTTCATGCGCTTGTGGAAAGCAGATCCTGTCAAGGACCCCCACACGGCCTGCGTCTGCGTGTAGCCCAGAACCACGATACCCGGCCTGTCCTTCTGCCAAGGGTTCAATAGCCGATTCGGATCCGGCAAGGCCAGAGGGCTTTGCAGGCGTTTCTTCTGGAGGAACAACTGAAGACCATGTCCTCCAAGGGGAAAGCTCCAGGGTCCACAAGCAGCGGAGAAGAGAAGGAGAAGGCCCCTTCCAGGTCCCCTTCTAGGGGTTCGAGTCCCGTATTCGGTTAATCTCCCGGCTGCAATCAAGAAACCTTCATCTCAGGAGAAACCTGCCAGCCTTCCTCCCTTCCAGGGCCTTGGCCAAGTCCGGGAACGACACCATCACCACCGCAAGTCGGGTTCCCCGCCCCGGTACCCGACGTCAGGTCTTCGCCGGTGCCTCCACGCCAAAGGCGCTGGAGCTCACGCTTTAAAAGGCCTGTAGCCCAGATGCCGCTCGACAGCTGTCAGCCGCGCGCCTTCTTCCCTGGAGCCATCGCCGTCCGACGACCGCACGGCCACTACATCCCAGCGGACGCCGGCAGGGGGAATCGACGCCCGCCCTCCTGAAAAGAAGAAGGCCCTGTTGCCTCCGACCGACATCGGTCAGGAGCCTCTATCGAGGAGGACCTAGAGCAGCCCGAGGACCAGGCGGCGACCCGGTCCGTAGGTACTCCCAGGATCCCCGCCATTACCAGAGCCCCTGTGGGCGCCGACGCGGGACCCGACGACCGCCCACGGCACCGGGCCGTCGTGGCCTCTCTCTAGTGGAGGTGAAGATCTGTTCACCTACTGGTGGGATACCATTAAAAAGACATGGTCCCCCCTCCTCTCCTCCTCCTCCTACTCCTCCTCCTCCTCCTCCTCCTACTCCTCGGTTCCTGCCCCCCCTCGCCATCGGGGTCGGCAGGCCGTGTTCCTCCTCCCCGGGAGCCTAGAACCCCTCCCAGGGGGAGACCTGATAAACGGAGACCTCCGTCGAAATCCTCTTCTGGATCACCCAGCCCCAAGAGATCCAGGAGACGCCGACGTTCGCCTTCAACGGAGGACACGGGATCAGATTACTCCACCTCTAGATCCCCATCTCCACTCTCCATCCCTTCTCCGGACCCACGTGAGATGCCTAGATCTCCTCCGGATGATCCCTCGTTCCTTGATATTATGAGACATATACAAGAGAACATGGGATGGGATGCTGAAGACTTAGACCCCGAAAGAGTGCGACTCGCCAAATATCTTCGGCAAAGGACCCCAAGCCTGTGGTGGTACCACCTTGGTTGACACTTCGTGGACGTCACCAAGGCTGCGTGGAAGCGTCCACACTGCCTCCCGTGAGACCAAGAAAGCTGATCGCTTGTACAAGGCTCCTAAGGACGACCAGTACTTGACGTAGCATCCTCAGGCCGATTCTCTGGTCATCACAGCCTCACATGACCGGGTCACAGAGGCTACAACATTTGAGCACCCTGCCACCGGACCCAGAGTCCAAACAACTGGACGCATTGGGTAGGCGCACGTATGCTTCCGCTACCTGCGCCATCAGATCCCTGAACTATTTAACCCACATGGTTCAGTTCCAGAACGCTTTGTGGGAACAGGGTCTGGAAGCGGCTGAAAAGATGCCCGAAGGTGAGCAGAAGGAGGAGATGCTTCAGCTCCTCCGCACGGGTTCAGACGTGGGGACCCAAGTGCTAAGAGCCGCGTATGACTCCGCGGACTCATCGGCCCGAGCAGCAGCTTCTGGCGTTTGCCTCCGGAGACACTCTTGGTTGCGCGTCTCCGGTTTTACCCCGGACGTCCAAAAGAACATCTTGGACGCCCCTTTTGAGGGAGAAGTATTGTTTGGTAATCCTACAGAAAAGATCCTTACCAAACTCCAAGAGGCCGGGAAGGCGGTAAGGTCGGTTCAGGCCATGTACCGACCTAAGCTTGGTTCCTTTCGTAGGAACCAAAGCCGTTTTCGTGCTCGGACGCAGAGGCAACAGACTCACTCCGCTGCACCTCAGAGAGGCTCTGGTTTTCGTAGAGCCCAGGGCAAACACCCCGCCAGCCGAGGCCAGCGTTCTCCTAGGCAGGCCCAGCCAGCGGTCCATCTGCCGCCACAGCCTGACTCCTTGCGGCCCCCGCCTCAGGATCAGCGGGAGTTTATAGTCGGGGTTGATCGCGAACTTCCTGCTGGGATGGCAGGCCATTACCACCGACAGGTGGGTTCTTCAGTTGGTCAGTCTAGGCCACTTTATAGAATTCGCAGGAAAGCCACCCTCGAGGCCTCCTTTGCTCTCCCGGTATCAGGGTCAGCACAAAGCCTTGATCTGGCAAGAAGTACTCGCGCTACTACGAAAGGGAGCGATAGAGTACGTCCCAGAGAACCAGAGAGGACTAGGATACTATTCCCACTTCTTCCTGGTTCCCAAGAAAACAGGGGACCTCCGTCCAATCTTGGACCTCAGCGACCTCAATGTGTCGGTCACTTACAAGAGATTCCGCATGGTGACCCTTCCAGGTCTTATCCCCATGCTCAAACAGGACGCCTTTTTAGCGTCTCTAGACATGCAGGATGCCTACCTGCACATCCCTATGGCTCAGGCGCACAGGAGGTTCCTGCGCTTCGAGTTTCTCGACCACCACCTTCAGTTCCGAGCCCTTCCTTTCGGACTGTCTTCCGCACCGAGGGTCTTTACCAAGTGCATGGCAGTCGTGGCAGCGTCTCTGAGGAGACAGGGCCACTACGTGTTCCCGTACCTGGACGACTGGCTTCTCATGGCCGCCTCCAGAGAGGCGTTGCTTCTTGCAATCAAGAGCACCCAGGATCTGTTCCGATCCCTGGGCATCCTCATAAATTACGAGAAGTCTCTCCTGGTACCGTCGCAGAAACTGCAGTTCATAGGAGCAGTTCTGGACACTGTTCGGGGAAGAGCCTTTCTTCCGGCCGACAGAGCGGAGCGCATCAGATCCCTCATAAGGGACCTATCACTAAGCAAGGTTGTACCTGCCAGGTCGGTCCTTTGCTTGCTCGGACACATGGCTGCGGCCATTCCTACTGTCCCTTTCACAAGACTCCACATGCGCATTACTCAGTGGATGCTCAAAGTGCAATGGGACCAAAGGCAAGACCACTTGCAGCATCCGGTCAGACTCACGAATTCAGTGATTCAAGACTGGCAGTGGTGGCTAGCCCCAGGAGTCGCTTCGCATCAGGCGTCCCGTTCGTGCGCCCCCGGAGGTCACCCTCACCACAGACGCTTCCGGTCTTGGGTGGGGGGCACACCTGGACGGGGTAAAGTCCCAGGGTACGTGGACCCAGATGGAAGCTCACCTTCACATCAACGTGCTGGAAATGAGAGCGGTCCTCTATGCCCTGCAGGCCTTTCAGTCAGTTATCCCACCGTGTACTCTTCTACTTCAGACAGACAACACGGCGGTGATGTATTACCTCAACAAACAAGGAGGCGCACACTCTTACCCCCTTTGCAGGGAGGCTATGAGAGTGTGGGATTGGGTAATCAGACACGGCGCGAATCTGATCACTGTGCACGTTCCCGGAGTGGACAACACGGTTGCAGACGGCCTGAGTCGTTCTCAGGCCAGAGTCCACGAATGGGAACTCCTTCAAGAGGTAGCAGAGGATCTGTTTCTTCGATGGGGAACTCCAGATCTGGACTTGTTCGCCTCCCCATCCAACGCAAAACTGCCCAATTTTTGCTTGCTAGATCCAGAGCCTGGTGTTTTCTGGCGAGACGCTGCTATCCCTCTCCTGGGCCAACAGATTCTCTACGCTTTCCTCCTTTCCCGTTGATCCAGAGAGTTCTTCTCAAACTGCGCAGGGAGCACGCAATAATGATCCTAGTGGCCCCATTTTGGCCCAGACAGATTTGGTTCCCTTTGTTGATTCAACTATCTCGGGAACCCCGCTCCCGTTGCCGCTCAGCTCCCACTTACTGTCTCAGGAGAAGGTTCACTTGTCCACCCGACCTCGTTCCTTGAACCTGCATGCTTGGCTCCTAGAGACATAGCCATTTCAAATCACGAGGTCTAATAAGAGGTTGCAGAAGTCCTTTCTGCAGCCAGAAGCCGGCAACGACATGTCGTACATATGAAATGGCGCCTTTATGCAGGTGGCACAGCACGCCACCTTTCCTCTTTAGGTTGTCCTGTGGGAGTAATATTAGAATATTTGCTCTCCTCTTTCATTCGGGTCTAGCCTACCCTCTATTAAAGTGCACCTCTGTGCCATTTCGACTTACCACCTCCCGTGGGAAATCGTACAGTGGCTCAGGTGGGCGCTCGGGAATTTCTTAGGGAGTGTTGCACCTTAGGGCCTCCTATTAGAGACCCTGTGCCTCCATGGGATTTGCTTTTGTCCTTGAACAGCTCACGCTTCCCCTTTGAACCTGCCGCGGATTGCGAGCTACGTTTTCTGTCGTGGAAAACGTTGTTTTTAGTTGCTGTTACCTCGGCAAGAAGAATTTCTGAACTTCACGCTCTCATGTGCAAAGAGCCTTATTTAGTTTTCCACCAGGACAGAGTATCCCTGAGGACGAACCCTAAATTCTTGCCTAAGGTGGTTTCTTCACTCACTCTGAACCAGGATATCGACCTTCCGGTCTACTTCCCGAACTACTCTAATAGAGGAGAGGCTCTGCTCCATACCCTGGATGTTCACCGCAGCCTGAGGTTTTACCTCAACAGAACTCAGTCCTTCGTAGTTCTGAGCAGCTTTTCATTTCCTCTCTGAGAGAATGATGGGCCTATCAGTATCCAAACAGTCCCTTTCTCGCTGGCTTGTCCAGTGTATTTCTCACTGTTATGGTATCAAACAAAAGCCCTCCTGGGTACAGTCCGGGTCATTCCACTAGAGGGTGGCTACTTCCTTTGCAGCGCCAAAATGTTTCTACTTCTGCTATATGCGCTGCACTACTTGGAGTTCTGTGCATGCCTTTATCAGGCATTATAGCCTGGACATCGCCTCTCGCGAAGGGCTGGTTTTGGTTTGGCCGTGCTTCAGGGTCTCCTGTCCTAGGTTCAGGACCTGGTTTTATCCTTTAATTTCCTCCTCCCGGATTTTCTGACAGCGCTACTGCTTGGGGAATCAGTCCTACGAGTGTAATCTGTTGCAAGAGCTGTGTCTCGGTAAGATAGTACAGTTACGTAAGAACTTACCGTAACAGTAGATCTTCGAGAACAGCTCTTGCAGCAGGTACCTTCCCCCCACCTTCCCCTGAGGAAGCATGGCTCAGTCTTTCTGAGCAGGAATTGTTATCTTTCTGTCTTCTGATGGCTAATCCTAGGTCTCCCATTTTGATGTCAGCCTGCAAGAAGTTCTCGGTGGGAGAACTGGGGAATCTGGCGGATTCTACTCTTTGTACCACGCTGACATCGGAGGCGGATCGACGCTGGAACTCGCTGTAGTTAGCTAGCTAGAATTTTTCCGTGGGGTCCTGGCGCCTGGCGGCTTCGGTCCTAATGGTGTAACCTGCTACAAGAGCTGTTCTCGAAGATCTACTGTTACGGTAAGTTCTTATGTAACTGTACTTTTCTATGGCCTTGTGCTGCCCTCAGGCCAGTGGTTGAACTCTGACAGAAACCGTTTAAACCTCTGTTGTGGTTACTTTGTTTTATGCATTTTGGACTTCAGCCAGTCCTGATCTCTGCATAACCACAGTACTGTGGCTTATCTCACGGGGGCACCTAGGTGTTGAATATATGAGCCAGTTCAGGCAGGTTAGAAGCCCCAAGCAGGGGCAGCATTATTGCTAGTACACATTTATGCACTGTGCCTTCCTGGCTTGAACTGTGTGCCCTCCTGAATCCAGATCAGCCAGATGGGCTACCTGTGGACCACCCGGCAGCTTAGTGAAAATGGCTAAAATCTTGACACAGAGCTGATTTTAACAGTTACAGTTTTAAAATGGTGTGTGCCTGAGCTTGGTAGCACATTGCTCTATCTTGTGTGAGACCCAGGTTCTTGTTCTTGTTCTTTGCCTGACTCCCAGCCCCGAGCTAAAGCAGTCTGGAGTATGCTGCAGAGACCGTACACTTCTACGCCAGAGGCGGGCACTCAGCAAAACCCACGGCTAGAGTGCTTCCCTAAGTGACAGAGAGGAGTAACCTTGACATTGTGGGTTATAATGTGCCACTGGCCTAACACACACACACGCACTCACACTGCTGATAGAGTGGACAACACCAGTACACTGGAGTTGGGTGGGGAAAATTAAAAGAGATTATGCCAGCCTCTTGGTGTGGCTTACATGCCATGGAAGCCTAGCGTGGTGAAAGTCTGTAGAGGGTAATTTCACATTTTGTGAATAGTCTATAAGGGAGATAGAATGGATCCTACTTTGTCTCTGACATGGCAGCAGCTGATACCTTCACTTCCCGATTCATCAGTATTGCCCTGCACTCCAGCACGTAATGACATGTACTCAGGAGGCTTGAAATTTTGGCCGATAGCGTCAAAGGGGTCACTTTGTGTCCGATTTTTTACTGCGGCCAGTCTGAGATTAATGAAGAGTACCGCTTGACTGACAAGGGCCTTGTCGAGCGGGTGCCGCTCGTTAATCTCAAACTGGCCATTGATAGGTAAAAATCGGACTTAAAACTGTACCCTATTGACTTGGGATGCACCCCTGTGTTTCCTGAGTACACGCCATTACATGCCTGAGTGCGAGGTTGGACTAGATGAATCAGGAAGTGAAGGGATCGGCTGGCTGCCGTGTTGGAGACAAACTCTGATCCCTTCTGTCTCCTTACAGATTGTTCACAAATGGAGTTTTCCGCCATTATAGGCTTCCACAGACTGCAAGCATAAGTGGTATGCAGGTGGACGATGCCCTCCTCCATGCACCAGTGCCATCCTTGTAATATTACATGTTTATCACTCTCTCCCACCCAGGATCTATTTGTGGATATTAACTCTGTTTACAAGGAGGAGCTTGAACCCGAGCAGCTACGATCCCTGAACACGTTCCTATCTCAGGCGGGGCTTGACACCTTTATACTGGAGCTGCATGAAATGTTTATTCTGAAGCTGAAAAATGTTCGGGCACCAGAAGACTTCAATCCACGCTGGAGGTAATGAAGGAATTTCCTGTTTAGATGAACATTTTATTTAAATTGCTGTTTACATGCATATGTCCTTCAGGCAGGCAGCTCATGACAAGAAACTGGCCTGCCTGAGGTTCTTACAGTCACTTTTGAAATTTTACTGTGGTATACTAACCCCTTTACATGTATAATTGCCCACAAATGTAAACAGTGCATTAAAATGCCATAACTGCCCCCAAACCTATTAGATACCTATTACTTACTTTGCAGCCTATTCCCTACTTTGCATCATCATAACGCAGTTTTTAAGGGTAGGTTTGTAGCTTGCATTTGGCAGCTCGGCTGAACAAGAAAGTATTGCCAACAAGATAGTACATTAAATAGTATTTAAAAGTGGCTCTATTAGGTCCTCCGACAGACAGCTTGTCATGAGCTGCATGCCCTAAGGATGTTCATTGCGCTTTAAAACTGTTTTAACTTTTCCGCACTCCAAGATTTGTCATGTGTCTTTGGAGTTCAGTAGTATCATTCTCCGTTTGGTCTGCTGACAGTCTGTGGCTTGGCTCTCGAAGAATGGTTCAGTGCAAACCAGGCAAAGGGTCAGAGTAAGGTCCACATTGTCATTCACTTGCAGCACTCCATGTTTTGCCTCCTACATGAACCTCATATATGGCCAGTCTCCAGAGCAATCTCCCTGGCTTCCCTGTTTATACTATCAGCTCCCTTTCTATTAGAATGCTTTCATTTGTGGTAATGGTCTGTCCCCTGCAAGTCCTACCCACTCTATTAACGCTTTGCCTCTTCACTCACACGATAGTCATCACATTAAGAAAGAGCATACCACAGCAAGAAATAATTTGAAAAAATGTATCCTGTTATTACCGTGATGCTGTGAAAACGTATAAGGAACCCCTGGTCCCCTAAACCCACTAGCTTTTCCATTCGACTTCGCTGTCACCTCAGGCTTCAAGATGATCCTGATTCACCTGAGGAGTCTGATCAGCAAACTAGATCAATTAAGAATCTGAGCTGCTGACACTAAACCAGATCTAATAATCATCACTGAATTCTGAATGAAACACTGTCAGGGGAGGTGAGCTGTCTGTGAGCACAGCAGCTTCTGGAATACCTGACAAAGTTTGTTGTTTTATGCTTGTGTTTTCTCTGGTGAGAGAAATGATTAGTGGGTCACAAAGTACTCTGCACACTAGAACAGCTCATGCTGTTAAAGAATTGTGGGTAGGTGGAGGGCTGGTGAACCTCCATACTTGTTACTTACAGAGGTCTGGTTATATCAAACAGGTTGCCTAGACATCCAGCCTTTGAAAGGAGGTAATACGTGTCCGGACTGGAAACATTCTGTTTTTAAAGAATCAGTTTGTTTGACTACAGCTTTGTTGCAGTAATATTAACTAACCACAAGTAAGAGCCCCCAAACGCACTTCCGTCGTGAGCGGCACTTAATGCAACACTGAGGAGGTAGCTCACTGAGACATGCGCTGGGGTGCTGGAGATCGAATTCTGAAAAGTTGCATCAAAGGGAAACACTACAGAACAGGTAAATCCTGCTGCAGATTCCTTTAGCTAGGCTAAACTACCTTGTGATTAAGGATGGAGGGCAAAATAAATCAGTGCTCAGTGTCAGATGTGCTGTTTGGGGATCAAATAAAGGCTTTCCAATGCAACAAATGTTTGTTAATAGTATCATTACAGGAAGAGATTACAAGACTAGTGAATAGGAATACCCAAAACACTGAAATTGAGGAATTACAAGGCTTTATAGACCAGATGGCAAACCAGCTAGAAACTGCTACTACACTGATAGACCCAAAACCAGAAACAAAACTTTTCGAAAAAAAGCTCATTAAACACCAGGCAGAACTAGCCAGCATAGCTGGGCAACAGTGACTAGGAATACTAGGAAGCGAGAGGAGGGCAAATTTATAAAAGTGCCCTGCATTATTGCATCATAGCTATGAAGTACTAGGTACAATAATTGAAGAAACTTCTAGCACCGATACAAGGCCAAATATAGAGACACAAATCACACTAACTACAACCAGAGCAGTATTCATCAAAACCCAAGCAGAACCACCAATAAAAAGAAAACAATGATGGGAACACTTTCAGATGGGATAATGAATGCTCAGGTGAACACACAGTACAATCGAACAAAGAGGTTTAGTGGTAATTGGTGATTCTATTATCAGAGGAGTAAACATGGCTCTCTGCAAAGGGAGAAACCACCACACCACAGTCAGCATGTTGCCCGGGGTAAAGATCAGAGACATAAAAAAACTGATAAATAACTTAATGGAGAACACTAGTGAACCTCTGGTCTTACTACGTGCAAGAATAAACTATATACAAGGAAGAAACCTGCAGGATATTTATACAGACTTTAAAGATGTATGTTCAGAAATAAAAAACGGGGGTATTATATCTGGCTTATTACCACTATACTAGCATCAGGGTACCAAAACTACAAACATAAACTTCTTAATAACTGGCTCAGGAACTGTGCAAAAGGAAGAGTACAAATATCTGGATAAAACAGATAATTTAGGGACCACAAGTTATATAGACCCGATGGACTCCACCTCAATAAAATGGGCTCACGCTATCTGGCCAAATGATTTAAGGAAGAAACCCAGAACATTTTAAACTAACGGGGGGGGGCAAGTACTGGAACTAGTAAAGGAGTGACGGCAATACTTGACAAAACAACAAATACTGAAGAATGGAATTGTATGCTCCTAAATGCCAGAAGCTTAACTAATAAATTTGACAAGCTCAAACATATAATGATTACACAAAACGCACACCCAGCGCAGTTACAGAAACAAGGTGGGATGCACAAGATTCTTGAGACTAAACCATACAAGGGTATACCCTATACAAAAAAATCCAGAACACACAGAAAAGGAGGAGGAGTGGCAATTTATGTTTCAGATAACATAAAGTCTGAGGCCATAGAGGTAGAAACAGAAGAACCAGACCAAATCTGAGTTGTTATTTCTGCCTAAATCCTCCAAGATCATAATAGGAACCATATATAGGCCACCTTCAGCCACAGCAGAAATGAATCATACACTCCTGAAGAGAACTGACTCTTTAGACCCTACTGACAGACTATTAGTATTGGGCGATTTTAATCTGCCAGGTATAAGCTGGAAAATGCTTAAGGCAGCAAACAAAACAGAACATAAATTTCTGGAATCATTCGGTAATAACAGATTAATACAAATAATAGACGAACCAACTGGAGACCAGGACATACTTGATTTAGTGTTAACCAACATGGGTGATACTATTATGGATTACAAACAGCTATTCCTCTAGGCACCAGTGATCATCTGAAAGTATAATTTAAGATCAGAGAATCCTTTATAACAATTAAGGGCTAACTACTACATTGGATTTCAGTAAAGCTTACTTTGACCTTATAAAGACAAACATTATAAAATGGAATTGGCAACAATATTTAGAGACAAACCACTGAATATTATATGGGACACATTTTGTATTAGAATAAACAAGGAAATAAACAATAATATACCCTTAAAACGTAAATGTAACAAAATTAGATCTATACCTCAGTAGCTAAGTCCAGCAATAAAGAAACTCACAAACAGGAAAGGCAAGTTATACAAAAGTGGAGGGCTAGTGTCACTGAAAAATAATCTTAATTATAGACACATCCTTAAAATCTTAAAAAATAAAATCAAAATTGCAAAAGTAAACTATGAGCTTAAACTAGCATCATCAGTTAAACAAAACTACAAAATATCCTATTCATACATTAACAAAAAAGGAAACTCGCACAAAGTTGGACCACTAAAAAACCAT
Organism: Neoceratodus forsteri; assembly: GCA_016271365.2. NCBI lineage: Eukaryota > Metazoa > Chordata > Ceratodontiformes > Ceratodontidae > Neoceratodus > Neoceratodus forsteri. Next base: position 433,631,249 of record JADMNL010000024.1, on the reverse strand, counting down.
AACGGGGAACTAATGTCCGAAGATAGCACCATGTCTATCCTACTCAATTCATACTTTACATCTGTATGCAACAAAAAAGTTGGTGTTGCCCAGATCTTACCAGTCACAGATACAACACAACAGAAAAGATTATTTATTAATCCTAGTGACGTAGAAACTAGACTAAATAAAATAGATCCTTACAAATCACCAGGACCTGATGGCCTACATCCTAGAGTATTGAAAGAACTGAGCAATCAAATTGCAGCACTCCTAACATGCATCTTTCAGGCTTCACTAGACAGAGGAGAGGTGGTAGACAATTGGAAAAAAGCTACTGTGATTCCCTTATTTAAAAAGGGGACAAGATCTGACCCATCCAACTATCATCCAGTAAGTCTGACTTCCATCCCATCAAAAATATTAGATGGTATTCTGAAGGACGACATTCTACAATTCATTAAACAAGAAAATCTAGTGGACGGCACTCAACATGGTTTCACAAAGGGTAGATCTTGCCAGGCTAACATGTTGAATTTTTATGACAGAGTGGTCAGAGAGCTTGACGAGGGGATGGCAGTGGACGTGGCATATCTGGATTTCTCAAAGGCCTTTGATAGGCTACCACATGCTGGATTATTGTCATCTATACTTAACACAGGTGTCCCAAACTCTATTATATTGTGGGTTCAGGATTGGCTAAATAACAGAAGCCAAAGAATCTATATCAAGGGGTCTTCTTCCACATGGACAGCGGTAACAAGCGGTGTCCCCCAGGGCTCAGTATTTGGGCCTTTGTCTTTTCAACATCTTCACTACAGTATGACAGAACAGATGTTTGGCTATGTAAATTCACAGATGACTGTAGGATGGGAGCAATAGTAAACCATAACACCACTCCACTAGTTCCCCACTACAAACAGCACTCAATCGTGTTTCGGGATGGACCAGGAATGCTGTCTTATCTTTGAATTCAGATAAATATGCTATCACGTACTTAGGGAGAAACGACCCAGAGCATAAATATATGTTAGACAGCAAACTATTAAGGACTACAGTAGAGGACAGAGGCTTGGGGATTATGGTTTCAAATAACATGACATTTACATCATACTGTAGAAGTGTAACACAAAAGGGGAATAACATCTTTTTTTTTTTTTTTCTATTTTTCTTTTTCTCTCCTCCTGCCGGTCGCCCAGGGTATCAGCCCGGTCACGGGCCGACGCCTTCCACCCCAGAACGGCCTTGAGCCCGGCCTCAGTGGCTTACCCCTCACGGCGGGCTACGGGATGCAGGCCAACACCCTGCAGGGACCTGTATTAGGTCGAGGGCCAGCCTTGGGGCTAATTGAAGCCGCGGCAGGCTTCCTAGAGGACCACCGTAGCTCTTTTTCGTTCCGGAGAGGCGGACGTGTAATGACGCCTTCGACGCCCTGTCCCACCTCCAGGGTGTGTTTCATGTGCCGGTAGCTGTGCGACTCCCAGCCTCCGCGAGGATCGCTCGTGCTCGAGCATCAAACCCCCCTCCCCTGGAGGAAGGAGGCAGCCCATAGGGCGCTCAATCCTTCTCCCCAGCCACCCTTCCAGCGACCGAGTCTGTTCCCGAACCCGGGTCGCAAGCGGAAATCCCACCGCTGCGCCGACGGGCCGGCTAGGGGAATAACATCTTAAACTGCATTTTCAGGCACATTGATGCAAGAAGCAGGGAAGCTGTCTTGCCTTTGTATACACAATTGGTGAGACCTATACTTGAGTATGGAGCTCAGGTATGGTCACCATACAATAAAGAGGACATGGCTATGTTGGAGAGGATCCAAAAAAGGGCTACCAGAGAAATAGCAAACATGAAAGGCAGATCTTACGAGGAGCGACTAGATGAATTAAATATTTTTCCCCCTGGAATACAGGAGAAAAAGGGGAGACGTGCTTCGCGCACAAAGCATGGACAGACAATAATTTATGGGACATTTGGGCCTATAAGCAACCAATAACGTGTACAACACTAGGTCCCACCCAGTGTAGTTAAAGGCAAGACAAACAAAGCTGTTGTGATCCAGCAAATGGTTCAGTCAAAGGGTGATGTCCGATTGGAACAGTTATCCCATCGAGGTAGTGGCCAGCAATACCACACAGTCTTTAAACATAAATTGGGCAAATTGTATAAAGTTTAAAATATTGTCCTTAGCGAGCACAATGGACGCAAGTCTTCTGGCTCTGTAGAATTCCTGTGTTTCCTATGGCTGAAGAGCACGATCTCTGATCAGTAGATTTCGCTCCCTTCATACACCCTATTCAGAGCAGACAGGTCTGGGGGGTCATCTACTCGAAAGACACCTTAAACATTACTGACATAGACACCAGCTCCTAGCCCAAAGAATACGAGTACATGTCCTTAAAAATTCAAATATCTTCAACAGAAGCTTTCAGTGTCATAGGTTGCTGCAGTCCCCTCAGGGGCTTTGAGTTCATCTCAACCCTCAAAAAGTTTTATCGTCCGTATCAACAATGAGATCATCATCATAGGTGACCTCAACTTAGAATGGTTCTCACCTAAGACATGTCTCCTGAAAGAACTCTGCAATGAGCTTGAGACTGTCACATCTCATTATGGAGCCAACCCGGGTAAACGCGAAGAACCCCGTAAATAGATCCATCCTGGTTGTTGTCATCACGAACCATTCTCATAAAATCCCATATTGAACCCTTTTCCACAAGGATCTAAATGATCATAGTGTGTACCCGCATCCAAGATAAGTGCCCCTCTTCCTCTAAGTTAGTCACTAAATGTAGCTTCCGCAAATTCAACACTGACAGCTATACCTCTGACCTCAAATGGGTAAATTGGCAAAATCTCTGTCTTGCAAAATCAGTGGATGAGGCTGTCACCTGCCGGACGATATTTTACTACAGCTCGCCAATAAACATGCACTGTATATTAGATCTAGGGTTCTTAAATATTCCATCCCTGGTTCACAACAGACCTAAAATCTGCCCCAACTAATCAGGAATAGTATGGCCCATGCAAGGTACACAAAGAGGCGACCCACTGGCAGGTGTTTAGAACTGCTAGGAATGCATGTGTTAGATTAATATGTACTGCTAAAGCAAACTTTTTTGTGGAATCCTTCGAATGCCAAAGGCAACTCTGCTAAGATCTGGCAAACAATCAAGACAGTTGAAGGACACAAAGCTGCCCCGACCATCCCTACCAAAATACTCGCTAATGGCATTGAATATGATGAATGTGACCTAATTCTAGAAAAAGTGAACACTCATTTTGCCACAGCTGGACTCTCATATGATTCTTCTCCCTATGCAGGGCTTCCTAGTCCCACCCCAACACCCACGAGTCCTTGCCCCACCATCCCCCATACCAAAAAAGGTGGTGGATCTGATGGGATTGATCCCATTTTCCTCAGGCTAGGTTGCTGTTACTTAGCAAACCAATCCTCCACATCTTCAGTCCCTCCATCTCCTCAGCCACGGCCCCTTCCTGTTGGAAATCCACTTACACCCTGCTCCTATTTCAAATCAGGCGACCCTTGCAACTTAAATAATTACAGGCCCATCTCCGTCTTCCCTGTCCTATCAAAACTACTTGAAAACTCATCCATCACCAGTATAAAGACCATTTAGAAAATGTTATCTTCTAGGAGGCGTGGATCGTTGTTCATCCACACTTCTTAGCATGTCCATTCCACTTTAAATCTTGCGGAAGTCTTCAAGCTGGCTCCTCCACCCACCGGTGGTATATACCTCTGCTCTGCCCCATGACGCCAGATCTTTTTTCCCACTGGAAGATGCAGGTTCCCTCATGCTCTTTCAGCAATTTTTAGGCCCTGGATTCATAATGTTGGTATTAGCAAAGTTACTTTTAAAACTCGTTCGCATTAGCAGTTGCAATTCTACCGCATTGAATATGGAAGAAAAATCTTCCCCTGGGTTTCGCCGGTGCCCCTGCGTCCAGAAGATGTCACGCATCGATCCCCGCTTAACGTGCATTTACTGCCTAGGTGCCAGACATGACACCTCGACATGTACTTTTGCTTGGCCTTCCATCCCAACGCCCTGGACAACCAGACATGGCGGTTTTGAAGCTGAAAAGACCAGGAGAAAGGAAGTCGCCTGTAAAATCAAGGAGGCGTAGGTGGGCGGTTTCCTGCGGCTGCGGATTCACTTAGTAGCTGGAACAAATGAAAGCATTTGAGGAGGAAGCAGTTGGAGCTTCAACCAGTCAAAGCTTCTTCGTTCCATTGTACCTTGGCTCCACTTTCACAGGCTCCTTCAAGGAGTTGTGCCAGTCTCTCCCCACTCGGGGTGAGGTGCCCTCGCACTCCTCCCACTCTCGGAAGAGAGAGAGAAGGACCCGTCGTCCTGAGACCAAGAAAGATTCCAGTCCCAGGAAACCGCGCTCTCGACTTCGGACCTTCCGTCTGGCCAGGGGACCGAGGAAGTGGTCGACCAGGTGGAAATAGTCCTCGATCCTATCGACCCTTTATCACCGGCTCCACCCGACGATTTCTTGGAGAGGACTTCTGTCCTCATTTTTCCTGATAAGGAGACCCAGCCTGCTGGTGTCACCATCAAGGAACCGGTTCCAGACCCTCGGGTCTCACCAATTCCAGTGTCTCCCGATCTCGATCGAGGTCTAGAACCCCCTCAGCCAAATGACCAAGGAAGAGCCATAAACGCTCTAAAAAGAGGTGACGCCACAGATCATCCTCGGACAAGGAGAGGCTTCAGTGGAAACTCCGTCGACACTATAAGGACCTCATGTGGTAACAGCTTATTTTGACTGGGCAGAAGTCTGCTCCGCTGTCCACCCCAGCCATCACTTGGCTTTCGCCTCCTAGGCCGAAGCTGACCCCTTAAGAACCGACTCCCTCGGTTCCCCCGCCCGCAGGGCTGGCCCGTGCTCCAGTTCGGCCAAAACCGGTTTCTCCACCTATCCAGGTAGAACCACTGCCTAGGCAGCCTCAAGAGGATTGGCCAGACACAGGGCTTCCCCAGAACCTGTCTATCATGGTCACCCCAGATCGCCCTCGGCATATAGAGGGTGACTAGGGCGGTAAACCGCTTTATCCTGAATCTCTTCAGACTCGGACGTCACAGGACTGCACTCACATCCCGGGGATGATGAGTCTTCCATGGCAGGGTTGGAGGAAGGTCCTTCTCTTTCCAGGGCATCCTCGCCTCATCTCCACCTCCACTGAATGCCCCTGGAATCCATCCAGAAAAAGGCGGAGTACCCTCTCACCAACATCTTTAAGAGAGGGGATACCCTTATGGAGGCCTTTCCAGTAGCCGAGGCTATCGTGGCCTGGCTCTTGAACTTTGGCAGCACCCTGCTTCCTGCCCAGCACCATCTGCCTGCATGACCCGCAAGTATGTCATGCCCATGGTGTCCCTTACGGGGTTCACAGAGCACCCTTCGACCGAGAGCCTGGTGACCGCCTCTGTGTTCAGGCATCCTGGGAGTTCAGACAACACTGACCGACCCCCGTATGAGGAGTCCAAGTATATGGACCGTTCTGCCCGTAAGGTCTATGCGGCCTCTTCTTTGGGCCTTTGTCATGCCAGCTCAGTGGTTATTAAGACACACTTCTCTCATGCCCTTCTGGGGTCATTAGACAAGGTCCTCCCTCATCTCCCAGCAGACATGCAAACCACGGTCAAGCAAGTCAGCCGACACTGGCGCAGGAGACAGTTGTTGGGCGCTTTTTCAAAGGCCTGGATCATATATCCCCTCCAGTGCATGAATCTCCACCTCTGTGGGATCTGTTGCTGGTTTGGCAAAGCTCACTGGCAAGCTATTCGAACCATGCACAAGTGTGAGCTCTCACTTGTCATGGAAGACTGCCTTCCTGGTGGATATCACATCAGCCAGAAGGACAGGAGAGCTTCAGGTGCTTTTGGTGGACTCCCCTTATCTGGTCTTCCACAGGGACAAAGTTGTCCTGCTCTCCCACCCGAAATTCCTTCCGAAGGTGATGTCGGAGTTTCACCTTAACCAGGTGTTGACTGTGCCGGTATACTACCCTAATTACATCTCGGACGCCGAGTACAGGCTCCATATGTTGGACCTGAGACATGCCTTCTCCTATTATAAGGAAAGAATGGCAGAAATTCAGGGAGAGGTTCACCAGCTGTTTGTCGCCTACGCTGAAGCTGCTTCTGGCAGACCTGCAGTCAAACGGACCATAGCCAAGATGGATTACATCATGCATAGGTTGGTGCTATGAGTTGGCGGGCAAGGAACCACCCAGAGGGATAAGAGCTCATTCCACCCGCCATACTGCTGCATCGATGGCTGCTTCCAGGAACATCCCTATCCAGGATATCTGTCTGGCTGCTACCTGGAAGTCAGCAAACACCTTTATTACCCACTACCACATCGATCTTGAGTCACGCCGGGATGCTGGTTTTGGGGCCTCGGTTCTCCAATCTTCATTCCCTAAGTAGGGGAAGTGCGCCTTGCCTCCCTCCTCCTGGAGAACTGCTTGGAGTCTGCCAAGTGTGGATGAACAACACTTCAGACAACATGAAGTCTTGCTGTATTCTGACTATTTGCAGTGATCTCCGACCTTTGAAGTGCCCGGAGGAAAGAGTTAACTTTCCATGCAACGCATGGAACGCTGAGCTCGAGCTCGGTTGAAGCCTCTGTCTGCTGTTGTTTGAACCCCAACTGCCAGATTCTTATTCTCAACATTGAACAGTCGCCCGAGATTTCTCCTTCGCCGTTCAAAAAGTCAAAGTGTCGCTTTTTTTCTCAGTTTCAACTGAATTTCTGCAATCTAACCTGTCAGTTAAGTCTCTGTGGTACCGTGAGTACTAGATAGGTTTCCATATTAGTTTTCTGTGTGGAACTTGTAACATTGGATCAGTTCGGTTTGAACCGATCAGGTTTGTGAAAACATTTTCTCTGTTCTTATTGGAGTGTGGTAACCGGTCCTCAGATCAGTTCTAAAAACTGATTTCATTACGCTTTTTTCCAAGACCAGTAACACGGTCAGGAACCGATAGGGTGTCTTGCCTGGCGGATTGCGAAAAAGGGTACGTTTTGGTTAGGATTGGCCATGTCTGAGAAACCCAAGAAAGAAAAAAC